>CM056726.1:60527547-61777547 GCA_029844215.1 Przewalskia tangutica
CTTATAAACATGTCCTATAAATACGGGGTGTAACAAAATTCCTCAAGTCTCTTTTCTTTTTGAAAACAGGTTCCTTACTTTGGAATTTAAGAAAAATCAATACTTGTTATTAATGATCTTATTAAAGCAACCATGATCTAGGAAATGTAATACAATTTTGTCTTATCTTAGCTTCTCTGCAGATGGAGGTTTCTACTGGTTTTAATATAATTAATTATTTGTCAATACATTTTCCTTTATTAACGCTGCAGTGGTTTGTTCGATACTTATTCTCATTTACGAAATCAATAACTTATTCCTTTTTAAAAACCCAATTACCCATTTCTCGTAAATGCGGTTTCACAACTTTTTAACACAAACCAAGTCCTTAATATTTCACATCAAGTCATTTATAAGTCAAGTCTCTTATCTTTTAAAAACCACAAACCATTTCTTTACCTACATAAAGTTGTTATAACACACTTCCCATAAAGCCGTTATAATACTTTATGTTTTAAACCAACCAAATTCGTTTAGCACACGTACGTCTACCGTACTACATAGTTCACATAATCATGCTAGAAAAGATAGGAAGAGGTTCACATACCTCGCGACGATTATCAACAATTAGCAAAACGCTCCAAAGTACTATAACCCTGCTAGCCTTTTCCACCCTTCAAGTAGAATACGCTACTCGTAGTACTTCAACCTATAAAGGCCACAAAACGTCTATCAACCTCTAGATTTCTTTGTAGAACAATTCTAAGTACAAGGTTCCTTATTCTACGGAAAATTCGGCAGCACCTCCCCGCACATACCACATAAATCTCCTCCTCTACAAGGCGTACCCGCCAATCAACTCGAAGGGGGTTACACGTCTAACCGGACGTGTACAATTCTACTCCACAATAATACTACAAGTCAACTGTAAATACAGTCCAATGTAAATACAATTCAATTCTTTATAAACATCCTTCCATATATCTTATACTCAATTCTATACTACTACAACATGTAATATCCAATTACGATAGAAGGACTAAGATCATTACCTCGATAAGCCCAAAATTATCCAAGATTTATAAGTCGATCCTGAGCAACGTTTAGCTCCAATTCCTTACGCTCCAACCCGCTCCAAGCAACCCTGAGAAGTTTTTAAACAACTTCTCTTAACACTTCATCTAAGCTATGAAGATTTTTCTAGGGTTTCATTTACGACTATTGGAAAAAAGTAGTATTTCCGGGCTCCTAGTATTGAAATAACTTTGGAATACTACTAGGAATACTAGGCTAAGGTATTTGGGATAATACAACAACACTTGAAGTATTTCTACACAAAGTGGGGGGGGGGGGGGGGTTGGACGAGAACATCACAAAGGGAGGGGATATTTTTGCCTTGGAAAATCTTTAAGTGTGGATGAAATTAAGTCTTGCAACATAAGGGGTATTTATAGAGAAATCAATGGCCAAGATCTAGGCAAGTGCGTGGTGTAGATTGGGGACATGTGGGTGTGGATTCTACCAAGCAAATGTCCACCCACAAAACCGTCCAAGTGCCCCCTTGAATTCGGCCATAGGGCCACATGGGGGGGGACACGTGTCGCCCCCCTACTCGTCCAAAATATTTCATCTTCCGAAAATATCCGTAATGCCAAAAATCCGAAAATAAAGTGGGCCCCACAAAACCGTAAATTCTCCCGTGGGCCCCACGTGACCAATTTCGGAAAATAAAATTCCATAATTCTCAAATATTCCAAAAAGTCTGAATACCAAATCTGGGAATCCAATTCCCATTAACGAACCTTTTTCCTTCACAAAATCCGGAAACTTTTCCGTCGAAAAATCACATATTTCTTCCTTTCTAATTTTTGTGTCGTATTCTCGTACGTACGTCCTCACATACATACCCTAGAACTACGGGGTGTAACAGCTGGGTCGGGTTATGGACTCATTTTGGGTCAACCGATAGTATGGAATCGGGTGATGTCAGTTGGATATGGTCCCGCTATGTGATAGGGTCACGAGGATGCAAGGCCCAAGTCTAGTTGATTTTGTACGGGTACTAAATAAGTTTGGAAGTACGAGAAAGTATGACAAGTAAGGAAAGAAAGGAACCTCTAAGGATCTCGTGTTTGAGAAGATTGTAACCTTCGAGTTTTGTGAGAAGGGGTCGCAGACGGAAGGTCCATTGATATGTTTACGTATGTTGTGGTGGCCATGTATGGCATCGTTGGTCTTGTGCAGTTTTGATTGATAGGCATAGTATAGAGTTTATGCCGGAGTTTGTATAGCTTGACAACCGACTAAGAACATTCGGGGACGAATGTTTCTAAGGGGGGAAGAATGTTACACCCCGTAAGTCCAGGAGATGTATAAGAGAATGTACGTAAGGAATCAAGACTTGGAAATTGGTACGAAAGGAAGAATTGTTTTTCCGACGGAAAATCATCCGAACGTCGGAAAGGAAAAATGTTCGTTGTTGAGAATTGAATTCTCAAAATGCATTATTTGAAGAGTATGGAACTTATTAACATTATGGAATTTTATTTTTACGGATTTGGTCATGTGGGGCCCACCCGAGGAATTTTACATTTTTTGTGGGGCCCACGAGGGTTACGGAATTTTATGGACGAATGGGAGGGCGACACGTGGCACCTCCCCCACATGGTCTTGGACGAAAATAGTAAGGGTAAAATGGTCATTGACCATCAAGGAAGATAAGTCTTGCTAGCTTGAGATTGTTGACTTGTCAACTTGTCCACTTGGCTTAACATTAATGTCCTTCATCCTAGCCCACAAGTGTTTTAATCTAAGCCCTCCATTGTGTTATAAATGCTATACTAGTGCAATACTAAGTCTCCAACACTTAGAAAAATCACAACACTTTGTTCTTCACACATTGAGCTCTCGGGTTTGTGACTTATCCCACACACAAAATTTGTAGTTTTGATCCATTATTCACAAGACTTAAACCCAAGGTCCCTAAGGGTATTGTAAGGATATCTCAATAGAAAGATTTCGGAAAAACGGCGTTTTCACGTTAGTCGCAAGGCGGAAACTTAAGGAGTTCTTCAACTTTGAAGTTGGAACTTGAAGATAGGTTCTTCATAGGCTTCTAAGGAGTGCTTGGAGAGGATTGGAACATAAGGAAAGGAGCTAAGAATTGCTAAGGAGCGACTTTGAATCTTGGAAATTTTAAGGGCTTGTAAAGGTATAATTCTTGTCATTTTGGTAATTAAGATTACTTGTTGTTGTAGATATGGATATTAGCAAGCATGAGGTATATAGTATGAATTTTGATAAGTATATTGGCTATTGGAACCCTAATCCGAAAACTAGCATGTTTAGCCTTAAGATTACAATTCAAGTTGATTATTAGTTTAAGTCATCGCATGTTGTATAAAGAAGGAAATTTTAGTTGTTGAAGTTGTTTATGACTATATAACATGTTAGACCTTAGAACTTGGAATTGGAAAAAGATTGGAAAAGACTTTGAGTTGTTGTTTACATAGCCGAGAATGGCTTTAAATATGGAACTACTTCGTATGAATTGTGGGGCGGAATTTTACACGTATTGTAAGGCGTGTAATCCCCTTTGATTGGTTGGTATGTTGAGCCTAAAATGTGGCATGTTTGGTTATTGTATTCGGCCTTGAAAAAGGTGGCAAAGTATGTAGAAACAAAGGAGGTGCTGCCCGATTTTCCGTAGAATAAGAGACCGCTTACTTAGTATTATTCTACGTTAGAGACTAGAAATTGATAGTCATGTTGTGACCATTATAGATTGACAATTCTACGTACGGCGTATTCGGCTTAGCTTGTGGATTTAGCCGAAAAGGTATGTGAACTATCTCCTCTTCTAGCATGATTCCTTAAGATAAAGAAAGTATGTCCTACTCCTTAAATGATCCATTCCTTGGTTGTATTTGGATTGCCTAAAATAGAATTTGTTCTATGTACTTCCTTGATTGTACTTTGATGTTTAAATTGTAAGTTGTATAATCCATTTCCTTAGTGAAGTTTGGATTCTTAAAAGTGAAAGTATTTTACTTAAAGTACATAGAGTCTTGAAAAGGAAGTGGTTTCCAAATCTTTTGGCTAGTGCCTTAGTTCCAAAACCTAAGGGTCGTTATAATGACTTTAGGGGAGTCAAATGAGTGATTTATTTAATTGTTTTAAGAGAGGAGAAACGACATGATTTAAGAGAAGTAACTTGTTTTAAAGGTGTGAGTTACTTGAGGTTTAAAAGTAGAAGAAACTTGATTTCTAAAGATTAAGAGACTTGAAGTATTTTGAAAGTTAAGAAACTTGATTTGTAAGTATGTGATACTTGGTTTTAAAAGTATAAGTCTCTTGGTTATAAAAGGAATGAATATGTCTAAAACCATAAAGGGTTATAACGGCTTTATGGGAAGTTGGTTATAACGGCTTTATGGAAGGTTAAGAAAGTTGTCTATTTTGATTATTAGGCATAAGTTGCCTAGATTGTGAAAATTTGAAGTTACTTGATTTCAAGATTTGAAATGAGTTTTCTAAAAGTGTAGTAACTTACTTTGAAAAATAGACACACCTTGATACTACGGGTGTTAGTATCTTGGGGTTTTACATAAAAATGAGTCTTTTGAAAAGAATGTACGTACATAGTACTTTGGCTTGTTTAATTGAGAATTATTCTATGTATGCCTTGATAAGTACTTTGACTTGTTTAATTGAGAATTGCCTATGTGTGCTGGTGATAGCTTTTGAGTGCAAGTATTATGTTTTATTACGTTGCCGCGACTCTCGGTTGGAGGGTCAGCTGTCTTGTTGTAAGTTTACTTGGACGTACCGACAGTGATGTGGGATTCCACGGGTATGCTTGCATTATTTGTGTTACTCCTTGGACATGCTTATACGATGTGGGATTCCGGGGCATGTGACCAGGAGGCGGGTTAGATTCCCGGATTTGTTTGTATTACCCCATGGTCATGCTTATACGATGTGGGATTTCGGGGCATGCGACCACGTGGGATATTGTTATTCCATGGATTGGCCCTCCATGAGATTTAGTGACGCAGGCTGGATCTGGTAGTTAGCTTTCGTACTTGCCCCGCTCAGTTGATGACGCAGGATGGATCTGGTAGTTGGCTTTCGTACTTGCCCCCGTCAGTGCTATTACGCGATTTAGTCTGATGAACTCGGTAGATAGCTTCGCACTTGCCCGGTCATATCTCGTGGCGGCATTTGGATCTAGTAGTTAGCTTTGACTTGCCCCGTCGATTGATAGCCTTGGTGGATCTGGTAGTTGGCTTTCGTACTTGCCCCCGTCAGTTTTATGATGCAGGCTGGATCTGGTGGTTCGTTTTCCTACTTGGCCCGTACAGTTTTTAGGACACATGTGGGACTTGGTGTTCATGTATGCCTATTGGTGTTATATTATATCATGGACTGCCGGCAGTGAGGAAGGATTCCACGGGCATGATTGATATTATGGGCGTGAGACCCATGGTTATATTTTAGTAATGACTTTGAGGGCATGCGTCCCTGACTTGATATGACTGCTTATGTATTGTGTACTGTAGGTTGGCTATCATACATGTCTCCTGTTTTGTTTAGACTGTTATGATTTCATTCTGATGCTAACATTTCACATACTTGGTACATTCTTGTCTTGACCTCGCTTGGCTGCGTTATTGCCGCAGGTTTAGGTACGCAGTTTGGTGATCTGCAGGTGTAGGACCCTGCTCAGAGTTTTTGGATAGCTCCCTCTGTTCAGGAGTTTATCTTTTTGGTATAGTTCCTTCAGTACAGGCTTTTGTACGGTTATGGGTACGGCGGGGCCTTGTCCCGTCATATTTCAGTAAAACTCTTAGAGGTCTGTATTCATATGTGGGATTGGACTCATGTACAGTGTAGTGTCTTTTGATTATGTATATTATGGCAGCCTTGTCGGCTTTGCCCTTGTACGTATGTTGGTTTTGAAAAAAAAATGAGGTGTTATTTAATTTCCGCAGTTTACTTAGTTGTTAAGGTAGAAGGGTGCCCAGGTAGGGCACCGATCCACGAGCTTGAGGTTCGGGCGTGACAGTTCTCACAGTGTTGTAGATGTTTGTACATTCAGGGGTATGACGGGGCCCTGTCCCGTCATAGTGTTTACTCATTCTTAGAGGCATGTAGTTCTGTTATAAATTGGGTTGTTAAGGATGTAACTGTTTAGTTTTTGTTATATTTAGAGGTAGCCATTTTGGGTTAGCCTTCTTATATCCTATATGGGTTCTTGTTGTGAGTTTATTGTTCCGCTGGTTTTCTCTGATGTTGTATCACAAGGGTGCCCGGGGTCAGGCACCAGTCACGGGTCCTTGGTCGGGTCGTGACAGGCCCCCAAGCGAGGGACTCGGTGAAGTGAAATACAACACTTTCACGAATAACTATCATAAGAAACCATATGCAAGTATAAAACATCTTTTCACTTTACTAGAGGTATAACACGTCTTCTACTTTAGAAAGCCTAAGGCATTATTAAGGCATGAAAGATTAAAGATAGAAGAATCACACATCTTCTACTTAAGAGAGCCTAAGGCGTTATCATGACATGGAAGAGTAAGGGTAGAAGGAATAACACACACACCTTACAGAAAGCTCAACTATACAACGTACGTCCGCCGTACGTTCCTTCTCTTATAACACCCGAGACACTAACACTTATAGTCTCAAACACTTTCACTTTCCCACATCAAGTACTTACAATCTAAAGCCAAGTTACTCATACTTCTTAAATAAATTCACCTACACTTTTCAAATTGAATTACCTATACTCTTCAAATCCATTAAGAGGGACTTCCCTTTTAGAAATCCAAAGTACTATGTATAGAGTAAATCACTAAGTACTATCAATAGAGTATATCACTAAGGATTAGGTTCCAATAGAACTCTATAGAGATCAAGTCAAGTATACTTCTAAAATCAAGACAAGTATACTTCAAGAAACAAGTCATGTATACTCCAATAACAAGGCAAGTATACTTCAAGGAACAAGTAATGTATACTCCAATAACAATGCAAGTATACTTCAAGAAACAAGTAATGTATACTCCAACAACAAGGCAAGTATACTTCAAGAAACAAGTAATGTATACTCCAACAACAAGGCAAGTATACTTCAAGAAACAATCATGCCGATAGAAGGAAGTAGTTCACATACCTCATTGACGACTAACCAACACGACAAGTTGTCACGACCCAACCCCGAGCCGCGACTAGTGCCCTACCTGGGCACCTTTCTAATCATACAACATAATAAACTGCGGAAGATAAATAACACGCCCTTTTTTTTTTAAACTAAGGCCAAGCCGATAAGGCTGCCATAATCATAAAAATTACCGAAAGTCTACCATTTAACAATGTAAAAACAACTCTAGCCGGCCATTGCGGATGAATACAGACCTCTAAGATTTGACCAAATACTATGACGGGACAAGGCCCCGCCGTACCCCTGAATATACATAGCCATGACAACTCCGGAACATTGGAGCCATCTCAAAATGCTGAATCAGGATCCTAAGCTCGCGGATCACAATCGTGTACCTAAACTGCGGTCGTGAGCGGCTCCCGAAGTCGATTACAACATGTACGAATATGGAACGGAAATAAAGTACGATAAACGATCATAAGCGTACAAAAGAATAGCGAGGGCAAGTATAAAAAGTACATACCAGATCATGCCGTGTCATTACCACTCATGAACTTAATTGCACATCATTATCTTTTCTATTCCATTAATAGTTATAGACAAATCTTACGTACATATTTAGGAGAAATCATTAAGTTCATTACCATATAACTTACTTATCTTTCATAACATAATCCAGCCCTTTATGGAGGGGCGCATATACTACGACCCGATGCGGGACGCTATCAAATCACATAAATATCAAAGCGTGCCCGTGGAATCCCCCATCACTGCCGACAGTCATAAGTGTAACATATAACCATGTGACGCGCCCGTGGCATCCTACCTCACTGTCGGCATACACATACACAATACATATATATATCTCGTGCCCGTGGAATCCCACATCACTGCCGACAGTCGTAGGTGTAACATATAACCATGTGACGCGCCCGTGGCATCCTACCTCACTGTCGGCGTACACATATACAACACACACACATATATATATATATATATATATATATATATATATATAACGTGGCCGCATGCCCCGGAATCCCTCATCGTATAAGCATGGCCATAACGTGCCCTCGGCATCCCTCATCGTAGGTGCAGGTCTTCATGGGGAGCTAGCCCATGGAGTAATAATATAACATGCCCCCGGAATCCCTCATCGTAGGTACATGTCTTCATGGGGAGCTAGCCCATGGAGTAATAATCATACATAGCATGGTCGCATGCCCCGGAATCCCTCATCGTATAAGCATGGCCATGGGTAATAAAACAAATCCGGGAATCTAACCCGCCTCCTGGTCACATGCCCCGGAATCCCACATCGTATAAGCATGTCCAAGGATCAATCATAATGGAAGCATACCCGTGGAATCCCACATCACTGTCGGTACGTCCAAGTAAACTTACAACAAGACAGCCGACCCTCCAATTGAGAGTCACGGCAACGTAAACATATAATACTTGCACTCAAAGCTATCACAAGCAAACATAGGCAAGTTCATTAAACCTTTAGACTTCCATTTTTATAAACTCATGGCACTTTCGTTTCACACATAAAAATCCGGGAATTTAACCCAAAGTACTACATACTTCCATTCTTTTCAAAAGGTTCCTTTTCATATAAAACCCCAAGATACTGACACTGTAGTATCAAGGCTTGTTTACATTTCACATAAGTCACTACACTTTTAGAAATACGTTTCTCAGCTTCTAAATCAAGTGACCTTTATTTTAAAAATTTAAGCAAGTGATACCTTTAAATCAAAATACCCTTCCTTATTTCAAGTTACTCCCTTACTTACATTATTAGAGGAAACCATTCTCTTAACCTTTCATAAAGCCGTTATAACCAACTTCCCATAAAGCCGTTATAACCCTTTATGGTTTTAGACAATTTCATTCCTTTTTCAACCAAGAGACTTATACTTTTAAAACCAAGTATCATATACTTTCAAATCAATTTTCTTAACTTCCAAAATACTTCAAGTCTCTTAACTTTATAAATCAAGTTTCTTAACTTTTAAATCTCAAGTAACTCACACCTTTTAAAACAAATTACTTCCCTTAAATCATGTCGTTTCTTCCTTTAAGAATCAAGTTTCATTACTTGAAAATAAAGTCTCTCAACCTTTTAGGAGTCAAAGGTTCATAGTCTTAAAACTTCATAACATAAATTATTTAAGTGAAGTACATATGCCTTATGTGTGTGAGTAGATTATACTTGTTTATAACGATCTTATTAAAGCAGCCATGATCTAGAAAATGTAATACAATTTTTGTCTTATCTTAGCTTCTATGCACATGGAGAATTCTACTTGTTTTAATATAATTTATCGTCATTACATTTTCCTTTATTAACGCTGCAATGGCTTGTTCGATACTTATTCTCATTCGTGCCGTAAATTAGCCAAGTCAACTTGGCTCCAAATACCTCCTAACGACTCTTACCAACATCCCCCATAAGATTTGGTAAGAACTTAGGATAACTTAGACATAACCCTTACGTAGAGTAAATCAACATACATACTTCTTAACTTCTAAGAGTAGAAGGAATCATGAAATAATACCACATGTATATTCCATACATAGAATCATGTCTAAAGAAGGAAGAGGTTCACATACCTCGCGACGATTATCGACAAGTAGCAAAATGCTCCAAAGTACTTCAACCTTGATAGCTATTCCATCATTCAAGTAGAATACGCTACTCGTAGTACTTCGACCTATAATGGTCATAAAATGTCTATTAACCTCTAGCTCCGAACGTAGAATATTCTAAGTACAAGGTCACTAAATTCTACGGAAAATCGGGCAGCACTTCCTTTGTTTCTACATACTTTGCCACCTTTTTCAAGGCCGAATTCAATAACCAAACGCCACATTTAAGGCTCAAATCAATTCAGCAAATACAAAGGGGATTACACGTCTTACAATACGTGTAAAATTCCGCCCCACAACAATACAAAACAATCCAATAATTTCCATGTCATTCTCGGCTAAAAGGTACTACAACAAAAAGTCTTCCAATTCTTTTCCAATCCAAGTTCTTGGGTCAACATGTTATATAGTCAAAAACAACTTCAACAAAACAAAAGGAGTTAGAGAGAAGTTTCTCTCACTAAGAAAACGCTCTCAACGTTTCCCTTAGTTGCTCCTTAGGTTTCTTCCTCTTCCCCCCTTAGTTTTTTCGTTTGACTCATTATGGTTTGATTGTTATTGTCCACAATATGAAAAAGTCTAAACGTTACACACGTTCTAGCAATGATTCAGGAGGTTCAGGCAGTTCGGCTAAAGCTAGAACAAAGAAGAAAAAAAAGAATGGAAATAGTCCAACAATTGCCGAGGAAAATCTTATTCCGGCAATCTCGGACCCTTCTGTGTTGGTTCATGTTACTCCAGACTCGCGCTTTCCTTTAGAAAATGTAGTAGATGATTCTATGCTACAAAGGATACATGAATGGGGCAAAAATATCGAAATTGAAAGCTTGGATATTAGTGAGTTTTAAGGCAGAACTTTCGGCAGGACCATTGACGCCCCTAATGCTACTATGGTGGTCGATCATTCCACGGGCCAATTTGTTGGTAAAGGGTTCATTTCGGAAGAACTAGACAGTCACTCCAGCATTAGTACCCCGACACTACCTGGAAATTCTCTCAGGTTTGCCGGAAAAGGGTTGAAATCGGGGCCAGACATTGCAATTGGTGAAGCAAGACACGATGGCATTCTCGGGTCTAAACCGGGTCAGGGCGTGGGTCAAGGGTTCTTGGCGGGTCGTTGTCACGACCCATTCCGGGGCCCGTGACTGGTGCCTTACCCGGGCACCCAAGTAGTCATACATCAGAGAAAAACCAGCGGAATATAAAACAACCACAATATGAAACAGTATAAATAAGACACAATTTCTGGGAAAAAAGTTGCCTTTCGGCATATATGTATATAAGTACCCCAAAATGAACAGTTACATCCCAACCTTACAACAGGTCTACAGACCTCTAAGAGTTTAAAACAACAATGGCGGGACAGGGCCCCGCCATACCCCTGAATACAAATATCTACAACGACAGGGGACCATACCAAAATGCTAAGCTTCCGGAGAAACGGAGCTTTCCAATGAAGCGGTGATCCTAAACGAGGATCAACGGTAGGAGTACCTTTACTGCGGCATGAACGCGGCCCGAAGAGGTCGATCTACAAGTACCAAGTATGTGGCGAAAATACGTAAATGAAATCATAGTAGTCTATAAAAAGCGGGAGACATGTATGATAAGCCAAAACTACGATTCTGATAAATAGCGATCATGTCAAGTCGGGGACTCATGCCTCAAAGTCATCACAATAGAATGCGGGGTAAATGCGAAGGCATAGCCGACTACTAAAACCACAGTACCAACAAGGTCATAAATCGTATCATGAGATCTGTCTAGGCGTCACATGATCAAAGCCGCCACTCGCCGCGATATCTAATGTGCGCATCTAGTCCGGAACTTCCCAGACTCGCATAGGCCAAGCAGATAGGCCCGCATGAGGTATAACCCGCATCGAGGTAGCTACTCCCGGCGGCGTCCTAGACTCGTCGTCGCATGGCTACAAGAACCGCGTGACCACGAGGGCGCATACTAACACGGAACTCCGCAGATTCGCGCAAAGCCATCTGAGACCGCATAAGGTATTCTCGAATCATAGGTCCATCGACCGCTGAGTCTACCCGCGTCGGAGGCGGCTTAACCCGGAGTTATGAATGATATAATATCAACATAACCGCTTATTGCTAAACAACATAAGCACAACAAGGGAAAACCCCTTTACACAAACATCACAAGATACTAACTCACGTAGCATCCTAACATGTTTACTTATCAAGTTAACAAGAAAGTATTACAAGACTATCACAAATCAATACAATCAAGTTATTCACACAAGGTACTTCCTACATTATGTTAACAAGTTCGGGTTGTTAGCCCCAAAGTACTTCATGTATTACTCTTTTAAAAGATCCGTTTCTTTTACAAAAGTCACACAATACCCGTAGTATAAAAATAGAGTAATTATCTTTTGAAGTACATTAAAACACTTCTCCTTGTAAAATCAAGTAACAACATTCTTTTCCTAACGTTCAAGTTTGCCTAGTTTCAATTACTTAAGTTTCTTATTTTCGAAAGGTTCCGTAGTTCATAGTTTTAATCCTTTAAAACAATTTGAGAAACATATACCTTATGTGTGAGTAGGTTATTATTGTTCATAACAATCTGATTACAGCAGCCGTGATCTAGGAAATGTAATATCATCTTAGCTCTATCTGGATGGAAGTTTCTCTTGGTTTTAATAATACATTATTAGTCAAAACATCTTCCTTTATTAGCGCTGCTGTGGTTTGTTCGACATTCATTCTGATTTCCGAAATCAGTAAGACATCATTCCTTTTGAAAACCAAAATACTCATTACTCACGAATGAGGTTTCACATTAGTATAATTAAGTCAAGCCTCTTATTTGCTTAAATCAATAAAACATTCTTTTTATCACTCTTAAGCCGTTATACCTAACTTCCCATAAAGCTAGTATAACTCTTAAGCTTTTAAAACCAAGTGTTACTCTTCTTTCAAAAAGGTTTCTTAATTCATTTGAACTTACTTCAAGATCCTTATTATTCAGGCTTAAGTCCGAAGACATTGCCGTAATTATTATTCAGGCTTAAGTCCGAAGACATTGCCGTAATTATTATTCAGTTAATACACGTCGCTCACCGTACTATATACATATTCTTTAAAATATCATGCTCAAGAGGATAGGAAGAATCACATACCTTCTCGCGAAAACCACCGCGAGTTGAATATGTCGCGCAGAGTATCGACTATATCGATCAAATATGTCTATCAACGTCTGAAGATCTTGTATAAAGCTCTAAACAGAGGGTTCGCTATTCAATGGACATTTGGGCAGCACTTCCCTACCCGGTGAGCTACTCAAGTCTACTGTGAAAACAGTCCTATGTAGGTACAGTTCTATTATTCTTCTTTTAAGCCCTTCTACTGTGATAACAGTTCAATTCTATTCTGCAATACCCTTCTAAGTATTTAATACTTATTCCTATACTTCTACAGTATATACACTCTATTTACAAAAGGAAGATAAGGTTATTTACCTCGGTAAGCCCAATAATATCCTAGATAAAAGTCGCTGAGCAAGGTTTAGCTCTAAGTTGTGCGCTCAGAGCTCGAAAACCTTAGAAGTTCTTCACAACTTCTACTAATGACTAAGGGATTTGGGCTAGGGTAATTTGGGCATTATAACAATACTAGAAGGCAACACTTCTACCAAGGGAGGGGGGTAGTGTTTCGGCTAGGCTAGAGGGGGAGGGGTTGCTCTCGGCTAGAGCTTCTCAAAGGGGAGGGGTGTGTTTGGACGAAAACAATAAGAGGGAGAGGGAGGGATTTGAGACTTAGAAAGATTGCTCAATTTTAGGATGAAATAACTCTTTAACAAGGGGGGTATTTATAGGTCAAGGGATGGCCAACCAATGGCCAAGATGATGCCAAGTGCAAGGCAAGTGTAGGGTGAGGATTTAGGCAAGTGTCCTTGGCCAACTTGCACACAAAATATCCTACCAACTCCAAGACAAAATAAGCCTCTCCATTCGGCCCTAATACCGCCACAAGTCCACCAATGAGAGGGTGACAAGTGTCGCCCTCTCGTTGGTCCAAAGTGTTACGTCTCTCGGAAAAATCCGCAAAAATTAGAAATGACATAGCCGGAATTTATCCTACGCGAGTCTTGTAAAACGTTTCGTCGGAAAACGACTCTAAACGGGTGTTGTGCACAAAGTGGAATTCGTCCAAGCCAACTAGGGGGGGGGAGACACGTGTCGCCCTCCTACTCGTCCAAAATATTTTATCTTCCGAAAATATCCACAATGGCCAAAATCTCGAAAACAAAGTGGGCCCCACAAAACCGTAAATTTTCTCCGTGGCCCCACGTGACCATTTCCAAAATAAAATTCCATAATTCTCTAATATTCCAAGAAGTCCGAATACCAAATCGGGAATCCAATTCCCATTAACGAATCTTTTCCTTCACAAAACGGAAACTTTTCCGTGGAAAAATCACCTCTTTCTTCCATTCCATTTCAATGTCGTATTCTCGTGCGTCGTCCTCGCATACATACCACGAAACTACGGGTATAACATTCTCCTCGCCTTAGAAACATTCGTCGAATGTTCCTTCTAATATCAAAACAAGCAGCGCCAAGATAGTCCTTCGCTATACTTACGGAAACAACCATGCCACACCGGTCACAACACAACAAGCGCACATACTTATCTCCAAGTCCACGAGGAATCACCTCTATCACAAAACTCCTACTGAGATCTAAAAGATACTCCTTCGCCCCTACTCTTTACAAACGAATGATCACACCTATGCTCGTAATACATGCTCGCTTCTTCTTCCTTACTCGTCGTGATACCACTTTTGTCACTTTGTCGCGAGCCTTGCTCGACGACCAACAAATGGTACCGGCTGCTTGCGATCCCGCAGGATGTCGTACACTTCTTGTACACTCGAACTCTTACCACCTTCATTCGCCGGTTTCCAAATCTCGGGGTTACTATCTCTAACGTGGTCATCATTAACTGGGAACACTCTGGGTGGATTTCCGATACTTTCCCGAACATAACAATACGAAAGACCGGACGTACTGCCTCCTAAGTCGGACGGCAAATGCTAACATATAGGCAACCTGGCCTAATCTTCACATGAACTCAAAAAGGCCCAAAGTAACACGGCTAAGTTTCCTCTGTTTTCCAAAACTCGTCACACCCTATCCACAGTCTGCTGGAACAAACCTGAACCAACTATCTGAACCTTGCCAACGTCGAACCAATCGATCGGCAACTTATACTTCCTCCCTTACAAGGCTTCCTAAGGCGACATCCGAATACTGAAAATGGTAGCTTAAACACTCCCTCCACAGGAGACAACAATCCCCACAACTACTCCTGAAATCCAAACACTGCCCGAGGGCGAATGCGATTCTGAGACTTACCTGAGTTCTTAACCCTGCCTGGTAAAACTTCCAAAAAAAGGAAACAGTACCACTGGCTCCACTGCGTCATAAGGTGAAGGTAGGCACCGTGCAGCCTTACAACCTTTACGATATAATCACCCTGCGAGTACCACGGTCTTTGCTAGAAGACAAGACGGTGACCTCGCCGGCGACTCATCGTCGAATCGTCCACGAACTTCGTCGTTGGTTAAATAAACTTGGGCCTAACACCCTAGTGACCCTACCACCGCGGGACCACCAAAACTGACCCATCACCAAGCGAGCGTGGGTCGACCCGCAACACGGCCTCAACCCGACCCGGCAACGCGCAAAACACTAGCTCCCCGATCCGGAACAATCTCACCAATCACGTTACGAAAACCTAGCGGTCTTCTAAGCTCAACTACCCTCTATCATTTCACATCACTCAGGGACTTATCCCAAAAATATATCTCACGTATACTATGCACTTCGATAAGGGTCAAACATGAAATAATTCTTTTACCAAAGATGGCCTCGCCTCTCAGGTCTCTACGTACACATTCTAAGGCTCCCACTTTCTCTATCCCCCAATCTTTCCCGATTACTAATCATGATTCCCAATCACAGTTAACACAATGCTATATGAAAATAATACTTAAGATATTCGCTACACATATAAATCTCTAAAGGGTTAAGGATATACCTGTATCTACGCGGCACTTCCCTTAGGTCGTTCTAATCAAACCCGCCCTGCTGGGCGCATAGCTGGGGAAGGTGATGAACTATCCACTGATCCTGAAGGCCGAGTCTCTACATCCGCACCACCCTTGGTCGGACAATTCCTCGCAAAATGGCCCGGCTGGCCGCAAAAATAACAAGCTGACGCAGAAGTACGAC
Organism: Przewalskia tangutica; assembly: GCA_029844215.1. Classification (NCBI taxonomy): domain Eukaryota; kingdom Viridiplantae; phylum Streptophyta; class Magnoliopsida; order Solanales; family Solanaceae; genus Przewalskia; species Przewalskia tangutica. The sequence goes on from CM056726.1 coordinate 60,543,612, forward strand.
ACTCCCCACGATGACATCGACCGCGGCACCGCAGGGGTGGGGTGGCCTCTGGCTAACACCCCCTCCTCTCCGAACCACTGCATCCACAACTGGTCTAGTAGGCTGAGTCCTCCTACTTGCATCCTTCCTCATAGAACATTCCCTCGTCACATGGCCCTGACGGCCGCAGGTAAAACAAGCACCAGTGAAGAGACGACATCCCCCGGGATGACGCCTGCCACATCGCGAACACTGAGGAAAAATTGAACGTGGTGGAGGGACACTCAGACCTTTGCGGAGGCGTATGTCTAATCTGCCGAGGCGGTTCGCCGAGAGTTACCAAATGATCCCGCCAATCGGGCCCTCTCGCCGCTTCCTGGTCACTCGCCGATCTCTACCTCTCTCACCACGCACATAATCCTGAACGCAAGCCCGGCTGCTCTCGATCAAGAGCTACTCCCTCACAACCCTTCTTTAGATAAGCGTCAATATCCTTGGTATACCGGTACATAAAATACTCTCTGGCTGCCAAGTCCTTTGCTAGTAACAGGGCCGTCTCCTTCCAATCCATATTTTCTGCTCCAAGTCGTGGAACTGAAAGTCCAGATGTCATGGCCGCAGCAGGAATCGCTGCCACGTGCCAAACTCACTGCTGTGGCGACGTCTCGTAACTCCTCGCATGAAGAATCACCTCGGTGATGATTGGGCTGTGCCTTCTAAATTTCTCAGATTTACTCGCAGCCTCCTTCTGCGCTTCGCTCTTCGGGCCCGAGTTACTGGCGCGAGGCATCACCGGTAAAGGAAAGGAATACGTTAGAGGTCCAACTTATAACACGCCTCTAAAGCACGATCTCGAGTGAGAAGAATGGAAACCAATCCTAAATATCCTATAGCCTCACGATTATTGGTGTGGTGCACAACACACCGATAATCAAGACTTACTAGATACGGTTCGTAGACACTTTCCGAGGATTAATCGCTCGATACCACTTTTGTCACGACCCATTCCGGTTCGTGGATCGTGCCTTACCCGCACCCAAGTAGTCATACATCGAGAAAAACCACGGAATATAAAACAACCACAATATGAAACAAGATAAATAAGACACAATTTCGGGAAAAGTTGCCTTTCGGCATATATGTATATAAGTACCCCAAAATGAACGATACATCCCAACCTTACAACAGTCTACAGCACTCTAAGAGTTTAAAACAACAATGGCGGACAGGCCCCGCCATACCTGAATACAAATATCTACAACGACAGGACCGTACCAAAATGCTAAGCTTCCGAGAAACGGAGCTTTCCAACGCGGTGATCCTAAGAACGAGGATCAACGGTAGGAGTACCTTTACCGGCATGAACGCAGCGGCCAGGAGGTCGATAACAGTACCAAGTATGTGAAATCGAAATATCGTAAATGAAATCATAGTAGTCTATAAAAGGCGGAGACATGTATGATAAGCCAAAACTACGATTCAATAAATAAGCGATCATGTCAAGTCGGGACTCATGCCTCAAAGTCATCACAATAGAACCGCACGGTAAGTACGAAGGCATAGCCGACTACTAAAACCCACAGCACTAACAAGGTCATAAATCAGATCATGAGATCTGTCTGCATCGTCACATGATCAAAGCCGCCACTCGCCCGCAGATCTAATGTGCGCATCTAGTCCTGGAACTTCCCGCAGCCGCATAGGCCAAACAGATAGGCCCGCATGAGGTATAACCCCGCATCGAGGGTAGCTACTCCCGGCAGCGCCCTAGACTCGTCGTCCGCATGGCTACAAGAACCGCATGACCACAAGGGCCGCATACTAACTCGAACTCCCGCAGCCCGCATAGGCCATACTGCACTGCATAAGGTATTCTCGAATCATAGTCCATCGACCGCTGAGTCTACCCCGCATCGGAGGGCAGCTTAACCCCCGGAGTTATGAATGATATAATATCAACATAACCGCTTATTGCTAAACAACATAAGCACAACAAGGGAAAACCCCTTTACACAAACATCACAAGATACTAACTCACGTAGCATCCTAACATGTTTACTTATCAAGTTAACAAGAAAGTATTACAAGACTATCACAAATCAATACAATCAAGTTATTCACACAAGGTACTTCCTACATTATGTTAACAAGTTCGGGTTGTTAGCCCCAAAGTACTTCATGTATTACTCTTTTAAAAGATCCGTTTCTTTTACAAAAGTCACACAATACCCGTAGTATAAAAATAGAGTAATTATCTTTTGAAGTACATTAAAACACTTCTCCTTGTAAAATCAAGTAACAACATTCTTTTCCTAACGTTCAAGTTTGCCTAGTTTCAATTACTTAAGTTTCTTATTTTCGAAAGGTTCCGTAGTTCATAGTTTTAATCCTTTAAAACAATTTGAGAAACATATACCTTATGTGTGAGTAGGTTATTATTGTTCATAACAATCTGATTACAGCAGCCGTGATCTAGGAAATGTAATATCATCTTAGCTCCTATGCAGATGGAAGTTTCTACTGGTTTTAATAATACATTATTAGTCAAAACATCTTCCTTTATTAGCGCTGCTGTGGTTTGTTCGACATTCATTCTGATTTCCGAAATCAGTAAGACATCATTCCTTTTGAAAACCAAAATACTCATTACTCACGAATGAGGTTTCACATTAGTATAATTAAGTCAAGCCTCTTATTTGCTTAAATCAATAAAACATTCTTTTTATCACTCTTAAGCCGTTATACCTAACTTCCCATAAAGCTAGTATAACTCTTAAGCTTTTAAAACCAAGTGTTACTCTTCTTTCAAAAAGGTTTCTTAATTCATTTGAACTTACTTCAAGATCCTTATTATTCAGGCTTAAGTCCGAAGACATTGCCGTAATTATTATTCAGGCTTAAGTCCGAAGACATTGCCGTAATTATTATTCAGTTAATACACGTACGTCTACCGTACTATATACATATTCTTTAAAATATCATGCTCAAGAGGATAGGAAGAATCACATACCTTCTCGGCGAAAACCACCTGCCAAGTTGAATATGTCGCGCGCAGAGTATCGACCTATATCGACCAAATATGTCTATCAACGCCAGATCAGATCAGATAAAGCTCTAAACAGAGGGTTCGCTATTCAATGGACATTTGGGCAGCACTTCCTACCCTGAGCTACTCAAGTTCATCAGAAAACAATTGATGTAGGTACAGCTATTATTATTCTTCTTTAAGCCCTTCATCGTGATAAGTTCAATTCTATTCTGCAATACCCTTCTAAGTATTTAATACTTATTCCTATACTTCTACAGTATATACACTCTATTTACAAAAGGAAGATAAGGTTATTTACCTCGGTAAGCCCAATAATATCCTAGATAAAAGTCGCGCCTGAGCAAGGTTTAGCTCCTAAGTTGTGCGCTCCGGTAGCTCCAAGAAAACCTTAGAAGTTCTTCACAACTTCTACTAATGACTAAGGGATTTGGGCTAGGGTAATTTGGGCATTATAACAATACTAGAAGGCAACACTTCTACCAAGGGAGGGGGTAGTGTTTGGCTAGGCTAGAGGGGAGGGTTGCTCTCGCCAGAGCTTCTCAAAGGAGGTGTGTTTGGACGAAAACAATAAGAGGGAGAGGGAGGGATTTGAGACTTAGAAAGATTGCTCAATTTTAGGATGAAATAACTCTTCAACAAGGGGGGTATTTATAGGTCAAGGGATGGCCAACCAATGGCCAAGATGATGCCAAGTGCAAGGCAAGTGTAGGGTGAGGATTTAGGCAAGTGTCCTTGGCCAACTTGCACACAAAATATCCTACCAACTCCAAGACAAAATAAGCCTCCATTCGGCCCTAATACCGCCATTAAGTCCACCAATGAGAGGTGACAAGTGTCGCCTCTCGTTGGTCCAAAGTGTTACGTCTCTCGGAAAAATCCGCAAAAATTAGAAATGACATAGCCTAATTTATCCTACGCGAGTCTTGTAAAACGCTTCGCCTAAAACGACTCTAAACGCAAAGGCCACAAAGTGGAATTCGTCCCAAGCCAACTAGGGAGACACGTGTCGCCTCCTACTCGTCCAAAATATTTTATCTTCCAAAATATCCACAATGGCCAAAATCTCAAAACAAAGTGGCTACAAAATCAGAATTTTCTCCCGTGGGCCCCACGTGACCATTTCCGAAAATAAAATTCCATAATTCTCTAATATTCCAAGAAGTCCGAATACCAAATCTGGGAATCCAATTCCCATTAACGAATCTTTTTCCTTCACAAAAACCGGAAACTTTTCCGTGGAAAATCACCTCTTTCTTCCATTCCAATTTCAATGTCGTATTCTCGTACGTACGTCCTCGCATACATACCCTGAAACTACGGGGTATAACAGTCGTGCAGGGGTTCATGGGTCCAAGAGTAATCATGTCTTGTTTGATTCAAAGTCAGTTGAAAGCATTGATGGTACTTCTATCCCCAAGAAGTTCAACGCGGATGTCAAGAGAGCATACTTCAATGCCCCGGGAAATGATGGGACTACTCCTATTACGGGTCGGGTCTTGGGTCAGAAGGCTAAGGCGGGTCACGAGGATAACAATGATACTAGGAATATGCACTCTATGCAAGGATCAAGATCAGATGTGGAATACGGCGGTTTCTAGCCCAAGGTTTCAACGTCACAATTGAGAGCCGAGGCGTCAAACTTTAATGCCGCGGGTATCAAGTTTACACTCCCATCTTCGGGCCTTAATGATGGTCTGATTTCCAAGGCGGGGCAGGGGGATATCCTAGGGACATTAACTACCCCCGTTTTACAAGGAGCTAAGTCAATGGTGGGTTCCAACGTTTTGATTGAGGGTGTCGAGGCGTCGCACATTTATGAGGCGGGTACCAACGACTCTCTCATTACTCCGGTTCTTTATGATGGTATTAGTTCCAAGACGGATCAGGGGGATAATCTAGGGGCATTGACTACTCACGTTACACGAAGAGCCAAGTCAATTGTGAGAAACAAAGCTATTTCTTTGTCCAAGGAGCCTAGGAACTCCACAACCATCAATATTACGAGAGCCGAGGGGTCGGCATTGAATGTGGCGGGTATCAATGACTCCCTAATAACTCCGGGACTTTATGATGGTCTTGGTTCCAAGACGGATCAGGGGGACAATCTAGGGGCATTGACTACTCACGTTACACGAAGAGCCAAGTCAATTGTGAGAAACAAAGCTATTTCTATGTCCAAGGAGCCTAGGAACTCCATAACCATCAATGATGCAAGAGCCGAGGGGTCAACATTGAATGAGACGGCATTCAAAGTGCCTTCTCGTGATTCAAGTCAACAACCCCAGATTTCTTTAAGTGTCACCAATGAAGCCTTCCCTACTTTAGCTAGTTTGCTAAGTGGAGCCAATCTCAAGAATCACAACACTCCTTTCGTCTTTAACACTTCCTCGGATTCGAGTAGAGTCCTAAACTTCCCCCCTCTCTCATCTAATACCACTTCACTACTTCCTAAATTTCACAACACCACACCCCTTCTATCTCCTCTTCCTTCTATTCCTTCTGAAAACCAACACAAATTCCCTACCCTCCCAAATGGCACGCAAATCATCTCTTCTATCAGGGCCCAAGCTCACTCCTTCTACCCTTCCTCTGCCTATACCTCCATATATAGCTCCCAATGATTTACACACTAATGCACCTTCTAAAACACATCATTTCACTACCACGGCCACAACTCACAACAATCTTCCCCCAAACCATGGCAAAGGTCCCTTCCCTCCTAAAAAGACTTATGCTGGAGTCTTTGCGGGAACTAGGATTGAGGCAAAAGGTATGAAGTTACAATTTATTGAACAACAAGGAGGAAGTAAATATAGATCTTGAGGATGAAGTTCCTTTCATAGAAACTTGGGGCTATTGCCTAATAGGTTGCTTCACTGTCCTTTCGGAAGAGAAGCGTGAATACGATTGTGAAAGGATGGGGAGTTAAATGCCGTATTATACCATATGGCAAAGGTGGGATGATGTTCAAATTCATGACGGAGGAAGAGCGCACTAATGTACTTCACGGAGGCCCTTATATGGTCTACGGGAAAACCATGATGCTCAAGGCTATCAATAAAGGAGTTCTTATAACGGATGATTTGTTTATGGATATTCCTATTTGGGTCACTTTCCTGGACATTCCCCTTTCTATTTGGAGTGCAACGGGCCTTAGTAAGATTGCTTCACGTGTAGGAAAACCTCTTTACACTGACCAATATACTAAGGAAAGGTCTAAAATGAACTATGCAAGAGTTCTAGTGGAAGTGGATGTTAGCAAGAAGCCGATAATGGACTTTGTCGTCAATCTCCCCGATAACAGAAAGTATACTCAAAGGGTAAACTATGAGAATTACCCGGACTTTTGCTATCATTGTGCGGCTTTTGGACACAACCACTTGAAGTGTAGGAAGCTGAGGTATGATGTCAACATTGAAGAAGCTCCAAAAACATGCAATACTGAGGTCCCCCCTAACAACAAGGATGATTCTATTCATTTGAAGGCCAACAAAGGTACGGGTGGAACCAACCCTCCCCCCCCTCATCCACCAACTTCTCAACATCCCGTAGATGCTGATAACTTGATGGACATTGAAGAAACTGTGCACACAACACCTCCTAGTACCTAAGCTTGGGAGAAGTATCACATGCCGCGGTCCTCCGGATTGGGTCATTCTCGCCCACCATGTTTCATGAGGATTCTCTAGCAAAGTCCTCACCGCCTAATTCTCACAATGGCGACACAACATGTTAGGATGAGGGTGAGTCAAAACATTCTGATTACGAGATGCCTATGAACCCGCCACCTTCATTGGATGAAGTTACATTCAACGGTGCTACGGAAAAGGCTCAGCTTGTGTCAAGTAACGTTAACTTTGAACGCGGGGAACATAGCTTGGCTGGTACACAAGTTATGGCTTCCAGCAACAAAGATGATGGATGGCAAGAGGTTTTGTCCAAAAAGAATGGGCAGCGATGGGAAAGCGGCGACTAAGCGCGGAGGTGCTAATAAAACCTCCTTTGTTTCCTTATGAAAATACTTTGTTGGAATGTCCGTGGTCTTTGCGGACAAAGGGATAGGGCTGCCACGCAAGCTCTAGTGTGTAGTATTACAAAACAGCATGATGCGGCTATGATTTGTCTATTGGAAACTAAGCTATCTCAACCAAGAAGCAGTCTTTCTACTCAAAGATTCAAAGCATGGAAGTTTTGCTCAAATTTGGAATTCATTGGAGGCGGTAGAATGCTATTACTTTGGGATCCATCCAGGGTTTGTTGCGAAGTGCTTGGTATGGACTCTCAGCATATCCATGTCCAGGCAAGTTGCAATATAACACAAGTGTCCTTCCTTGCCACATTTGTGTACCCGGTTTATAGCATCTCGGATAGAAGGATGCTTTGGCATCACCTTTCTCACTGGGCGTTGGCATCAATAAGCCTTGGATGATTATGGGAGATTTCAACACTTATCGCAACCCTAATGATAAGGTGGGGTCCTCCTCTCACACCTTATGCACTTAGGGATCTTGGAGATTTCGTGAATTCTCATGGACTAGAAGACGCCTTCATCCTGCCTTCTACACTTGGACGAATGGTTCGATTTGGTCTAAGCTTGATAGAGTGTTGATGAATCAAAATTGGAGTGATTTGACCTTAGAATGCAAGGCCAATTTCATGCCTATGGAGCACATCTCGGACCACCGCCCCGTGATAGCCACGATTATTGCATCCTATAATGTTGGGAAACGCCTTTCAAGTTCATGAATATGTGGCTTTCACCCAGCCTTTGAGAACATTATGACTTCATGTTGGAGACAAGACATGGGTCTCGCTCAATTCGTCCTTGCCTCCAAATTGAAAGCCTTGAAGCAACCTTTAAGGGCTTTGAACATAAGTGACTTTGGAGGTATCGAACAAAGAGCAAAAGGGCAAACATAGAGTTCAAGGAGGCTATCAATGCACACATGGAAAATCCTTTGATGAGGAGCTTAAAGCCAAGGTTAAGTCCTCAAGAGCTAGAGCAAACACCTTCTCGAAGTGAAAGACACTTCATAAGGCGTAAGTCAAGAAGCACTTGATTGGAAGTGATAGATGTTCCAAATACTTTCATAGTTTGATCAAAAGGAGTAATGTCAGGAACTCCATTAACTTTCTTGTTAAAGCTAATGGTACTATCACTACATCACCAGAAGAAGTCAGGAAGTTGCTTGTTGAATTTTACAAGGATCTATTAGGTACTTCCCGACCCACTACCAACTTTGATCCTGATGTGTTCAACTATGGCCCAAAGTCGAGTGAAGAAGAGAGATTACTGACTTTGCATTTCATCACCCCAAAGGAGATTTGGGAAGCACTCTCTCGATATAGGCAATGACAAGGCACTGGACCGGATGGTTATACTACGCTTCTTCAAGAATAGATGGAAAGATGTGGGCCACGATGTTGTAAGATGTGTCCAAGAGTTCTTCTCATCGGAGTTCTTTTGAAGCGTGTTAATCATACCATCATTACCGCTACCAAAAACTGACCATGATCCCAAGGTAAATGATTTCGAGCCCATCGGATTGACTAATGTGATCTATAAGATCATCACAAAGATTCTAGCTAACGAATGGCATTGATCCTTCCTTCTCTCATTGACAAATCCCGCGGGCTTTTGTGAAAGGAAGAAACATGATGGACAACGTATATGTGGCACAAGAGCTTGTGAGAGGATTTAATAGAGCCAGAATCTCACCAAGATGTATGCTTATGGTGGACCTTCAGAAGCATTCGACATCTCTTGGAGCTTATCGAATTGGTACTAAGAAGTCTAAAATTTCCGCAGATTTACAAGATGGATCATGGAATGTGTTAGCTCAACCTCCTTCTCCCTTTCTATCAATGGTGAGCTACATGGATACTTCAAAGGAAAGCGCGCCTAAGACAAGGTGATCCTATGTCCCTACTCTCTTTATCTTGTGCATGGAATACCTCTCAAGGTCGCTTAAAATGAAGGCCGAGGCAAGAGCTTTCATATTTTCCAAAGTGTAAGAAATTGAGCATTACTCATCTTGCATTCGCGGATGACCTCATGCTTTTGCCAAAGGAGATATATCTTCATGGGATTCTTATGGATTGTCCGGAAGAGTTGGAGGCTGCCTCAGATTAACTCTTAACCCCGCTAAATCCTCTGTCTACTTAGCGGAATGCATTCTACGCTCGGGACTTGATATTGACGAGTGGGTTTCGCCATGGTAGCTTTCCCAGACGATACTGGGGATCCCTTTGTCCCCAATTTCAGTCTCGGTGGATCAATTTGCCCCATTCACTAGTGCTATTTCGAATTACATTCGTAAATGGGGCACCACACCCTTTCTTACGCCGTGTCGAACTAATCAGTCGGTCGCCCGCGGTTGAGAGCTTTTGGTTCCGGGCACTTCCTATCCCGGCCACTATTATCAACAAGGTAAGGTCTGCTTGTATTCAATTCTTATGGGGGGGGGGGGGGGAAACCACCAAGAGTTGCTTGGGATATCATTTGCCTGCCTCAAACTGAAGGTGGCTTGGGTCTTATGAACATCAAGGAATGGAATCATGCCCTGCTATCCAGGACGATTTGGCAAACACACACTAAGTCGATTCTCTATGGGTCCAATGGATCAATAGCCACTATTTGAGAGATATTACAATTTGGGACTATGAGGTACGTCCTAGGGACTCCCCTTTATTCAAAAAGATTTGTGGGATTCGCGACAAATTTGTTTCTATCTTTGGTAGCCATGGTGATGCTATTGACGGCTTTACAAAATGTTGTGCCAACGGTATATTTGATTCAAGCTCAGATATGATATCTTGACTCCGCAAGCTAAAAAGCCTTGGATGTCACAAATTTGGAAAGGATTCATTCCTCCCAAATTCTCTTTTACTATGTGGCTAAATTGCAGGAAGCGGTTAGCTACAAAAGATACTCTATCATTTCTCAACTTGGAGGATAAATCTTGCGGATTCTGCAAGCAAGCTAATGAAACAAGGGAACACCTCTTCTTTGATGCCTTTATACACACATGATTTGGAAGAGCATAAAAGATTGGTTGGGTATTAGAAGAGAGATGACAACTGTTGAAAGCTCCCTTAAATGGATTAAGAAAGAACACCGCGGGACAAGCATCCGTGCCAAAGCTATTTTGCTTACTTTTTGCATAATGGTTTATGAGATTTGGAGGGCAAGAAACACAATGCTCTTTGAAGGCACAAGCTTGCCGGAAGAAGAGGTCATTGCAAGAATCAAAACAACATCTTATAGAGTTCTCTATGATTTTATCCCCTCTTGTAGTGGCACCTTTTGAGTGACCACCCTCCTCTATCTCTTCTTGTTTGCATTACGTTGAGGCTTGAGATACCTCAACGACTGATTGTAGCCACTTCCTTTTCGTTATTAGTAATAATATTTGCATTTACCTAAAAAAAAAAAAAAAAACAACTTCAACAACTACAATTTCCTTCTTTATATAACATATGACAACTTAACTAGTAACCAACTTGATTAAAATCTTAAGGGCTAACATACTAGTTTTCGGATTAGGGTTCCAACAATCAATACACTTATCAAACTTCATACTAAATACCTCATGCTTGCTAATATCCATAGCTACAACAATAAGTAATCTTAATTACTAAAACGACAAGAATTATACCTTTACAAGCCCTTAATCTTTCCAAGATTCAAAGTCGTTCCTTAGCAATTCTTAGCTCCTTTCCTTATGTTCCAATCCGCTCCAAGCACTCCTTAGAAGCCTATGAAGAACTCATTTTCAAGTTCCAACTTCAAAGTTGAAGAACTCCTTAAGTTTCCGCCTTGCGAATAATACGAAAACGCCACTTTTCCGGGATCTTTCTATTGAGATATCCTTATAATACCCTTAGGGACCTTGGGTTTATGTCTTGTGAATAATGGACAACAATTTCAAAATTTTCTTGTCTCTAAAAGCTCAAAGCCGAGAGCCCGTATGTGTGTTCATCCAATTTCTTGAAATTTAGCTAAGTGTAGAAAGCTTGTCTCACTACTAGTACTACTATATAGCAACATGGAGGGTCAAGATTAAAACAAATGTGTGGCTAGGATGAAGAACATTAATTAAATAGCCAAGTGGACAAGTTGACTTGGTCAATATTATCAAGCTAGCAAGACTTAGTCTTCTATCATGGTCAATGACCATACTACCCTTGCAATATTTCGTCCAAGAACATGGGGGGGTGCCACGTGTCGCCCTCCCATTCGTCCATAAAATTTTGTAACCCTCGTGGGCCCCACAAAACGTAAAATTACTCGGGTGGGCCCCACACGACCAAATCCGTAAAAATAAATTTCCATAATGATAATACATTCCATAATCCTCAATTAATGCATTTTGAGAATCCAATTCTCTTCAACGAACATTTTTCCTTTCCGACGTTCGGAAGATTTTCCGTCGGAAAAACAATTCTTCCTTTCGTACCCTTTTCAAGTCTTGTGTTCCTTACATACATTCTCTTAAACATGTCCTTGAACAACGGGGTGTAACATTCTTCCCCCCTTAGAAACATTCGTCCTCGAATGTTCTTTCGGAGTCCAATCTAATTAGATAGCGACATAGTCTCCTTTTACAACAACCTTTATACAACATATGCCACCCATGGCCACACAACAATACTTATACTAAAATGTCTACCTTGGCACTCACGAAGCCAACTAGCTCATAATCATAACGACCTCAAAGTCCGTCATAATCATCTCTACTAGTTCTACTTAGGTCTGACGACTGTATCATCACCGAGAAAACCTCATATTCCCGCTCAGCTACCACCCCAAACACTCTTTTAAACAACATAAGGCCATTTCTGGCTCTCACAACCTGGTTCCGGTGGAACGTGTCCACGAACCCGTAAAACAATTAACTAGACTTGGGCCTTGCACCCTCGTGACCGCCACGTGGCGGAACTACTACCAACTGATCCCACTCTATTTCAAAGGCTGGGCGACCTGCACAGGTCCTCACCCCGACCCGCCGTCGCACTTAACTCTTATCCTTGGTCTGACTTAAAATCTTATGGCCCGAGAAAGCCTTATATATCTAAGGTCTCGGCAGTTATCAATATTCTTAGGCTTGCAATTTCCAGGCTCCAAGCCTACCTTACCAGTCCCCCCGTAAACGGGTACAAATATGTCACGACCCGAACCCGGGCCCGTGACTGGTGCCTTACCCCGGGCACCCTAGTGATACAATCATCAGAGTAATCAGCGGAACATAAAACAAGACATGAAAATATTATGAAGTAGGAAACAGTAATCTGAGAAAACTTGCCCTTCGGCACATATATAAATCAACTTAAAACCGAACAGTTACATCCCATTACATCTCTTCCCATAACAGTACTACAGACCTCTAAGAATGATATGACAACAATGGCGGGACAGGGCCCCGCCATACCCCTAAGTGTAAATACCTACAACGACAGGGGACTATACCACTGATAAGCCTCCGGAGAAACGGAGCTTCCCATACGCTGAACTGTGACCCTAAGAGCTAGGATCAACGATCGTGTACCAACTCGCGCAGATGAACGCACTCAAGGAGGTCGACAACAGGTACCAAGTATGTGAAACCGAAAATACTGTAAATGAAATCATAGCAGTCTATATAAAGCAGGAGACATGTATGATAACCAAACTACAATTCACAACAAATAAGCAGTCATGTCAAGTCGGGGACTCATGCCCTCAAAGTCATCACTCAAATATAACAATGGTTCTCCCGCCCACAACATCAATCATGCCCGTGGAATACCTTCCTCACTGCCGGCAGTTTATGATATAAAAGCACCAAGGAATACACATGAACACGTGTCCCACTGTGTCATCATAAAACCGTCACGGTAAGTACGGAAGGCATAGCCGACTACTAAAACCCACAAGATAAGCAAGGTCATAAATCAGATCATGAGATCTGCTAGCATCACATGATCAAAGCCGCCACTCGCCCGCAGATCTAATGTGCGATCTAGCCCTCGAACTTCCCGCAGCTCGCATAAAGCCAACCTCATAGGCCCGCATGAGGCATTCCCCGCATCAAGGGTAGCTACTCCCCGATAACGTCCTGGACTCGCAGTCCGCATGGCCACATAGACCGCATGACCATAAAGGCCGCACACTAACCTGGAACTCTCGTAGCTCCGCATGGGTGTCACACGCACCGCACGAGGTATTCTCGAATCATAGGTCACACAGACTACCGAAGTCTACCCCAGCGTCGGAGGCAGCTTAACCCCCGGAATCATGAGTGATATAATACTAACATAACAGTTTATCGTTAAACAACATAGGCACAACAAGGGAAAACCCCTTTACACAAACATCACAAGATACTAACACACGTAGCATCCTAACATGTTTACTTTATCAAATCAACAAGAAAGTATTACAAGACTAGCACAAACCAACACACTCAAGTTATTCACACAAGGTACTTTCTGCTTTATGTTAACAAGTTCGGGTCTTTATTTCCAAAGTACTTCATACATTAACTCTTTAAAAGATACGTTACTTTCACAAAAGTCACACAATACCCGTAGTATATAAGAAAATAGAGTGATTATCTTTTGAAGTAAATCAAAACACTTCTCTTCGTAAAATCAAGTAACAACATTCTTTTCCAAATGTTTCAAGTTTGCCTAATTTCAATTACTCAAGTTTCTCATTTTCGAAAGGTTTCGTAGTTCATAGTTTTAATCACTTAATGATATAATTCTCCTTTAAAACAATTTGAGAAACTTATGCCTTATATGTGAGCAGGTTATTCTTGTTTATAACAATCTTATTACAGCAGCCATGATCTAGGAAATGTAATATCATTTTGTCTCATCTTAGTTTCTATGCAGATGGAGGTTTCTACTGGTTTTAATAGTACATTAATTAGTCAGTACATTTCCCCTTTGTTAACGCTGCAGTGGTTTGTTCGACATTCATTCTGATTTCCGAAATCAGTAAAACATCATTCCTTTTGAAAACCAAAATACTCATTACTCACGAATGAGGTTTCACACGTTTTAACAAAATTCACATTTAAGTCAAGTCTCTTAACTTCTTAAATCAATAAATCATTCTTTTTATCTCTCTTAAGCCGTTATACCTAACTTTCCATAAAGCTAGTATAACTCTTAAGCTTTTAAAACCAAGTGTTACTCTTCTTTCAAAAAGGTTTCTTAATTCCTTTGAAATACTTCAAGATTCTTACTATCACACATCCAGTCAGTTATAAGTCAAATCAGTTATCTTTTAAAAACCACAAAGCATTTCTTACTTACATAAAGCTGTTATAACCAACTTTCCATAAAGCCGTTACAACACTTTATGTTTTAAATCAATCAAATACATTTAACACACGTATCGCCTACCGCATTACATAGTTATACACATATCATGCTAGAAAAGATAGGAAGAGGTTCACATACCTCGCGACGATTATCGACTAATAGCAAAACGCTCCAAGTACCTCAAACCATCGGCTACTCCTTAAGCCAAGTAGATCGCGCCACGCATAGTACTTCAACCTATAAGGCCACAAGGCGCTTATTAACATCTAGATCTTGTCGTAGAACATTCTACGTAAAATTGGCAGACTTCCCCCGCAACCGCGTAAATCTCCTCCTTCATCGAGGCTCGCCATCAAGCCAACCTGGGGGGGGGGGTTTATACGTCTAACCGGACGTATACAATTCTACTACACAGTAATACTACACAAGTCTACTGTAATACAGTCCTATGTAATTACAGTTCAGTTATCTTCTTTATTCAGGCTTAAGTCAAAAGACATTGCCGCAAAGCTATATTCAGATCTATATATAGTATACTTCAACTATATAATCCTACAACATGTAATTTCCAATTACAACAAGGGGACAAGATATTTACCTCGATAAGCCCAAAATTATCCTAGTTTAATGTCGCTCCTGAGCAACGTTTAGCTCCAACTCCGTGCGCTCCAACCCTCTCCAAACCACCCTTAGAAGTTCTAACCAACTTCTACTTAATACTCCAACTAACTATGGAGATTTTTCTTAGGGTTTTGTTTTTGTGACTGACGGGAAGTATAATAGTATTTCTGGGCTTTTCGTATAAGTGTAACCTTGGAATAC
Source organism: Przewalskia tangutica (assembly GCA_029844215.1). Taxonomy (NCBI): domain Eukaryota; kingdom Viridiplantae; phylum Streptophyta; class Magnoliopsida; order Solanales; family Solanaceae; genus Przewalskia; species Przewalskia tangutica. The sequence goes on from CM056726.1 coordinate 60,558,775, forward strand.
TACAAGGTATAAGGGCCAAGGTATTTTGGGTATAGTAACAATACTTGGAGAGTATTTCTACCAAGAGGGGGGGTATTTATACGAGACAACACCACAAGGGGGGTGTATACCCCTCGGCCAAAACCACTAGGAGTGGGTATTCTCGCCAAGGGGAACTCGGCCGAGGGCCTCAAAGGGGAGGAGGCTAGACGAGACCTCAAACACAAAGGGGGGGGGGGAGCTCTCAAGACTTAGAGATTTTTGGATGAAGAAGTCTTCAAAGGGGGAGAGGTATTTATAGGAAGACCAAGGGTCAAGATCTAGCCAAGTGGGGGGCATGTGGAGGGCCAAGATATGCCCAAGTGCCCCCTAGACCCTACTCCTTAAAACCCTCACAAATATCTTACCAACTACTTGACAAAAAAGCCAAGACCAATCGGCCACTTTACCGCCCCAACGTCCCCAAGGAGAGGGTGACAAGTGTCGCCCTCTCGTTGGTCCAAAATGTTTCGTCTCTCGGAAAAATCCGCAAAAATTAGAAATGGCATAGCCGAAATTTACCCTACGCGAGTTGTGTAAAACGTTTCGTCGAAAAACGACTCTAATCGGGTGTTGTGAACAAATAATTTTCGGCCCTTGCATTTTAAGGCACAAACTTTTCTACGTACGCCCCACGCATATACTGAAATACGGTATAATCACACGACCAACCTGCCCGGATCGTGCCTTACCCCGGGCACCCTAGAGATACAACATCAGAGAAAACCAGCGGAAATAAAAAACTTAAATATATAAAACCGTGAAATAAGAAAGCAGGCTAACCCAACGGTTACCTTTTTGTACATAAATTAAAACTTGAATAGCATATCCCTTACAAACTCGCCCACAACAAAGGCTGCACTCTAAGAATTTTGAAACCATAATGACGGGACAGGGCCCCGCCATGCCCCTGAATATACAAAAGCCTACTACTTCAGGGAACCGTACCACAGGACAAGCTTCCGGAGATATGGAGCTTTCCGAGAACCGAACAGCGATCCTAAGAGAGTGGATCAGCAAGCTATGTACCTCAACTCGCGCATGAACGCACTGGGCGAGGTCAAGATAACAGTACCAAGTATGTGAAATCAGAAATACTGTAAATGAAATCATAATAGTCTATATAAAGCAGGAGACATGTATGATAACCAAACTACAGTACACCACATATAAGCAGTCATGCCAAGTCAGGGACTCATGCCCGTGAAATCATCACTCAAATACAACCCGGGAGTTTAACCCGCACAATGGCCGCATGCCCCGGCATCTCACCTCGGTATAAGCATGGCCATGGAACCATCCTAGTGGGTCCATACCCGTGGACCATCCAACGTGTCAGTATGCCCAAAGGAAATAACAAGATGATACTCACTGTGGAAGCATACCCGTGGGCTACCCAACGTGTCAGTATGTCCAAACAACTAACCAAATAACACTCCTAATGGAAGCATACCCGTGGGCTACCCAACGTGTCAGCATGTCCAAGAGGATCGACATGATGGAAGCATACCCGTGGGCTACCCAACGCGTCAGTATGTCCATCAATCAACCAGATAGCCGGCCCTCCATCGGGAGACTCGGTAGCACACAACCAAACACTTGCACAACAAAGGCTACCACAACAAGCATAGGCTAGTACACACAACTCAAGGTGCTATAAATACTTCCTAACACAACATCAAGTATACCATTTAAAACCCAAGTACTTAACCCCTTTAGGATCAAGGTACTCCTACCTTTTATAAACAAGTCACTTATGTTTTTCCATCACAAGGAGTTCAACCTTTTGAAAACAAGTTACTACTCTTTTCCCCAAAATCAAGTTACCATTCTAAATCCAATAATGAGTCCATTTCTTTATTTTCCATAAATTCGTTATAACTAACTTCCCATAAAGCTATTACAACCCTTTATGATTAATAAAACAAGTCAAGACAGAATCATGCCTTTCTTTTAAACCAAAATACTTCAAATTCTTAAGTCTCTTTTCTATTAGAAAACGAGTTCCTTACTTTGAAACTTTTAGGAAAATCAGAACTTGATTTCAATAGTTCTCATTAGAGCAGCCATGGTCTAGGAAATGTAATGTCATTTTGTCTTATCTTAGCTTCTATGCAGATGGAGGTTTCTACTGGTTTTAATATGATTAATGTCATTACTTCTTTCCTTTATCGACGCTGCATTGGCTTGTTCGATCCTTATTCCCATTTCCGAAATTTGTAACGTTATTCTTTTAAAAACCAAGTATTCGTTTCTCACGAATTAGGTTTTATACTTTTCAACACCATTTAGGTCAATTACAAGTCCGTCTCTTATCTTTTGAAATCGACAAACCATTCTTTTAACTACATAAAGTGGTTATAACAAACTTCCCATAAAGCCGTTATAACATTTTATGTTTTAAACCAACCAATTACCACTATAAACATTTATGAGACCAATAGGGCTCATTCTTTAACCACCGAGTACCCGCTACCAACGGATAAGACTTTACTACTATTTCCACACAATGAAGCCCTTAACACTTCATATCAAGTCAAGACACAAAAGGGAAATCAAATTCCTTTAACACACGCAAGGCTACCGCACTATATATTTTACAAATAGTCATGCTGAAGAGGATAGGAAGAATCACATACCTCGCGACGACTGTCGACAATAAGCAAAATGCTCCACAGTACTATCTCCCTTAAGAGGAATATGCTACCGTAGTACTTCAATCCTATAAGGGTCATAAAACGTCTATCAATCTCTAGCTTCGAACGTAGAATAAACTAAGTGCAAAGTCCCTAAATCCTACGACAATTTGGACGGCACTTCCTTTGTTTCTACTAACTTGCCACCTTTGCTAAGGTCGAATTCAATAACCCAACGTCCCACAATAAACCAACCTTAAACCCCTTTCAAATCTTTCCAATCCAAGTTCTTAGGTCCAACATGATATCTAGCCCTAGACATCTTCAACAATTACAATCTCCCTTTACAACATGCGACGTCCCAATTAGAAATCCAATTGAAGTTACAATCTTAAGGCTAACATGCCCATTTCAGTTTTTAACAAGACAACAAGATCCAAATCTATACAATATAAAACAGCCTCAGGCTCAACTCTATACTACTACAATATAACACTTTAGGCTCAACTCTAAACTACTAAAATAAAACAAATTTCAGCTCACATCTATACTACTAAAATAAAACAAATTTAGGCTCATAACCAAGAGAAAGGGGAAACTTTTACCTTAAGGAATAGCCCACAAAAGCCCCTTTTTCTTCCACCTCTTTCCGTCAAAAATCGCCCACCAGCGTTACCCACAAGTTTACCCACACTTTTTCTTCTTTCCGCCGCTCCAACAATCTCCTCTAAAGCTAGGTTTTCTTCCGAAAACTAGAGAGAAGGGAGAGGGTTTTCCATGGAAGGGTTTTGAAATGAAATGGCCAAGTCTTCCAAGACTTGGCCCTAAAATAGGCCCTAATATGGTCAAAAAGGATGGGAGGGACACTTGTCACCCTCCCATAGGTTTTTAACAAAATATCTCCCGATTTGACCTTTATCGCGAAAATCCCGCCTTGGCGCCGCTCCACGGCCAAGGCGCTTCAACTTCCGAAAATATTCCAAAGATTCCGCGCCATGCTCGCATTCCGGTGCGCGCGCGCTGAAACCCCCGCGAACCCCCAGAACAACCGGCGCCGCTGCCTCAGATTCCGGCGCACGCCACTGCACTTCAACCAAACCGCTGCGCTGCCGCGCACCAAACTTGAAACTTCCATAACTTTTGACTCCGATGTCCTATCGACGAACGGTTTGTTGCGTTGGGATCTAGATTTAACGAACTACATATTAGGCTTTTAAACACCTCGAAACTCTTAACAACTGGGGTACAACACTCCAAGGTAAACTCAAAATCCGTCCAACACATGTTTGTCAACTTATCTATCGACTCTCAAAACTTATCTTCCTTGGTATGTTCTTATCTTAACTCCTTGAATTTACGGGGTGTAACAATAACATTCTCCCCTCCTTAGAAACATTCGTCCCGAATGTTCCTTCTAAGTCTCAAAACAAACGTGCGCCAGTATAGTCTTCACTACTATACTTACGAGAACAATCCTGCCACAACACACAAAAAACAAATCACCTGCGCAAATACTTACATCAAAGCCCACGAGGAAACACCTCTAACATCACAAAACGCACTCACCTGAGGTCTAAAATATACTTCCTTCGCACCTTCTTCATACAAAAGAAATGATCAAATCGATGCTCGCAATACATGCTCGTTTCTTCCTTTACTCGTCGTACCCTTCTCGTACTTTTGAACTCTTTCTCATAACTTACCACATTTGTTACTGCTTCAGTTTCCAAATCTCGGGGTTACTATCTCCAACTTGGTCATCATTAACTGGGAACACTCCGGATGGATCTCCGATTTCCTTCTCGAGAATAACACGAAAATCATGCGCCGCCTCCTAAGTCGGACGGCAAATGCTAATATATAGGCAACCTGGCCTATCCCTCACATGAACTCAAAAGGCCCAAAGTAACTCGGGCTAAGTTTCCTCTGTTTTCCAAAACTCGTCACACCCTATCCCGGGGTGGTACCTTCAAGAAGACCGACCGTCAACCTGAACTCTAAGCGTTGTCGCCGATAATCCGCACGATTTCTCTGAGCTGCCAAAAACCTCTTCTAGATAAGCCTCACCCTATCCACAGTCTGTTGGAACAAGCCTGATCCAACTATCTGAACCTTGCCAACATCAAACCAATCGACCGGCAACTTACACTTCCTCCCCTGAGGCTTCATAAGGCGACATCCGAACACCGAAATGGTAGCTAAAAACACTCCTTCAACAGAGACAACAATCCTCGCAACTACCCCAAATCCAAACACCGCCCGAGGCGAATGTGATTCTCGAGACTCACCGAGTTCCTAACCCCGCTCGTAAAACTTCCAAAAGAAACAGTAACTGGCTCCACTGTTCGACATAAGGAAGGTAGGCACCGTGCAGCTTACAACCTTTCTCGATGCGACATCTCGCATAACCTCTCACGAGTAAACGGTCTTGATCGAAAGACACGACGGCTGACCCCATCGCCCGACCATCGTCAACGCATCCACGAACTCAGACTGGTTAACTAAACATGGGCCTAACACCCTCATGACCCTATCACAAGGCGGGACCACCACCAACTGACCCCACCACCATACAGGCCGCGGGTTGACCCGCAACATGGCCTCAACCCGACCCGGCAACGCGCAAAACTCTAGCTCCCCGATCCGGAACAATTTCACTAATCATGTTACGAAAACCTAGCGGTCTTCTTAGCTCAACTACCCTCTTTCATTCCACACTACTCAGGGACTTATCCCACAAACATAGCTCATGTGCACTATGCACTCCGATAAGGGTCAAACACAAATGAAATCTTTTACTCAAGATTGCCTCGCCTCTAAGGTCTCCACGTATAAAGCTCTAAGGCTTACACTTTTCCTATCCCCCAATCTTACCCTTACTACTAATCATGATTTCTAATCACAATACACTTATGTTATCTGAACATAACACTTAAGATATACTCATCTCATCATACGTACTAATCTCTAGAGGGTTAAGGATATACCAGATTCATCGCTTCACTCCCCTTAGTTGTTCTAATCAAAATCTACCCCGTAGGGCGTATAGCTAGGGAAGATGACGAACTACCCACCGATCCTGAAGGCTGAGTCCTCCTACTAGGACATCCTTTCGACACATGGCCCTGACGGCCGCAGGTACAACAAGTACCAACTAAAAGACGACATTCCCCGGGATGACGTCTGTCACACTGTGAACACTGGGGAAAACTGATCCGCCGGCCGGACCCTACGTAGCCGTGAGCAACCGAAGCTCGAGCTCGACCAACTCCTGCATACCCGAACGCCCCGAACTCCCGCGAGGACCACTTACACCGTGGATGTGCATAATCTAATCTGCTGGTGAAGTGACTTGCCTCGAAAGTTACCAAAGGACCCTGCTGTTCTGGCCCTCTTCTGCTGTCCTTTGTTAACCCGTCGATCTCTACGTTTCTTGGCTTGCTGCGCATAAGCCCGTACACAGGCCATGCTCAAGCCTAACTGAATAATTACTCTTGCACCACCCTTTCTAAGATATTTATCAAGACTCGCGGTACATCGGTATACTCTCTGTACTCTACTCGCAGCTCCCTCGGCTGCCTTGCCCTCCTGGGCTCGGGTTGCCTTACACGGAGGCATAACGGTAAGGGAAAGAAGTACGTTAGAGGGGTCCAACTTATCACACAGCTCTAAGGCACGATCTCAGAATGAGAAGAATGGAAACCAATCCTAAATATCATATAGCCTCCTGATTATTGATGTGGTGCACAACACACCGATAATCAAGACTCTACTAGATACGGTCTGTAGACACTTTCCGAGGATTAACTGTTCTGATACCACTTTTGTCACGACCCGAACCTGGGCCCGTGACTGGTGCCTTACCCCGGGCACCCTAGTGATACAATCATCAGAGTAATCAGCGGAACATAAAACAAGACATGAAAATATTATGAAGTAGGAAACAGTAATCTGAGAAAACTTGCCCTTCGGCACATATATAAATCAACTTAAAACCGAACAGTTACATCCCATTACATCTCTCGCCATACAAGATTTCGCTGCACTTCTAAGAATGATATGACAACAATGGCGGACAGGCCCCGCCATACCCTGAATGTAAATACCTACAACGAGGGGACTATACCACCGATAAGCCTCCGAGAAACGGAGCTTCCCATACGCCGAATCGCGACTCCTAAGAGCTAGGATCAACGATCGCGTGTACCTCAACTGCGACATGAACGCAGCCCCCGAGGAGGTCGATAACAGTACCAAGTATGTGAAACCGAAATATCAGAATGAAATCATAGCGCCTATATAAAGCAGAGACATGTATGATAACCAAACTACGCCACAACAAATAAGCCATGTCAAGCCTGGGACTCATGCCCTCAAAGTCATCACTCAAATATAACAATGGGTCTCACGCCCACAACATCAATCATGCCCGTGGAATACCTTCCTCACTGCCGGCAGTTTATGATATAAAAGCACCAAGGAATACACATGAACACCAGGTCCCACCTGTGTCATCATAAAACCGTACGGGGTAAGTACGAAGGCATAGCCGACTACTAAAACCCACAGTACAAGCAAGGTCATAAATCAGATTATGAGATCTGTCTAGACCGTCACATGATCAAAGCTGGCCACTCGCCCGCAGTATCTAATGTGCGCGTCTAGCCCTGGAACTTCCCGCAGCTCCGCATAGGCCAACCTCATAGGCCCGCATGAGGCATTCCCCGCATCGAGGGTAGCTACTCCCCGGCAACGTCCTGGACTCGCAGTCCGCATGGCCACATAGACCGCATGACCATAAAGGCCGCACACTAACCTGGAACTCTCGTAGCTCCGCATGGGTGTCACACAGACCCGCATGAGGTATTCTCGAATCATAGGTCACACAGACCCGCCTGAGTCTACCCCGCATCGGAGGGCAGCTTAACCCCCGGAATCATGAGTGATATAATACTAACATAACAGTTTATCGTTAAACAACATAAGCACAACAAGGGAAAACCCCTTTACACAAACATCACAAGATACTAACACACGTAGCATCCTAACATGTTTACTTTATCAAATCAACAAGAAAGTATTACAAGACTAGCACAAACCAACACACTCAAGTTATTCACACAAGGTACTTTCTGCTTTATGTTAACAAGTTCGGGTCTTTATTTCCAAAGTACTTCATACATTAACTCTTTAAAAGATACGTTACTTTCACAAAAGTCACACAATACCCGTAGTATATAAGAAAATAGAGTGATTATCTTTTGAAGTAAATCAAAACACTTCTCTTCGTAAAATCAAGTAACAACATTCTTTTCCAAATGTTTCAAGTTTGCCTAATTTCAATTACTCAAGTTTCTCATTTTCGAAAGGTTTCGTAGTTCATAGTTTTAATCACTTAATGATATAATTCTCCTTTAAAACAATTTGAGAAACATATGCCTTATATGTGAAAGGTGTTATTCTTGTTTATAACAATCTTATTCTGTGACAAAGTCATGATCTAGGAAATGTAATATCATTTTGTCTCATCTTAGTTTCTATGCAGATGGAGGTTTCACCGGTTTTAATAGTACATTAATTAGTCAAGACATTTCCTTTGTTAACGCCGCAAAGGGTTTGTTCGACATTCATTCCGATTTCAAATCAAGAAACATCATTCCTTTTGAAAACCAAAATACTCATTACTCACGAATGAGGTTTCACACGCTTTAACAAAATTCACATTTAAGTCAAGTCTCTTAACTTCTTAAATCAATAAATCATTCTTTTTATCTCTCTTGCCGTTATACCTAACTTTCCATAAAGCTAGTATAACTCTTAAGCTTTTAAAACCAAGTGATACTCTTATTTCAAAAATGTTTAATAATTCCTTTGAAATACTTCAAGATTCTTACTATCACACATCCAGAAAGTTAAAAGTCAAATCAGTTATCTTTAAAAAACCACAAAGCATTTCTTACATACATAAAGTCATTATAACCAACTTTCCATAAAGCCGTTACAACACTTTATGTTTTAAATCAATCAAATACATTTAACACACGTACGCTCACCGCACTACATAGTTATACACATATCATGCTAGAAAAGATATGAAGAGGTTCACATACCTCGCGACGATTATCGACTAATAGCAAAACGCTCCAAGTAACTCAAACCATCGGCTACTCCTTAAGCCTAGTAGATCGCGCCACGCATAGTACTTCAACCTATAAGGCCACGCGCGCTATTAACATCTAGATCTTGTCGTAGAACATTCTACGTAAAATTCGCAAGACTTCCCCGCAACCGCAGAAATCTCCTCTCTATCGAGGCCGGCCATCAAGCCAACCTGGGGTTTATACGTCTAACCGGACGTATACAATTCTACTACACAGTAATACTACACAAGTCTACTATAATACAGTCCTATGTAATTACAGTTCAGTTCTCTTCTTTATTCAGGCTTAAGTCAAAAGATATTGCCGCAAAGCTATATTCAGATCTATATATAGTATACTTCAACTATATAATCATACAACATGTAATTTCCAATTACAACAAGGGGACAAGATATTTACCTCGATAAGCCCAAAATTATCCTAGTTTAATGTCGCTCCTGAGCAACGTTTAGCTCCAACTCCGTGCGCTCCAACCCGCTCCAAACCACCCTTAGAAGTTCTAACCAACTTCTACTTAATACTCCAACTAACTATGGAGATTTTCCTTAGGGTTTCGTTTTTGTGACTGACGGAAGTATAATAGTATTTCGGGCTTTTCAGATGTTGTAACCTTGGAATACTACAAGGTATAAGGGCCAAGGTATTTGGGTATAGTAACAATACTGAGAGTATTTCTACCAAGAGGGGGTATTTATACGAGACAACACCACAAGGGTGTATACCCTCGGCCAACCCCACTAGGAGTGGGTATTCTCGCCAAGGGGAAGGGAACTCTCAGCTGGGCCTCTCAAAGGAGGGAAGCTAGACGAGACCTCAAACACAAAGTGGGGGAGCTCTCAAGACTTAGAGATTTTGATGAAGAAGTCTTCAAAGGGGGAGGGGTATTTATAGGAAGACCAAGGGTCAAGATCTAGCTGGGAAGTGGAGGCCAAGATATGCCCAAGTGCCCCTAGACCCTACTCCTTAAAACCTCACAAATATCTTACCAACTACTTGACAAAAAGCCAAGACCAATCGCCACTTTATCGCCTCAACGTCCCAATGAGAGGTGACAAGTGTCGCCTCTCGTTGGTCCAAAATGTTTCGTCTCTCGGAAAAATCCGCAAAAATTAGAAATGGCATAGCCGGAATTTACCCTACGCGAGTTGTGTAAAACGTTTCGTCGAAAAACGACTCTAATCGGGTGTTGTGAACAAATAATTTTCGGCCCTTGCATTTTAAGGCACAAACTTTTCTACGTACGTCCTTACGTACATACTTTGGAAATACGGGGTATAACAAAAAACTTCTCATAATACCATAATTGTGTCGTCTTGATCACAACAACCATTACTTACTCTATACGGACCTCATCCGTACAATTCTCTTAATCCTACCACGTAGCTTAATATAATAACATGGTATTCTAAGGGTTCACTACCCTATCAGATAACTCATCCTTCCCCAATTATCTCAAAATAAAACATAAGACCTTGGCGAGAATTCATTAAATGTTTCATACCTTCCCGGTATCTAGTTAGTCTTTACCAACTTCTGGTAATCTAAAATCATTCTAGGCAACACGCGTCTGACCCTCATACATAACTCCGTATAGATGTATGTCACAATACCAACTATACTATAATTATTACCAACCTGGATAGGCAATCCACATAGTCCTTCTGGTCATCACGCCTTTCTCGAGTCGCAATCAACATAACTCGTTAGGAGAGACGACCCTAACAACACAAATCTATCGCACGATCTCAAAGTGAGAAGAATGGAAACCAATCCTAAATGTCCTGCACTCCTCGATTATAGATGTGGTGCACAACACACCGATAATCAAGACTCTACTAGACACGATGCGTAGACACTTTCCGAGGACTAATCGCTCGATATTACTTTTGTCACGACCGACCAGTCGCGACTAGTGCCCTACCCGGGCACCCTTCTAATCGTATAACATAATAAATCATGAAGATAAATAACACGCCTTTTTTTAAACTAAGGCTGCCGATAAGGCCGCCATAATCATAAAAATTACCCGAAAGTGGTCTACACCGCTTAACAATGTAAAAACAACTCTAGCCACCCATTTACGATGAATACATGCACTTAAGATTTGAACAAATACTATGACGACAAGTCCCCGCTGCACTCGAATATACATAGCCATGACAACTCCTAATATCGAGCCATCTCAAATGTGAATCAGATCCTAAGCTCATGATCCACAACTATGTACCTAAACTCATGACATTTAACGCATTTCAAGAGGGTCAAGATAACAAAAATTTAATATGGAACGAAAATAAAGTACAAGAAATGATCATAACAGTACAAAAGAATGACAGGGGCAAGTATAAAAAGTACATACCAGATCCTGCCGTGTCATTACCACTCATGAACTTAATTGCACATCATTATCTTTTCCATTCCATTAAGAGTTATAGCCAAATCTTACGTACATATTTAGGAGAAATCATTAAGTTCATTGCCATATAACTTACTTATCTTTCATAACATAATCCGGCCCTTTATGGAGGGGCGCATATACTACCCGGCCCAATCTGGGATGCGATCAAATCACACAAATATCAAAGCGTGCCCGTGGAATCCCCCATCACTGCCGACAGTCATAAGTGTAACATATAACCATATGACGCGCCCGTGGCATCCTTGTCACGACCCGATTCCGGGCCCGTGACTGGTGCCTTACCCCGGGCACCCTAGTGATACAACATCAGAGTAATCAGCGGAACATAAAACGATACAAGACATATTATGAAATATGAAACAATAATCTGAGAAAAACTTGCCTTTCGGCATATATGTAAATAACAACTTTTTTCAACATGAACAGTTTAATCCTTTTTACAAACCCTGCCCACAACAGTACTACAGACCTCTACGAATGATATGACAACAACGACGGGACAGGGCCCCGTCATACCCCTGAATGTAAGCACCTACAACAACAGGGGACTATACCAAGACAAGCCTCCGGAGAAACGGAGCCTTCCTGCGCCGAATCACACTAGAGCGAGGATCAACGATCGTGTACCTTTACTCGCGGATGAACGCACTTCGGCGAGGTCGATAACAAAAAGTGAGTATGTGAAATCAAAATATCAGAATGAAATCATAGCAGTCTATATAAAGCAGGAGACATGTATGATAACAAAACTCCAGTTCACAATAAACAAGCAGTCATATCAAGTCAGGGACTCACGCCCTCAAGTCATCACTCAACTATAACTATGGGTCTCACGCCCACCACACCCATCATGTTCGCATCATGGCCACATGCCCTAATATCGTGCACGGTGTAGACATGTCCATGATGCAACAATAACAAGGCCGCGTGGCCACATGCCCCGGAATCGTGACGCCGGTGTAGACATGCCCATGTAACCTCAATAACAATATATCGTGGTCAACCCCGCCGCACGGCCACATGCCCGGAATCAGACGGCAGACACGCCCATGTTGCGGTAATAACCATATATCGGGTAATCAACTCGGCCGCACGGCCGCGATGCCCTAATCTCAGACGGTGTAGACATGTCCATGTGACATCAACAACAAGACAAGAATCAAAATGGAAACATACCCGGGAATTCTCCATCACCGCCAAAGACGCCCAAGTAAGTTCTCAACAAGTCAACCGCCTCTATCGAGAGACGCGAACACAGAAATACCACACTTGCACAACAAAGGCTATCATCACAAGCATAGGCAAGTTTCACAACAACAAGCATAGGCAAGTTTCACAACAACAAGCATAGGCAAGTTTCACACAACGCAAAGTACTTTCATACATTAAATCTTTTAAAAGATTCGTTGATTTCACATAAGTCACACAATACCCGTAGTATAAAAATAGAGTGACCGTCTTTTTAAATAAACCAAAACACTTACCTTGTAAAATCAAGTAACAACATTCTTTCCTAAGTTCCCGTTTGCCTAGTTTCAATTACTCAAGCTTCTCATTTTCAAATGGTTTCATAGTTCCCAAACTTAATCACTTGATTCCTTTTTAGAACAATTGAGTAATATATGTCTCACGTGAGAGTAGGTTATTCTTGTTTACAACATTCTTATTACAAAGACCATGATCTAGAAAATGTAATATCATTTTGTCTCATCTTAGTTTCTATGCGGATGGAGGTTTCTACCGGTTTTAATACGATACATCATTATTCAATACATTTTCCTTTATTAACGCCGCGTTGGTTTGTCGATACACATTCGATTTCAAATCAAGAAACATTCTTAAGCCGTTATACCTAACTTCCCATAAAGCTAGTATAACTCTTAAGTTTTCAAAACCAAGTATTACTTCTTTCAAAATGATTCAAAATCTTTTGAAATACTTCAAGTTCTTTATTAACACAAAACAAGCTTATAGTTCAAATCGCTTACCTTTAAAGACCACAAGTATTTTCTTACCAACATAAAGTCGTTATAACCAACTTCCCATAAAGCCGTTATAACACTTTATGTTTTAAACCAATCAAATACGTTTAGCACATGCGTCTACCGTACTACATAGTTCACACATATCATGCTAGAAGAGATAGGAAGAGGTTCACATACCTCGCGACGAGTATCGACTAATAGCAAAACGCTCAAGTACTTCCAACCGTCGGCTACTCCTTGCCAAGTAGATCGCGCCACACGTAGTACTTCAACCTATAAGGCCACAAGGCGCTTATTAACATTTAGATCCTCGTAGAACATTCTACGTAAAATTGGTGAAGACCTCCCCGCAACAACAGAAATCTCCTCCTCTATCGAGGCCGGCCACCAAGCCAACCATGGGGTTATACGCCTAACCCCAACTGTACAATTCTACTCCACGGTACAACTACACAAGTCTCAGTAATACATCTATGTAATTACGCTCAAGATTCTACTTTAAATTCGGGCTTAAGTCAAAAGACATCACGATAACTACGTTCATTCTATATATAGTATACTTCAACTATATATTCTAACAATATGTAATTTCCAATTACAATAGAGGACAAGATAATTACCTCGATAAGCCCATAATTATCCTAGTTAAAGTCGATCCCGGCAATCGCTTAGCTCCAACTCCGAGCGCTCCAACCCATCTAAACCACCCTTAGAAGTTCTAACCAACTTCTACATACTACTCCAACAAACCATGGAGATTTTCCTAGTGGTTTCGGTTTGGTGACTGACGGGAAGTATAATAGTATATCCGGCTTTTCGGATAGGTATAACCTTAGTCTAGTTCAAGGGATAAGGCTATGGTACTTTGGGCCTTATATCAATACTTTTGTGAGTAGTTCTCGCAAGAGAGGGGGGTCTTCTACGAAAGCAACTAGGCTAGGGGGGGTACCCCACGACCACACTACGAGGAGGGGGAGAGGCTCTCGGCCAGGGGCCTTTCAAAGGGGAGAGGGCTCTTGGACGAGAGTCAACAAGAGGGAGAGGAGGGATTTTAACACTTAGGATCATTTAGGAATGGATGAATAAGTCTTCAAAGGGATGGGTATTTATAGCTGAAGGCCAACCAATGGCCAAGATTGAGCCAAGTGCTACACAAGTGTAAGGCCAAGATTCACCCAAGTGTCCTTGACCAACTAACACACAAAATATCCTACCAACTCCCCTTGACCAACAAGGCCAAATCGTCCATCACATTACCGCCCACTCCCACCAATTAGAGGGTGACAAGTGTCGCCCTCTTGTTGGTCCAAAATGTTTCGTCTCTCGGAAAAATCCGCAAAAAATAAAAATGACATAGCCGGAAATTCCCCTACGAAAGCTGTGAAAACGTTTCGTCGCAAAACGACTCTAAACGGGTGTTGTGAACAAAATTAATTCGGCCAAGCCTTAGTACAAGTTTCAAATTTTCTACGTACGTCCTTACGTACATACTCTGAAAATACGGGGTATAACATTCTCCCCTCCTTAGAAACATTCGTCCCGAATGTTCCTTCTAAGTCTCAAAACAAACGCGCGCCAGTATAGTCTTCACTACCATACTTACGAAACAATCCTGCCACGTAAAACAATCACGCAAAATACTTACATCCAAGTCCACGAGGAATCACCTCTAACATCACCACAAACACCTCTCTCCGGGGTCTAAAATATACTTCTTCCACACTTTTCCAAACAAAAGAAATGGTCACATCAATTCTCGCCATACATGCTCGCTTCTTCCCGATACCACTTTTGTCACATTGCCGCGAGGTTCTAGTGTCACTCCGGCGACCCAACAAATGGTACCGGACTACATGCGATCCCTGAGGCTGTCGTACACTCGAACTCTTACCACATTTCTGATACTGCTTCAGTTTCCAAAACTCGGGGTTACTATCTCTAACGTGGTCATCATTAATCGAATACTCGATGGATCTCCGATACTTTCCCGATCATAACAATACGAAGATCGGTCATACGCCTCCTAAGTCGGACGGCAAAAGCTAACATATAGGCAACCCGCCTATTCTTCACATGAACTTAAAAGGCCCAAAGTAACCCGCTAAGTTCCTCTGCTTTCCTAAACTCGTCACACCCAAACCGGGTGGTACTTTAAGAAGACCGACCACAACTCGAACTCAAAGCGTCGCCGATTATCCGCACGATTTCTCCGAGCCGCGTAACCTCTTCTAGACAAGCTTCACTATCCACACCGTTGGAACAAGCTCAACCAATCGGTTCAACCTTGCCAACATCGAACCAATCGACCAAGAACTTACACTACCGCCTTACAAGGCTTCATAAGGCGATATCCGAACACCAAATGGTAGCTTAAACACTTCCTCCACAGAGACAACAATCCCCACGACTACCTCGGCACACACACCGCCCGAGGCGAATGCGATTCGAGACTTACCCGAGTTCCTAACCTTGCTCGCAAAACCTCCGAAAAAGCGGCAGTAACACTGGCTCCACTGTCGCCTTAAGGTGTAGGTAGGCACCTCGCAGCCCTACAACCTTTCCGATAACTCAACACACCGAGTAAACGGTCTGCCGATCAGGACACGATGGGCTGCCCCATCGCCCGACCACCGGTCGAACGCATCTACGAACTCGCTCACGTTAACTAAACTGGGCCTAACATCCTCACAACCCTAACACAAGCGGGACCACCACAACCTGACCCCACCACCAAACCTACCGCGGGTTGACCGCAACGTGGCCTCAACCCGACCCGCAACGCCGCACAATACTAGCTCCCGATTCGAACAATCTCACAAATTACGTTTCAAAACCTAGCGTCTTCTTAGCTCAACTACCCTTTCATTCCACACTACTAGGACCTATCCCAAACATAACTCACGTGCACTATGCACTCCGATAAGGGTCGAACATAACACTACACCTTTCTCGAGACGGCCTCACCTCTAAGGTCTCTACGTAAAAGCTCTAAGGCTCACACCTTCTCTATCCCCAAAATCTTACTCGGTTAAACAACCATGATCTAATCACGACTAACACATCGTTATCGTAACATAGCACTTAAGGTATACTCACCTTATCACACATACCGATCTCTGAGGTTAAAGATATATCTATATCTACCGCTTCACTCCTTAATCGTTCTAATCAAACCCGCCTGCAGGCGCATAACTGGAAGGTGACGACTACCCATCGATCTCAAGGCTAAGTCCTCCTACAAGGACACTCTTTCGACATCGCACTCGACGGTCATAGGTACAACAAGTACCCAACTAAAAGACGACATTCCCGGGATGACGCTCATCACACCGTGGAACCTAAGATCCGAGCTCACCAACTCCTGCGCACTCGAACGCCCCGAAATCCGTGGAAGACCACTGCATCGTGGACGTGCATAATCGAATCTGGTGAGGTGACTCGTCTCGAAAGTTACCAAAGGACCTCGCCGCTCGCCTTCTTCGCCCTCGTTAACCCGTCGATCTCTACGCTTTCGCCACGCGCATAAGCCCGCATACGTGCCATGCTCAAGCCCAATCAAGAATTACTCTTGCACAACCTCTTTAGATAGTCCTCAAGACTCGCGGTACATCGGTATACTCTCCGTAGCCACATCTATAGCTAGTAACGTGGTCGCTTTGCAATCTAAATTCTGTTCTGGCCGTGGAACCGAGCGTTCAAATGTCATGGCCGCAGAGGAATCGCCGCCGCTATACTAAACTCGCTGGGCTAGTGACGTCGCAAAACTCTTCGAATGAAGCACCACCTCAGTGATGATTGGGCCTGTGCCCACGTAACCTCTCAGATTTACTAGCAGCCTCGGCCGCTTTGCCTCTGGCCGGGTTGCCCTACGCGGAGGCATAACGGTAAGGGAAAGAAATACGCCGAGGTCCAACTTACAACACACTCTAAGGCATGATCTCGAGTGAGAAGAATAGAAACCAATCCTAAATACCCTATAGCCTCACGATTATTGGTGTGGTGCACAACACACCGATAATCAAGACTTCATCGATACGGCTCAGACACTTTCCGAGGATTAATCGCTCGATACCACTTTTGTCACGACCCGATTCCGGCCCGTGGATCGTGCCTTACCCCGCACCCTAGTGATACAACATCGAGTAATCAGTGAACATAAACGATACAAGACATATTATGAAATATGAAACAATAACTGAGAAAACTTGTCTTTCTGCATATATGTAAATAACAACTTTTTAAACATGTACAGTTTAACCCTTTTTACAAACCCCGCCACAACAAAGATTACATGCACTCTACGAATGATATGACAACAACGACGGACAGGGCCGTCATACCCCGAATGTAAGCACCTACAACAACAGGGACTATACGAAGACAAGCCTCCGAGAAACGAGCCTTCCTGTTACCGAATCGTGACCACTAGAGCGAGGATCAACGATCGTGTACCTTTACTCGCGGCATGAACGCAGCCCCGGGCGAGGTCGCATAACAGTGCCGTATGTGAAATCAAAATATCAGAATGAAATCATAGCAGTCTATATAAAGCAGGAGACATGTATGATAACAAAACTCCAGTTCACAATAAACAAGCAGTCATATCAAGTCAGGGACTCACGCCCTCAAGTCATCACTCAACTATAACTATGGGTCTCACGCCCACCACACCCATCATGTTCGCATCATGGCCACATGCCCCCGGAATACTGCATCGGTGTAGACATGTCCATGATGCAACAATAATAAGGCCGCGTGGCCACATGCCCCGGAATCGCGACGGTGTAGACATGCCCATGTAAACTCAATAACAATATATCGGGTGGTCAACCACGCCGCACGCCACATGCCCCGAATATCGTGACGTGTAGACACGTCCATGTTGCGCAATAACCATATATCGGTAATCAACCCGCCGCACGGCCGCGTGCCCCCTAATCGCGACGGTGTAGACGTCCATGTGACATCAACAACAAGACAAGAATCAAAATGGAAACATACCCGTGGAATTCTCCATCACCGCCAAAGACGCCCAAGTAAGTTCTCAACAAGTCAACCGCCTCTATCGAGACGCCAGAATACGTAAATACCACACTTGCACAACAAAGGCTATCATCACAAGCATAGGCAAGTTTCACAACAACAAGCATAGGCAAGTTTCACAACAACAAGCATAGGCAAGTTTCACACAACGCAAAGTACTTTCATACATTAAATCTTTTAAAAGATTCGTTGATTTCACATAAGTCACACAATACCGTAGTATAAAAATAGAGTATCGTCTTTTAAATAAACCAAAACACTTACCTTGTAAAATCAAGTAACAACATTCTTTTCCTAAGTTCCCGTTTGCCTAGTTTCAATTACTCAAGCTTCTCATTTTCAAATGGTTTCATAGTTCCCAAACTTAATCACTTGATTCCTTTTTAGAACAATTGAGTAATATATGTCTCACGAGAGAGTAGGTTATTCTTTTTTACAAAATTCTTATTACAAAGAAACCATGATCTAGAAAATGTAATATCATTTTGTCTCATCTTAGTTTCTATGCAGATGGAGGTTTCTACTGGTTTTAATACGATACATCATTATTCAATACATTTTCCTTTATTAACGCTGCAGTGGTTTGTCGATACACATTCTGATTTCCGAAATCAGTAAAACATTCTTAAGCCGTTATACCTAACTTCCCATAAAGCTAGTATAACTCTTAAGTTTTCAAAAACCAAGTATTACTTCTTCTTTCAAAATGATTCAAAAATCTTTTGAAATACTTCAAGTTCTTTATTAACACATAACAAGCCAGTTATAGTTCAAATCAGTTACCTTTTAAAGACCACAAGTATTTTCTTACCAACATAAAGCTATTATAACCAACTTCTCATAAAGCCGTTATAACACTTTATGTTTTAAACCAATCAAATACGTTTAGCACATGTACGTCTACCATACTACATAGTTCACACATATCATGCTAGAAGAGATAGGAAGAGGTTCACATACCTCGCGACGAGTATCGACTAATAGCAAAACGCTCCAAGTACTTCCAACTGTCGGCTACTCCTTAAGCCAAGTAGATCGCGCCACACGTAGTACTTCAACCTATAAGGCCACAAGCGCGCTTATTAACATTTAGATCCTCAGAGAACATTCTACGTAAAATTCGAAGACCTCCCCACAACAGCTTAAATCTCCTCCTCTATCGAGGCCGGCTACCAAGCCAACCGGGGGGTTTATACGTCTAACCCTAAAGGGTACAATTCTACTCCACGGTACTACTACAAAAGTCTACTGTAATACAGCCCTATGTAATTACATTCGATTCTACTTTAAATTCGGGCTTAAGTCAAAAGACATTGCCGATAACTACGTCGATTCTATATATAGTATACTTCAACTATATATTCTAACAATATGTAATTTCCAATTACAATAGAGGACAAGATAATTACCTCGATAAGCCCATAATTATCCTAGTTAAAGTCGATCTGGGCAATCGTTTAGCTCAACTCCGAGCGCCCAACCCGCTCTAAACCACCCTTAGAAGTTCTAACCAACTACTACATACTACTCCAACAAACCATGGAGATTTTCCTGTGGTTTCGGTTTGGTATTGACGGAAGTATAATAGTATATCCGGCTTTTCAGATAGGTATAACCTTAGAATACTACAAGGTATAAGGCTAAGGTAATTTGGACATTATAACAATACTTGTGAGAGTATTTCTACCAAGAGAGGGGGGTATTATACGAAAGCAACTAGGCTAGGGGGGGGGGTACCCCACGGCCACACTACTAGGAGGGGGGGAGAGGGCTCTCGGCCAAGGGGGCCTTTCAAAGGGGGAGAGGGGCTCTTGGACGAGAGTCAACAAGAGGGGAGAGGGAGGGATTTTAACACTTAGGATCATTTAGGAATGGATGAATAAGTCTTCAAAGGGATGGGTATTTATAGGCCAAGTGAAGGCCAACCAATGGCCAAGATTGAGCCAAGTGCTACACAAGTGTAAGGCCAAGATTCACCCAAGTGTCCTTGACCAACTAACACACAAAATATCCTACCAACTCCCCTTGACCAACAAGGCCAATTCGTCCATCACATTACCGCCCACTCCCACCAATTAGAGGGTGACAAGTGTCGCCCTCTTGTTGGTCCAAAATGTTTCGTCTCTCGGAAAAATCCGCAAAAAATAAAAATGACATAGCCGGAAATTCCCCTACGAAAGCTGTGAAAACGTTTCGTCGAAAAACGACTCTAAACGGGTGTTGTGAACAAAATTAATTCGGCCAAGCCTTAGTACAAGTTTCAAATTTTCTACGTACGTCCTTACGTACATACTCTGAAAATACGGGGTATAACAATCCTACCTCACTGCCGGCGTACACATACACAATACATATATATATCTCCTGCCCGTGGAATCCCACATCACTGCCGACAGCCGTAGGTGTAACATATAATCATGTGACGCGCCCGTGGCATCCTACCTCACTGTCAGCGTACACATATACAACACACACACACACACATATATATATATATATATATATATATATATATATATAACGTGGCCGCATGCCCCGGAATCCCTCATCGTATAAGCATGGCCATAACGTGCCCTCGGCATCCCTCATCGTAGGTGCAGGTCTTCATGGGGAGCTAGCCCATGGAGTAATAATATAACATGCCCACGGAATCCCTTATCGTAGGTACATGTCTTCATGGGGAGCTAGCCCATGGAGTAATAATCGTACATAGCATGGTCGCATGCCCCGGAATCCCTCATCGTATAAGCATGACCATGGGTAATAAAACAAATCCGGGAATCTAACCCGCCTCCTGGTCACATGACCCGGAATCCCACATCGTATAAGCATGTCCAAGGATCAATCATAATGGAAGCATACCCGTGGAATCCCACATCACCGCTTCTGCGTCCAAGAAAACTTACAACAAGACAGCCGACCCTCCAACTGAGAGTCACGACAACGTAAACATATAATACTTGCACTCAAAGCTATCACAAGCAAACATAGGCAAGTTCATTAAACCTTTAGACTTCCATTTTTATAAACTCATGGCACTTTCGTTTCACACATAAAAATCTGGGAATTTAACCCAAAGTACTACATACTTCCATTCTTTTCAAAAGGTTCCTTTTCATATAAAACCCCAAGATACTGACACCCGTAGTATCAAGGCTTGTTTACATTTCACATAAGTCACTACACTTTTAGAAATACGTTTCTCGGCTTCTAAATCAAGTGACCTTTATTTTAAAACTTTAAGCAAGTGATACCTTGAAATCAAAATACCCTTCCTTATTTCAAGTTACTCCCTTACTTACATTATGTCACGACCCGACTTCGGGCCCATGACTGGTGCCTTACCCCGGGCACCCTAGTGATACAACATCAGAGAAAATCAGCGGAAATAAAAACTTAAACAGGAAACAAGATATAACATAAGAAAACAGGCTAACCAAAACGGTCACCTTCATGTATATATATTTAACCGAACAGTTACATCCTTTACAAACCCTGCCCACAACAGTACTACAGACCTCTAAGAGTGTAACCACAACTATGACGGGACAGGGCCCCGCCATACCCCTGAATGTACAAGTACTTACAATGACAGGGGACTATACCAAAGATAAGCCTCCGGAGAAATGAAGCTTCCCAAACCGCTGAACTGTGATCCTATGAGCGGAATAGTAGACTGTTCCGTCAGAAGTCTACTGTGATCCTATGTTCCGTCAGATTCCTGTAGTTACCAGAATAGTGACCCTGTTCCGTCAGAAGTCTACTGTTCCAGTTCTTATAGTTACCAGCGTCGTTACCCTGTTCCGTCAGAAGTCTACTATTCCGATTAGATTTAATCACTTAGTTGTTATACTGTTCTGTTTGTCATCGCTGAGTACTTCTGTGAGTAGGCAAGTTCCTGGACCAGAATTTTAGCCCGAAAGGTTGGAAGGACCTGGGCCGTACACTGGTGGAAGCCGCCGAGAAACGTAGGAGAAAGCGTCAGACAAATAGGATATGTTAACTGTTTAAGTAATTAAAAAGAATAGTAAATAGTGTAGACAACTAGGATAGGAGAACTATTTAGGTAATAAGAAAGAACAAAGAACTAGTATTGACAACTAGGATAGGAAGACTATTCAGGTAGTCCGAGGAAGAAGTAAGAGTAGGGTTAAAACCTAGTAACAGATAGAACAACAGCCCTAGGAAAATGATGGTAGTCGCCACGCTTAACAACAACCCTTTGGTTAATTTTATAAATGAAGATGCGCCCAGAGTTTAATCAGATAAAGAAGTATAATTCTCAAATACTTAAGTTTGTTATAACAAGTTATAATTGCAATAAGAGGATAAGGTCAAATATTAATGAATTAGAGTACTATAAAACCGCTAAACCTGCTGAAGGTTTGAATGATTATTATCAAATCATAATTAGACAAGTAATCATTACTAAAATGACAGAGCTCTATGAAGAAAACGTAGGGTTAAGGATAAGAGTTGATAGTTTAGCAACTGCGATAAAAATTACTAGACATTTGGGTGAACTCCATACAGTCCAGTATTAATGAAAACAATTTTATCTCCAGAAGATAAAATAATCAAAAGAATAGATGCTATGTTAGCTCCAGCAGCTAATTTAGTTGGTAGTAGGAGTACTACTATGCTTACACAAAAGCACAATAGACTTGATACTATGTTAGCTCCAGAAGCTAATTTAGGTGGTGGTAGGAGTACTACTATGCTTACACAAAAGCACAGTAGACTTGGTACTATTAAAGAAAACATCGATTTTAAAATCGATTGGAAAACCCTTAACAAACTATGGGTAGATCCAGAAAATGCCATTAAAAGAAAATGGTACAACAACACTTTCCCACTCGAGGAAAGAAGAGACTTTAGAAATAATTAGATAAGTGATATGAACAGAATTAATTCTAATATAGAATTCTTTAGGTGGTTTGAAATCACTGATAAACTCCATAATAACAGACAATGTCTAAACACCATTGTTGAAGAATGGTTCAAAGGTGAAAAAACTGTCGAAACAGTAACACCCCCGTTAGAACAGAAAAAGGTCCCCGTAAAGGGTAAGATCTTGATTACCGCCCCTTTTAAAAGAGACATAAAGGATCCAAAAGAAATCCCGCATGTTGAAAACGTTAACAGAATTCCTCAACAGGACAACTACAAACAGTTGTTACATGTTGTTCCCAGGAAAATTACTGAAGTAAGTAATACCTCAGTTTTTAATAGTAATCCTATTAAGCCGGAAGGGAAAACACTTTCCGAACTTTTCTTTAATATAGCAAGTTGTTTGGCAAAACGCCGAAAAAACCCAGAGAAAAAGATTAATAATGAATTTATAAACAAAGTTAATAATAAACTTAAAAAGCTTAACGAGAATCCCAGAAAAAATGGATTAACCAAACCAGAATTACAATTCTCTGAAAATAATCAGAAAAGAAACAAGAAGAGGGTCAGAAAACCCAGAAGAAAGAATAATAAAGATTCTTTAACTATTACAAGCTTAAATAAAAAACAGTCTAGTGATAACTCTGAAGCTTCTTCAGATGGCTATTACAGTGACGAAAGTTCATTGAAATACAGTTCAGGTAGTTCCACCTCCAGCTCAGACTGTGAGAGTACTGGGAAAATCTGCACTCGTATAAAGCAAAAGATTGGTGTTATCACGAATAACAACCAGAGAATTTCTATTAATAGAACTGAGTCAGAAACTTCGATTCAGGAATTATTAAAGGAGATTATAAATCTAAAAAGAGAAATTCTCAGTATGAAAAAGAATCTCAGTCCTTTAGAGGCTGAAACTTTGGCTAACAGTTCATTAAGTAATCCAGTTAATGACCCACTGGTACTACCCATTTCTGAAGATGCAGAAGATGAACCAGGATTAAAATTGATATCCAGGGCCAAAGCATTAAGCTACCATGTCCCTATTAAGATAATAATAAAAGATTTTATCTTACAAAAGATTGCATTATTAGACTCTGGAGCAGATCAAAATTGTATTTGCGAAGGAATAATTCCTACTAAGTACTTAGGCACAAGTACCCATGAATTATACTCTGCTACAGGAGATAGCATTAAAATAAACTGGAAGCTTTCAAAAGCTCATGTTTGTAATAATGACATTTGCTTCACTAATGATTTCGTTATTACACGGAACATAACTGAAGATGTAATTTAAGGGAATACCCTTCCTAACCCAGATAAAACCTTATACCGCAAAACTAGACGGTATTTACACCACAACATTGGGAAAAGAACTTATATTCCCATATCTAAATCCACTGTCCGCTGATCACAGTGATCATGTCAAACAGAAAACAGTCTTTAGAATACAGCTTCTAACCAATCAGGTTAGTTACCTAAAAGACGATGTTAAGATAAAAAGGATCGAATCAGCCTTAAAAACCCTAGAGGTCATTAACAAAGTAAAGAATTTACAAAGATCTATGGAAAAAGAAATTTGCTCTGAACTCCCAAACGCCTTTTGGGAAAGAAAGAAGCATACTGTTAATTTGCCCTACACAGATGACTTTAGTGAAAAGAATATACCCACTAAGGCCAGACCCATTCAAATGAGCCATGAACTCATGGAACATTGCAAAGACGAAGTCAATGATCTCCTCAACAAAGGAATCATTAGTCTTTCCAAATCACAATGGAGTTGCTCAGCCTTCTATGCTGAAAGAGAAAGAGGAGCCCCAAGGCTCGTAATAAATTATAAACCTCTTAACCAAGCGTTAAAATGGATTAGGTACCCGATTCCTAACAAAAGGGATTTACTTAAGAGAATTTATAACGTCAATGAAAAAGATAAAACAGCCTTCAACGTCCCTTCGGACAATATGAATGGAACGTAATGCCTTTCGGGCTCAAGAATTCCCCTTCAGAATTCCAGAATATCATGAATAACATATTCAACCCTTATAGTCAGTTTATGATTATCTATATAGATGATGTTCTAGTATTCTCGGATAACATAGATCAACATCATAAACATCTAAACACTTTTGTCCAAACCACTAAGAAAAATGGTTTAGCAGTAAGTGCCAAAAAGATAAAACTGTTTCAAACAACAATCCGATTCCTAGGGCACGACCTCTATCAAGGAACCTATAAACCAATCTATAGAGCCATAGAATTCTCTACTAAGTTTCCAAATGAAATTCCTGATAAAACCCAGCTGCAAAGATTCTTAGGAAGTCTTAATTATGTAGCAGATTTTATCCCAAAAATTAGACAGATATGTGAACCCTTATATAAAAGGTTAAAGAAAAACCCAGTCCCTTGGTCAGAAGAACAGACTAGAGCTGTTATACAGATAAAAGGAATAGTCCAGAAACTCCCATGTCTAGGCATTCCCAATCCAGGAGCATTTATGATAGTCGAAACCGACGCTTCAGACATAGGTTACGGTGGAATCCTCAAATAAAGGATATCTGATAAATCAGTGGAACAATTAGTACGATTCACGTCTGGAAATTGGAACCAGGCACAGAAAAATTATAGGACGGTTAAAAAAGAAATTTTATCTATAGTGCTATGTACCACAAAGTTTCAAGATGATTTGATTAACAAAGAATTTTTATTAAGAGTCGACTGCAAAGCAGCCAAAGATATTTTACAAAAGGATGTAAAAAATTTAGTTTCAAAACAGATCTTTGCCAGATGGCAAGCTTTATTATCCAATTTTGATTTTAAAATCGACTTTATAAAAGGTGAAGAAAACTCTCTACCAGACTTTCTGACTAGGGAATTTTTGCAGGGAGATAATGAGACCAGGCTTTCTGGGCTTACGCCCGATACGACCTCCGTTTCAGAGTAAACCAGAAGAAAAGCTAAAATAACCTTTTCAGCCAGAAGGCTCGAATAGGGCTTTACATAAACCACGTGGACATAATATGTTCACAGTCCTGGGGAATCTCCCAATAATACCAGCCCTCCCCAAAGAGCTAACCCAGAAAAAACACGTGCAACCTTTCAAGGCCACGCCATCAGAAACAGAAAGTAAAAAGAGCTACAGAATGGTTCCTCCAGAATCATATTCAGAAGCGGTAAAACCAGCAACTCCAATGAAAAAGGAGTCTCCAGTTCCTATTCCAAAATGGGAATTTATCCCAGCACAATTTTTGCCAATAATGACAATAGATAAACAGTATGAAAGTTTCAGGGTACAGGACCTCTTAAAGCCTTGTTACACAGACCACCAGTATGTGGATAATCAGGATCCAATTAAAACAAGAAGGTATTATGAATTCATTTTAGTGGACACAGATTCCATTGAAATAGAGCATAAATACTTCGATAAAACAGGAGGAATTGAATATTCCAAGTTTACGATTAAAAAGATTTTAAGTCCTTTTAATTGGTATATGGATCATTTACAGACACCAGTACCATTATCTGAGACCCATAAACCTCAAACTTATAACTGGTATGATTATAAAGATGCATGGTTTAATTTCTTATATGTGCGTCCGAATACTCATACATGGTTTGTAAAGTATGCTGAGAATATGAAGGATAAAGTCATTCCCAGATGGTTCTACGAATGGTGGAACATATTTGGAGGAAATCTACAGGTGGTTGCCCCGAGCTTCCAAAATCAGTATGTTCCCTTTTGCCAAGAACAACATATTTCAACTCTCCCAGAGCACATTAAATTGTGTAAGTTTTTTATCAGTAAGAGGGTTTCTTACATCCTAAATTGGACGTTCGATATCCAAGAGATAAATAGGATCAAATATCTAAGCAAGACCATCAAAATTAAAGGATGGAGCCCAAAATTAAAAGAAGATAAATTGAAGAAAAAAAAGTCATCTTCCTCAGGAGAAACTTCAGATTCTAAAGAAGAAACGAGACGAAGGCTCCTAGAAGCCTTAGCAAAATTAGAAGATGAAGAGGACGTGGCATCCAGCCACAGTGAAACAGACAACGGTGACATGCTCATTCCCCGAGGAATTGCACAAGCCTACGCAGAAGCGTACCTGTCAAAATAAAGCAGAAAGCAACACTTGCCCCTTCGAAAAAGCAAGAGGCAGAAAGCGACACTTGCCCCTTCATAAAAGCAAGAGGCGAAAGTGACATAAAACAGATGGTGACGTTTTGCCCTTTCGAAAAAGCAAAGGACAAAAGACATAAAATAGATAGTGACATAAAGCAGAACAAAACAAAGACGTTTGCTCTTTCAGAAAAGTAAAGGTCATGTAATCTTAGGCGTCCATTTGTTTTAACCAGAACCGTCCACGTGTTAGGACGAATAATTGATTCGAGGCCTATTTAAGGCTCTCACTTATAACTAAGAAGGCATTCGGAAATTACCCCTCTCTCTCTATAATTCCTTGCCTGATCTTGTATCCCTCTCTCTTACTATGCTTTGAATAAAATTGTAAGTTTTATTTAAAACTTTGAGTTATTTTCTTATGTTTTGAAGTTTAATCTTTGTTTTCGCATCTTAAACTGTTATTCAAGAGATAGACTGTCTACCTGCTAGGTAGCTAATCCGTCTTCTTAATCTGCTAACTTCTTCATAAAGTTCATCAGTTTTACCAATGATTATTTGCCAGATTATTTTTTGAAAATAAGAATCTAAACCTGGAGCTGGTCTAGCAGTTGAATAATAGTCTAACTCTCTAAGAGTTTCTTTTAAATGCTTATTGCAATCCTTACTTGCTATTATTATTTCAAGTATTTGAGAATTATATTCTCTTATGTAATCAAACTCTGAACGCATCTTCATTTTATAATTTTCTGGATTAACCAAAGGGTTGTTGCTATGCGTGGAGGCTACCATCTTTTCTGAGGTCGCTGTTTATTCTGTTACTAGGTTTCAACCATACTCTTTTCTTTTCCTCCGACTACCCAAATAGTACTCCTATCCTAGTTGTCAACACTAGTTCTTATTCTTTCTAATTACCTAAATAGTTCTCCTATCCTAGTTGTCAACACTATTTCCGGTTAGATTTAATCACTTAGTTGTTATACTGTTCCGTTTGTCCTCACTGAGTACTACTGCGAGTAGGCAAGTTCCTGGACCAGAATTTTAGCCCGAAAGGTTGGAAGGACCTGGGCCGTACCCTGGTGGAAGCCGCCGAGAAACGTAGGAGAAAGTGTCAGATGAACAGAACATGTTAACTGTTTAAGTAATTAAAAAGAATAGGAAATAGTGTTGACAACTAGGATAGGAGAACTATTTAGGTAATTAGAAAGAATAAGAACTAGTGTTGACAACTAGGATAGGAGTACTATTTGGGTAGTCGGAGGAAAAGAAAAGAGTATGGTTGAAACCTAGTAACAGATAGAACAGCAGCCCTAGGAAAAGGATGGTAGCCTCCACGCATAGCAACAACCCTTTGGTTAATCCAGAAAATTATAAAATGAAGATGCGTTCAGAGTTTGATTACATAAGAGAATATAATTCTCAAATACTTGAAATAATAATAGCAAGTAAGGATTGCAATAAGCATTTAAAAGAAACTCTTAGAGAGTTAGACTATTATTCAACTGCTAGACCAGCTCCAGGTTTAGATTCTTATTGTCAAAAAATAATCTGGCAAATAATCATTGGTAAAACGGATGAACTTTATGAAGAAGTTAGCAGATTAAGAAGACGGATTAGCTACCTAGCAGGTAGACAGTCTATCTCTGAATACTTAGTAAGACTCCACACAGTCTCTTACTAAAAATGAATTAAATCAACAGTGAAAACTTAGCAACTTCAAAGATTGCTAAAGTTGAAAAAGATTTGCAGAACTGGAATATTCCAAAAGAATCTTTCAGATCTGTTTATGAAACAGGAAAGTTTGATTTTTAAAAAAATTATAATATCAAAACTTGTGAATCCACAGTAGCTATTAATAATTCTAAGGAGATTATTAAATTGCTATCAACTGAAGATATAAATAGATATAAAAAGGATTTTAATTTCCTTCACATAGGTTTGGTGCAAATTGCTGTTAAGCCTTTGTATCGACTGGGTTTAGACACCCCCATCTGTCTCTTACTAAGAGATGCCAGACTATTAAACTTTGATGATTCCTTGCTAGGAGTTTTACAAAGTAATTTGGCCAGGGGACCAGTTTATTTTAACTGTTACCCAAATTTTTCAGTAGATATTAATGATCAAAACGTTATGGACACCTTAACGTTAAACATTAAAACAAAGAATATGAACAGTAAGATAAACACAAGAGAAATTGCTATAATATACAGAGTCTATTACAGGCTAATGAAAACAACCCTAGCTCCAAAAGCTAAACTAGTTAGCAGTAAAGGCGCTACCATGCTTATGGAAGCAAACCAGGAACATAACAACATCTTTGTTCCTAGAATGCTAAAATGGAATGAAATTTTAGCAAAAGATGAATGGCACTTCGATGCCATCACCCAACCAAAGATAGAACCAGAGAGTTCTGATATTGAACAAATAATCCAGCATTTGGATGGTTCAATAGATCTAAAGTTTTTAAAATCTAATGGAAGATACTCTTTTACAGCATCTTCTTCCAAACCCCGGGAGGATGAAGAGTATTCTTATACTTCTGGCGAAACTATGCCCGCACGAAAAGTTCAGGGAGTAGACTATTCGTCACCAGTACCCAAAGTCTACTATCGACCAATCGATAGAACGACTAGCAGCCCCACCAGAAGTGAAATGCATGATGGAGATAGCTTGGGCATGATTAAAGAAGACATCGGTTTTAAAATCGATTGGAAATACATTGATAAATTATGGAGAGATCCAGAGAACGCCATTAAAAGAAAATGGTATGTAAGCACCTTTTCACTTAGTGAAAGGAATGTGTTCAAAGAAACATGGATAAATGATATGAACAGGATTAATGCAAATCTAGAATTCTTTAGGTGGTTTGAAATCACTGATAAACTCCATAATGACAGACAGTGTCTGAGTACCATTGTAAAAAAATGGTTCACAGGTGAAAGAACTGTTGAGTCAGTAACACCTCCCTTAGAACAGATAAAGATTCCGTGCGGTGAAGTCTTAACTGCCACCCCTTTTAAAAGGGACATAAAAGAGCCAAATGATATCACACATGTGGGTGATATTAATAAAATTCTACAACAGAACAACTACACCAACCAGTTGTTACATGTTATCTCTAACCAGATTTCTGAAGCAAGTAATGCTTCTACATTTAGGAATATGCCAGTACGGTCGGAGGAGAAAACCTTATCCGAACCTCTTTTTAAGATTCCCCAGTTTTCGGCAAAAAGCCATCCAAAATTCGGGAAAGAAATTGAAGATGATCTGCTAGACAGAATCAGTAATAAATTTAAAGAGATGAAAGTCTCTGAAGGATCCACTTCTAAAGATTCTAACCGCTCGGTAAAAATGCTAAGCGAAGGATCCAGCTCTAAATCAGAGGCTAATAAAATATTAAAAGTAAACGGTATTAATAGTAAGAATTTTTATAAACAACCTACGTTCCCAGACATGTTGTTTGAAGAACGAACTCCACCCCCGACTACTTATTCGGGTGATGAAATCCATGAATGGAACATTGACGTCATGTCGGAAGAACAAGTTGTTAAAGTGCTCCACGAAATGGGAGTCTGCTTAACCAGTTATAAAATAAAAACACATACCGATGATGCCCAATTAGCATCAATCATAATTTCTGGCTTCACTGGAATGCTAAAAAATTGGTGGGAAAACTACCTATTCGACATTGAAAAGACGAGCATCATGAATGCAACTACCACAGTCAAAATAAGAAACATCGATAACAGTATTACTAATGAAGTTCATGGTGATGCCTCAGCAACCCTGTTATACTGTATCGGTAAAAACTTTGTTGGAGATCCAAAACTTTTCCAAGATAGAAGTTTAGAGATCCTTAATAATCTAACGTGTCATAAATTACACGACTTTAAATGGTATAAAGATATATTTCTTAACAAAGTCATGTTAAGAACTGACTGTAATCATGATTACTGGAAAGAAAGGTTTATCAGTGGTTTGCCTAAACTCTTCGCCGAGAAGGTAAGAACCAACATTAGAAGATGCCACAACGGTGATACTCCCTATGGCATCATGACATATGGTGATTTAATCAGCTATGTTAATTTAACAGGTTTAGAATTATGTAATTCTATAAAGCTTAATAACCAGATACAAAAATACTCCACCAAAGGAGAATTGGGAAGTTTCTGCGAAGACTTCGGTTATGTTAAGATTTCTGCTCCTTCAAAGAGCATCAAAAGAATGAAAAAAAATCATAACATTTCTCGCCCCAAAGCTTATAAAAAGAATTATACTCCAAAGAATTATAATAAAAGAAGCAGCAATAATATGAAGATAAAAGGAAATTGCTGGAATTGCGGAAAAACTGGCCACATGGCCAATAACTGCAAAGAACCCGATAAAAGAAAAGATAAAATTAATCTGTTGGGAATTGATCCCAAAATAAAAGATAAACTCTTTACAATTTTAAATGAAGAACAAACCGAAGAAAGCTCTGAAGAGTCAACTTCAGATAATTATTACAGTGATGAAGGATCATTAAATCTAGGTTACAGCTCAGATAGTTCCACTTCCAGCTTCGACTGCGAATGTACTGGGAAAATCTGCACATGTACCAGACAAACAATTGGCGTTATCTCCAGCAGCAGCCAAGAGTTTTTCTTTGACATAGTCGATCACATAGATGACGACGATTTTAAAAAGCAATATTTAAAAGAGCTTAAAAAACTCATCATTAACCAGAAAAAAGAAAAGGGGATAATAGAACCTTTTGACATGAAAAGAGTGTTCAATAAATTTAAAGACTCTAAGTCAGGTAATTCATTACCAGACTTAATTAATGAAGTCTCAGAATTAAAGGAAGAAATCCTTCAAATAACCAAAAGGCTCAGTTCATTAGAAGCTGAGGCATTGGCCAAACCCAAAAACCTGGATCTCACGGAAGATCCCCAGACATCTTTTAGGAATAAACAGACGGTCACGGATGATCAAGATGATAATGAATCAGAAAATAAATCTGATTCAGGTTTAACTTTAATATCTAGGGCTAATGCATTAAGCTATCATGTCCCTATTAAGTTAATTATTAATGATTTTGCTATCGAAAGAATGACACTTTTAGATTCAGGAGCAGATCAGAACTGCATTCGCGATGGTATAATCCCTACCAGGTACTTGAACAAAAGTACTCATAAGCTATACTCCGCCACCGGAGAAGATATAAAAATCAATTATAAACTCTCGAAAGCACTAGTATGCAATAAAAGCATTGCATTCACTAATAGCTTTATTATAACTAAGGATATAACTGAGGAAATCATTTTAGGAACACCATTCCTAGCCCAGATAGATATCACAAAACCAGATGGTATTTACACTACCACTATGGGAGAAGATCTCATATTTCCTTACATAAATCCTCTGACTACTGATCAGAACGATCATATTAAACAGAAAATTGTCACGACCCGAACCCGAGCCCGTGACTGGTGCCTTACCCCGGGCACCCTAGTGATACAACATCAGAGAAAATTAGCAAAAATAAAACATAAACATGAAACAAGAGATATGATAAATAAACAGGCTAACCAAAACAGGTGTCTTCTGTATATATACATAAAAACCCGAACAGTTATCCCTTTTTTACAAACTCGCCACACAACAAGATTTCTGCACTTAAGAGTTTTTATACAACATGACGACAGGGCCCGCCATACCCCGAATGTACAAGAACCTACAACTCGTGGTAACATACCAAAAGATAAGCCTCCGAGGAACAGAGCTTCCTAACACCAATCGCGATCCTAAGAGCGATGATCAACAAACGATGTACCTCTACATGCGGCATGAACGCAGCCCGGCCAGGAGGTCAAGATAACAGTACCAAGTATGTGAAACGAAAATATCATAGTTAAATCATAACGATCTATATAAAGCAGGAGACATATATGATAACCAAAATACAGTACGCAATCATAAACGCAGTTAAGTCAGGGACTCACGCCCTCAAAGTCATCACTCAAATATAACTATGGGTCTCACGCCCACAACATCAATCATTTTCGCATCTTGGCCACATGCCCCCGGAATTCTCCATCGGTGCAGACATGCCCCAGGATGCAACAATAATAACAAGATATCGGGTAATCAACCCTGCCGCATAGCCACATGCCCCCGGAATTCTGCATCAGTGCAGACATGTCCATGTAACAATAATACCAATACACCGGGTGATCAACCCCGCCGTAGCCACATGCCCGGACTCGTGACGGTGCGGATATATCCATGTAACAACAATAACAATATATCGGGTGATTAACCCGCCGCACGGGCCGCATGCCGAATTCTGCAGACGGTGCGTACATGTCCATGTAACAACAATAACAATATATCGGGTGATTAACCCGCCGTAGCCGCACGCCTGCATTTACATCGGTGCGCATATGTCCATGTAACAACATCACACTCTAATGGAAGCATACCCGCTGCCACCCATCGTGGTTCAGATGTCACGACCCGAACCGGGGCGTGGATCGTGCCTTACCGGGCACCCAAGTAGACATACATCGAGTAATCACGAACAAACACAACAAATACGAGATAAATGTATATAAAACAATAATCAGGAAAACTTGCCTTTCGGCGTAAATATAAATGACAACTTTTAACATGAACAGTTTAATCCTTTTTACAAACCTTGCACACAACCGTACTACAGACCTCTAAGAATGATACGACACCAATGGCGGGACAGGGCCCCTCCGAACCCCTGAATGTAAACACCGACTAAGACAGGGGACTATACGTCGATAAGCCTCGGAGAAGCGGAGCTTCCCAACGCTTGTGACCACGAGCTAGGATCAACGATCGGTGTACCTCAACTGCGGCATGAGCGGCCCCGAGGAGTCGATCTGGCAGTGCAAAGTATGAAACTAAAAATAAATCGTAAATGAAATCATAGTAGTCTATACAAAGCGGGAGACATGTATGATAACCAAACTACGATTCACCATAAATAAGCGATGTTAAGTCGGGGACTCACGCCTTAAGTCATCACTCAATTTAACAATGGGTCTCACGCCCACAACATCAATCGTGCGTGGAATACCTTCGCCGGCGGATTTATGATATACAAGCACCAAGGAATACACATGAACACCGTGTCCCACTTTGTCCTAATAAAGCGATGCAGGGTAAATGCGAAGGCATAGCCGACTACTAACACCAGTACCAACAAGGTCATAAGTCGTGTCATTATATCTGTCTGGCCGTCACATGATAAAAGCGGTCACTCGCCGCAGATATCAAATGTGCGCGTCTAGCCACAGAACTCTCCGCGACTCGCGTAGGCCGCGGTCGAGATAGGCCCGCGTGAGGTATAACCCGCATCGAGGGTAGCTACTCCGGCGTCGTCACGGACTCGCGATCGCATAGCCCAAGGACCGCGTGACCACAAGGGCCGCGCTAACACGGAGCTCCGTAGCTCGCATGGATCCACGGACCCGCATGAGGTATTCTCGAATCATGGTCCTGCATCGCTGAGTCTACCCGCGTGGAGGCGACTTAACCTCGGAACACAAGTCAAGGTGAGTGGTACAATACCAACATAACGGTGATAGTCAAACAACTTTAAGCGCGATCGAGGAAAACCCCTTTACACTAACATCACAAGATACTAACACACGTAGCATCCTAACATGTTTACTTCTCAAATCAACAAGAAAGTATTTACAAGGCTATCACAAACCAATACTATAAAGTATTCACACAAGGTACTTTCTACTAACAAGTTCGGGTATCTAACCCCAAAGTACTTCACACATTAAATCTTTAAAAGATCTGCTTCTTTCACATAAGTCACCTGATACCCGTAGTATAAAAATAGAGTGACTATCCTTTTAAGAAAACCAAAACTCTTACCTTTGTAAAATCAAGTAACAACATTATTTTCCAAAGCGTCAAGTTTGCCTAATTTCAAATGTTCACGTTTCTTATTTTAGAAAGGTTTCGTAGTTCATAGCTTTATTCATTTAAGAATATAATTCTCTTTTAAACAATCGGAGAAACATAAGCCTTATATGTGAGTAGGATATTCTTGTTTATAACAATCTTATTACAATGACCATGATCTAGGAAATATCATTTTGTCTCATCTTAGCTTCTATGCGGATGGAAGTTTCTCTGGTTTTAATAATACTTAATTATTCAAAACATTTCCTTTTAACGCCGCGTTGGTTTGTCGATACACATCCGATTTCCAAAAATCGAGAAAAGCGTTCTTAAGCCGTTATACCTAACTTCCCATAAAGCTAGTATAACTCTTAAGTTCTCAAAAAACCAAGTATTACTTCTCTTTCAAAACGATTTCAGAAATCTTTTGAAATACTTCAAGTTCTTTATAATCACACATCAAGCCAGTTATAAACAAATCATTTACCTTTTAAAAACCACAAAGTGTTTTCTTATCTACATAAAGCTGTTATAACCAACTTCCCATAAAGCCGTTATAACACTTTATGTTTTAAACCAATCGAATACATTTAGCACATGTACGTCTACCGTACTACATAGTTCACACATATCATGCTAGAAGAGATAGGAAGAGGTTCACATACCTCGCGACGATTATCGACTAATAGCAAAATGCTCCGAGTACCTCAAGCCGTCGGCTACTCCTTAAGCCAAGTAGAACGCGCCACACGTAGTACTTCAACCTATAAGGCCACAAGGCGCTTATTAACATCTAGATCTTATCGTAGAACATTCTACCGAAAATTCGACAGCACCTCCCCCCCCCCGCAACAGCGTAAATCTCCTCCTCTATCGGGGCCGGCTATCAAGCCAACCAGGGGGGGGGTTATACGTCTAACCCGGACGTGCACAATTCTACCTCACAGGAAAGCTACACAAGTCTACTGTAATACAGTCCTATGTAATTACAGTTCAGTACTCTTCTTTCGAAAAGGTTTCTTATTATCCAGGCTTAAGTCCAAGGACATTGCCACAACATTAAGTTCAGTACTATATATATAGTATACTTCAACTATATATTCCTACAACATGTAATATCCAATTACAATAGGGGGACAAGATAATTACCTCGATAAGCCCATAATTATCCAAGTATAAATGTCGATCCTTAGCAACGCTTAGCTCCAACTCCGAGCGCTCCAACCCGCTCTAAACCACCCTTAGAAGTTCTAACCAACTTCTACACAATACTCCAACGGACTATGGAGATTTTCCTAGGGTTTCGGTTTTGTGACTGACGGGAAGTATAATAGTATTTCTGGGCTTTTCGTATAGGTATAACCTTAGAATACTACAAGGTATACGGCTAAGGTATTTGGGCATTATAACAATACTTGGAGAGTATTTCTATACCACAAAGGGGGGTATTATACGAAAGCAACTAGGCTAGGGGGGGGTACCCCACGGCTAGCACCTCAAAGGAGGGGGGGTGTCTACCCCTCGGCCTACCCCACTAGGGGGGGGGACTCTCGGCCAAGACACTACACTAAGGGGGAAGGAAGAAGCTTTCAAGACTTAGGCAATTTTGTGAATGAATTAGTCTTCAAAGGGGGGGGTATTTATAGGTCAAGTGAAAGCCAACCAATGGCCAAGATTACACCAAGTGTTAGGCAAGTGTAGGGCCAAGATTCACCCATGTGTACCTAGCCAACTTGCACACAAAATATCTACCAAAAATATCTCCCACTTGCCTTCCCAAATCGTCAAGTCACGCCACCTTGCCGCATGAGAGGGTGCCAAGTGTCGCCTCTCGTTGGTCCAAAATGTTCCGTCTCTCGGAAAAATCCGCAAAAATAAGAAAAGACATAGCCGGAATTTTCCTCGCAAGTTATGTAAAGCGTTTAGTCGAAAACGACTCTACCGGTGTTGTGCACAAATGCCATTCGGCAAGCCACTAGGCGGGGTGACACGTGTCACCCTCCTATTGGCCCAAAATAAAACATCTTCCAAAAATATCCACAATGGCCAAAATCTCGAAAACAAAGTGGGCCCACAAAATCAGTAAATTTCTCCGTGGGCCCCACGTGACCATTTCAAAATAAAATTCCATAATTCTCTAATATTCCGGGAAGTCCGAATACCGTCACGGGAATCCAATTCCCATTAACGAACCTTTTTCCTTCACAAAAACCGGAAACTTTTCCGTGGAAAAATCGCCTCTTTCTTCCTTTCCAATCTTTCTGTCGTATTCTCGTACGTACGTCCTCGCATACATACCCTGGAACTACGGGGTATAACATTCTCCCCTCCTTAGAAACATTCGTCCCGAATGTTCCTTCTAAGTCTCAAAACAAACGTGCGCCAATATAGTCTTCACTACTATACTTACGAGAACAATCCTGCCATACCTGGCCATGGAAACACCTGCGCAAAACTTACATCTAAGTCCACGAGGAAACACCTCTACATCACCACAAATAATACTACTATGTCACTTTGCCTGAGATACCACTTTGTCACTTTGCCGCGAGCCTTGCTCCAACGACCCAACAAATGGTATGCGTCGCATACGATCACCGGTCGGCCGTACACTCGAATTCTTACCACATTTCTGATACTGCTTTAGTATCCAAAACTCGGGGTTACTATCTCTAACGTGGTCATCATTAACTGGGAACATTCTGGATGGATCTTCGATACTTTCCCGAACATAACAATACGAAAGACCGGACGTCCTTCCTCCTAAGTCGGACGGCAAATGCTAACATATAGGCAACCTGGCCTATTCTTCACATGAACTCACAAAGGCCCAAAGTAACTCGGGCTAAGTTCCTTCTGTTTCCAAAACTCGTCACACCCTGTCCGGGGTGGTACTTTCAAGAAGACCGACCGTCAACCTGAACTCTAAGCGTCGTCGCCGATTATCCGCACGATTTCTCTGAGCCGCGTAACTTCTTCTGACAAGCTTCACTATCCACGATCTGCCGGAACAAGCTGAACCAACTATCGAACCACGCCAACATCGAACCAATCGGCCGCAACTTGCATTTCTGCCCTGGCGTCGCAAGGCGACATCCGAACACCGAAATGGTAGCTTAAACACTTCAACCGGAGAAAACGATCCTCACGGCTACCCACGAAATCAAAACATCGGCGAGGCGAATGCGTCTGAGGAGACTCACCAGTTCCAGCCCGCACGGTACAAACTCGAGAAAGAGAAAGCGGTACCACTGGCTCCATCGTCATAAGGTGAAGGTAGGCACCCGTGCAACCTCACAACCTTTTGGATAACATCAACACTGCCGAGAACGACCGGACCAAGAACACGATAGGCTGCCCCATCGGCCCGACCATCGGTCGACGCATCCACGAACTTGCACGGCTAACTAAACATGGGCCTAACACCTCATGACCCTAACACAAAGAGGACCACCACAAACTGACCCCACCACCAAACCTACCGCGGGTTGACCAAGACGTAGCCTCAACCCGACCGTGAGCGCGAAATACCATCTCCCTGAAGGAACAATCTTACTAAACACGTTACGAAAACCTAGCGGTCTTCTTAGCTCAACTACCCTCTTTCATTTCATACTACTTAGGGACTTATCCCAAACACAGCTCACGTGCACTATGCACTCCTATAAGGGTCAAACATAAACATACGTCTCTACCCGAGATGGCCTTACCTCTAAGGTCTTTGCGTATAAAGCTCTAAGGCTCACACTTTCTCTATCCTCCAAAATCTTACTCGGTTAACCCACCATGATTTCTAATCACAACTAACACACTGCTATCAGAACATAGCACTTAAGGTATACTCACCTTGAAAGTTACCGAAGGACCTTCACGCCCTCTTCTGCCTTCTTCGCCCTGGTTAACCGTCGATCTCTACGTTTCTCGCTGCTGCGCATAAGCCCGCATACGTGCCATGCTCAAGCCCAATCAAGAATTACTCTTGCACAACCCTTTCTTAGGTAGTCATCAAGACCCGCGGTACATCGGTATACTCTCTGGTAGCCAAATCCATGGCTAGTAACAGGGTTGCCTCTTTGCAATCTATATTCTCTGTTCCCGGTCGTGGAACTGAAGGTTCACATATCATGGCCGCAGTAGGAACTGCCGTCGCCGTGCTTAAACTCTGCTGGGGCTAGTGACGTCGCAGAAATCCCCGAATGAAGCACTACCCTAGGTAATGATTGGGCCTGTGCCCTCGCAACCCTCTGAACTCTACTCGCAGCTCCTCATTTGCCTTGTCCTCTGGGCGGGTTTGCCCTACGCGGAGGCATAACGGTAAGGGAAAGAAATACGTCAGAGGGTCTAACTTACAACACAGCTCTAAGGCACGATCTCAGAGTGAGAAGAATAGAAACCAATCCTAAATATCCTATAGCCTCCTGATTATTGATGTGGTGCACAACACACCGATAATCAAGACTCTACTGGATACGGTCTGTAGACACTTTCCGAGGATTAACTGCTCTGATACCACTTTTGTCACTTTGTCGCGAACCGGGGCCCGTGACTGGTGCCTTACCCCGGGCACCCAAGTAGACATACATCAGAGTAATCAGCGGAACAAACACAACAACATGAGATAACAGAAGTATAAAACAATAATCTGTGAAAACTTGCCTTTCGGCATATATATAAATGACAACTTTTAACATGAACAGTTTAATCCTTTTTACAAACCCTGCCCACAACAGTACTACAGACCTCTAAGAATGATACGACAACAATGGCGGGACAGGGCCCCGCCGAACCCCTGAATGTAAACACCGACTACGACAGGGGACTATACCACTGATAAGCCTCCGGAGAAACGGAGCTTCCCAAACGCTGACGTGACCACGAGCTAGGATCAACGGCGGTGTACCTCAACTGCGGCATGAACGCAGCCCGAAGGAGTCGATCTAACAGTGCAGAGTATGTGAAACTAAAAATAAATCGTAAATGAAATCATAGTAGTCTATACAAAGCGGGAGACATGTATGATAACAAACTACGATTCACCATAAATAAGCGATCATGTTAAGTCGTGACTCACGCCGCCTTAAGTCATCACTCAATTTAACAATGGGTCTCACGCCCACAACATCAATCGTGCGTGGAATACCTTCCTCACCGCTGCAGCGATTTATGATATACAAGCACCAAGGAATACACATGAACACGAGTCCCACGTGTCCTAATAAAGCGATGCAGGTAAGTAAATGCGAAGGCATAGCCGACTACTAACACCACGGTACCAACAAGGTCATAAGGCGTGTCATGATATCTGTCTGCGTCACATGATAAAAAGGCTGGTCACTGCGCGATATCAAATGTGCGCGTCTAGCCACGAACTCTCCGACTCGCGTAGGCGGTCGAGATAGGCCGCATGAGGTATAACCCCGCATCGAGGGTAGCTACTCCGGCATCGCCCCGACTCGCGATCCGCGTAGCCACAAGGACCGCGTGACCACAAGGGCCGCGACACTAACCTGGAGCTCCGTAGCTCGCGCATGGATCCACGGACCCGCATGAGGTATTCTCGAATCATGGTCCTGCATCACTGAGTCTACCCGCATCGGAGGGCAGCTTAACCTCCGAACACAAGTCAAGGTGAGTGGTACAATACCAACATAACGGCTGATAGTCAAACAACTTTAAGCGCAGTCGAGGGGAAAACCCCTTTACACTAACATCACAAGATACTAACACACGTAGCATCCTAACATGTTTACTTCTCAAATCAACAAGAAAGTATTTACAAGGATATCACAAACCAATACTATAAAGTATTCACACAAGGTACTTTCTACTAACAAGTTCGGGTATCTAACCCCAAAGTACTTCACACATTAAATCTTTAAAAGATCTGTTTCTTTCACATAAGTCACACAATACGTAGTATAAAAATAGAGTGACTATCCTTTTAAGAAAACCAAAACTCTTACCTTTGTAAAATCAAGTAACAACATTATTTTCCAAACGTCAAGTTTGCCTAATTTCAAATGTTCACGTTTCTTATTTTAGAAAGGTTTCAGAGTTCATACCTTTATTCATTTAAGAATATAATTCTCTTTTAAACAATCGGAGAAACATAAGCCTTATATGTGAGTAGGATATTCTTGTTTATAACAATCTTATTACTGACCATGATCTAGGAAATATCATTTTGTCATCTTAGCTTCATGCGGATGGAAGTTTCTCTGGTTTTAATAATACTTAATTATTCAAAACATTTCCTTTTAACGTATTTGCGATGGTTTGTCGATACACATCCTGATTTCCAAAAATCGAGAAAAGCGTTCTTAAGCGTTATACCTAACTTCCCATAAAGCTAGTATAACTCTTAAGTTCTCAAAACCAAGTATTACTTCTCTTTCAAAACGATTTGAAATCTTTTGAAATACTTCAAGTTCTTTATAATCACACATCAAGCGCTTATAAACAAATCATTTACCTTTTAAAAACCACAAAGTGTTTTCTTATCTACATAAAGTCGTTATAACCAACTTCCCATAAAGCCGTTATAACACTTTATGTTTTAAACCAATCGAATACATTTAGCACATGACGTCTACCGTACTACATAGTTCACACATATCATGCTAGAAGAGATAGGAAGAGGTTCACATACCTCGCGACGATTATCGACTAATAGCAAAATGCTCAGTACCTCAAGCCGTCGGCTACTCCTTAAGCCAAGTAGAGCGCGCCACACGCAGTACTTCAACCTATAAGGCCACAAGGAGCTTATTAACATCTTGATCTTATCGTAGAACATTCTACAGAAAATTGACAAGACTCCCCACATGGCAGCGTAAATCTCTTCCTCTATCGGGCGGCTATCAAGCCAACCGGGGGTTATACGCCTAACCGGGACGTGCACAATTCTACCTCACAGAAAGCTACACAAGTCTCATGTCTAATACCCATGTAATTACTGATTCGGTACTCTTCTTTCGAAAAGGTTTCTTATTATCGTGCTTAAGTCGAGGACATTGCCACAACATTAAGTTCATTACTATATATATAGAATACTTCAACTATATATTCCTACAACATGTAATATCCAATTACAATAGGGGGACAAGATAATTACCTCGATAAGCCCATAATTATCCAAGTATAAATGTCGATCCTTAGCAACGCTTAGCTCGACTCCGAGCGCTCAACCGCTCTAAACCACCTTAGAAGTTCTAACCAACTTCTACACAATACTCAACGGACTATGGAGATTTTCCTAGGGTTTCGGTTTGTAGTGACGGGAAGTATAATAGTATTTACGGGCTTTTCGTATAGGTATAACCTTAGAATACTACAAGGTATACTGACTAAGGTATTTGGGCATTATAACAATACTTGGAGAGTATTTCTATACCACAAAGGGGTATTATCTGAAAGCAACTAGGCTAGGGGTACCCCACTAGCACCTCAAAGGAGGGGGTGTCTGCCTCGGCCTACCCCACTGGGGACTCTCGGCCAAGGGAGAGAGGGCTCTCGGCAAGACACTACACTGGGGAAGGAAGAAGCTTTCAAGACTTAGGCAATTTTGTGAATGAATTAGTCTTGAAGGGGTATTTATAGGTCAAGTGAAAGCCAACCAATGGCCAAGATTACACCAAGTGTTAGGCAAGTGTAGGGCCAAGATTCACCCACGTGTACCTAGCCAACTTGCACACAAAATATCTACCAAAAATATCTCCCACTTGCCTTCCCAAATCGTCCAAGTCACGCCACCTTGCCCACTGATGAGAGGTGCCAAGTGTCGCCTCTCGTTGGTCCAAAATGTTCCGTCTCTCGGAAAAATCCATAAAAATAAGAAAAGACATAGCCGAATTTTCCTCGCAGTTATGTAAAGCGTTTAGTCGAAAACGACTCTAGCAGGGTGTTGTGCACAAATGCCATTCGGCGAGCCACTAGGCGGGGTGACACGTGTCACCCTCCTATTGGCCCAA
Source organism: Przewalskia tangutica (assembly GCA_029844215.1). Classification (NCBI taxonomy): domain Eukaryota; kingdom Viridiplantae; phylum Streptophyta; class Magnoliopsida; order Solanales; family Solanaceae; genus Przewalskia; species Przewalskia tangutica. Next base: position 60,601,943 of record CM056726.1, read on the forward strand.
AATAAAACATCTTCCAAAAATATCCACAATGGCCAAAATCTCAAAACAAAGTGGGCCCACAAACCAGTAAATTTCTCCGTGGGCCCACGTGACCATTCAGAAAATAAAATTCCATAATTCTCTAATATTCCAGGAAGTCCGAATACCAAATCTGGGAATCCAATTCCCATTAACGAACCTTTTTCCTTCACAAAAACCGGAAACTTTTCCGTGGAAAAATCGCCTCTTTCTTCCTTTCCAATCTTTCTGTCGTATTCTCGTACGTACGTCCTCGCATACATACCCTGGAACTACGGGGTATAACAGTATGTCCATCAATCAGTCAGATAGTCGGCCCTCCAACGAGAGGCGCGGTAGCACAGAAATACAACACTTGCACAACAAAGGCTATTACCACAAACATAGGCAAGTTCAACATACTTATAGACTCTTATTTTATTACAACAAATCCGGGTTTTAACCCCAAAGTACTACATACATTAATCCTTTCAAAAAGACCTCTTTTTACGTAAAAACAACTCGATACTATTATCCGTAGTGCCAAATACGTTCATGTTTTAAAATCAAGTACTTTACACTGTTTTAACCAAGTGTCTTACACTTTCTAGAACAACGTCAAGTAACAACATTCTTTTCCAAAAGTTCAAGTTTGCCTAATTTCAGATACTCACGTCTTTTAGTTTGGAAAGATTTCATAGTTTATAGTCTTAATCAAATAACGTACTCCCCTTTTAAAACAATAAGCCTTATGTGTGAGTAGGTTATTCTTTGTTTATAACAATCTTATAAAAGCAACCATGATCTAGGAAATGTAATATCATTTTGTCTCATCTTAGCTTCTATGCAGATGGAGGTTTCTACTGGTTTTAATAATACTTAATTATTCAATACATTTCCCTTTATTAAGCTAGCGATGGTTTGTTCGATACTTATTCTGATTTCCGAAATCAGTAAAACATTATTCCTTTTAAAGACCAAGTACTCATTACTCACGAATGAGGTTTCACACTTTTTAACAAAATTCATATTAATTCAATTAAGTCAAGTCTCTTATCTTTTAAGATCAAGTCTCTTAACTTCTTAAAATCAATAAACCATTCTTTTTATCTCTCTTAAGTCATTATACCTAACTTCCCATAAAGCTAGTATAACTCTTAAGCTTTCAAACCACGTATTATTCTTCTTTAAAAAAGGATTCTTAATTCTTTTGAAATACTTCAAGATTCTTATTATTCAGGCTTAAGTCAAAAGACATTGCCGTAAAACTACATTCAGTTAACACACGTACGTCTATCGTACTATATATATATTCTTTTAAAATACTTCCAGATTCTTATTATTCAGGCTTAAGTCAAAAGACATTGCCGTAAAATTACATTCAGTTAACACGCGTACGTCTACCGTACTATATATATATTCTTTTAAAATATCATGCTCAAGAGGATAGGAAGAATCACATACCTCGCGACGATTATCGACTATTAGCAAAACGCTCCACGGCTATAACCCGGCTAGCCTTGTCCACCTTCCAAGTAGTACATGCTACTCGCAGCACATTCAACCAATAAAGGTTATAAGTCTACTGTAAATACAAATCTATGTAAAATGATTTAATCTTCTACTTTAATATTCTTCCGATGTGATTTGATTCAAGTCTTTTCTATAATATCCTTCTATTACGATTCAATTCTCTTCTATGAATCTTATATTCATTTCTATACAACTACGATGTAATTTCCAATTACAATAGAAGGATAGGATTATTTACCTCGGTAAGCCCAAAATTATCCAAGTTTAATGTCGATCCTGAGCAATGTTTAGCTCCTATTCTGAACGCTCCAATTCGCTACCAGAAACCCTTAGAAGTTCTACACAACTTCTACTTAACACTTCAACCGACTATGAAGATTTTTCTTAGGGTTTCGTTTAGTGGCTAAAGGAAGTATAATAGTATTTCTGGGCTTTTAGTATAGGTATAACCTTGGAATACTATAAGGTATTTAGGCTAGAGTATTTTGGCATTATAACAATACTTGGAGAAGTATTTCTCAACCAAGGGAAGGGTATTTTTACGAGAACACACTACTAGGAGGGGGGTAGGTTTCGGCCAAGGCTCATAAAGGGGGATGGGTTTCGGCTAGCTTAACTAGGAAGGGGGGGCAGGAGGTGCTCTCGTCTAGAGCTCTCAAGAGAGGGGGGGGGGGGGGGGAGGGATTTCAAGACTTAGAAAACATTTTGTGGATGAAGAAGTTCATCAACTAAGGGGGTATTTATAGGCCAACCAATGGCCAAGATCAAGACAAGTGTGGTTCAAGTGTAGGGTGAGGATTTATCCATGTGTCCTTATCCATCTACTACACAAAATATCCTACCAACTCCTTGACAAAAAAAGAGCACAAAAACGTGCCAAGAAATCCCTTAGATTGCCGTCCACTTGGGTGACAAGTGTCACCCTCTTGTTGGTCCAAAATATTTCATCTCTCGGAAAAATCCGCAAAAATTATAAATGACATAGCCGTATTTTTCCCTTCGCAAAGTCCGGAAAACGTTTCGTCGGAAAACGACTCTTTTCGTGTGTTGTGCACAAAATTTTCGGTCCTTGCCTAACTTAAGGCTTAAACTTTTATACGTACGCCCTCACGTACATACTCTGGAAATACGGGGTATAACATTCTCCCCTCCTTAGAAACATTCGTCCCGAATGTTCCTTCCACGACGGATAACGATAAAGTTTCTCTTAACAAGTTGCCAATGCCACACCTGGCCACAAAATAACACACGCGCAATTACTTAACCCAAGTCAACGAGGAAATCACCTCTAGCATTACAAAAGCTTCCACCCCCGGTCTAAAAGATATTCCCTTCGCACCTTTACTTCACAAAAGTAATGATCATTTCTATTCTCTCAGCACATGTTTACTTCTTTCCTTACTCATCGTACTCTTCTAGTATACGTACCATACTTCAGTCATTACTTCAGTTCCCAAAATTTCTGGAGTCACTACCTCCAAACTTGGTCATCTTACTAGCCTCGATCTTCTTTAAGGCCATTCCCGGCCTTCACGATCCGATTCTGGTCGAACATATCCACGAACTCATACGATGGTCATCTAAACTTGGGCCTAGCACCCTTGTTACCCTACCACCCGGCGGGACCACCCAGAACTGACCCCACCACAATACAGGCCGCGGGTTGACCCGCGATCGGTACTCAACCCGACCCGCTATCGCGCCAACACTTGTTCCCCGATACGGAACAATCTTACTAATTCACGTCATGAAAGCTACCACTTCCACCTCACACTACCCAAAGACTTATCATGCTAATACACCCTAGGCATATAGAGCACTCCGACAAGGATCAATTGCAAAATCCTTTACTCGAGACGACCTTACATCTAAGGTCTCAACATGCAATATTCTAAGGCTCATACCTTCCCTGTCCCCATACTTATCCCTTTCAACTAACCATGTTTTCTAACTCACAATTAACACAACGCTATCCGTACATAGCACACAATAAGATCATCATAACAAGCATACAAAACTCTAGAGGGTTAAGGATATACCTGAATCTACCGCTTTACTCTAATCACAGTCCTGCCCTGCAGGGCGCATAGCTAGTGAAGGTGATGAACCAGCCACTGATCCTGAAGGCTGAGTCGTAACATTCGTGCTACCCCTGGTCGGGCAGTTCCTCGCAAAATGGCCCTGCTGGCCGCAAAAATAACAAGCTCCCTTGGCACCACGACATTCCCCGAAATGCGGTCTACCACATCGACCACACCGAGGTAGGGGTGATGCGTCGCAAACACCCTATTCCGCAGGAAACTGAACCCGTGGAGCTCGTCACGCTCACTGAATACCTGAGCATACGAAGGTTGTGGAGGACCACTCTGTACTGGCGAAGGTGCATAACTAGCCTGCTGCTGAGGCGGTCCGCCTCGAAAGTCGCCAAAAGACCCTGCTGTTCTGGCCCTCTTCTGCTGATCTTGGTCATTCCGTCGACCTCTCCGCTCCTCACCCAGTGCGTAAGCTGCATACGGGCAATGTCCATGCCGGTGAAGAGCTACACCGAACAAGCCTCGCCAAGTAGTCATCTAGCCGGTGGCGTGGCGGTGTACTCTGTCCTCCATATCGGCTACTACTGGGAGGGCGTCTGAGCCAATGAGTCGAACTCCACATTGTACTCCCGAGCTATGCGCTTCGCCTCAACATCAAAAATCTGTCGGCCCGAGCCCTCTCATCCGTGGCGGCAAAGTGTGCAAGAAATGCCACGAGAACTTCGTCCCAAAGCGGCGAAGTGCATACTCTCCCGGGGCGGCTCCACGAATCAAACGGTCATTGCAGTATCACGCAGCCGATGCGAACCTAAGACCACTGACTCGGTCTCCGAAGCCTTGATTACCCTCATTATCCGCTGTAACTGTCGGATGAACTCCTGCGGATCATCCTCAGGCCTCGACCCATAGAACTCTGGCGGGCTCTGACTCGTGAAGTCCGTAGCCTCAAACTATCCGATCTTGGGTGAACCATGGGTACTCTGGGCTAGCTGCGTTGTCACGACCTACCCAGGCGCGGCGGTGCCTACACAGGCACCCTTACAGTATACATCGAGAGAAAATCAGCGGAACATACATGAAACTTTAAAAATAAACAACAGTAAAATAACGAGTTAGCCGATAGTACTACCTTCCCGACATAATATATACAACCAAGCGTTGCCTCCTTTCCTTTATAAATCGACCCACATATGTGACTACAGACCTCTAAGAATTTTTAACATAACAAGCGTGGCGGGACGGGGCCCACATACCCCTGAATATACATGAATCTACTACCTCAGGGAAAAACCGTACCAAGAGCTAAGCCTCCGGAGCAAATGGGGCTTTCTCTCAAAAACTGAACCGAGATCCTAAGAGCAAGGATCACCAACCTGGGTACCTAAAACCTGCGGGCATGAGCGGCCCGAAGAAGTCGATAACAGTGCAGAATATGGAAGCGAAATAACGTCTGATAAACAAATCATAACTGTACAAAAGAATGACAAGGACAAGTATAAAAAGTACATACCAGATCCTGCCGTGTCATTACCACTTATGAACTTAATTTCACATCAATATCTTTTCCCATTTTCCATAAAGGTTATAGCCACATTCTTACGCATGATTAGGAAAAATCATTAAGTTCATTTCTATATAACCTACTTATCTTTCATACGTATAATCCGGCCCTTAAAGGAGGGCACATTTACTACCCGGCCCAATCTGGGACGCGATTAAGTCACACTAATATCAAGCGTGTAAAACTGGAGACATGTATGATAACTCAATTAACAGTGCACTGTGCCTTACTAACAATGAGAGTAAATAGGGGTATACTTACAATATAAAGTAGGAAAAGCTCACGATCAAAGCGGGACCATCCGCCGCGATGTCATTAAGCAATCCTATTCGGGACTATTTCACTGCGTAGATCGCGTGGACCCGCGTGAGGCATTCCTCGCGTGGGACTATTTCACCGCGTAAGCCCGCTACGGACTCGCGTGAGGTATTCCTCGCATGAGACTATTTCACTGCATAAGCCCTTACGGACTCGCATGAGGTATTCCTCGCGTAAGTCGGACCCGCCCGCGTGGGACTATTTCACCCGCGTAAGCCCTACTGCGGACTCGCGTGAGGTATTCCTCGCATCGTGGGTAGCAAATCCACGGAAATATGCAATGCCACAAACCCGGGAATGACCCATGACGAATAATATACCACTAGCACAAATCCGGCTAGCACACATATCATAAGCACTACCGGCTTATCATACAATATATAAGCAAGTTAAGAAATCCCCTAACTTCTTACTATTCTTGTTCATATACACCCTCATTTTAGTTTACCTAAGGCACTAACATGTCTTTTTATAAAAATCCGGGAATTTAACCCAAGTACTACAATTAACTAAGCATACCCGTGGAATCACATCATCGCTTCGGTATGTCCAAGTACTTACAACAAGACAGCCGGCCCTCCCACCGAGAGTCGCGGCAACGTAATAAAACATAATACTTGCACTCAAAGGCTATCACCAGCACACATAGGCTAATTCTCAATTAACAAGCCAAAGTACTTATCAAGGCACACTTAGACTAATTCTCAATTAATCAAGCCAAAGTACTAATCAAGGCACAAATAGAATAATTCTCATTTAACAAGCCAAAGTACTACGTACGTACATTCTTTTCAAAAGACTCCTTTCCAAATAAAACTTCCCCGATACTAACCACCGTAGTATCAAGTCCTATCCACCATTTCAAGACAAGTCACAATACCTTTTTAGAAATACAATTTCCGGCTTCTAAATCAAGTGACTTCTTTATTAACAACCTTAAGCAATTGGTACCTTTAAAACAATTTGCCCTTCCTTAACACAAGTTAATTCTTTTATTACCTATTAGAGAAAACCATTCTCTTAACCTTCCATAAAAGCCGTTATAACCCTTTATGGTTTAGACCAATACGTTCCTTTTATAACCAAGAGACTTCTACTTTTTTGAAACCAAGTATTATATACTTTCAAATCAATTCTCATAACTTTCAAAAAAATACAATTAGTCTCTTAACCTTTAGGAAACAAGTGACTCATTTTATTATAAAACCTTAGGCAATTGATGCCTTAAAAACAAGTTGCCTTTTCACTAAAATCAAGTCATTTATCTTTCCATAAAGCAAATATAACTAACTTCTCATAAAGCCGTTATATTCACTTTATTCCTTAGCCAAAAATAATTTCCTATCCAAGGGACTTATACGTTTAACACGGAACAAGTATCATATACTTTAAAACTCTTCAAGTCCCTAAACTTTAATACAACATTAGACATCCTTAATACTTTCAAAGAAGTGAGTTAATCTCATAACTCACCCAGCTTGGCTATTCATAAAACTAGTAAGGGGTATCAAGGTGTCGTACGTCTACCGTACTACATACGTGCAACAAGTCATGCTCAAAGATAGGAAAAGTTCTACATAGAGTAGATCACACAACTACCTCTTAACTTCTAAGAGTAACCGGAAACGTGAAATGATACCACAGGTATATTCCATACATAGAATCATGCCAAAGGACGGAAGAGGTTCACATACCTCGCGATGATTGTCGACAAGTAGCAAAATGCTCCAAAGTACTTCAACCTTGAGCTATTTCATTCTTCAAGTAGGATACGCTATACTTAGTACTTCAACCTATAATGGTCACATACGTCCATTAACCTCTTATTTCAAATGTAGAATATTCTAAGTGCTAAGTCACTAAATTCTACGGAAAATCGGACAGCACCTCCTTTGTTTCTACTTACTTTGCCACCTTTTTCAAGGCCGAAATACAATAACCAAACAGCCCCAATTGGCTCACAACAATATAGAAGGTAGTCCAATACAAATGAATAACTAAACAACCCCAATTGGCTCACAATTTAGAAAGTAGTCCAATACAAATGAATAACAAACTAAAAGTCCAATTTCGGCCACCTTGAGTTCAACCATACCAATTCTTATCCAATTACCAATTCAATCCAAGTTGTTAGCATAACATGATATCAAGTCGTAATTGATTATAACTACTATAATCTCCAAATAATTAACATGCGACGATTCTAATAACGACCAAATTGTAATCCACCATAACATGACCTACTTTACATATCGGATTTTCAAGTCTACAATCGATCCATAATCCTTATAAACTTTAACACATATACTTCATGCTAGCAACAAGTAAAGCTAACAACAATAAAATATATATAATCTTGTAACACTATTAAGAGACAAGATTATACCTCAACGAATCTCAATCCAACTCCAAATCCGAAGTCGCTCCTTAGCAACTTAGAGACTCTTCAAGACACCTCAATCCGCTACTTGAGACCCTTAGAACAATCCCAACAACTTTCCTTCAAACTTCCAATCCAAAACCTAGAAAGACAACTAGGTTTTAACTGCGACTAACGAAAACTCTCTTTTTCGAGATTTTTCTATTGAGATACACTCACAATACCCTCATGAACCTTGGTTTAAAGTGTGGAGCTTATTGGACAAGAAACACAAATTTTCCCTTTCAAGAGGGCATGAACCGAGAGCCTCCTAGCTTGTTCATCCAATTTTTGTAATTTAGGCTAAGTGTGGAACTAGTCTCACTACTAGTAGTATTAAATAGCAACATGGAGGTTGAGATGTGCACAATTGGGTGGCTAGGATGGGGTCTTATTAAATATCAAGCAAGTGGTCCCGTTGACTTAAGTCAAACATGTCAAGCTTGCTACTTGCAAGACTTAGTCATCCAAGACTATGGTCATGACCATTTTGCCCATGACATTTTCGTCAAGGTAACAACAAGGGGTGACACGTGTCGCCTCCCATTCGTCAATAGTACGCGTTTTCCGATAATTTCACAATTAGATAAATTTTTACAAGTCTCAAATCTTAACACTTGCGAGTTCTTACGTGCGTTCTTAAAGCGTATGTCCGTAAATACGGTGTAACATTCTTCCCTTAGAAACATTCGTCCTCGAATGTTCTTTTGAGTCAATCTAATTAAAGAGTGACATAGTCTCCTTGTACTACACCCTTCTTACCACATATGCCACCCATGGCCACATAACAATATTTATACTAAGATGTCAACCTTGGCACTCACGAAGCCAACTAGCCCATACTTATAATGATCTCCTAGTCTGTCTTAATCCTCTTTACTAGGTCTACTAGGATCTGACGACTGTATCATCACCGGGAAAACCTCATATCCCCGCTCAGCTACCACCCCACACATTCACGGGTGTAGTTACCTCGAAAGGTTCTTACGGATTCAGGCTCTATTCCTTTACACTTGGTTGTTATCTTTCTTACTGGTCGCACTCTTCCCGTATTTCCAACTCATACTAGTATACATACATAACTTCCATACCAATTCTGGCCTCTAATCTTTGGAGTCACTCTATAAGACAATATACGACCATTTCCGGCTTTCACGACCTGGTTCCGGTGGAACGTGTCCACGAACCCGTAAAACAATTAACTAGACTTGGGCCTTGCACCCTCGTGACCCTGTCACGTAGCGGAACTACTACCAACTGATCCCACTCTACTCCAGGCCATGGGGAGACCCGTAACAGGTCCTCACCCCGACCCGCCGTCGCACTTAACTCTTATTCTTGGTCTATAATAAATCTTTCTACCCGAGAAGACCTTGTACATCTAAGGTCTCGTGATCTTCAACATTCTTAGGCTCGCAATTTCCATGCTCCAAGCCTATCTTATCGATCTCCGTAACGGGTACAAAAACTCCTCATAATACCATAATCGTGTCGTTGATCACAACAACCATTACTTACTCTATACGGACCTCATCCGTACAATTCTCTTAAGCCTACTACGCAGTTTAATCTATTAACATGACATTCCGTTAGGTTCCTTAACATGGCTTCTTAAGGGTTCACTACCCTATCAGACAGCTCATCCTTTCCCAATTATCTCAAAATAAAACACAAGACCTTGGCGAAAATTCATTAACTATTCCATACCTTCCCGGTATCTAGTTAGTCTTTACCACTCTTGGTAAATCTAAAACCATTCTAGGCAACCCATAAATGACCCTCATACATAACTCCGTATAGAGGTACGTCACAATACCAACTATACTATAATCATTACCAACCTGAATACGTAATCCACATAGTCCTTCCTGGGTCACTGCTGCCTTTCTCGTAGCTGCAATCAACATAACTCGTTAGGGAGAGACGACCCTAACAACACAGCTCTATGGCACGATCTCAGAGTGAGAAGAATGGAAACCAATCCTAAATGTCCTGCAGCCTCCTGATTATAGATGTGGTGCACAACACGCCGATAATCAAGACTCTACTAGACACGGTCTGTAGACACTTTCCGAGGACTAACTGCTCTGATACCACTTTTGCCACGACCCGACCCCGTTTAGGTATACATCAGAGAATAGCAGCGGAACATACACAACATAAACACATGTGTAAACAACAACATCCCAGGCTAGCCGATAAGGCCGCCTTCCATAAATAAACATACTCAAAAGTACAACTGTACAAATCAGTTCTTACAGCCCAACCACAAATGTGAAGACAGACCTCTAGGAATATCAACTGTGGCGGGACAGGGCCCCGCCATACCCCTGAATATACATAAAGCTACAACATCAGGGAAAGATCATACGAAAGAGACAAGCCTCGAGAAATGGAGCTTCGACGTCGATAAGTGATCCTAAGAATGAGGATCCACCACCGCTACCCTTTCTGCGGCGTGACGCAACCCCGAGGAAGGGTCGATTACACAATATGTACTAAGTATGTAAAACTGGAAAATACTGTAATTACATCATAAGTCTAAATCAAGCTGGAGACATGTATGATAATCAAATTACGATTGCGCCTTACTAACAATGAGAGTAAATAGTAGTATCCTTACGATATAAAATAGGAAGCTCACGATCAAAGCAGGACCACTCGCCCGCAGTATCATTTAGCAATCCTACTCCTGGGACTATTTCACCCGCATAGGTCGCGTGGACCCGCGTGAGGTATTCCTCGCATGAGACTATTTCACCCGCATAAGCCCCAGACTCGCGTTAGGTATTCCTCGCATAGTTGGACGCCCGCGTGGGACTATTTCACCGCATAAGCCCTTTCGGACTCGCGTGAGGTACTCACCGCATCGTGGGTAGCAAATCCACGGAATATGCAAATGCCACAAACCCGGGGAATGACCCCGTAAAGAATAATATACCACTAGCACAAATCCGGCTATCATACATAACATAAGCACTACCGGCTTATCATACAATACATAAGCAAGTTAAGAAATCCCCTAACTTCTTATTGTTCTTGTTTATATACACTCTCATTTTAGTTTACTTAAGGCACTAACATGTCTTTTATAAAAATCCGGGAATTTAACCCAAAGTACTACGTACTTCTACTCTTTAAAACAAATGACTCTTTTTAGTAGAAAACCTCCAAGATACTATTAACCATAGTATCAAGTCCAAATTACATTTCAAGGCAAGTCACAATACCTTTAGAAATAAAGTTAGGTTTCTAAATCAAGTGACTCATTTTCTTATAAAACCTTAAGCAATCGATGCCTTAAAATCAAATTGCCTTTCATTAAATCAAGCCATTTATCTTTCCATAAAGCCAATATAACCAACTCCCCATAAAGTCGTTATATTCACTTTATACCTTAGTTAAGTACAATTTCATATCCAAGGGACTTATACGTTTAAAACGAATCAAGTATCACATACTTTAAAACTCTTCAAGTCCCTTAACTTTAATAAAACTTAAGACATCCTTAATACTTTCAAAGAAGCGAGTTAATCTCCTAACTCACCCGACTTGACCATTCAATAAACTAGTAAAGGATATCAAGATCTTGTACGTTTACCGTACTATATACGTGCAACTAGTCATGCTCAAAGGATAGGAAAAGTTATACATACCTCGCCGGGTCAAACCACTTGCCAAGTACAAAGTCCCGCCCGTAGAATGTCAGCCTATAATATTCACAATACGTCTATTAAAGCCTTACTTCAAACGTAGAATATTATAAGTGTAAAGTCTCTAAATTCTACGGAAAATCGGACAGCACCTCCTTTGTTTCTACTTACTTTGCCACCTTTTTCAAGGCCGAATACAATAACCAAACACGCCACATTTAAGGCACAATCAAAGCAATTAATCAATGAGGATTACGCGTACTAGACGTGTAAAATTCCGCCCCACAAACGATAACAAACTAATACAACTACTAGTCCAATTTCGGCCATAATGAATACAACAATACCAATTCTTATCCAATTTCCATTTCAATCCAAATTGGTAGCATAACATGATATCAAGTCGCATTTGATTATAACTACTATAATCTTCAAGTAAGTAACATGCGACGATTTCTAATAAACGACCAATTAGTAATCCAATCTTCAAGTGGCTTGTATAAAATTTCGGATTCTAAGGCTACAAGCAATCCATAATACTTATAAACTTCAACACATATACTTCATGCTAGCAACATGTAAAGCTAACAACATTATAAATAATCTTGTAACACTTTTAAGGGAAAAGATTATACCTCAACGAATCTTAAAACAACTCCAAATCCGAAGTCGCTCCTTAGCAACTTAGAGCCTCTTTAAGACGCTTCAATCCGCTAGTTGAGACCCTTAGAACAACACCAACAAATTTCCTTCAAATCTTCAAACAAAACCTAGAAAGACAATTAGGTTTTCGCTTTGCGACTAACCCGAAAACTATCTTTTTCCAATATTTTTCTATTGAGATATGCTTACAATACACTCAAGAACCTTTGTTTAAAGTGTGGAGCTAAATGGACAAGAAACAATTTTTTTTCTTTTTCTAGCCTAGTGAACCCGAGAGCTCATGCTTGAGTTCATCCAATTTTTGTGAAATTTTCTAAGTGTTGGACTCTCTCTTGCTACTAGTAGTATTATATAGGACAATGGAGGGTCAAGATGCAAACAAATGGGTGGGTTGGATGAGCTCTTGTTAAAAATCAAGACTAATGTGGGTCCTTTGACTTAGTCAAGAAACTCATGCTACAACTTGCAAGACTTAGTCATCCAAGACTATGGTCAAATGACCATTTTGGCCATGCCTATTTCGACCAAGGCAACCATAAGGGGTGTGGCACGTGTCGCCCTCCCATTCGTCACAATAGTACGTTTTCCGATAATTTCATAATTCCGATAAATTTTTACAAGTCTCAAATCTTAACACTTGTGAGTTCTTACGTACGTTCTTAAAACATGACCTGTAAATACGGGGTGTAACACTAACAACTATAGTATCAAGTAATATCTACCTTTTAAGACAAGTCACAATACCTTTTTAGAAATACAATTACCGGCTTCTAAATCAAGTGACTTCTTCTTAAAAACCTTAAGCAATTGGTACCTTTAAAACAATTTGCCCTTCTTTATTTCAAATCATTTATTTGCTTACATTACTGGAGAAAACCATTCTTTTAATCTTCCATAAAGTTGTTATAACCAACTTCCCATAAAGCCGTTATAACTCTTTATGTCTTAGACAAATTCATTCCTTTTATAACCAAGAGACTTATACTTTCAAATCAAATCACATAGCTTTCAAAATACTTCAAGTCTCTTAACTTTTAAGAAAACAAGTTTCAAAGTCTTAAAAACTTCATACGTAAACTCTTTTAAATTAAGTAACATATACTTTGGTGCGTTGTGAATATACTTATTTATAACGATCTTATTCAAGTAGCCATGATCTAGAAAATGTAATACAATTTTGTCTTATCTTAGCTTCTATGCAGATGGAGAATTCTACTTGTTTTAATATAATTAATTGTCATTACATTTTCCTTTATTAACGCTGTAATGGCTTGTTCGATACTTATTCTCATTCGTGTCGTAAATTAGCCAAGTCAACTCGACTCCAAATACTTCCTAACGACTCTTACCAACATCCCCCATAAGACTTGGTAAGAACTTAGGATTTCTTAGGCGTAGCTTTTACATAGAGTAAATCAACATAACTACCTCTTAGCTTCTAAGAGTAGACGGAATCATGAAATACTACTACATGTATATTTCATACATAGAATCATGCCAAAGGAAGGAAGAGGTTCACATACCTCGCGACGATTATCGACAAGTAGCAAAATGCTCCAAAGTACTTCAACCTTGATAGCTATTCCATCCTTCAAGTAGGATACGCTATACTTAGTACTTCAACCTATAATGGCCACAATACGTCCATTAACTTCTTACTTCAAACGTAGAATATTCTAAGTGCTAAGTCACTAAATTCTACGGAAAATCGGACAGCACTTCCTTTGTTTCTACATACTTTGCCACCTTTTTCAAGGCCGAATTCAATAACCAAACACGCCACATTTAAGGCCCAATCAATGCAACCAACAATAGGGGATTACACGCCTACTAGACGTGTAAAATTCCACCCCACAAACGATATCAAACTAATACAACTTACTAGGCCAATTCGGCTAACTTGAGGTACTATAACATCAATTCTTATCCAATTTCCATTTCAATCCAAGTTGTTAGAACAACACGATATCAAGTCGCAATCGATTATAACTACTATAATCTTCAAGTAATTAACATGCGACGATTCTAATAAACGACCAAATTGTAATCCAACTTCACATGGCTAATATGTCATTTCGGATTTTAGGCTACAACAATCCATAACACTTATAAAACTTCAACACATACTTCATGCTAGTAAAATGTAAGGCTAATAACAATATAAAATCTTGTAACACTTAAGAGACAAGATTATTACCTCAACGAATCTTAATCCAACTCCAAATCCGAAGTAGCTCCCTAGCAACTTAGAGCCCCTTCAAGACACTTCAATACGCTACTTGAGACCCTTAGAACAATACCAACAACTTTCCTTCAAACTTCCAAACAAAACCTAGAAAAGCAACTAGGTTTTTCACCTTGCGATTAATACGAAAACTCTCTTTTTCCGGGATTTTTCTATTGAGATACACTTACAATACACTCATGAACCTTGGTTTAAAGTGTGGAGCTAAATGGATAACAAACAAATTTTTTTGTTGTGGGAACCTAGCAAACCCGAGAGTCCTTAAAGGGTGTTCTTGAAATTCTTGAATTTTTTTCTAAGTGTTTAACTTAGTCTTGCTACTAGTAGTGTTATATAGTACAATGGAGGGTCAAGATGCAAACAAATGGGTGGCTTGGATGAGGTCTTACTAAATATCAAGACTTTGTGGACCCATTGACCAAGTCAATTTTCTCAAGCTCTACAAGTTGCAAGACTTGTCTTCCTAACAAGGTCAAATGACCCTTAAGCCCTTGCCTATTTTAGTCCAAGGATCCATAAGGGGGGGTGACACGTTTCGCCCTCCCATTCGTCACAATATTACGTTTTCCGACAATTTCATAATTCCGATAAATTTTTACAAGTCTCTAATCTTAACGTTAGGAATTCTCACGTACGTTCTTAAAACACGTCCTGTAATTACGGGGTGTAACATCTACCCATGCACAAATTCAACCAAGACCACTAAGGGGGGGCGACACGTGTCGCCCTCCCGTTCTTCGCAATATTTCGTTTTCCGACAATTCCATAATTCCGATAAATTTTTACTCGTCCAAATCTTAACATTTTTGAGTTCTTACGTACGTTCTTATAAACATATCCTGGAATCCCGGGGTGTAACATTCTTCCCCCCTTAGAAACATTCGTCCCCGAATGTTCTTTTGGGAGTCAAACTTAAAGGTAGCGGCATAGTCTCCTTACAACCCCTACATACAAATAATGCCACACGTGGCCACATAACAATACTCATACCAAAATGTCAACCTGAACCCCATGTGTCAACGTCGGTTATCTGCCTAAAGCTTCTGCTGACTCTGAGCTTACTAATAATCTTTCCTGGATAAGCTTCGACTTATCCACAGCCCGCTGAATCAAGTCTGGACCAAATAACTGAACCTTGCCTACGTCGAACCACCCAACCGGCGATCTACACTTTCTTACATACAAGGCCTCATACAGGGCCATCTGAATACTGGAAGGGTATCTGTTATCGTACGTAACTCAACAAGAGGCAAATAACCTTCCCGGCTATCTCTGAAATCAAGAACACAGGCCCGCCACCTATCCTCAAGTCCTGGATGGTACGCTCTGCCTGTCCGTTGGTCTGAGGGTGAAATGCAACACTGAGACCCACCTGTGTCCCTAAAACCCTTCTGAACAACCTCCAGAAGTTATCCGTAACCGAGCTCATCTGTCGGACATCATAAACGTAGGAACCCCGTGCAGTCTCACAATCTCCCTGCTATAAAAGCTGGCATAAACCTCAGCCAAGCAAGTGGTCCTAACCGGAAGAACACGGTTGGTTTCGTCAGCATGTTTACCATGACCCCCAGGGGGTCGCACTTCCTCTGAGTACGATGCCACCCTGTAACAAGATCCATTTTAATTACCTCTCATATCTAAGTCGGGGTCTAAATCGCCTGTAATAGCCCACTGGGCTTCTGGTGTTCAACCATGACCTGCTACTAATTCGGATATTAAGCAACAACTCTGCTACGTCCCTCTTCAGGCCACCTTACCAATACATACATCTGAGGTCACTACACAACATAGTCGACCCCGAACAATTAGAGCAATAAGCACTGCGTGCCTCCCCTAAGACCTGCTGACTAGTCCTGCAGTACCGGGTACACGCAATCTATCCTCATCTCACAGCACCCCATCCGGTGCTACTCAAACAGGCTCTTCTCTTCTCGGAGAGTCGTATCTCGATACCGTATCATAACTAGATCCTCATATTGTTGCCTTTTTACCTCCTCAACGACGGAAGACTCGGCAACCTCTCAGATCTAAACTTCATTAACCTTGGAAACAAATAATCGAACCCCTAGGCTCGGTAACTGAAGAATCTCACGGACTATGTCCAGTCTATCTGGCTGCCCATCTGGCATACTACCCTTTGATCCATGACTAAGAGTATCTGTAATCGTCTCGGCTTTCCCTGGGTGGTATAGGATATCGATATCACAATCCTTGAATAACTCTAACCACCGTCACTGTCGCAAATTCTACTGCCTCAGTCTGCAGATATACCGGAGGCTTTTGTGGTCTGCACAAATATCCACATGAAGTCTATATATGCGTCATGCCCCCAAATCTTCAAGGCATGATTTAACTGCCGCCAGCTCTAAATCATGAGTGGCGTAATTTCCTTTCCTGCTTCCCTAACTACCGGGAAAACATAGGCTTTATCCTTATCGGGTTGCGTCAGCACACAACCTAGCCCAACACCCAACGTTTTATCATAACAACCTAACCCTCTAGTCTTTCAGGAGGAGTTAGAACTGTAGTCGAGTCAACTTATCTTCCAATAACTGGAAACCTTTCTCATTCTTGCGAAATATTCGGGTGTCCTTAATCTCAATTATGGTTCCTGTTTCCTTTTCTCTGTTGCAACCAAACTTGGTCATTAACTTAGATTTGATTCTTTTGCTTGCCACCTGGCTAAGACTTCCTGTCAATCACAATTTAGGGGGGGGGGGGGGAGATTTCCTTGATCTCGTCAAGTAGTAACCCGATTTTCCTTTCCCAGTTTGTAGAGCCTATAGCTAGGTGTTAACACATTTCCTCGAAATGTTCTTGTTACACCCCGTAAGTTCAGGACATGTATAAGAGAAGGTATGTAAGGAATCAAGACTTGGAAATTAGTACGAAAGGAAGAATTGTTTTTCTGACGGAAAATCTTCCGAACGTCGGAAAGGAAAAATGTTCGTTGTTGAGAATTGGATTCTCAAAATGTATTATTTGAAGAGTATGGAACTTATTAACATTATGGAAATTTATTTTTACGGATTTGGTCACGTGAGGCCCACCTGAGGAATTTTACGTTTTGCGGGGCCCACGAGGGTTACGGAATTTTATGGACGAATGGGAGGGAGACACGTGGCACCTCCCCCCCACATGGTCTTGGTTGAAATTGTAAGGGTAAAATGGTCATTTACCATTGAGGATGAATAAGTCTTGCTAGCTTGATATTGTTGACCAAGTCAACTTGCCACTTATGTAGTTATCCAAGTGTACTCCATCCAAGCCACACAATTGTTATAATCTAAGCCATCCAATGTGTTATATAAGCATGCTACTAGTGCAAGACTAGTCTTAAACACTTAGAAAAAAATCACAATATTTCTTGCTCAAGAAAGAGCTCTCGGGTTTGTGACAAGTTCCACAAGAAAATTTTGTAGTTTTGATCCATTATTCACAAGACTTTAACCCAATGTCCCTAAGGGTATTGTAAGGATATCTCAATAGAAAGATTTCGGAAAAACGACGTTTTCACGTTAGTCGCAAGGCGGAAACTTAAGGAGTTCTTCAACTTTGAAGTTGGGACTTGAATATGAGTTCTTAATAGGCTTCTAAGGAGTGCTTGGAGCGGATTGGAACATAAGGAAAGGAGCTAAGAATTGCTAAGGCGCGACTTTGAATCTTGGAAATTTTAAGGGCTTATAAAGGTATAAATTTTGTCGTTTTAGCAATTAATGTTTACTTATCATTGTAGTTATGGATATTAGCAAGCATGAGTTATATATTATGAATTTTGATAAGTGTATTGGCTATTGGAACCCTAATCCGAAAACTAGCATGTTTAGCCTTAATATTACAATTCAAATCGACTATTAGTTTAAGTCGTCGCATGTTGTATAAAGAAGGAAATTGTAGTTGTTGAAGTTGTTTATGACTATATAACATGTTACACCTTAGAACTTGGAATTGGAAAAGGATTGGAAAAGACTTTGAATTGTTTGTTATGTTGTTGGCCGAGAATGGCTTGAATATGGAACTACTTCGTATTAATTGTGGGGCGGAATTTTACACGTATTGTAAGGCGTGTAATCCCCTTTGTTTGGTTGTTGTTTTGAGCCTTAAATGTGGCGTGTTGGTTATTGTATTCGGCCTTGATAAAGATGGCAAAGTATGTAGAAACAAAGGAGGTGCTGCCCGATTTTCCGTAGAATAAGAGACCGTATACTTAGTATTATTCTACGTTAGAAACTAGAATTGATAGTCATGTTGTGGCCATTATAGGTTGACACTCCTACGTACGGCGTATTCGGCTTAGCTTGTGGATTTAGCCGAAAAGGTATGTGAACTATCTCCTCTTCTAGCATGATTCCTTTAGATAAAGAAAGTATTTCCTACTCCTTAA
Organism: Przewalskia tangutica; assembly: GCA_029844215.1. Taxonomy (NCBI): domain Eukaryota; kingdom Viridiplantae; phylum Streptophyta; class Magnoliopsida; order Solanales; family Solanaceae; genus Przewalskia; species Przewalskia tangutica. Next base: position 60,620,749 of record CM056726.1, read on the forward strand.
ATGATCCATTCTGTTACACTCCGTAAATTCGAGAAGATAAGATTTGAAAGTTTGAAAGATAAGTTGACAAACATATGTTGGACGGATTTTGAGTCTACCTTGGAGTGTTGTACCCTAGTTGTTAAGAATTGTTAGGTGTTTAAAAAGCCTAGTGTGTAGTCTGTTAAATCTAGTTCCCAACGCAACTGTCATGCCCCGAACCCCAGGCCCGTGACTGGTGCCCTACCTGGGCACCCTTCTACCTTAACAACTAAGTAAAACTGCGGAATTTAAATAACACATCCTTTTTTTTATTTTAAAACCCACATACGTGCAACGGCAAAGCCGACAAGGCTGCCATAATATATATAAACAAAAGACACTACACTGTACATGAGTCCAATCCCACATATGAATACAGACCTCTAAGAGTTATACTGAACTATGACGGGACAAGGCCCCGCCGTACCCATAGCTGTACAAAAGCCTGTACTGAAAGAACTTATACCAAAAAGATAAACTCCCGAACTGAAGGAGCTATCCAAAACTCTGAGCAGGGTCCTACACCTGCCGATCACCAAACTGCGTACCTAAACCTGCGGCATGAACGCAGCCCCCCGAAGGAGGTCAGTACGAAGAATGTACCAAGTATGTGAAACAGTAAGTACTGTAATGAAATCATAACAGTCTAAACAAAGCAGGAGACATGTATGATAGCCAACCTACAGTACATAATACATAAGCAGTCATATCAAGTCAGGGACGCATGCCCTCAAGTCATTTCTAAAATATAACCATGGATGTACGCCCATAATATCAATCATGCCCGTGGAATCCTTCCTCACTGCCGGCAGTCCATGATATAATATAACACCAATAGGCACACATGAACACCAAGTCCCACCTGTGTCCTAAAAACTGTACGGGCCAAGTAGGAAGACGAGCAGGTGGTAAAGCAGGGGGTATAATGTCTTGGGGGTTTACCCCTCATTTATACTCTTACCCTGGAGAAGGTGGTATAGCGTCTTGGGGGTTTACCCCTCACTTATACTCTTACTCTATCTCGACCGACCATCAAACAAAACAAGCAGGGGGTATAATGTCTTGGGGGTTTACCCCTCATTTATACTCTTACCCTGGAGAAGGTGGTATAGCGTCTTGGGGGTTTACCCCTCACTTATACTCTTACCCTATCTCGACCGACCATCAAACAAAACAAGCAGGGGGTATAATGTCTTGGGGGTTTACCCCTCACTTATACTCTTACCCTATCTCAACTGGCCGTCAAACAAAACATAAGCACTACCATGTCTTCTATAAAAATACGGGAATTTAACCCAAGTACTACAAATAACGGAAGCATACCCGTGGAATCCCCCATCACTGTCGGTACGTCCAAGTACTTACAACAAGACCGCCGGCCCTCCAACCGAGAGTCGCGACTACGTAATAAAACATAATACTTGCACTCAAAGGCTATCACCAGCACATATAGGCAATTCTTCATTAAACAAGCCAAAGTACTTAGCAAGGCAGACTTAGAATAATTCTCAATTAATCAAGCCAAAGTACTTATCAAGGCACACTTAGAATAATTCTCAATTAATCAAGCCAAAGTACTTATCAAGGCACACTTAGAAAAATCCTCAATTAATCAAGCCAAAGTACTTATCAAGGCACACTTATAAAAATTCTCAATTAATCAAGCCAAAGTACTACGTACGTACATTCTTTTCAAAAGACTCCGTTTTATGTAAATCCCAAGATACTAACACCCGTAGTATCAAGGTGTGTCTATTTTTCAAAGTAAGTTACTACACTTTTAGAAAACTCATTTCAAAGCTTGAAATCAAGTAACTTCAAATTTTCACAATCAAGGCAACTTATGCCCATTAATCAAAATAGACAACTTTTAAAACCAAGTATCACATACTTACTAATCAAGTTCTTAACTTTCAAAATACTTCAAGTCTCTAAATATTTAGAAAACAAGTTTCTTCTACTTTTAAACCTCAAGTAACTCACACCTTTAAAACAAGTTACTTCTCTTAAATCATGTCATTTCTCCTCTCTTTAAACAATTAAGTAAATCACTCCTTTGACTCCCCTAAAGTCAATATAATGACCTTTAGGTTTTGGAACTAAGGCACTAGCCAAAAGGTTTGGAAACCACTTCCTTTTTTAAGACTCTATGTACTTTAAGTAAAATACTTTCACTTTTAAGAATCCAACTTCACTAAGGCAATGGATTATACAACTTACAATTTACACATCAAAGTACAATCAAGGAATGAATAATTTAAGGAGTGGAACTTACTTTCTTTATCCTAAGGAATCATGCTAGAAGAGGAGATAGTTCACATACCTTTTCGGCTAATATCCACAAGCTAAGCCGAATACGCCGTACGTAGAAGTGTCAACCTATAATGTTCACAACAAGACTATCAACTTCTTGTCTCTAACGTAGAATAATACTAAGTATATGGTCTCTAATTCTACGGAAAATCGGACAGCACTTCCTTTGTTTCTACTCACTTTGCCACCTTTTTCATGGCCGAATACAATAACCAACACGCCACATTTAAGGCTCAAATAACAACCAAACAAAGGGGATTACACGCCTTACAATACGTGTAAAATTCCGCCCCACAATTATACCAACTTAGTCCATAATCAAGCCATTCTCGGCTAACAACATAACCACAATTCAAAGTCTTTTCCAATCCTTTTCAAATTCCATGTTCTAAGGTCTAACATGTTATATAGTCATAAACAACTTCAACAACTACTATTTCTTTCTTATACAACATGCGACGACTTTAAACTAATAATCAACTTGAATTCCAATCTTAAGGCTAAACATGCTAGTTTTCGGATTAGGGTTCCAATAGCCAATACACTAATCCAACTACATAATATATAACTCATGCTTGCTAATATCCATAGCTACAATCAAAAAGTAAACTTAATTGCTAAAACGACAAAATTTATACCTTTCCAAGCCCTTAAAATTTCCAAGATTCAAAGTCGCGCCTTAGCAATTCTTAGCTCCTTTCCTTAGTTTCCAATCCGCTTCAAGCACTCCTTAGAGGCCTATGAAGAACCCATCTTTAAGTTCCAACTTCAAAGTTGAAGAACTCCACAAGTTTCCGCTTTGCGACAAATACGAAAATGCCGTTTTTCCGAAATCTTTCTATTGAGATATCCTTACAATACCCTTAGGGACATTGGGTTAAAGTCTTGTGGCTAATGGATCAAAACTACAAAATTTTGTGTGGAGGGGAGGACCAAACCCGAGAGCTCTTGAACTCAAGCTCTAGTTTCTCCAATATTTTCTAAGTGTTAGAGACTTAGACTTGCACTAGCTATGCTTATATAACACATTGGATGGCTTAGATAAAAACACTTTTACTAATTGGATGATAGGGATCAAGCCAAATGGCCCTTGACTTGGTCAACAATGTCAAGCTCTAGCAAGACTAAGCTTTTACCTTGGTCAATGACCATTATGCCCTTGCATAAATTCGACCAAGCCATGAGGGGGAGGTGCCACATGTCTCCCTCTCATTCGTCCATAAAATTCCGTAACCCTCGTGGGCCCCATAAAACGTAAAATTCCTCGGGTGGGCCCCACGTGACCAAATCCATAAAAATAAATTTCCATAAGGTTAAGAGTTCCATACTCTTCAAATAATGCCTTTTGAGAATCCAATTCTCAACAACGAACATTTTTCCTTACCGACGTTCGGAAGATTTTCCGTCGGAAAAACAATTCTTCCTTTCGTACCGATTTCCAAGTCTTGATTCCTTACGTACATTCTCTTATACCTGTCCTGGACTTACGGGGTGTAACATTCTTCCCCCCTTAGAAACATTCATCCCCGAATGTTCTTAGTCGGTTGTCAAGCTATACAAACTCCGGCATAAACTCTATACTATGCCTAACAGTCAATACATGCACAAGGCCAACGATGCCACGCATGGCCACCACAACATACGTGATCATAATAATGGACCTTCCGTCCGTGGTCCCTTCTCACAAAACTCGAAGGTTACTATCTTCCCAAACACGGGATCCTTAGAGGTTCCTTTCTTTCCTTACTTGTCATACTTTCTCGTACTTTCAAACTCATCTAGTACACGTACAAAATCTTAAATTTTGTTTCTCTTCTCCAATCCTTGGAGTTACTATCCAAACTTGGCCATATAGTTACTTACATTCCCGTTAAGGCTCTTCTCGGTCCTTACGACCTAGTTCCGGTGGAACGCATCCACGAACTCGTACAACGATCAACTAGACTTGGGCCTAGCACCCTCGTGACCCTATCACATAGCGGGACCATTTCTAACTGACATCACCCCATTCCACACTACCGGCTGACCCGAAATGAGTCCATAACCCGACTCATCGTCACACTTAACTTCTCATTCTTAGTCTGAAATAAATCTCTCTCTTACCTCAAGGTACTTCTCACCCTATCCCCTATACACTAGAGGTTTGTCACATAAGCCAAAGTATTCCCACTGCACATTCTTCCCTATTGGTCTTACACTGTTATGGGGCAATTACTATTTGTGAGCTCTACACAACTATAGTCTCAGTTCACTTACCATTCTTGTCAACATTCTTAACTTCTTACTTACTAATCAAGGTATCCCTACCTGCAGGGTACTATCACTTTACAACTCTAGCAATAAAGGGAAAACATATACGCTGTGGTAAAATCTAAATCTATCAACGCACGTATGATTCAAAGGAATCGAAATATACCGTAACCCCGTGCGATGTCGCCTCACGACTGCCCGTAGTCACGTCATCTCTGCGGTTCAAGGACCGCGAACTATAAACTCCACTCGACCTTTACCACGGTGGCTAACATCCAACACCGCTCGGGAACGCACAGCTGTGGAGGAAAGGGAACCAACCACCGGCCTCATAGGCTGAGCCACCTCACCAGTGTTCTTTCTAAAAGGACATACCCTCAGAATATGGCCGGACGGCCACAACAAAAACAAACACTGCCATAACGACATTTCCCGAATGACGCTTACCACATCGATACATCGAGGAATAGGTGGCCTCGACCGAGAAAGTCCTCTGCTCCTCTGAGAACCTCGACCTCTGGAGCTCGGACCGGCTCTTAAATACCTTGTGGGGTCCAAACTCCCACCTGTGAGCTGCGGGGGTATGTACTGGGTAGGCTGGGACGAATATCTCACTCGTTCTTGGCGGCTCGTCCAAAACTCACCGGAATAACCAACCGGTCTAGCCTCTTACGCCGATCTCGCGTTGGCCCTCTACCTCTGTACACATGCATGCGGCCGAATAACCCCCTACTGCTGAAACTGTAGCAATGCTATCTTGGTCAATAACATAATGGCTTCCTTCATGACCCTAACGTCTTCCCCTAACTGAGAAACTGGAGGCTCTGGTGCTGGGGCCTCAAAACTGCGCGAAGAACTTCGCCGCAGCGAACAACATCCGGTATACCAGGCATAAGCCCTATCAACTCTCTAAGTCCGACTAGTAGCTCTCGCTACTCCTTTGCCCTTCTCGCGTTTGTTGCCCTCCAAGGCATAACTGTAACACAAAATCACGTCAGAGAGGAATTATCTTACTAACACAGCTCTATGGCACGATCTTAGAGTGAGAAGAATAGAAACCAACTCCTAAATGTCCTGTAGCCTCCTGTTTATGGGTGTGGCGCGCAACACACCGATAATCAATACTCTACTTGACACTGTCTGTAGACATTCCGAGGATCGCTCGATACCACTCTGTCACGCCCGAACCCGGGCGTGGTGGTGCCCTACAGGCACCCTTCTACCTTAACAACTAAGTAAAATGCGAATTTAAATAACACCTCCTTTTTTTTTTTAAACCCACATACGTGCAGCGGCAGTAAACAAGGCTGCCATAATATATATAAACAAAAGACACTACACTTTACATGAGTCAATCCCACATATGAATACGCACTCTAAGATTTATCTTGAACTATGACGGACAAGGCCACCGCGTACCCATAGCTGTACAAAAGCACATCTTGAAAGAACTTATACCAAAAGATAAACTCCGAATCAAGGAGCTATCCAAAACTCTGGCGGTCCTACACTGTCGATCACCAAATCTAGCATTACCTAAACTCGCGGCGTGACGCGATCCCGAAGGAGGTCGATCTGAAGAATGTACCAAGTATATGAACGATGAAATCTTGTAATGAAATCATAACGATCTAAACAAAGCGAGACATGTATGATAGCCAACCTACGATCATAATACATAAGCGGTCATATCAAGTCGGGACGCGTACCTCAAGTCATTTCTAAAATATAACCATGGGTCTACGCCCATAATATCAATCATGCCCGTGGAATCCTTCCTCACTGTCGGCAGTCCATGATATAATATAACACCAATAGGCACACATGAACACCAAGTCCCACCTGTGTCCTAAAAAATCAGACGCCAAGTAGGAAGACGAGCGGTGGTAAGCGAGTGGTATAATGTCTTGGGGTTTACCCTCATTTATACTCTTACCCTGGAGAAGGTGGTATAGCGTCTTGGGGGTTTACCCCTCACTTATACTCTTACCCTATCTCGACCGACCATCAAACAAAACAAGCAGGGGGTATAATGTCTTGGGGGTTTACCCCTCATTTATACTTTTACCCTGGAGAAGGTGGTATACCATCTTGGGGGTTTACCCCTCACTTATACTCTTACCCTATCTCCACCTACCATCAAACAAAACAAGCAGGGGGTATAATGTCTTGGGGGTTTACCCCTCACTTATACTCTTAACCTATCTCAACTGGCCGTCAAACAAAACATAAGCACTACCATGTCTTATATAAAAATCCGGGAATTTAACCCAAGTACTACAAATAACGGAAGCATACCCGTGGAATCCCCCATCACCGCTTCAGATGCGTCCAAATACTTACAACAAGACCGCCGGCCCTCCAACCGAGAGTCGCGACTACGTAATAAAACATAATACTTGCACTCAAAGGCTATCACCAGCACATATAGGCAATTCTTCATTAAACAAGCCAAAGTACTTAGCAAGGCAGACTTAGAATAATTCTCAATTAATCAAGCCAAAGTACTTATCAAGGCACACTTAGAATAATTCTCAATTAATCAAGCCAAAGTACTTATCAAGGCACACTTAGAAAAATCCTCAATTAATCAATCCAAAGTACTTATCAAGGCACACTTAGAAAAATTATCAATTAATCAAGCCAAAGTACTACGTACGTACATTCTTTTCAAAAGACTCCTTTTTATGTAAATCCCAAGATACTAACACCCGTAGTATCAAGGTGTGTCTATTTTTCAAAGTAAGTTACTACACTTTTAGAAAACTCATTTCAAAGCTTGAAATCAAGTAACTTCAAATTTTCACAATCAAGGCAACTTATGCCCATTAATCAAAATAGACAACTTTCTAAACCTTCCATAAAGCCGTTATAACCAACTTCCCATAAAGCCGTTATAACCCTTTATGGTTTTTAGACAATTTCATTCCTTTTATAACCAAGAGACTTATACTTTTAAAACCAAGTATCACATACTTACTAATCAAGTTCTTAACTTTCAAAATACTTCAAGTCTCTTAATATTTAGAAAACAAGTTTCTTCTACTTTTAAACCTCAAGTAACTCACACCTTTAAAACAAGTTACTTCTCTTAAATCATGTCATTTCTCCTCTCTTTAAACAATTAAGTAAATCACTCCTTTGACTCCCCTAAAGTCATTATAATGACCTTTAGGTTTTGGAACTAAGGCACTAGCCAAAAGGTTTGGAAACCACTTCCTTTTTAAGACTCTATGTACTTTAAGTAAAATACTTTCACTTTTAAGAATCCAACTTCACTAAGGCAATGGATTATACAACTTACAATTTACACATCAAAGTACAATCAAGGAATGAATCATTTAAGGAGTGGAACTTACTTTCTTTATCCTAAGGAATCATGCTAGAAGATGAGATAGTTCACATACCTTTTCGGCTAATATCCACAAGCTAAGCCGAATACGTCGTACGTAGAAGTGTCAACCTATAATGGTCACAACAAGACTATCAACTTCTTGTCTCTAACGTAGAATAATACTAAGTATATGGTCTCTAATTCTACGGAAAATCGGGCAGCACTTCCTTTGTTTCTACTCACTTTGCCACCTTTTTCAAGGACGAATACAATAACCAACACGCCACATTTAAGGCTCAAATAACAACCAAACAAAGGGGATTACACGCCTTACAATACGTGTAAAATTCCGCCCCACAATTATACCAACTTAGTCCATAATCAAGCCATTCTTGGCTAACAACATAACCACAATTCAAAGTCTTTTCCAATCCTTTTCAAATTCCATGTTCTAAGGTCTAACATGTTATATAGTCATAAACAACTTCAACAACTACAATTTCTATCTTATACAACATGCGACGACTTTAAACTAATAATCAACTTGAATTTCAATCTTAAGGCTAAACATGCTAGTTTTCGGATTAGGGTTCCAATAGCCAATACACTAATCCAACTACATAATATATAACTCATGCTTTCTAATATCCATAGCTACAATCAAAAAGTAAACTTAATTGCTAAAACGACAAAATTTATACCTTTCCAAGCCCTTAAAATTTCCAAGAATCAAAGTCGCGCCTTAGAAATTCTTAGCTCATTTCCTTAGTTTCCAATCCGCTCCAAGCACTCCTTAGAGGCCTATGAAGAACCCATCTTTAAGTTCCAACTTCAAAGTTGAAGAACTCCACAAGTTTCCGCTTTGCGACAAATACGAAAACGCTGTTTTTCCGAAATCTTTCTATTGAGATATCCTTATAATACCCTTAGGGACATTGGGTTAAAGTCTTGTGGCTAATGGATCAAAACTACAAAATTTTGTGTGGAGGAGGACCCAGGCAGAGCTCTTGAACTCAAGCTCTAGTTTCTCAAATATTTTCTAAGTGTTAGAGACTTAGTTTTGCACTAGCTATGCTTATATAACACATTGGATGACTTAGATAAAAACACTTGTATTAATTGGATGATAGGGATCAAGCCAAATGGCCCTTGACTTGGTCAACAATGTCAAACTCTAGCAAGACTAATCTTTTACCTTGGTCAATGACCATTATGCCCTTGCATAAATTCGACCAAGCCATGAGGGGGAGGTGCCACGTGTCGCCCTCTCATTCGTCCATAAATTTCCGTAACCCTCGTGGGCCCCACAAAACGTAAAATTCCTCGGGTGGGCCCACGTGACCAAATCCATAAAAATAAATTTCCATAAGGTTAAGAGTTCCATACTATTCAAATAATGCCTTTTGAGAATCTAATTCTCAACAACGAACATTTTTCCTTACCGACGTTCGGAAGATTTTCCGTCGGAAAAACAATTCTTTCTTTCGTACCAATTTCCAAGTCTTGATTCCTTACGTACATTCTCTTATACCTGTCCTGGACTTACGGGGTGTAACAGCAACAAACCGTTCGTCGATAGGACATCAGAGTCAAAAGTTATGGAAGTTTCAAGTTTGGTCTTGTGATCGGTTCTTGAAGTATTTTTGGTCGAGGGCCATGGCCGCGGCAGCGGGCGAGACATGGCGCCGGTTGTGCTGGGGGTTCGCGGAGGTTACTGCCGCGCGGCGCCGGAATCTGGTCGCGGCCGGAATCTGAGGATTTCTCGGAAGTGGGCGTCGCGGCGCAGCGGGATTTGGTCGTGAAGAGTGAAATCAGGGGATATTTTCGAAAAGGGCCCATGGGAGGGTGACAAGTGTCCCTCCCATCCTTTTGACGTAGAAAAGGGTCCTATTTTAGGACCACTTGGAAGACTTGGTCATTTCATCTTAGAACCCTCCCATGAACTCCTCTCTCTTTCTCTCTAGATTTTTTGAAGAAAACCTAGCCTAAGGAAAAATTGTTGGAACGGCGGCAAGAAGGCAAAGTGTGGGTAAACTTGTGGGAAGCGCGGGTGGACGAGTTTGACGGGAAAGAAGTTGAAGAAAAAGGGCTTTTGTGGGCTATTCCAAAAGGTAAAAGTTCCCCCCTTCTCTTGGAAGTTTTATACTAAAAAGAGTCATTTGTTTTAAAGAATTAAAGTATGTAGTACTTTGGGGGTTAAAACCCGGACTTTGACATAAAATGAAAGTACCTTGAGTTGTGTGTAACTTGCCTATGCTTGTTGAGATAGCCTTTGTTGTGCAAGTGTTTTATTTTATGCTACCGAGTCTCTCGTTGGAGGGCCGGCTATCTGGTTGATTGATGGACATATTGACACGTTGGGTGGCCCACGGGTATGCTTCCACGGTAAGTATTATCTTGTTGTTTGTTTGGACATACTAACACGTTGGGTGGCCCACGGGTATGCTTCAACGGTGAGTATTATCTTGTTGTTTGTTTGGACATACTGACACGTTGGGTGGCCCACGGGTATGCTTCCACTGTGAGTATTATCTTGTTGTTTGTTTGGACATACTGACACGTTGGGTGGCCCATGAGTATGCTTCCACGGTGAGTATTATCTTTTTATTTGTTTGGACATACTGACACGTTGAGTGGCCCACGGGTATGCTTCCACAGTGATTATTATCTTGTTATCTCCTTTGGGCATACCGACACGTTGGATGGTCCACGGGTATGGGCCCACTAGGACGGTTCCAGGGCCATGCTTATACCGAGGTGAGATCTTGGGGCACGCGCCATTGTGCGGGTTAAATTCCCGGGTTGTACTTGAGTGATGATTTTACGGGCATGAGTCCCTGACTTGACATGACTGTTATATATATTGTGAACTGTAGTTTGGTTATCATACATGTCTCATGTTTTGTATAGACTGTTATGATTTCATTTCTGATATTTTCGATTTCACATACTTGGTACTGTTGTCTTGACCTCGCCCGGGGACTGCGTTCATGCCGCAGGTTGAGGTACATAGCTTGCTGATCCGCACTCTTAGGATCGATGTTCAGTTCTCGGAAAGCTCCATATCTCCGGAAGCTTGTCATGTGGTACGGTTCCTTGAAGTTGTAGACTTTTGTACATTCAGGGGCATGGCGGGGCCCTGTCCCGTCATTATTGTTATAAAATTTTTAGAGGTCTGTAGCACTGGTGTGGGCATGGTTTGTAAAGGATGTAACTGTTCAAGTTTTCATTTATGTACAAAAAGGTAACCGTTTGGGTTAGCCTGTTTTCTTATTTCATTGTTTTTCTTCCATGAGTTTTTATTTCCGCTGATTTTCTCTGATGTTGTATCACTAGGGTGCCCGGGGTAAGGCACCAGTCGCGGGCCAGAGGTCGGGTCGTGACAAAAGTGGTATCAGAGCATTTAGTCCTCGGAAGGTGTCTACATACCGTATCTAGTAGAGTCTTGATTATCGGTGTGTTGTGCACCACATCTATAATCAGGAGGCTATAGGATATTTAGGATTGGTTTCCATTCTTCTCACTTTGAGATCGTGCCTTAGAGCTGTGTTATAAGTTGGACTCCATCTGACGTATTCTTTTTATACCAGTGATGCCTCCACGAAAGGCAACCAGGGCCCAGAAAGGCAAGGCAGCAGAGGGAGATGCGAGTAGAGCAGCAACGGTCTCTCACGAGGCCACGATGCACGAGCCTCAAGTCGCGGCCAGAGCAGAGGATATGGGTTACAAGGAGATGGCCACTTACTAGCTAGGATTGTGGCTGAACACGAGGACGAGCGAGTCGGAGGTTCCAAAGATGCACCGTAGTTCACCCGAGGTCGAGATAGTTTGAGACTTGGGACTTTACGAGTTCGCGACCGCCGAGTTCTACGGTCGAGGCACGAGGATGATCCGTAGGAGTTCATCCGAAGCGATTCTGACGGATCGTGAGGTGATCAAGGCTTGGAGACCGAGTCGGTCTTAAGTTCGCATCAGTGCGTGATCTGCGATCGTGGTTTGATTCGTGGGAGCTGTCCGGGAGCATGCGCCTCGGTATGAGACGAGTTCTCGGAGGCTTTCCTTGGCCATTTCTTGCCGCCCACAGATGAGAAACGCAGGCGACAACTTTTGATCTTTGAGGCAGAGAGGCGCGCGATTCGGAGTACAATGTAGAGTTTAACTCGTTGGCGGTATGTCCCGCTTTAGTGGCGTATATGGAGGATAGAGTGCATCGTTATGTCACGGGCTCGATGATTATTTAGCGGAGGATGCACAGAGTAGCTCTTCAGTGGCATGGACATTGCGCGTCGATCTATCTGCGTGATGAGAAACGTAGGTCAGCGGATTAACCAAGATCGAGAAGAGGCGGGGCGGCGAGGTCCTCGTGACCTTCGAAGCGGCGGCCTCGGCGAGACTAGTTATGCGCCTCGCCCGACGGATTGCTCCACCGCGATCTTCGTGACATTCGGGAGATTCGGGGAGCGGTCGTGGCTCCAAGGTTTCAGGTTTTTGGGGAAACAGGGATGTTAGTCAGATGGGACCACCCCTACCTCGTTGTGGCCGTTGTGGTAGGCTCCATGATGGGGAGTGTCGTGCTAGTATGGGAGTTTGTTTTACGTGAGGCCAGCAGGGCCATTTTGCGAGAAATTGTCCAACCAGAGGTAGCGCGGATGTAGAGACTCAGCCTTCGGGATCAGAGACTGGTTCATCTCCTCCTTTTGTGCGCCGTGCAGGGAAGGAACATGATTAGAACGACAAAGGGAAAGTGAAGCAATAGTTACAGGTATATTCTTAACCCTCTAGAGACTAGTATGCATTGATATTATGGTGATGTGCTAAGTGTTATGTTCGGATAGCTTGGTGTTAAAATGTGATTTAGAAGCCTGATTAGTGAAAAGGGTAAGTCTGGGGATGAGAAAATTTTGGAACCTTAGAAATTATAATAATCGAGACCTTAGATGTAAGGCCGTCTTGAGTAAAAGATTTTACGGTTATCTTTGTCGGAGTACATAGTATACGTGGAGTATATTCGGGTGATAAGTCCATGAGTGGTGGGAGCTTTTGTGATATTAGAGATGATCCCTCGTTGGCTGGGGTTTAAAGTTTTGCGTTATTAGTATATTATGGCCATGAGTGGCATAATTTATTTTTGTAGATGTAGTAGTGAAAACTATACCGGCGCATGTGTTTTGGAGGCTTAGAAGGAACATTCGGGACGAATGTTTCTAAAGGGGGGGGGGGGAGAATATTACACCCCATAAATTCTAGAAGATAAGATTTGAAAGTTTGAAAGATAAGTTGACAAACATATGTTGGACGGATTTTGAGTCTACCTTGGAGTGTTGTACCCTAGTTGTTAAGAATTGTTAGGTGTTTAAAAATCCTAGTGTGTAGTCCGTTAAATCTAGTTCCCAACGCAACAAACCGTTCGTCGATAGGACATCGGAGTCAAAAGTTATGGAAGTTTAAAGTTCGGTGCGCAGTCAGGCACAAAAGTATTTTCGGTCAAGGGCCATAGCGCCGCGGCCGGAGCGAACGCGGCGCGGAATCTGGATTTCTCGAGTGAGCGCCTTGTGGCCGTGGCGGGGCCGCGGCGCCAAGGCGGGATTTGGTCAGCGGAAAGGGCTGAAATCATGGGATATTTTCGAAAAGGGCCCATGGGAGGGTGACAAGTGTCCCTCCCATCCTTTTGACTTAGAAAAGGGTCCTATTTTAGGACCATGTCTTGGAAGACTTGGTCATTTCATCTTAGAACCCTCCCATGAACTCCTCTCCCTTTCTCTCTAGATTTTTTGAAGAAAACCTAGCCTAATGAAAAATTGTTGGAACGACGGCAAGAAGGCAAAGTGTGGGTAAACTTGTGGGAAGCGGGTGGGCCGAGTTTGTGGGAAGAAGTTGAAGAAAAAGGGCTTTTGTGGGCTATTCCAAAAGGTAAAAGTTTCCCCCTTCTCTTGGAAGTTTTATACTAAAAAGAGTCATTTGTTTTAAAGAATTAAAGTATGTAGTACTTTGGGGGTTAAAACCCGGACATTGACATAAAATGAAAGTACCTTGAGTTGTGTGTAACTTGACTATGCTTGTTGAGATAGCCTTTGTTGTGCAAGTGTTTGATTTTGTGCTACCGAGTCTCTCGATGGAGGGCCGGCTATCTGGTTGATTGATGGACATACTGACACGTTGGGTGGCCCACGGGTATGCTTCCACGGTGAGTATTATCTTGTTGTTTGTTTGGACATACTGACACGTTGGGTGGCCCACGGGTATGCTTCCACGGTGAGTATTATCTTGTTGTTTGTTTGGACATACTGACACGTTGGGTGGCCCACGGGTATGCTTCCACGGTGAGTATTATCTTGTTGTTTGTTTGGACATACTGACACGTTGGGTGGCCCACGAGTATGCTTCCACGGTGAGTATTATCTTGTTATTTGTTTGGACATACTGACACGTTGGGTGGCCCACGGGTATGCTTCCACAGTGATTATTATCTTGTTATCTCCTTTGGGAATACCGACACGTTGGATGGTCCACGGGTATGGGCCCACTAGGACGGTTCCAGGGCCATGCTTATACCGAGGTGAGATGTCGGGGCATGCGGCCATTGTGCGGGTTAAATTCCCGGGTTGTACTTGAGTGATGATTTTATGTTCATGAGTCCCTGACTTGACATGACTACTATATATATTGTGAACTGTAGTTTGGTTATCATACATATCTCCTGTTTTATATAGACTGTTATTATTTCATTTACGATTTTTTGATTTCACATACTTGGTACTGTTGTCTTGACCTCGCCGGGGCTGCGTTCATGCCGCAGTTGAGGTACATAACTGGCGATCCGCTCTTAGGATCGCTGTTCAGTTCTCGGAAAGCTCCATATCTCAGGAAGCTTGTCCTGTGGTACGGTTCTCTGAAGTTGTAGACTTTTGTACATTCAGGGGCATTGCGGGGCCCTGTCCCGTCATTATTGTTATAAATTTTTTAGAGGTCTGTAGCACTGGTGTGGGCAGGGTTTGTAAAGGATGTAACTGTTCAAGTTTTCATTTATGTACAAAAAGGTAACCGTTTGGGTTAGCCCGTTTTCTTATTTCACTGTTTTTCTTCCATGAGTTTTTATTTCGGCTGATTTTCTCTGATGTTGTATCACTAGGGTTCCCGGGGTAAGGCACCAGTCGCGGGCCCGAGGTCGGGTCGTGACAAAAGTGGTATCAGAGCAGTTAGTCCTCGGAAGGTGTCTGAGACCGTATCTAGTAAGTCTTGATTATCGGTGTGTTGTGCACCATCTATAATCGAGGAGGCTATAGGATATTTAGGATTGGTTTCCATTCTTCTCACTCTGAGATCGTGCCTTAGAGTTGTGTTATAAGTTGGACTCCCTCTGACGTATTCTTTTTATACCAGTGATGCCTCACGAAAAGGCAACCGTGGCCCGAAGGGCAAAGCGTGAGAGGAGGCTGCGAGTAGAGCGGCGGCGGTCTCTCGAGGCCACGATGCACGAGCCTCCGGTTCACGGCCGAGAGCAGAGGATATGGGTTACAAGGAGATGTCGATTACTAGCTAGGATTGTGGTTAGACACGAGGGCGAGAGAGTCGGAGGTTCCAAGATGCACCGTAGTTCACCCGAGGTCGGATAGTTTGAGACTTGGGACTTTACGAGTTGCAGACCCGAGTTCTGTGTCGAGGCACGAGGATGATCGCGAGGAGTTCATCAAGCGATTCTGACAGATCATGAGGTGATTGTTATACCGTATTTCGGAGTATGTGCGTAAAGGAATACGTACAAAAGTTTGGTCTTAAAGTTAGGCCTTGGGCGATTTTTAGGCACAACTCACAAAGCGACGATTTTCCGACGAAGCGTTTCCACGACTTTCGTAGGATAAATTCGACTATGTCATTTCTAATTTTTGCGGATTTTTCCGAGGCGTAACACTTTGGACCAACGAGAGGCGACATTTGCCACCCTCTCATTGGTGGACTTGTCCGCAGCAATAGGGCGAATGGATGACCATCCTTGTCATAAAGTTGGTTAGATATTTTGTGTGCAAGTTGGCTAGGTACACTTGCCTAATCTTGACCTTACACTTGCCTAGCACTTGGCTAAATCTTGGCCATTGGTTGGCCATGTCTTGACCTATAAATACCCTCTTGAGATGAAGAGTTCTTCATCCACAAAAGCTTTCAAGTCTAAAATCCTTCCTCTCCCTTTGTAAGCAATTCGTCCAACACACCCTCCTCGAGAAGCTTGGCGAGGCTACCCCACTAGCCTAGCCGAAACCTACCCCCTTGGTAGAAAAGTTGCCTTCTTGTATTGTTATAATGCCCAAAATACCTAGCCCAAATACCTTAGTACTTAGTAGAAGTTGTGAAGAACTTCTAAGGTTTCCTTGGAGCATCTGACTTAGGAGCAAAACCTTGCTCAGTGCGACTTTTCTAGGATATTATTGGGCTTACCGAGGTAACTAATCCTAACCCTCTTTTGAATTAGAGAATACTTCTTGTTGTAGAATAAGAATAAGTATAAATACTTAGAAGGTTATTAAGGAATAGAATTGAACCGTAACACCTTAGAAGGGTATAAAAGAAGAATATCTGACTGTACTTACATAGAATTTGTTTTCACGATGAACTTATATAGCTCATGGGTAGGGTTGTCTTTGCCCGACTTTCCGTAGAATTGAGGACCCTCTGTTTAGAATGACCTACTGAGAATAGTCTAGACTTTGATAGATATATGTGACTATTATAGGTGATTCTGCTGTGACATACTCGACTTGGCGGTGGATTTGAGAAGGTATGTGATTCTTCCTAAAGCATGATATTTTACAATATGTATATAGTACGGTGAGCGTGCATGTGTTAACTAAATAATACTTACGGCAATGCCTCATGGCTTAAGCCTGAATAATACGTCTGGCAATGCCTCGGCTTAAGCTTTGAATAATAAAGAAGCGAAAACATTTCAAAAGGACTCTTGAACCATTTTTCTGAAGAGAATTAATTGGTTTCTCAAACAGAAGCTTAAGCGTTATACTAGCTTTATGGGAAGTTAAGTATAACCACTTAAGATTGATAAAAGAAACAAGTTGCCTATGTATTTCTAATAGACTTATATGAAATTGTGAAAAGAATAATAAGATGGTTTGATAAGTAGACATGACATGTTGCTATCTGTGTTAGTACGCATAACGTTTGTATAAGTGAGTATCCTTGTTGTACTTATGTTGTTTAAAGATAAGTCGTTATGTTAGTGTACTATCACTCACCTCTTGAGATGATACCGGAGGTTAAGGCGCCTCCGTCGCGGGGTAGACTCGAGCGATGCAGGACCATGATTCGAGAATACCTCATGCGGGTCGGGGGCCTATCGCGAGCTACGAGAGTTCGAGTTAGTATGCGGGGTTATGCCTCATGCGATGCTATGTGGCCATGCGGACAATGAGTCGGGGCGATGCCGAGGAGTAGCTACCCTCGATGCGGGGTTATACCATGCGGGCCCACGCGAGTGGCCTATGCGGACTCGGAGTCGAGATTAGGCTTGCAGAATGAGGATGTGGCGAGTGGCCTGTTTGATCATTCGCAGCCTAGACAAGACATATTACAGTTACCTATTGTTGCTCTTGTTTGTGATGTGGCACTATGTGCGGTTTCCATGGTTGTTTCACACATATTTGTAAACTGGTTTTAAAAATGATATGTTTTCATTTAAGTACTTTCTGATTTCGCATACTTAGTACTGTTGTCGACCTCCTTGGGGCTGCGTTCATGCCGCAGTAGAGGCGGCAAGGTGCTAGATCCGCATCCTTAGGATCTACGTTGGTGTCGGGAGCTCCATCTCTTCCGAGGCTCTACTTTTGGTATGATCTCCTGTTGTAGATAGTTTTTATGCGATCGGGGTATGGCGGGGCCACTGTCGCCATAGTTGTATATTTCCTTAAGTGCAGTAGTCGTATTTATGCGATGTCGGATGTAACGCTAAAACATGATTATATATATATCTTGAAAGCGATGTTTTCTCACATGTCGTGTCTTGTTTTATAAAGCTGTTTCATGTCTTGCTTTATGTTTCCTGATTACTCGATGTATGACTACTTGGGTGCCGGTAAGGCACGATCACGGGCCGGAACAGTCGTGACAAAGTGGTATCGAGCGATTAATCCTCGGAAAGTGTCTACTGACCGTATCTAGTAAGTCTTGATTATCGGTGTGTTGTGCACCACCAATAATCGTGAGGCTATAGGATATTTAGGATTGGTTTCCGTTCTTCTCATTCCGAGATCGTGCTTTAGAGGCGTGTTATAGGTTGGACCCCTCTAACGTATTCCTTTCACGCGATTATGCCTCGCGTAAAAGCGGCAGGCCCGAAGAAGCGGCGGCCAGGAGGCGCTAGCGAGACACCCAGTCACGAGGCTCGTGCCCGTCTATACGAAGACGGCGAGTTCTATGGCGCCGCCCGGCCCAGCGAGACCACAGTACCACACCTCGCATCCCGCGATGCAGGCGGAGAGTTAGGTACTGAGAGATGCCCGACTTTTGGCTAAAGTTGTGGCCGTCTGAGAGAAGGCTGAATCGGCGATTCAGTTCAGCTCGGTGTCGGTCGCACCGTTGTTCACCGAGGCGAGAGAGTTTGAGGCTACGAGACTTCTTGGTGTAGCCGCGGAGTTTTATGGATCGGCGGGAGGATGATCGCGAGGAGTTCATCCGTCGGCTTGAGGATTTTGAGTGATCGGGCGTCGGAGACCGAGTCCGTGATCTTTGGTTCACATAATTTGCGTGATACGCGATCGATTGGTTTGATTCATGGGAGTTATCGGGAGAGCAGCGTCCCAGTGCAGGATGAGTTCTCGGAGGCTTTCCTCACTCACTTCTTGCCTCGCGGATGAGGAGGCGCGGGTGATAGATGTTTACTCTGGCGAGAGAGGGCGCCGTCGGGAGTACAATGTCGAGTTTGATTCATTGGCTCGATATGTCCCGGCATTATTAGCGAATATGGAGGATAGGGTGCACCGCTATGTCACCGGCTGAAACGACTATATGGCGAGTCATGTGCGGGGTTTCTCTCGGTAGGGTATGGACATTACCGCGTGCGAGCTCACGCCCTTGGATGCGAGGCGCGAAGGTCGGCGAGTGGGCGAGCGGCAGAAGAAGGCGAGCAGGAGGGTCTTCCGGTGGTTATCGTGGTGGCGGCCTCGGCCGGCGATCTAGATTCGCACCACGGCGGCCACGAGCACTCTGCGTCGCACGGCCTGGCCACGCTGATTTTGGCGCACGGGGCCAGTGGCTTGAGCGTCGAGTAGCAGAAGTGCGGCGATCGGGACCACCCGGTGTGGCGTCGGTAGATCCCATTCACGGAAGTGTGGTACTACTTTTGGATCTTATTACGATTGTGGCAGCGAGGTCACTTTGCGGTGTCCGGCCGGCGTGGCGGTGGTAGGGCTCGGCCCGAGTTACATTGCCGCTCATCATCTCCTACGATTACTCGCCGGAGGGCGAGGTGCTCGTGGGTCAGCCAGTGTCGCGAGCCGTGGCTCGGTCGATTCTAGCGGTCCTCGAACCGCATTTATGCTTTGTCGGTAAGCGGATCGGAGGCCTCACCGATGTCGTCACGGTACCTTATCGGTTCAGGTTTGATATGTATGCTTTGATAGATCGGGTTCTACTCGTCCTATATATCTCCCTTGTTGCTAGTAGGATAGGGATAGAGCACGAGTCCATGACCACTTTCGAGGTAGCTACGCGATGGTGATTCGGTGGTAGCTCGGCGGGTATATAGAGCTTGTCTGTGATCATTCTGATCGTCGGACCACGCCGACTTGATAGAGTTGGAGATGATTGACTTCGATGTGATCATGGGGATGGATTGGCTAGCTTCCGCTATGCCAATGTAGCTGAGAGAGAGAATAATGCAGTTCGATTTCTGAGGCGGTTGTTGAGTGGGAGGAGCACGGTATCGCCAGGGTAGGTTTATTTCCTACCTCAAGGCTAGGAAGATAGTGCGAGAAGGGTATATCTACCATCTCGTTGGGTGTTTGATCTTTGAAGGCTGCGGTACCAGATTTTCCGTCGATTCGATGGTCGTGAGTTCCCAGGCGTGTTTCGGATGACCTCCGGGTATCCTCCCGAGAGGAGATCGAGTTTTGTATAGATGTGTTGCGGATACTCGGCTTTATTTCCATTCCGCCATACGTAATGGCACCGCCGAGTTGAGAGTTGAAGGATCGGCTTAGGGATTTGCTAGAGAAGGGCTTCATTAGGCCTAGTGTTTCTCCGAGGAAGCGCCGTATTGTTCGTGAAGAAGAAGAAGGGCGGGGCCGCGCATGTGTTGATTCTGACGGTGAACAAGGTGACCATTAAACGAATACCCTTCCTAGGATTGATGATTTGTTCGACCCGGTTGCGAAGTGCGAGATGTTTCTCGAGATTGATCTGCGATCGGGCTATCATCAGTGCGAGTCGAGAGAGGTGGATGTCCACAGGATCGCATTCGGACGATACGGGCATTATGAGTTCAGTCATGTCTTTTGGGTTGACCAATGCTCGTGGTATTCATGGATTTGATGAACGAGTGTTCAAACCATTTTGGACACGTTTGTGATAGTGTTCATTGATGATATCTTGGTTTATTCGCTCGGGCGAGGCAGCGTGCGGAGCATTTGAGGCTGTCTTGTGATTCTCGAGACCAGCGATTATGCGCCAAGTTTTCCAAATGTGAGTTTTGGTTGACTTGATGGCGTTTCTTGGGCATATTGTGAGTGATGGCATTCGAGTTGTCTGCGAATCGGCGATCGAGACTTGGCCTGAACCTACTACTCAAGCGAGGTTTGCGATTTTACGGGCCTTGCGAGTATTATCGGTTCGTGGAGAAGTTTGCTTATCTACGCACCGTTGACTAGTGACTCGGAAGGCGGCAAGTTTGATGGTGATGCTTGTGGCGGGGTTTCGATTCTTTGAAAGAAGGCGGCAGCCCCGTTCTTACTCTTCCGGAGGTCGGATGGTTATGTCGTGTATTGTGATCGTCGGGCATCGGGTTGGGATGTGTGTTGATGCGGCATGGCGAGTTATAGCATATGCGTCGGCGGTGAAGAAACACGAGGAACTACCCACCCATGATTTGGAGTTAGCGGTGTGATTCACGCTTTGAAGATCTGGAGGCCTTATTTGTATGGGGTTCACGTGGATATTTTTACGGACCACAAGAGCCTCCGGTATATCTTCGGCCAGGAGGCTGAACTTACGGCGAGGCGGTGGTTAGAGTTGCTTAAGGATTACGATGTGGACATCCTGTACCACGGGCAAGGCGATGTTGTGGCGTATGCCGCGAGTCGTGAGTCGATGGGAGCCTATCGGATGTGCAACTAGAGAGAAGGACATGGTTCGTAATTTGCACGATTAGCGAGCCTTGGTGTCCGTTTGATTGATTACGATAGCAATGGGGTTAGAGTTCGTGAGGTTGTGAGTCTTCCATCGTTGAGGAGGTGAAGAGGCAACGATTCGAGATCGGCTTTGATTCGATATCGTGATCTGACTCTTACGTGAGGCAAGGGTCCTTTTGAGTAGCACGATGGGGTGCTAAGGTTTGGCGAGTTGTGTGTTCGGATGTTTGAGACTTGGCGAGTTCTTGGGAAGCCACGGTGCGGCGTTACTCTATCCATCCGGTCGACCAAGATGTACCACGACCTTAGATCGTGTATTGGTGGGATGGCGAAGAGGGCGTTGCGAGTTCGTAGCTCGTGCCGTGTTGTCGGCGGTGAAGGTAGAGCACGAGAGACACAGTGGTTTTATTCTGACGATAGAGATCCCGACACGGAAGTGGGAGGTAATCAACATGGACTTCATCACGAGATTACCTCGCACTTTCGGAGAGACATGATTCTATATGGGTTATCGTCGACCGGTGTGAAATCAGCCCACTTTCTTCCGTCGGGGCGACTTTTTGGTGAGGATTATGCGAACTTTACATCAGAGATCGTCGGTGCATGGAGTCCTACTTGATCATATCGAGCGAGGAGCCCGTTTACGGCCACGGAGGTCCTTCCGAGAGGGTTTAGGGGCGGTGAGCACGAGTCTGCATTTCATCCACGCAGACGGACGAGCGAGCGCACTATCCGGACTCGAGGATATCTGCGAGCTGTGTTATTGACTTGATGGTAGTTGGGAGGATCATTTGCCTCTAGTTGAGTTCGCGTATAATAATAGCTACCACTCGGTATTGAGATGGCGCCTTATGAGGCCTTGTATGGGAGGAAGTGCGATCGCCTATAGGTTGGTTCGAGGTGGGCGAGTGCGGCTAGTGGGACGATTTGGTGCGTGGCGATGGATAAGGTGAAGCGTATCAAGGCGGCTATTGTGACCGAGTCGGCAAGTCGTATGCGAGATCATCGTCGTCGACAATGAGGTTTCTGATTGATGATTGGGTTTTCTGAAGGTGTCACCCATGAAGGGTGTGATGAGATTCGGGAAGAAGGAAACTCGGCCAAGGTACATTGGGCGTTTCGTTGTCGCGAGGTAAGCAAGGTTGCCTATGAGTTGAATCTGCCGTCCGATCTGGAAGCGGTGCATCCGGTGTTTCACGTTTCTATCTTTGAGAGATGTATCGGGGATCCATCTAGGTACATCCGATTGGCGATGTCGGTGGCCAGGGGTTATCGTATGAGAGATTCCCATAGCGATAATCGATCGTCGAGTTAGCGTCTGCGGACGAAGGGCGTGGCTTCCGTCAAAGTCTTGTGGCGGAACGAGCTCGAGGAGAGATGACGTGGGAAGCCGAGGAGGACATGAGGCGAAGTATCCTCACTGTTCCCCACCTCGGGTAATTCACTTTCCTACTTGTAAATCTTCATTATCGTTTATGCCTAAGTGTTGTTTATGGCGTGTGTGGCTTTTTGCAAGCCCATTTAAGTTTTGAAGAACCTTATCGTTATCTGTCTTGGGAAGGAACATTCGGGACGAATGTTTCTAAGAGGAGAATGTTATACCCGTATTTCAGTATGGGCGTAAAGGAATACGTCAAAAAGTTTGGTCTTAAAGTTAGGCCTTGGGCGATTTTTAGGCATAACTCACGCGAAGCAGTTTTCGACGAAAGCGTTTCCACGACTTTCGTAGGATAAATTCCGGCTATGTCATTTCTAATTTTTGCGGATTTTTCCGAGAGACGTAACACTTTGGACCAACGAGAGGCGACATTTGCCACCTCTCATTGGTGGACTTGTCACGCAATAGGGCGAATGGATGACCATCCTTGTCATAAAGTTGGTTAGATATTTTGTGTGCAAGTTGGCTAGGTACACTTGCCCTAATCTTGACCTTACACTTGCCTAGCACTTGGCTAAATCTTGGCCATTGGTTGGCCATGTCTTGACCTATAAATACCCTCTTGAGATGAAGAGTTCTTCATCCACAAAAGCTTTCAAGTCTAAAAATCCTTCCCTCTCCCTTTGTAAGCAATTCGTCCAACACACTCCCTCGAGAAGCTTGGCCGAGGCTACCCACCCCAGCCTGCCGAAACCTACCCCCTCCTTGGTAGAAAAGTTGCCTTCTTGTATTGTTATAATGCCCAAAATACCTAGCCCAAATACCTTAGTACTTAGTAGAAGTTGTGAAGAACTTCTAAGGTTTCTTGGAGCATACAACTTAGGAGCAAAACCTTGCTCAGTGCGACTTTTCTAGGATATTATTGGGCTTACCAGGGTAACTAATCCTAACCCTCTTTTGAATTAGAGAATACTTCTGTTGTAGAATAAGAATAAGTATAAATACTTAGAAGGTTATTAAGGAATAGAATTGAATGTAACACCTTAGAAGGGTATAAAAGAAGAATATCTGACTGTACTTACATGGGAATTTGTTTCTGATGAACTTATATAGCTCAGGGTAGGGTTGTCTGCCCGACTTTCCGTAGAATTGAGGACCCTCTGTTTAGAATGACCTCTGAATAGTCTAGACTTTGATAGATATCTGTGACTATTATAGGTGATTCTCTGCTTGTATGACATACTCGACTTGGCAGGTGGATTTCGCCGAGAAGGTATGTGATTCTTCCTAAAGCATGATATTTTACAATATGTATATAGTACGGTAGACGTACATGTGTTAACTAAATAATACTTACGGCAATGCCTCACGGCTTAAGCCTGAATAATACGTACGGCAATGCCTCACGGCTTAAGCCTGAATAATAAAGAACTGAAAACATTTCAAAAGGACTACTGAACCATTTTTTTTACAGAAGAGAATTAATTGGTTTCTCAAACAGAAGCTTAAGAGTTATACTAGCTTTATGGGAAGTTAAGTATAACCACTTAAGATTGATAAAAGAAACAAGTTGCCTATGTATTTCTAATAGACTTATATGAAATTGTGAAAAGAATAATAAGATGGTTTGATAAGTAGACATGACATGTTGCTATCTGTGTTAGTACGCATAACGTTTGTATAAGTGAGTATCCTTGTTGTACTTATGTTGTTTAAAGATAAGTCGTTATGTTAGTGTACTATCACTCACCTCTTGAGATGATCTGGGAGGTTGTCGCCTCCGATGCGGGGTAGACTCGGTGATGCAGGACCATGATTCGAGAATACCTCATGCG
The DNA here is from genome assembly GCA_029844215.1 of Przewalskia tangutica. Classification (NCBI taxonomy): domain Eukaryota; kingdom Viridiplantae; phylum Streptophyta; class Magnoliopsida; order Solanales; family Solanaceae; genus Przewalskia; species Przewalskia tangutica. The sequence continues at coordinate 60,645,229 of CM056726.1, forward strand.
GGTCGGGGGCCTATGCGAGCTACGAGAGTTCGAGGTTAGTATGCGGGGTTATGCCTCATCATGCGGTCTATGTGGCCATGCGGACGAGTCGGGGCGATCAGGAGTAGCTACCCTCGATGCGGGGTTATACCTCATGCGGGCCCACGCGAGTGGCTATGCGGACTCGAGTCGGGATTAGGCTTGCAGAATGAGGATGTGGGCGAGTGGCCCTGTTTCGATCATTCGCAGCCTAGACAAGACATATTACAGTTACCTATTGTTGCTCTTGTTTGTGATGTGGCACTATGTGCGGTTTCCATGGTTGTTTCACACATATTTGTAAACTGGTTTTAAAAATGATATGTTTTCATTTAAGTACTTTCTGATTTCGCATACTTAGTACTGTTGTCTTGACCTCCTTGGGGCTGCGTTCATGCCGCGGTAAGGGCAGCAGTGCTAGATCCGCATCCTTAGGATCTCTACGTTGGTGTCAGAGCTCCATCTCTTCCGAGGCTCTACTTTTGGTATGATCTCCCGTTGTAGATAGTTTTTATACGATCGGGGTATGGCGGGCCCTGTCGCCATAGTTGTATATTTCCTTAGAGTGCAGTAGTCATGTTATGCGATGTCGGATGTAGCTCGCTAAAACATGATTATATATATATCTTGAAAGCGATGTTTTCTCACATGTCATGTCTTGTTTTATAAAGCTGTTTCATGTCTTGCTTTATGTTTCACGATTACTCGATGTATGACTACTTGGGTGCCGGTAAGGCACGATCCACGAACCGGAGCAGTCGTGACAAAAGTGGTATCGAGCGATTAATCCTCGGAAAGTGTCTACTGACCGTATCTAGTAGAGTCTTGATTATCGGTGCATTGTGCACCACACCAATAATCGTGAGGCTATAGGATATTTAGGATTGGTTTCGTTCTTCTCATTCCGAGATCGTGCTTTAGAGTCGTGTTATAGGTTGGACCCTCTAACGTATTCCTTTCAGTATGCGATTATGCCTCACGTAAGGCAACGGGCCCGAAGGGCAAAGCGGCCAGGAGGCGCTAGCGAGACACCCAGTCACGAGGCTCGTGCCAGTCTATACGAGCGGCGAGTTCTATGACGCCGCCCGGCCAGCGAGACCACAGTACCCACCTCATCCCGATGCAGGCGGAGAGTTAGGAAGTAAGGAGATGGCCCACTTTTGGCTAAAGTTGTGGCCCGTCTGAAGAAGGCTGAATCTGGCGATTCGATTCAGCTCGATCTGCCGCGCCCGTTGTTCACCCGAGGCGAGAGAGTTTGAGGCTCTGAGACTTCTTGGTATGCCGCCGGAGTTTTATGGATCGAGGCGGAGGATGATCGCGAGGAGTTCATCCGTCGGCTTGAGGATTTTGAGTGATCGAGCGTCGGAGACCGAGTCGTGATCTTTGGTTCACATAGGTGCGTGATACCGCGATCGATTGGTTTGATTCATGGAGTTATCCGGGAGAGCACGCGTCCCAGCCTACTGGGATGAGTTCTCGAGGCTTTCCTCACTCACTTCTTGCCTCGCGGATGAGGAGGCGCGGGTGATAGATTTTTACTCACGAGGCGAGAGGGGGCCTTTGTCGGGAGTACAATGTCGAGTTTGATTCATTGGCTCGATATGTCCCGGCATTGGTAGCGAATATGGAGGATAGGGTGCACCGCTATGTCACGGGCTGAAGCGACTATATGGCGAAGTCATGTGCGGGGTTTCTCTCGGCGGTATGGACATTACCGCGTCTGAGCTCACGCCCTTGGATGCGAGGCGCGAGGTCGGCGAGTGGGCGACGGCGGCGAAGAAGGCGAGCGGGAGGTCTTACGGTGGTTATCGTGGTGGCGGCCTCGCGGCGATCTAGATTCGCACCACGGCCGGCCTGAGCACTCTGCGCGTCCTCAGCCGGCCGCGATTTTGAGGCGGACTGGGGCCCGTGGCTTGGGCGTCGAGGGTAGCGAGTGCGGCGATCGGGACCACCCGGTGTGGCCGTCGGTAGATCCCATTACGGGAAGTGTGGTACTACTTTTGGATCTTGTTACGATTGTAGCCAGCAGGTCACTGCGAGGCTGTCAGGCCGACCGTGGCGGTGGTAGGGCTCGGCCTTGAGTTCTTGCGCTTCATCATCTCCTACGATTACTCGCCGGGCGAGTGCTCATGGGTCGGAGTCGCGGCGAGCGTGGCTCGGGTCGATTCTAGCGGTCCTCGAACCACATTTATGCTTTGTCGGTAAGCGGGATCGTGAGGCCTCACTTTGATGTCGTCACGGTACCTTATCGGTTCTGGGTTTGATATGTATGCTTTGATAGATCCGGTTCTACTCTGTCCTATATATCTCCCTTGTTGCTAGTAGGATAGGGATAGAGCCCGAGTCCATGACCACTTTGAGGTAGCTACGCGATGGGTGATTCGGTGGTAGCTCGGCGGGTATATAGAGCTTGTCTGTGATCATTCTGATCGTCGGACCGCAGCGACTTGATAGAGTTGGAGATGATTGACTTCGATGTGATCATGGGGATGGATTGGCTAGCTTCGCTATGCCAATGTAGAAGCAGAGAGAGAATAATGCAGTTCGATTTCACGAGTCGGTTGTTGAGTGGGAGGAGCACGGTATCGTAGAGGTAGGTTTATTTCCTACCTAAAGGCTAGGAAGATGGTGCGAAGGGTATATCTACCATCTCGTTCGGTGTTTGATCTTTGAAGGCTGCGGTACCAGATTTTCGTCGATTCGATGGTCAGCGAAGTTCCCAGGCGTGTTTCGGATGACCTCGGGTATCCTCCCGAGAGGAGATCGAGTTTGTATAGATGTGTTGCGGATACTCGGCTATTTCCATTCCGCCATACGAGAATGGCACCGCCGAGTTGAGAGAGTTGAAGGATCGGCTTAGGGATTTGCTAGAAAGGGCTTCATTAGGCTAGTGTTTCTCCGGGAGCCGCGGTATTGTTCGTGAAGAAGAAGGGCGGGGCTGCGCATGTGTGTTGATTAGAGCGGTGAACAAGGTGACCATTAAGAACGAATACCCCCTAGGATTGATGATTTGTTCGACCGGTTGCGAGTGCGAGATGTTTCTCAAGATTGATCTGCGATCGGGCTATCATCAGTGCGAGTCGAGAGGTGGATGTCCCTAGGATCGCATTCGGACCGTGCGGGCATTATGAGTTCGTGGTCATGTCTTTTGGGTTGACCAATGCTCGTGGTATTCATGGATTTGATGACCGAGTGTTCAAACCATTTTGGACACGTTTGTGATAGTGTTCATTGATGATATCTTGGTTTATTCTCGCTCGAGCGAGGAGCATGCGAGCGTTGAGGCTGTCTTGTGATTCTCGAGACCAGCGGTTATCGCCAAGTTTTCCAAATGTGAGTTTTGGTTGACTTGATGGCGTTTCTTGGGCATATTATTCGTGATGGCATTCGAGTTAATCTGGCAAGATCGGCGGTCGAGACTTGGCTGCACCTCTTACTCGGCGAGGTTCGCGATTTTAGGCCTTGCAGGTATTATCGGTTCGTGGAGAAGTTTGCTTATCTACGCACCATTGACTAGGTGACTCGAGAAGGCGGCCAAGTTTGATGGTGATGCTTGTGGCGGGGTTTCGATTCTTGAAAAGAGGCGGCGACCGCCCGTTCTTACTCTTCCGGAGGTCGGATGGTTATGTCGTGTATTGTGATGCGTCGGGCATCGGGTTGGGATGTGTGTTGATGCAGCATGGCGAGTTATAGCATATGCATCCCGACAATCGAAGAAACACGAGAGGAACTACCCGCATGATTTGGAGTTGGCGGTGTGATTCACGCTTTGAAGATCTGGAGGCACTATTTGTATGGGGTTCACGTGGATATTTTTACGGACCACAAGAGCCTCGGTATATCTTCACCGGAGGAGCTGAACTTACGGCGAGACGGTGGTTAGAGTTGCTTAAGGATTACGATGTGGACATCTGTACCACCCGCAAGGCAATGTTGTGGCGGATGCCGCCAGTCGTAGGTCGATGGGAGCCTATCGGATGTGCGGCTAGAGAGAAGGGACATGGTTCGTAATTTGCACGATTAGCGAGCCTTGGTGTCCGCTTGATTGATTACGATAGCAATGGGGTTAGAGTTCGTGAGGTTGCGAGTCTTCCATCGTTGAGGAGGTGAAGAGCAACGATTGAGGATCGGCTTTGATTCGATATCGTGATCTGACTCTTCGTGAGGCAAGTCCTTTTGAGGTAGCACGATGGGGTGCTAAGGTTTGGCGAGTTGTGTGTTCGGATGTTTGTGACTTGTGAGTTCTTGGGGAAGCACACGCGTAGCGCGTTACTCTATCCATCCGGTCGACCAAGATGTACCACGACCTTAGATCGTGTATTGGTGGGATGGCTTGAAGAGGGGCGTTGCGAGTTCGTAGCTCGATGCGTGTTGTCGGCAGTGAAGGTAGAGCACGAGAGACCGTGGTTTATTCTGACGATAGAGATCCCGACACGGAAGTGGGAGGTAATCAACATGGACTTCATCACGGGATTACCTCGCACTCGGAGAGACATGATTCTATATGGGTTATCGTCGACGGTGTGAAATCAGCCACTTTCTTCCGTCGGGACGACTTTTCGGTGAGGATTATGCGAACTTTACATCAGAGATCATCGTGATCGCATGGAGTCCTACTCCCGATCATATCGCATGAGAGGAGCCCGGTTCGGCCAACCTGAGGTCCTTCCGAGAGGTTTAGGGACGCGGTGAGCACCGTCGCATTTCATCCACGCAGAGCATCGGACGGGCGAGCGCACTATCCGCACTCGAGGATATGCTGCGAGCTGTGTTATTGACCGATGGTAGTTGGGAGGATCATTTGCCTCTAGTTGAGTTCGCGTATAATAATAGCTACCACTCCGGTATTCGGATGGCGCCTTATGAGGCCTTGTATGGGAGGAAGTGCGGTCGCCTATAGGTTGGTTCGAGGTGGGCGAGTGCATCTAGTGGGACCAGATTTGGTGCAGCGAGCGATGGATAAGGTGAAGCGTGTCAAGGCGGCTATTGGCGACTCGAGTCGGCCAGTCGTATGCAGATCATCGTCGTCGACATCCGAGTTTCTGATTGATGATTGGGTTTTCTGAAGGTGTCACCCATGAAGGGTGTGATGAGATTCGGGAAGAAGGAAACTCGGCCCAGTACATTGGGCGTTTGGTGTCGCGAGGTAAGCAAGTTACTATGAGTTGAATCTGCCGTCCGATCTGGAGGCGATGCATCCGGTGTTTCACGTTTCTATCTTTGAGAGATGTATCGGGATCCATCTAGGTACATCCGATTGACGATGTCCGGTGTGGGGTTATCGTATGAGGAGATTCCCATAGCGATAATCGATCGTCAGGTTAGGCGTCTGCGGACGAAGGACGTGGCTTCCGTCAAAGTCTTGTGGCGGAACGAGCTCAGGGAGGAGATGACGTGGGAAGCCGAGGAGGACATGAGGCAGAAGTGTTATACCCCGTAGTTCCAGGGTATGTATGTGAGGACGTACGTACGAGAATACGACAGAAATTTTGGAAAGAATGAAAGATGTGATTTTTCGACGGAAAAGTTTCCGGGTTTTGTGAAGGAAAAAGGTTCGTTGATGGGAATTGGATTCCCAGATTTGGTATTTGGGCTTCTTGAATTATATTAGAATTATAAGATTTTATTTCCGGAATTGGTCACGTGGGGCCCACGGAGAAATTCTGATTTTGTGGGCCCACTTTGTTTTGAGATTTTGGCCTTTATGGATATTTTGGAAGATGAAATATTTTGGGCGAATAGGAGGCGACACGTGTCACCCCACAGGTGGCTCTTGGCGAAATCCAGACAAGTGGCAAGCAAGTGGCAAGTCTTGCTAGATATTTTAGTGTGGACAAGTGGCTTGTGGGACCCACACACTTGTCCCCAATCTCAACCACACACTTGCCTTCATCCTAGCCCTTGGTTGTCCTATATATGCACCCTTAGTTGATGAAATCTTCCACACTTAGACATTTGAAGACTTGAAAAACCCTCCCTTCTCCCTTGACCTAGAGCTCTCGGTTTTGCCCCCATTTCTTGAGCAAAATTTGTCCAACAATTCTTAAAATCTCAAGTGTTCTTCCCTAAGGTGTTAGGAAGATTGTGTACCAAGAGTTGGAAAAGATTTCACACCCCTAGCCTTGAAGGGATGCCTTGGCCGAAAGTTGTCATCTTGAAACCCTAAGTGTTCTTCACTTTTTGGAGTTGAATCTTGAAGAGAAGTTGGTTAGGAGCTTCTATGGGTTGCTTGTAGCGGATTGGAACGTAAAGATTTGGAGCTAAGACTTGCTTGGAGCGACTTTAAGAACTTGGATTTTTTTTGGGCTATTTGAGGTAGTGAAGCTTAAACCTCTTTGTGATTTTGGTCAATATACATATATTATAAGTATATTATGAATATATAATATATGGAGTAAAGTTTGGAAGAGTTGGATCTTGTTAACTTGTTAAAAGAAAGGATTGGCCGTTTGCCATTAAAATGGTAAAAACGTATCTTACTTGTGAAGAAGTAATTAACAAAGTAACTATAACTTATATTAAGAATGGAAATATAAGTTGGATGACTAATGAGTAAATTGGATAAGTAAAATGGACAAAGTTGGCCAGGACCCCAACTTAAGAATCAGTATTTACTTTGGGTGTATTTACATTAATTTGTATTTACATTTACATTAGGGAAGATTTTTCAATCGCGTTAGTTTGGGCGTGTGATCCTTTTAATTATTGTTGTTATGAAGGCGTGATAGTAACGCGTTACGGTTGGCGCGTAATCCTTCTTTTACTTATTGTTGTTATGGGCGTGATAGTAAACCGCGTTACCGTTTGGGCGTGTAATCCCCTTCTTTATGTTGTTTAATTATTACGCCTTATATATATATATGGTATATATATTACGGTTATTCGGGCCTTGGTAAAAGATGGAAAAGTGAGTAAAAACGGGGGAAGTGCTGCCGAAATTTCCGTAGATTTTGAGGGCTTTTTATTGGTATAAGTCTTCAATGGTAAGAAAGGTTTGATAGGAGTACTATGACCATTTTAGGAGTGGAGTACTACGTGTGGCGTGATCTACTTGGCTTAGGAGTAGCGACGGGTTGAAGTACTTGAGCGTTTTGCTATTTGTCGATAATCGTCGCGAGGTATGTGAACCTCTTCCTATCTTTTCTAGCATGATTGTTGTGAACTATGTAGTGCGGTGACGTCGTGTGCTAAGTGATTTGGTTGGTTTAAAACATAGGGTGTTATAATAGCTTTATGGGAAGTTAGTTATAACGACTTTATGTAGGTAAAAGAATGGTTTATTGATTTTGAAAGTTAAGAGACTTGATCTTGAAAGATAAGAGACTTGACTTAGTTTGACTTGTTATAAATTTTGTTAAAATGTTGTAAAAACCTCATTCGCGAGTAATGAGTAATTGGTTTTAAAAGAATAATGTTTTACTGATTTCGGAAATGAGATTAAGTATCGAACAAACCATTGCAGCGTTACTAAAGGAAATGTATTGACTAATTGTTATTAAAACCAGTAGAAACCTCCATCTGCATAGAAGCTAAGATGAGACAAAATGATATTACATTTCCTAGATCATGGCTGCTTTTATAAGATTGTAATAGACAAGAACAACCTACTCACACATAAGGCTTATATGTTTCTCAAATTTGTTTTAAAGGAGAATTATATTCTTAAGTGATTAAAACTATGAACTACGAAACCTTTCGAAAATGAGAAAGCGAGCATTTGAAATTAGGCAAACTTGAGCGTTTGGAAAATAATGTGTTACTTGATTTTACAAGGGAAGTGTTTTGGTTTAGTTTACTTAAAGATAGTCACTCTATTTTATACTACGAACATTGTGTGACTTTTGTGAAAGAAAGCGTATCTTTTTAAAAAGAGAGTTAATGTATGTAATACTCTGAATTCGAACCGGATTTTGGCATAAAATGATAGTACCTTAAGTTGTGTGTAACTTGCCTATGTTTGCGTGTGATAGCCTTGTTGTGCAAGTACTGTATTTTACTCGACTCTAGGTTCATAGGATGAGCAGGAATGTATTTCACTCGACTCTAGGTTCGTAGGATGAGCCGAATGTATTTCACTCGACTACGCGTTCATAGGATGAGCAGGAATGTATTTCACTCGACTACCGCGTCCATGGGATGGACCGGGAATGTATTCCATCCGACTACCGAGTCCATGAGATGGACCGGGAATGTATTCCATCCGACTACCGAGTCCATGTGATGGACCGGGAATGTATTCCATCCGACTCGAAGTTCATGAGATGAGCAGAATGTATTCCACACGTTTCTATACTGGGTCCATGAGATGGGCCGAGACATGTTATACGTATCACATGGTTTGTACCTAGACTGCCGGCAGTGAGGAAGGAGTTCCACGGGCATGAGGGATGACTTTGAGGGCGTGAGTCCCTGACTTGACATGACTGCTTTTATGTTATGAGCTGTAGTTTGGTTATCATACATGTCTCCTATTGTATATAATCGTTATGATTTCATTCTGATATTTTGATTTCACATACTTGGTACTGTTGTCTTGACCTCCTTGGTGCGTTCATGCCGCGAGTAGAGGTACATCGGTTGTGGATCCTCGCCATAGGATCACGATTCGGCGTATTAGGAAGCCGTTTCTCCGAGGCTTATCTTTTGGTATGTTACCACAGTGCAGCAGGTTCTTGTACATTCGGGGTATGGCGGGGCCACTGTCGTCATAGTTGTTGTCACTTCTTAGAGGTTTGTAATCTTGTTGTGGCGAGTTTGTAAAAAGGATAAGCGTCGGGTTTTTATGTATATATCTGAAAGCAAATTTTGGTTGCTTTGTTTATTTATCATGTCTCTTGTTTCATGTTTATGTTTTTATTTCGCCGATTCTCTCGATGTTGTATCACGAGGGTGCCCGGTAAGGCACGATCCACGGGCCGGTTTGGGTCGTGACAAAAGTGGTATCGAGCGATTAGTCCTCGGAAAGTGTCTACGCATCGTGTCTAGTAAGTCTTGATTATCGGTGTGTTGTGCACCATCTATAATCGTGAGGCTGCAGGACATTTAGGATTGGTTTCCATTCTTCTCATTCGAGATCGTGCCTTAGAGCCGTGTTGTCGGTTGGACTCCTCCGACGTATTCTTATGTGCGCTTATGCCTCACGCAAGGCAATCGGGGCCCGAAGAGCGGCGTAGGAGCCGCGAGTAGAGCACGGAGGTTCTGAGGCGAAGGCCCGGTCGTTACGAGATAGTGCTTCGACGGCGAGTTTTGCGACGCCGCCAGCCAGCGAGTTTAAGCGCAGCGATGGCTGCCGAGACTACTGATACACGAGCCTCAGTCCAAGCTGGAAGCGAGATGAGATAAGTACGAGAGATGGCGATTCTTGGCGAGTCGTGGCGATATGAGAGAGGATGGATCAGCGATTCGGTCCAGATGCACCGTAGTTCACCCGGCGAGCAGATTTGAGACTACGGACTTTCGAGTTGTAGCCGCCGATGTTCTATGGATCGAGTCAAGATGACCTCGTGAGTTTATCCGAAGCGACTCTGGATCATGAGTGATCGAGTCTCGCAGGCGAGTCGGTGGTATTGGGTTCGCATCAGTGCGTGATCTGCCGATCGTTTGATTCATGGAATCGTCCGAGGAACATGCGCTCCCAGCAGTTTGGGGCGAGTTCTCAAAGGCATTTCTTGCACATTTCTTGCCTCGCGGATGAGAGGGCTCGGTAAACAGTTTTTGACGTTAAAGCGCGCCAGGCGTCTGGTTAGGGAGTACAACGTGGAGTTTGACTTCGTTGGCTCGGTATGTCCCCGCCTTAGTGACCGAGCATGGAGGACGAGTGCACCGCTACGTCACGGCTCGATGATTACTTGGCGAGGCTTGTTCGGTGTAGCTCTTCAGGGCATGGACATTGCCCGCATGCGAGCTCATGCACTTGGATGTGAGGCACGGAGAGGTCGGCGGAATGACCGGGATCAGCGAGAAGGCGAGGTCGCTTTGGTAACTTGCGAGGCGGACGCCTCGGCGGCGAGCTAGTTATGCACCTTCGCCAAGATGCAGTGGTCCTCCGCGCCTTGTGACGTTCGGGTATTCGAACCGTCGGGCTCCAGGCTTCGGTTCACGGATATACGTGAGTTCTAGCAGCGGATTCATGTCCCGCCGGTGTCGATGTGGCGGGCGTCGTCTCGGGAATGTCGTCTTTTTGCGGTGCTTGTTTCACTGCGGCCGTCTGGGCCATGTGACGAGAATGTGCTTATAGGAGAATGCCGCGGCGATGACGCAGCCTACCGGATCGATGGCGTGTTCATCGCCTACGGTATGCGCCTGCAGTGCCTATGATTAGAGTGAAGCGGTAGATCAGTATATCCTTAACCCTCTAGAGTTTTGTTTTGCGCGATATGATGATCTTATTATTGTGTGCTATGTACGGATAGCGTTGTGTTATTTGTAAGTTAGAAAACATGGTTAGTTGGAAGGATAAGTGTGGGGGCATGGAAAGTGTGAACCTTAGAGTTTTATACGTGGAGACCTTAGAGGCGAGGCCGTCTTGAGTGGGTGATTTTACAGTTGGTCTTTGTTGATGTAATTGGTATGCGGGGAAATATTGTGGGATAATTACATGGGTAGTGTGAGATGGAAGTGGTAGCTTTCATGACGTGAATTAGTAAGATTGTTCCGGATCGGGAACAAGAGTTGGCGCGTTTAGGGGTCGGGTTGAGGACCATTTGCGGGTCAACCCGCAGCCCAGATTGAGGTGGGGTCAGTTCGAGGTGGTCCCGCCAGGTGGTAGGGTCACGAGGGTGCTAGGCCTAAGTTTAGGTAACCATCGTACGGGTTCGTGGATGCGTTCGACCTGAGTCGGATTGCGAAGGGCGGGAATGGCCTTAGAGTAAATGGAAGCTAGTGGGAGCTGTTGTGAGATTAGAAATGATTCCTCGTTGGCATGGATTTGAGTTTTGCGCACATGTTATATTCTGGCCATTGGTGGAATGATCGGTTTTATAAGTATAGTAGTGAAGACTATACCGACGCAAGTACGTTAGGAGACTTAGAAGGAACATTCGGGACGAATGTTTCTAAGGGGGGAAGAATGTTATACCCCGTAGTTCCAGGGTATGTATGTGAGGACGTACGTACGAGAATACGACAGAAATTTTGGAAAGAATGAAAGATGTGATTTTTCGACGGAAAAGTTTCCGGGTTTTGTGAAGGAAAAAGGTTCGTTGATGGGAATTGGATTCCCAGATTTGGTATTTGGGCTTCTTGAATTATATTAGAATTATAAGATTTTATTTCCGGAATTGGTCACGTGGGGCCCACGGGAGAAATTTACGGTTTTGTGGGGCCCACTTTGTTTTCGAGATTTTGGCCTTTATGGATATTTTCGGAAGATGAAATATTTTGGACGAATAGGAGGGCGACACGTGTCACCCCTAGGTGGCTCTTGGCGAAATCCTCGACAAGTGGCGAGACAGTGGCCAAGTCTTGCTAGATATTTTAGTGTGGACAAGTGGCTTGTGGGACCCACACACTTGTCCCCAATCTCAACCACACACTTGCCTTCATCCTAGCCCTTGGTTGTCTATATATGCACCCTTAGTTGATGAAATCTTCCACACTTAGACATTTGAAGACTTGAAAAACCCTCCCTTCTCCCTTGACCTAGAGCTCTCGGTTTTGCCCCCATTTCTTGAGCAAAATTTGTCCAACAATTCTTAAAATCTCAAGTGTTCTTCCCTAAGGTGTTAGGAAGATTGTGTACCAAGAGTTGGAAAAGATTTCACACCCCTAGCCTTGAAGGGATGCCTTGGCCGAAAGTTGTCATCTTGAAACCCTAAGTGTTCTTCACTTTTTGGAGTTGAATCTTGAAGAGAAGTTGGTTAGGAGCTTCTATGGGTTGCTTGTAGCGGATTGGAACGTAAAGATTTGGAGCTAAGACTTGCTTGGAGCGACTTTAAGAACTTGGATTTTTTTTGGGCTATTTGAGGTAGTGAAGCTTAAACCTCTTTGTGATTTTGGTCAATATACATATATTATAAGTATATTATGAATATATAATATATGGAGTAAAGTTTGGAAGAGTTGGATCTTGTTAACTTGTTAAAAGAAAGGATTGGCGTTTGCCATTAAAATGGTAAAAACGTATCTTACTTGTGAAGAAGTAATTAACAAAGTAACTATAACTTATATTAAGAATGGAAATATAAGTTGGATGACTAATGAGTAAATTGGATAAGTAAAATGGACAAAGTTGGCCAAGGACCCCAACTTAAGGACTGTATTTACTTTGGACTGTATTTACATTGTATTTACATTTACATTAAGGGAAGATTTTTCAATCGCGTTAGTTTGGGCGTGTGATCCTTTTTAATTATTGTTGTTATGAAGGCGTGATAGTAAACGCGTTCTGGTTGGCGCGTAATCCCCTTCTTTTACTTATTGTTGTTATGGGCGTGATAGTAAACCGCGTTACCGTTTGGGCGTGTAATCCCTTCTTTATGTTGTTTAATTATTACGCCTTATATATATATATGGTATATATATTACGGTTATTCGCCTTGGTAAAAGATGGAAAAGTGAGTAAAAGCGGAAGTCTTTGAAATTTCCGTAGATTTTGAGGGCTTTTTATTGGTATAAGTCTTCAATGGTAAGAAAGGTTTGATAGAGTACTATGACCATTTTAGGAGTGGAGTACTACGTGTGGCGTGATCTACTTGGCAGGAGTAGCCGACGGGTTGAAGTACTTGGAGCGTTTTGCTATTTGTCGATAATCGTCGCGGTATGTGAACCTCTTCCTATCTTTTCTAGCATGATTGTTGTGAACTATGTAGTACGGTGACGTCATGTGCTAAGTGATTTGGTTGGTTTAAAACATAGGGTGTTATAATAGCTTTATGGGAAGTTAGTTATAACGACTTTATGTAGGTAAAAGAATGGTTTATTGATTTTGAAAGTTAAGAGACTTGATCTTGAAAGATAAGAGACTTGACTTAGTTTGACTTGTTATAAATTTTGTTAAAATGTTGTAAAAACCTCATTCGCGAGTAATGAGTAATTGGTTTTAAAAGAATAATGTTTTACTGATTTCGGAAATGAGATTAAGTATCGAACAAACCATTGCAGCGTTACTAAAGGAAATGTATTGACTAATTGTTATTAAAACCAGTAGAAACCTCCATCTGCATAGAAGCTAAGATGAGACAAAATGATATTACATTTCCTAGATCATGGCTGCTTTTATAAGATTGTAATAGACAAGAACAACCTACTCACACATAAGGCTTATATGTTTCTCAAATTTGTTTTAAAGGAGAATTATATTCTTAAGTGATTAAAACTATGAACTACGAAACCTTTCGAAAATGAAAGCGAGCATTTGAAATTAGGCAAACTTGAACGTTTGGAAAATAATGTGTTACTTGATTTTACAAGGGAAGTGTTTTGGTTTACTTAAAAGATAGTCACTCTATTTTATACTACGAACATTGTGTGACTTTTGTGAAAGAAACGTATCTTTTTTAAAAAAGAGAGTTAATGTATGTAATACTCTAGGGTCAGAACCGGGATTTTGGCATAAAATGATAGTACCTTAAGTTGTGTGTAACTTGCCTATGTTTGCGTGTGATAGCCTTGTTGTGCAAGTACTGTATTTTACTCGACTACCGGTTCATGGGATGAACCGGGAATGTATTTCACTCGACTAGGTTCATAGGATGAGCAGGAATGTATTTCACTCGACTCAGCGTTCGTGGATGAGCAGGAATGTATTTCACTCGACTACCGCGTCCATGGGATGGACCGGGAATGTATTCCATCCGACTACCGAGTCCATGAGATGGACCGGGAATGTATTCCATCCGACTACCGAGTCCATGTGATGGACCGGGAATGTATTCCATCCGACTACCGAGTTCATGAGATGAACCGGGAATGTATTCCACACGTTTCTATACTGGGTCCATGAGATGGGCCGAGACATGTTATACGTATCACATGGTTTGTACCTAGACTGGCGGTGAGGAAGGAGTTCCACGGGCATGAGGATGACTTTGAGGCGTGAGTCACGACTTGACATATTCGCTTTTATGTTATGAGGTAGTTTGGTTATCATACATGTCTCTATTGTATATAGCATTATGATTTCATTTCTGATATTTTTCGATTTCACATACTTGGTACTGTTGTCTTGACCTCCTTGAGCTGCGTTCATGCCGCAGTAGAAGTACATCGGTTGTGGATCCTCGCTCATAGGATCACGATTCAGCGTATTAGGAAGCCGTTTCTCGGAGGCTTATCTTTTGGTATGTTACCACAGTCCGCAGGTTCTTGTACATTCGAGGGTATGGCGGGGCCTGTCCGTCATAGTTGTTATCACTTCTTAGAGGTTTGTAATCTTGTTGTGGCGAGTTTGTAAAAAGGATAAGCTGTTGGTTTTATGTATATATCTGAGCAAGCTATTTTGGTTGCTTTGTTTATTTATCATGTCTCTTGTTTCATGTTTATGTTTTTATTTCCGCTGATTCTCTCTGATGTTGTATCACGAGGGTGCCCGGGGTAAGGCACCAGTCACGGGCCCCGGTTTGGGTCGTGACAAGAAGTATCCTCACCTGTTCCCCACCCCTCCAGGTAATTCACTTTCCTACTTGTAAATCTTCATTATCGTTTATGCCTAAGTGTTGTTTATGGCCGTGTGTGGCTTTTGCAAACTGTTTAAGTTTTGAAGAACCTTATCGTTATCTGTCTTGGGAAGGAACATTCGGGACGAATGTTTCTAAGGAGGGGAGAATGTTATACCCCGTATTTCCAGAGTATGTACGTAAAGGAATACGTACAAAAAGTTTGGTCTTAAAGTTAGGCCTTGGACGATTTTTAGGCCTGACTCACAAGCGAACGATTTTCCGGCGAAACGTTTCCCACGACTTTCGTAGGATAAATTCGGCTATGTCATTTCTAATTTTTGCGGATTTTTCCAGAGGCGTAACACTTTGGACCAACGAGAGGGCGACATTTGCCACCCTCTCATTGGTGGACTTGTCACGGCAATAGGGCCGAATGGATGACCATCCTTGTCATAAAGTTGGTTAGATATTTTGTGTGCAAGTTGGCTAGGTACACTTGCCCTAATCTTGACCTTACACTTGCCTAGCACTTGGCTAAATCTTGGCCATTGGTTGGCCGTGTCTTGACCTATAAATACCTCTTGAGATGAAGAGTTCTTCATCCACAAAAGCTTTCAAGTCTAAAAATCCTTCCCTCTCCCTTTGTAAGCAATTCGTCCAACACACCCCTCCTCGAGAAGCTTGGCCGAGGCTACCCACCCCTAGCCTAGCCGAAACCTACCCCCTTGGTAGAAAAGTTGCCTTCTTGTATTGTTATAATGCCCAAAATACCTAGCCCAAATACCTTAGTACTTAGTAGAAGTTGTGAAGAACTTCTAAGGTTTCCTTGGAGCATACAACTTAGAGCAAAACCTTGCTCAGTGCGACTTTTCTAGGATATTATTGGGCTTACCGAGGTAACTAATCCTAACCCTCTTTTGAATTAGAGAATACTTCTTGTTGTAGAATAAGAATAAGTATAAATACTTAGAAGGTTATTAAGGAATAGAATTGAACTGTAACACCTTAGAAGGGTATAAAGAAGAATATCTGAATTGTACTTACATGGGATTTGTTTTCACATGAACTTATATAGCTCACGGGTAGGGTTGTGCTGCCCGACTTTCCGTAGAATTGAGGACCCTCTGTTTAGAATGACCTACAGAATAGTCTAGACTTTGATAGATATTCGTGACTATTATAGCTGATTCTCTGCGCGCGACATACTCGACTTGGCAGGTGGATTTCGCCGAGAAGGTATGTGATTCTTCCTAAAGCATGATATTTTACAATATGTATATAGTACGGTAGACGTACATGTGTTAACTAAATAATACTTACGGCAATGCCTCACGGCTTAAGCTTTGAATAATACGTCTGAATGCCTCACGCTTAAGCTGAATAATAAGAAGCGAAAACATTTCAAAGGACTCTTGAACCATTTTTTACAGAAGAGAATTAATTGGTTTCTCAAACAGAAGCTTAAGAGTTATACTAGCTTTATGGGAAGTTAAGTATAACCACTTAAAATTGATAAAAGAAACAAGTTGCCTATGTATTTCTAATAGACTTATATGAAATTGTGAAAAGAATAATAAGATGGTTTGATAAGTAGACATGACATGTTGCTATCTGTGTTAGTACCATAACGTTTGTATAAGTGAGTATCCTTGTTGTACTTATGTTGTTTAAAGATAAGTCGTTATGTTAGTGTACTATCACTCACCTCTTGAGATGATCTAGGAGGTTAAGTCGCCTCCGTCGCGGGGTAGACTCAGCGATGCAGGACCGTGATTCGAGAATACCTCATGCGGGTCGAGGGCTATGCGAGCTACGAGTTCGAGTTAGTATGCGGGGTTATGCCTCATGCGGTCTATGTGGCCATGCGGACAATGAGTCGGGGCGATGCAGAGGTAGCTACCTCGATGCGGGGTTATACCTCATGCGGGCCCGTGCGAGTGGCCTATGCGGACTCGGAGTCGAGATTAGGCTTGCGGGAATGAGGATGTGGGCGAGTGGCCTGTTTGATCATTCGCGGCCTAGACAAGACATATTACGATTACCTATTGTTGCTCTTGTTTGTGATGTGGCACTATGCGGTTTCGTGGTTGTTTCACATATTTGTAAACCGGTTTTAAAAATGATATGTTTTCATTTAAGTACTTTCTGATTTCGCATACTTAGTACTGTTGTCGACCTCGCCGGGCTGCGTTCATGCGGTAAGGGCAAGCAAGTGCTAGATCCGCGTCCTTAGGATCTCTACGTTGGTGTCGGGAGCTCCATCTCTTGGAGGCTCTACTTTTGGTATGATCTCCTGTTGTAGATAGTTTTTATGCGATCGAGGTATGGCGGGCCACTGTCGCCATAGTTATATATTTCCTTAGAAGTGCAGTAGTCATGTTATGCGATTGTCGGATGTAGCTGCTAAAACATGATTATATATATATCTTAGAAAGCGTGTTTTCTCACATGTCATGTCTTGTTTTATAAAGCGTTTCATGTCTTGCTTTATGTTTCGCTGATTACTCGATGTATGACTACTTGGGTGCCGGTAAGGCACGATCCACGGGCCGGAGCAGTCGTGCGATGATCAAGCCGGAGACCGAGTCGGTGGTCTTAAGTTCGCATCGGCTGCGTGATACTGCAGTCGACTGGTTTGATTCGTGGGAGCTATCCCGGGGGGAGCATGCGCCTCCAGCTGTATGAGACGAGTTCTCAGAGGCTTTCCTTGGCCATTTCTTACCACCACAGATGAGGAGAGCATGGTAGCCGACTTTTGATCTTTGAGGCAGAGCGCGCGATTCGGGAGTACAATGTAGAGTTTGACTCGTTGGCCCGGTATGTCCCTGCTTTAGTGGCAGACATGGAGGATAGAGTGCACCGTTATGTCACAGGGCTCGATGATTATTTAGCGGAGGATGCCGGGAGTAGCTCTTGGTAGGAATGGACATTGCGCATCCGAACTATCTTGCGCGCCGAGAACGTAGAGGTCGACGGATTAACCAAGATCATCAGAAGAGGGCCAGGATAGCAGGGTCCTCTGGTGACCTACGAGGCAGGCAGCCTCAGCAGCAGACTAGTTATGCGCCTCGCCCGATGCAGTGCTCCACGCGATCTTGAGACATTCGGGAGATTGAGTAGGTCGGGCTCGAGTTTGAGTTTTGGGAAACAAGGATGTTAGTCAGATGGGACCACCCCTACCTCGTTGTGGCCGTTGTGGTAGGCTCCATGATGGGGAGTGTCGTGCTAATATGGGAGTTTGTTTTACGTGCGGCGGCAGGCCATTTGCGAGAAATTGTACAACGGAGGTAGCGGATGTAGAGACTCGACGCCGGGATCAGAGACTGGTTCATCTCTTCCTTTTGTGCGCCGTGCAGGGAAGGAACATGATTAGAACGACAAAGGGAAAGTGAAGCAATAGTTACATGTATATTCTTAACCCTCTAGAGACTAGTATGCATTGATATTATGGTGATGTGCTAAGTGTTATGTTCGGATAGCTTGGTGTTAAAATGTGATTTAGAAGCCTGATTAGTGAAAAGGGTAAGTCTGCGGATGAGAAAATTTTGGAACCTTAGAAATTATAATAATCGAGACCTTAGATGTAAGGTAGTCTTGAGTAAAAGATTTTGACTTAGAAAAGGGTCCTATTTTAGGACCAAGTCTTGGAAGACTTGGTCATTTCATCTTAGAACCCTCTCATGAACTCCTCTCCCTTTCTCTCTAGATTTTTTGAAGAAAACCTAGCCTAAGGAAAAATTGTTGGAACGGCGGCAAGAAGGCAAAGTGTGGGTAAACTTGTGGGAAGCGCGTGTGGACGAGTTTGACGGGAAAGAAGTTGAAGAAGAAGGGCTTTTGTGGGCTATTCCAAAAGGTAAAAGTTTCATCCTTCTCTTGGAAGTTTTATACTAAAAAGAGTCATTTGTTTTAAAGAATTAAAGTATGTAGTACTTTGGGGGTTAAAACCCGGACTTTGACATAAAATGAAAGTACCTTGAGTTGTGTGTAACTTGCCTATGCTTGTTGAGATAGCCTTTGTTGTGCAAGTGTTTGATTTTGTGCTACCGAGTCTCTCGATGGAGGGCCAGCTATCTGGTTGATTGATGGACATACTGACACATTGGGTGGCCCACGGGTATGCTTCCACGGTGAATATTATCTTGTTGTTTGTTTGGACATACTGACACGTTGGGTGGCCCACGGGTATGCTTCCACTGTGAGTATTATCTTGTTGTTTGTTTGGACATACTGACACGTTGGGTGGCCCACGGGTATGCTTCCACGATGAGTATTATCTTGTTGTTTCTTTGGACATACTGACACGTTGGGTGGCCCACGAGTATGCTTCCACGGTTAGTATTATCTTGTTATTTGTTTGGACATACTGACACGTTGGTTGGCCCACGAGTATGCTTCCACAGTGATTATTATCTTGTTATCTCCTTTGGGCATACCGACACGTTGGATGGTCCACGGGTATGGGCCCACTAGGACGGTTCCAGGGCCATGCTTATACCGAGGTGAGATGCCGGGGCATGCGGCCATTGTGCGGGTTAAATTCCCGGGTTGTACTTGAGTGATGATTTTACGGGCATGAGTCCCTGACTTGACATGACTGCTATATATATTGTGAACTGTAGTTTGGTTATCATACATGTCTCCTGTTTTATATAGACTGTTATGATTTCCTTTCTGATATTTTGATTTCACATACTTGGTACTGTTATCGACCTCGCCCGGGGTTGCGTCCATGCCGCAGGTTGAGGTACATAGCTTGTTGATCCGCACTCTTAGGATCGCTGTTCAGTTCTCGGAAAGCTCCTTATCTCCGGAAGCTTGTCATGTGGTACGGTTCCCTGAAGTTGTAGACTTTTGTACATTCAGGGGCATGGCGGGGCCCTGTCCCGTCATTATTGTTATAAAATTTTTAGAGGTCTGTAGCACTGGTGTGGCCAGGGTTTGTAAAGGATGTAACTGTTCAAGTTTTCATTTCGGCTGATTTTCTCTGATGTTGTATCACTAGGGTGCCCGGGGTAAGGCACCAGTCGCGGGCCCGAGGTCGGGTCGTGACACATTCCTTGGTTGTATTTGGATTGCCTAAAGTAGAATTTGTTCTATGTACTTCCTTGATTGTACTTTGATGTTTAAATTGTAAGTTGTATAATCCATTTCCTTAGTGAAGTTGGATTCTTAAAGAGTGGAAGTATTTTACTTAAAGTACATAGAGTCTTGAAAAGGAAGTGGTTTCCAAACCTTTTGGCTAGTGCCTTAGTTCCAAAACCTAAAGGTCATTATAATGACTTTAGGGGAGTCAAATGAGTGATTTACTTAATTGTTTTAAAAGAGGAGAAATGACATGATTTAAGAGAAGTAACTTGTTTTAAAGGTGCGAGTTACTTGAGGTTTAAAAGTAGAAGAAACTTGTTTTCTATATATTAAGAGACTCGAAGTATTTTTGAAAGTTAAGAAACTTGATTTGAAAGTTTGTGATACTTGGTTTTAAGTATAAGTCTCTTGGTTATAAAAAGAATGAAATTGTCTAAAAACCATAAAGGGTTATAACGGCTTTATGGGAAGTTGGTTATAACGGCTTTATGGAAGGTTTAGAAAGTTGTCTATTTTGATTAATGGGCATAAGTTGCCTAGATTGTGAAAATTTGAAGTTACTTGGTTTCAAGCTTTGAGATGAGTTTCTAAAAGTGTAGTAACTTACTTTGAAAAATAGACACACCTTGATACTACGGGTGTTAGTATCTTGGGGTTTTACATAGAAAGGAGTCTGTTGAAAAGAATGTACGTACGTAGTACTTTGGCTTGTTTAATTGAGAATTATTCTATGTGTGCCTTGATAAGTACTTTGGCTTGTTTAATTGAGAATTATTCTATGTGTGCCTTGATAAGTACTTTGACTTGTTTAATTGAGAATTGCCTATGTGTGCTGGTAATAGCCGGTTGTGTGCTAGTGGTATATCATTCATTTGAGTCATTCCGGGTTTGTAACATTGCATATTTCGTGGATTTGCTACCCACGATCGCGAGGAATACCTCACGCGAGTCCGCGAGGGCTTATGCGGTGAAATAGTCCCACGCGTGCGGATCTGACCTATGCGAGGAATACCTCATGCGAGTCCGTAAGGGATTACGCGGTGAAATAGTCCCATGCGAGGAATACCTCATGCGGGTCCACGCGACTATCTGGGTGAAATAGTCCCAGGAGTAGGATTGCTTAATGATACTGCGGGCGGGTGGTCCTGCTTTGATCGTGAGCTTCCTAGTTTATATTGTAAGTATACTACTATTTACTCTCATTGTTAGTAAGGCACAATGTACTGTAATTTGATTATCATGCATGTCTCCGGCTTTGTTTTAAACTTATGATGTAATTATAGTATTTTCAGTTTCACATACTTGGTACATTCTTCGTACTGACCTCCTTGCCGAAGTGCGTTCATGCCGCAGTTTAGGTACTTGATTTGGTGATCGGCAGTGTAGGACCGCCGAGTTTTGGATAGCTCCTTCATCGTGAGTTTATCTTCTTGGTATAACTTCTTTGATCAGTGCTTTTATGCGATTATGGGTACGGCGGGGCCTTGTCCCGTCATAGTTCAGTATAACTCTTAGAGGTCTGTATTCATATGTGGGATTGGACTCATGTACGGTGTAGTGTCTTTTGTTATGTATATTATATGGCAGCCTTGTCGGCTTTGCCCTTGCACGTACGTTGGTTTTAAAAAAAAAGAGGTGTTATTTAAATTCCGCTGTTTGCTTAGTTGTTAAGGTAGAAGGGTGCCCAGGTAGGGCACGATCCTGAGCGAGGTTCGGGTGTGAGTGGTATCGAGCGATCGACCCTCGGAATGTCTCTGACCGTGTCTAGTAGAGTCTTGATTATCGGTGTGTTGCGCGCCACACCCATAAGCGAGGCTACATGACATTTAGGAGTTGGTTTCTATTCTTCTCACTCTAAGATCGTGCCATGAAATGTGTTAGTAAGATAATTCCTCTTTAACGTATTGTTGTGTTACGATTATGCCTCCGGGAGAGCAACAACCGCCTGAGAAGGGCAAAGGAGTAGCAGAGCTACTAGTCGACTCGAAGAGTTGATAGGGCTTATGCCCAGGGTATACCGGATGTTGTTCCGCAGTCGGCGAGTTCTTCTACGCCAGGTTTTGAGGCCCCAGCACCAGAGCCTCCAGTTTCTCAGTTAGGGGAAGACTTTAGGGTCATGAATGAAGCCATTATGTTATTGACCAAGATAGAAGTGCTACTGATTTCATCGGCGGGAGGTTATTCGCCAAGATCTGAGCAGATGTACAGGGGGTAGAGGGCCAGCGCGGAGATCTGCGTAAGAGGGCTAGACCGGTTGGTTATCCCAGTGAGTTTTTGGACGAGCAGCCTCAGCAGCGAGTGAGATATTCGTCCCAGCCTACCCAGTACATACCCCCGCAGCCTACAGGTGGGAGGTTGGACCCCACAAGGTATTTAGGAGCCGGTCCAAGCTCCAGGGGTCGAGGTTCTCAGAGGAGCAGAGGATTTTCTCAGTCGAGGCCACTTTTTCCTCAGTGTTTCAGATGTAGTAAGCGTCATTTGGGGAAATGTCGTTATGGCACAGGTGTTTGTTATTATTGTGGCCGTCCGGGTCATATACTGAGGGTATGTCCTTTTAGAAGGATAACCGGTGAGGTGGCTCAGCCTATGAGGCCGATGGTTGTTTCCCTTTCCTCCACAGTTGTGCGTCCCCCAGGGCAGGGTGTTCAGATGTCAGCCAGCCGTGGTAGAGGTCAGGGTGGAGTTCATAGTTCCGGCGGTCCTTCGGACCGCAGAGGTGACGTGACTACTGGACAAGATCAGGAGGCGACATCGCATGGGGTTACAGGTATATTTCGATTCTTTTGAATCATATGTGCATTGATAGGTTCAGATTTCGCCTTAGCGTATATGTTTTCCCTTTGTTGCTAGTAGTTGTAAAGTGATAGTACCCCAGAGGTAGGAATACTTTGATTAGTAAAGTGAGAAATTAAGAACATTGACAAGAATGGTAGGTGAACTGAGAATATAGTTGCGTAGAGTTCACACGTAATTACCCCATGACAGTGTAAGACCAATAGGGAAGATTGTACAGTAGGAATACTTTGGCTTATGTGACGAACCTCTAGTGAATGAGAGGATAGGGTGAGAAGTACCTTGAGATAAGAGAAAGATTTATTTCAGACTAAGAATGAGAAGTTAAGTGTGACGATGGGTCGGGTTATGGACTCATTTTGGGTCAACCGATAGTATGGAATCGGGTGATGTCAGTTGGTAATGGTCTCGCTATGTGATAGGGTCACGAGGATGCAAGGACCAAGTCTAGTTGATTTTGTACGTGTACTAAATAAGTTTGGAAGTACGAGAAAGTATGACAAGTAAGAGAATAAAGGAACCTCTAAGGATCCCGTGTTTTAGAAAACTGTAACATTCGAGTTTTGTGAGAAGGGGTCGCGGACGGAAGGTCCATTGATATGTTTACGTATGTTAGGTGGTGGCCATGTGTGGCATCGTTGGTCTTTTGGAGTATTGACTGTTAGGCATAGTATAGAGTTTATGCCGGAGTTTGTATATCTTGACAACTGACTAAGAACATTCGGAGACGAATGTTTCTAAGGGGGGAAGAATGTTACACCCCGTAAGTTCAGGACATGTATAAGAGAAGGTATGTAAGGAATCAAGACTTGGAAATTAGTACGAAAGGAAGAATTGTTTTTCCGATGGAAAATCTTCCGAACGTCGGAAAGGAAAAATGTTCGTTGATGAGAATTGGATTCTCAAAATGTATTATTTGAAGAGTATGGAACTTATTAACATTATGGAAATTTATTTTTACTGATTTGGTCACGTGGGGCCCACCCGAGGAATTTTACTTTTTGCGGGACCCACGAGGGTTACGGAATTTTATGGACGAATGGGAGGGCGACACGTGGCACATCCTCCTCATGGTCTTGGTCGAAATTGTAAGGGTAAAATGGTCATTTACCATTGAGGATGAATAAGTCTTGCTAGCTTGATATTGTTGACCAAGTCAACTTGCCACTTGTGTAGTTATCCAAGTGTACTCCATCCAAGCCACACAATTGTTATAATCTAAGCCATCCAATGTGTTATATAAGCATGCTACTAGTGCAAGACTAGTCTTAAACACTTAGAAAAAAATCACAATATTTCTTGCTCAAGAAAGAGCTCTCGGGTTTGTGACAAGTTCCACAAGAAAATTTTGTAGTTTTGATCCATTATTCACAAGACTTTAACCCAATGTCCCTAAGGGTATTGTAAGGATATATCAATAGAAAGATTTCGGAAAAACGACGTTTTCACGTTAGTCGCAAGGCGGAAACTTAAGGAGTTCTTCAACTTTGAAGTTGGGACTTGAAGATGAGTTCTTAATAGGCTTCTAAGGAGTGCTTGGAGCGGATTGGAACATAAGGAAAGGAGCTAAGAATTGCTAAGGCGCGACTTTGAATCTTGGAAATTTTAAGGGCTTATAAAGGTATAAATTTTGTCGTTTTAGCAATTAAGGTTTACTTATCATTGTAGTTATGGATATTAGCAAGCATGAGTTATATATTATGAAGTTTGATAAGTGTATTGGCTATTGGAACCCTAATCCTAAAACTAGCATGTTTAGCCTTAAGATTACAATTCAAGTCGACTATTAGTTTAAGTCATCGCATGTTGTATAAAGAAGGAAATTGTAGTTGTTGAAGTTGTTTATGACTATATAACATGTTACACCTTAGAACTTGGAATTGGAAAAGGATTGGAAAAGACTTTGAATTGTTGGTTATGTTGTTGGCCGAGAATGGCTTGAATATGG
This sequence comes from Przewalskia tangutica, assembly GCA_029844215.1. Lineage (NCBI taxonomy): Eukaryota > Viridiplantae > Streptophyta > Magnoliopsida > Solanales > Solanaceae > Przewalskia > Przewalskia tangutica. Next base: position 60,669,670 of record CM056726.1, read on the forward strand.
AACTACTTCGTATTAATTGTGGGGCGGAATTTTACACGTATTGTAAGGCGTGTAATCCCCTTTGTTTGGTTGTTGTTTTGAGCCTTAAATGTGGCGTGTTGGTTATTGTATTCGGCCTTGAAAAAGGTGGCAAAATATGTAGAAACAAAGGAGGTGCTGCCCGATTTTCCGTAGAATAAGAGACCGTATACTTAGTATTATTCTACGTTAGAAACTAGAATTGATAGTCATGTTGTTATACCTCGTACTTCCAGAGTAGGTATGCGAGGACGTACGTACGATTATTCAAGCCCTAATTAGGTTAAGAATGAACTTGTGAACTTTCGACGGAAAAGATTTCGAACCTTGTAAAGGAAATTCTACGTTTTTAATATTTTAACCGATTACGGATTTTTCCGAGAGACGAAATATTTGGACCAATAGGAGGGCGACATGTGTCACCCTTAGTTGGCATGTGTTGGACGAAAATGTGGCCAAATGGACAAGGTCAATTGGTCAAGTCTTGCAAGATATTTTTGGGTAGTGGGGGTAGGTAAGGTTGGACGGTTTTGTGAGATAGTGGAGGCCACATGGCTCTTTGTTGTGGGGGACATATGTCCCAATGTTGTGGTGGACATATGTCCCAACATTGTGGTGGACACTTGGTTGGAAGATCTCATCTTTCACATGGATCATAATCCCCACCCTCCATTTGTTTTAATCTTGACCCTTGGGTGTTCTATAAATACCCCCCTTGAGTTGAAGACTTCTTCATCCACTCCACATTTTCTAAGTCTCAAAATCCTTCCCCCTTTAAGTAGAAGTCTCGTACAAGTCCCCCCCCCCCTCTTGAGAAGAGCTAGCTGAAACACCCCTTCCCCCTCCCCTTCCTAGTTGTCTCGTCAAACGCCTCATTGGATAATTTTGGGCTTATCAAGGTAAATACTCTTGTCCTTCTATTCTAATTGAAGATTACATATAAGGGTAGTTTAGAAATAAGTATAAGATACATAGAAGGATATTGAAGAATAGAATTGAACTGAAATCACATCAGAAGAATATAAATGAAGGATTGAACTGTACTTACATGGGTGTATTCTGATGAGACTTGAGTAGTTTGACTGGTAGGAAATGCTGCCCAATTTTAGTAGAATAGAGAACCTCTGCTTAGAACTTTCTGAGAGTAGTCTAGACGTTGATAGACGTATTTGACTATTATAGGTTGATACTCTGCGCGCGACATATTCGACTTGGCAGGTGGATTTCGCCAAGGAGGTATGTGATTCTTCCTATCCTCTTGAGCATGATATTTTAAAATATATATATAGTACGGTAGACGTACGTGTGTTAACTGAACATGGTTTTACTGGACGTCTGTTGACTTGAGTCTAAATAATAAGAACCTTAAAGTATTTCAAAAGAATTATGAATCATTTTTTGAAAGAAGAGTAATACTTGATTTTTAAACAGAAAGCTTAAGAGTTATACTAGCTTTATGGGAAGTTAGGTATAATGACTTAAGAAAGATAAAAGGAACGGTTTTACTTATTTGTTTATGAAAATCTTGTATTGATTTCTGAAAAGTGTAGTAAGATGGTTTGATAAGTAAACATGTTATGATGTTACGCGTGTTAGTGTCTTGTGATGTTGCGTAAGGGGATTATTCTTGTTGTGCTTACGTTGTTAAACGTTAAGCCCGTTGTACTGTTCTTATATCACATACCCCCTTGACTTGTTATACCGAGGGCTTGCCACCCTTGATGCGGGTCTATACGGCTTATGCGGTCTGTGTGACCATGCGGAGCTGCGGGAGTTCCAGGATTGATCATTCCGGGTGTATTATCCCGATGCGAGGAGTGACTTATGCGGTCTGTGTGACTATGCGGTCTTGTGACTATGCGGACTGCGGGAGTCCAGGAGGATACCGTGGGCTAGCTACCCCCGATGCGAGGAATACCTCATGCGGGTCTGTGTGTGACCTATGCAGACTGCGGGAGTTCTAGGATTAGGCTCGCATAATGATACTATGGGCGATTGGCCTTGCTTCGATCATTAGTGGCCTAGAAAAGACCAGTTATGTTATATCTATTTTGCTTTTGGTTATGTTGTGGCACTATGTGCGGTTACATTGGTTGTTTCGTACATATTTGTAAAATTGCTTTTAAAATGGTATGATTTCATTTAAAGTACTTTACAGTTTCACATACTTGGTACCTGTTGTACTGACCTCCTTCGGGGGCTGCGTTCATGCCACAGGTAAAGGGAAGCAGGTAGCGGATCCTCGCTTAGGATCTTTTCTTTGGTGTCGTGAGCTCCATCTTCTCCGAGGCTCGACTTTTGGGTATGATCTCCCGTTGTTGTAGATAGTTTTGTACATTCAGTTATGGCGGGGCCCCTGTCCGCCATAGTTGTTACTTCCTTAGGTCTGTAGTCTTATTATGCAGTTGGGATGTAATCGCGGACTTGGTTTATATATATATGCGAAAGGCGACTTTTCTCAAATAAATTGTGTCTCATTTTACACTTGTTTCATGTCTTGTTTTTATATTCCGATTACTACGATGTATGCCTACTTGGGTGCGGGTAAGGCACGATCCACAGGCAGGATCGGTCGTGACAAAAGTGGTATCGAGCGCTTAATCCTCGGAAAGTGTCTGAGACCGTATCTAGTAAGTCTTAATTATCGGTGTGTTGTGCACCACACAATAATCGTGAGGCTATAGGATATTTAGGATTGGTTTCCATTCTTCTCACTCGAGATCGTGCCTTAGAGTTGTGTTATAAGTTGGACCCCTCTAACGTATTTCCTTTCTTTACGATTATGCCTCACGTAAAGCAACCCGCCCGAAGGGCAGCCGAGGAGTCGCTAGTAGGACACGAGGCCACGAGGCCCGTGCCCGATCATGCAGGAGATACCTCGGACGACGAGTTCCACGACGCCGCCAACCCAGCGGGGTTTAGATCCGCAGCGATGGTGATGAGACCACAATACTGCGCCTCGGTCCCGGCCGGAAGCGAGAGGAGATGGGTTCTGAGAGATGGCCCGATTCGGCGTGATTGTGGCGAACATGAGGATAAATGGGCCGGCGATTCGATGCACCGTGGTACATCCTAGATCGGACGACTTGAGACTACGGGATTTTCGAGTTGTAGCCCGCCCGAGTTCTGGTCGAGGCACGAGGATGATCCGCAGGAGTTCATCCGTCGATTCTGAGAAGGATCATCGCAGTGATCAAGGCTTGGAGACCGAGTCCGTGATCTTGGTTCGCGTCGCCGCGTGATAACGCAGCCGATCGGCTTTGATTCGTGGGAGCTATCGGGAGAGAACGCCTCGGCTATTTAGGACGAGTTCTCGGAGGCTTTCTCACTCACTTCTTGCCTCGCGGATGAGGAGGGCGGGCGATAAGTTTTGATCTTTGAGGCAGAGGCGCACCATTAGGAAGTACAACGTTGAGTTCGATTCGTTGGCTCGATATGTCCCTGCGCTAATGCGAACATGGAGGACCGAGTGCACCGCCACGTCACTAGGTTAGATGATTATCCGCGAGTCTTGCTCAGTGTGGCTCTTCACCGCATGGACATTGCCGCGTCTGCACGCCATGCACTTGGATGCGAGGCGTAGAGGCGACGGTCGACATATCGCCAGCGAGAAGAAGGCCGGGGCGGCGGGATCTTTTGGTAGCTCGGGGTGGGCGGCCTCGGCGATCTAGATTTGCACCCGGCTAGCTCGAGCACTCCTACACCGTCTTCGGCAGGCCGGGGTATTCGAGGCGGTCGGGGCCCGTGACTTGGACTTCGAGTAGCAAGAGTGCTAACCGATCGAGGTCCGCTCAGTGTATCCGATGTTGTAGATTCCATTCAGTGAGTTGTGGTACTACTTCGGGAGTTTGCTATACTTGTGGCGGCGAGGTCACTATGCGAGCCTGTCAGGCGAGCGTGGCGATGGGAGGGTCACCTACAGTGCATTCTTGGTGCCTCATCCCTACGATTACTCGCCCGGAGGCGTGGTACTCATGGACCAGCAGGTCGCGGTCGTCGTGGCGCGGGTCCCAGTTCTAGCGGTCCTCAGAACCGCATTTATGCCTTGTCCAGCCGGCATGACCAGGAGGCCTCACCTGATGTTGTCACATGTACTTTATCAGTTTCATGTTGTGACGTGTATGCCTTGATAGATCCGGGTTCTACTGCATCTATATCTCCCCTTATTTCTAGTAGGATAGGGATAGAGCCTGAGTCCAAAGACCCTTTCGAGGTAGCTACGCCAGTGGGTGATTCGGTGGTAGCTCGGCGGGTATATAGAGCTTGCCCAGTGACTTTATGCAGTCGTCAGACCTAGCCGACTTGATAGAGTTGGACATGACCGATTTCGATGTGATCATGGGTATGGATTGGCTAGCTTCTTACGCCAATGTAGACCGCGAGGAGAGAGTGTGCAGTTCGGTTTCTGGAGAGCGGTTATTGAGTGGGAGGAACACCGTGTCGCCGGGTAGGTTTATTTCCTACCTCAAAGCTAGGAAGATGGTGCGGAAGAATACATCTACCATCTCATTCGGTGTTTGATCGAGGTGCGGTACCAGATTTTCATCGATTCGATGGTCGAGAGTTCCCAGATGTGTTTCCAGACGACCTCCCGGGTATCCCTCCTGAGAGGGAGATAGAGTTTTGTATCGATGTGCTGCCAGACACTCGGCCTATTTCCATTCCGCCATACAGAATGGCACCTGCCGAGTTGAGAGAGTTGAATGACCAGCTGAGAGATTTGCTGGAGAAGGGCTTCATCAGACCTAGTTTTTCTCCCTGGGGAGCGCCGGTATTGTTCGTGAAGAAGAAGGACGGGACTCTGCGCATGTGTGTTGATTACAGGCAGCTGAACAAGGTGACTATTAAGAACAGATACCCCCTTCCCAGGATTGATGATTTGTTCGACCAGTTGTAGGGTGCGAGATGTTTCTCCAAGATTGATCTGCGATCGGGCTATCATCAGGTGCGAGTTATAGAGGCGGATGTCCCTAGATCGCATTCGGACGATGCGGGCACTATAAGTTCAGGGTTATGTCTTTCGGTTTGACCAATGCTCCGGCGGTTTTTATGGATTTGATGAACCGAGTGTTCAAGCCATTTTTGGATATGTTTGTGATAGTGTTCATTGATGACATCTTGGTTTATTCCCTCTCAGAGCAGGAGCATGCGGAGCATTTGAGGACTGTGCTGAGAGTTCTCCAGGACCAGCAGTTATACGCCAAGTTTTCCAAATGTGAGTTTTGGTTGGCTTCGGTGGCTTTTCTTGGGCACATTGTCGGGGCTGATGATATTCAGGTGGATACGGCTAAGATCGAGGCAGTCAGGACTTGGCCTAGACCTACTACTCCGGCAGTGCGCAGCCTTTAGGCCTCGCGAGTTATTATCGGCGGTTCGTGGAGAAGTTTGCTTCTATCTACGCACCATTGACTAGGTGACTCGAAGCGGCTAAGTTTGATGGACTGATGCTTGTGGCGGTGGTTTCCGATTCGAAGGAGAGGCGACGGCGCCCCGTTATTACTCTTCCGGAGGTCCGGATGGCTATGTCGTGTATTGTGATCGTCGAGCATCGGGCTTGGATGTGTGTTGATCGCAGGGGCAAGGTTATAGCGTCACAGCGTCCGGCAAGAAGCATGAGAGGAACTACCCCCATGATTTGGAGTTAGCGTGGTGATTCACGCCTTGAAGATCCGGAGGCACTATTTGTATGGGGTTCATGTGGATATTTATACAGACCACAAGAGCCTCCAGTATATCTTCAGCCAGAGGGAGCTGAACTTACGACAGAGACGGTGGTTAGAGTTACTCAAGGATTATGATGTCGATATCCTGTACCACCCGGGGAAGGCCAATGTTGTGGCAGATGCCCTTAGTCGTAGGTCGATGGGGAGCCTATCAGATGTACAGCCAGAGAGGAGGGGCATGGTTCGCGATTTACATCAGCTAGCGAGCCTCGGGGTCCGATTGATTGATTCTGATAGCAGTGGGGTTCGAGTTCGAGAGGTTGCCGAGTCTTCCATCGTCGAGGAGGTGAAGAGGCAACAGTTTGAGGATCCTGTTTTGACACGTTATCGTGATACGGCTCTTCGTGAGGAGAAGGGTCCTTTTGAGGTAGCACCTGATGGGGTGCTAAGGTTCGAGGGCAGGTTGTGTGTTCCAGATATTACAGGACTTCGGCAGCAGGTTCTAGGGGAAGCACACAGCGCATGTTACTCTTGTTATACCCCGTAGTTCCAGGTTATGTATGTGAGGATGTACGTACGAGAATACGACAGAAAAATTGGAAAGGAAGAAAGATGTGATTTTTCGATGGAAAAGTTTCCGGTTTTTGGGAAGGAAAAAGGTTCGTTAATGGGAATTGGATTCCCAGATTTGGTATTTGGGCTTCTTGGATTATATGAGAATTATGGAATTTTACTCTTTCCGGAATTGGTCACGTGGGGCCTGTAACGCCCCGAACCCGGGCCCGTTACTGGTGCCTTACCCCGGGCACCCTAGTGATACAACATCAGAGAAAACCAGCGGAAAATAAAACATGAATCATGAAACAAGAGATATAGTAAATAAACAGGCCAACCAAAACAGTTGCCTTCAGTATATACATAAAACCCGAACAGTTTAATCCTTTTACAACCCTGCCCACAACAGTTCTGCACTTAAGATTTACACGACTATGACGGACAGGCCTCGCCATACCCCTGAATGTACAAGCACCTACAACTCAGGGAACACATACCAAAAGATAAGCCTCCGAAGAAACGTAGCTTCCCAAAACGCTGAACCGAGATCCTAGGCGAGGATCCACGGCCGATGTACCTCTACTGCGGCATGACGCAGCCCCGGCGAGGTCAAGTACCAAGTATGTAATGCATAATATCAGTAAATGAAATCATACTAGTCTATATAAAGCGTGAGACATGTATGATAACCAAACTACGATTCACAACATAAAGCGATCATCACTCCAATATAACTATGGGTCTCACGCCCACAACATCAATCAGGTTCGCATTATGGCCGCATGCCCCCGGAATACTGCATCGGTGTAGACATGTCCATGATGCAACAATAAGACAGCAATCCAAATGGAAGCATACCCGTGCGCTACGCATCGTGTCAGTATGTCCAAAGGGAAACAATAAGACAACTTTCCAAATGGACGCATACCCGTGCGCTACGCATCGTGTCAGTATGTCCAAAGAAATCCTGGCGATAATCGAAATGGAATCATACCCGTGCGCTACGCATCGTGTCAGTATATCCAAAGCGATTAACCACAAGACCTTAACCAAAATGGAAGCATACCCGTGCGCTACGCATCGTGTCAGTATGTCCAAAGCGATTAACAACAATAATACTATCAGCGAACGTGCGTGGAATTTCTCCGTCACCTGGACACGTCCAAGTAAGTTCTCAACTACCAACCGACCTCTATCGAGACGCGGTAACACAGAAACACCACGCTTGTACAATAAAGGCTATCATCACAAGCATAGGCAAGTTTCACAACAACAAGCATAGGCAAGTTTCACAACAACAAGCATAGGCAAGTTTCACACAACTCAAAGTACTTGCATTTTACGCCAAAGTCGGGTTTTAACCCCAGTACTACATACGTTAAGTTCTTTTAAAAGAGATCCATTCTTGTTATAAAAGTCACCCGATACGTAGTATTAGAATGACCAACCCACCTTCTTTTTCAAAATCAAGTAACAACATTCTTTTCCTAAGTTCCGGTTGCCTAGTTTCAATTACTCAAGCTTCTCATTTTCAAATGGTTTCATAGTTCCCAAACTTAATCACTTGATTCCTTTTAGAGCAATTGAGTAACATATGTCATATATGTGAGTAGTTTATTCTTGTTTATAACGATCTTATTACAAAGACCATGATCTAGAAAATGTAATATCATTTTGTCTTATCTTAGCTTCTATGCGGATGGAGGTTTCTCTTGGTTTTAATACAACACATCATTATTCAATACATTTTCCTTTATTAACAACTGCGGTGGTGCTGTCGATACACATTACGATTCGAAATCGAAGAAACATTATCCTTTAAAAACCAAGTACTCATTACTCACGAATGAGGTTTCACACAAACATCCACATTAAAACAAATAAGTTAAGTCTCTTATCTTATAAGATCAAGTCTCTTAACTTCTAACATCGATGAAACCATTTTCACTTACATAAGGTCGTTATAACTAACTTCCCATAAAGCTATTATAACACCCTATGTTTTAAATCAACCAAATCACTTAGCACGTATGCGTCTACCGCACTACATAGTTCACAACAATCATGCTAGAAAAGATAGGAAGAGGTTCACATACCTCGCGACGATTTATCGACAATAAGCAAAATGCTCCAAGTACTACAACCTTAGCCCTTTCCACTCCTCGAGTAGAATACGCTACTCTTAGTACTTTCACCTATAAAGGTCACAAACGTCTATTAACCCCGAAACACAAGTTTTCTATCTTTCTAAAGAAAATTCGGCAAAGACTCCCCACATGGCAGCGTAAATCTCCTCACTATCGAGGCCGCTACCAAGCCAACCGGGGTTTACACGCCTAACCGGACGTGTACAATTCTACACAAGTCTCTTTGTCTGATCCTATGTAAATCTGATTGATTCGGTTCTTTTTCTTGGGCTTAAGTCAAAAGACATTGCGAATACTAAGTAGTTCTATATATAGTATACTTCAACTATATATGCTAACAAACATGTAATTTCCAATTACAATAGAGGACAAGATAATTACCTCGATAAGCCCAAAATTATCCAAGTTATAATGTCGATCTGAGCAAGGTTTAGCTCACTCCGTGCGCTCCAAACCACTCCAAACAACCTTAGAAGTTCTAACCAACTTCTACTCAAATACTTGACCAACTATGAAGATTTCCTTAGGGTTTCGGTTTGAGACTAAAAGGACAAAAGGTAGTATTTAGGACTCTACGTAAAGAGGTATCTTTGGAATACTACAAGGTACAAGGCTAAGGTATTTTGGGCATTATAACAATACTAGGAGTATTTCTATACCTGACAAGGGGTATTATACGAAACAACTAGGCTAGGGGTACCCTACGGCCAAGACACCAAAGGGAGGAGGAGGCCCTCGGCAAGACTCTCAAAAGAGGGGATGAGTTGGGCCAGAACTCAACACTAGAGGAGGGAGGGATTTTTAGGCTTGGAAGGTTTCATTTGTGGATGAAGAGTTCATCAACATAAGGGGGGTATTTATAGCAAAACCAAAGGCCAACCAAAGGCCAAGATCCTTCCAAGTGTAAAGCAAGTGTAAGGGCAAGATTAAGCCAAGTGCACCCTAAACCCTACTCCACAAAACACTCCACAAAACAATGCACCAAACAAGGCACACTTCAGGGCGATCGGCCAAGGCCAACCCACCTTGACCGTCCCCTCCAAACCGTCAATGAGGGTGACAAGTGTCACCCTCCCGTTGGTCCAAAAGGTTTCGTCTCTCGGAAAAATCCGCAAAAAATACAAAACGACATAGCCGGAATTTTCCCTTCGCAAGTTACGCAAAACGTTTCGTCGAAAAATGACTCTAACCGGGTGTTGTGCACAAATGTTATTTCGCCAAGGGTGCCACATGGGGTGACACGTGTCGCCCCGATTCGCCAGAATATTTCGTCTTAGAAAATATCCAAAATCTTGGAAAACTCAAAAACAAAGCGGGCCCACAAAGCCAGTAAATTTCTCCGTGGGCCCACGTGACCATTCAGAAAATAAAATCTCAAAATTCTAATATAATCTATGAAGTCCAAATACCAAATCACGGGAATCCAATTCCCATTAACGAACCTTTTTCTTCACAAATAACAGGAAACTTTTCCGTCGAAAACTCACATCTTTCTTTCTTTTCAAAATTTTCTGCGTACTCTAAATGCGTGCGTCCTCACATACATACCACGCAACTACGGGTATAACATTCTCCTCCTTAGAAACATTCGTCCGAATGTTCCTTCTCAAGTCGAATAACGATAAAGTTCCTCTAACAAGTTGCGATGCCACGGCAGCGCGAAATAACATCGTCCTCTTCTTTCCTTACTCGTCGTGCCGCTTCTCGAGCGGCTGAACTCTCCCATTACGTACCATACTTCAGTCATTACTTCCGTTCGAAAATCTCGGAGTCACTACCTCAAACTTGGTCATCTTACTAACCTCAAACTTCCTTAAGGCCATTCCGGCCTTTCTGAACCGCTCGGTCGAACGCGTCCACGAACTCATACGATGATCATACAAACTTGGGCCTAGCACCCTCGTGACCCTACCACTGGAGGACCACCCGGACCCCACCCCAAACCGGGTTCTGGTTGACCCGCAATGGTCCTCAACCCGACCCCAACCGCGCCAAACTCTTGTTCCCGATCCGAACAATCTTACTAATTCACATCATGAAAGCTACCACTTCCATCTCACACTACCCATGGACTTATCACACAAATAAATCCCGTATACTACTCACCCTTATAAAGGTCAAACATAAAATGAATCTTTTACTCAAGACGACCTTACCTCTAAGGTCTCAGTCGTGAAATAGTCTAAGGTTCACACTTACCATGCCTCCATACGTATCCTTCCAACTAACCATGCATTCTAACTCACACATATCACAATGCTATCCGTACATAGCACACAATAATGAGATCATCATAACAAGCATACCAAAACTCTAGAGGTTAAGGATATGCACCGCCTCCACTCTAATCATAGGCACGCCTGCAGTGCGTAGTTATGAAGGTGATAAACCAGCCACAGATCCTGAAGGCTGAGTCGTAACATCCGTGCTACCCTTGGTCGGACAGTTCCTCGCAAAATGGCCCTGCTGGCCGCATGCAAAACAAACTCCCAATCTAGCACGACACTCTCCAAAATGGAGTCTACCACAATGGTCACAACGAGGTAGGGGTGGCTTCAGCTGGTTAACACCCCTGCTCTGCCGAAAATCTGAACCGCGGAGCCCCGACCGCTCCACGAAGGCGGTGGAGGACCACTGCATGCGGTGGGGGTATATAACTAGCTCTTCTTTGGCGGTCCGCCTCGAAAGCCACCAAGGACCTGCCGTCACGGCCCTCTTCTGGCGATCCAGTCATTCCGTCGACCCTCCGTGCCTCACGTCCTAGTGCATGAGCTGCGTGCGGGCAATGTCCATGTCGGTGAAGAGAAACACCCGCAAGACTCACCATATAATCATCTAGCGGTGGCGTAGCGATGCACCACATCCTCCATATCTGCAACTAAGCGAGGACATATCGAGCAAAGAATCGAACTCGACATTGTACTCCCGACGGTCGCCTCTCTGCCTCAAGAACAAAAATCGCCGGCGTGCCTCGCCATCTCGCGGAGGCAAGAAGTGCGTGAGAAAGCCCGAAAACTCATCCCATTCTGCTGGAGTGCATGCTCTCCCGGAAAGCTCCCATGAATCAAACCAATCATTGCGGTATCACGCGGCCGATGCGAACAAAGGTCACGCACTCGGTTTACGAAGCCTTGATCACCCGCGTGATCGGCCAGAATCGCGGATGAACTCCTGCGGATCATCCTCGAGCCTCGACCCATAAAACTCTGGCGGGCTACAACTCGTAAAGTCCGTAGCCTCAAACTATCTGCTCGGGGTGAACCATCGGTGCTCACTGGGCTGGGCTGCTGCGTCCGGCTATCCTCATGCTCGGCCACGACCACGGCGGCAAGCCCGCCATCTCCTTGTAACCCATCTCCTGCCTGCGGTGTGGGACCGGAGGCTCGTGTGCTGCGGTCTCGGCCGGCCATTCTTTGCGGCTCTAACTCTCTTTGGTGGCGGCGTCCTGAAACTTCGCCGTCGGAAGCTTGCTCAGTGCTTGGCCGGGCTCGCGCCTCGAACTCCTCAGATCTCACTAGCGGCTCCTCGGCCGCCTTGCCCTTCTGGCTCTGGTTGCCTGCGGAGGCATAATCGGTAAAAGCGAGATACGTCGGAGGGTCCAACTTACAACACGACTAAGGCACGATCTCGTAATGAGAAGAATGGAAACAATCCTAAATGTCCTATAGCCTCACGATTATAGATGTGGTGCACAACACACCGATAATCAAGACTACTAGACACAGTGCGTAGACACTTTCCGAGGATTAAGCGCTCGATACCACTTTTGTAACGCCCGAACGGGCGTTCTTGGTGCCTTACCGGGCACCCTAGTGATACAACATCGAGAAAACCGGAAAATAAAACATGAATCATGAAACAAGAGATATAGTAAATAAACAGGCCAACCAAAGCGATTTGCCTTGGTATATACATAAAACCGAGCAGTTTAATCCTTTTACAACCACCTTGCAACGATTCTCTGACTTAAGATTTACAACGACTATGACGGGACAGGGGCCCGCCATACCCCGAATGTACAAGCACCTACAACTCGGGGAACACATACAAAGATAAGCCTCGGAGAAAGCGGAGCTTCCCAACGGCGAGATCCTAAGAGCGAGGATCCACGGCCGATGTACCTCTACTGCGGCATGAACGCGGCCGAAGGAGGTCGATCTGACAGTACCAAGTATGTGGCCTGTGCAATCATAAATGAAATCATACTAGTCTATATAAAGCGAGAGACATGTATGATAACCAAACTACGATTCACAACATAAAACGATCATCACTCAATATAACTATGGGTCTCACGCACAACATCAATCGAGTTCGCATTATGGCGCGTACGCCGGAATCTGCATCGGTGTAGACATGTCCATGATGCAACAATAAGACAGCAATCCAAATGGAAGCATACCCATGCGCTACGCATCGTGTCAGTATGTCCAAAGGGAAACAATAAGACAACTTTCAAAATGGACGATACGTGCGCTACGCGTCGTGTCGGTATGTCAAAAGGAAATCACAAGCGCGATAATCGAAATGGAAACATACGTGCGCTACGCGTCGTGTCGATATATCCAAAGCGATTAACCACAAGACCTTAAACAAAATGGAAGCATACCCTTGCGCTACGCATCGTGTCAGTATGTCCAAAGCGATTAACAAAAATAATACTATCAGCGACGCGTGCGTGGAATTTCTCCGCCACGCCGACACGTCCAAGTAAGTTCTCAACGATCAACCGACCTCTATCGAGAGGCGGTAACACGAAACACAACGCTTGTACAATAAAGGCTATCATCACAAGCATAGGCAAGTTTCACAACAACAAGCATAGGCAAGTTTCACAACAACAAGCATAGGCAAGTTTCACACAACTCAAAGTACTTTCATTTACGCCAAAGTCGGGTTTTAACCCCAAAGTACTACATACGTTAAGTTCTTTTAAAAGAGATCCATTCTTGTTATAAAAGTCACCCGATACGTAGTATTAGAATGACCAACCCACCTTCTTTTTCAAAATCAAGTAACAACATTCTTTTCCTAAGTTCCGGTTTGCCTAGTTTGATTACTCAAGCTTCTCATTTTCAAATGGTTTCATAGTTCCCAAACTTAATCACTTGATTCCTTTTTAGAGCAATTGAGTAACATATGTCATATATGTGAGTAGTTTATTCTTGTTTATAACGATCTTATTACAAAGACCATGATCTAGAAAATGTAATATCATTTTGTCTTATCTTAGCTTACATGCGGATGGAGGTTTCTCGGTTTTAATACAACACATCATTATTCAATACATTTTCCTTTATTAACGCCGCGGTGGTGCTGTCGATACACATTCGATTCGAAATCAAGAAACATTATCCTTTAAAAACCAAGTACTCATTACTCACGAATGAGGTTTCACACAACATCCACATTAAAACAAATAAGTTAAGTCTCTTATCTTATAAGATCAAGTCTCTTAACTTCTAACATCAAGAAACCATTTTCACTTACATAAGGTCGTTATAACTAACTTCCCATAAAGCTATTATAACACCCTATGTTTTAAATCAACCAAATCACTTAGCACGTATGCGTCTACCGCACTACATAGTTCACAACAATCATGCTAGAAAAGATAGGAAGAGGTTCACATACCTCGCGACGATTTATCGACGATAAGCAAAATGCTCCAAGTACTACAACCTTGCTAGCCCTTTCCACTCGAGTAGAATACGCTACTCTTAGTACTTTCACTATAAAGGTCACAAACGTCTATTAACCCCAAAACACAAGTTTTCTATCTTTCTAAAGAAAATTCGGCACCTCCCCATGCAGCGTAAATCTCTCCACTATCGAGGCCGGCTACCAAGCCAACTGAGGGTTTACGCCTAACCGGCGTGTACAATTCTACAAGTCTACTCCAATACTGATCCTATGTAAATACATTCGATTGATTCTTTTTCTTCAGCTTAAGTCAAAAGACATTGCGAATACTAAGTAGTTCTATATATAGTATACTTCAACTATATATGCTAACAAACATGTAATTTCCAATTACAATAGAGGACAAGATAATTACCTCGATAAGCCCAAAATTATCCAAGTTATAATGTCGATCTGAGCAAGGTTTAGCTCATTCAGTGCGCTCCAAACCACTCCAAACAACCCTTAGAAGTTCTAACTAACTTACTCAAATACTTCAACCAACTATGAAGATTTCCTTAGGGTTTCGGTTTGAGACTAAAAAGGACAAAAGGTAGTATTTCGGACTCTACGTAAAGAGGTATCTTTGGAATACTACAAGGTACAAGGCTAAGGTATTTTGGGCATTATAACAATACTAGGGAGTATTTCTATACCTGACAAAGGGGTATTATACGAAACAACTAGGCTAGGGGTACCCACGGCAAGACACCACAAAGGGGAGGAGGAGGCCTCGGCAAGACTCTCAAAAGAGGGGATGAGTTGGGCCGAACTCAACACTAGAGGAGGGAGGATTTTTAGGCTTGGAAGGTTTCATTTGTGGATGAAGAGTTCATCAACATAAGGGGTATTTATAGCAAAACCAAAGGCCAACCAAGGGCAAGATCCTTCCTAGTGTAAAGCAACTGGAAGGGCACGATTAAGCCACGTGCACCCTAAACCCTACTCCACCAAACACTCCACAAAACAATGCACCAAACAAGGCACACTTGAGGGCGATCGGCCCAAAGCCAACCCACTCGCCGTCCCTCCAAATCCGTCGATGAGGGTGACAAGTGTCACCTCCCGTTGGTCCAAAAGGTTTCGTCTCTCGGATAAATCCGCAAAAATACAAAACGACATAGCGGAATTTTCCTTCGCAAGTTACGCAAAGCGTTTAGTCAAAACGACTCTGGCAAGGGTGTTGTGCACAAATGTTATTTCGCCAAGGGTGCCACGTGGGGTGACACGTGTCGCCCCGATTCGCCTGAATATTTCGTCTTGAAAATATCCAAAATCTGGAAAACTCAAAAACAAAGCGGGCCACAAACAGTAAATTTCTCGTGGGCCCACGTGACCATTTCCGAAAATAAAATCTCAAAATTCTAATATAATCTATGAAGTCCAAATACCAAATCTGGGAATCCAATTCCCATTAACGAACCTTTTTCTTCACAAATAACCGGAAACTTTTCCGTCGAAAACTCACATCTTTCTTTCTTTTCAAAATTTTCTGCCGTACTCTCGTACGTACGTCCTCACATACATACCCTGCAACTACGGGGTATAACAGGGCCCACGGGAGAATTTACGATTTTGTGGGGCCCACTTTATTTTCGGATTTTTGGCATTACGGATATTTTCGGAAGATGAAATATTTTGGACCAATAGGAGGGCGACATGTGTCACCCCTAGGTGGCAAGGTTGGACGAAATTGTTGGACATGTTGAAAACGTTTTTGGTATGAAAAAGGCTTAAAACATTTGGTCAAAAGTCTTGCAAGATATTTGTGTAGTAGATAGATAAGTGGGACCCACACACACATGGCTCAATCTAGACCACACACTTGCTTCAATCCTAGCCCTTGAATGTCCTATAAATACCCCCTTAAGTTGCAAGACTTCTTCATCCACACTTGAGAAATTCCAAGGCAAAAATACTCCTCCCTGTAGTAGTTCTCGTCCAAACACCCCTCTCCCTTGACCAAACGTTGTCCAAAAATTCTTGAAGTTTTAAGTGTTCTTCCTTAGTGTATTAGGAAGATTGTTAACCAAAAGTTAGAAAAGATTTCACACCCTAGCCCCTAAAGCCTCACCTTGGCCGAGAGTTGTGAGGACAAGAACCTTAGTGTTCTTCACTTGTTTAGGTTGGTTCTTAAAGAGGAGTTGGTTAGGAGCGTATAAGGGTTTCTTGGAGTGGGTTGGAGCGCACGGAGTAGGAGCTAAATGTTGCTCAGGATCGACATTATAACTTGGATAATTTTGGGCTTGTCGAGGTAAATATCTTTGTCCTTCTATTGTAATTGGAGATTACATATCGTAGTAGTTTAGAATTAAGTATAAGATATATAGAAGGTTGGTAAAGAAGAGAATTGAACTGTACATACATAGGGCTGTATTTACAGTAGACTTGTATAGTTTGACGGGTAGGGAAGTACTGCCCAATTTTCCGTAGAATTAAGAACCTTCTGCTTAGAATGTTCTACAGAGTAGCCTAGATGTTGATAGACTTATATGACCGTTATAGGTTGAAGTACTGCGAGTAGCGTATTCTACTTGAATGGTGGAAAAGGCTAGCAGGATTACAGTACTTTGGAGCTTTTTGCTATTTGTCGATAATCGTCGCGAGGTATGTGAACCTCTTCCTATCTTTTCTAGCATGATATGTTGTGAACTATGTAGTATGGTAGACGTACATGTGTTAAATGAATTTGGTTGGTTTAAAACATAAAGTGTTATAACGGCTTTATGGGAAGTTGGTTATAACAACTTTATGTGGGCAAAGAAATGGTTTGTGGTTTTTAAAAGATAAAAGACTGGATGTGAATTAATAAGGACTTGGATTGTGTTAAAAAGTTGTGAAACCGTTTTAATAAGAAATGGGTAATTGGGTGTTAAAAGGAATAATGTTATATTGATTTCGGAAATGAGAACAAGTATCGAACAAACCACTGCAGCGTTAATAAAAGAAAATGTATTGACTAATTAATTATTATTAAAACCAGTAGAAACCTCCATCTGCATAGAAGCTAAGATAAGACAAAATTATATTACATTTTCTATATCATGGCTGCTTTAATAAGATTGTTATAAACAAGAATAACCTACTCACACATAAGGCATATGTTACTCAAATTGTTTTAAAAGAGAATTATGTTATTAAGTGATTAAGACTATGAACTACGAAACCTTTCGAAAATAAGAGACTTGAGTATTTGAAATTAGGCAAACTTGGACTTTTGGAAAAGAAGGTTGTTACTTGTCTTTAAAAAGGGGAAACTATTTTGGTTTACTTAAGATAATAGTTACTCTGTTTTGGATACTACGAGTGTGGGTATCAGGTGACTTCTTGTGAAAGAATGGATATTTGTAAGGGAATTGAAGTATGGTAATTTGCTTGTGCTTGCTTGTGATAGCCTTGTTGTGTTAAAAGTTGTATTCCTATTCTACCGCATCTCTCGATGGATGGCCGGTATATTGTTATTGTTGTTACATGGACATGTCTGCACCGATGCAGAATTCCGGAGGCATGCGGCCATGCGGCGGGTTAATCACCCGATATATTGTTATTGTTGTTACATGGACATGTCTGCACCGATGAAGAATTCCGGGGGCATGCGGCGGGTTAATCACCCGATATATTGTTATTGTTGTTACATGGACATGTACGCCGTCTGCGATTCGGCGTGTGCGGCGGGTTAATCACCCGATATATTGTTATTGTTATTACATGGACATGTCCGCCGTCGCAGAGTCGGGGCATGTGGCCATGCGGCGGGATGATCACCCGATATATTGTTATTTTTGTTACATGGACGTATGCACCGTCTGCAATTCGGGCATGTGGCCGTGCGGCGGGGTTGATTACGATATATTGTTATTGTTGTTACATGGACATGTACTGCCGTCACGAGTCGGGGCATGTGGCCATGCGGCAGGGTTGATTACCTGATATATTGTTATTGTTGTTACATGGACATGTCTGCACCGATGAAGAATTCCGGGGGCATGTGTCCATGCGGCAGGGTTGATTACCCGGTATACTGTTATTGCATCCTGGACATGTCTACACCGATGGAGAATTCCGGGGGCGTGTGGCCATGATGCGGGCATGATTGATATTGTGGGCGTGAGACCCTTGGTTATATTTGAGTGATGACTTTGAGGGCGTGAGTCCCTGCTTTGACATGACTGCTTTTATGTCGTGAACTATAGTTTGGTTGTCATACATGTCTCCTATTTTATTTAGACTGTTATGATTTCGTTTACAGTATTTTCAGTTTCACATACTTGGTACCTGTTGTACTGACCTCCTTCGGGGGGCTGCGTTCATGCCGCAGGTAGAGGTACATCGGTTGTGGATCCTCGCTCATAGGATCACAATTCAGCATTTTGGGAAGCTCCGTTTCTCCGGAGGCTTATCTTTGGTATAGTCCCCTGTCAGTGTAGATACTTGTACATTCAGGGGTATGGCGGGGCCCTGTCCCGTCATAGTTATGGTTACATTCTTAGAGTGCAGTAATCTTGTTGTGGGCAGGGTTTGTAAAAGGATTTAACTGTTCAGTTTGATATATATATATGTATATATTCAGGAAGGTGACCGTTTTGGTTAGCCTATTTCATACTTTATGTCTTGTCTCATGTTATAGTTTTTATTTCCGCTGATTTTCTCTGATGTTGTATCACTAGGGTGCCCGGGGTAAGGCACCAGTCGCGGGCCCGAGGTCGGGTCGTGACAAAAGTGGTATCAGAGCAGTTAGTCCTCGGAAAGTGTCTACAGACCGTGTCTAGTAGAGTCTTGATTATCGGTGTGTTGTGCACCACATCTATAATCAGGAGGCTGCAGGACATTTAGGATTGGTTTCCATTCTTCTCACTCTAAGATCGTGCCTTAGAGCTGTGTTATAAGTTGGACCCCTCTGACGTATTTCGTTTGTACCAGTTATGCCTCTACGCAAGGCGAGCCAGAAGGGCAAGCGGCGAGAGGAGGCTGCGAGTAGAGCACGAGGGTTACGTGACGCAGGCCCGCCTTTACCCGGTGGTGCTACAGACGGCGGATTCTACGATGTCGCCAGCCCCAGCAGAGTTTAGAGCAGCAGCAGTAGCTACTGAGGCCACGATACCGGAGCCTCCAGTCTCACAACCTGGAGTAGAGGATATGGGTTACAAGGAGATGGCGATTATTGGCGAGATTGTGGCGGACATGAGGATAGGTGGGCCAGGCCGGTTCGATGTACCGTGGTTCACCCGAGATCGGATAGTTTGAGGCTAGGGGATTTTCTGAGTTGCAGCCCGCCAGAGTTATACGGGTCGAGGCCTGAGGATGATCCGCAGGAGTTCATCAAGCGATTCTGACGGATCATGAGAGTGATCAAGGCTTCGGAGACCGAGTCGGTGGTCTTAGGTTCGCATCGGCTGCGTGATACTGCAGTCGACTGGTTTGATTCGTGGGAGCTGTCCCGGGGAGAGCATGCACTTCCAGCAGTATGGGACGAGTTCTCAGAGGCATTCCTCACTCACTTCTTGCCTCCGCAGATGAGGAGGGCACGAGCCGTCAGATTTATGATGCTGAGACAGAGAGGGCGTACGATTCGGGAGTACAATGTTGAGTTTGACTCACTAGCTCGGTACGTCCCCGCGTTAGTAGCTGATATGGAGGACAGAGTACACCGCTACATCACCGGGCTCGATGACTACTTGGCGAGCTTGTTAGGTGTAGCTCTTGTCACGGCATGGACATTGCCGCATGCAGCTTATGCACTTGGATGTGAGGCGGAGAGGTCGACGGAATGGCGAGATCGCGAAGAGGGCGAACAGCGAGGTCCTTTGGTGACTTTCGAGGCGGACCGCCTCGGCCAGCGAGCTAGTTATGTACCTTCGCCCGGATGCAGTGGTCCTCCACAACCTTCGAGCGTCGAGGTATTCAAGAGCGGTCGAGCTCGAGGTTCAGTTTTGAGAGTAGGGGTGTTGGCGGTGCAGCCACCCTACCTCGGTGTGGTCGATGTGGTAGACCGCATTTTGGGAGTGTCGTGGTGCGAGGAGCTTGTTATTTTTGCGGCGGCGAGGCATTTGCGAGGCGTCAGGCCAGGGTAGCACGGATGTTACGACTCGGCCTTCAGGATCTATGGTTGGTTCATCACCTTCTACAGTTATGCGCCCTGCAGGGCAGGCCTATGACTAGAGTGAAGGGGTAGATACAGGTATATCCTTAACCTTCTAGAGATTAGTATGCTTGATATGATGATTTTATGTTGAGTGTTATGTTTGGATAACATTGTGTAAAATTGTGATCTAGAGAACATGGGTAGTTGAAAAGGTAAGTATGGGGACATGGAAGGTGTGGTACGTGTAGTAGAAAGAGTTCAGGTGCACGAGAAGGGTACGACGAGTAAGAGAAGAAGCGAACATGTGTTATGAGAACGGAAGTGATCCTTTCTTTTGTGAAGTGAAGGTGTGAAGGGAATATCCTTTAGACCTTAGGTGGGAGCTTTTTCTGATGATAGGGGTGATTCCTCGTTGGCTTGGATTGAGTTTTTCGCACATGTTATATTCTGGCCATTAGTGGCATGATCGGTTTTGTAAGTGTAGTAGTGGAGACTATACCGACGCAAGTACGTTTGGAGACTTAGAAGGAACATTCGGACGAATGTTTCTAAGGGGGGAAGAATGTTATACCCCGTAGTTCCAGGGTATGTATGTGAGGATGTATGTACGAGAATATGACAGAAAAATTGGAAAGGAAGAAAGATGTGATTTTTCGACGGAAAAGTTTCCGGTTTTTGTGAAGGAAAAAGGTTCGTTAATGGGAATTGGATTCCCAGATTTGGTATTTGGGCTTCTTGGATTATATGAGAATTATGGAATTTTACTCTTTCCGGAATTGGTCACGTGGGGCCCACGGGAGAATTTACGGTTTTGTGGTGCCCACTTTATTTTCGGATTTTTGGCATTACGGATATTTTCAGAAGATGAAATATTTTGGACCAATAGGAGGGCGACATGTGTCACCCCTAGGTGGCAAGGTTGGACGAAATTGTTGGACATGTTGAAAACGTTTTTGGCATGAAAAAGGCTTAAAACATTTGGTCAAAAGTCTTGCAAGATATTTGTGTAGTAGATAGATAAGTGGGACCCACACACACATGGCTCAATCTAGACCACACACTTGCTTCAATCCTAGCCCTTGAATGTCCTATAAATACCCCCTTAAGTTGCAAGACTTCTTCATCCACACTTGAGAAATTCAAGGCAAAAATACTCCTCCCTTTGTAGTAGTTCTCGTACAAACACCCCTCTCCCTTGACCAAACGTTGTCCAAAAATTCTTAAAGTTTTAAGTGTTCTTCCTTAGTGTATTAGGAAGATTGTTAACCAAAAGTTAGAAAAGATTTCACACCCTAGCCCCTAAAGCCTCACCTTGGCCGAGAGTTGTGAGGACAAGAACCTTAGTGTTCTTCACTTGTTTAGGTTGGTTCTTAAGAGGAGTTGGTTAGGAGCGTATAAGGGTTTCTTGGAGCGGGTTGGAGCGCCGCGGAGTAGGAGCTAAGCGTTTCGGGATCGACATTATAACTTGGATAATTTTGGGCTTGTCGAGGTAAATATCTTTGTCTATTGTAATTGGAGATTACATATCGTAGTAGTTTAGAATTAAGTATAAGATATATAGAAGGTTGGTAAAGAAGAGAATTGAAGTATGTACTTACATAGTGTATTCTGATGAGACTTGTATAGTTTGACTGGGTGAAATCTGCCCAATTTTCAGTAGAATTAAGAACATTCGCTAGAATGTTCTACAGTATCTGAGCGTTGATAGACTTATATGACCGTTATAGGTTGAAGTACTACGAGTAGCGTATTCTACTTGAATGGTGGAAAAGGCTAGCAGGATTACAGTACTTTGGAGCTTTTTGCTATTTGTCGATAATCGTCGCAAGGTATGTGAACCTCTTCCTATCTTTTCTAGCATGATATGTTGTGAACTATGTAGTACGGTAGACGTACATGTGTTAAATGAATTTGGTTGGTTTAAAACATAAAGTGTTATAACGGCTTTATGGGAAGTTGGTTATAACAACTTTATGTGGGCAAAGAAATGGTTTGTGGTTTTTAAAAGATAAAAGACTGGATGTGAATTAATAAGGACTTGGATTGTGTTAAAAAGTTGTGAAACCGTTTTAATGAGAAATGGGTAATTGAGTGTTAAAAGGAATAATGTTATATTGATTTCGGAAATGAGAACAAGTATCGAACAAACCACTGCAGCGTTAATAAAAGAAAATGTATTGACTAATTAATTATTATTAAAACCAGTAGAAACCTCCATCTGCATAGAAGCTAAGATAAGACAAAATTGTATTACATTTTCTAGATCATGGCTGCTTTAATAAGATTGTTATAAACAAGAATAACCTACTCACACATAAGGCATATGTTACTCAAATTGTTTTAAAAGAGAATTATGTTATTAAGTGATTAAGACTATGAACTACGAAAAGGGGAAACTATTTTGGTTTACTTAAGATAATAGTTACTCTGTTTTGGATACTACGAGTGTGGGTATCAGGTGACTTCTTGTGAAAGAATAGATATTTGTAAGGGAATTGAAGTATGGTAATTTGCTTGTGCTTGCTTGTGATAGCCTTGTTGTGTGAAAAGTTGTATTCCTATGCTACCGCGTCTCTCGATGGAGGGCCGGTATATTTTTATTGTTGTTACATGGACATGTCTGCACCGATGCAGAATTCCGGGGGCATGCGGCCATGCGGCGGGTTAATCACCCGATATATTGTTATTGTTGTTACATGGACATGTCTGCACCGATGCAGAATTCCGGGGGCATGCGGCCATGCGGCGGGTTAATCACCCGATATATTGTTATTGTTGTTACATGGACATATACGCACCGTCTGAATTAGGGGCATGCGGCCATGCGGCGGGTTAATCACGATATATTGTTATTGTTGTTACATGGACATGTACGCACCGACGAGAATTTGGGGCATGTGGCTACGCGGCGAGGTTGATCACCCGATATATTGTTATTGTTGTTACATGGACATATACGCACGTCTGAATTCCGGGGGCATGTGGCCATGCGGCAGGGTTGATTACCCGATATATTGTTATTGTTGTTACATGGACATGTCTGCACCGATGCAGAATTCCGGGGGCATGTGGCCATGCGGCAGGGTTGATTACCCGATATATTGTTATTGTTGTTACATGGACATATGCGCGATGAAGAATTACGGGGCATGTGGCGTCTGGCGTTTGATTACGATATCGTTATTGCATCCTGGACATGTCTACACCGATGGAGAATTCCGGGGGCGTGTGGCCATGATGCGGGCATGATTGATATTGTGGGCGTGAGACCCTTGGTTATATTTGAGTGATGACTTTGAGGGCGTGAGTCCCTGCTTTGACATGACTGCTTTTATGTCGTGAACTGTAGTTTGGTTGTCATACATGTCTCCTGTTTTATTTAGACTGTTATGATTTCGTTTACAGTATTTTCAGTTTCACATACTTGGTACCTGTTGTACTGACCTCCTTCGGGGGGATGCGTTCATGCCGTTGGTAGAGGTACATCGGTTGTGGATCCTCGCTCATAGGATCACAATTCAGCATTTTGGGAAGCTCCATTTCTCCGGAGGCTTATCTTTGGTATAGTCCCCTGTCAGTGTAGATACTTGTACATTCAGGGGTATGGCGGGGCCCTGTCCCGTCATAGTTATGGTTACATTCTTAGAGGTTTGTAGTACTGTTGTGGGCAGGGTTCGTAAAAGTATTTAACTGTTCAGTTTGATAAATATATGTATATATTCAGGAAGGTGACCGTTTTGGTTAGCATGTTTCATACTTTATGTCTTGTCTCATGTTTTAGTTTTTAGTTCCGCTGATTTTCTCTGATGTTGTATCACTAGGGTGCCCGGGGTAAGGCACCAGTCGCGGGCCCGAGGTCGGGTCGTGACAACTCTATCCATCCGGGGTCGACCAAGATGTACCGCGACCTCAGATCTGTGTATTGGTGGGATGGCTTGAAGAGGGACGTTGCAGAGTTTGTGGCTCAGTGCCCGTGTTGTCAGCATGTGAAGGTAGAGCACCAGAGGCCTGGTGGTTTATTGCAGACGATAGAGATCCCGACCTGGAAGTGGGAGGTGATCAACATGGACTTTATCACAGGATTACCTCGCACTCAGAGGAAGCATGATTCTATCTGGGTTATCGTCGACAGGTGAAATCAGCCCACTTTCTTCCGTCGGGCGACTTTTTAGTGAGGATTATGCGGACTTTACATCAGAGGTCGTGAGACCGCATGGGGTCTCTATTTCTATCATATCGACGAAGGAGCCCGGTTCTGGCTAACCGGAGGTCCTTCCGAGGCAGGTTTAGGGGCCTTGGTGAGCACAGTCGCATTCCATCCTCGAGCAGACGGACGAGCGGTCGCACTATCCGCACTCTTGAGGATATCTTTGCGAGCTTTGTGTTATTGACTTGAGGTGGTGGGAGGATCATTTGCCTCTAGTTGAGTTTGCGTATAATAATAGCTACCACTCCGGTATTCGATGGCGCCTTATGAGGCCTTGTATGAGAGGAAGTGCGGTCGCCGATAAGCTGGTTCGATGTGGCGAGTGCGATTAGTAGGACGGACACTGTTCAAGACGATGGATAAGGTGAAGCTTATGTCACACCCCGAATCCGGGCCCGTGACTGGTGCCTTACCCCGTGCACCCTAGTGACACAACATTAGAGAAAATCAGCGGAAAATAAAACATAAGCCATGAAACAAGAGATATAATAAATAAGCAGGCCAACCAAAACAGTTGCCTTCAGTATATACATATGACCCGAACAGTTTAATCCTTTTACAACCACCGCCAACGGTACTACTGAGACCTCTAAGATTTACAACAACTATGACGGGACGGGGCCATACCACAGATGTACAAGAACCTACAACTCGGGGAACATACCAAAAGATAAGCCTCGGAGAACGGAGCTTCCCAATCTGTTGACTGTGATCCTAAGCGAGGATCCACGATCGATGTACCTCTGCGGCATGAACGCAGCCCGAAGAGGTCGGTAACAGTACCAAGTATGTGGCTCGTAAAAATCGTAAATGAAATCATACTAGTCTATATAAAGCAGGAGACATGTATGATAACCAAAATACAGTATGCAGCATCAAAGCAGTCAAGTCAGGGACTCACGCCCTCAAAGTCATCGCTCAAATATAACTATGGGTCTCACGCCCACAACACCAATCATGTTCGCATTATGGCCGCATGCCCCCGGAATTCTGCATCGGTGTAAACATGTCCATGATGCAACAATAATGACAATCTTTGCGTGGCCACATGCCGGAATCTGCATCGGTGTAGACATGCCCGTAACATTCACAACAATATCTTTGGGTGATCAACCACGCGCGTGGACACACGCCCGGAATTGCGCCGGTGTAGACATGTCCGTGTGACCACAATAACAATATATCGGGTAATCAACCCCGCCGCATGGCCACATGCCCCCGGAATTCTGCATCGGTGTAGACACGTCCATGTAACATCAATCAACAAGACAACAATCAAAGTGGAAACATACCCGTGGAATTCTCCGTCACTGCCAGCACGTTCAAGTAAGTTCTCAACAAGTCAACCGGCCCTCCATCGAGAGACGCGGTAACACAGAAATAGAACACTTGCATAACAAAGGTTATCATCACAAGCATAGGCAGGTTTCACCACAACAAGCATAGGCAAGTCATACACAACTCAAAGTACTTTCATTTTATGCCAAAGTCCGGGTTTTAACCCTAAAGTACTACGTACGTTAAATTCCTTTTAAAGATACATTTCTTTTACAAAGGTCACCCGATACCCGTAGTATATATAAAAAAAGAGTGACGAACATTGTTAAGTAAACAAAAATGCTTTCCTTTGTAAAATCAAGTAATAACCTTATTTACCAAACGTTCAAGTTTGCCTAATTTCAATGCTCAAGTTTCTCATTTTAGAAAAGGTTTCGTAGTTCATAGTTTTAATCCTTTAAAACATAATTCTCCTTTAAACGATTTGAGAAACATATGCCTTATCTGTGAGTAGGTTATTCTTGTTTATAATCAATCTTATCAAGCAGCCATGATCTAGGAAATGTAATATCATTTTGTCTCATCTTAGCTTCTATGCAGATGGAGGTTTCTACTGGTTTTAATAACAATTTGTTATTTGTCAATACACTTTCCTTTATTAAGCCATTTCGTGGTTTGTTCGATACTTATTCTCATTTCCGAAATCAGTACAACATTATTCTTCTTTAAAACCAAGTACTCATTACTCGCGAATGAGGTTTCACAACACTTTTAACAAAATGTTATTTACCAAGGAAAACAAGTTAAGTCTCTTAACTTCAAAAAAATCAGTAAACCATTCTTTTTATCACTCTTAAGACATTATACCTAACTTCCCATAAAGCTAGTACAACTCTTATGTTTTCAAAGCCAAGTATTACTACATATCAAATCCGTTATAAGTCAAATCAGTTACCCTTTGAAACCACAAAGCATTTTCTTACCTACATAAAGCTGTTATAACCAACTTTCCATAAAGCCGTTATAACACTTTATGTTTCAAACCAAATAAATACATTAAACACATGTACGTCTACCGTACTACATAGTTATACACATATCATGCTAGAACAGATAGGAAGAGGTTCACATACCTCGCGACGAGTATCGACTAATAGCAAAACGCTCCAAGTACTTCAAACCGTCGGCTACTCCTTAAGCCACGTAGATTGCACCACACGTAGTACTCCAACCTATAAGGCCACGCGCTTATTAACATCTAGATCTCATCGTTCCATATTCTCTGAGAAAATTGGCGGCCTCCCCATGGCAGCGTAAATCTCCTCCTTTATCGAGGCGGCTATCAAGCCAACCAGGGGTTAACACGCCTAACCGGGCGTATGCGATTCTACTATCTGATGTGCTACACAAGTCTCATGTCTGATACGCTATGTAATTCTGATTCGATTCTCTTCTTTAAATTCGGGCTTAAGTCAAAAGACATTGCCGCACAACTATGCTCAATTCTATATATAGTATACTTTAACTATATATTCCTGACATGTAATTTCCAATTACAATAGAAATCAAGATATTTACCTCGATAAGCCCAAAATTATCCAAGTTATAATGTCGATCTGAGCAAGGTTTAGCTCTACTCGTGCGCTCAATCCGCTCCAAACAACCCTTAAGTTCTAACCAACTTCTACTTAAATACTTCAACCAACAATGAAGATTTCCTTAGGGTTTCGGTTTGAGACTAAAAGGACAAAAGGTAGTATTTCCTGCTATAATTATGGAGGTAACTTTTGGAATACAACAAGGTAAAGGCTAAGGTATTTTTGGTATTATAACAATACTTGGAGAAGTATTTCTACCAAGAGGGGGGGTGTATTATACGAAAACAACTAGGCTAGGGGGGGGGGGGTACCCCACGTCTAGCACCTCAAATGGGGGAGGGGGAGGCTCTCGGCCACAAAGGCCACTCAAAGGGGGAGGGGTTTCTCGGCCAAGGGCCTTACTAGGGAGGGGGGGCTCTTGGACGAGAGTCAAACAAGAGGAGAGGGGAAGGATAGCAAGACTTGGAACATATTTGGATGAATGAAGTCTTCAAGCCAAGGGGGGTATTTATAGCAAAACCAAAAGCCAACCAATGGCCAAGATCAAGCCATGTGCAAGGCAAGTGTAAGGCCTTGATCAAGCCAAGTGCACCCTAACCCTACTCCACCAAACATGGCACAAAACAAGCCACAAAACAAGCCACAAAACAAGGCCAAAATAAGGGACCAATCGGCCAAGGCCAACCAACCCTCTTTCTGCAGTCAATGAGGGTGACAAGTGTCACCTCCCGTTGGTCCAAAATGTTCCGTCGCTCGAAAAATCCATAAAAATACCAAACGACATAGCCGGAATATTCCTACGTAAGGTGTGGAAACGCTAGTCGAAAAATGATTCTATACGGGTGTTGTGCACAAAATTTCGAAACTAGCCAAACTTAAGTCTCAAATTGTCGTACGTACGTCCTTACGTATATACTCTGGAAATACGGGGTATAACATTCTCCCCTCCTTAGAAACATTCGTCCCGAATGTTCCTTCTCAAGACGGATAACGATAAAGTTCTTCTTAATTTAAACAAGTTTCCAAAACCTTGGAGTCACCACCTCCCAACTCGATATACCACCTTTGTCACTTTGCCGTAATATCCCCTAAGGCCATTCCCGGCCTTTACGAACGATTCTGGTCGAACACATCCACCAACTCATACGATGGTCATCTAATCTTGGGCCTAGCACCCTCGTGACCCTACCACCTGGCGGGACCACCCAGAGCTGACCCCACCTCGAAATAGGCTGCGGGTTGGCCCTCAACATGGCCCCAACCTGACCTACTTAACGCATCACGCTCTTGTTCCCCGATCCGGAACAATCTTACCTCTACAGGCTATGAAAGCTACCACTTCCATTGCACACTACCCAGGGACTTATCACACAAAACGTTCTAGGCATAAAAATGCACTCCGACAAGGATCACTTGCAAACTCTGGTACTCAAGACGGCCTTACATCTAAGGTCTCAACTGTAATAATCTAAGGTTCATCATTTTCTCACCCTCAAGCTTACCCTTCTCACAACCAGGTTCTACATCACATTTGCACAAAGCTATCCGAACATAACACTAAACACATCATCACAACATCAATACATACAAAACTCTAGAGGGTTAAGGATATACCTGAAAAATAGGCGGTTCAAAGGACCGCTAAAACTGGGAACTTCCACCGCGACCTCTGGTGGCTGCCGTGTGTGTACATCCTGCCTAGCTATGGAAGGTGAAGAACCATGGCCCGATCACGAAGGTGAGTCACATCCGTGCTACCCGGTTGGCGATTCGCAAAATGGCCCGCTGTCGCAAAAATAACAAGCTCCCTTGGCACCACGACACTCCCCGAAATGCGGTCTACCACATCGACCACACCGAGGTAGGGGTGACCGCATCTGGCCAACACCCTTACTGCGAAACTCGAACCTGGAGCCACGACCGCTCCGAATACTCTGGATGCTCACGAAGGTTGTGGAGGACCACTCTGCATTAGCGGAGGTACAAAACTAAATTTCTTCGCCTGGCGGTCCACCTCGGCGATCACCAAAAGACCATTGCTCGGCCCCTTTTGATCTCGGTCATTCCGTCGATTTCTCCGCTCCTCACATCAGTGCATAAGCTGCATGCGGGCAATGTCCATGCCGGTGAAGGGCTACACCGAACAACTCTCCGCTAGGTAATCATCAAGCCACTGTAATATATCGGTGCACTCGATCCTCCATACTAGCTACTAATGCGGGAACATACCGCCAATGAGTCAAACTCCACATTGTACTCGAATATGCGCGGTTACGCCTCAACATCAAAAATCTGCCGGCGAGCCCTCTCATCCGTGGAGGCAAGAAATGTGCGAAAGGCCCCGAAAACTCGTCCCAAGCGGTGGAAGTGCATTCTCTCCCGGGACAGCTCGCGGGAATCGAACGATCATTGCGGTATCACGCGGCCGATGCGAACCTAAGACCACCGACTCGGTCTCGAAGCCTTGATCACTCTCATGATCGGCGAATCGCTTCGGATGAACTCCTGCGGATCATCCTCAGGCCTCGACCCGTAGAACTCTGGCGGGCTACATCTCAGAAAGTCCTGTAGCCTCAAACTATCCGATCTAGGGTGAACCGCTGGTGCTACTGGAACTGCTGCGTCCAGCCTATCCTCATATCTGGCCACGACCACGGCGATGGCGGGCCATCTCCTTGTACCAACTCTTACGCCTGCCGTGGGGTGGAGGCTCGAGTCTTGTAGTCTTAGCAGCCACTGCTGCGGCTCTAAACTCTGCTGGTGCTGGCGGCGTCGCCAAACTCGCCGTCGGAATCTTGTCTCAGTCTTGGCCAGGGCTGCGCCTCGTACTCCTCGTATCTCACTAGCGGCTCCCTCGGTGCCTTGCCCACTGGGCTCGTTGCCACTGCGCGGAGGCATAAGCGGTAAAAACGAGATACGTCGGAGGTCCAACTTACAACACTCTCTAAGGCACGATCTCGTAATGAGAAGAGCGAAACCAATCCTAAATGTCCTATAGCCTCACGATTATAGATGTGGTGCACAACACACCGATAATCAAGACTACTAGACACGGTCTATAGACACTTTCAGGATAACACGGCTCGATACCACTCTGTCACACCCGAATCGGGCGTGGTGGTGCCTTACCGGCGCACCTAGTGACACAACATCAGAGAAAATCAGCGGAAAATAAAACATAAGCCATGAAACAAGAGATATAATAAATAAGCAGGCCAACCAAAACAGTTGCCTTCAGTATATACATATGACCCGAACAGTTTAATCCTTTTACAACTCTGCCCACAACAGTACTACAGACCTCTAAGATTTACAACAACTATGACGGGACAGGGCCCCGCCATACCCCTGAATGTACAAGAACCTACAACTCAGGGACCACATACCAAAAGATAAGCCTCCGGAGAAACGGAGCTTCCCAATCTGTTGAGCGTGATCCTAAGAGCGAGGATCCACGATCGATGTACCTCTACCTGCGGCATGAACGCAGCCCCCCGAAGGAGGTCAGTACAACAGGTACCAAGTATGTGAAACTGTAAAAATTACTGTAAATGAAATCATACTAGTCTATATAAAGCAGGAGACATGTATGATAACCAAAATCTGATATCACGACATCAAAGCAGTCAAGTCAGGGACTCACGCCCTCAAAGTCATCGCTCAAATATAACTATGGGTCTCACGCCCACAACACCAATCATGTTCGCATTATGGCCGCATGCCCCCGGAATTCTGCATCGGTGTAAACATGTCCATGATGCAACAATAATGACAATCTTTGCGTGGCCACATGCCGGACCTGCATCGGTGTAGACATGCCCATGTAACATTCACAACAATATACTGGGTGATCAACCCTGCCGCATGGACACACGCCCCCGGAATTCTGCATCGGTGTAGACATGTCCGTGTGACCACAATAACAATATATCGGGTAATCAACCCGCGCACGCCACATGCCGAGTCTGCATCGGTGTAGACACGTCCATGTAACATCAATCAACAAGACAACAA
This sequence comes from Przewalskia tangutica, assembly GCA_029844215.1. NCBI lineage: Eukaryota > Viridiplantae > Streptophyta > Magnoliopsida > Solanales > Solanaceae > Przewalskia > Przewalskia tangutica. The sequence continues at coordinate 60,700,914 of CM056726.1, forward strand.
TCAAAGTGGAAACATACCCGTGGAATTCTCCGTCACTGCCAGCACGTCCAAGTAAGTTCTCAACAAGTCAACCGGCCCTCCATCGAGAGACGCGGTAACACAGAAATACAACACTTGCATAACAAAGGCTATCATCACAAGCATAGGCAGGTTTCACCACAACAAGCATAGGCAAGTCATACACAACTCAAAGTACTTTCATTTTATGCCAAAGTCCGGGTTTTAACCCTAAAGTACTACGTACGTTAAATTCCTTTTAAAGATCCATTTCTTTTACAAAGGTCACCCGATACCCGTAGTATATATAAAAAAAGAGTGACGAACATTGTTAAGTAAACAAAAATGCTTTCCTTTGTAAAATCAAGTAATAACCTTATTTACCAAACGTTCAAGTTTGCCTAATTTCAATGCTCAAGTTTCTCATTTTAGAAAAGGTTTCGTAGTTCATAGTTTTAATCCTTTAAAACATAATACTCCTTTAAACGATTTGAGAAACATATGCCTTATCTGTGAGTAGGTTATTCTTGTTTATAATCAATCTTATCAAGCAACCATGATCTAGGAAATGTAATATCATTTTGTCTCATCTTAGCTTCTATGCAGATGGAGGTTTCTACTGGTTTTAATAACAATTTGTTATTTGTCAATACACTTTCCTTTATTAAGCCATTGTGGTTTGTTCGATACTTATTCTCATTTCCGAAATCAGTACAACATTATTCTTCTTTAAAACCAAGTACTCATTACTCGCGAATGAGGTTTCACAACACTTTTAACAAAATGTTATTTACCAAGGAAAACAAGTTAAGTCTCTTAACTTCAAAAAAATCAGTAAACCATTCTTTTTATCACTCTTAAGACGTTATACCTAACTTCCCATAAAGCTAGTACAACTCTTATGTTTTCAAAGCCAAGTATTACTACATATCAAATCCGTTATAAGTCAAATCAGTTACCCTTTGAAACCACAAAGCATTTTCTTACCTACATAAAGTTGTTATAACCAACTTCCCATAAAGCCGTTATAACACTTTATGTTTCAAACCAAATAAATACATTAAACACGTATGCGTCTACGTACTACATAGTTATACACATATCATGCTAGAACAGATAGGAAGAGGTTCACATACCTCGCGACAGTATCGACTAATAGCAAAAGCGCTCCAAGTACTTCAAACCGTCGGCTACTCCTTAAGCCACGTGGGTGCACCACACGTAGTACTCCAACCTATAAGGCCACAAGCGCTTATTAACATCTAGATCTCATCGTTCCATATTCTCTGAGAAAATTCGACGATTTCCCCCCATGGCAGCGTAAATCTCCTCCTTTATCGGTAGGCTATCAAGCCAACCGAGGGTTAACATCTAACGGGCGTGTATGCGATTCTACTATCTGATAATGCTACACAAGTCTCTTGTAATACGATCTATGTAATTACGATTCGATTCTCTTCTTTAAATTCAGGCTTAAGTCAAAAGACATTGCTGCACAACTATGCTCAATTCTATATATAGTATACTTTAACTATATATTCCTACAACATGTAATTTCCAATTACAATAGAAGGTCAAGATATTTACCTCGATAAGCCCAAAATTATCCAAGTTATAATGTCGATCTGAGCAAGGTTTAGCTCTACTCCGTGCGCTCAATCCGCTCCAAACAACCCTTAGAAGTTCTAACCAACTTCTACTTAAATACATCAACCAACAACGAAGATTTCCTTAGGGTTTCGGTTTGAGACTAAAAGGACAAAAGGTAGTATTTAGGGCTCTACGTATGGAGGTAACTTTTGGAATACAACAAGGTAAAGGCTAAGGTATTTTGGGCATTATAACAATACTTGGGAAGTATTTCTACCAAGAGGGGGTTATTATACGAAAACAACTAGGCTAGGGGGGGGGGTACCCCACGGCTAGCACCTCAAAGGGGGGAAGGGGAGGCTCTCGGCCACAAAGGCCACTCAAAGGGGGAGGGGTTTCTCGGCCAAGGGCCTTACTAGGGAGGGGGGGCTCTTGGACGAGAGTCAAACAAGAGGAGAGGGGAAGGATAGCAAGACTTGGAACATATTTGGATGAATGAAGTCTTCAAGACAAGGGGGGTATTTATAGCAAAACCAAAAGCCAACCAATGGCCAAGATCAAGCCATGTGCAAGGCAAGTGTAAGGCCTTGATCAAGCCAAGTGCACCCTAACCCTACTCCACCAAACATGGCACAAAATAAGCCACAAAACAAGCCACAAAACAAGGCCAAAATAAGGGACCAATCGGCCAAGGCCAACCAACCCTCTTTACCGTCCAATGAGGGTGACAAGTGTCACCCTCCCGTTGGTCCAAAAATGTTCCGTCGCTCGAAAAATCCATAAAAATACCAAACGACATAGCCGGAATTTTCCCTACGTAAGCTGTGGAAACGTTTCGTCGAAAAATGATTCTATACGGGTGTTGTGCACAAAATTTCGAAACTAGCCAAACTTAAGTCTCAAATTGTCGTACGTACGTCCTTACGTATATACTCTGGAAATACGGGGTATAACAGCTTATCCAGGAGCGACTATTGACAGCTCAGAGTTGACAGAAGTCGTATGCAGATCATCGTCGTCGGCATCTGGAGTTTGAGGTTGATGATTGGGTTTTCCTGAAGGTGTCACCCATGAAGGGTGTGATGAGATTTGGGAGGAAAGAGAAGTTCAGCCCAAGGTACATTGGGCCTTATCAGATTGTCCGCAGGGTAGGCAAGGTTGCCTATGAGTTGGATCTGCCGTCCGATCTGGAGGCAGTGCATCCGGTTTTTCATGTTTCTATGCTGAGGAGATGTATCGGGGATCCATCTAGAGTACACCCGATTGACGATGTCCAGGTGACCGAGGGGTTATCGTATGAGGAGAGTCCCATAGCGATACTCGATCGTCAGGTTAGGCGTCTGCGGACGAAGGATGTCGCTTCCGTCAAGGTCTTATGGCGGAACGAGAACAGGGAGGAGATGACGTGGGAAGCAGAGGAGGACATGAGGCAGAGGTATCCTCACTTATTCCCCACACCTCCAGGTAACTTACTTTCCTACTTGTTGATTTCAATTACCATATATGCTTAAGTGTTGTATTGTGGCCATGTGTGGCATTTGCAAACTGTTTACGTTATGAGGGACTTTATCGTTATCTGTCTTAAGAAGGAACATTCGGGACGAATGTTTCTGAGGAGGGGAGAATGTTATACCCCGTACTTCTAGAGTAGGTATGCGAGGACATACGTACGATTATTCAAGCCCTAATTAGGTTAAGAATGAACTTGTGAACTTTCGACGGAAAAGATTCCGAACCTTGTAAAGGAAATTCTACGTTTTTAATATTTTAACCGATTACGGATTTTTCCGAGAGACGAAATATTTGGACCAATAGGAGGGAGACATGTGTCACCCTTAGTTGGCATGTGTTGGACGAAAATGTGGCCAAGTAGACAAGGTCAATTGGTCAAGTCTTGCAAGATATTTTTGGGTAGTGGGGGTAGGTAAGGTTGGACGGTTTTGTGAGATAGTGGAGGCCACATGGCTCTTTGTTGTGGGGGACATATGTCCCAATGTTGTGGTGGACATATGTCCCAACATTGTGGTGGACACTTGGTTGGAAGATCTCATCTTTCACATGGATCCTAATCCCCACCCTCCATTGTTTTAATCTTGACCCTTGGGTGTTCTATAAATACCCCCCTTGAGTTGAAGACTTCTTCATCCACTCCACATTTTCTAAGTCTCAAAATCCTTCCCCCTTTGAGTAGACGTCTCGTCCAAGTCCCCCCTCCCCCCTCTTGAGAAGAGCTAGCCGAAACACCCCTTTCCCCCCCTTCCTAGTTGTCTCGTCAAAAGACTCCCCCCCTTGGTAGAAAATATTCTCCAAGTAGTGTTACTATCCCAAAATACCCTAGCCATATACCTTGTAGTATTCCAAAGTCACCTCTATACGAAAAGCCCAGAAATACTATCTTATATCCATTAGTCACTAAACGAAACCATAGGAAAATCTTCATTGTTGGTTGAAGTATTTAGGTAGAAGTTGTGTAGAACTTCTAAGGGTTTCTTGGAGCTATCGGAGCGTGAAAATTAGGAGCTAAACCTTGCTCAGGGTCGACATTTAAACTTGGATAATTTTGGGCTTATCAAGGTAAATACTCTTGTCCTTCTATTGTAATTGGAGATTACATATAAGAGTAGTTTAGAAATAATTATAAGATACATAGAAGGATATTGAAGAATAGAATTGAACTGAAATCACATCAGAAGAATATAAATGAAGTATTGAACTGTACTTACATGGGATTTGTATTCTGATGAAACTTGAGTAGTTTGTGGTGAAATCTGCCCAATTTTCCGTAGAATAGAGAACCCTCTGCTTAGAACTTTCTACAGAGTAGTCTAGACGTATTTGACTATTATAGGTTGATACTCTGCGCGCGACATATTCGACTTGGCAGGTGGATTTCGCCAAGGAGGTATGTGATTCTTCCTATCCTCTTGAGCATGATATTTTAAAATATATATATAGTACGGTGAGCGTCGTGTGTTAACTGAACATGGTTTTACTGGACGTCTGTTGACTTGAGTCTAAATAATAAGAACCTTAAAGTATTTCAAAAGAATTATGAATCATTTTTTGAAAGAAGAGTAATACTTGATTTTTAAACAGAAAGCTTAAGAGTTATACTAGCTTTATGGGAAGTTAGGTATAACGACTTAAGAAAGATAAAAGGAACGGTTTTACTTATTTGTTTATGAAAATCTTGTATTGATTTCTGAAAAGTGTAGTAAGATGGTTTGATAAGTAAACATGTTATGATGCTACCCGTGTTAGTGTCTTGTGATGTTGCGTAAGGGGGTTATTCTTGTTGTGCTTACGTTGTTAAACGTTAAGCCCATTGTACTGTTCTTATATCACATACCCCCTTGACTTGTTATACCGAGGGCTTGCCACCCTTGATGCGGGTCTATATGGCCTATGCGGTCTGTGTGACCATGCGGAGCTGCGGGAGTTCCAGGATTGATCATTCCGGGTGTATTATCCCGATGCTAGGAGTGCCTTATGCGGTCAGTGTGACTATGCGGTCTATGTGACTATTCGGACTGCGGGAGTCCAGGAGGATACCGCGGGCTAGCTACCCCCGATGCGAGGAATACCTCATGCGGGTCTGTGTGTGACCTATGCGGACTGCGGGAGTTCCAGGATTAGGCTCGCATAATGATACTATGGGCGATTGGCCTTTCTTCGATCATTAGCGGCCTAGAAAAGACCAGTTATGTTATATCTATTTTGCTTTTGGTTATGCTGTGGCACTATGTGCGGTTACATTGGTTGTTTCGTACATATTTGTAAAATTGCTTTTAAAATGGTATGATTTCATTTAAAGTACTTTACAGTTTCACATACTTGCACTGTTATCGACCTCTTTCGGGGGGCTGCGTTCATGCCGCAGGTAAAGGGAAGCAGGTAGCGGATCCTCAGTTTTAGGATCTTTTCTTTGGTGTCAGGAGCTCCATCTTCTCCGGAGGCTCGACTTTTGGGTATGATCTCCCTGTTGTTGTAGATAGTTTTGTACATTCAGGGTATGGCGGGGCCCTGTCCCGCCATAGTTGTTTACTTCCTTAGAGGTATGTAGTCTGTTATGCAGTTGGGATGTAGCGCGGACTTGGTTTATATATATATGCCGAAAGGCGACTTTTTCTCAAATAAATTGTGTCTCATTTTACACTTGTTTCATGTCTTGTTTTTATATTCCGTTGATTACTCTGATGTATGCCTACTTGGGTGCTCGGGTAAGGCACCAGTCACGGGCCCGGGATCGGGTCATGACACATGTTGTGGCCATTATAGGTTGACACTCCTACGTACGGCGTATTCGGCTTAGCTTGTGGATTTAGCCGAAAAGGTATGTGAACTATCTCCTCTTCTAGCATGATTCCTTAAGATAAAAAAAGTATTTCCTACTCCTTAAATGATCCATTCCTTGGTTGTATTTGGATTGCCTAAAGTAGAATTTGTTCTATGTACTTCCTTGATTGTACTTTGATGTTTAAATTGTAAGTTGTATAATCCATTGCCTTAGTGAAGTTGGATTTTAAAGAGTGGAAGTATTTTACTTAAAGTACATAGAGTCTTGAAAAGGAAGTGGTTTCCAAACCTTTTGGCTAGTGCCTTAGTTCCAAAACCTAAAGGTCATTATAATGACTTTAGGGGAGTCAAAGGAGTGATTTACTTAATTGTTTTAAAAGAGGAGAAATGACATGATTTAAGAGAAGTAACTTGTTTTAAAGGTGTGAGTTACTTGAGGTTTAAAAGTAGAAGAAACTTGTTTTCTATATATTAAGAGACTCGAAGTATTTTTGAAAGTTAAGAAACTTGATTTGAAAGTTTGTGATACTTGGTTTTAAGTATAAGTCTCTTGGTTATAAAAAGAATGAAATTGTCTAAAAACCATAAAGGGTTATAACGACTTTATGGGAAGTTGGTTATAACGGCTTTATGGAAGGTTTAGAAAGTTGTCTATTTTGATTAATGGGCATAAGTTGCCTAGATTGTGAAAATTTGAAGTTACTTGGTTTCAAGCTTTGAGATGAGTTTCTAAAAGTGTAGTAACTTACTTTGAAAAATAGACACACCTTGATACTACGGGTGTTAGTATCTTGGGGTTTTACATAGAAATGAGTCTGTTGAAAAGAATGTACGTACGTAGTACTTTGGCTTGTTTAATTGAGAATTATTCTATGTGTGCCTTGATAAGTACTTTGTCTTGTTTAATTGAGAATTATTCTATGTGTGCCTTGATAAGTACTTTGGCTTGTTTAATTGAGAATTGCCTATGTGTGCTGGTAATAGCCGGTTGTGTGCTAGTGGTATATCATTCATTTCGGGGTCATTCCCCGGGTTTGTGGCATTTGCATATTCCGTGGATTTGCTACCCACGATGCGAGGAATACCTCATGCGAGTTCGCAAGGGCTTATGCGGGTGAAATAGTCCCATGCATGCGGATACAGCCTATGCGAGGAATACCTCATGCGAGTCCGTAAGGGCTTATGCGGGTGAAATAGTCCCATGCGAGGAATACCTCATGCGGGTCCACGCGACCTATGCGGGTGAAATAGTCCCAGGAGTAGGATTGCTTAATGATACTGCGGGCGGGTGGTCCTGCTTTGATCGTGAGCTTCCTAGTTTATATTGTAAGTATACTACTATTTACTCTCATTGTTAGTAAGACACAGTGTACTGTAATTTGATTTTCATACATGTCTCCGGCTTTGTTTTAAACTTATGATGTAATTCTGATATTTTGATTTCACATACTAGGTACATTCTTCGTCTTGACCTCGCCCGGGCTGCGTTCATCTGCCGCGAGTTTAGGTCTGCGATTTGGTGATCGGCAGTGTAGGACCTGCTCGAGTTTTGGATAGCTCCTACATTCGGAGTTTATCTTCTTGGTATAAGTTCTTTCGGATGCACTTTTATCTGATTATGGATGCAGGCGGGGCCTTGTCCTGTCATAGTTCAGTATAACTCTTAGAGGTCTGTATTCATATGTGGGATTGGACTCATGTACGGTGTAGTGTCTTTTGTTATGTATATTATATGGCAGCCTTGTCGGCTTTGCCCTTGCACGTACGTTGGTTTTAAAAAAAATGAGGTGTTATTTAATTTCCGCAGTTTACTTAGTTGTTAAGGTAGAAGGGTGCCCAGGTAGGGCACCAGTCACGGGCCCGGGGTTCGGGGTGTGACAGTTCATACTTCCCATTATTTACTAATGGTCTTTACACTAGTCTGGGGTAATCATATCTCGTGCAACTTACATAACCATAGTCGTATTCTCTTTTATCATTCTGGTCATAACCTTACCTTATGCTTATTATTAGCAAAAGTATTTCTATCTTGATTCATAATCGTACAGTTTCATACAAGCGTACAACCTGCATTTATATCTTTACGATACTTCCTCGACCAATTCGTACGTCGTTCTTAATTACCCCAACACAACACTTTTCCCACGGTTATCCACAACTGTAACCTATGGCATGACGATACCGAAGACCTTACCAGTCTCCTATCCTTCGTCTAACAACATGGGCACATATAACCCATGTACGTAAAAGCGTCGCTTACGTGGGGAGAGAACTTATCTCCCTTTTTTTTTTAACTTTCCTAGGAGTCACAACCCTAATCACGGGGTCCTCTTGCGGTCCAGTAAATATCTAATCATCACGCACCGCCTTAAAGTCATGTAGATTTTCAAAACCTACCAAAGATGCCCTCAGCTTTCATGGCAAAGACTCGTACTTATTTTATTCTTGCCTTGCACATTTTCCTGAAATTATCCGTAAGGTCGTGGCCCTGACCGCCACACCAAACCAACTCCAAGTACCTCCAAGGTCACTTAACATAAATTCCTTCAAATTCAATTATTACTTACTTTCTGCGTCAATTTACCTCACATGAACAAGTCACACAGACTTATTAAAATCATCAATATCAAAGAAGGAAGGATAATTCACTGGTTACCACCACTTCTCTCCCTATCCGCTCGATAACCGACTTACCGGGAAACTGGTACCGAATCAAACTCTACTCATAATGACCTCGATGTCTGTCATAACAGCTCTGCTAGGTATGCTAGGGTCCAACGACTGTATCGTTACCGGTAATTATTATCGAACCGCTCAGCTACCACCCAACACTCACGGGTGTAGTCACCTCGAAAGGTCCTCATGGATTCAGGTTCCATTTTTTTACACTTGGTTGCTCTCTTTCTTACTGGTCGTACTCTTCCCGTACTTCCAAACTTATTGTAGCGTACGTACATAGCCTTCATACTGATTCGGGCCTCCAATCTTTGGAGTTACTATTCTAAACAACTTAAGGCCATTTCCGGCTCTCTCAACCTGGTTCCGGTGGAACGCGTCCACGAACCCGTAAAATGATTAACTAAACTTGGGCCTTGCACCCTCGTGACCCTGTCACGTAGCGGGACTACTACCAACTGATCCCATTCCATTTCAAGCTATGGGGCGACCCTTAATAGGTCCTCAACCCGACTCGGCGTCGTATTCAACTCTTACCGCGGTCCGACTTAACTTTTTACTACAGAAGGCGCCATATACCTAAGGTCGGTGGTTATCACATTATTAGGCTCAATTTCCATGCTCCATGCCTACCTTATCGATCCCAGTAGCGGGTACAAAAACTTATCGTAATACCATAATCATGTTGTCTTGACCACAACAACCATACTTACTCCATACGGATCTCACCCGTACCATTCTCGAAATCCTACTACGTAGCTCAATCTATTAACATAGTCTTCCATTAATAATAACTTCTTAAGGGTCCATTTCATTCTCAGACAGCTCATCATTTCCTAATTATCTCAAATTAGTACGTAAAACCTTGATGATAATTCATTAAACTGTTTCATACTGTCACGACCCGATCTCGGGCCCGCGACTGGTGCCTTACCCCGGGCACCCTAGTGATAACAACATCAGAGAAAATCAGCGGAAATAAAATTTAAACGGGAAACAAGAGACAATATAAGAAAACAGGCCAACCAAAACGGTTACCTTCATGTATATACATATAACTGAACAGTTAAAATCCTTTACAAACCCTGCCCACAACAGTACTAGAGACCTCTAAGAATGTAACAACATCTATGACGGGACAGGGCCCCGCCATACCCCTGAATGTACAAGTACACCGGCAGGACTATATGCAAAAGATAAGCCTCGGAGAAAGCGGGCTTCCCAATGCTGACTGCGATCCTATGGCGAGGATCAACAAGCGGTGTACCTCTACCTGCGGCATGAACGCGGCCCCAGGAGGTCGATAACAGTACCAAGTATGTGAAACTGAAAATACGTAATGAAAACCACATTTCATCATTTTATAAAACCATTTCGTAATAAGTAAGCAGATTAGGTCAAGTAAGGGGCGATATCCCGAATAATCACTCACACATAACTATAGGTCTCACGCCCATAATATCACTCATGCCCGTGGAACTCATTCCTCACTGCCGGCAGTATATGATGTAAAACAACACCCATATGTGAACCTGAACACTAGATCACACTGCGTCGTCATCAAACCGATCGGGCCAAGTAGAATAACCCATACCAGTTCCAAAAACTAGTCATATCCCTTCACGGATAAGGTACGGAAGCCAACTACCAGATCCAAAAGCTAGCCACGCAACTGGCCGAGACAAGTACGATAGGCGAACGTACCCTAGCCTACCGTCTCACGAGATATGACCGAGGCAAGTATCTCGAAGCTATCTGCGAGCCTGCGATACGAGAAATGACCGGAGACAAGTATCTCAAGTGTGCACGAACCACATGTACAAATCAAGCCCGTGATCGCTCGTCGCGCGGCAAGCCGTGGATTAGCGGTCCGTGGACAAATAACATAATCCTCACAATGACCGCATGCCGGCATCTTACCTCGGAAAGCATGGCCATGAAACCATCCTACTAGGCGCGTGCGGTGGGTCATCCATCGCGTCGGCATGTCGAAGAAATAACAAGATAATACTCAAAGTGGGCGTACTGCGTGGACCATCCAACGTGTCAGTATGTCCAAAAGAAATAACAAGATAATACTCAATAGTGGACGCATACTCGTGGACCATCCAACGTGTCAGTATGTCCAAGCAATCAATCAGATAGCCGGCCCTCCCCGAGAGACACGGTGGCACACAATCAAACACTTGCACAACAAAGGCTATCACAACAAGCATAGCCAAGTTCAACGTACTTTCATTTTATGTCAACAATACGGGTTTCAAACCCAAAAATAATACCTACTTTCATTCTTTCAAAAAGACTTCTTTTTACGTAAAAGATACTAATACTCATAGTATCAAAAACACATTTCCTTTTCAAACCAAATTACTTTACTTTCGTAAAAACCTTTACAAGACTTTTAAAATCAAGTATTGTATTCTTTTTAAACCAAGTGCCTTTCTTTTAAAACAACATCAAGTATACTCTTTAAAACTCAAATACTTACTCTTTTCAAAACAAGTAATCTATACTTAAATCAAGTTACTTCTCTTTTTCTGAAATCAAGTTGTTTATAAGTCAAGTCTCTTATTTTTCAAGATCAAGTCTCTTAACTTTCAAAATCAAGTCGTTAAGCTTTCAAAATCAAATCTTTCTTTTATCTTTATAAAGTCGTTATAACTAACTTCCCATAAAGTCATTATAACACTTTATGTTTTAAACAAACAAAATTCATTTCACACACGTACGTCTACCGTACTATATAGTTCACAACAATCATGCTCAAGAGTATAGGAAGAATCACATACCTTTTTAGCTTAAACCACAAGCCAAGTATGTTGCGCGTAGAAGATCCACCTATAACAACCACAATATATCTATCAAACTCTAGCTCCCTTCGTAGCATATTCTAAGTAAACAGTTCCCTATTCTACGGAAAATTCGGCACCTCCCCTCCCCATGAACACATAAATAACCTCCACAACAAGGCTGCTGCCAAGCCAACAACTCGAGGATTACACGTCTAACCGGACGTGTTCAAATCTGCTTCACAATAATACTACACAAGTCTCATAAATACGGTCAATGTAAATCTGATTCAATCCTTTATAATCATCCTTCCAATATATCTAATACTCAGTTCTAAACTACTACAATATGTAATATCCAATTACAATAGGGGGACACAAATCATTACCTCGATAAGCCCAAAATTATCCAAGATTATATGTCGATCTGAGCAACGTTTAGCTCAAATCCTTATGCTCCACCCACTCCAAGCAACCCAGAAGTTTCTAAACAACTTCTCTAAACACTTCAACCAAGCTAGGAAGATTTTCTAGGGTTTCACTTTGCGACTATTGGAAAAAAGTAGTATTTAGGGCTCTAGTATAGAAATAACTTGGAATACAACTAGGGATACTAGGCTAAGGTATTTGGGATTATACCACAATACTTAGAGTATTTCTACACAAGTGGGGAAGGGGGGAAAATACAAGCTAAAGGGAGGAAATATTTGCCTTGGAAAGCTTAAGTGTGGGATGATAATAAGTCTTGACTAAGGGGTATTTATAGAGGATTCAAGGTCAAGATCAATGTAAGTGTATGGTCAAGATTGGGCCATGTGTGTGTGGGTCCCACCACACCACATGGCCAAATCACAAGACAAGTGGCTTGCCACTTGTTAGGTCATTCGGCGAGGACAAGTGTCTAGCCACTTGTCCCACCATTTCGGCCAAGGTGCCCCATGGGGGTGACACGTGTAGCCCCCCGACTCGTCCAAAATATTTCGTCTTCCGAAAATATCCAAAATACCGGAAACCTTAAAAACAAAGCGGGCCCCACAAAACCGTAAATTTCTCCCGTGGGCCCCACGTGACCATTTCCGAAAATAAAATCTCATAATTCTAATATAATCCAAGAAGCCCAAATACCAAATCTGGGAATCCAATTCCCATCAACGAACCTTTTTCCTTCACAAAACCCAGAAACTTTTCCGTCGAAAAATCGCATCTTTCTTCCTTTCCAATTTTTCTGTCGTATTCTCGTACGTACGTCCTCACATACATACCCTGGAACTACGGGGTATAACATTCTTCCCCCTTTAGAAACATTCGTCCCGAATGTTCCTTCTAAGCCTCTAATCAAACGTGTGCCGGTATAGTCTCCACTACTATACTTACAAAAACCGATCATGCCACCACTGGCCAGAATATAAATGTGCGCAAAACTCAAATCCAAGCCAACGAGGAAACACCTCTAATCACCACAAAAATTTCCCACCCATGGTCTAAAGGATACTCCCTTCGCATCTTCACCTCACAAAAGAATAATCACTTCCGTTCTCATAACACATGTTCGCTTCTCTTCCTACTCGTCATACCCTTCTCGTACACCCGAACTCTCTAGTACACGTTCCATAATTCAGTTACCGCTTCAATTTCCACAACCCTGGAGTTACCACCTCCAAACTTGGTCATCTTACTAGTTTCAATTTCCTCTAAGGCCATTCCCGGCCTTCACGATCCGATGCTGGTCGAACGCATCCACAACCCTGTACGATGGTTACCTAAACTTGGGCCTAGCACCCTCGTGACCCTATCACACAGCGGGACTACCACAAATTGACCCTACCCCAAACCGGGCTACGGGTTGACCCGCGACCTTACCTCAACCCGACCCATCTCGCAGCAAACTCTCTCGTTCCCCAATCCGGAACAATCTCACTAATTAAGTCACGAAAACCTAGTGGTCTTCTTAGCTTAACTACTCTCTTATAATTCACACCACTCAGGGACTTATCACACAATTATACCCTACGTATACTATGCACTCCGACAGGTCAATCGTAAACAAAATCTTTTACTCAAGACGGCCTCGCATCTAAGGTCTCCACGTATAATATTCTAAGGCTCACACCTTCCATGTCCCCATACTTATCTTTTCAACTACCCATTTTCTCTAAATCACACTTAACACAATGCTATCCGTATAACACTTCACACGTATCCACCATAATAACATAACCAAGTCTCTTAAGGGCTAAAGGTATCTCTGTAACTACTGCCTTACTTCCTCTTTGTCGCTCTAACCATAATCCTGCCCTGCAGGGTGCCTAGATATATAAGGCGATGAACCAACCACCGATCCCGAAGGTTGAGTCTCTACATCTGTGCTACCGCTAATCGGACAAACTCTCACCAAATGGCCCTGCTGGCCGCAAGCATAACAATCTCTCCAAACTAGTACGACACCCTGAGGACCATCCTCAGCTCTCTATCCATAGAACTCTGGCGAACAGCAACTCAAGATATCCCGAAGTCTCAGACTATCGGATCTAGGGTGAACCACCGGCTCCCGTCCGTCCGCCGTTCATTCCACGGCCTCACTAGTAATCGGGCCATCTCTCGAACTCATATCCTCGGCTCTGAGTCGTGGAGCGGAGGCTCGGTATCGTGGCCTCGTGAAAGCCTTGTCACAACTCGAACCGGGCGTGGTAGTGCCTTACCCGGGCACCCTGGTGATACATCATCAGTGTCGTGGAACATAAAACAATAACATGAAACCAATGCAATAAGACGGTGAAATAAGAAAAGCTAACCCAAAAGCGGTTACCTTCATAATATATAACAATTTAAGCGATTCATCCCTTTCTGACTACGCCCGCGGTACTCTGGACCTACAGAAAGATCGACAACGATGGCGGGAGGCCGCCAAACCTGAATGTAAACACCTACTACGACGGGGACTATACCAGCGATAAGCCTCGGAGGAACGGAGCTTCCCAAGCGCTGACGTGACCACGAGAGCTAGGATCAACGGCGGTGTACCTCAACTGCGGCGTGAGCGGCCCGAAGGAGGTCGATGCAGTACCAAGTATGTGAAGCGAAAAATATTGTAAATGAAATCATAATAGTCTATAAAGCGAGACATGTATGATAACCAAACTACGATTCTGATAAATAGCGATCATGTCAAGTCGGGGACTCGCGCTCAAAGTCATCACTCAAATATAACTATGGGTCTCAAGCCCATACCATCAATCATGCGGTGGAATACCTTCCTCACGGCGATTTATGATATAAAAGCACCAAGAAATACACATGAACACGGGTCCCACCGTGTCCTAATAAAACGATGCTGGGTAAATCTGAAGGCATAACCGACTACTAACACCTACGCGGTACTAACGGTCATAAACTATATCATGATATCTGTCTGGCGTCACATGATCAAAGGCGGTCACTCGCGCGATATCAAATGTGCGCGTCTTGCCACCGAACTCTCCGTAGCTCGCGTAGGCCAACCTCATAGGCCCGCGTGAGGTATTCCTCGCATCGGTAGCTACTCCCGGCATCGTCACGGACTCGCGATCCGCGTAGCCACAGAACCGCGTGACCACAAGGGCGCAAACTAACACGGAACTCCGTAGTTCGCATGGATCCCCTGGACCCGCGTGAGGTATTCTCGAATCATGGTCCCCGCATCGCTGAGTCTACCCGCGTCGGAGGCGACAACCTCGGAGACAAGTCAAGGTGAGTGGTACAATACCAACATAACGGTGAGAGTCAAACAACTTTAAAGCGCGATCGAGGAAACCCCCTTTACACAAAACATCACAAGATATTAACACACGTAGCATCCTAGCATGTTTACTTATCAAATCAACAAGAAAGTATTACAAGGCTATCACAAACCAACACAACCAAGTTATACACACAAGGTACATTCTAATATATGATTAACAAGATCGGGTATCTACTCCCAAAGTACTTCATACATTATCTTTTAAAAGATACGTTACGTTTACAAAAGTCACACAATACCCGTAGTATATGAAAATAGAGTGATTATCTTTTGATGTAAATCAAAACACTTCTCTTCGTAAAATCAAGTAACAACATTCTTTTCCAAATGTTTCAAGTTTGCCTAATTTCAATTACTCAAGTTTCTCATTTTGAAAGGTTTAGTAGTTCATAATTTTAATCACTTAATGATATAATTCTCCTTTAAAAGCAATTTGAGAAACATATGTATACGATCGTGAGTAGGTTATTCTTGTTTATAACAATCTTATTTAAGCGACCATGATCTAGGAAATGTAACATCATTTTGTCTCATCTTAGTTTCTATGCGGATGGAAGTTTCTCTTGGTTTTACTAATACATTATTAGTCAAAACATTTCCCTTTATTAAGCGCTCTTTGTGGTTTGTTCGATACTTATTACGATTTCGAAATCGGTAAAACATTATTGCTTTTAAAATCAAGTACTCATTACTCGCGAATGAGGTTTTACAACATTTTTAACAAAATGTTAATTACGAAGTAAAACAAGTTAAGTCTCTTATCTTTAAGATTAAGCCTCTTAACTTTTAAAATCGATAAACCATTCTCTTTACCTCTCTTAAAGCGTTATACCTAACTTCCCATAAAGCTAGTATAACTCTTCTTTATTATCACACATCAAGTCGATTACCTTTTAAAATCACAAAGCATTTTACACGTATGCGTCTACCGTACTACATAGTTATACACATATCATGCTAGAAAAGATAGGAAGAGGTTCACATACCTCGTGGCGATTATCGACTAATAGCAAAGCGCTCCAAGTACCTCAAACCGTCGGCTACTCCTTAAGCCAAGTAGATCGCGCCACGCATGGTACTTGACCTATAAGGCCACAAGCGACTTATTAACATCTAGGTCTAATCGTAGAACATTCTACGAGAAAATTCGCGACACCTCCCCGCAACAGCGTAAATCTCCTCTCTATCGGGGCCGGCTACCAAGCCAACCGAGGGGTTATCGACTAATCGGGCGTGCACAATTCTACCTCACGAAAAGCTACACAAGTCTCAGTAATACGGTCTATGTAATTACTGATTCGGTACTCTTCTTTCGAAAAGGTTTCTTATTATTGGGCTTAAGTCAAAAGACATTGCGATAACTACGTTCAGTTCTATATAGTATACTTCAACTATATATTCTAACAACATGTAATTTCCAATTACAATAGGGGGACAAGATAATTACCTCGATAAGCCCAAAAATTATCCTAGTTATGTCGCTCACGAGCAACGTTTAGCTCGACTCCGTGCGCTCGACCAGCTCCAAACCACCCTTAGAAGTTCTAACCAACTTCTACATACTACTCCCACTAACTATGGAGATTTTCCTTAGGGTTTGGTTTGAGACAAAAGGGACATTTAGGTAGTATTTTAGACTCTACGTATTGAGGTATCTTTTGAAAATTACAAGGTATACGGCTAAGGTAATTTGGGCATTACAACAATACTTTTGAGAGTATCTCTATACCACAAAAAAGGGGTATTATCACGAAACAACTAGGCTAGGGGTACCCATGCTAGCCCACAAGGAAGGGGAGAACTCTCGGCCAAGGGGAGGATGGTGTTGGGCGAGAACACATATAAGAGAGGGGATTTTAACACTTAGAGATTTGTAGAATGGATGAAGAAGTCTTCAAAGGGGTATTTATAGGTCAAGCAAAGGCCAACCAATGGCCAAGATCATGCCAAGTGCAAGGCAAGTGTAGGGTCGAATCAAGCCAAGTGCACCTTATCCATCTACCACCAAAATATCCTACCAACTCCTTGACCAAACAATGGCCAATTCGTCCAACCCCTTTACCGCCCAAGTCCTTCCAATGAGAGGGTGACAAGTGTCGCCCTCTTGTTGGTCCAAAATGTTTCGTCTCTCGGATAAATACGCAAAAATTAAAAATGACATAGCGGAATTTTTCCTACGAAAATGGAAGCGTTTAGTCGAAAAACGACTCTAGCAGGTGTTGTGCACAAAGAATAATTCGGCCAAGCCTATTCTCAAGTTCAAATTTTTCTACGTACGTCCTTACGTACATACTCACGAAAATACGGGTATAACATTCTCCTCGCCAGAAACATTCGTCGAATGTTTCTTAAATCTCAAACCAAGCGTCGCGAGATAGTCTTCACTACTATACTTACGAACAATCATGCCACTGGCCCACAACAACACTGCGCCAAAATACTTACATCCAAGTCCACGAGGAAACACCTCTAACATCACAAACGCTCCCGTCAGTGCTAAAATATAATTCCTTCGCACTTTCTCCATACAAAAGAAATGGTCACATCTCTCGCTGCAATACATGCTCGCTTCTCCCTTTACTCGTCGTGATACCACTTTTGTCACTTTGCGCGAGGTTCTAGTGTCACTCCGCGACCTAACAAATGGTACCGGGCTGCATGCGATCCCTGAGGCTGTCGTACACTCGAACTCTTACCACATTTCTGATACTGCTTCAATTTCCAAAACTCGGGGTTACAATCTCTAACGTGGTCATCATTAACTGGGAACACTCTGGATGGATCTCGATACTTTCCGATCATAACAATACTGAAGACCGGACGTATTGCCTCCTAAGTCGACGGCAAAGCTAACATATAGGAAACACGGCCTATTCTTCACATGAACTCAAAAGGGCCCAAGTAACTCGGGCTAAGTTCCTCTGTTTTCCAAAACTCGTCACATGACCGGGGTGGTACTTTCAAGAAGACCGACCGTCAACGAACTCTAAGCGTCGTCGCCGATTATCCATACGATTTCTCGAGCTGCGAACCTCTTCTAGACAAGCTTTACCCTATCCATCTGTGGAACAAGCTGAACCAACTATCGAATCTTGTCAACATCGAACCAATCGGCCGGCGACTTACATCCGCCCCTACAAGGCTTCATAAGGCGACATCCGAACACGAAATGGTAGCTTAAACACTCCTCCACAGGAGACAACAATCCCCAACTACCGCGAAATCCAGCGGCGAGGCGAATGCGGTCGAGACTCACTGAGTTCTTAACCACCTTGGTAAAACTTCCGGAAACAAAAACAGCGTACCACTGGCTCCACATGCATCATAAGGTGAAGGTAGGCACCCGTGCAGCCTTACAACCTTTACGATAAATCAACAACTGCCGAGTAAGCGGTCTTTGCTAGAAGACAAGGCGGTGACCTCCTCGGCGACTCTGGTCGAATCGTCCACGAACTCGTCTGTTGGTTAACTAAACTTGGGCATAACACCCTCATAACCCTAACCCAAAGCGGGACCACCACAAACTGACCCCACCACCATACAGGTCGCGGGTTGACCCGCAACGTGGCCTCAACCCGACCCGGCAACGCGGAAGACACTAGCTCCCCGAACCGGAAAACTCTCACTAATCACGTTACGAAAACCTAGCGTTCTTCTTAGCTCAACTACCCTCTTTCATTCCACACTACTCAGGGACTTATCCCACAAACATAGCTCACGTGCACTATGCACTCTTATAAGGGTCAAACATAAACATACGTCTTTTACTCGAGATGGCCTTACCTCTAAGGTCTTCACATATAATGCTCTAAGGCTTACATTTTCTCTAGAGGGTTAAGGATATATCTATATCTCTTTGCTTCACTCCTTAGTCATTCTAATCAAACCTGCCGTGAGGCGCATAAGGAAGATGACGAACTACCCACCGATCCACGAAGGCTAAGTCCTCCTGAGGACACTCTTTACTGCACGCATGGCCACGGCGAGTCGGAAAAGCGAGCACCAACAAAGGCGACATTCCCGGGTTGACATCGCCGCAGCTGTGAATGCGAGGAAAAAGCGAATCCGGTGGTGGAGCCTACGTGTAGTTGTGAGCGGAAACTCGAGCTCGACCAACTCCGCCTACCGAGCGTTCGAAATCCGTGGAAGACCACTGCTGCTGGCGGAGGTGCATATCTAATCTGGCGGTGGCGACTTGCCTCGAAAGTTACCAAAGGACCTTCTTTGCTCGGCCTCTTCTCATCGCCCGTTAACCCGTCGATCTCTACGTTTCTTGGCTTTCTGCATGCGCAAGCGTGCGAGGCCATGCTCGAAGCCTAAGCGAAGAATTACTCTTGTACAACCTCTGCTTAGATAGTCGTCAAGACTCGCGGTACATCGGTATACTCTCTGGTAGCCAAATCCATAGCTAGTAATAGGGTCGCCTTTTTGCAATCTAAATTCTCTGTTCGATCGTGGGCGAAGGTTCAAACATCATGGCGCGATGAGAGCTGCCGCGCCGTGCTAAACTTCTGCGGGGCTTAGTGGCGTCGCGAGAACTCCCGAATGAAGCACCACCCGGTGATGATTGGGCTGTGCCCACGTAACCCTCATGTACTCTACTCGCGGCTCCGCCGGCTACCTTGCCTCACGGGCGGGTTGCCTGCGCGGAGAGCATAGCGGTAAGGGAAAGAAATGCGTGAGAGGGTCCAACTTACAACACGACTCTAAGGCACGATCTCGGAGTGAGAAGAATAGAAACCAATCCTAAATATCCTATAGCCTCACGATTATTGGTGTGGTGCACACACCGATAATCAAGACTCTTGGATACGATGCGTACCACACTTTCAGGATTAAGCGCTCTCGATACCACTTTTGTCACAACTCGAACCGGGCGTGGTGGTGCCTTACCGGGCACCCTAGTGATACATCATCAGTGTCAGTGGAACATAAAACAATAACATGAAACCAATGCAATAAGACGGTGAAATAAGAAAGGCAGGCTAACCCAGCGGTTACGCTTCGTAATATATAACAATTTGAGCGATTACATCCCTTTCTGACAACTCGCCAACGGATTACTCTGGACCTCTAAGAATGATACGATAATAATGGCGGGACGGGGCCCGCCAAACCACGAATGTAAACACCTACTACGACGGGGACTATACGGCGATAAGCCTCGGAGGAACGGAGCTTCCCAAGCTGAATGACCACGAGCTAGGATCGGCGGCGGTGTACCTCAACTGCGGCATGGGCGCGGCCACGGGAGGTCGATCTGACAATACCAAGTATGTGGCGAAAAATCGTAAATGAAATCATAATAGTCTATAAAGCGGAGACATGTATGATAACCAAACTACGATTTACAATAAATAAGCGATCGTATCGTCGAGGACTCGCGCCTCAAAGTCATCACTCAAATATAACTATGGGTCTCAAGCCCATACCATCAATCATGCGTGGAATACGCCCGCCAGCTGGCGGTTTATGATATAAAAGCACCAAGAAATACACATGAACACGAGGTCCACGTGTCCTAATAAAAGCGATGCAGGTAAATGCGAAGGCATAGACTACTAACACCCGCGGTACTAACGGTCATAAACTATATCATGATATCTGTCTGAACCGTCACATGATCAAAGGCGGTCACTCGCCGCGATATCAAATGTGCGCGTCTAGCCACAGAACTCTCGTAGGCGCGTAGGCCAACCTCATAGGCCGCGTGAGGTATTCCTCGCGCATCGGTAGCTACTCCGGCATCGTCACGGACTCGCGATCCGCGTAGCCCAAAGACCGCGTGACCACAAGGGCCGCAAACTAACACGGAACTCCGTAGTTCGCGTGGATCCACGGACCCGCGTAGGTATTCTCGAATCATGGTCCCGGACCGCTGAGTCTACCCGCGTGAAGAGGCGACAACCTCCGGAGACAAGTCAAGGTGAGTGGTACAATACCAACATAACGGCTGAGAGTCAAACAACTTTAAGCGCAGTCGAGGGAAAACCCCCTTTACACAAAACATCACAAGATATTAACACACGTAGCATCCTAGCATGTTTACTTATCAAATCAACAAGAAAGTATTACAAGGCTATCACAAACCAACACAACCAAGTTATACACACAAGGTACATTCTAATATATGATTAACAAGATCGGGTATCTACTCCCAAAGTACTTCATACATTATCTTTTAAAAGATACGTTACGTTTACAAAAGTCACACAATACCCGTAGTATATGAAAATAGAGTGATTATCTTTTGAAGTAAATCGAAACACTTCTCTTCGTAAAATCAAGTAACAACATTCTTTTCCAAATGTTTCAAGTTTGCCTAATTTCAATTACTCAAGTTTCTCATTTTCGAAAGGTTTCGTAGTTCATAATTTTAATCACTTAATGATATAATTCTCCTTTAAAAGCAATTTGAGAAACATATGCGTCATTGAGTAGGTTATTCTTGTTTATAACAATCTTATTTAAGCGACCATGATCTAGGAAATGTAACATCATTTTGTCTCATCTTAGTTTCTATGCGGATGGAAGTTTCTCTTGGTTTTACTAATACATTATTAGTCAAAACATTTCCCTTTATTAAGCCATTTCGTGGTTTGTTCGATACTTATTACGATTTCCAAATCGGTAAAACATTATTGCTTTTAAAATCAAGTACTCATTACTCGCGAATGAGGTTTTACAACATTTTAACAAAATGTTAATTACCAAGTAAAACAAGTTAAGTCTCTTATCTTTAAGATTAAGCCTCTTAACTTTTAAAATCGATAAACCATTCTCTTTACCTCTCTTAAAGCGTTATACCTAACTTCCCATAAAGCTAGTATAACTCTTCTTTATTATCACACATCAAGTCGATTTACCTTTTAAAATCACAAAGCATTTTACACATGTCGTCTCCGTACTACATAGTTATACACATATCATGCTAGAAAAGATAGGAAGAGGTTCACATACCTGCGTGGCGATTATCGACTAATAGCAAAGCGCTCCAGTACCTCAAACCGTCGGCTACTCCTTAAGCCAAGTAGATCGCGCCACGCATGGTACTTCAACCTATAAGGCCACAAGCGCTTATTAACATCTAGGTCTGTCGTAGAACATTCTACAGAAAATTCGACACCTCCCCATGACGGCGTAAATCTCTCTCTATCGGGTAGCTACGAGCCAACCAGGGGGTTATCGACTAATCCGGACGTACACAATTCTACCTCACGGAAAAGCTACACAAGTCTTTGTATCTTGTTATACCCGTATTTCAGTATATGCGTGGCGCGTCGTATTATAATTTGAGCCTTAAAGTTGGCTAGTTTCGAAATTTGTATACAAGTGACGAAAAGAGTCATTTTCCAACGAAGCGTTTCCACAACTTACGTAGGGAAAATTCCGGCTATGTCATTTATAATTTTTGCGGATTTTTCCGAGAGACGAAACATTTTGGACCAACGGGAGGGTGACATGTGTCACCCTCACATTGGGCGTGAAAGTGCACGGCAAAGGCAAGACTTGCGCGTTTTTACGCCTTGGTTAGGTAGGATATTTTTGTGCAAGTGGTTGTGGTAGATGGATAAGGTCCACGTGGTTTAAATCTAGCCCTACACTTGCACCACACTTGTCTTCATCTTGGCCATTGGTTGGCGTCACTTGACTATAAATGCCTCTAAGTTGAAGACTTTCTTCATCCTCACTTGAGCAATCTATCTACGTCTCAAAATCCTCCCTCCCTCGGGTACTTTCGTCCACCACATCCCCCTCCCCCGTTGAGAAGGCCCTTTGGCCGAGAGCTTCCCTCGCTGTAGTGGTTAGCAGTAGGGTACCCACTGCCTAGTTGTTTCGTATAATACCCCTTTTTGTGGTATAGAAATACTCTCCTAGTATTGTTATAATGCCCAAATACCTTGGCCCAAATACCTTATAGTATTCCCAAGGTTACACTTTTACAAAAGCCCAGAAAATACTATTATACTTCCTCGATCCAAAAACGAAACCCTAAGTAAATCTTCACCGTAGTTGAAGTTATAAGTAGAAGTTGGTTAGAACTTCTAAGGGTTGTTGGAGCGGGTTGGAGCGCATGGGTAGGAGCTAAACCTTGCTCGGGATCGACATATAACTTGGATAAATTTTGGGCTTATCGAGGTAAACACTCATGACTTACATTGTAAATGGAAATTACATGTTGTAGGAGTATATAGTTAAGTATACTATATATAGAACTGAACATAGTTGTGCGGCAATGTCTTTTGACTTAAGCCTGAATAATACTTACGGCAATGTCTTGCGACTTAAGCCTGAATTTTAAGAAGTGAATCAAGCGTAATTACATAGGGTGTATTCTGATGAGACTTGTGTAGTATTCTTGTGAGTAGAATTGTACGTCAGGTTAGGCGTGCAAACCCCCACTGGTTGGCTTTGTGGCCAGGCCTCGATTGAGGAGGAGATTTCTGTTGTTGCGGGGAGGGGAGGTCTTTGCGAATTTTACGTAGAATATTCTACTTTGAGATCTAGGATGTTAATAGGTGCCTTGTGGCCTCTATAGGTTGAAGTACTACGTGTGGTGCAATCTACGCGGCTTAAGGAGTAGCCGACGGTTTGAAGTACTTGGAGCGTTTTGCTATTAGTCGATAATCGTCGCGAGGTATGTGAACCTCTTCCTATCTTTTCTAGCATGATATGTGTGAGCTATGTAGTGCGGTGAAGCGTACATGTGTTAAGCTATTTGGTTGTTTTAAAACATAAGTGTTATACTAGCTTTATGGGAAGTTAGGTATAACGTCTTAAGGGTGGTAAAATGAATGGTTTATTAATTTCAAAAGTT
The DNA here is from genome assembly GCA_029844215.1 of Przewalskia tangutica. Taxonomy (NCBI): domain Eukaryota; kingdom Viridiplantae; phylum Streptophyta; class Magnoliopsida; order Solanales; family Solanaceae; genus Przewalskia; species Przewalskia tangutica. The sequence goes on from CM056726.1 coordinate 60,724,858, forward strand.
AAGAATGGATCTTATAAGATAAGAGACTTAACTTAAATGAATTAATATGGATTTTGTGTGAAACCTCATTCGTGAGTAATGAGTACTTGGTTTTTAAAAGGAATAATGTTTCTTGATTTGGAAATCGAATGTGTATCAATAAACCCTTTGGCGTTAATAAAGGAGAATGTATTGAATAATTAAGTATTATTAAAACCCGATAGAAACCTCCATCTGCATAGAAGCTAGATGAGACAAAATGATATTACATTTTCTAGATCATGAGCTTAATAAGATTGATTATGAACAAGATTAACCTACTCACCTATGGCATATGTTACTCTATTGTTTTAAAAAGAGGTTAAGACATTGAACTATGAAACTTTTCTAAAAAGAGACTTGCGTAATTGAAATTAGGCAAACTAGAACTTTTAGGGAAAAGAAAGGCATTGTGTTGTCTTAAAATGGTTTAAAACATAAAGTGTTACAACAGCTTTATGGGAAGTTGGTTATAACGACTTTATGAAAACAAAAGAAGGGTTTTATCATTTGTTTTAATGTGGTAACTTGACTTTTAAAGAGAAGTATTTTGGTCCAAAGGAAGGCATGGTATTGCCTTAATTCGGTCTTAAAAGGAAAGTATGAAAGTTGTTTTGGTTTACTTAAAAGATATAATTCACACATTTTTATATACTACGGGTATCGGGTGACTTTTAGAAAGGAATGAATCTCTTAAAAGGAATTTAACGTAGGTAGTACTTTAGGGTTAAAATCCGGACTTTGACATAAAATGAAAGTACCTTGAGTTGTGTATAACTTGCCTATGCTTGTTGTTATGAAACTTGACCATGTTACGTGTGATAGCCTTGTTGTGCAAATCTTGTGTTCTACTCGACTAGGTTCATCCGGAATGTATTTCACTCGACTACGGTTCATCAGGGAATGTATTTCACTCGACTCTAGGTTCATCAGGAATGTATTTCACTCGACTCTGGGTTCATCAGGAATGTATTTCACTCGACTACCGGTTCATCAGGAATGTATTTCACTCGACTCTAGGTTCATCAGAATGTATTTCACTCGACTACGGTTCATCCGGAATGTATTTCACTCGACTCTGGTTCATCAGAATGTATTTCACTCGACTCTGGTTCATTCGGGAATGTATTCCACTCGACTACAGGTTCATGGGATGAGCAGGAATGTATTCCACGTTTCTATCTTTGGGTCCATAAGATGGGTGAGACACATTATCGTATCACATGATTTGTACCTAGGCTGGCGGTGAGGAAGGAGTTCCACGGGCATGAGGATGACTTTGAGGCGTGAGTCCACGACTTGACATATTTGCTTTTATGTTGTGAGCGTAGTTTGGTTATCATACATGTCTCTGCTTTATATAGACTATTATGATTTCATTTCTGATATTTCTGATTTCACATACTTGGTACTGTTATCTTGACCTCCTTCGAGGATGCGTTCATCTGCGGTAGAAGTACATCATTGTCGATCCCCGCTTATAGGATCACATTTCAGCGTGTTGGGAAGCTCCGTTCCTTCGGAGGCTTATCTTTGGTATGTTACCCTGAGTTTGTAGGTTCTTGTACATTCAGGGGTATGGCGGGGCCCTGTCCCGTCATAGTTGTTGTCACTTCTTAGAGGTATGTAGTATTGTTGTGGCGATGCGTAAAAGGATAAGCTGTTCGGGTATTTATGTATATATCTGAAGGCAAGCTGTTTTGGTTGGCTTTGTTTATTTATCATGTCTCTTAATTCATGTTCATGTTTTTATTTCCTGATTTTCTCGATATTGTATCACTAGGGTGCGGGGTAAGGCACGATCCACGGGCGAGTTAGTCGTGACAAAAGTGGTATCAGAGCAGTTAGTCCTCGGAAAGTGTCTACAGACCGTGTCTAGTAGAGTCTTGATTATCGATGTGTTGTGCACCACATCTATAATCAGGAGGCTATAGGACATTTAGGATTGGTTTCCATTCTTCTCATTCTGAGATCGTGCCTTAGAGGTGTGTGGTAAGGTGGACCCTCCGGCGTATTCCTTTCTTTTACGATTATGCCTCGCGTAAGGCAACCTGAGCCCGGATGGGCAAGCGATCGAGGAGGCTGTTAGTGAGATCTGAGAGAATGCGAGCGCGGGGCGGTCGATGCACGAGCAGTGCTTCGACGGCGGGTTTCGTGATCGCCCAGCACGTGAGTTTAGAGCGCAGCGATGGGCTGCGAGACTCTGATGCACGAGCCTCTAGTCCCACAACACAGGCGGATGAGATGGGGTACAAGGAGATGGCGATTCTTGGCGGTCGTGGCGAGATATGAGATAGGCTTGATCAGCGATTCGATCCAGTAGCACCGTAGTTCACCCCGGCGAGCGATTTGAGACTACGGGATTTTACGAGTGTAACGCGAGTTTTATGGGTCGAGGCACGAGGATGATCGCAGGAGTTCATCCGGAGATTCTGGTCGTCATGAGTGATCAAGGCATCGGATACCGAGTCGGTGGTCTGAGTTACGCATCGGTGCGTGATCCGCGATCGTGGTTTGATTCGTGGGAGCTGTCGGGAGAGAATGCACTTCCGGTATATGGGGCGAGTTCTCAAAGGCATTTCTTGCACACTTCTTGCCTCCGCGGATGAGAGGGCTCGGTAAACAGTTTTTGGCGTTGAGCGGGGCGGGCGGACGGTTAGAAGTACAATGTGGAGTTCGACTCATTAGCTCGGTATGTTCCATTGTGGTAGGCGATATGGAGGGCGAGTACACGGCTACGTCAGGGCTAGATGATTACTTAGCGAGGCTTATGCGGGTGTAGCTCTTCAGTGGGCATGGACATTGCCGCGTACGCAAGCTCATGCACTAGGATGTGAGGCACGCGGAGGTCGACGGAATGGCGAGATCGTGAGAAGGCGAGCAGCGGGGTCCTTTGGTAACTTTCGAGGCGGACCGCCTCGGCCCGATCTAGTTATGTACCTCCACGATGCAGTGGTCCTCCGATCTTGGGGCGTTCGGTATTTGGGAGCTGGTCGAGCTCAGGGCTTAGTTCCACGGTATACGTGAGTGCTAGCGGCCAGTTCATGTCCCTCGGTGTACGATGTGGCAAACATCATCGGGAATGTCGTCTTTCTGGTGCTTGTTTCACTGCGGCCGTCGAGGGCCATGTGTGAGAGGCGTGCTTATAGGAGAGTACCGGCGGCAGCGCGACCTGCGGATCGATGGCGAGTTCATCTCGCCTACGGTATGCGCCTGCAGGTGCCTATGATTAGAGTGGGCGGTAGGTTCAGGTATATCCTTAACCCTCTAGAGATTTGTATGCATGATATAATGACCTTCTTATTGTGTGCTACATAGCGTTATGTTGGTTATGAGTTAGAAAGCATGGAAAGTGTGAACTTTAGAATATTTCGTGTTGAGACCTTAGAGGTAAGGTCATCTTGAATAAAAGATTTTACGGTTAGTCTTTGTTGAAATACTTGGTTTGCGTATAAATGTGTTCTGGGATAATTCCTTGGGTAGTGTAAAATGGAAGTGGTAGCTTTCATGACTTGTATAGGTAAGATTGTTCGGATCGAGAGCAGAGAAGTCGGCGTGTGAGGCTCGGGTTGAGGGCGTGTTGCGTGTCAACCGTGGCAGGAATGAGTGGGGTCAGCTACAGGTGGTCGCCGGTGGTAGGTCACGAGGTGCTAGGCCCAGTTTAGATGACCATCGTATGAGTTCGTGGTTATGTTCGACGAAGCGGATCGTGAAGGCGGGAATGGCCTTAAGGAAGATCGAGGCTAGTAAGATGACCAAGTTTGGAGTAGTGACTCCAAAGTTTTGGAAAGCGAAGTGTGATGCGTATACTAGAAGAGTTCAAGAGTTCGAGAAGAGTACGACGAGTAAGGGTAGAGGCGAGCATGTATTGCGAGCATAGATATGACCATTTCTTGTGAAGGGAGAAGGTGCGAAGGATGTATATTTTAGACCTCAGGGATCGCATGCAGTCCGGTACCAGTTGTTGGGTCGCCGGAGTGACACTAGAACCTCGCGGCAAAGTGACAAAAGTTTGTGATGTTAGAGGTGTTTCCTCGTGGACTTGGATGTAAGTATTTGCGCGGGTGTTTCGTGGCCAGTTGTGGAGTTGGCAACTTATTAGAAGAACTTTATCGTTATCCGTCTTGAGAAGGAACATTCGGGACGAATGTTTCTAAGGAGGGGAGAATGTTATACCGTATTTCAGTATATGCGTGGCGCGTCGTATTATAATTTGAGCCTTAAAGTTGGCTAGTTTGAAATTTGTACACAAGTGCAGAAAGAGTCGTTTTCAGAAATGTTTCCACGACTACGTAGGGAAAATTCCGGCTATGTCATTTATAATTTTTGCGGATTTTTCAGAGGCGAAACATTTTGGACCAACGGGAGGGTGACATGTGTCACCTCACATTGGCGTGAAAGTGCAGTAAAGCAAGACTTACGTTTTTGTGCCTTGGTTAGGTAGGATATTTTTGTGCAGTGGTTGTGGTAGATGGATAAGGTCCACATGGTTTAAATCTAGCCTACACTTGCACCTTGTCTTCATCTTGGCCATTGGTTGGCCGTCACTTGACCTATAAATACCCTCTAAGTTGAAGACTTTCTTCATCCTCACTTGAGCAATCTACTAAGTCTCAAAATACTCCCTCCTCTTGTTCTTTCGTCCACATCCCCCTCCCCTTTGAGAAGGCCCTTTGGCGAGCTTCCCTCCCTTTGTAGTGGTTAGCAGTAGGGTACCCCACTAGCCTAGTTGTTTCGTATAATACCCCCTTTTTGTGGTATAGAAATACTCTCTAGTATTGTTATAATGCCCAAATACCTTGGCCCAAATACCTTATAGTATTCCCAAGGTTACACTTTTACAAAAGCCCGGAAAATACTATTATACTTCCTCGATCCACAAAAGCGAAACCCTAAGTAAATCTTCACGTAGTTGAAGTTATAAGTAGAAGTTGGTTAGAACTTCTAAGGGTTGTTGGAGCGGGTTGGAGCGCGGAGTAGGAGCTAAACCTTGCTCGGGATCGACATATAACTTGGATAAATTTTGGGCTTATCGAGGTAAACACTCATGACCTTACATTTGTAAATGGAAATTACATGTTGTAGGAGTATATAGTTAAGTATACTATATATAGAACTGAACATAGTTGTGCGGCAATGTCTTTTGACTTAAGCTGAATAATACTTACGGCAATGTCTTGCGACTTAAGCTGAATTTTAAGAAGTGGTATCTGTAATTACATGGGTGTATTCAGATGAGACTTGTGTAGTATTCTTGTGAGTAGAATTGTACCGCGTCCGGTTAGGCGTGCAAACCCCACTGGTTGGCTTTGTAGCGGCCTCGATTGAGAGGAGATTTCTGTTTGCGGGGAGAAGGAGAATCTTTGCAATTTTACGTAGAATATTCTACGTTGAGATCTAGGATGTTAATAGGCGCCTTGTGGCCTCTATAGGTTGAAGTACTACGTGTGGTGCAATCTCGTGGCTTAAGGAGTAGCCAAGCGGTTTGAAGTACTTGGGCGTTTTGCTATTAGTCGATAATCGTCGCGAGGTATGTGAACCTCTTCCTATCTTTTCTAGCATGATATGTGTGAGCTATGTAGTGCGGTGAGCGTACGTGTGTTAAGCGTATTTGGTTGTTTTAAAACATAAGTGTTATACTAGCTTTATGGGAAGTTAGGTATAACGTCTTAAGGGTGGTAAAATGAATGGTTTATTAATTTCAAAAGTTAAGAAATGGATCTTATAAGATAAGAGACTTAACTTAAATGAATTAATATGGATTTTGTGTGAAACCTCATTCGTGAGTAATGAGTACTTGGTTTTAAAAGGAATAATGTTTCTTGATTTGAATCAGAATGTGTATCAATAAACCACTGCAGCGTTAATAAAGGAGAATGTATTGAATAATTAAGTATTATTAAAACCAGTAGAAACCTCCATCTGCATAGAAGCTAAGATGAGACAAAATGATATTACATTTTCTAGATCATGGCTGCTTAATAAGATTGATTATGAACAAGATTAACCTACTCACCTATGGCATATGTTACTCTATTGTTTTAAAAAGAGGTTAAGACATTGAACTATGAAACTTTTCTAAAAAGAGACTTGCGTAATTGAAATTAGGCAAACTAGAACTTTTAGGGAAAAGAAAGGCATTGTGTTGTCTTAAAATGGTTTAAAACATAAAGTGTTACAACAGCTTTATGGGAAGTTGGTTATAACGACTTTATGAAAACAAAAGAAGGGTTTTATCATTTGTTTTAATGTGGTAACTTGACTTTTAAAAGAGAAGTATTTTGGTCCAAAAGGAAGGCATGGTATTGCCTTAATTCGGTCTTAAAAAGGAAAGTATGAAAGTTGTTTTGGTTTACTTAAAAGATATAAGTCACACATTTTTATATACTACGGGTATCGGGTGACTTTTAGAAAGGAATGAATCTCTTAAAGGAATTTAACGTCGTAGTACTTTAGGAGTTAAAATCCGGACTTTGACATAAAATGAAAGTACCTTGAGTTGTGTATAACTTGCCTATGCTTGTTGTTATGAAACTTGACCATGTTACGTGTGATAGCCTTGTTGTGCAAGTACTGTGTTCTACTCGACTACCGGTTCATCCGGGAATGTATTTCACTCGACTAGGTTCATCCGAATGTATTTCACTCGACTCTGGGTTCATCAGGAATGTATTTCACTCGACTACGGTTCATCCGGAATGTATTTCACTCGACTAGGTTCATCAGAATGTATTTCACTCGACTCACGGTTCATCCGAATGTATTTCACTCGACTCTAGGTTCATCCAGGAATGTATTTCACTCGACTAGGTTCATCCGGAATGTATTTCACTCGACTCAGGTTCATCCGGAATGTATTTCACTCGACTCACAGGTTCATCCAGAATGTATTCCACTCGACTAGGTTCATAGGATGAGCAGAATGTATTCCACACGTTTCTATCTTTGGGTCCATAAGATGGGCGAGACACATTATATGTATCACATGATTTGTACCTAGGCTGGCGGTGAGGAAGGAGTTCCACGGGCGTGAGGATGACTTTGAGGCGTGAGTCACGACTTGACATGGCGCTTTTATGTTGTGATCGTAGTTTGGTTATCATACATGTCTCTGCTTTATATAGACTATTATGATTTCATTTACGATATTTTCTGATTTCACATACTTGGTACTGTTGTACTAACCTCCTTGGGGCTGCGTTCATGCGCGGTAGAAGTACATCGATCGATCCTCGCTTATAGGATCACACTTGACGTGTTGGGAAGCTCCGTTCCTTGGAGGCTTATCTTTGGTATATTACCATGAGTGCATAGGTTCTTGTACATTCGGGGTATGGCGGGGCCTGTCGTCATAGTTGTTGTCACTTCTTAGAGGTATGTAATCTTGTTGTGGCGATGTCGTAAAAAGGATAAGCTGTTCGGGTATTTATGTATATATCTTGAAGGCAACTGTTTTGGTTGGCTGTTTATTTATCATGTCTCTTAATTCATGTTCATGTTTTTATTTCACTGATTTTCTCGATGTTGTATCACTAGGGTGCGGGTAAGGCACGATCCACGGGCCGAGTTCGGTCGTGACAAATCTGATCTATGTAATTCTGATTCGTACTCTTCTTTGAAAAGGTTTCTTATTATTCGGGCTTAAGTCAAAAGACATTGCGATAACTACGTTCGATTCTATATATAGTATACTTCAACTATATATTCTAACAACATGTAATTTCCAATTACAATAGGGGACAAGATAATTACCTCGATAAGCCCAAAATTATCCTAGTTATGTCGCTCCTGAGCAACGTTTAGCTCCAACTCCGTGCGCTCCAACCCGCTCCAAACCACCCTTAGAAGTTCTAACCAACTTCTACATACTACTCCCACTAACTATGGAGATTTTCCTTAGGGTTTCGGTTTGAGACAAAAGGGACATTTAGGTAGTATTTTCGGGCTCTACGTATAGAGGTATCTTTTGAAAACTACAAGGTATACGGCTAATGTAATTTGGGCATTACAACAATACTTTTGAGAGTATCTCTATACCACAAAAAAAAGGGGTATTATACGAAAACAACTAGGCTAGGGGGGGGGTACCCCACGACTAGCACCACAAGGAGGGGGGGAGAACTCTCGGCCAAGGGGGAGGGGTATGGTGTTGGACGAGAACACATATAAGAGAGGGGGGGATTTTAACACTTAGAGATTTGTAGAATGGATGAAGAAGTCTTCAAAGGGGGGGGGGGGTATTTATAGGTCAAGCAAAGGCCAACCAATGGCCAAGATCATGCCAAGTGCAAGGCAAGTGTAGGGTCAAGATCAAGCCAAGTGCACCTTATCCATCTACCACCAAAATATCCTACCAACTCCTTGACCAAACAATGGCCAATTCGTCCAACCCCTTTACCGCCCAAGTCCTTCCAATGAGAGGGTGACAAGTGTCGCCCTCTTGTTGGTCCAAAATGTTTCGTCTCTCGGATAAATACGCAAAAATTAAAAATGACATAGCCGGAATTTTTCCTACGAAAGCTGTGGAAACGTTTCGTCGAAAAACGACTCTAACCGGGTGTTGTGCACAAAGAATAATTCGGCCAAGCCTATTCTCAAGTTCAAATTTTTCTACGTCGCCCCACGTACATACTCAAAATACGGTATAACATCGCCGCTCTAAACTCGCTAGGGCTAGCGGCGTCGTAAAACTCGTCGTCTGAAGTACTATCTCAGGTAATGACCAGGCCTGTGCCCTCGTAACCCTCTGTGTTCTACTCGTAGCTCTCTCTGCTATCTTGCCCATCTGGGCTCTGGTTGCCTTTCGCAGAGGCATAACTGGTACATACGAATACGTCCGAGGGAGTCCAACTTATAACACAACTCTAAGGCACGATCTCAGAGTGAGAAGAATAGAAACCAATCCTAAATATCTCATAGCCTCCTGATTATAGGTGTGGTGCACAACACACCGATAATCAAGACTATACTAGATACGGTCTGTAGACACTTTCCGAGGATTAACTGCTCTGATACCACTTTTGTCACGACCTGATCTCGAGCCCGCGATTGGTGCCTTACCCCGGGCACCCTAGTGATAACAACATCAGAGAAAATCAGCGGAAATAAAATTTAAACGGGAAACAAGAGACAATATAAGAAAACAGGCCAACCAAAACGGTTACCTTCATGTATATACATATAACTGAACAGTTAAAATCCTTTACAAACCCTGCCCACAACAGTACTACAGACCTCTAAGAATGTAACAACATCTATGACGGGACAGGGCCCCGCCATACCCCTGAATGTACAAGTACCTACACTGACAGGGGACTATACCAAAAGATAAGCCTCCGGAGAAACGGAGCTTCCCAACGCTGAACTGCGATCCTATGAGCGAGGATCAACAACTGGTGTACCTCTACCTGCGGCATGAACGCAGCCCCCCGAAGGAGGTCAGTACAACAGGTACCAAGTATGTGAAACTGAAAATACTGTAATGAAAACCACATTTCATCATTTTATAAAACCATTTCGTAATAAGTAAACAGTTAGGTCAAGTAAGGGGACGCATATCCCCAGAATAATCACTCACACATAACTATGGGTCTCACGCCCATAATATCACTCATGCCCGTGGAACTCATTCTCATCGCCGCGATACATGATGTAAAACAACACCCGTATGTGAACACGAACACTAGATCCACTGCGTCGTCAAACCGATCGGGCGAGTAGAATAACCCATATCGGTTCAGCTAGTCATATCCCTTCACGGGCAAGGTACGGAAGCCAACTACCAGATCCAAAAGCTAGCCACGCAACTGGCCGAGGCAAGTACCATAGGCGAACGTACCCTAGCCTACCGTCTCACGAGATATGACCGAGGCAAGTATCTCAAGCTATCTACCAGAGCCTGCCGATACACGAAAATGACCGGGACAAGTATCTCGTGTGCGAACCACGTGTACAAATCAAGCGTGATCGCTCGTCACCGCGGCAAGCTTCATGGATTAGCGGTCCATGGACAAATAACATAATCCTCACAATGACCGCATGCCCCGGCATCTTACCTCGGAAAGCATGGCCATGAAACCATCCTACTGGACGCATGCCCGTGGATCATCCATCGCGTCAGCATGTCCAAAGGAAATAACAAGATAATACTCAAAGTGGACGCATACTCGTGGATCATCCAACGTGTCAGTATGTCCAAAAGAAATAACCAGATAATACTCAATAGTGGATGCATATTCGTGGACCATCCAACGTGTCAGTATGTCCAAGCAATCAATCAGATAGTCGGCCCTCCCCGAGAGACACGGTAGCACACAATCAAACACTTGCACAACAAAGGCTATCACAACAAGCATAGCCAAGTTCAACGTACTTTCATTTTATGTCAACAATACGGGTTTCAAACCCAAAAATAATACCTACTTTCATTCTTTCAAAAAGACCTCTTTTTACGTAAAAGATACTAATACTCGTAGTATCAAAAACACATTTCCTTTTCAAACCAAATTACTTTACTTTCGTAAAAACCTTTACAAGACTTTTAAAATCAAGTACTGTATTCTTTTTAAACCAAGTACCTTTCTTTCAAAACAACATCAAGTATACTCTTTAAAACTCAAATACTTACTCTTTTCAAAACAAGTAACCTATACTTAAATCAAGTTACTTCTCTTTTTCTGAAATCAAGTTGTTTATAAGTCAAGTCTCTTATCATTCAAGATCAAGTCTCTTAACTTTCAAAATCAAGTCGTTAAGCTTTCAAAATCAAATCTTTCTTTTATCTTCATAAAGTCGTTATAACTAACTTCCCATAAAGTCATTATAACACTTTATGTTTTAAACAAACAAAATTCATTTCACATACGTACGTCTACCGTACTATATAGTTCACAACAATCATGCTCAAGAGTATAGGAAGAATCACATACCTTTTTAGCTTAAACCACAAGCCAAGTATGCCGCGCGTAGAAGATCCACCTATAACAACCAAAATATATCTATCAAACTCTAGCTCCCTTCGTAGCATATTCTAAGTAAACAGTTCCCTATTCTACGGAAAATTCGGCAGCACCTCCCCCCCGCAAACACATAAATAACCTCCCCCTAACAAGGCCTGCTACCAAGCCAACAACTCCAAGGGGATTACACGTCTAACCGGACGTGTTCAAATCTGCTTCACAATAATACTACACAAGTCTACTGTAAATACAGTTCAATCCTTTATAATCATCCTTCCAATATATCTAATACTCAGTTCTAAACTACTACAATATGTAATATCCAATTCTGATAGGGGACAGATCATTACCTCGATAAGCCCAAAATTATCCAAGATTATATGTCGATCTGAGCAACGTTTAGCTCCAAATCCTTACGCTCCAACCCGCTCAAGCAACCCCAGAAGTTTCTAAACAACTTCTCTAAACACTTCAACCAAGCTAGGAAGATTTTCTGTGGTTTCACTTTGCGACTATTGGAAAAAAAGTAGTATTTCCGGGCTCCTAGTATAGAAATAACTTGGAATACAACTAGGGATACTAGGCTAAGGTATTTGGGATTATACCACAATACTTAGAGTATTTCTACACAAGTGGGGGAAGGGGGACGAAAATACAAGCTAAAGGGAGGGAAATATTTTCCTTGGAAAGCTTAAGTGTGGGATGATAATAAGTCTTCAACTAAGGGGGTATTTATAGAGGATTCAAGGGTCAAGATCAATGTAAGTGTATGGTCAAGATTGGGCCATGTGTGTGTGGGTCCCACCACACCACATGGCCAACGAAATCACAAGACAAGTGGCTTTCCACTTGTTATGTCATTTCGGCCAAGGGACAAGTGTCTAGCCACTTATCCCACCATTTCGGCCAAGGTGCCACATGGGGGTGACACGTGTCGCCCCCCGACTCGTCCAAAATATTTCGTATTCCAAAAATATCCAAAATACCGGAAACCTTAAAAACAAAGCGGGCCCCACAAAAACGTAAATTTCTCCCGTGGGCCCCACGTGACCATTTCCGAAAATAAAATCTCATAATTCTAATATAATCCAAGAAGCCCAAATACCAAATCTGGGAATCCAATTCCCATCAACGAACCTTTTTCCTTCACAAAACCCGAAAACTTTTCCGTCGAAAAATCGCATCTTTCTTCCTTTCCAATTTTTCTGTCGTATTCTCGTACGTACGTCCTCACATACATACTCTGGAACTACGGGGTATAACACATACCTTCCCGGTATTTATTTAGTCCTTACCAAATCCTGGTAACCTAAAACCATTCTAGGCAACACGCGTCCGACCCTCATACATAAATACGTATAGTTGTATGTCACAATACCAACTATACTACAAACATTACCTACCTGGATACGCAATCCACATCATCTTTCCTGGGTCACTGCTGCCTTTCTCGTAGCTGCAAACAACATAACCTGTTAGGGAGAGACGACCCTAACCACACATCTCTATCGCACGATCTTAGAGTGAGAAGAATGGAAACCAATCCTAAATGTCCTGCAGCCTCCTGATTATAGATGTGGTGCACAACACACCGATAATCAAGACTCTACTAGACACGGTCTGTAGACACTTTCCGAGGACTAACTGCTCTGATACCACTTTTGTCACGACCCGACCCCGGGCCCGCGACTGGTGCCCTACCTGGGCACCCCTTACAGGTATACATCAGAGAATAGCAGCGGAACATACACAACTCTTAAAATAAAAATCATAATTAGACAGTAGACATCAATCGGCTAGCCGATAAGGCCGTCTTTCGTAACATATACAATACAAAATTAAAACCGTACATCTTTGTTCTTACAAACCCAATCCACCAATGTGACTACAGACCTCTAAGAATAACAACTTTGGCGGGACAGGGGCCCGCCATACCCCTGAATGTACAACAAGCGATACGAGGATAAGCCTCAAATAAAAAAGCTTATCAACAGCAGAACAGTGATCCTAAGAGTGAGGATCAGCAGCACGCACTCTACTGCGGCATACGCAACCCGAAGGAGGTCGATGAAACATGTACCAAATATGTGGCGAAATCTTGTAATGAAATCATAAGTCTATAATAAAACTGGAGACATGTATGATAGCTCAATTAACAGTACACTGTGCCTTACTAACAATGAGAGTAAATAAGAGTATACTTACAACATAAAAATAGAAAGCTCACGATCAAAGCAGGACAACCCGCCCCGCATATATCATTAAGCAATCCTACTCCTGGGACTATTTCACCCGCAAGGGTCGTGTGGATCCGCATGAGGTATTCCTCGCATAGGCTGTATCCGCCCGCATAGGTCGTGTAGACCCGCATGAGGTATTCCTCGCATAGGACTGATCCGCCCCGCATGGGACTATTTCACCCGCATAAGCCCTTACGGACCCGCATGAGGTATTCCTCGCATCATGGGTAGCAAATCCACGGAATATGCAAATGCCACAAACCCGGGGAATGACCCCGTAATGAATAACATACCACTAGCACAAACCGGCTATCACACATAACATAAGCACTACCGGCTTATCATACATAAAATAGGCACTACCGGCTTATCATATCATATATAAGCAAGTTAAGAAATCCCCTAACTTCTTATTAGTCTTGTCACGACCCATTCCGGGGCCCGTGACTGGTGCCTTACCGGGGCACCCAAGTAGTCATACATCAGAGTAATCAGCGGAAATATAAAACAAGACATGAAACAGTTTATAAAATAAGACACAGTTTATGTGAGAAAACATCGCCTTTCGGCATATATATAAAAACATGGTTTTAGCAGTTACATCAGATACTGTACAACATGACTACAGACCTTTAAGGAAATATACAACTATGGCGGGACAGGGCCCCGCCATACCCTGACTGTACAAAACTATCTACAACAGGGAGATCATACCCAAAAGTAGAGCCTCGGAAAGATGGAGCTCGACACCAACGTAGAGATCCTAAGAATGTGGATCTAGCACTGCTTTGCCACCTGCGGCATGAGCAGCCCCAGGAGGTCGATAACAGTACTAAGTATATGAAATCTGTAAAAATACTTAAATGAAAACATATCATTTTTAAAACGGTTTTGAAAGTATGTATGAAACAACCAGGGGACTGCACATAGTGCCACATCATAAACAAGAGCAACAATAGGTAAAGCGTAGTGTCTTTTCTAGCATGAATGATCGGCGGGGCCAATTGCGTAGTATCACCATGCAAGCCTAATCACTCGACTCTCGTAGTCCGCATAGGCCACTCACATAGGCCCGCATAGGTACATAACCCGCGTCGAGGGTAGCTATTCCTCGGCGTCGCCCCGACTCGTAGTCCGCATGGCCACATAGACCGCGTGAGGTATAACCCGCATCACTAACCGGAACTCCGTAGCTCCGCATAGGTCCCCTGGACCGCATGAGGTATTCTCGAATCATGGTCCCCGGACACGAGTCTACCCCGCGTCGGAGGCGACAACCCCGGTAATATGTCAAGAGGTGGTGATAGTACACTAACATAACAGCATCTTTAAACAACATAAGCACAACAAGAATACTCTCTTATACAAACGTTACAAGACACTAACACACATAGCATCATATCATGTCTACTTATCAAACCATCTTATTATTCTTTTCACAATTCAATATAAAGTCGTTATAAACACATAGGCAAAAGCTTCTTTTATCATTCTTAAGTGGTTATACTTAACTTCCCATAAAGCTAGTATAACTCTTAAGCTTTTGTTTTAAAACCAATTAGTTCTTTTATTAAAAATGATTCGAGATTCTTTTGAAATGCTTTCGATTCTTTATTATTCGAGCTTAAGCGTGAGGCATTCTGTAAGTATTATTCGAGCTTAAGTCAAAGACATTGCGTAGTTATTATTCGATTAACACATGCACGTCTACTATATATATATTGTAAAATATCATGCTTTAGGAAGAATCACATACCTTCTCGTGAAAACCACCGCCAAGTTGAATATGTCGCGCAGAGTCACCTATAATAGTCACAGACATCTATCAAAGACTACTCAAGGTCATTCTAAGCAGAGGGTTCACAATTCTACGGAAAGTCGGGCAAGACTTCCCTACGGTGAGCTATATAGGTCTCTTGTGAAAGCAGTCCTATATAAGCATAGTTCAATTATTCTTCTTTTAAACCCTTCTAATGTGATAATTCAATTCTATTCTGCAATATTCTTCTAAGTATTTATACTTATTCTTATACTACTACTGAAGTATTCTCTAATTCAAAAAGGGTTAGGATTAGTTACCTCGGTAAGCCCAATAATATCCTAGATAAAGTCGCTGAGCAAGGTTTTCTCTAAGTTGTATGCTCGAGAAACCTTAGAAGTTCTTCACAACTTCTACTAAGTACTAAGGGATTTGGGCTAGGGTACTTTGGGCATTATAACAATACAAGAAGGCAACTTTTCTACCAAGGGAGGGGGGTAGATTTCGGCTAGGCTAGGGGGGGTAGGCCCTCGGCCAAACTTCACAAGGGGAGGGGGAGGTGTTTGGACGAAAAGGCTACAAGGGAGAGGAGAGGATTTTCAAGACTTGGAAAGATTTGTGGATGAAGAACTCTTCATCTTAAGGGGGGTATTTATAGGTCAAGAAGTGGCCAACCAATGGCCAAGATTAAGAC
This sequence comes from Przewalskia tangutica, assembly GCA_029844215.1. Lineage (NCBI taxonomy): Eukaryota > Viridiplantae > Streptophyta > Magnoliopsida > Solanales > Solanaceae > Przewalskia > Przewalskia tangutica. The sequence continues at coordinate 60,740,527 of CM056726.1, forward strand.
AAGTGCAAGGAAAGTGTAGGGTGAAGATTTACTCCACACAAATATCCTACCAACTCCTTGACTTGTGCACAAGGCACAAAAAACGTGCCAAGCTTCTCCAATTCGTCCAATGGACGATTCAAGTCCACCAATTGGAGGGTGCCAAGTGTCGCCCTCCGTTGGTCAAAATGTTTCGTCTCTCGGAAAAATCCGCAAAATTAGAAATGGCATAGCGGAATTTACCCTACGAAAGCGTGGAAACGTTTCGTCGGAAACGATTCTTTTAGTGAGTTGTGCACAAATAAAAAGCGTCAAGGCTTATCTTTAAGGCTAGACTTTTATCGTATTCCACTACGTGCATACTGCGGAAATACGAGGTATAACATTCTCCCCTTAGAAACATTCGTCTCGAATGTTCCTTCCCAAAACGATTAACGATAAGATTCTTCATAACTTAAGCGATTGCAAATGCCACACGGCCGCGGAAACAACACTTGGCGAAACGATAACGAAAATTTACAAGTAGGAAAGTGAATTACACGGAGGTGTGGGAATAGGTGAGGATACTTCGCCTCATGTCCTCCTCGGCTTCCCACGTCATCTCCTCCTCGAGCTCGTTCGCCACAAGAATTTGTGGAAGCCACGTCCTTGGTCAGACGCCTAACTGACGATCGACTATCGCTATGGGAATCTCGCCATACGATAACCCGCTGGTCACTGGACATCGTCAATCGGGTGTACCACTAGATGGATCCCGATACATCTCCTCGGCATAGATACGTGAAAAACCGGATGCCGCCTCCGGATCGGACGGCGGATCCAACTCATAGGCAACCTTGCCTACCTGCGGACAATGCGAAACGCCCAATGTACGCCGGTGAGTTTCCCCTTCTTCCCGAATCTCATCACACCCTTCATGGGTGACACCTAGGAAAACCCAATCATGAACCTCGAACTCAAGATCGACGGCGATGATCTGCATCGACTTACATGCGACTCGAGTGTCGATAGCCGCTCTCGGATAAGCTTCACCTTATCCATCGCTCTTGCACCAAATCTGGTCCCACTAGCCGCACCTCGCCCACATCGAACCAACCTATAGGCGATCTGCACTTCCTCATACAAGGCATCATAAGGCGCTATCGAATCTTGGAGTGGTAGCTATTATTGTACGCGAACTCAACTAGAGGCAAATGATCCTCCGGCTACCCACGAAGTCGATAACACGGGCTCGCGGATATCCTCGAGTGCGGATAGTGCGCTCGGCTGTCCGTCGCTCGTGGATGGAATGCGATGCTCGAGGCTCACTGCGTCCTAAACCTCTGGAAAGACCTCGGAAGTTAGCGTGGCCGGGCTCCTGCATGCGATATGATCGAAATAGGGACTCCATGCGATCGGCGATCTCTCGGATGTAAAGTGCGGCATAATCCTCAGAAAAAGTCGTCCCGACGGGAAGAAAGTGGGCTGATTTAGTCGGCTGTCGACGATAACCCATATAGAATCATGTCTCCTCCGAGTGCGAGGTAATCACGTGATGAAGTCCATGTTGATCACCTCCACTTCCGGTCGGGATCTCTATCGCTGCAACAAACCACGGGCCTCCGGTGCTCTACCTTCACCGCCGACAACATGGGCACCGAGCTACGAACTCTGCAACGTCCTCTTCAAGCCATCCCACCAATACACGTATCTAAGGTCGTGGTACATCTTGGTCGACCGGATGGATAGAGTAACGCTTGTACTGTGTGCTTCCCAAGAACCTGCCAAGTCCTCAAACATCTGGAACACACAATCGCCTCAAACCTTAGCACCCCATCGTGCTACCTCAAAGGACCGCTTGCCTCAAGAAGGCTGTATCACGATATCGAATCAAGTGGATCCTCGAGTGTTGCCTCTTCACCTCTGAGCGATGGAAGACTCGGCAACCTCGCGAACTCTAACCCCATTGCTATCGAGAATCAATCAAGCGGACACCAAGGCTCGCTAATCGATGCAAATCACGAACCATGTCCCTCCTCTCTTTGCACATCCGATAGGCTCCCATCGACCTACGACTAAGAGCATACGCCAACATTGGCCTTCCGGGTGGTACGGGATATCAACATCGTAATACTTAAGCAACTCTAACCACCATCTCCGCCGTAAGTTCGGCTCCTCTGGTGAAGATATCTGGAGGCTCTTGTGGTGCTGTAAAAATATCCACGTGAACCCCATACAAATAGTGCCTCGGATCTTGGCGTGAATCACACCGCTAACTCCAAATCATGGGTGGGGTAGTTCCTCGTGTTTCTTCATTGGTCGGGATGCATATGCTATAACCGCCATGCTGCATCAACACACATCCCAACCCGATGTCGACGCGTCACAATACCGACATAACCATCTGGACCTGCGGAAGAGTAAGAGCGAGGCGGTCGTCGGTCTCTTTCAAAAGCTGGAAACCACGCTCACAAGCATCAGTCCATGAAACTTGGTGCTTACGAGTCGGCCTAGTCAATGGTGCGAGAGATAGAAGCAAACTTCTCCACGAACCGCCGATAATATCCTGAGGCCCGTAAAATTACGAACCTCTGCCGGAGTAGTAGGTCTAGGCCAAGTCTCGGCCTCGATCTTGGCGTATCCACTCGAATGCCATCAGCCCGACAATATGCCCAAGAAACGCCATCAAGTCAACCAAAACTCACATTTGGAAAACTTGGCGTGGCTGGCTAGTCTGGAAGCGTCGGCCACGATCGCCAAGTGCTCGCGTGCTCGCTCTGGCGAGAATAAACCAAGATATCATCAATGAACACTATCACAACGTGTCCAAAAATGGTTTGAACACTCGGTTCATCAAATCCATGAATCTGCCGAGCATTGGTCAACCCAAAAGACATGACCACTGAACTCATAATGCCCGTCTGGTCGGAATGCGATCTGGGGACATCCACCTCTATGACTCGCACTGATGATAGCCCGATCGCAGATCAATCTTGGAGAAACATCTCGCACCACCGCCTGGTCGAACAAATCATCAATCACAGGAAGGGTATACATTCTTAATGGTCACCTGTTCATTGCAGTAATCAACACACATGCGCGGCGTCGCCCTTCTTCTTCACGAACAATCTGGCGCTCCCGGGGAGAAACACTAGGCACGATGAAGCCGCTTCTCCGGCCAAATCCCTAAGCTGATCCTTCAACTCTCTCAACTCGGCGGTGCCATTACGTATGGCGGAATGGAAATAGGCGAGTGTGCCGCAATATGTCAATACAAAACTCAATCTCCTCTCGGGAGGATACCCGAGGTCGTGCGGAAACACGTGCGGAACTCTCGACCCGCTGGGCGACGGAAAATCTGGTACGCGACCTCGATTATCAAACACCCGAACGAGATGGTAGATATACCCTTCGCACCATCTTCCTAGCCTTGAGGTAGGAAATAAACCTACCACCGGCGATACCGTGCTCCTCCCACTCAACAACCGGCTCGCAGAGCTGGAACCGTACTACCCTCTCTCTGCAGTCCACATTGGCGTAGCAAGAAGCTAGACAATCCATCCCCATGATCACGTCGAAGTCAATCATCTCCAACTCTATCAAGTCGGCTAGGGTCCGACGTAAATAGTCACAAGACAAGCTCTATATACGCCGAGCTACCACCGAATCACCCACTAGCGTAGCTACCTCGAAAGGGTCTATGGACTCGGGCTCATCCCTATCCTACTAGCAACAAGGGAGATATATATGACAGTAGAACCGGATCTATCAAAGCATACACATCAAACCCAGAAACTGATAAGGTACCTGTGACGACATCAGGTGAGGCCTCCTGATCCTGTCGGCTGGACAAGGCATAAATGCGGTTCTGAGGACCGCTAGAATCGGGACCGCGCCCACGACCTGCGCGCGACCTGCTGGTCCATGAGTACCTTGCCCTCAGGCGAGTAAGCTGTCGGGGATGAAGGCCGTGAAAGAACTGTAGGTGACCCTACCATCGCATCGCCGCGTCGGACGGTTCCTCGCATAGTGACCTGCTGCCCTGGCTGAAACAAGCTCCGTAGCACCACAACTCCGAAGTGGGATCTGCGCATCGGCCACCGAGGGGTGGTCCCGATCGGCGATGCCTGCCGCTCTGGGCGTCAAGTCACGGGGCCAGTGCACCCTCGAATATCTGGCGTCTTGAGGATGGTGCGGAGTGCTCTGGTGGTGTGGTGCAAATCTAGGCTTCTGAGGGCCCACCACGATAGCCACTAAAAGACCTGCCGTCTGGTCTTCTGCTGCGCTGTCAACCGGCGGTCTCTCGTTCTCACATCAGAGCATGAGCTGCGTGCGGGTAATGTCCATACCGGTGAAGAAACACCCGCATGACTCGGCCATATAGTCATCTAGCCGGTGGCGTGGCGGTGCACCCTATCCTCCATAATCGCTACCAACGCCGGGACATATCGAGCCAATGAATCAAACTCGACATTGTACTCACGACGGTCGTCCTCTGCCTCGCGGTAAAAATCTATCGGCCGCGCCCTCGCATCCGTGGAGGCAAGAAGTGAGTGAGGAAAGCCTCGAGAACTCATCCCAGTAGGCGGGGACGCGTGCTCTCCGGGATAACTCCCATGAATCAAACCAATCGATTGCGGTATCACGCAGCCTATGCGGCGAAGGTCACGGACTCGTCTCGAGGCCTTGATCACGCGTGATCCTCTGTAGCCGACGGATGAACTCGCGGATCATCCTCCGACCTCGACCAGTAAAACTCGCGGGCTACAACTCAAGAAATCTCGTAGCCTCAAACTATACGCCTCGGGTGCACCGCAGGTGCGGCCAGGGCTAGGCTGAGCTGAATCGCCGCGTCGGCCTATCCTCGTATCAGCCACAACTCTAGCCAATAGTGGGCCATCTCCTTGTACCCTAACTCCTCCGCCTGGTGTGGGGCGGGAGGTGTGGGTGCTGTGGTCTCTTTGGGGCCGTGGCGTCATAGAACTTCGCCGTCTGCGGTATAGGCCCGGGCACGGTGTCACGATCCGTTCGGGGCGTGGTCGTGCCTTCTGGGGGCACCCAGTAGTCATACATCGAGTAACCAGCGGAATATAAAACAAGGCGAAGCGATTTATAAAATAAGACCACGCTTTATCGATGAAAAGCTTGCCTTTCGGCATAATATAAATAACTCAAGTTTTGCGATTTACATCCCAACTGTACAATAGTACTACAGACCTCTGAAGTAAACAACTATGGCGGGACGGGGCCGCCATACCTGTACAAAACTATCTACAATACGAGGAGATCATACCCAGTAGAGCCTCGGAGAAGATGGAGCTCACGACACCTTGAAGATCCTAAGGATGTGGATCTAGCACTGCTTGCCTTACTGCGGCATGAGCGGCCCGAAGGAGAGTCGATAACAGTACCAAGTATGTGAAACTATAAAGTACTTTAAAATGAAATCAAAGTATTTAAAACCTTTTCACAAATACAATCGATTCAATTGCACATAGTGCCACATCACAAACAACATGATAATAGGAAAAGCTATGTGTCTATTCTAGGCGCGAATGATCGAAGCAAGGCCAATCGCCCGTAGTATCATGCGTGCCTAGTCCTGGACTTCGCGGCCAGCATAGGTCCCAGCGGACCGCGTGAGATATTTCTCGCGTCGGGGCAGCCAACCCCGGCGTCCGCCTAGGCTCCCGCGGCCGCATAGCCTCAAAAGACGCGTAGTCTCAGCGGACCGCGTAGAGTCCCCGCGTCAGGCTAAACGCCGGAATGATCAATCACGAGCATACCGCTGCTCCGCATAGTCTCACAGACCGCATAGGCCGTATAGACCCGCATCAAGGGGGGAAAGCCCTTGGTATAACAGTCAAGGGGGTAGGTGATACAATAACAGTACAATAGACTTACCGGTTAGCAACGTAAGCACAACAAGAATGACCCCCTTACACAGCATTACAAGACACTAACACAGGTAGCATCATAACATGTCTACTTATCAAACAATCTTACTACACTTAACAGAAATCAATACAAGGCTTTTATAAACAAACAAGTAAACAGTTCCTTTTTATCTTCTTAAGTTGTTATACCTAACTTCCCATAAAGCTAGTATAACTCTTAAGCTTTTGTTTTAAAAACCAAATATTTATCTTCATTAAAAATGATTCAATATTCTTTTGAAATGTTTTGGTTCTTTGTTATTCAGCTTAAGCGTGAGGCATTCCGTAAGTATTATTCGAGCTTAAGCGTGAGGCATTCTGTAAGTATTATTCGGGCTTAAGTCAAAGACATTGCCGTAGTTATTATTCGATTAACACGTATGCGTCTAGTACTATATATTGTAAAATATCATGCTTTAGGAAGAATCACATACCTTCAAATGAAAACCACCGCGAGTTGAATATGTCGCGTGAGAGTCGACTATAATAGTCACAGATATCTATCAAAGACTACTCTGAGGGTCATTCTAAACAGGGGGTTCATAATTCTACGGAAAGTCGGGCAGCACATCCCTACCCGGTGAGCTATGTAAGTCTACTGTGAAAACAGTCCTATGTGAGTACAGTTCAATTATTCTTCTTTTAAACCCTTCTACTGTGATAACAGTTCAATTCTATTCTGTGATATTCTTCTAAGTATCTAATACTTATTCTAATACTACACGATGTAAGTATTCTCTAATTCAAAGAGGTTAGGATTAGTTACCTCGGTAAGCCCAATAATATCCTAGATAAAGTCGCGCTGAGCAAGGTTTAGCTCTAAGTTGTACGCTCAGGTGGCTCGAGACACCTTAGAAGTTCTTCACAACTTCTACTAAGGACTACGGGATTTGGGCTAGGGTATTTTGGGCATTATAACGATACTAGAAGACAACTTTTCTACCAAGGGAGGGGGGTAGATTTCGGCTAGGCTAGGGGGGGTAGGCTCTCGGCCACACTACCTGAGGAGGGAAGAGGTGTTGGACGAAAGCTTAAGGGAGAGGAGAGGATTTTTAGACTTGGAAGATAACTTTGTGGATGAATAACTCTTCATCTCTAAGGGGTATTTATAGCTCAAGCCTTGGCCAACCAATGGCCAAGATGAAGACAAGTGCAAGGCAAGTGTAGGGTGAGGATTAACTAAACACAAATATCCTACCAACCCTTGACTTGTGCACAAGGCACAAAAGCGTGCCTTGGCTCTCGATTTCGTCCATGGGCGATTCAAGTCCACCAATGGGAGGTGCAAGTGTTGCCCTCCGTTGGTCCAAAATGTTCGTCTCTCGGAAAAATCCGCAAAATTAGTAATGGCATAGCGGAATTTTCCCCTACGAAAAGTGGAAACGTTTAGTCGGAAAGCGATTCTTTAAGCGAGTTGTGTACAAAAAAGCGTCCAAGGCTAACTTTAAAGCCAAACTTTTATGCGTATTCCCTTACGTACATACTCGGAAATACGGGTATAACATTCTCCCCTCGCCCGAAACATTCGTCGAATGTTCCTTCTCAAGACGATTATCGAAGAAGCTTAAAGCAGTTAGCAAGTGCCACACACGCCAAAACAACACTTAGGCATAAATGATAATGGAAATTTACAAGTAGGAAAGTGAATTACGGAGGTGTGGGAATAGGTGAGGATACTTCTGCCTCATGTCCTCCCGGCTTCCCACGTCATCTCTCTCGAGCTCGTTCGCCACAAGACTTTGACGGAAGCCACGTCCTTGTCGCGGGACGCTAACACGACGATCGACTATCGCTATGGGAATCTCCTCATACGATAACCCCTCGGTCACTGGACATCGTCAATCGGGTGTACCACTAGATGGATCCCGATACATCTCCTCGGCATAGATACGTGAAACACCGGATGCCTGCCTCCGGACGGACGGCGAGATCAACTCGTAGGCAACCTTGCCTCGCGGACAATCTGAAGCGGCCCGATGTACCTTGGTGAGTTTCCCTTCTTCTGAATCTCATCACACCGCCATGGGTGACACCTAGGAAAACCCAATCATCTCTGCGAACTCCGGATCTGGCGGCGATGATCTGCGTCGACTTACATCGACTCGAGTGTCGATAGTCGCTCTCGGATAAGCTTCACCTTATCCACCTGCTGCACCGTCTGGTCCCATTAGGCACCTCGCCCACATCGAACCAACTATATGGCGATCTGCACTTCCTCCCATACAAGGCCTCATAAGGCGCCATCGAATCTTGGGTGGTAGCTATTATTATACGCAACTCAACTAGAGGCAAATGATCCTCCCAACTACCATGAAGTCAATAACACGGGCTCGCGACATATCCTCGAAGTGCGGATAGTGCGCTCTGCTGTCCGTGCATGCGTGGATGAAATGCGATTACTCGAACTCACTGCGTCCTAAACCCCTCGAAGGACCTCCGAAGTTAGCGTAAATGGGCTCCTGCATGCGATATGATCGGTAGGGACTCCATGCGATCGGCGATCTCTCGGATGTAAAGTCGGCATAATCCTCGGTAGAAAAAGTCGTCTGACGGGAAGAAAGTGGGCTGATTTGTCGACTGTCGACGATAACCCATATAGAATCATGTCTCCTGAGTGCGAGGTAATCCTGTGATGAAGTCCATGTTGATTACCTCCCACTTCGGTCGGGATCTCGATAAATGCGTAACAAACCACGGGCCTCGGTGCTCTGCCTTCACTCGGACAACACGGCTTGAGCTACGAACTCGCAGCGTCCTCTTCAAGCCATCCCACCAATACGGATCTAAGGTCGTGGTACATCTTGGTCGACCGGATGGATAAATGCTTGTATGTGTGCTTCCCGAGAACCTGTTGCGAAGTCACGAAACATCCGGAACACCAGATGCGCCCTCGACCTTAGCACCCATGGTGCTACCTCAAAAGGACCGCCCTCACGAAGAGGCGTATCACGATATCGAATCAAAGCGGGATCCTCGGCTGTTGCCTCTTCACCTCCTCAACGATGGAAGACTCGGCAACCTCACGCTTTCTAACCCCATGCTATCGTAATCAATCAAGCGGACACCAGCTCGCTAAGCGATGCAAATCACGAACCATGTCCCTCCTCTCTAGCGCATCGATAGGCTCCCCGTGACCTACGACTAAGGCATACGCCACAACATTGGCCTTCGGGTGGTACGGGATATCAACATCGTAATCCTTAAGCAACTCTAACCACCGTCTCGCCGCATGCAAGTTCGGCTCCTCTGGTGAAGATATCTTGGAGGCTCTTGTGGTCTGTATAAATATCCACGTGAACCCATACAAATAGTGCCTCGGATCTTCAAAGCGTGAATCACGGTGCAACTCCAAATCATGGGTGGGGTAGTTCCTCTGCGTGTTTCTTGGTGTCGGGATGCATATGCTATAACCTGCCATCTTTGCGTCAACACACATCCCAACCCGATGCGACGCGTCACAATACATGACATAACCATCCGACCTGCGGAAGAAGTAAGAAGCGAGGCGGTCGTCGTCTCTCTTTCGACAGCTCGAAACCACGCTCCAAGCATCGATCCATGAAACTTGGCGCCTTACGAGTCGGCTAGTCAATGGTGCGAAGATAGAAGCAAACTTCTCCACGAACCGCCGATAATATCCTGCAGGCCCGAGCTGCGAACCTCAGCCGGAGTAGTAGGTCTAGGCCAAGTCTGTTGCCTCGATCTTGGCGTATCCACTCGAATGCCATCAGCCGAGCAATATGCCCAAGAAACGCGCCCATCAAGTCAACAAAACTCACATTTGGAAAACTTGGCGTCAATCGCTGATCTGGAGAAGCACCGGCCACGACCTCAAATGCTCGCGATGCTCCTGCTCTGGCGAGAATAAACCAAGATATCATCAATGAACACTATCACAAACGTGTCCAAAATGGTTTGAACACTCGGTTCATCAAATCCATGAATCTGCGGAGCATTGGTCAACCAAAGACATGACCACGAACTCATAATGCGTCTGGGTCTAAAGCGATCTAGGGACATCCACCTCTCGACTACTTTGATGATAGCCCGATCGCGGATCAATCTTGGAGAAACATCTCGCACCTGCACCGGTCGAACAAATCATCAATCACAGGAAGGGTATTTGTTCTTAATGGTCACCTTGTTCCATTGCTGTAATCAACACACATGCGCGGCGTCGTCCGCCCTTCTTCTTCACGAACAATACGGCGCTCCCGGGGAGAAACACTAGGCTGATGAAGCCCTTCTCCGGAAATCTCTAAGGTGATCCTTGACTCTCTCAACTCGGCAGTGCCGTTCGTATGGCGGAATGGAAATAGGCGAGTGTGCGCAATATGTCAATACAAAACTCAATCTCCTCTCGGGAGGATACGGGAGGTCATCGGAAACACGTCGGGAACTCGTGACTCTGGGCCGGTGAAAATCTGGTACGCGACTTGATATCAAACACGAACGAGATGGTAGATATACCCGCGCACCATCTTCCTAGCCTTGAGGTAGGAAATAAACCTACCACCGGCGATACCGTGCTCCTCACTCAACAACCGGCTCGCCGGAAGCTGGAACCGTACTACTCTCTCTCTGCGGTCTACATTGGCGTAGCAAGAAGCTAGCCAATCCATCCCCATAATCACGTCGAAGTCAATCATCTCAACTCTATCAAGTCGGCTGGTCCGACGATGTAAATAGTCACGGGACAAGCTCATATACCGCCGAGCTACCCGAATCACCCATGGCGTAGCTACCTCGAAAGGTCTATGGACTCGTGCTCTATCCCTATCCTACTAGCAACAAGGGGAGATATAGGAATGAGTAGAACCGGATCTATCAAAGCATACACATCAAACCCGAATCGATAAGGTACACGGCGACATCGGTGAGGCCTCACGATCTGTCGGTGGACAAAGCATATATGCGGTTCGAGGACCGCTAGGCGGGACTGCGCCACGACCTCTGCCGCGACCGCTGATCCATGTGTACCTTGCCCTCGGGGCGAGTAGCTGTCGAGGATGAAGAAGCGGCAGCGAACCGCAGTGAGCCTACCACCGCCGCCCCGGTCGGACAAACTCTCGCAAAGTGACCTGCGGCCACAAGTATAGCAAGCTCTGAGTCGACTCGAGAATGGTATCTGCCAGCCGGGCACTGAGCGGACCTCGAGCAGTTAGCACCTGCTGCCACCGAAATCAAGTCTGGGGCCACGGCACGCCCCTGCTCTGGTGTCTTGAAAATGAGGTAGGGCGCTCTGCGGCCGGTGTGGTGCAAATCTGGACTTGGCGATGCCGCCCACCACGAGGACCACCAAAGAACCGGCCGTCTTGGCCTTCTGCTCGCGATATCGCTCTGCCGCGGTCTCTACGCTCCTCACATCCCGAGCATGAGCTGCATACGGGTTATGTCCATGCTGGTGAAGGACACACCCGCAAGACTCGGCCATGTAATCATCTAGCCCGATGACATAGCGATGCACCACATCCTCCATCTGCTACGGTCACGGGGACATATCGAGCCAAAGAATCAAACTCGACATTGTACTCCGCTGTTTGCGTCCTCCTGCCTCGGACAAGAATCTATCGGCTCGTGCCCTCATCTGCGGAGGCAAGAAGTGTGTGAGAAAAGCCTCAAAACTCATCCCATCTGCTGGAGTGCATGCTCTCCCGGGAAAGCTCCGTGAATCAAACCAATCATTGCGGTATCACGCGGCCGTCGCGAACCGAATATCACGGACTCGGTCTGAAGCCACGATCACCGCGTAATCCTCTGCGGTGACGGATGAACTCCTGCGGATCATCCTCCGCCTCGACCAGTAAAACTCTGGCGGGCTACAACTCAAGAAATCTCGTAGCCTCAAACTATTCGCCTCGGGTGCACTCTGGTGCTGGGTGGAGGCTGAGCCGAATCGCGTCCAGCCTCTCTCGTATCGGGCCTGACTTTAGCCAATAATGGGCCATCTCCTTGTACCCTAACTCCTCCGCCGGTGTGGGGACGGGAGGTGTGGAGTGCGTGGTCTCTTTGGGGCGTGGCGTCATAGAACTCGCCGTCTCGTATAGGCGGGCACGAGCCCTCGTAACTCTAGGTGTCTGCTAGCGACTCCTCTCGGTGTCTTGCCATACGGGCGGGTTGCCTTACGTGGAGGCATAAGCTATTACGAGAAAGGAATACGTTAGAGGTCCAACCTATAACACGACTAAAGCACGATCTCGGAATGAGAAGAATGAAACCAATCCTAAATATCCTATAGCCTCACGATTATTGGTGTGGTGCACAACACAGATAATCAGACTCTACTAGATACGGTGCGTAGACACTTTCCGAGGATTAAGCGCTCGATACCACTTTTGTCACGACTGTTCGGGGCGTGGTAGTGCCTTAAGGGCACCAGTAGTCATACATCGAGTAACGGCGGAATATAAAACAAGACGAGAAAGCTTTATAAAATAAGACAGTTTATCTGATGAAAAGCTTGCCTTACGGCATAATATAAATAACTCAAGTTTTGCAGTTTCATCCCAACTGTACAATAGTACTACAGACCTCTAAGGAAGTAAACAACTATGGCGGGACGGGGCCCGCCATACCACTGGCTATCTAAAACTATCTACAATGAGGAGATCATACCCAAAAGTAGAGCCTCCGAGAAGATGGAGCTCGACACCAACGCAAAGATCCTAAGGATGTGGATCTAGCACTGCTTGCCCTTACTGCGGCATGAACGCAGCCCCGAAGGAGGTCGATAACAGTACAGTATGTGAAACTATAAAGTACTTTAAAATGAAATCAAAGTATTTAAAACCTTTTCACAAATACAATCGGTTCAATTGCACATAGTGCCACATCACAAACAACAACGATAATAGGAAAAGCGTAGCAGTGTCTATTCTAGGCGCGAATGATCGAAGCAAGGCGATCGCCCATAGTATCATTCTGCGTGCCTAGTCCTGAACTTCCGCGGCCGCATAGGTCCACGCACCGCGTGAGATATTTCTCGCGCCGGGGCAGCCAACCCCGGCGTCGCCTAGGCTCCGCGGCCGCATAGCCTCAAAAGACCGCATAGTCTCAGCGGACCGCATAGAGTCCCGCGTCGGGCTAAACGCCGGAATGATCAATCACGGAGCATACCGCTGCTCGCATAGTCTCACAGACCGCGTAGGCCGTATAGACCGCATCGAGGGAAGCCGGTATAACGATCGAGGGTAGGTGATACAATAACGATGACAATAGACTTACCGGTTAGCAACGTAAGCACAACAAGAATGACCCTTACACACGGCGTTACAAGACACTAACACAGTAGCATCATAACATGTCTACTTATCAAACAATCTTACTACATAATGTAAATCAATACAAGGCTTTTATAAACAAACAAGTAAACAGTTCCTTTTATCTTCTTAAGTTGTTATACCTAACTTCCCATAAAGCTAGTATAACTCTTAAGCTTTTGTTTTAAAACCAAATATTTATCTTACATTAAAAATGATCGATATTCTTTTGAAATGTTTTCATTCTTTGTTATTCAGCTTAAGCGTGAGGCATTCTGTAAGTATTATTCGAGCTTAAGCGTGAGGCATCGCCGTAAGTATTATTCGAGCTTAAGTCAAAGACATTGCGTAGTTATTATTCGATTAACACGTATGCGTCACCGTACTATATATTGTAAAATATCATGCTTTAGGAAGAATCACATACCTTCTCGTGAAAACCACCGCCAAGTTGAATATGTCGCGCAGAGTCACTATAATAGTCACAGATATCTATCAAAGACTACTGCGAGGTCATTCTAAGCGGGGTTCATAATTCTACGGAAAGTCGGGCGCACAACCTACGGTGAGCTATGTAAGTCTCTGTGAAAGCAGTCTATGTGAGTCAGATTCAATTATTCTTCTTTTAAACCGCCCTACTGTGATAATTCAATTCTATTACGTGATATTCTTCTAAGTATCTAATACTTATTCTAATACTACAACAAGAAGTATTCTCTAATTCAAAAGAGGTTAGGATTAGTTACCTCGGTAAGCCCAATAATATCCTAGATAAAGTCGCGCTGAGCAAGGTTTAGCTCCTAAGTTGTATGCGCTCAGGTGGCTCGAGAAACCTTAGAAGTTCTTCACAACTTCTACTAAGGACTAAGGGATTTGGGCTAGGGTATTTTGGGCATTATAACGATACTAGAGACAACTTTTCTACCAAGGGAGGGTAGATTTCGGCTAGGCTAGGGGGTAGGCTCTCGGCCACACTACACAAGGGAGGGAAGAGGTGTTGGACGAAAAGCTTAAGGAGAGGAGACGATTTTTAGACTTGGAAGATAACTTTGTGGATGAATAACTCTTCATCTCTAAGGGGGTATTTATAGCTCAAGCCTTGGCCAACCAATGGCCAAGATGAAGACAAGTGCAAGGCAAGTGTAGGGTGAGGATTAACTAAACACAAATATCCTACCAACCCTTGATTTGTGCACAAGGCACAAAAGCGTGCCTTGGCTCTCCATTTCGTCCATGGGCGATTCAAGTCCACCAATGGGAGGGTGCAAGTGTTGCCCTCGTTGGTCCAAAATGTTTCGTCTCTCGGAAAAATCCGCAAAATTAGTAATGGCATAGCGGAATTTTCCTACGAGTCGTGGAAAGCGTTTCGTCGGAAAGCGATTCTTTAAGCGAGTTGTGTACAAAAAAAGCGTCAAGGCAAACTTTAAAGCCAAACTTTTTAGACGTATTCCCTTACGTACATACTGCGGAAATCACGGTATAACGAGCCCTCGTAACTCTCGGTGTCGTGGCGGCTCCTTGCGCCCACTGGGCGGGTTGCACTACGTGGAGGCATAGCTATTCTGAGAAAGGAATACGTTAGAGGGTCCAACTTTAACACGGCTAAAGCACGATCTCATAGTAAGAAGAGTGAAACCAATCCTAAATATCCTATAGCCTCACGATTATTGGTGTGGTGCACAACACACCGATAATCAAGACTACTAGATACGGTCGTAGACACTTTCCGAGGATTAAGCGCTCACGATACCACTTTTGTCACGACCCATTCAGGGCGTGGTAGTGCCTTGGGGCACCAGTAGTCATACATCGAGTAATCGGAAATATAAAACAAGACATGAAACGATTTATAAAATAAGACACGATTTATGTGAGAAAACATCGCCTTTCGGCATATATATAAAAACATGGTTTTAGCGATTCATCAAATCTTGTACAACATGACTCTGCACCTCTGAGAAATATACAACTATGGCGGAGCCAGGGGCCATTGTCACACTCAAAATCGGGCGTGGTGGTGCCTTACCGGGCACCTAGCGATACATACCTCGAGAGAAAATCAGCGGAACATAAAACATGAGTCGTTAAACAAGAGATATAATAAATAAGCGAGCCAATAGCATTTGCCTTGGTATAAACATAAAACACGAGCAGTTTAATCCTTTTACAACCACACACTTACAAGACTACTGACCTCTAAGATTTACAACGACTATGACGGGGCGGGCCCGCCATACCACAGAATGTACAAGAACCTACAACTCGGGAACACATACCAAAAGATAAGCCTCGAGAAACGGAGCTTCCCAATCTGTTGGCGTGATCCTATGGCGAGGATCCACGACAGATGTACCTCTACTGCGGCATGACGCGGCCCGAAGGAGGTCGATAACAGTACCAAGTATGTGAAGCTGCAATCTTGTAAATGAAATCATAACGATCTATACAAAGCGGGAGACATGTATGATAGCCAAACTACGATTCACAACATAAGCGGTCATATCGATCGGGGACTCACGCCTCAAGCCATCACTAAATATAACTATGGGTCTCACGCCCACAACATCAATCATGTTCGCATCACGGCGCGTGCCGGATTCTGCATCGGTGTAGGCGTGTCCATGATGCAACAATAATACCAATGCCCGGCCACGTGCCGGAATTCTACCTCGGTGTAGACACGTCCATGTGACATCAACAATAATATCTTGGGTGATCAACCTGCGCGTAGCCACGTGCCGAATTCTACCTCGGTGTAGACATGTCCATGTAACCACAATAACAATATATCGTATCAACCCGACCGCGTAACCGCGTGCCGGAATCTGCGTCGGTGTAGACATGTCCATATGACATCAACAACAAGACGATAATCAAAATGGAAACATACGTGGAATTCTCCATCACCGCCGACGCCCAAGTAAGTTCTCGACAAGTCGTAGGCCTCTATCGAGAGCGGTATACGAAATACCACACTTGCACAACAAAGGCTATCATCACAAGCATAGGCAAGTTTCACAACAACAAGCATAGGCAAGTTTCACAACAACAAGCATAGGCAAGTTTCACACAACTCAAAGTACTTTCATTTTATGCCAAAGTCCGGGTTTTTAACCCCAAAGTACTACATACGTTAAGTTCTTTTAAAAGAGATCCATTACTTTTATAAAAGTCACCCTATACCCATAGTATTAGAATGACCAACCCACATTCCTTTTCAAAATCAAGTAACAACATTCTTTTCCTAAGTTCCAGTTTGCCTAGTTTCAATTACTCAAGCTTCTCATTTTCAAATGCTCAAGTCACTTATTTTAGAAAGGTTTCATAGTTCCCAAACTTAATCACTTGATTCCTTTTTAGAACAATTGAGTAACATATGTCATATATGTGAGTAGTTTATTCTTGTTTATAACGATCTTATTACAGCAACCATGATCTAGAAAATGTAATATCATTTTGTCTCATCTTAGCTTCTATGCAGATGGAGGTTTCTACTGGTTTTAATACAACACATCATTATTCAATACATTTTCCTTTATTAACGCTGCAGTGGTCTGTCGATACACATTCTGATTCCCGAAATCAGTAAAACATTATCCCTTTAAAACCAAGTACTCATTACTCACGAATGAGGTTTCACACAAACATCCACATTAAAACAAATAAGTTAAGTCTCTTATCTTATAAGATCAAGTCTCTTAACTTCTAACATCAGTAAACCATTTTCACTTACATAAGGTCGTTATAACTAACTTCCCAAAAAGCTATTATAACACCCTATGTTTTAAACCAACCAAATCACTTAGCAAATGTACGTCTACCGTACTACATAGTTCACAACAATCATGCTAGAAAAGATAGGAAGAGGTTCACATACCTCGCGACGATTTATCGACAATAAGCAAAATGCTCCAAGTACTACAACCTTGCTAGCCCTTTCCACTCCGAGTAGAATACGCTACTCTTGTACTTTCACCTATAAAGGTCACAAACGTCTATTAACCCCAAAACACAAGTTTCTATCATTCTATAGAAAATTCGCGACTCTCCCCATGACAGCGTAAATCTCCTCTCTATCGAGTGGCTACCAAGCCAACCGGGGGTTTACGCCTAACCGGACGTGTACAATTCTACACAAGTCTACCGCAATACACCCTATGTAAATACGATTCGATTCGATTCTTTATTCTTGAGCTTAAGTCAAAAGACATTGCGAATACTAAGTATAGTTCCATATATAGTATACTTCAACTATATATTCTAACAAACATGTAATTTCCAATTACAATAGAGGACAAGATAATTACCTCGATAAGCCCATAATTATCCAAGTTAAATGTCGATCCTTAGCAACGTTTAGCTCAACTCCGGTGCTCCATCCGCTCCAAACAACCCTTAGAAGTTCTAACCAACTTACCTAAATACTTCAACCAACTATGAAGATTTCCTTAGGGTTTCGGTTTGAGACTAAAAGGACAAAAGGTAGTATTTAGGACTCTACGTAAAGAGGTATCTTTGGAATACTACAAGGTACAAGGCTAAGGTATTTTGGGCATTATAACAATACTTGGAAGACAACTTTCTACCAAGGGGAGGGTACCTCACGAAAACACTCAAGATAGGGGTTTCTCGGCCAAAGGGCCTTGACAAGGGAGGGGAACTCTCGGCTCAAGGCCTCAAAGGTGGTGGGGAGTTGGACGAGCCAACAAGAGGGAGGAGAGGCTTTCAAGACTTAGACAAAGTGAGGAGTGAATGAATAAGTCTTCACGAGGAGGGTATTTATAGCAAAGCCAAAGGCCAACCAATGGCCAAGATCTAGCCAAGTGCTACACAAGTGTAAGGCAAGATCAAGCCAAGTGCACCCTAGACCCTACTCCTTAAAACCTCACAAATATCTACACAAATATCTTGCCCACCTATCTCCCAATCGTCCCATGCGCCCGCCCCGCTGATGAGAGGGTGCCGAGTGCCGCCTCTCGTTGGTCCAAAATGTTCCGTCGCTCGGAAAAATCCGCAAAAATACAAAACGACATAGCGGAATTTTTCCTTCGCAGCTACTGTAGCGTTTCGAAAACGACTCAACCGGTGTTGTGCACAAAGGTAAAATCGGCGAGGGTGCCACATGGGGTGACACGTGTCGCCCCGATTCGCCGAATATTTCGTCTTCGAAAATATCCAAAATACCGAAATCTCAAAAACAAAGCGGGCCCACAAGCGTAAATTTCTCCGTGGGCCCACGTGACCATTCAGAAAATAAAATCTCAAAATTCTAATATAATCTATGAAGTCCAAATACCAAATCGGAATCCAATTCCCGTTAACGAACCTTTTCTTCACAAATAACAGGAAACTTTTCCAGAAAACTCACATCTTTCTTTCTTTTCAAAATTTACTGCCGTACTCTCAAATGCGTGCGTCCTCACATACATACCACTGCAACTACGGGTATAACATTCTCCCTCTTAGAAACATTCATCCCGAATGTTCCTTCTCAAGTCGAATAACGATAAAGTTCCTCTAACAAGTTGCGATGCCACGGCAGCCACGAAATAACATACGTCCTCTTCTTTCCTTACTCGTCGTGCCCTTCTCGAACGCTTGAACTCTCTCCCAGTACGTACCATACTTCAGTCATTACTTCCGTTCCCGAAAATCTCTGGAGTCACTACCTCCAAACTTGGTCATCTTACTAACCTTAAACTTCCTTAAGGCCATTCCCGGCCTTTACGAACCGGCTCGTCGAACATATCCACCAACTCATACGATGGTCATACAAACTTGGGCCTAGCATCCTCGTGACCCTACCACCTGGCGGGACCACCCAGAACTGACCCCACCCCAAACCGGGTTACGGGTTGACCCGCAAATGGTCCTCAACCCGACCCCCATCCGCGCCAAACTCTTGTTCCCCGATCCGGAACAATCTTACTAATTCACATCATGAAAGCTACCACTTCCATCTCACACTACCCACGTACTTATCACACAAATAAATCCCACTTATACTACTACTCTGATAAGGGTCAAAAATAAATCTTTAACTCAAGACGACCTTACCCCTAAGGTCTCAGTCGTGACATAGTCTAAGGTTCACACTTACCATGCCCCCATACGTAACCTTCCAACTAACCATGTATTCTAACTCACACATATCACAATGCTATCCGTACATAGCACACAATAATGAGATCATCATAACAAGCATACCAAAACTCTAGAGGGTTAAGGATATACGGAAGCTACCGCTCACTCTAATCATAGGCACGCCTGCAGGCGCATCGTAGAAGGCGATGAACCAGCCACTGATCCGGTAGGCTGAGTCGTAACATCCGTGCTACCCTTGGTCGGACAGTTCCTCGCAAAATGGCCCTGCTGGCCGCAAAAATAACAAGCTCCCCTGGCACCACGACACTCCCCGAAATGCGGTCTACCACATCGACCACACCGAGGTAGGGTGACCGTCCCAGCCAACACCGCTACTTCCGAAACACAACCCTTGGAGCCACGACGCTCCTCAAGACGGAGGACCACTGCATGCGGTGGGTACAAAACTAGTCTCTTCTTGGCGGTCCGCCTCGAAAGTCGCCAAAGACCACGATGTCCTGGCCTCTTCTGGCGATCCAGTCATTCCTTCGACCCTCCGTGCCTCACATCCTAGTGCATGAGCTGCGTGCGGGCAATGTCCATGCCCGATCAAGAGAAACACCGCGCAAGACTCACCATATAATCATCTAGCGGTGGCGTGGCGATGCACCCTATCCTCCATATCTGCAACTAGCGCGGGGACATATCGAGCCAAAGAATCGAACTCGACATTGTACTCACGACGGTCGCCTCTGCCTCGAGAACAAAAATCAGCCGGCCCGTGCCCTCCTCATCCGTGGAGGCAAGAAGTGCGTGAGAAAGCCCGAAAACTCATCCCATACTGCTGGAGTACATGCTCTCCCGAAAGCTCCATGAATCAAACCAATCATTTGCGGTATCACGCGGCCGATCGAACCAAAGGTCCAGACTCGGTCTCTGAAGCCTTGATCACCGCGTGATCCGTCAGAATCGCTGGATGAACTCCTGCGGATCATCCTCGTGCCTCGACCAGTAAAACTCGGCGGGCTACAACTCGTAAAGTCCGTAGCCTCAAACTATCTGCTCGGGGTGAACCATCGTGCTCTTCGAACTGAATCTGCTGCGTCGGCCTATCCTCATATCGGCCATGACCACGGCAAGGCCGCCATCTCCTTGTAACCCATCTCTCTGCCCCGGTGTGGGATGGAGGCTCGTATCGTAGTCTCAGCAGCCATCGCTGCGGCTTTAAACTCTCTTTGGTCTTTGGCGGCGTCGCGAAACTCGCCGTCGAAGCACTGCTCAGTCTTGTGGGCTGCGCCTCAAACTCCTCTGTATCTCACTAGCGGCTCCCTCGGCTGCCTTGCCTCTGGGCTCGTTGCCTTGCGCGGAGGCATAAGCGGTAAAGCGAGATACGTCGGAGGGTCCAACTCAACATGACTCTAAGGCACGATCTCAGAATGAGAAGAAATGGAAACCAATCCTAAATGTCTTATAGCCTCCTGATTATAGATGTGGTGCACAACACACCGATAATCAAGACTCTACTAGACACGGTCTGTAGACACTTTCCGAGGACTACACTATGTCACACCCCGAAAATCGGGCCCGTGACTGGTGCCTTACCCCGGGCACCCTAGCGATACATACCTCAGAGAAAATCAGCGGAACATAAAACATGAGTCGTTAAACAAGAGATATAATAAATAAACAGGCCAACAAAAACAGTTGCCTTCAGTATAAACATAAAACCTGAACAGTTTAATCCTTTTACAACCCTGCCCACAACAGTACTACAGACCTCTAAGATTTACAACGACTATGACGGACGGGGCCCGCCATATACCACGAATGTACAAGAACCTACAACTCGGGAACACATACAAAAGATAAGCCTCGGAGAAACGGAGCTTCCCATCTGTTGAATCGTGATCCTATGGCGAGGATCCACGGCCGATGTACCTCTACTGCGGCGTGAACGCAGCCGAAGGAGGTCGATGCAAGTACCAAGTATGGCATGCAATCTTGTAAATGAAATCATACGATCTATACAAAGCGGGAGACATGTATGATAGCCAAACTACGATTCACAACATAAAGCGATCATATCGATCGAGGACTCACGCCTCAAGCCATCACTCAAATATAACTATGGGTCTCACGCCCACAACATCAATCATGTTCGCATCACGGCGCGTGCCGGACTCTGCATCGGTGTAGACATGTCCATGATGCAACAATAATACCAATGCCCGGCCACATGCCCCGAATTCTACCTCGGTGTAGACACGTCCATGTGACATCAACAATAATATCTTGGGTGATCAACCTGCGCACGTAACACATGCCCGGAATTCAACCTCGGTGTAGACATGTCCATGTAACCAAAATAACAATATATCGGTTAATCAACCCGGCCGCATTGCCACATTCCCCCGTAATTAAGCATCGTTGTAGACATGTCCATGTTACATCAACAACAAGACAAGAATCAAAATGGAAACATACGTGGAATTCTCCATCAGCCAAAGACGCGTCAAGTAAGTTCTCAACAAGTCGAGGCCCTCTATCGAGACGCGGTAACGTAAATACTACACTTTCAAAACAAAGGCTATCATCACAAGCATAGGCAAGTTTCACAACAACAAGCATAGGCAAGTTTCACAACAACAAGCATAGGCAAGTTTCACACAACTCAAAGTACTTTCATTTTATGCCAAAGTCGGGTTTTAACCCCAAAGTACTACATACGTTAAGTTCTTTTAAAGAGATCCATTACTTTTATAAAAGTCACCCTATACCCATAGTATTAGAATGACCAACCCACATTCCTTTTCAAAATCAAGTAACAACATTCTTTTCCTAAGTTCCAGGTTGCCTAGTTTGATTACTCAAGCTTCTCATTTTCAAATGCTCAAGTCACTTATTTTAGAAAGGTTTCATAGTTCCCAAACTTAATCACTTGATTCCTTTTAGAACAATTGAGTAACATATGTCATATATGTGAGTAGTTTATTCTTGTTTATAACGATCTTATTACAGACCGTGATCTAGAAAATGTAATATCATTTTGTCTCATCTTAGCTTCTATGCGGATGGAGGTTTCTCTTTGGTTTAATACAACACATCATTATTCAATACATTTTCCTTTATTAACGCTGCGGTGGTCTGTCGATACACATTCGATTCCGAAATCGGAAACATTATCCCTTTAAAACCAAGTACTCATTACTCACGAATGAGGTTTCACACAAACATCCACATTAAAACAAATAAGTTAAGTCTTTTATCTTATAAGATCAAGTCTCTTAACTTCTAACATCGATAAACCATTTTCACTTACATAAGGTCGTTATAACTAACTTCCCAAAAAGCTATTATAACACCTATGTTTTAAACCAACCAAATCACTTAGCACATGTACGTCTCTACGCACTACATAGTTCACAACAATCATGCTAGAAAAGATAGGAAGAGGTTCACATACCTCGCGACGATTTATCGACAATAAGCAAAATGCTCCAAGTACTACAACTTGCTAGCCCTTTCCACTCCTCGAGTAGAATACGCTACTCTTAGTACTTTCACCTATAAAGGTCACAAACGTCTATTAACCCCCAAAACACAAGTTTCTATCATTCTATAGAAAATTCAAGACTCTCCCCGCAACAGCGTAAATCTCCTCTCTATCGAGGCTACCAAGCCAACCGGGGGTTTACGCCTAACCTGGCGTGTACAATTCTACACAAGTCTCTTCGCAATACTGATCTATGTAAATACGATTCGATTGATTCTTTATTCTTGAGCTTAAGTCAAAAGACATTGCCGAATACTAAGTATAGTTCCATATATAGTATACTTCAACTATATATTCTAACAAACATGTAATTTCCAATTACAATAGAGGGACAAGATAATTACCTCGATAAGCCCATAATTATCCAAGTTAAATGTCGATCCTTAGCAACGTTTAGCTCAACTCCGGTGCTCCATCCCGCTCCAAACAACCCTTAGAAGTTCTAACCAACTTCTACCTAAATACTTCAACCAACTATGAAGATTTCCTTAGGGTTTCGGTTTGAGACTAAAAAGGACAAAAGGTAGTATTTCCGGACTCTACGTAAAGAGGTATCTTTGGAATACTACAAGGTACAAGGCTAAGGTATTTTGGGCATTATAACAATACTTGGAAGACAACTTTCTACCAAGGGGGGGAGGGGTACCTCACGAAAACACTCCAAGATAGGGGGGGGGTTTCTCGGCCAAAGGGCCTTGACAAGGGAGGGGGAACTCTCGGTTCAAGGCCTCACAAAGGTGGTGGGGGGGAGTTGGACGAGAGCCAACAAGAGGGAGGAGAGGCTTTCAAGACTTAGACAAAGTGAGGAGTGAATGAATAAGTCTTCACAAGGGAGGGGTATTTATAGCAAAGCCAAAGGCCAACCAATGGCCAAGATCTAGCCAAGTGCTACACAAGTGTAAGGCCAAGATCAAGCCAAGTGCACCCTAGACCCTACTCCTTAAAACCCTCACAAATATCTACACAAATATCTTGCCCAACCTATCTCCCAATCGTCCCACGCATGCCCACCCGCAATGAGAGGGTGCCAAGTGCGCCTCTCGTTGGTCCAAAATGTTCGTCGCTCGGAAAAATCCGCAAAAATACAAAGCGACATAGCGAATTTTTCCTTCGCCATAAAGCAGCGTTCGTAAAAACGACTCCAAGGTGTTGTGTACCAAGGTAAAATCGGCCAAGGGTGCCACGTGGGGTGACACGTGTCGCCCCGGTCGCCTGAATATTTCGTCTTCCAAAATATCCAAAATACCGAAATCTCAAAAACAAAGCGGGCCCACAAACCGTAAATTTCTCGTGGGCCCACGTGACCATTTCCAAAATAAAATCTCAAAATTCTAATATAATCTATGAAGTCCAAATACCAAATCTGGGAATCCAATTCCCATTAACGAACCTTTTTCTTCACAAATAACAGGAAACTTTTCCGTGAAAACTCACATCTTTCTTTCTTTTCAAAATTTACTGTACTCTCAAATGCGTCGTCCTCACATACATACCGCAACTCTGGGTATAACACCGCCATACCTCGATACAAAATTATCTACAACAGGAGATCATACCAAAAGTAGAGCCTCGGAATGATGGAGCTCCCGACACCAACGTAGAGATCCTAAGAATGTGGATCTAGCACCTGCTTGCCCTTACCTGCGGCATGACCGCCGCCCCCCGAAGGAGGTCGATAACAGTACTAAGTATATGAAATCAGAAAATACTTAAATGAAAACATATCATTTTTAAAATCGGTTTTGCAAGTATGTATGAAACAACCAAGGGACGCACATAGTGCACATCATAAACAAGAGCAACAATAGGTAAACTGTAACAGGTCTTTTCTAGGCTGCGAATGATCGAAGCAGGGCCAATTGCCCGTAGTATCACCATGCAAGCCTAATCCTGGACTCTCGTAGTCCGCATAGGCCACTCACATAGGCGCGTAGGTACATAACCCGCGTCGAGGGTAGCTATTCCTCGGCGTCGCCCCGACTCGTAGTCCGCATGGCCACATAGACCGCGTGAGGTATAACCCCGCATCACTAACCTGGAACTCTCGTAGCTCCGCATAGGTCCCTTGGACCCGCATGAGGTATTCTCGAATCATGGTCCTGCATCACTGAGTCTACCGCGTCGGAGGCGACAACCCCTGTAATATGTTAAGAGGTGAGTGATAGTACACTAACATAACAACTTATCTTTAAACAACATAAGCACAACAAGAATACTCTCTTATACAAACGTTACAAGACACTAACACACATAGCATCATATCATGTCTACTTATCAAACCATCTTATTATTCTTTTCACAATTCAATATAAGTCTGTTATAAACACATAGGCAAACTGTTTCTTTTATCATTCTTAAGTGGTTATACTTAACTTCCCATAAAGCTAGTATAACTCTTAAGCTTTTGTTTTAAAAACCAATTAGTTCTTTTCTGTTAAAAATGATTCAGTATTCTTTTGAAATGCTTTCAGTTCTTTATTCAGGCTTAAGTCAAAGACATTGCCGTAGTTATTATTCAGTTAACACATGTACGTCTACCGTACTATATATATATTGTAAAATATCATGCTTTAGGAAGAATCACATACCTTCTCAGCGAAAACCACCTGCCAAGTTGAATATGTCGCGCGCAGAGAGTCAGCCTATAATAGTCACAGACATCTATCAAAGACTACTCTGAAGGTCATTCTAAACAGAGGGTTCACAATTCTACGGAAAGTTGGGCAGCACTTCCCTACCCGGTGAGCTATATAAGTCTACTGTGAAAACAGTCCTATATAAGCATAGTTCAATTATTCTTCTTTTAAACCCTTCTACTGTGATAACAGTTCAATTCTATTCTGCAATATTCTTCTAAGTATTTATACTTATTCTTATACTACTACAGTAAGTATTCTCTAATTCAAAAGAGGGTTAGGATTAGTTACCTCAGTAAGCCCAATAATATCCTAGATAAAGTCGCGCCTGAGCAAGGTTTTGCTCCTAAGTTGTATGCTCCAAGGAAACCTTAGAAGTTCTTCACAACTTCTACTAAGTACTAAGGGATTTGGGCTAGGGTACTTTGGGCATTATAACAATACAAGAAGGCAACTTTTCTACCAAGGGAGGGGGGTAGATTTCGGCTAGGCTAGGGGGGTAGGCCCTCGGCCAAACTTCACAAGGGGAGGGGGAGGTGTTTGGACGAAAAGGCTACAAGGGAGAGGAGAGGATTTTCAAGACTTGGAAAGATTTGTGGATGAAGAACTCTTCATCTTAAGGGGGGTATTTATAGGTCAAGAAGTGGCCAACCAATGGCCAAGATTAAGACAAGTGCAAGGCAAGTGTAGGGTGAAGATTTACTCCACACAAATATCCTACCAACTCCTTGACTTGTGCACAAGGCACAAAAAAACGTGCCAAGCTTCTCCAATTCGTCCAATGGACGATTCATGTCCACCAATTGGAGGGTGCCAAGTGTCACGACCCGAACCCGGGCCCGTGACTGGTGCCTTACCCCGGGCACCCTAGTGATACATCATCAGAGAAAATCAGCGGAAATAAAAACATGAACATGAATAAAAAGACATGATAAATAAACAGGCCAACCAAAACAGTTGCCTTTAGTATATATACATAAAAACCCGAACAGTTATCCTTTTTACAGACTCTGCCCACAACAGTACTACAGACCTCTAAGAAGTGACAACAACTATGACGGGACAGGGCCCCGCCATACCCCTGAATGTACAAGAACCTACAGACTCAGGGTAACATACCAAAGATAAGCCTCCGAAGGAACGGAGCTTCCCAACACGCTGAATATGATCCTATAAGCGGGGATCGACAGTCGATGTACCTTTACCTGCGGCATGAGCGGCCCGAAGAGGTCGATGCAAGTACCAAGTATGTGAAGCGAAAAATCGTAAATGAAATCATAATAGTCTATATAAAGCGGGAGACATGTATGATAACCAAACTACGATTCACATCATAAAAGCGATCATGTCAAGTCGTGACTCACGCCTCAAAGTCATCCTCACGCCCGTGGAACTCCTTCCTCACCGCCGTGATCTAGGTACAAATCATGTGATACTTATAACAGGTCTCGGCCCATCTTATGGACCCAATATAGAAACGTGTGGAATACATTCCCGGATGAACCGGTAGTCAGTGAAATACATTCCCGGATGAACCGGTAGTCGAGTGAAATACATTCCCGGATGAACCGGTAGTCAAGTGAAATACATTCCCGGATGAACCGGTAATCAAGTGAAATACATTCCCGGATGAACCGGTAATCAAGTGAAATACATTCCCGGATGAACCGGTAGTCGAGTAGAACACGATCTTGCACAACAAGGCTATCACACGTAACATGGTCAAGTTTCATAACAATCAAGCATAAGCAAGTTACACACAACTCAAGGTACTTTCATTTTATGTCAAAGTCCGGATTTTAACCCTAAAGTACTACGTACGTTAAATTCCTTTTAAGATCCATTTCTTTTACAAAGGTCACCCGATACCCGTAGTATAAAATTTGAGGGACTAACATTGTTAAGTAAACCAAAATGCTTTCCTTTGTAAAAATCGAGTAACAACCTTATTTTCCAAACGTTCAAGTTTGCCTAATTTCAAATGCTCCAGTTTCTCATTTTAGAAAAGGTTTAGTCATAGTTTTAACATAATTCTCCTTTAAGCGTTTGAGAAACATAGGTCTTATATGTGAGTAGGTTATTCTTGTTTATAATCAATCTTATTAAGCGACCATGATCTAGGAAATGTAATATCATTTTGTCTCATCTTAGCTTCTATGCGGATGGAGGTTTCTCGGTTTTAATACCATACTTCATTATGCAATACATTTTCCTTTATTAACTGCAGTGTTTTGTCGATACTCATTCTTCTTTATCGTTCTTAAGACGTTATACCTAACTTCCCATAAAGCTAGTACAACTCTTATGTTTTCAAAGCCAAGTATTACTCTTCTTTCAAAAAGGTCTTTTTGAAACACTTCAAGTTCTTTATTACTACCCATCAAATCCGTTATAAGACAAATCAGTTACCATTTGAAACCACAAATCATTTTCTTACCTACATAAAGCTGTTATAACCAACTTCCCATAAAGCGTTATAACACTTTATGTTTCAAACCAATCAAATATATTAAACACGTATGCGTCTGCGTACTACATAGTTATACACATATCATGCTAGAACAGATAGGAAGAGGTTCACATACCTCGCGACGATTATCGACTAATAGCAAAACGCTCCAGTACCTCAAACCGTCATTGCACCTTAAGCGAGTAGGCGCGCCACACGTAGTATTTCAACCTATAGAGGCCCAAGGCGCCTATTAATATCTTTAGATCGGCGTAGAATATTCTACGTAAAATTGGCCACCTCCCCCATGCAGCGTAAATCTCTCCTTTATCGGTAGCTACCAAGCCAACCGGGGTTAACACGTCTAACCGACGTGTACAATTCTACTACACAAAATACTACACAAGTCTCATGTCTGATACACCTATGTAATTACAGTTCAGTTCACTTCTTACAATTCAGGCTTAAGTCGCAAGACATTGCCGTAAGTATTATTCAGGCTCTATATATATAGTATACTTAACTATATACTCCTATCACATGTAATTTCCAATTACAACAGAAGGTCAAGAATGTTTACCTCGATAAGCCCAAAATTATCCGAGTTTATATGTCGATCCTGAGCAAGGTTTAGCTCATACTCAGTGCGCTCAGGCCAGCTCGACCAACCCTTAGAAGTTCTAACCAACTTCTACTTATAACTTCAACTACGGGTGAAGATTTACTTAGGGTTTCGTTTTTGTGACTGAGGGAAGTATAATAGTATTTTCTGGGCTTTTCGTATAAAGGGTACTTTGGAAAGTACTACAAGGTATAAGGCTAAAGTATTTTGGGCATTATAACAATACTAGGACAGTATTTCTATAACACAAAAGGTGGGTATTATACGAAAACAACTAGGCTAGGGGTACCAGCTAGACACCACAAAGGGGAAAGGGGAGGCTCTCGGCTAGCTCACAAAGGGGAGGGTTTCGGCCAAGGGTTGGACGAGAACCACAAGAACAAGGGGAGGAGTATTTTGAGTCTTAGATAGATTGCTCAAGTTTTGGATGAAGAAAGTCTTCAACTTAGAGGGGTATTTATAGGTCAAGTGAAGGCCAACCAATGGCCAAGATGAAGACAAGTGCATAGCAAGTGTAGGGCTAGATTTCAACCATGTGTACCTTATCCATCTACCACACAACTTGCACAAAATATCCTACCTACTACATGCCACCTTTCTCGTCCAATTGCCGTCCCACTCCATCCAATGTGAGGGTGACACTTGTCACCCTCCCGTTGGTCCAAAATGTTTCGTCTCTCGGAAAAATCCGCAAAAATTAGAAATGACATAGCCGTAATTTTCCCTTCGCAAGTTTAGTAAAACGTTTCGTCGGAAAACGACTCTTTTCGGCACTTGTGTACAAATTTCGAAACTATGCCTACTTTAAGGCTCAAATTGTATACGCACGCCCTCACGTACATACTCTGGAAATACGGGGTATAACATTCTCCCCTCCTTAGAAACATTCGTCCCGAATGTTCCTTCTCAAGATGGATAACGATAAAGTTCTCCTAACAAGTTGCCAACGCCACAATTGGCCACAAAATAACACATGCACGCAAAATACTTATATCCAAGTCCACGAGGAAACACCTCTAACATCACAAACTTTTGTCACTTTGCCGCGAGGTTCTAGTGTCACTCCGGCGACCCAACAAATGGTACCGGACTGCATGCGATCCCTGAGGTCTAAAATATACATCCTTCGCACCTTCTCCCTTCACAAGAAATGATCATATCTATGCTCGCAATACATGCTCGCCTCTACCCTTACTCGTTGTACTCTTCTCGAACACTTGAACTCTTCTAGTATACGTACCACACTTCAGTCATCGCTTCAGTTCTCCAAACCTTGGAGTCACCACCTTCAACTTGGTTATCTTACTAGCCTCGATCTTCCTTAAGGCCATTCCCGGCCTTCACGATCTGCTTCTGGTCGAACACACCCACGAACTCATACGATGGTCAACTAAACTTGGGCCTAGCACCCTCGTGACCCTACCACCTGGCGGGACCACCCAGAGCTGACCCCACCTCGAAAGCAGTGCGGGTTGGCCCGCAACATGCCCCAACCCGACCCACTGTCGCGCCAACTCTTGCTCCTCGACACGGAATAATCTTGCCAAATCACATCATGAAAGATACCACTTTCATTTACCCAACCCAGGGACTTATCACACAATACATTCTAGGCATAAAATGCACTCTGACAAGGATCACTCGCAAAATCTTGTACTCAAGACGGCCTTACATCTAAGGTCTCAACTGTAATATTCTAAGGTTCATCATTTCACCCCCAGGCTTACCCTTTTCCCCAACGGGTTCCTAAATCACATTTTAGCACAAAGCTATCCGAACATAACACTTAACACATTAACATAACATCAAAACATACAAGCCTCTAGAGGGTTAAGGATATACCTGAAGCTACCGCTCCACTCTAATCATAAGTCGCCTGCGTGCATGCGTATGAAAGGCGATGAACCCGCCATCGATCCGTGGCTGCGCCAAGCTGCGGTACCTCTCCTATAAGCACGATCTCGTCCACATGGCCTCGACGGCCGCAGTGAAACAAGCACCGATAAAAGATGACATTCCCTGGATGATGTTTGCCACATCGTACACCGAGGGACATGAATCGGTGGCTAGCACTCACGTATACCGCGAACGAAGCCCCGAGCTCGACCGGCTCGAATACCTAACGTCCACGAAGGCGAGAGGACCACTCTGTCTTGGCGGAGGTACATAACTAGATCGCTGGCGAGCGGTCCACCTCGAAAGTTACCAAAGGACCTGCTGCTCGCCCTCTTCTGGCGATCTCGGTCATTCCGTCGACCTCTCCGTGCCTCACATCCTAGTGCATGAGCTTGCGTGCGGGCAATGTCCATGCCGGTGAAGAGCTACACCGTACAAGCCTCGCAGTAATCATCCAGCCGGTGACGTAGCGGTGTACTCGCCCTCCATATCGCCTACCAGCTGGAACATACCGAGCTAATGAGTCGAACTCCACATTGTACTCTCTAACCGTCGCGCCCCGCCTCAACGTCAAAAATCTGCCGGCCCGAGCCCTCCTCATTTGTGGGGCAAGAAATGTGCAAGAAAAGCCTCGAGAACTTCGTCCCAAATGGCCGGAAGTGCATGCTCTTCCGGGACAACTCCCACGAATCAAACCGGACCAATCGCAGATCACGCGGTGATGCGAACCAATACCACCGACTCGCCTCGAGACTCGATCACTCATGATCCATTGTAGCTGTCGGATAAACTCCCGAGGTCGCCTCGGCTCTCGATCCATAGAACATCGGCGGGCTACAACTCGTAAAGTCACGTAGCCTCAAACCGCTCGGGGTGAACTACGGGTGCTCACGGTGGGCTGCTGCATCCACCTATCCTCATATCGGCCACGACCACGGCGATGGCGCCATCTCCTTGTACCCCGTCTCGTGGCTCCAGTGTGGGGATGGAGGCTCAGTCTTGTAGTCTCAGCGACCACGCCGCGCTCTAAACTCTTTGGTCTTTGTGGCGTCGCGAAACCCGCCGTCGGAAGCTTTGCTCGTCTTGGCCGGCTGCGCCTCGTACTCCTCGTATCTCACTAACTCCTCGATCGCCTTGCCCCTCTGGGCCTGGGTTGCCTTACGCGGAGGCATAACTGGTAAAGGAAACGAATACGTCAGAGGGGTTCAACTCATCACACAGCTCTACGGCACGATCTTAGAATGAGAAGAATGGAAACCAATCCTAAATGTCCTATAGCCTCCTGATTATAGATGTGGTGCACAACACACCGATAATCAACACTCTACTGAACACGGTGCAGACACTTTCCGAGGACTAACTGCTCTGATACCACTTTTGTCACGACCCGAACCCGGGCCCGTGACTGGTGCCTTACCCCGGGCACCCTAGTGATACATCATCAGAGAAAATCAGCGGAAATAAAAACATGAACATGAATAAAAAGACATGATAAATAAACAAAGCAACCAAAGCGTTGCCTTTAGTATATATACATAAAAACGAACAGTTATCCTTTTTACGGACTACGCCCACAAGATTTCTGCACTCTAAGAAATGACAACAACTATGGCCGGGGGCCGCCATACCCCGAATGTACAAGAACCTACAGACTCGGGTAACATACCAAAGATAAGCCTCCAAGGAACGGAGCTTCCAACACGCTGAATATGATCCTATAAGCGGGGATCGGCGATCGATGTACCTTTACTGCGGCATGAACGCACTCGGGCGAGGTCGATAACAGCAGTACAGTATGTGAAATCAGAAATCGTAAATGAAATCATAATAGTCTATATAAAGCGGGAGACATGTATGATAACAAACTACGATTCACATCATAAGCGATCATGTCAAGTCGGTGACTCACGCCTCAAAGTCATCCCTCGTACGTGGAACTCCTTCCTCACTGCCGGCAGTCTAGGTACAAATCATGTGATACTTATAACAGGTCTCGGCCCATCTTATGGACCCAATATAGAAACGTGTGGAATACATTCCCGGATGAACCGGTAGTCAGTGAAATACATTCCCGGATGAACCGGTAGTCGAGTGAAATACATCCCCGGATGAACCGGTAGTCAAGTGAAATACATTCCCAGATGAACCGGTAATCAAGTGAAATACATTCCCGGATGAACCGGTAATCAAGTGAAATACATTCCCGGATGAACCGGTAGTCGAGTAGAACACAGTACTTGCACAACAAGGCTATCACACGTAACATGGTCAAGTTTCATAACAATCAAGCATAAGCAAGTTACACACAACTCAAGGTACTTTCATTTTATGTCAAAGTCCGGATTTTAACCCTAAAGTACTACGTACGTTAAATTCCTTTTAAGATCCATTTCTTTTACAAAGGTCACCCGATACCCGTAGTATAAAATTTGAGGGACTAACATTGTTAAGTAAACCAAAATGCTTTCCTTTGTAAAAATCGAGTAACAACCTTATTTTCCAAACGTTCAAGTTTGCCTAATTTCAAATGCTCCAGTTTCTCATTTTAGAAAAGGTTTCGTAGTTCATAGTTTTAACATAATTCTCCTTTAAACGTTTCGAGAAACATAGGTCTTATATGTGAGTAGGTTATTCTTGTTTATAATCAATCTTATTAAGCAGCCATGATCTAGGAAATGTAATATCATTTTGTCTCATCTTAGCTTCTATGCAGATGGAGGTTTCTACTGGTTTTAATACCTTACTTCATTATTCAATACATTTTCCTTTATTAACGCTGCAGTGTTTTGTCGATACTCATTCTTCTTTATCGTTCTTAAGACGTTATACCTAACTTCCCATAAAGCTAGTACAACTCTTATGTTTTCAAAGCCAAGTATTACTCTTCTTTCAAAAAGGTCTTTTTGAAACACTTCAAGTTCTTTATTACTACCCATCAAATCCGTTATAAGTCAAATCAGTTACCCTTTGAAACCACAAAGCATTTTCTTACCTACATAAAGCTGTTATAACCAACTTCCCATAAAGCCGTTATAACACTTTATGTTTCAAACCAATCAAATATATTAAACACGTATGCGTCACCGTACTACATAGTTATACACATATCATGCTAGAACAGATAGGAAGAGGTTCACATACCTCGCGACGATTATCGACTAATAGCAAAACGCTCCAAGTACCTCAAACCGTCGGCTGCACCTTAAGCCGAGTAGACCGCGCCACACGTAGTATTTCAACCTATAGAGGCCACAAGGCGCCTATTAATATCTTTAGATCCCGACGTAGAATATTCTACAGAAAATTCGGCACCTCCCCATGGCAACGTAAATCTCCTCCTTTATCGAGGCCGGCTACCAAGCCAACCAGGGGGGGGGGGGTTAACACGTCTAACCGGACGTGTACAATTCTACTACACAGCAATACTACACAAGTCTACTGTAATACAGTCCTATGTAATTACAGTTCAGTTCACTTCTTACAATTCAGGCTTAAGTCGCAAGACATTGCCGTAAGTATTATTCAGGCTCTATATATATAGTATACTTAACTATATACTCCTATCACATGTAATTTCCAATTACAACAGAAGGTCAAGAATGTTTACCTCGATAAGCCCAAAATTATCCGAGTTTATATGTCGATCCTGAGCAAGGTTTAGCTCCTACTCCGTGCGCTCAGGCCGCTCCAACCAACCCTTAGAAGTTCTAACCAACTTCTACTTATAACTTCAACTACGGGTGAAGATTTACTTAGGGTTTCGTTTTTGTGACTGAGGGAAGTATAATAGTATTTTCTGGGCTTTTCGTATAAAGGGTACTTTGGAAAGTACTACAAGGTATAAGGCTAAAGTATTTTGGGCATTATAACAATACTAGGAGAGTATCTCTATACCACAAAAAAAAGGGTATTATACGAAAACAACTAGGCTAGGGGGGGTACCCCACGGCTAGACACCACAAAAGGGGGGGAAAGGGGGAGGCTCTCGGCTAGCTCACAAAGGGGTAGGGGTTTCGGCAAAGGGTTGTACGAGACCCAAACGAACAATGGGGGAGGGAGGATTTTGAGAATTAGATAGATTGCTCAAGTTTTGGATGAAGAAAGTCTTCAACTTAGAGGGGTATTTATAGGTCAAGTGAAGGCCAACCAATGGCCAAGATGAAGACAAGTGCATAGCAAGTGTAGGGCTAGATTTCAACCATGTGTACCTTATCCATCTACCACACAACTTGCACAAAATATCCTACCTACTACATGCCACCTTTCTCGTCCAATTGCCGTCCCACTCCATCCAATGTGAGGGTGACACTTGTCACCCTCCCGTTGGTCCAAAATGTTTCGTCTCTCGGAAAAATCCGCAAAAATTAGAAATGACATAGCCGTAATTTTCCCTTCGCAAGTTTAGTAAAACGTTTCGTCGGAAAACGACTCTTTTCGGCACTTGTGTACAAATTTCGAAACTATGCCTACTTTAAGGCTCAAATTGTATACGTACGCCCTCACGTACATACTCTGGAAATACGGGGTATAACACCAAGTGTCGCCCTCCCGTTGGTCCAAAATGTTTCGTCTCTCGGAAAAATCCGCAAAAATTAGAAATGGCATAGCCGGAATTTACCCTACGAAAGCTGTGGAAACGTTTCGTCGGAAAACGATTCTTTTAGTGAGTTGTGCACAAATAAAAAAACGTCCAAGGCTTATCTTTAAGGCTAGACTTTTGTACGTATTCCCTTACGTACATACTCTAGAAATACGGGGTATAACAAGTCTTATACATGTACACTCTCATTTTTAGTTTACTTAAGGCACTAACATGTCATTATAAAAATCCGGGAATTTAACCCAAAGTACTACGTACTTCTACTCTTTTAAAATGACTCTTTTTCATACAAAACTTCCAAGATACTAATAACCATAGTATCAATTCATAACTACTTTTCAAGACAAGTCACAATACCTTTTAGAAATACAATTATAGGATTCTAAATCAAGTGACTTCTTTCTTTTAAAACTTTAAGCAATTGATGCCTTTAAATCAATTTGTCTTTCATTATTTCAAGTCATTTATCATACTTAAATTACTTAGAGTAAATCACCCTTTTTAACCTTCCATAAAGCTATTATAACCAACTTTCCATAAAGCCGTTATACTAGTTTTATACCTTAGAAGCTTACATCTTCTTTATAACCAAGAGGCTTAAACTTTCCAACAAAACAAGTATCAAAAATACTTTCAACATACTTAAAGTCTCTTAACTTTTGAAAACCAAGATATCCTTAATATTTAAACAAGTGAGTTAATTCCCTAACTCAACTAACTTGGACATTCTTAAAATAAGCCAAGGATATCAAATGGACTAGATTGTCAAAATCTTGTACGTCTACCGTACTATACATTTACATCTTATTCATGCTCAAGAGATAAGAAAGTTCGACATACCTCTTCAGTTTAATCCACTTGCTAAGTCCAATACGCCGTACGTAGTATGTCAACCTATAATGACCATAGTACGTCTATTAACTTCTTACTTCAAACGTAGAATATTCCAAGTGCAAAGTCACTAAATTCTACGGAAAATCGGACAGCACTTCCTTTGTTTCTACATACTTTGCCACCTTTTTCAAGGCCGAATTCAATAACCAAACACGCCACATTTAAGGCTCAACAAAGTAGTTAACAATAGGGGATTACACGCTTAATCAAGACGTGTAAAATTCCGCCCCACAATAAATATCAAACTAGTCCAACATATAATGTCCA
The DNA here is from genome assembly GCA_029844215.1 of Przewalskia tangutica. Taxonomy (NCBI): domain Eukaryota; kingdom Viridiplantae; phylum Streptophyta; class Magnoliopsida; order Solanales; family Solanaceae; genus Przewalskia; species Przewalskia tangutica. The sequence continues at coordinate 60,776,681 of CM056726.1, forward strand.
TTCGGCAAAATAGGGACAACAATACAAATTCGTTTCCAATCCCTTTTCAATCCAAGTGGTTTAATATAACATGTTATCTAGCCACAATTGATTATAACTACTACAATCCTCAAGTAGGTAAACATGCGACGATTCTAATTATCGACCAAAATTGTATTTCAATTTCAAATGGCTTAACATGTCATTTTCGGATTTGAGCTTCCAAATTTCCATAACACTTATCAATCTTCATAACACATATCACATGATCATTTCTAACTTATAATAACATGGAATCTTCAATTACAAAAGTAAGACGAAGATTATACCTCATTTAGCCCAAATATGATCCAAGATTACAAGTCAATAATTAGAAACTTTAGCTCCTCCTTTCGACGTTCCAATCCACTCCAAGCAACCCTTAAAAGCTTATGAAGAACTCCTCTTCAAGTTCCAACTTCAAATTTGAATAACTCCTTAGGTTTTCGCCTTGCGACTAATACGAAAACACCATTTTTCCGGGATCTTTCTATTGAGATACACTTACAATACCCTTAGGTACCTTGGTTTAAAGTATGGAGCTTATTGAATCACAAACGAATTTTTTTCTTGTTCAATGCTTCACAAAGTCGAGAGCTCACCTCTCTTGTTCTTCAATTTTCTAATTTTTCTCTAAGTGTTCAAGACTTGTCTTGCACAAGGGATGAATATATAACCAAATGGAGGGTTAATATTAGAACTTGTGAAGTTTGGATGAGTTTCATTTAAATATCAAGCTATGTGGGCTCATTGACTTGGTCAATGTTGTCAAGCTCTTAGCCTAGCAAGACTTTCATCAAAATTATGGTCAAATGACCATTCTACCCATGCACAAATTCGACCAAGACCACTAAGGGGGGTGACACGTGTCGCCCTCCCGTTCGTCGCATGATTTCGTTTTCCGACAATTCCATAATTCCGATAAATTTTTACTCGTCTCAAATCTTAACATTTTTTAGTTCTTACGTACGTTCTTATAAACATATCCTAGAATTCCGGGGTGTAACAATTATAGGGTGAAGTACTACGAGTAGCGTATTCTACTTGGAGGGTGGAAAAGGCTAGCAAGGTTATAGTACTTTGGAGCATTTTGCTACTTGTCGATAATCGCCGCGAGGTATGTGATTCTTCCTATCCTCTTGAGCATGACTATTTGTGAAATATATTAGTACGGTAGACGCACGGGCGTTAAGGAAGTTTGATTTCTTTTTTTGTGTCCTTGACTTGATTCTAAAGTTAAGTGACTTGATATGAAATGTTAAGAACTTGAAATGTGTTAAAAAGTTGTGAAACCTCATTCGTGAGTAATGAGTACTTGGTCTTTAAAAGAATAAGTTATCTTGATTTCGGAAATGAGAGTAGTTGTCCTTGGTTGGTTTAAAACATAAAGTGTTATAATAACTTTATGGGAAGTTAGTTATAACGACTTTATGAAAACAAAAGAATGGTTTTATTATTGGATTTAAAATGGTAACTTGACTTTAAAAGGAGAAGTTGATTTGGTTTAAAAAGAAGGCATGGTATTGTCTTGATTTGGTTTAAAAAGAAGGCATGGTATTGTCTTGGTTTATTTAAAAGAAGGTATGGAAAGTGTTTTGGTTTACTTAAAATAATAGTTACTCTATTTTTGGATACTACGAGTGTTAGTATCATGTGACTTTTGTAAAAGAAATGGATATTTTTGAAAGAATTTAAGTACGTAGTACCTTGGGGTTAAAACTAGGATTACCTTGGGGTATGAAAGTCTAAGAGTATGTTAAACTTGTCTATGCTAGTTGTAATAGCCTTTGGTGGTATTACTATGTTACCGCGTCTCTCAGTTGGAGGGCCGGCTGACTTGTTGTGAATTTACTTGGACGTACCGGCATTGACGGAGGATGCCACGGGTATTACTATGCTTACATTGTGATCGATCTACGCCATGCTTATATGATGAGGGATGCCGGGGCATGCGACCAGGATGCGGGTTAGATGCCCGGACGTTTTATTACCTCATGGCCATGCTTATACGATGAGGGATTTCGGGGCATGCGACCATATTATATTTTACTCCATGGGCTAGCTCCCCATGAATACATGTACCTACGATGAGGGATTCCGGGGGCATGTTATATTATTACTCCATGGGCTAGCTCCCCATGAAGACTTGTACCTACGATAAGGGATTCCGGGGGCACGTTATGTACGATTATTACTCCAGGGACTAGCTCTCCATGAAGACATGTACCCACGAGGAGGGATGCCTGGGGCATGTTATATATATATGTGTTGTATATGTGTACGCCGACAGTGAGGTAAGATGCCACGGGCGCGTCACATGAGTATGATTTATGTCATAGACTGCTGGCAGTGAGGAAGGAGTTCCATGGGCATGAGTGATGACTTTGAGGGCGTGAGTCCCTGACTTGACTGTTTATATATGGTGTACTGTAGTTTGGTATCATACATCTCTCCTATTTTATATAGACTGTTATGATTTCATTATAGTATTTTCAGTTTCACATACTTGGTACCTGTTGTACTGACCTCCTTCGGGGGGCTGCGTTCATGCCGCAGGTAGAGGTATACCGGTTGTTGATCCTCGCTCATAGGATCACAGTTCAGCGTTTTGGGAAGCTCCATTTCTCCGGAGGCTTATCTTTTTGTATTATTCCCTGAGATTGTAGGTTCTTGTACATTCAGGGGTATGGCGGGGCCCTGTCCCATCATAGTTGTTATAAAAACTCTTACAGGTCTGTAGTACTGTTGTGGGCAGGGTTTGTAAAGGATGTAACTGTTCGTTTGTTTATATATAGACAGAAAGGTGACCTTTTTGGTTAGTCTGTTTCTTATTTCATATTGTTTCATGTCTTTAAGTTTATACTTCCGCTGGTTTTTCTCTGATGTAGTATCACTAGGGTTCCCGGGGTAAGGCACCAGTCGTGGGCCCGAGGTCGGGTCGTGAAAGAAATAGTCCTATGCGGGGCGGACCAGTCCTATGCGAGGAGATTACCTCATGCGGGTCCATACGACCTATGCGGGCGGATACAGTCTATGCGAGGAAATTACCTCATGCGGGTCCATACGGCATATGCGGGTGGAATAGTCCTAGGAGTAGGATTGCAGAATGATACTATGGGCGGATGGCCCTAGATTAATCATGAGCTTCCTGTTTTAAAACCGACAAAGTTTATTCTTGTCCACTCTCATTGTTAGTAAGGCATAGTGTACTGTTAATGTGGTTATCATACATGTCCCCAGCTTTATTTTTAGACTTATGATTTCATTACAGTACTTTCAGTTTAACATACTTGGTACCTGTTGTGCTGACCTCCTTCCGGGGGTTGCGTTCATGCCGCAGGTAGAGTTATACAGGTTGCTGATCCTCACTCTTAGGATCACTATTCAGCTGTTGAGAATCTCCATTACTCCGGAGGCTTATCTTTGGTCCAGATCCCTGGTATTGTCGGTTGTTGTACATTCAGGGGTATGGCGGGGCGCTGTCCCATCACAGTTGTTATATAAATTCATAGAGGTCTGTAGTCATATCTTGTGGATTGGGTTGTAAGAACAAGGATGTATATTTTTTTCGGAAGGTGGCCTTATCGGCTAGCCTGTTGATATTTACTATCTAGTATTTTATGAGTTTATGTATGTTCCGTTGCTATTCTCTGATGTATACCTGTAAGGGGTGCCCAGGTAGGGCACCAGTCGCGGGCCCGGGTTTGGGTCGTGACAGAGTCGCACTTCCTCTGAGCACGATGCAACCCTATAACAAAATTCATATTAATCACCTCCCATTACCAAGTCGGGATCTCAATCGTCGATAATAGCGCACTGGGCTTCTGGTGCTCACCCTTGCCCTGCTTCCAATTTGGACACTGAGCAATAACTCTGCTACGTCCCTCTCCAGGCCATCTTACCAATACATACATCTGAGGTCATGATACATCTTAGTTGACCCTGAATAAATAGAGTAGTGAGCACTGTGTGCCTCCCCTAGAACCTGCTGATGAGGTCTTGCAACATCGGGAACACACCACCTGCCCTCATATCCTAGCACCCCTTCAGGTGCTATCTCATACCGGCTCTTCTCCTCTCGGAGAGCCATATCTCGATTTTGTACTAAAACTGGATCCTTATATTGTCGCCTCTTCACCTCCTCAACGAGGGAAGACTCGTCAACCTCTCGAATCTGAGCTCCACTATCATGCTCCCGTAGCTGTCGGGAAATATAGGTTGTTACCTTATCGTGTTGCATCCGCACACAACCCAGCCAAACACTCAAAGTGTTTCCATAATAACCTAACTGTTACACCCCGTATTTTCAGCAGTTGAGATAAGAACGTACGTAAGAAATTGGGAATTGAATTTTTTAAAGAATGAAAAATTCCGAAAATTTCTCCGAACCTTGTAAAGGAAAAAGGTTTATTAATTGAATTTAATTTCGAAAATTGGTCATGTGGGACCACCCGAGAAATTTGGTATGTGTTGGGGAGTTTGGGAAGGCAAAACGCAGAACAAAAAAAAACCAAAACGTGTATGAACAGTGAAAACCCGTCCATGAACAGTGTCATTCGATGAACAGTGTTCGGAAAACCGCCATTTTCGGCCAAACCAGGAATCCGCCGGGGGCGAGACATATACCAAAAGCTTCGTCCCGTTGAGCCCGTCAAATCCATACCAACTGCCACCGTTGATTCTCCCGGAATCGCCGGCAATTTCAGATCGAAGTTTCGGTCACTGTTCATCCATCTTCCCCGTTCGGTTTTTCTGATTTTCCGGCCAACTGAGGTACAATCGATGGGACTGGAGTATACCATCAAAACCACCATCTCATTGCCGTAATTTCCATGTAAACCAGGACCCTCGATTCTTGCTCAAACTCGCCGTCGACCAGATCGATCTTCGCCGAAACCCTATGTCGCCGACGAGCATTTTTCCGGCCACCACAGGTAGAGTCGACGGTCGTGGCTAGTGTAGAAAGATTCAGGGTGGAAAGGCCGACATTTTGGCACCACCCACAACCTCCAATTCAACCCAGATCGTCGGGTCGCCAAATCATATTTTCCAATCGGAAGTTGGAAAATTTTGATCGATTCCGGTACAGTTGAGGGCTAAGGCATATATCGTTGTGTTCGTATTGATCTTAGCTATGTTTTGCAACCAATCCCGAGCCTCAATTCTCAGTATTTCGGAATCCGCCATTGACGCCGCCTTGAGCTCGCCGGCAAAATTGATTTTCCTCCATTAATTCATCAGCGCAACAAAAATTCGATGAATTCACTTCCAACGGATCAAAAATGGAATTTTACGGCGAACAATTCCTGCGACGGGTAGCGGCACAGTGGGAATTCTGCCACCAATGGCGGCAGTTCAGGCTGCTCAACCACCCGGAAATATTCTACTGTACTCTCAGGCAGTCCGGACAGCAATTTCCAATCACCGGCGTTGTCTACTTAGCGTGTGGATTAACCGAAGAGGTATGTGAACCTCTTCCTTCTTTTGGCATGATTCTACATATGAAATATACATGTGGTGTTATTTCATGATTCCTTCTACTCTTAGAAGTTAAGAGGTACGTATGTTGATTTACTCTATGTAAAAAGTATGTCTAAATTTTCCTAAGTCCTTACCAAGTCTTATAGGAGATATTGGTAAGAATTGTTAGGAAGTTATGAGGTTTGATTTAAAGTTATGTGCCTTGATTTATTTGAAGTAAGTAAGTTGATTTATATTTGAAAATGACTTGGATTTATATGTGAAAAGGGACTTGATTTTATAAGTGGAAGTTATATACTAGGATCTATTCCGCTCCCAAGTTATAAGTGAAGTAAGTAAGTTGATTTTAGGCTTTTGAAACACCTAAAAACTCCTAATATACTAGGATCTATTCCGCTCCCAAGTTGACTAAAAATCTGTCCAAAAACATTCTGCCAACTTATCTTTCCAAATTCAAGTCTTATTTCCTTTCGTACGTTCTCAAATACATGTCCTGGAATTACGGGGTGTAACAATACTAACACCCGTAGTATCAAGGCTTGTCTATTTTTCAAATTAAGTTGCTACACCTTTAGAAATTCATTTCAAGGCTTTGAAACCAAGTAACTTCTAATTTCACAACCTAGGCAACTCATGCCTATAAATCAAATAGACCACTCTCTTAACCTTCCATAAAGCCGTTATAACTAACTTACCATAAAGCCGTTATAACTCTTTATGTTTTAGACAAATTCATTCTTTTTATAACCAAGAGACTTATACTTTTAAAACCAAGTATCATATACTTTCAGACCGAGTTACATAACTTTCAGAAATCAAGTCTCTTAACTTTAGAATAGTTCAAGTTGTTACACACCGTAGTTCCAGGACATGTGTTTACGAGAATAGACGTGAGAGTGTCACGACCCGATCCCGGGCCCGTGACTGGTGCCTTACCCCGGGCACCCTAGTGATACAACATCAGAGTAATCAGCGGAACATAAAACACAATATGAAATAATGCAAAGGAAACACATGTTTTCTGAAGAAAAGTTGCCTTTCGGCATATATATAAATAACAACTCTTTCAAAAAGAACAGTTTAATCCTTCTTTACAAACCCTGCCCACAACAGTACTACAGACCTCTACGAATGATATGACAACAACGACGGGACAGGGCCCCGTCATACCCCTGAATGTAAGCACCTACAGCAACAGGGGACTATACCAAGATAAGCCTCCGGAGAAACGGAGCTTTCCCAAACGCTGAACTGTGACCCTAAGAGCGAGGATCAATGACTGGTGTACCTTTACCTGCGGCATGAACGCAGCCCCCCGAAGGAGGTCGATCTGAGTCGAGTATGTGAAAGAAAATAAATCAGTAAATGAAATCATAGTAGTCTATATAAAGCAGGAGACATGCATGATAACCAAACTACAGTTCACAATAAATAAGCAGTCATGTCAAGTCAGGGACTCACGCCCTCAAAGTCATCACTCAAATATAACTATGGGTCTCACGCCCACCACATCATTCATGCCCGTGGAATACCTTCTCACCGCCGATCTATGATATAAAAGCATCAAGGAATACACATGAACACCGTGTCCCACTGTGTCCTAATAAAACCGCATGCAGGGTAAGTATGCGAAGGCATAGCCGACTACTAAAACCCACAGTACCAACAAGGTCATAAAGCAGATCATGAGATCTGCCTGCACTGTCACATGATCAAAGCCGCCACTCGCGCAGATCTAATGTCGCGCGTCTAGCCACCGAACTTCCCGCAGCTCGCATAGGCCAATCTCATAGGCCCACGAGGTATAACCCGCATCGAGGGTAGCTACTCCGGCGTCCGCACGGACTTCGCATCGCGTGGCCACATAGACCGCGTGACCACAAGGGCGCGTACTAACTCGAACTCCGTAGCTCCGCATGGATCACTGGACCCGCATGAGGTATTCTCGAATCATAGGTCACTAGACCGCTGAGTCTACCCGCGTCGGAGGCGACTTAACCTCCGGAAACAAGTCAAGGTGAGTGGTACAATACCAATCATAACGGCTGATAGTGAAACTATTTAAGCGCAATCGAGGGGGAAACCCCTTTACACAAACATCACAAGATACTAACACACGTAGCATCCTAGCATGTTTACTTATCAAATAAACAAGAAAGTATTACAAGGCTATCACAACCCAACACAATCAAGTTATACACACAAGGCACTTTCTACTATATGATTAAGAAGATCGGGTTTCTATCCCCAAAGTACTTCATACATTAACTCTTTTAAAAGATACGTTACTTTCACAAAAGTCACACAATACCCGTAGTATATGAAAATAGAGTGATTATCTTTTGAAGTAAATCAAAACACTTCTCTTTGTAAAATCAAGTAACCATTCTTTTCCAAACGTTTCAAGTTTGCCTAATTTCAATTACTCAAGTTTCTCATTTCCGAAAGGTTTCGTAGTTCGTAGTCTTATTCATTTAAGAATGTAATTCTCTTTTAAACAATCGGAGGAACATAAGCCTTATATGTGAGTAGGATATTCTTGTTTATAAAAATCTTATTACAATGAGACATGATCTAGGAAATATCATTTTGTCTCATCTTAGCTTATGCGGATGGAAGTTTCTCTTGGTTTTAATAATACTTAATTATTCAATACATTTTCCTTTATTAACGCTAGGTGGTTTGTCGATACACATTTCTGATTTCCGAAATCAGTAAAATATTATCCCTTTTAAAAACCAAGTACTCATTACTCACGAATGAGGTTTCACACAAAATTCATATAATTTATTTAAGTTAAGTCTCTTATCTTACAAGATCAAGTCTCTTAACTTCTAAAATAAATAAATCATTCGTTTATCCTCTTAAGCCATTATACCTAACTTCCCATAAAGCTAGTATAACTCTTAAGATTTTAAAACCAAGTATTACTCTTCTTTTTAAAAACAGTTCTTAATTCTCTTGAACTACTTCAAGATTATTATTATTCGGGCTTAAGTCAAAAGACATTGCGTATAACTACGTTCAATTAACACACGTACGTCTACCGTACTACATAGTTATACACATATCATGCTAGAAGAGATAGGAAGAGGTTCATATACCTCGCGACGATTATCGACTATTAGCAAATCGCTTCCATGGTGTAACCGGCTAGCCTGGTCCACCTTCTCAAGTAGCACATGCTACTCGCAGAACATTCAACCTATACAGGTTATACAAGTCTATCAAAGTCTAGACTACTCGGTAGAATAAATCTAGATACAAGATCCTACGGGAAATTGGGCAGCCCTTCCCTACCCGTCAAACTACGCAAGTCTACTATAATACAGTCCTACGTAATTACAGTTCAGTTCTCTTCTTTAAATTCAGGCTTAAGTCCAAGGACATTGCCACAAAACTATGTTCAGTTCTTATATATAGTATACTTCAACTATATATTCCTACAATCATGTAATCTCCAATTACAATAGGGGGACAAGATAATTACCTCGATAAGCCCATAATTATCCAAGTAAAGATGTCGATCCTGGGCAACGTTTAGCTCCAACTCCGTGCGCTCCAACCCGCTCCAAACAACCCTTAGAAGTTCTAACCAACTTCTACGTAATACTCCAACTAACTATGGAGATTTTCCTTAGGGTTCAGTTTTGTGACTGACGGGAAGTATAATAGTATAACGGGGCTTTTTGTATAGGTATAACCTTAGAATACTACAAGGTATATGGCTAAGGAAATTTGGGTATAGTAACAATACTTTTGAGAGTATTTCTACCAAGAGGGGGGGTATATATACGAGACAACACCACAAGGGGGGGGTGTATACCCCTCGGCCAACCCTACTAGGGGTACTCGGCCAAGGGGAGGAGCTCTCGGCCACAAGGCCTCACAAAGGGGGGAGAGGGGGTGTTGGACGAAACACCATACAAGGGGAGGGAGGAATTTTAGACTTAGGAAATATAGGAAAGGATGAAGAAGTCTTCAAACTTAGGGGGGTATTTATAGGACAAGCCAAGGCCAACCAATGGCCAAGATCATGCCAAGTGCATAGCAAGTGTAAGGCCAAGATTGGGACAAGTGTGTGTGGGTCCCACTTTATCAATCAACACACAAAATATCCTACCAACTACACTCTCCAATTTCGTCCAATTACCGCCCCACATCCGCCAATGAGAGGGTGACAAGTGTCGCCCTCTTGTTGGCCCAAAATGTTCCGTCTCTCGGAAAAATCCGCAAAAATTAGAAATGATATAGCCGGAATTTTCCCTTCGCAAGTTGTGTAAAACGTTTCGTCGAAAAACGACTTTAAACGGGTGTTGTGAACAAATAATTTTCGGCCCTACACTTTAAGGCACAAACTTTTCTACGTACGTCTTTACGTACATACTATGGAAATACGGGGTGTAACAGAGAGCACAAGACTTATAAATTTGAACGAAAGGAAGAATTGTTTTCCAAAGGGAAAAGTCTTCCGAACCTCGGGGAAGAATAATGTTTGTAATTTGAGACTCGTAAAATTTATCAGAATTATGGAAATGTTGGGAAATGAAGTGTATGGGCGAATGAGAGGGTGACACGTGTCACCCCCCCCCCCCCTACATAGGCTTGGACGAAATTGACATGGAGATTGGTCAAGTCTTGAACAAGCCAAGGCTTGACATTGTCACACTAGTAGCAAGACAAGCATTGCACTTAGAGAAATTTTTGCAAAACTTTAGGTGCTCATAATGTTGCTCTCGGGTTTGCCATGGAAGAACAAGAAAATATTTTCGTTTGTTTATGATAAATCCCAATATTCAAACCCAAGGTTCCTAATGGTATTACAAGGTTATCTCAATAGAAAGATCCCGGGAAAACCACGTTTTTACGTTAGTCGCAAGATGAAAACCTAAGGTGTTCTTCAACTTTGAAGTTAGAACATGAAGAAGAGTTCTTCATGAGCTTCTAAGGAGTGTTTGGAGCGGATTGGAACGTAAGAATAAGAGCTAAAAGTTACTAAGGATCGACTTTTAGTCTTGGATTGTATTTGGGCTTATTAAGGTAAAAATTTTCATCTTCTTAATGTAATTGATGATTGCATGTTATAGTAGTTAAGAAATGAGCATGTGGTATATAGAATGAAGTTTGAAAAGATTTGGATCGTGTCGACATGTTAAAACCGAAAATGGGCAAGTTAGCCATTAATGATGTAATTAATTTGGTCGATAGTAACAATCGTCGCATATTAAGGAAGAAAGGAATTATAGTTGTTGTAATTGTTATTATGTATATAACATGTTGGAATAACAACTTGGATTGAAAAATGAATTGAAATGAATTAACATTGTTGTTGCATGTAGCCGATAATGGCATTGAAATGTTGGACTTTTTGGATATTGATTGTGTGGCAGAATTTCACACGTCCGGCTAGGCGTGTAATCCCCTTTGGTTAGCTGAATTGTTGAGCCTTAAATGTGGCATTTGTGTATGTTATACCCCGTATTTCCAGAGTATGTACGTGAGGGCGTACGTACAAAAGTTTTAGCCTTAAGTAGGCATTAGGGACGAAATTTTGTGCACAACTAGCGAAAAGAATCGTTTTCCGATGAAACTTTTTCCGGACTTTGCGAAGGGAAAAATACGGTTGCAACATTTATTATTTTTGCGGATTTTTCCGAGAGATGAAATATTTTGGACCAACGAGAGGGCGACACTTGTCACCCTCAAGTGGGCGGTCAAGTTGGACGAAACTTGGCACGTTTTTTTCCTTTCTTTTGGTCAAGGGTTAGGTAGGATATTTTGTGTAGTAGATGAGCAAGTGGGACCCACACAACACTTGTCCAAATCTTCACCCTCCACTTGCCCACCACTTATCTTAATCTTGGCCATTGATTGGCCTATAAATACCCCTCAAATGCAATACTTATTCTTCATCCACAAATCATTTTCCAAGTCTAAAAACCCTCTCCCCCTTAGTGTAGTTTTCGTCCAAGGTTCCCCTCCCCCTTTGAGAGGCCTTGGCCGAAACAAACCCCCCCCCTTGGTAGAAAAGTATTCTCTAAGTATTGTTACTATTCCAAAATACCTTGTAGTATTCCAAGGTTACACCTATACTAAAAGCCCAGAAATACTATTATACTTCCCTTCAGTCACAAAAACGAAACCCTAAGGAAAATCTTCATAGCGGGTTGAAGTATTAAGAAGAAGTTGTGTAGAACTTCTAAGGGTTGTTTGGAGCGGGTTGGAGCGTTCAGAATAGGAGCTAAACGTTGCTCAGGATCGACATTAAAACTTGGATAATTTTGGGCTTATCGAGGTAAATACTCTTTTCCTTCTATTGTAATTGGAAATTACATACTGTAGTAGTATAGAAATGAATATAAGATACATAGAAGGATATTACAGAAGAGAATTGAACTGTAATAGAAGGATATTACAGAAGAGAATTGAACTGAAATCACATCAGAAGTATATTAAAGAAGAAGATTGAACTGTACTTACATAGGACTGTATTTACAGTAGACTTGTGTAGTTTAACGGGTAGGGAAGTACTGCCCGATTTTCCGTAGAATAGAGAACCCCCTGCTTAGAATATTCTACAGAGTAGTCTAGACGTTGATAGACGTATATGGCCTTTATAGGTTGAAGTACTGCGAGTAGCGTATTCTACTCGAAGGGTGGAAAAGGCTAGCAGGATTACAGTACTGTGGAGCGTTTTGCTAATTGTCGGTAATCGTCGCGAGGTATGTGATTCTTCCTATCCTCTTGAGCATGATATTTTAAAAGAATATATATAGTACGGTAGACGTACGTGTGTTAACTGAACGTGGTTTTACTTCGATGTCTTTTTACCTGAGTTTTAAATAACAAGAATCTTGAAGTATTTCAAAAGAATTAAGAATCGTTTTTGAAAGAAGAGTAATACTTGGTTTTGAAAGTTTAAGAGTTATACTAGCTTTATGGGAAGTTAGGTATAACGACTTAAGAGTAATAAAAAGAATGGTTTATTGATTTTAGAAGTTAAGAGACTTGATCTCAAAAGATAAGAGGCTTGACTTAATTGAATTGATATGAATTTTGTTAAAAAGTGTGAAACCTCATTCGTGATTAATGAGTACTTGGTTTTTAAAAGGAATAATGTTTTACTGATTTCGGAAATGAGAATAAGTATCGAACGAACCACTGCAACGTTAATAAAGGAAAATGTATTGACAAATAAGTAATTATATTAAAACCAGTAGAAACCTCCATCTGCATAGAAGCTAAGATAAGACAAAATTGTATTACATTTCCTAGATCATGACTGCTTTAATAAGGATTGTTATAAACAAGAATAACCTACTCACATATAAGTCATATGTTACTCAAACTGTTTTAAAAGAGAATTATGTTATTAAGTGATTAAGACTATGAACTACGAAACCTTTCGAAAATGAGAAACTTGAGTAGTTGAAATTAGGCAAACTTGAACTTTTGGAAAAGAATGTTGTTACTTGACTTAAAGAAGGAAAGTGTTTTGGTTTAAAAAGAAGGGCATAATATTGCCTTAGTTGATTTTAAAAAGGAAAACATGGTATTATCTTAATCTGTCTTAAAAGAGCGTTTAAATGTTATGGCCAATTCTATACTGCGTTCATGGGATGAACCGAGAATGTATTTCACACGACACCGCGTTCATGGATGAGCAGGAATGTATTTCACGACACCGCGTTCACGGGATGAGCAGGGATGTATTCCATACAATTCCTATCGAGTCCCATGAGATGGGCCGAGACATGTCACGATTCCTATCGAGTCCCATGAGATGGGCGAGACATGTCACGATTCCTATCGAGTCCCATGAGATGGGCCGAGACATGTACGATTCCTATCGAGTCCCATGAGATGGGCCGAGACATGTACGATTCCTATCGAGTCCCATGAGATGGGCCGAGACATGTATTCCACACGATTCCACCTCGAGTCCCATGGGATGGTCCGAGACATGTTATACGTATCACACGATTTATACCTAGACTGCCGGCAGTGAGGAAGGAGTTCCACGGGCATGAGGGATAACTTTGAGGGCGTGAGTCCCTGACTTGACATGACTATTTTTATGTGGTGAACTGTAGTTTTGTTATCATACATGTCTCCTGTTTTATTTTAGACTGTTATGATTTCATTTACAGTATTTTTCAGTTTCACATACTTGGTACATGTTGTACTGACCTCCTTCGGGGTGCGTTCATCCGCGGTAGAATCTGCCGGTTGTTGATCCTCGCTCATAGAATCACAGTTCAGCGTATTGGGAAGCTCCGTTTCTCCGGAGGCTTATCTTTTGGTATGTTTCCCTGAGTTGTAGGTTCTTGTACATTCAGGGGTATGGCGGGGCCCTGTCCCGTCATAGGTGTTGTTACATTCTTAGAGGTCTGTAGTACTGTTGTGGGCAGGGTTTGTAAAAAGGATGTAACTGTTCAAGATTTATTATATATTTATGCCGAAAGGCAATATTTTCATGGATAAACTGTTCTCATTCTATAATTGTTTCATGTCTTATTTTTATATTCCGCTGATTACTCTGATGTATGACTACTTGGGTGCCCGGGTAAGGCACCAGTCACGGGCCCGGGATCGGAACGTGACAAAAGTGGTATCGAGCGATTAATCTCGGAAAGTGTCTGACCGTGTCTAGTAGAGTCTTGATTATCGATGTGTTGTGCACCACATCTATAATCGTGAGGCTGAGACATTTAGGATTAGTTTCCATTCTTCTCATTACGAGATCGTGCCTTAGAGGCGTGTTGTAAGTTGGACCCTCGACGCATTTCGTTTTACCGATTATGCCTCCGCAAGCGGCCGGGCCCAGATGGGCAAAGCGTAGGAGCCGCTAGTAGGATCTGAGAGAGAATGCGAGCGCAGGCCCGGTCATTACCTGAGATAGTTGTTATACCCCGTAGTTGCAGGGTATGTATGTGAGGACGTACGTATGAGAGTACAACAGAAATTTTTGAAAAGAAAGAAAGATGTGAGTTTTCGACGGAAAAGTTTCCGGTTATTTGTGAAGAAAAAGGTTCGTTAATGGGAATTGGATTCCCAGATTTGGTATTTGGACTTCATAGATTATATTAGAATTTTGAGATTTTATTTTCGGAAATGGTCACGTGGGGCCCACGGGAGAAATTCTGATTTTGTGGGCCCACTTTGTTTTGAGATTTTGGCCATTGTGGATATTTTTGGAAGACGTTTTTGAGGGCCAATAGAAGGGTGACACGTGTCACCCCGCTAAATGGCTTGGCCGAAATGATATTTGTGCACAACACCCGGTTAGAGTCGTCTTTTGACGAAACGTTTTACATAACTTGCGAGGGGAAAATTCCGGCTATGTCGTTTTGTATTTTTGCGGATTTTTCCGAGAGACGGAACATTTTGGACCAACGAGAGGGCGGCACTTGGCACCCTCTCATTGGTGGGCAAGGTGGGCGGCACATGGGCCGATTGAGGGGGCAAGTTGTGGTAGATATTTGTGTAGATATTTGTGAGGGTTTTAAGGAGTAGGGTCTAGGGTGCACTTGGCTTGATCTTGGCCTTACACTTGCCTTGCACATGGCTTGATCTTGGCCATTGGTTGGCTTTTGGTTTTGCTATAAATACCCCCCTTATGTTGATGAACTCTTCATCCACAAATGAAACCTTCCAAGCCTAAAATCCCTCCCTCCTCTAGTGTTGAGTTCGTCCAACTCATCCCCCCCCTCTTTTGAGAGTCTTGGCCGAGGGCCTCCTCCCTCCCCCTTTGTGGTGCCTTGGCCGTGGGGTACCCCCCCCCCCCTAGCCTAGTTGTTTTCGTATAATACCCCTCCCTTGTGGTATTGAAATACTTCTCCTAGTATTGTTATAATGCCCAAAATACCTTAGCCTTGTACCTTGTAGTATTCCAAAGATACCTCTATACGTAGAGTCCGGAAATACTACCTTTTGTCCTTTTTAGTCTCAAACCGAAACCCTAAGGAAATCTTCATAGTTGGTTGAAGTATTTGAGTAGAAGTTGGTTAGAACTTCTAAGGGTTGTTTGGAGTGGTTTGGAGCGCACGGAGTGGAGCTAAACCTTGCTCAGGATCGACTTTTATCTCGGATAATTTTGGGCTTGTCGAGGTAAATATTCTTGTCCCCTTATTGTAATTGGAGATTACATGTTTGTTAGAATATATAGTTGAAGTATACTATATATGGAACTATACTTAGTATTCGGCAATGTCTTTTGACTTAAGCCTGAAGAATAAAGAACTAAAGCGAATCGTATTTACATGGGAGGGTATTGCGATGACTTGTGTAGAATTGTACACGTCAGGTTAGGCGTGTAAACCCCACTGGTTGGCTTGGTAGCTGCCTCGATAGAGGAGGAGATTTACGCTGTTGTTGCGGGAGGTCTTCTAATTTTCTATAGAAAGATAGAAACTTGTGTTTTGGGGTTAATAGACGTTTGTGACCTTTATAGGTGAAAGTACTAAGAGTAGCGTATTCTACTCGAGGAGTGGAAAGGGCTAGCAAGGTTGTAGTACTTGGAGCATTTTGCTTATTGTCGATAAATCGTCGCGAGGTATGTGAACCTCTTCCTATCTTTTCTAGCATGATTGTTGTGAACTATGTAGTGCGGTAGGCGTACGTGTGCTAAGTGATTTGGTTGGTTTAAAACATAGGGTGTTATAATAGCTTTATGGGAAGTTAGTTATAACGACCTTATGTAAGTGAAAATGGTTTCTTGGCGTTAGAAGTTAAGAGACTTGATCTTATAAGATAAGAGACTTAACTTATTTGTTTTAAGGTGGATGTTTGTGTGAAACCTCATTCGTGAGTAATGAGTACTTGGTTTTAAAGGGATAATGTTTCTTGATTTGGGAATCGAGAATGTGTATCGACAGGACCAACTGCAGCGTTAATAAAGGAAAATGTATTGAATAATGATGTGTTGTATTAAAACCGGTAGAAACCTCCATCTGCATGAAGCTAAGATGAGACAAAATGATATTACATTTTCTAGATCATGGTCATGTAATAAGATCGTTATAAACAAGAATAAACTACTCACATATATGACATATGTTACTCAATTGTTCTAAGCAGAATCAGTGATTAAGTTTGGGAACTATGAAACCATTTGAAAATGAGAAGCTTGAGTAATTGAAACTAGGCAAAGCCGAACTTAGGAAAAGAATGTTGTTACTTGATTTTGAAAAGGAAGGTGGGTTGGTCATTCTAATACTACGGGTATCGGGTGACTTTTATAAAAGTAATGGATCTCTTTTAAAAGAACTTAACGTATGTAGTACTTTGGGGTTAAAAACCCGGACTTTGGCATAAAATGAAAGTACTTTGAGTTGTGTGAAACTTGCCTATGCTTGTTGTTGTGAAACTTGCCTATGCTTGTTGTTGTGAAACTTGCCTATGCTTGTGATGATAGCCTTTGTTGTGCAAGTGTGGTATTTACGTATTCGCGTCTCGATAGAGGCGGTCGACTTATTGAGAACTTACTTGGACGTCTTTGGCGGTGATGGAGAATTCCACGGTATGTTTCCATTTTGATTCTTGTCTTGTTGTTGATCTCACATGGACATGTCTACACCGATCAGAATTAGGGGCATGCGGCCGTGCGGTCGGGTTGATTACGATATATTGTTATTGTGGTTACATGGACATGTCTACACCGAGTAGAATTAGGGGCATGTGGCCATGCGGCGGGGTTGATCACCCGATATTATTGTTGATGTCACATGGGCGTGTCTACCGAGGTAGAATTCGGGGCACGCGTGGCGATGGGGCATTGGTATTATTGTTGCATCATGGACATGTCTGCCGATGCAGAATTAGGGCATCGCGGCCGTGATGCGAACATGATTGATGTTGTGGGCGTGAGACCCATAGTTATATTTGAGTGATGACTTGAGGCGTGAGTCCCTGGATATATTTGCTTTTATGTTGTGAATCGTAGTTTGGTTATCATACATGTCTCTGCTTTATATAGACTAGTATGATTTCATTACTGATATTTTCTGATTTCACATACTTGGTACTGTTATCTTGACCTCGCCCGAAGCTGCGTTCATCTGCGGTAGAAGTACATCGATCGTGGATCCGCTCTTAGGATCACGATTCAACGTATTGGGAAGCTCCGTTTCTTGGAGGCTTATCTTTTGGTATGTGTTCCACGAGTTGTAGGTTCTTGTACATTCGTGGTATGGCGGGGCCACTGTCCGTCATAGTCGTTGTAAATCTTAGAGTGCAGTAATCTTGTTGTGGCGGGGTTGTAAAGGATTAAAGCTGCTCGTGTTTTATGTATATCGAAGGCAACCGTTTTGGTTGCTTTGTTTATTATTATATCTCTTGTTTCATGACTCATGTTTTATTTTCCGGTTTTCTCGATGTTGTATCACTAGGGTGCTCGAGGTAAGGCACGATGCGGGGCGGGCAGTCGTTACAAAAGTGGTATCGAGCGATTAATCCTCGGAAAGTGTCTACTGAACCGTGTCTAGTAGAGTCTTGATTATCGATGTGTTGTGCACCACATCTATAATCGAGGAGGCAGAGACATTTAGGATTAGTTCCCATTCTTCTCATTACGAGATCGTGCCTTAGAAGGTGTTGTAAGTTGGACCCTCCGACGTATCTCGTTTTACGATTATGCCTCGCGCCAAAACTGCGAGCCGGAAGGGCAAGGCGGCGAGAGTCCGCTAGTGAGATCTGAGAGCATGCGAGCGCGAGCGGACAGTACACGAGTTGTGCTTGACGGCGGGTTTTGTAGCGCCGCCGGCCCAGAGAGTTAGAGCGCGGCAATGGCTGCTGAGACCATGATACTGAGCCTCAGGTCCCCGATGCAGAGGCGAGAGAGATGGGTTACAAGGAGATGGCCCGATTCTGGCGAGTCGTGGCCGATATGAGATAAATTTGGATCACGGCGATTCGATTCGATGCACGATGGTTCACCCCGGCGAATAGTTTGAGGCTACGGGACTTTACGAGTTGTAGCCGCCAGAGTTTTATGGGTCGAGGCACGAGGATGATCGCGAGGAGTTCATCCGGCGATTCTGACGGATCATGCGGGTGATCAAGGCTTGAGACCGAGTCTGTGACCTTTGGTTGCGTCGGCTGCGTGATACCGCAATCGATTGGTTTGATTCATGGGAGCTTTCGGGAGAGCATGCACCTCCAGCCATTTGGGATGAGTTTTCGGGCTTTCTCACTCACTTCTTGCCTCCGCAGATGAGGAGGCGCGGGTCAGATTTTTGATGCTTAGACAGAGCGGGCGTGCGGTTGGGAGTACAATGTGAGTTCGACTCATTGGCGATGCGTCAGCGTTAGTAGCTAGTATGGAGGATCGAGTGCACCGATATGTTCTGAGGCTCGATGATTACATGTCGAGGCATGTTGAGTAGTTCTTCATAGGGCATGGACATTGCCCGCACGCAGCTCATGCTTGGGATGTGAGGCACGGAGAGGTCGGAATGACGAATCGGCGAAGAGGCGAGAACAGGTCCTTTGGTGACTTTCGAGGCGGACCGCCTCGGCGATACTAGTTTTGTACCCCGCCACGGTCGAGTGGTCCTCCACAACCTTCAGAGTATTCGGGGCGGTCGGGGCTCGAGGTTGAGTTTCGAAGTAAGTGTTGGCGGATGCGGTCACCCTACCTCGGTGTGGTCGATGTGGTAGACCGCATTTCGGGAGTGTCGTGGTGCGGGGAGCTTGTTATTTTTGCGGCCAGCAAGGCCATTTGCGAGCTGTCCGACCAAGGGTATACGGATGTTACGACTCGGCCCTCTGGATCGATGGCTGGTTCATCGCGCCTACGATTATCGCCACTGCGGGTGGCCTATGATTAGGGTGGAGCGGTAGCTTCAGGTTTATCCTTAACCCTCTAAAGTTTTGGTATGCTTGTTATGATGGTCTCATTATTATGTGCTATGTACGAATAGCGTTGTGTTAATTATGAGTTAGAAAACATGCTTAGTTGGGAGGATACGTATGGGGGCATGATAAGTGTGGACCTTAGACTATGTCACGACTGAGACCTTAGGGGTAAGGTCGTCTTGAGTTAAAGATTTATTTTTTACCCTTATCAGAGTAGTAGTATACGTGGTATTTATTTGTGTGATAAGTCCGTGGGTAGTATGAGATGGAAGTGGTAGCTTTCATGATGTGAATTAGTAAGATTGTTCCGGATCGGGGAACAAGAGTTTGGCGCGGTTGGGGGTCGGGTTGAGGACCATTTGCGGGTCAACCCGTAACCCGGTTTGGGGTGGGGTCAGTTCTGGGTGGTCCCGCCAGGTGGTAGGGTCACGAGGATGCTAGGCCCAAGTTTGTATGATCATCGTATGAGTTCGTGGACGCGTTCGACCAGAAGCGGTTCGTAAAGGCCGGGAATGGCCTTAAGGAAGTTTGAGGTTAGTAAGATGACCAAGTTTGGAGGTTGTGACTCCAGAGATTTTCGGGAACGGAAGTAATGACTGAAGTATGGTACGTACTGGGCGAGTTCAAGTGTTCGAGAGGGGCACGACGAGTAAGGAAGGAAGAGAACGTGTGTTAGTTCGTGGCCAAACTGTGGCGTCGGCAACTTGTTAGAGGAACTTCATCGATATCCGTCTTGAGAAGGAACATTCGGGACGAATGTTTCTAAGGAGGGGAGAATGTTATACCCCGTAGTTGCAGGGTATGTATGTGAGGACGGCGTGCGTGCAGTGAGAAATTTTGAAAAGAAAGAAAGATGTGAGTTTTCGACGGAAAAGTTTCCGGTTATTTGTGAAGAAAAAGGTTCGTTAATGGGAATTGGATTCCCAGATTTGGTATTTGGACTTCATAGATTATATTAGAATTTTGAGATTTTATTTTCGGAAATGGTCACGTGGGGCCCACGGGAGAAATTTACGGTTTTGTGGGGCCCACTTTGTTTTCGAGATTTTGGCCATTGTGGATATTTTTCGGAAGACGTTTTTTGAGGGCCAATAGAAGGGTGACACGTGTCACCCCCGCCTAGGTGGCTTGGCCGAAATGATATTTGTGCACAACACCCGGTTAGAGTCGTCTTTTGACGAAACGTTTTACATAACTTGCGAGGGGAAAATTCCGGCTATGTCGTTTTGTATTTTTGCGGATTTTTCCGAGAGACGGAACATTTTGGACCAACGAGAGGGCGGCACTTGGCACCCTCTCATTGGTGGGCAAGGTGGGCGGCACATGGGCCGATTGAGGGGGCAAGTTGTGGTAGATATTTGTGTAGATATTTGTGAGGGTTTTAAGGAGTAGGGTCTAGGGTGCACTTGGCTTGATCTTGGCCTTACACTTGCCTTGCACATGGCTTGATCTTGGCCATTGGTTGGCTTTTGGTTTTGCTATAAATACCCCCCTTATGTTGATGAACTCTTCATCCACAAATGAAACCTTCCAAGCCTAAAATCCCTCCTCCTACAGTGTTGAGTTCGCCCAACTCATCCCCCACTCTTTTGAGAGTCTTGGCGAGGCCTCCTCCTCCCCTTTTTGGTGCCTTGGCCGTTGGGTACCCCACTGCCTAGTTGTTTTCGTATAATACCCTCCCTCGTGGTATTGAAATACTTCTCTAGTATTGTTATAATGCCCAAAATACCTTAGCCTTGTACCTTGTAGTATTCCAAAGATACCTCTATACGTAGAGTCCGGAAATACTACCTTTTGTCCTTTTAGTCTCAAACCGAAACCCTAAGGAAATCTTCATTGTTGGTTGAAGTAATTGAGTAGAAGTTGGTTAGAACTTCTAAGGGTTGTTTGGAGTGGTTTGGAGCGCACGGAGTGGAGCTAAACCTTGCTCAGGATCGACTTTTATCTCGGATAATTTTGGGCTTGTCGAGGTAAATATTCTTGTCCCCTTATTGTAATTGGAGATTACATGTTTGTTAGAATATATAGTTGAAGTATACTATATATGGAACTATACTTAGTATTCGGCAATGTCTTTTGACTTAAGCCTGAAGAATAAAGAACTGAACTGAACTGTATTTACATAGGACTGTATTGCAGTAGACGTGTGTAGAATTGTACACGTCCGGTTAGACGTGTAAACCCCCCCCCTGGTTGGCTTGGTAGCCGGCCTCGATAGAGGAGGAGATTTACGCTGTTGTTGCGGGAGTCTTGCCGAATTTTCTATAGAAAGATAGAAACTTGTGTTTTGGGGTTAATAGACGTTTGTGACCTTTATAGGTGAAAGTACTAAGAGTAGCGTATTCTACTCGAGGAGTGGAAAGGGCTAGCAAGGTTGTAGTACTTGGAGCATTTTGCTTATTGTCGATAAATCGTCGCGAGGTATGTGAACCTCTTCCTATCTTTTCTAGCATGATTGTTGTGAACTATGTAGTACGGTAGACGTACATGTGCTAAGTGATTTGGTTGGTTTAAAACATAGGGTGTTATAATAGCTTTATGGGAAGTTAGTTATAACGACCTTATGTAAGTGAAAATGGTTTACTGACGTTAGAAGTTAAGAGACTTGATCTTATAAGATAAGAGACTTAACTTATTTGTTTTAAGGTGGATGTTTGTGTGAAACCTCATTCGTGAGTAATGAGTACTTGGTTTTTAAAGGGATAATGTTTCACGATTTGGGAATCGAATGTGTATCGACAGCACCACCGCAGGCGTTAATAAAGGAAAATGTATTGAATAATGATGTGTTGTATTAAAACCGTAGAAACCTCCATCCGCATGAAGCTAAGATGAGACAAAATGATATTACATTTTCTAGATCATGGTTTGTAATAAGATCGTTATAAACAAGAATAAACTACTCACATATATGACATATGTTACTCAATTGTTCTAAAAAAGGAATCAAGTGATTAAGTTTGGGAACTATGAAACCATTTGAAAATGAGAAGCTTGAGTAATTGAAACTAGGCAAACTGGAACTTAGGAAAAGAATGTTGTTACTTGATTTTGAAAAGGAAGGTGGGTTGGTCATTCTAATACTACGGGTATCGGGTGACTTTTATAAAAGTAATGGATCTCTTTTAAAAGAACTTAACGTATGTAGTACTTTGGGGTTAAAAACCTGGACTTTGGCATAAAATGAAAGTACTTTGAGTTGTGTGAAACTTGCCTATGCTTGTTGTTGTGAAACTTGCCTATGCTTGTTGTTGTGAAACTTGCCTATGCTTGTGATGATAGCCTTTGTTGTGCAAGTGTGGTATTTACGTATTCTGGCGTCTCTCGATAGAGGGCCGGTCGACTTGTTGAGAACTTACTTGGACGTGCTGGCAGTGATGGAGAATTCCACGGGTATGTTTCCATTTTGATTACTGTCTTGTTGTTGATGTCACATGGACATGTCTACACCGATGCAGAATTCCGGGGGCATGCGGCCATGCGGTCGGGTTGATTAACCGATATATTGTTATTGTGGTTACATGGAAAGTTCTACACCGAGGTGGAATTCGGGCACGTGGCGTGCGGCGGTTGATCACCCTGTATCTTTTTTTTGTTGTCACATGGTCGTGTATACACCGAGGTAGAATTGCGGGGGCTTGTGGCCTTGGGGCATTGGTATTATTGTTGCATCATGGACATGTCTACACCGATGCAGAATTCCGGGGGCATGCGGCCATGATGCGAACATGATTGATGTTGTGGGCGTGAGACCCATAGTTATATTTGAGTGATGACTTGAGGACGTGAGTCCACGATCAGATATGATCGCTTTTATGTTGTGATCAGAGTTTGGTTATCATACATGTCTCTCGCTTTATATAGACTAGTATGATTTCATTACAGATATTTTCTGATTTCACATACTTGGTACTGTTGTCTTGACCTCCTTGGCTGCGTTCATCTGCAGTAGAGGTACATCGATCGTGGATCCCGCTCTTAGGATCACAATTCAGCGTATTGGGAAGCTCCGTTTCTTGGAGGCTTATCTTTAGTATGTGTTCCCTGAGTTGTAGGTTCTTGTACATTCGAGGTATGGCGGGGCCTGTCCGTCATAGTCGTTGTAAATCTTAAGTGCAGTAATCTTGTTGTGGCGGGGTTGTAAAGATTAAACTGCTCGAGTTTTATGTATATCAAGGCAACCGCTTTGGTTGCTTTGTTATTATTATATCTCTTGTTTCATGACTCATGTTTTATTTTCGCTGGTTTTCTCGATGTTGTATCACTAGGGTGCCGGGTAAGGCACGATGCGGGGGCAGGCAGTCGTTACAATAGTGCTTGACGGAGAGTTTTGCGGCCGCCACCCGGCCGTGAGTTTAGAGCCACGCAGCGGTGCTGCCGAGACCACGATGCACGAGCCTCGGTCCACAACACAGGCGAGAGGAGTTGGGGTACCAAGAGATGCCCGATTATTGGCGGATAGTGGCAAGGCACGAGGATAAGCCTGGATCAGCGGTCCGATGCCGTGAGTACCGTAGTTCACCCGAGAGCGGATAGTTTGAGACTGCGGGACTTTCTGAGTTGCAGCCCGCCAGTGTTTTATGGATCGAGGCATGAGGATGATCCGCAGGAGTTCATCCAGCGATTCTGACATCGTAGAGTGATCGAGCTTCGGAGACCGAGTCAGTGGTCTTAGGTTCACATCGGCTGCGTGATACCGCAGTCAACTGGTTTGATTCGTGGGAGCTGTCCCGGGGGAAACATGCGCCTCCAGCTATTTGGGACGAGTTCTCGGAGGCATTTCTCAGCCATTTCTTGCCTCCACAGATGAGGAGGGCACGGGCCGACAAATTTTTGATATTGAGGCAGGATGGGCGTACGGTTCGGGAGTACAATGTGGAGTTTGACTCATTAGCTCGGTACGTCCCCGCATTAGTAGCCGATATGGGGGACAGAGTGCACCGCTACGTCACCGGGCTCGATGACTACTTGGCAGAGGCTTGTTCAGGTGTAAATCTTCAGCCGGGCATGGACATTGCCCGCATGCAGGCTTATGCTGTCACGACCCGAACCCGGGCCCGTGACTGGTGCCTTACCCCGGGCACCCTAGTGATACAACATCAGAGAAAATCAGCGGAAATAAAACATGAACATGAAATAAGAGATATTATAAGTAAACAGGTCAACCAAAACAGTTGCCTTCTGCATAAATATATACAAACCCTGAATAGTTTAATCCTTCTTACAACCCTGCCCACAACAACACTACAGACCTCTAAGATTTACAACAACCATGACGGTACAGGGCCCCGCCATACCCCTGAATGTACAAGAACCTACAACTCGAGAACATACCAAAGATAAGCCTCCAAGAACTGAGCTTCCCAACGCTGAAATGAGATCCTAAACGCGGATCGACGGCGATGTACTCTACTGCGGTATGAACGCAGCCCCGAAGGAGGTCGATGCAGTACCAAGTATGTGAAATCGTAAAAATCAGAATGAAATCATACTAGTCTATATAAAGCGGGAGACATGTATGATAACCAAACTACAAGACACACATATGATTATATCAATTCGGTCTCATGCCCACAACATCAATCCCGCCTGGAGTACCTTCCTCACTGGCGATCATGATATGATAACAACAAGACAATCCAAATGGGAGCATACGTGCGCTACGCATCGTGTCGGTATGTCCAAAGGAACAAATAAGACAACATTCCAAATGGAAGCATACCCGTGCGCTACGCGTGTCGGCGTGTCCAAGGAAACAATAAAAGATTCCAAATGGGAAGCATACCCGTGCGCTACGCGTCGTGTCGGTATGTCCAAGGAGCAAATAAGACAACATTCCAAATGGAAGCATACCGCGCTACGCGTCGTGTCGGCGATGTCCAAAGGGAAACAATAAGACAACAAGGCGGTAATCAAAGTGGAAGCATGCGATGCGCTACGCGATCGTGTCGATATGTCCAAAGTGATTTAACAAAAGTAACACTATCAACGAACGTGCAGTGGAATTTCTCCGTCGCCAAGACGCCCAAGTAAGTTCTTAACAAGTCAACCGACCCTCCATCGAGAGACGCGGTAGTATAGAAACACAATCTTTGCACAACAAAGGCTATCACAACAAGCATAGGCAAGTTTCACAACAACAAGCATAGGCAAGTTTCACAACTCAAAGTACTTTCATTTTATGCCAAAGTCCGGGTTTTAACCCTAAAGTACTACGCACGTTAAATTCCTTTTAAAGAGATTTATTCCTTTTATATAAAAGTCACCCGATACCCGTAGTATAAAAATAGAGTGACTTATATCTTTTAAGTAAACCAAAACAACTTCCATACTTTTTTTAAAGTCAAGTTACCACGTTAAAACCAATGATAAAACCTTTCTTTGGTCTTCATAAGGTCGTTATAACTAACTTCCCATAAAGCTGTTATAACACCTTATGCTTTAAACCATTTTAAGACAACACAATGCCTTTCTTTTTGTTATACCCCGTATTTTCAGAGTATGTATGTAAGGACGTACGTAGAAAATTTGAAACATGTACTAAGGCTTGGCCGAATTAATTTTGTTCACAACACCCGTTTAGAGTCGTTTTTCGACGAAACGTTTTCACAGCTTTCGTAGGGGAATTTCCGGCTATGTCATTTTTAATTTTTGCGGATTTTTCCGAGAGACGAAACATTTTGGACCAACGAGAGGGCGACACTTGTCACCCTCTCATTGGAAGGACTTGGGCGGTCAAGCTTGGCCGAAAGTTGGCTTTTTTGTCATGGAGTAGGTAGGATATTTGTGTGTTAGTTGGTTAAGGGGCACTTGGCAAGATCTTGGCCCTACACTTGCCTTGCACTTGGCATGATCTTGGCCATTGGTTGGCCTTCACTTGACCTATAAATACCCCCCCCTTTGGAAGACTTATTCATCCTAAAATGTTCTAAGTCTTAGAAATCCTCCCCCTCCCTTCTTGTTGTTCTCGTCCTCTCCCCCTTGTGAGGCTTAGCCGAGAGTTCCCTTCCCCCACCCAGGCAGAGAGTACCCCACAGTGGGGGTAGGCCGAGGGTATACACCCCCTGTGGTGTTGTCGTATATATACCCTCTTGGTAGAAATACTCTCAAAGTATTGTTATAATGCCCAAATTACCTTAGTCATAAACCTTGTAGTATTCTAAGGTTATACCTATACAAAAGCCAGTTATACTATTATACTTCCCGTCAATACAAAACCGAAACCTAAGGAAAATCTTCACGTAGTTGAAGTCATAAGTAGAAGTTGGTTAGAACTTCTAAAGGGTTGTTTGGAGCGGGTCCTGAGGCCATGAGTAGGAGCTAAACCTTGCTCAGATCGACATTTAAACTAGGATAATTATGGGCTTATCGAGGTAATTATCTTGTCCTCTATTGTAATTGGAAATTACATATTGTTAGAATATATAGTTGAAGTATACTATATATAGAATCGAACGTAGTTATCGGCAATGTCTTTGCGACTTAAGCTGAATTTAAAGAAGAATCTTGATGTAATTACATAGGGCTGTATTACAGAGACTTGTGTAGTAGTCCGTGGAGTAGAATTGTACAGATTAGGGAGACGTATAACCCCCTGGTTGGCTTGGTGGCCGCCCAGATAGAGGAGGAGATTTACGCTGTTTGTGCGGGGAATCTTCAATTTTCGGTAGAATGTTCTCTGATGAGATCTAAATGTTAATAAGCGCCTTGTGGCCTTATAGGTTGAAGTACTACGTGTGGCGCGATCTACTTGGCTTAAGGAGTAGCCGACGGTTGGAAGTACTTGAGCGTTTTGCTATTAGTCGATACTCGTCGCGAGGTATGTGAACCTCTTCCTATCTCTTCTAGCATGATATGTGTGAACTATAGTACGGTGAGCGTCACGTGTGCTAAACGTATTTGATTGATTTAAAACATAAAGTGTTATAACGGCTTTATGGGAAGTTGGTTATAACGACCTTACGTTGGTAAGAAAATACTTGTGGTCTTTAAAAGGTAATCGATTTGAACTATAATCGGCTTGTTATGTGTTAATAAAGAACTTGAAGTATTTCAAAAGATTTTTGAATCATTTTGAAAGAAGAAGTAATACTTGGTTTTGAAAAACTTAAGGGTTATACTAGCTTTATGAGAAGTTAGGTATAACACTTAAGAATGTTTTCTTGATTTGGAAATCGAATGTGTATCGACAAACCAACTGCGGCGTTAATAAAAGGAAATGTTTTGACTAATTAAGTATTATTAAAACCAGTAGAAACTTCCATCTGCATAGAAGCTAAGATGAGACAAAATGATATTTCCTAGATCACTACTTTGTAATAAGATTGTTATAAACAAGAATATCCTACTCACATATAAGACTTATGTTTCTCAGTTGTTTAAAAGAGAATTATATTCTTAAATGAATAAGACTATGAACTACTTAAACCTTTCTAAAATAAGAAACGTGAACATTTGAAATTAGGCAAACTTGGACGCTTGGAAAATAATGTTGTTACTTGATTTTACAAAGGTAAGTGTTTTGGTTTATTTAAAAAGACAACCACTCTATTTTATACTACGGTCTTGTGTGACTTATGTGAAAGCTACGGATCTTTTAAAAGATTTAATGTATGAAGTACTTTAGGGGTAGATACCCGAACTTGTTAGCTTAAAGTACCTTGGGTGAATAACTTGATTGTGTTGGTTTGAGATAGCCTTGTAAGTACTTTCTTGTTGATGTGATAAGTGAAAATGTTAGGATGCTACGTGTGTTAGTATCTTGTGTGATCGTGATGTAAAGGGGTCATTCTTGTTGTGCTTACGTTGTTAAACGTTAAGCGGTTAGACTATTATTGTATCACATACCCTTTGACTTATTATACCGGGCTTGCCACCCTTGATGCGGGTCTTTACGGCTATGCGGTCCTCGTGACTACGCGAGTCGCGGTAGCTCGAGATTGATCATTCGGTGTTTAGCCCGACGCGGGGATTCCTATGCGATCCGCTGAGACTATGCGGTCTTTTGAGACTATGCGGGTTGCGGGAGCCTGGCGGATACCGAGGGTTAGCCGCCCGATGCGGGGTATACCTCAGCGGTCCAGGACCATGATTCGAGGAATACCTCATGCGGTCCGTGTGTGACCTATGCGGGCTGCGAGAGTTCGTGGATAGACGCGCATTGATATTGCGGGCGAGTGGCCGCCGATCATGTGGTGCGGTCTAGAAAGACCTCGGGATACGCTTTGTGGTATTTTTGGTGCGTGGGTCTTAGTAGTCGGCTTTGCCTTCGTATTTTGCCGTACGGTTTTATTGTGATAACTTTGAGGGCGTGAGTCCCTGACTTGACATGACTGCTTATTTGTTGTGAACTGTAGTTTGCTTATCATACATGTCTCCTGCTTTATAGACTATTATGATTTCATTTACAGTATTTTTAGTTTCACATACTCGGTACCTGTTGTACTGACCTCCTTCGGGGGGCTGCGTTCATGCCGCAGGTTGAGGTACACCAGTCGTTGATCCTCGCTCTTAGGGTCACAGTTCAGCGCTTGGGAAAGCTCCGTTTCTCCGGAGGCTTGTCTTGGTATAGTCCCCTGTTGTTGTAGGTGCTTACATTCAGGGGTATGACGGGGCCCTGTCCCGTCGTTGTTGTCATATCATTTCTTAGGTGCAGAGTAATCGTTGTGGGCAGGGTTTGTAAAAAGGATTAAACTGTTCATTTTGTAAAAGTTGTTATTTACATATATGCCGAAAGGCAAGTTTTTCTCAGATTATTGTTTCATATTTCATAATATGTCTTGTATCGTTTTATGTTCCGCTGATTACTCTGATGTTGTATCACTAGGGTGCCCGGGGTAAGGCACGATCCGGGCGGAATCGGTCGTGACAAAAGTGGTATCGAGCGCTTAATCCTCTGAAAGTGTCTCTGACAGTATCGATGAAGTCTTGATTATCGGTGTGTTGTGCACCACACCAATAATCGTGAGGCTATAGGGTATTTAGGATTGGTTTCTATTCTTCTCACTCGAGATCGTGCCTTAGAGTCATGTTGTAAGTTGGACCTCTAACGTATTTCTTTCCCACCGCTATGCCTCGCGTGCAGGCAACCCGCCCGGGAGGCAAAGCGGCGGAGGCTGCAAGTAAATCTGAGAGGGTTACGTGGGCACAGCCCAATTATCACCTTGGTGGTGCTTCATTCGGGAGTTCTGCGACGCCACTAGCCCCAAAGAGTTTAGCACGGCGGCGATTCCTCTGCGGCCATGACATTTGAACGCCGGTTCACGACCAGGAACAGAGAATTTAGATTGCAAAGAGGCGACCCCGTTACTAGCTATGGATTTGGCTACCAGAGAGTATACCGATGTACCGCGAGTCTTGATGACTATCTAAGAAAGGGTTGTGCAAGAGTAATTCTTCAGTTAGGCTTGAGCATGGCACGTATGCGGGCTTATGCGCGTGAGCGAAAGCGTAGAGATCGACGGGTTAACGAAGGACAGCAGAGGAGGGCCAGAGCAGCAAGATCCTTTGGTAACTTTCGAGGCAAGTCGCCTCACCAGCAGATTTGATATGCACCTCGCCATCTGCAGTTGTCTTCCACGGATATCGGGGCGTTCGAGTACGCAGGAGTTGGTCGTAACTCCGGCTTCCGGTTCGCGATGTGGCACGCCATCCCGGGAATGTCGCTTTAGTTGGTACTTGTTGTACCTGCGGCCGTCAGGGCCATGTGTCGAATGGGTGACCTAGTAGGAGGACTTTGCCTTCAGTACCGGTGGGTAGTTCGTCACCTTCCTTAGCTATCGCCTACAGGCGTGTTTGATTAGAACGACTAAGGGGAGTGAAGCAGTAGATATAGATATATCTTTAACCCTCTAGAGATCAGTATGTGTGATAAGGTGAGTATACCTTAAGTGTTATGTTCTGATAGCAGTGTGTTGGTTGTGATTAGAAATCGTGGTGGGTTAACCGAGTAAGATTTTGGGGGATAGAGAAGGTGGGAGCCTTAGAGTTTTATACGTAGAGACCTTAGAGGTGAGGCCATCTCGAGAAAAGGTGTAGTGTTATGTTTGACCCTTATCGGAAGTGCATAGTGCACGTGAGTTATGTTGGGATAGGTCCCTAGTAGTGTGGAATGAAAAGGGGTAGTTGAGCTAAGAAGACCGCTAGGTTTTCGAAACGTGATTTGTGAAACTGTTCCGGATCGGGGAGCTAGTATTGTGCGCGTTGCCGGGTCGGGTTGAGGCCACGTTGCGGGTCAACCCGCGGTAGGTTTGGTGGTGGGGTCAGGTTGTGGTGGTCCCGCCTTGTCTTAGGGTTGTGAGGGTGTTAGGCCCAAGTTTAGTTAACAGTGCGAGTTCGTGGATGCGTTCGACCAGTGGTCGGGCCGATGGGGGCAGCCCATCGTGTTCTTCGGTCAGGACCGTTTACTCGGCTGTGTTGAGTTATCTGAAAGGTTGAAAGGCTGCACGGGGTGCCTACCTTCACCTTATGTCAGACAGTGAAGCCCAGGTTGTGGCTATTTTCGTTTTTCTAAAAGTTTTACCAGGCAAGGATAGGAACTCAGGTGAGTCTCAGAATCACATTCGCCCTCGGGCCAGTGTTTGGATTTCAGGGATAGTTGCGAGAATTGTTGTCTCCTGTTGAAGGAGTGTTTAAGCTACCATTTCAGTGTTCGGATATCGCCTTATGAAGCCTTGTAAGGGCGGAAGTGTAAGTTGTCGGTCGATTGGTTCGATGATTGGCAAGATTCAGATAGTTGGTTCAGGCTTGTTCCAGCAGACTGTGGATAGGGTAAAGCTTGTCTAGAAGAGGTTCTGGCAGCTCAGAGGAATCGTGCGGATGATCGGCGACGACGCTTAGAGTTCAGGTTGACGGTCGGTCTTCTTGAAGGTACCACCCCGGTTTGGGTGTGACGAGTTTTGGAAAACAGAGGGAACTTAGCCCGAGTTACTTTGGGCCCTTTTAAGTTCATGTGAAGAATAGGCCAGGTTGCCTATATGTTAGCATTTGCCGTCCGGCTTAGGAGGCAGTATGTCCGGTCTTTCGTATTGTTATGTTCAGGAAAGTATCGGAGATCCATCCAGAGTGTTCCCAGTTAATGATGACCACGTTAGAGATAGTAACCCCGAGTTTTGGAAACTGAAGCAGTATCAGAAATGTGGTAAGAGTTCGAGTGTACGTCAGCCTCAGGGATCGCATGCAGCCCGGTACCATTTGTTGGGTCGCCGGAGTGAACCTCGCGGCAAAGTGACAAAAGTGGTATCATTTCTTTTGTAAAGAAAAGGTGCGAAGGAAGTATATTTTAGACCCCGGTGAGAGGTGTTATGGTGATGTTAGAGGTGTTTCCTCGTGGACTTGGATGTAAGCTTTTTGCGCAAGTTGTTTCTATGGCCATGTGTGGCAAGGATTGTTCTCGTAAGTATAGTAGTGAAGACTATACTGGCGCGCGTTTGTTTTGAGACTTAGAAAGAACATTCGGGACGAATGTTTCTAAGGAGGGGAGAATGTTATACCCCGTATTTTCAGAGTATGTACGTAAGGACGTACGTAGAAAATTTGAAACTTGTACTAAGGCTTGGCCGAATTAATTTTGTTCACAACACCCGTTTAGAGTCGTTTTTCGACGAAACGTTTTCACAGCTTTCGTAGGGGAATTTCCGGCTATGTCATTTTTAATTTTTGCGGATTTTTCCGAGAGACGAAACATTTTGGACCAACGAGAGGGCGACACTTGTCACCCTCTCATTGGAAGGACTTGGGCGGTCAAGCTTGGCCGAAAGTTGGCTTTTTTTGTCATGGAGTAGGTAGGATATTTGTGTGTTAGTTGGTTAAGGGGCACTTGGCAAGATCTTGGCCCTACACTTGCCTTGCACTTGGCATGATCTTGGCCATTGGTTGGCCTTCACTTGACCTATAAATACCCCCCCCTTTGGAAGACTTATTCATCCTAAAATGTTCTAAGTCTTAGAAATCCTCCCCCTCCCTTCTTGTTGTTCTCGTCCTCTCCCCCTTGTGAGGCTTAGCCGAGAGTTCCCTTCCCCCACCCCTTGGCCGAGTACCCCACTAGTGGGGTAGTAGAGGTATACACCCCCCCCTTGTGGTGTTGTCTCGTATATATACCCCCCTCTTGGTAGAAATACTCTCAAAAGTATTGTTATAATGCCCAAATTACCTTAGCCATAAACCTTGTAGTATTCTAAGGTTATACCTATACAAAAGCCCAGTTATACTATTATACTTCCCGTCAGTCACAAAACCGAAACCCTAAGGAAAATCTTCACCCGTAGTTGAAGTCATAAGTAGAAGTTGGTTAGAACTTCTAAAGGGTTGTTTGGAGCTGGTCGGGCCTTGTGAGTAGGAGCTAAACCTTGCTCAGGATCGACATTTAAACTAGGATAATTATGGGCTTATCGAGGTAATTATCTTGTCCCTCTATTGTAATTGGAAATTACATATTGTTAGAATATATAGTTGAAGTATACTATATATATAACTGAACGTAGTTATCGGCAATGTCTTGCGAATTAAGCCTGAATTTAAAGAAGAATACTGAACTGTAATTACATAGGGCTGTATTACAGTAGACTTGTGTAGTAGTACCGTGGAGTAGAATTGTACCCGTTAGGGGTAGACGTATAACCCCCCCCTGGTTGGCTTGGTAGCCGGCCCCGATAGAGGAGGAGATTTACGCTGTTGCGGGGAGGTCTTTGAATTTTGGTAGAATGTTCTACGATGAGATCTAAATGTTAATAAGCGCCTTGTGGCCTTATAGGTTGAAGTACTACGTGTGGCGCGATCTACTTGGCTTAAGGAGTAGCCGACGGTTGGAAGTACTTGGAGCGTTTTGCTATTAGTCGATACTCGTCGCGAGGTATGTGAACCTCTTCCTATCTCTTCTAGCATGATATGTGTGAACTATGTAGTACGGTGACGTCATATGTGCTAAACGTATTTGATTGATTTAAAACATAAAGTGTTATAACGGCTTTATGGGAAGTTGGTTATAACGACCTTATGTTGGTAAGAAAATACTTGTGGTCTTTAAAAAGGTAACTGATTTGAACTATAACTGGCTTGTTATGTGTTAATAAATAACTTGAAGTATTTCAAAAGATTTTTGAATCATTTTGAAAGAAGAAGTAATACTTGGTTTTGAAAAACTTAAGGGTTATACTAGCTTTATGAGAAGTTAGGTATAACGGCTTAAGAATGTTTCTTGATTTCGAAATCGAACGTATCGACAAACCATCTGCAGCGTTAATAAAGGAAATGTTTTGACTAATTAAGTATTATTAAAACCAGTAGAAACTTCCATCTGCATAGAAGCTAAGATGAGACAAAATGATATTTCCTAGATCACGGCTGCTGTAATAAGATTGTTATAAACAAGAATATCCTACTCACATATAAGACTTATGTTTCTCAGATTGTTTAAAAGAGAATTATATTCTTAAATGAATAAGACTATGAACTACGAAACCTTTCTAAAATAAGAAACGTGAACATTTGAAATTAGGCAAACTTGGACGTTTGGAAAATAATGTTGTTACTTGATTTTACAAAGGTAAGTGTTTTGGTTTATTTAAAAAGACAGTCACTCTATTTTATACTACGGGTATTGTGTGACTTATGTGAAAGCAACGGATTTTTTAAAAGATTTAATGTATGAAGTACTTTAGGGGTAGATACCCGAACTTGTTAGCTTAAAGTACCTTGGGTGAATAACTTGATTGTGTTGGTTTGAGATAGCCTTGTAAGTACTTTCTTGTTGATGTGATAAGTGAAAATGTTAGGATGCTACGTGTGTTAGTATCTTGTGTGATCGTGATGTAAGGGGGTCATTCTTGTTGTGCTTACGTTGTTAAACGTTAAGCCCGTTGTACTATTATTGTATCACATACCCCTTTGACTTATTATACCGAGGGCTTGCCACCCTTGATGCGGGTCTTTACGGCCTATGCGGTCCTCGTGACTATGCGGAGTGCGGTAGCTCCAGGATTGATCATTCCGGGTGTTTAGCCTGATGCGGGGGATTCCCTATGCGGTCTGTTGAGACTATGCGGTCTTTTGAGACTATGCGGGTTGCGGGAGCCTAGGCGGATACCGAGGGTTAGCTGCCTTCGATGCGGGGTATACCTCGAGTGATGCAGGACCATGATTCGAGGAATACCTCATGCGGGTCGTGTGTGACCTATGCGGGCTGCGAGAGTTCGTGGATAGACGCCAGACATTGATATTGCGCGGGCGAGTGGCGGCCGATCATGTGGTGCGGTCTAGAAAGACCTCGGGATACGCTTGTGGTATTTTTGTGCATGGGTCTTAGTAGTCGGCTTTGCCTTCGTACTTGCCGTGCGGTTTTATTGTGATAACTTTGAGGCGTGAGTCACGACTTGACATATTCGCTTATTTGTTGTGATCGTAGTTTGCTTATCATACATGTCTCCGCTTTATAGACTATTATGATTTCATTTACGATATTTTTAGTTTCACATACTCGGCACTGTTATCGACCTCGCCGAGGCCGCGTTCATCTGCGCAGTTGAGGTACACCGATCGTTGATCCTCGCTCTTAGGGTCACATTCGGGCTTGGGAAAGCTCCGCTTCTCCGAGGCTTGTCTTCGTATAGTCCTGTTGTTGTAGGTGCTTACATTCGTGGTATGGCGGCCCCTGTCCGTCGTTGTTGTCATATCATTTCTTAGAGTGCAGAAATCTTGTTGTGGCGGGGTTTGTAAAAGGATTAAACTGCTCATTTTGTAAAAGTTGTTATTTACATATATGCGAAAGGCAAGTTTTCTCAGTTATTGTTTCATATTTCATAATATGTCTTGTATCGTTTTATGTTCCGCTGATTACTCTGATGTTGTATCACTAGGGTGCCCGGGGTAAGGCACCAGTCACGGGCCCGGAATCGGGTCGTGACACTTTTCCCTAAGGTTCCAGTTTGCCTAATTTTAATTACGCAAGTCTCTTTTTGAAAAGTTTCATAGTTCAATGTCTTAATCTCTTTTAAAACAATTGAGTAACATATGTCATAGGCGAGTAGGTTATTCTTGTTCATAATCAATCTTATTAAGCAGCCATGATCTAGAAAATGTAATATCATTTTGTCTCATCTTAGCTTCTATGCAGATAGAGGTTTCTACTGGTTTTAATAATACTTAATTATTCAATACATTTTCCTTTATTAACGCTGCAGTGGTTTGTCGATACATTCGATTTCGAAATCAAGAAACATTATTCCTTCCAAAAACCAAGTACTCATTACTCACGAATGAGGTTTCACACAAACATCCATATTAAGTCAAGTCTCTTATCCTTTAAGAATAAGTCTCTTAACTTCTAAACCATTAAACCATTCTTTTTATCTCTCTTAGGCGTTACACCTAACTTCATAATTTGGTATAACTCTTATGTTTTCAAACCAAGTACACACTTCTTTCAAAAAGGTTTCTTAATCTTTTAGAATACTCGAGTTCTTTTACATCCGATCGGTTATAAGTCAAATCGCTTATCTTTTAAAAACCACAAAGCATTTCTCATTTACATAGAGTGTTATAACCAACTTCCCATAAAGCCGTTATAAAACTTTATGTTTAAAGACAATCAAATACATTTAACACACGTCGTCACCGTACTACATAGTTATACACATATCATGCTAGAACAGATAGGAAGAGGTTCACATACCTCGCGACAGTATCGACTAATAGCAAAACGCTCCAAGTACCTCAAACCGCTGCTACACTCTCGGTCAAGCGGTCACTCCACACGTAGTTCTACAACCTATAGAGGCCACAAAGCGCCTATTAATATCTTTAGATCTCAATGTAGAATATTCTACAGAAAATTCGCGACCTCCCCACATGACAGCGTAAATCTCCTCATCTATCGAGTGGCTACCAAGCCCACGCGGGGTCAACATGTCTAACCGACGTGTACAATTCTACTACACGAATGCTACACAAGTCTCCGTAATACGATCCTATGTAATTACATTCGATTCTCTTCTTTAAATTCGGGCTTAAGTCGCAAGACATTGCGTAAGTATTATTCAGCTTAAGTCCAAAGACATTGCCGCACAATTATTATGTTCAATTCTATATATAGTCTACTTCAACTATATATTCCTACAACATGTACTTTCCAATTACCATAGAAGTTCAAGTGTGTGTACCGCGATCAGCCCAAAATTATCAGGAGTTTATATGTCGATCTGAGCAAGGTTTAGCTCTACTCAGTGTGCGCTTGACCGCTCCAACCAACCCTTAGAAGTTCTAACCAACTTCTACTTATAACTTCAACTACGGGTGAAGATTTACTTAGGGTTTCATTTTTGTGACTGAGGGAAGTATAATAGTATTTTCTGGGCTTTTGTATAAGTGTAACCTTGGGAATACTACAAGGTATTTGGGCATAACAACAATACTAGGAGAGTATTTCTATACCACAAAGGGGGGTATTATACGAAGACAACTAGGCTAGGGGGGGGTACCCCTCGGCAAAACACCACAAAGGGGAGGGGTTTCGGCCAAGGGTTGGACGAGAACCACAAGAAGGGGGAGGGAAGGATTTCAAGACTTAGGCAATTTTTGGATGAAGAAGTTCATCAAGTTAGAGGGGTATTTATAGGTCAAGAAATGGCCAACCAATGGCCAAGATTCATCCAAGTGTTAGGCAAGTGTAAGGCCAAGATTAAGCCATGTGCTACCTTATCCATCTACCCAAAATATCCTACCTAACCCTTGACCACATTTTTAGCACAAAAAACGTGCCCAAGTCGCCCTCTTTCGTCCCTAGCTTCCAATGTGAGGGTGACACATGTCACCCTCCGTTGGTCCAAAATGTTCGTCTATCGGAAAAATCTGCAAAAATTATTAATGACATAGCCGGAATTTTCCCTTCGAAAGCTGTGGAAACGTTTCGTCGAAAAACGACTCCTTTTGGTAGCTATGCACAAATTCGAACCTATGCCTACTTTAAGGCTCAAATTGTATACGTACGCCCTCACGTATATACTCTGGAAATACGGGGTATAACATATGCACTTGGATGTGAGGAGTGGAGAGCTCGACGGAATGACCGAGATCAGCAGAAGAGGGCCAGAACAGCAGGGTCCTTTGGTAACTTTCGAGGCGAACCGCCTCAGCAGCAGGTTAGTTATGTACCTCCGCCAAGATGAGTGGTCCTCCGCGATCTTGGGGCGTTCAGTATTCGAGCTGGTCGAGCTCGTGGCTTCTGGTTCGCAGGTATACATGGGTTCTAGCCAGTCGGGTTCATGCTTTCCTCAGTGTGCACGATGCGGCAAACGTCATTCCGGGGAGTGTCGTCTTCTTACTGGTGCTTGTTTCACCTGCGGCCGTCAGGGCCAAGTGACGAGGGACTGTCCTAGAAGGAGGGATACAGGTAGAATGATGCAGCCTACCGGGTCAGTGGCAGGTTCATCGCCTTCTATAGCTATGCGCCCGGCAGGGCAGGATTATGATTAGAGCGACGAAGGGAAAATGAAGCAGATGATACAGGTATATTCTTACCCCTCTAGAGACTAGTATGCGTTGATGATATGATGAAATGCTAAGTATTATGTTCAGATAGTATTATGTTAAAATTGTGTTTAGAAAACATGGTTAGTTAGAAGGGTAAGTTTGGGGACAGGGAAAGTGTGAGCCTTGGAGTTTTATGCGTAGAGACCTTAGATGCGAGGCCATCTTGAGTAAAAGATTTATGTTGTGTTGACCTTTATCAGAGTACATAGTATACGTGGGATATATTTTTGTGATAAGTCCCTGGGTGGTATGAAATGAAAGAGGGTAGTTGATCTAAGAAGACCACTAGGTTTTCGTGACTTGATTTGTGAGATTGTTCCGAATCGGGGGAAACAAGTGTTTAGCGCGATAGCGGGTCGGGTTGAGGACCAATCGCGGGTCAACCCGCGGCCTGAAATGTGGTGGGGTCAGTTCGAGGTGGTCCCGCCAGGTGGTAGGTTCACGAGGGTGCTAGGCCCAGGTTTAGGTAACCCTCGTATGAGTTCGTGGATATGTTCGACCAGAATCGGCTCGTGAAGGCCGGGAATGGCCTTAAAGGAGATTGAGGCTAGTAAGGTGACCAAGTTGGAGGTAGTAACCCAGAGATTTTGGAAACTGAAGCAGTAACAGAAATGTGGTAAGTTATGAGGAAAAGTTCGAGTGTACGAGAAGGGTACGACGAGTAAGGGAAGAAGTGAGCATGTGTTAAGAACATAGATGTGATCATTTCTTTTGTGAAGTAAAGGTGTGAAGGGAATATCTTTTAGACCTTGGGTGGGAGCTTTTGTAATGCTAGAGGTGATTTCTCGTGGACTTGGGTTAAGTATTTTCGCGTGTGTTATTTTGTGGCAAGGTGTGGCATTGGCAACTTGTTTAAGTTAAGAGGAACTTTATCGTTATCCGTCTTGAAAAGGAACATTCGGGACGAATGTTTCTAAGGAGGGGAGAATGTTATACCCCGTATTTCCAGAGTATGTACGTGAGGCGTGCGTCTGAAAGTTTTAGCCTTAAGTAGGCATTAGGGACGAAATTTGTGCACAACTAGCGAAAAGAATCGTTTTCCGACGAAACTTTTTCCGGACTTTGCGAAGGGAAAAATACGGTTGCATTTATTATTTTTGCAGATTTTTCCGAGAGATGAAATATTTTGGACCAACGAGAGGGCGACACTTGTCACCCTCAAGTGGGCGGTCAAGTTGGACGAAACTTGGCACGTTTTTTGCCTTTCTTTTGGTCAAGGGTTAGGTAGGATATTTTGTGTAGTAGATGAGCAAGTGGGACCCACACAACACTTGTCCAAATCTTCACCCTCCACTTGCCCACCACTTGTCTTAATCTTGGCCATTGATTGGCCTATAAATACCCCTCAAATGCAAGACTTATTCTTCATCCACAAATCATTTTCCAAGTCTAAAACCCTCTCCCCTTAGTGTAGTTTTCGTCGAGTTCCTCTCCTTTGAGAGGCCTTGGCGAAACAACCCCTCTTGAGTTGTTCTCGTGAAATACCCCCCCCCCCCCCTTGGTAGAAAAGTATTCTCCAAGTATTGTTACTATTCCAAAATACCTTGGCCCAAATACCTTGTAGTATTCCAAGGTTACACCTATACTAAAAGCCCAGAAATACTATTATACTTTCCTTGATCCAAAAACGAAATCCTAAGGAAAATCTTCATAGCGGGTTGAAGTATTAAGAAGAAGTTGCGTAGAACTTCTAAGGGTTGTTTGGAGCAGGTTGGGCGTTCGAATAGGAGCTAAACGTTGCTCGGGATCGACATTAAAACTTGGATAATTTTGGGCTTATCGAGGTAAATACTCTTGTCCTTATTGTAATTGGAAATTACATCTGTAGTAGTATAGAAATGAATATAAGATACATAGAAGGATATTACTGAAGAGAATTGAAGCTGTAATGAAGGATATTAAAGAAGAGAATTGAATCAAATCACATCAGTATATTAAAGAAGAAGATTGATCGTTCTTACATAGACCGTATTTTCTGATGAGACTTGTGTAGTTTAACGGGTAGGGAAGTCTTGTCCGATTTTCCGTAGAATAGAGAACCCCTTAGAATATTCTACTGAGTAGTCTGGGCGTTGATTGGCGATATGGCCTTTATAGGTTGAATCGCGAGTAGCGTATTCTACTCGAAGGGTGGAAAAGGCTAGCGTGATTACGATCGTGGAGCGTTTTGCTAATTATCGATGTCGTCGCGAGGTATGTGATTCTTCCTATCCTCTTGAGCATGATATTTTAAAAGAATATATATAGTACGGTAGACGTACGTGTGTTAACTGAACGTGGTTTTACTTCGATGTCTTTTTACCTGAGTTTTAAATAACAAGAATCTTGAAGTATTTCAAAAGAATTAAGAATCGTTTTTGAAAGAAGAGTAATACTTGGTTTTGAAAGTTTAAGAGTTATACTAGCTTTACGGGAAGTTAGGTATAACGACTTAAGAGTAATAAAAAGAATGGTTTATTGATTTTAGAAGTTAAGAGACTTGATCTCAAAAGATAAGAGGCTTGACTTAATTGAATTGATATGAATTTTGTTAAAAAGTGTGAAACCTTATTCGTGAGTAATGAGTACTTGGTTTTTAAAAGGAATAATGTTTTACTGATTTCGGAAATGATAATAATTATCGAACGAACCACTGCAGCGTTAATAAAGGAAAATGTATTGACAAATAAGTAATTATATTAAAACCAGTAGAAACCTCCATCTGGATAGAAGCTAAGATATGACAAAATTGTATTACATTTCCTAGATCATGGCTGCTTTAATAAGGATTGTTATAAACAAGAATAACCTACTCACACATAAGTCATATGTTACTCAAATTGTTTTAAAAGAGAATTATGTTATTAAGTGATTAAGACTATGAACTACGAAACCTTTCGAAAATGAGAAACTTGAGTAGTTGAAATTAGGCAAACTTGAACTTTTGGAAAATAATGTTGTTACTTGACTTAAAGAAGGAAAGTGTTTTGGTTTAAAAAGAAGGGCATAATATTGCCTTAGTTGATTTTAAAAAGGAAAACATGGTATTATCTTAATCTGTCTTAAAAGAGCGTTTAAATGTTATGGCCAATTCTATACCGCGTTCATGGGATGAACCGGGAATGTATTTCATACGACACCGCGTTCATGGGATGAACCGGGAATGTATTTCACACGACACCGCGTTCATGGGATGAACCGGGAATGTATTTCACACGACACCGCGTTCATAGGATGAACAGGGGATGTATTCCATACGATTCCTATCGAGTCCCATGAGATGGGCCGAGACATGTACGATTCCTATCGAGTCCCATGAGATGGGCCGAGACATGTACGATTCCTATCGAGTCCTATGAGATGGGCCGAGACATGTACGATTCCTATCGAGTCCCATGAGATGGGCCGAGACATGTATTCCACACGATTCCACCTCGAGTCCCGTAGGATGGCGAGACATGTTATACGTATCACACGATTTATACCTACCTGCTGCCGCGGTGAGGAAGGAGTTCCACGGGCATGAGGATGACTTTGAGGCGTGAGTCCCCGACTTGACATATCGTTTTTATGTGGTGATCGTAGTTTTGTTATCATACATGTCTCTGTTTTATTTTATCGTTATGATTTCATTTCTGATATTTTGATTTCACATACTTGGTACTGTTATCGACCTCCTTGAAGCTGCGTTCATCTGCGGTAGAGGTACAACGGTTGTTGATCCTCGCTCATAGGATCACAGTTCAGCGTATTGGGAAGCTCCGTTTCTCCGGAGGCTTATCTTTTGGTATGTTTCCCTGAGTTGTAGGTTCTTGTACATTCAGGGGTATGGCGGGGCCCTGTCCCGTCATAGGTGTTGTTACATTCTTAGAGGTCTGTAGTACTGTTGTGGGCAGGGTTTGTAAAAGGGATGTAACTGTTCAAGATTTATTATATATTTATGCCGAAAGGCGATATTTTCATGGATAAATTGTTCTCATTCTATAATTGTTTCATGTCTTGTTTTTATATTCCGCTGATTACTCTGATGTATGACTACTTGGGTGCCCGGGTAAGGCACCAGTCACGGGCCCGGGATCGGGACGTGACAGTTTATTGATTTTCGGGCCTTGAAAAAGGTGAAAAAGTACGTAGAAACAAAGGAAGTGCTGCCCGATTTTCCGTAGAATAAGAGTCCTTATACTTAGAAATATTCTACGTTGAAAGTTAGAAGTTGATAGGCATATTATGGTTATTATAGGTTGACATTCTACGTGCGGCAAATTCAAGTTAGCAAGTGGATTAAGCCGAAGAGGTATGTGGAACTTTCCCTATCTTCTTGAGCATGAATTTTATAAATGTATAGTATGGTGGACGTACATGGTTAAAAATAAATTTGGTATCCTTGCCTTGTTTTCGAAAAAGATATGTGACTTGATGTTACGTGGAAGAATTTCTTGATTTGAAAAGTATAGAATACTTGATTTGGAAAGTATTGATTCCTTGATATTCTAAGTTAAGAAACTTGATATTCTAAAGATAAGAGACTTGATTTCTAAGTTAAGAAACTTGATTTCTAAAGTTAAGAGACTTGAAGTATTCTAAGTTAAGAAACTAGATTTCTAAGTTAAGAAATTTGATTTCATAAAGTTAAGAGACATGAAGTATTTTGAAAGCTATGTAACTTGATTTAAAAGAATAAGTCTCTTGGTTATAAAAAGAATGAATTTGTCTATGACATAAAGAGTTATAACGACTTTATGGGAAGTTAGTTATGACGGCTTTATGAAAGGTTAAAGATGTCATAGTTTCTAAAGCATAAAGTTGGTATAACGGCTTTATGGGAAGTTGGTTATAACAACTTTATGGAAAGTTAAAGGAATGGTTTTCTCTAGTAGTATAAACAAGGATAAATGACTTGAAATAAAGAAGGGCAATTTGATTTAAAGGCATCAATTGCTTAAAGTTTTAAAGTAAGGGTCACTTGATTTAGAAGCCTAAAAATGTATTTCTAAAAGTGTAGTGACTTGTTTGAAATGTAGACAAGCCTTGATACTACGGGTGTTAGTATCTTGAGGTTTTATATGAAAAAGAGTCTTTTGAAAATAATGGAAGTATGTAGTACTTTGGGTTAAATTCCCGGATTGTTATGTGATATGAAAGTGCCTTGAGTTAATAAAAATGAAATTCATTTTTGTATGATAATGAAAGTCTAAAGATTTTATGAACTTGCCTATGATTGCTTATGATAGCCTTGAGTGCAAGTATTATATTTTTACGCTGCCGTGACTCTCAGTTGGAGGGTCGGCTGTCTTGTTGTGAATTTACTTGGACGTACCGACAGTGACAGAGGATTCCACAGGTATGCTTCCATTGTGATTGATCCTTGGAAATGTTTATACGATAAGGGATTCTGGGGCGTGCGACCAGGATGCGGGTTAAATTACCGGATGCTATTATTACTCCATGGACATGCTTATACGATGAAGGATTTCGGGGCATGCGACCATGTTACATATAGTTATTCCATGGACTAGCTCTCCATGAGGTTTAGTGACGCAGGATGGATCTGGTAGCTAGCTTTCATACTTTCCCCGGTCAGTTGCTGACGCGGGCTGGATCTGGTAGTTGGCTTTCATACTTGCCCCGGTCAGTTCTATGGCACAGTTTGGTACGGTGGACTCTGGTAGATGGCTTCCGCACTTGCCCCGG
Organism: Przewalskia tangutica; assembly: GCA_029844215.1. Lineage (NCBI taxonomy): Eukaryota > Viridiplantae > Streptophyta > Magnoliopsida > Solanales > Solanaceae > Przewalskia > Przewalskia tangutica. Next base: position 60,820,229 of record CM056726.1, read on the forward strand.
TCATATCTCGTGATGCAGGCTGAATCTGGTAGCTGGCTTTCGTACTTGCCCCGGTCAGTTGTTGACGCATGCTAGATCTGGTAGTTGGCTTTCGTACTTGCCCCGTTCAGTTTTATGATGCAGGCTGGATCCGGTGGTTGCTTTCCTACTTGGCCTGTACAGTTTTTATGACACAGGTGGGACATGGTGTTCATGTATACATATTGGTGTTATATTATATCATGGATTGCCGGCAGTGAGGAAGGAATTCCACGGACATGATTGATATTATGGGCGTGAGAACCATGGTTATATTTGAGTAATGACTTTGAGGGCATGCGTCCCTGACTTGACATGACTGCTTATATATTGTGTACTGTGGTTTGGTTATCATACATGTGTCCTGTTTTATATAGACTGTTATGATTTCATTCTGATATTTTGATTTCACATACTTGGTACATATTTCGTACTGACCTCCTTCGGGGGGCTGCGTTCATGCCGCAAGTTGAGGTACATAGCTTGCTGATCCTCATTCTTAGGATCACTGTTCAGCTGGTTGGGAAGCTCCATTATTTCGGAGGCTTTGTATTTTGGTACAGTTCCCTGAGGTTGTAGATTTTTTTGAACATTCAGGGGTATGGCGGGGCCCTGTCCCGTCACAATTGTTATGACAAAACTCTTAGAGGTTTGTAGTCTTATCTTGTGGGTCGCTTTGTAAACAAAAAGAAAAAAAATAGGTAACATCTTTTAGATTTATGTATATTTATATATATCCAGGGAGGTGGCCTTATCGGCTAACCTGTTATTTATTTCTTGTTGAGTTTATGTATGTTTCGCTGATTATCTATGATGTATACCTGTAAGGGTACCCAGGTAGGGCACCAGTCGCGGGCCCGGGGTCGGGTCGTGACAAAAGTGGTATCAGAGCCAGGTTGTCCTCGGAAAGTGTCTACAGACCGTGTCTAGTAGAATCTTGGTTATCAGTGTGTTGGGCACCACATCTATAACCAGGAGGCTGCAGGACATTTAGGATTGGTTTCCATTCTTCTCACTCTGAGATCGTGCGATAGAGCTGTGTTGTTAGGGTCGTCTCTCCCTAATGAGGTATATTGATTGCAGCTACGGGAAAAGCAGCAGTGACCCAGGAAGGATTATGTGGATTGCGTATCCAGGTTGGTAGTAATTGTTATATTTTTGGTATTATGACATAAAGCTCTACGGATTTGTGTATGATGGTCAGACGCGTGTTGCCTAGAATGATTTTATATTACCAAGAGTTGGTAAGGACTAATTAGATACCGGGAAGGTATGAAACAGTTTAATGAATTCTCATCAAGGTTTTACGTGCTAATTTGAAATAATTAAGAGATGATGAGTTGTCTGAGAAAGTAATGAACCCTTAAGAAGTCATGTTAAGGGACTTAATGAAAGACTATGTTGATATATTAAGATGCGTGGTATGCTTAAGAGAATTGTATGAATGAGATCCATATGGAGTAAGTAATGGTTGTTGTGATCAAGACAACACGATTATGGTATTATGAGAAGTTATTGTACCCGTTTACGGGGGGACTGATAAGGTAGGCTTGGAGCATGGAAATTGCGAGCCTAAGAATATTGATAACCGCCGAGACCTTAGGTATATAAGGCCTTCTCGGGCAATAAGATTTAATTCAGACTAAGAGTAAGAGTTAAGTACGACCGTGGGTCGGGATGAGGACCTATTACGGGTCGTCCCTTAGCCAGAAATGGAGAGGGATTAATTGGTATTAGTCCCGCTACGTGACAGGGTCACGAGGGTACAAGGCCCAAGTCTAGTTAATTGTTTTACAGGTTCGTGGACACGTTCCACCGGAACCGGGTCGTGAGAGCCGGAAAGGGCCTTTTATTGTTCGATTTAGTAGCTCCAAAGATTGGAGGCCAGAATCGGTATGGAGGTTATGTACGTATACTAGTATAAGTTTGGAAGTACGGAAAGAGTATGACCAGTAAGAAAGAGAGCAACCAAGTGTAGAGGAATAGAGCCTGAATCCATAAGAACCTTTCGAGGTAGCTACACCCTGAGTGTTTGGGTGGTAGCTGGGCGGGTATATAAGAATTGTCAGGTGATGATACAGTCGTCAGACCCTAGCAGACCTAGTAGAGCTGGATACGACAGACTTTAAGGTCATTATGAGTATGGACTAGTTGGCTTCGTGTATTCCAAGGTTGACTGTAGAGAGAGGTTGGTTCGATTCTAGTTTCCCGGTGAGCCGGTTATCGATGGGGAAGAAATGGAAGTGTTAGTAATATGTAAGTTATTCCATCCTTCTTTGACATGATAAATTGTGGAGTATGTGTGACTTGTTTTATTGAGATGATTGATTTGAATTTGAACGTTAAGAGACGGAGATAAGAACGTACGATTATTGATGGAGTTTATGTTATGTGCCCTTGGAGGTACTTGGAGTTGATTTAGTGTGGTGGTCAGGGCCACAACTTTCCAAATAATTTCAGGAAAATGTGCAAGCAAGATTAAGATAGGTACGAGTGCTTCCGCGGAAAACAGAAGACATCTTTGGTAGGTTTTGAAAATCTATACGATTATAAGGTGGCACTTGATGATCAAGATTATGAAAGGGAGATAAGATCTCTCCCCCACGTAAAAAGATAGTTTTACGTACTATGGGGTTATGTGTACCCAGGTTATTAGGCGATGGTTGTGAGACGGGTAAGATCTTCAGCGTCGTCATGCGATAGGTTACAGTTTTAGATTACCGTGGGAAAAGTATTGTGTTGTGGTAATTAAGGATTATGCGAGATTGTGTATCAGGAAAATTATGAGACTGCATGGGGTTCCTGTATTTATTTATGACCGAAAGATGAGCCCAGTTTACGGCTAGCTTCTGGAGGTTTTTCCAGAAGGGATTGGGGACACAGGTGAGTCTCAGTGTTGCATTTCACCCTCAGTCTGATGGACAGGCAGGGCATGTTATCCAGACACTTGAGGATAGGTTGCGGGCCTGTGTTATTGATTTCAGGGGTAGCTGGGAGGATCCTTTTCCTCTCGTTGAGTTGCGTATAATACCCGTTACTATTCAAGTATTCATATGGCCCTGTATGAGTCCTTGCATGAAAGAGAGTGTAGAATCGCCGATTGGTTGGTTCAACGTAGGCGAGGTCCAGATAATTAGCCCAGACTTGATTTAGCGGGTTGTGGATAAGGCGAAGCTTATCCAGGAGAGATTATTAGTAAAGCTCAGAGTCAGCAGAAGCTTTATGCGGATAACCGACGTCGACACTTGGAGTTCTGGTTGACGTTTTAGTATAAGTATTGTTATGTGGCCACGGGTGGCATATTTTGTATGAAGGGTGTAGTAAAAGGAGACTATGTCGCTATCTAATTAGATTGGACTCCGAAAGAACATTCGGGGATGAATGTTTCTAAGGGGGGGAAAATGTTACACCCCGTAGTTCCAGGACATGTGTTTACGAGAATAGACGTGAGAGCACAAGACTTATAAATTTGAACGAAAGGAAGAATTGTTTTCCAAAGGGAAAAGTCTTCCGAACCTCGGGAAAGAATAATGTTTGTAATTTGAGACTCATAAAATTTATCGGAATTATAGAAATGTCGGGAAACAAAGTGTATGGGCGAATGAGAGGGTGACACGTGTCACCCCCCTCCCCCTACATAGGCTTGGACGAAATTGACATGGAGATTGGTCAAGTCTTGAACAAGCCAAGGCTTGACATTGTTGACTAAGTCAACTAGCCAACTTGACATTGATTCTTTTAACCCCAATGAATCTAGGCCACACAAGTGTTCTAATCTTGGCCATTGAAGGTAGTATATCATCACACTAGTAGCAAGACAAGCCTTACACTTAGAGAATTTTTTGCAAAACTTTAGGTGCTCATAATGTTGCTCCTGGGTTTGCCATGGAAGAACAAGAAAATATATTCGTTTGTTGATGATAAATCCCAATATTAAAACCCAAGGTTCCTAAGGGTATTACAAGGTTATCTCAATAGAAAGATCCTGGAAAAACCACGTTTTTACGTTAGTCGCAAGATGCAAACCTAAGGTGTTCTTCAACTTTGAAGTTGGAACTTGAAGAAGAGTTCTTCATGAGCTTCTAAGTAGTGCTTGGAGCGGATTGGAACGTAAGAAGAGGAGCTAAAAGTTGCTAAGGATCGACTTTTAGTCTTGGATTGTATTTGGGCTTATTGAGGTAAAAATCTTCATCTTCTTAATGTAATTGAAGATTTCATGTTATAGTAGTTAAGAAATGAGAATGTGGTATATAGAATGAAGTTTGAAAAGATTTGGATCATGTCGACATGTTAAAACCGAAAATGGGCAAGTTAGCCATTAATGTTGTAATCAATTTGGTCGATAGTTACAATCGTCGCATGTTAAGGAAGAAAGGAATTATAGTTGTTGTAATTGTTATTATCTATATAACATGTTGGAATAACAACTTGGATTGAAAAAGGAATTGAAAGGAATTGACATTGTTGTTGCATGTAGCCGATAATGGCATTGAAATTTTGGACTTTTTGGATATTGATTGTGGGGCAGAATTTTACACGCCCGGCTAGGCGTGTAATCCCCTTTGGTTAGCTGAATTGTTGAGCTTTAAATGTGGCATTTGGTTATAGATTTTCGGGCCTTGAAAAAGATGGAAAAGTACATAGAAACAAAGGAAGTGATGCCCGATTTTCCGTAGAATAAGAGTCCTTATACTTAGAAATATTCTACGTTGAAAGTTAGAAGTTGATAGGCATATTATGGTTATTATAGGTTGGCATTATACGTGCGGCTGTTACACCACGTAATTCCAGGTCATGTATATGAGAACGTACGAAAGGAAATAAGATTTGTATTTGGAAAGATGAGTTGACGGAATGTTTTTGGACAGATTTTCAGTCAACTTTGGAGCGGTATATCTCCTAGTATATAAGGAGTTTTTATGTGTTTCAAAAGCCTAGTATGAAGTTCATTGAGTCTAGTTTCCAACGCAGAAAACCGCTCATCGATTGGACATCGGAGTAGAAAGTTATGGACGTTACAATATCAGCTGTCAGAAGAGAAGGAAAAATGTTTCAGTCAGGCGCCACAGCGCCACGGCACCGACTGCAGGGCCGCGGCGCAGTAAGTCCTGAAACTGTTATACCCCGTATTTCCAGAGTATGTACGTGGGGACGTACGTAGAAATTTTCGAACTACAAAGTGGCTTGGCCGAATTTATTTTGCTCACAACACCCGATTAGGGTCGTTTTTCGACGAAACGGTTTCCACGACTTTCGTAGGGAATTTCGGCTATGTCATTTCTAATTTTGCGGATTTTTAGAGACGAAACATTTTGGACCAACGGGAGGGTGACATGTGTCACCCTCACATTGGAAGGCTTGGACGGCAACCATGGCATGTGTTGGACGATTTTGGTCCACTTTAGTTGGTAGGATATTTTGTGCAAGTTGTGTGGTAGATGGATAAGGTAGCACATGGCTAAATCTTGGCCTTACACTTGCTATGCACTTGTCTTCATCTTGGCCATTGGTTGGCCTTCACTTGACCTATAAATACCCCATTAGTTGATGAGTTCTTTCATCCACAAATTGCCTAAGTCTTGAAAACCCCTCTCCCTCCCTCTTGAGAATTCTCGTCCTAGCCCTCCCTTTCCCCCCTTGGCGAGAGCCACCTCCCCTCCCCTTGGTGGTGTTTTGCCGTGGGTACCCCCAGCCTAGTTGTCTCGTATAAATACCCCTTTGTGGTATAGAAATACTCTCAAAGTATTGTTGTTATGTCAAATACCTTGGCCCAAATACCTTGTAGTATTCCCAAGGTTACACTTATACTAGCCCAGAAAATACCGTTATACTTTCCCTTAGTCACTAAACGAAACCCTAAGTAAATCTTCACCCGTAGTTGAAGTATTAAGTAGAAGTTGTGTAGACACTTCTAAGGGTTGTTTGGAGCGGATTGGAGCACTCGGAGTAGGAGCTAAACCTTGCTCGGGGCGACATTAAACTCGGATAATTTTGGGCTTATCGAGGTAAATATCTTGTCCCCTATTGTAATTGGACCTTACATAAGTGTTGAATATATAGTTGGTGTCTAGTATATATGGACCTGTCCGTAGTATTGTGGCAATGTCGTTTGACTTAAGCGTGAAGTATCAAGAATCGAATCAACAGTAATTACATGGGATCGTATTATGGAGATTTGTGTAGTAGTGTAGTGGAGTAGAATTGTACCCGTTAGGGTTAGATGTATAACCCCCCCCGTGTTTGCTTTATAGCCCGCCTCGGGAGAGGAGGAGATTAACTTGTTGCGGGAGAGTCTTCTTAATTTTACGTAGAATATTCTACGTTGTGGTCTAGATGATAATAGGCGCCTTGTGGCCTTATAGGTTGAAGTACTACGTGTGGCGCGATTTACTTGGCTTAAGGAGTAGCCGACTGTTTGGAGCGTTTTGCTATTAGTCGATACTCGTCGCGAGGTATGTGAACCTCTTCCTATCTCTTCTAGCATGATATGTGTGAACTATGTAGTACGGTAGACGTACATGTGCTAAATGTATTTGATTGGTTTAAAACATAAAGTGTTATAACGGCTTTATGGGAAGTCGGTTATAATAGCTTTATGTGGATAAGCAAGTACCTTGTGGTTTTTAAAAGGTAACTGTTTTGAATAATAACTGGCTTGTTATAATAAAGAACTTGATGTATTTCAAAAGATTTATAAATCGTTTTGAAGGAAGAGTAACACTTGGTTTTAAAGGTTTTAAAAGAGTTATACTAGCTTTATGGGGAGTTAGGTATAATGTCTTAAGAGAGGTAAAGAAAATGGTTTACTAATGTTAGAAGTTAAGAGACTTGATCTTATAAGATAAGAGACTTAACTTATTTGTTTTAATGTGAATGTTTGGGTGAAACCTCATTCGTGAGTAATGAGTACTTGGTTTTATCTAAAGGGATAATGTTTCTTGATTTCGAAATCGAATGTGTATCGCGGACCTGCGGCGTTAATAAAGGAAAATGTATTAAATAATGATGAATTGTATTAAAACCGGTAGAAACCTCCATCTGCATAGAAACTAAGATGAGACAAAATGATATACATTTTCTAGATCATGGTCATTGTAATAAGAATGTTGTAAACAAGAATAACCTACTCTCATGTAAGACATATATTACTCAATTGTTCTAAAAAGGAATCAAGTGATTAAGTTTATGAACTATGAAACCATTTGAAAATGAGAAGCTTGAGTAATTGAAACTAGGCAAACTGGAATTTAGGAAAAGAATATTGTTACTTGACTTTGAAAAGGAATGTGGGTTGGTCATTCTAATACTACGGGTATCGGGTGACTTTTATAAAAGTAATGGATCTCTTTTAAAAGAACTTAACGTATGTAGTACTTTGGGGTTAAAAACCCGGACTTTGGCATAAAATGAAAGTACTTTGAGTTGTGTGATACTTGCCTATGCTTGTTATTGTGAAACGTGCCTATGCTTGTTGTGATAGCCTTTGTTGTGCAAAACGTTGTATTTCTGTGTTATCGCGTCTCTCGATGGAGAATTCGGTTGGTAGTTGAGAACTTACTTGGGCGTGTCGGCATTGACGGAGAAATTCCGCAGCTGCGTTCGCTGATAGTATTATTGTTGTTAATCGCTTTGGACATATCGACACGATGCGTAGCGCTCGGGTATGTTTCCATTTTGATTATCGTCTTGTGATTTCCCTTTGGACATACTGAACCGATGCGTAGCGCACGAGTATGCGTCCATTTGGAATGGTGCCTTATTGTTTCCCTTTGGACATACCGACCCGATCGTAGCGCGCAGTATGCGTCCATTTGGAATCTTTGTCTATTGTTTCCGCTGGACATCTCGACCCGTCGTAGCGCACGCAGTATCGTCCATTTGGAATGTTGCCTTATTGTTTCCCTTTGGACATCGACCCGTCGTAAGCGCGCAGTATCGTCCATTTGGATTGTTATCTTGTTTATTATTGTAGCATCATCGACATGTCAACACCGATGCAGTATTCCGTCGGCATGCGGCCATGATGCGAACATGATGGATGTTGTGGGCGTGAGACCCATAGTTATATTTGAGTGGTGACTTTGAGGGCGTGAGTCCCTGACTTGACTGCTTCTATGTTGTGAACTGTAGTTTGGTTATCATACATGTCTCTGCTTTATATAGATTAGTATGATTTCATTTCTGATTTTACGATTTCACATACTTGGTACTGTTGTCTTGACCTCGCCCGGGCTGCGTTCATCTGCAGTAAAGTACATCGATCGATCCGCTTATAGGATCACATTCGGCGTGTTGGGAAGCTCCGTTTCTCGGAGGCTTATCTTATTGGTATGTGTTCCCTGAGTTGTAGGTTCTTGTACATTCGTGGTATGGCGGGGCCTGTCCGTCATAGTTGTTGTAAATCTTAGAGTGCAGAAGCTGTTGTGGGCAGGGTTTGTAAAAAGGATAACTGTTCGGGTATTTATGTATATATGATGAAGGCAACTGTTTTGGTTGGCCTGTTTATTTATCATGTCTCTCATTTCATGTTTAAAGTTTTTATTTCATTTGGTTTTCTCGATGTTGTATCGCTAGGGTGCGGGGTAAGGCACGATGTGGGCCGAGTTCGGGCGTTACAAAAGTGGTATCGAGCGATTAATCCTCGGAAAGTGTCTGAACCGTGTCTAGTAGAGTCTTGATTATCGGTGTGTTGTGCACCACATCTATAATCGTGAGGCTATAGGACATTTAGGATTGGTTTCCATTCTTCTCATTACGAGATCGTGCCTTAGAGTGTGTTGTAAGTTGGACCCCTCGACGTGTTTCGTTTTACGATTATGCCTCTGCGAAAACCGTGGCCCGGAAGGGCAAGGCGAGGAGGCTGCTAGTGGGATTCAGGAGTACGAGCGCGAGCGGTCGATACTGGTAGTGCTTCCGACGGCGAGTTTTGTGACGCCCGGCACCAAAGAGAGTTTAGAGCAGCGATGGCGATGAGACTCTGATACTGAGCCTCCGGTCCCACGATGCAGGCGGGAGATGGTCACAAGGAGATGGCCCGATTATTGGCGAGTTGTGGCGATATGAGAGATAAGTGGACGCAGCGATTCGATTCAGCAGACTGTAGTGCACCAGGCGAGCAGTTTGAGGCTACGGATTTCCTTAGTTGTAGCCGCTTTGAGTTTTACTGGTGGCGGAGGATGATCGCGAGGAGTTCATCCGTCGATTCGAAGGATCGTCACGGGTGATCAAGGCTTGAGTGATGCGTGACATTTAGTTCGCATCGGTGCGTGACACGCGATCGATTGGTTTGACTCGTGGGAGCTTTCGGGAGAGCATGCACTTCCGGCCGTTTGGGGCGAGTTTTGGGCGCCGCACATTTCTTGCCTCGCAAATGAGAGGCTCGGTAAACAGTTTTTGATGTTGAGCGAGCAGCGTCTGATTCGGGAGTACAATGTGAGTTCGACTCATCGGCGGTATGTTCCGCATTAGTAGCTAGTATGGAGGATCGAGTGCCGATATGTTCTGAGGCTCGATGATTACCTAGCGAGAGTTGTTGGTGTTTCCTGCCCGGCATGGACATTGCCGCGTTCGTGCTCATGCACTTGGGTGCGAGGCGCAGATCGACGGTGGACCGCTTTCAGCGAAGAAGGCGAAGACGGCGGATATTTTGGCGACTTTCGAGGCAGACCGCCTCAGCAGCAGGCTAGTTATGTACCCCCGCCAGTACAGAGTGGTCCTCCACCATCTTCGTGAGGCGGTCGGGCTCGAGGTTGAATTTCGGAGAAGCGAGGGTGTTAACGGTGAAGCCACCTCGTTGTGACCGTTGTGGTAGACTCCATTTTGGAGAGTGTCGTGCTAGATTGGGAGTTTGTTTTGCATGCGCGGCGGGCCATTTGCGAGGAACTGTCCGACCAAGGAAGCGCGAATGTTACGACTCACGCCCGGGATCGTGGTGGTTCATCACCTTCTACTATGCCTGCAGGCGTGCCTATGATTAGAGTGGAGCGGTAGCTTCAGGTATATCCTTAACCCTCTAGAGTTTTGGTATGCTTGTTATGATGATCTCATTATTGTGTGCTATGTACGGATAGCATTGTGATATGTGTGACTTAGAATACATGGTTAGTTGGGAGGTTACGTATGGGGGCATGGGTAGTGTGAGAATGGAAGTGGTAGCTTTCATGATGTGAATTAGTAAGACCCTCGGATCGGGAACAAGAGCTTGGCACGTTGGGGGTCGGGTTGAGGCGTGTTGCGTGTCAACCCGTGCCGGATTGAGGTGGTCAGCTCGGGTGGTCCCGCCAGAGGTAGGGTCACCGGTGTTAGGCCCAGTTTGTATGACCATCGTATGAGTTGGTGGATATGTTCGACCGTGGTGGATCGTGGAGGCGAACGGCCTTAGAAAGATCGAATTTAGTCAGATGACCAAGTTTGGAGGTAGTGACTCAAAGGGTTGGAAACAGAAGCGTTGACAGAAGTGTGGTACGGATACTATAACGAGATCGAGAGTTCGTGACGAGTTCTACGAGAAAGGGGAGAGGTGAACGTGTATTTTGTGGCGGTGTGGCATGATTGTTTTTAAATGCGTATAGCGGTGAAGACTATCTTGGCGCTGTTTGTTTGAGACCTTGAAGGAACATTCGGGACGAATGTTTCTAAGGAAGAATGTTATACCGTATTTCCAGTATGCGTGGGGGCGTGCGTAGAAATTTTCGAACTACAAAGTGGCTTGGCCGAATTTATTTTGCTCACAACACCCGATTAGGGTCGTTTTTCGACGAAACGGTTTCACAGCTTTCGTAGGGGAATTTCCGGCTATGTCATTTCTAATTTTTGCGGATTTTTCCGAGAGACGAAACATTTTGGACCAACGGGAGGGTGACATGTGTCACCCTCACATTGTAATGATTTGACGGCAACCATGGCATGTGTTGGACGATTTTGGTCCACTTTAGTTGGTAGGATATTTTGTGCAAGTTGTGTGGTAGATGGATAAGGTAGCACATGGCTAAATCTTGGCCTTACACTTGCTATGCACTTGTCTTCATCTTGGCCATTGGTTGGCCTTCACTTGACCTATAAATACCCATTAGTTGATGAGTTCTTTCATCCACAAATTGCCTAAGTCTTGAAAACCCCTCCTCTCCCTCTTGAGAATTCTCGTCCTAGCCCTCCCTTTCCCCCTTGGCGAGAGCCACCCCCTCCCCTGGTGGTGTTTTGCCGTGGGGTACCCCTAGCCTAGTTGTCTCGTATAAATACCCCTTTGTGGTATAGAAATACTCTCAAGTATTGTTGTTATGTCCAAATACCTTGGCCCAAATACCTTGTAGTATTCCCAAGGTTACACTTATACTAGCCCGTAAAATACCGTTATACTTTCCTTAGTCACTAAACGAAACCCTAAGTAAATCTTCACCCGTAGTTGAAGTATTAAGTAGAAGTTGTGTAGACACTTCTAAGGGTTGTTTGGAGCGGATGGAGCACTCGGAGTAGGAGCTAAACCTTGCTCGGGAGCCGACATTAAACTCGGATAATTTTGGGCTTATCGAGGTAAATATCTTGTCCCTATTGTAATTGGAAATTACATAAGTGTTGAATATATAGTTGTTGTATACTATATATAGAACTGAACTTAATCTTGTGGCAATGTCTTTTGACTTAAGCTGAAGAATTAAAGCGGCGAACTGTAATTACATAGGGTGTATTACTGATGGATTTGTGTAGTAGTACCGTGGAGTAGAATTGTACCGTTAGGGTTAGATGTATAACCCACTGGTTGGCTTGATAGCGGCCTCGGTAGAGAGGAGATTAACGTTGCGGGGAGGTCTTCGAATTTTACGTAGAATATTCTACGTTGTGGTCTAGATGATAATAGGCGCCTTGTGGCCTTATAGGTTGAAGTACTACGTGTGGCGCGATTTACTTGGCTTAGGAGTAGCCGATCGTTTGGAGCGTTTTGCTATTAGTCGATACTCGTCGCGAGGTATGTGAACCTCTTCCTATCTCTTCTAGCATGATATGTGTGAACTATGTAGTGCGGTAGACGTCATGTGCTAAATGTATTTGATTGGTTTAAAACATAAAGTGTTATAACGGCTTTATGGGAAGTCGGTTATAATAGCTTTATGTGGATAAGCAAGTACCTTGTGGTTTTAAAAGGTAATCGTTTTGAATAATAAGCGGCTTGTTATAATAAAGAACTTGATGTATTTCAAAAGATTTATAAATCGTTTTGAAGGAAGAGTAACACTTGGTTTTAAAGGTTTTAAAAAGAGTTATACTAGCTTTATGGGAGTTAGGTATAATGTCTTAAGAGAGGTAAAGAAAATGGTTTACTAATGTTAGAAGTTAAGAGACTTGATCTTATAAGATAAGAGACTTAACTTATTTGATTTAATGTGAATGTTTGGGTGAAACCTCATTCGTGAGTAATGAGTACTTGGTTTTATCTAAAGGGATAATGTTTCTTGATTTGAAATCGAATGTGTATCGGCGGACCAACTGCGGCGTTAATAAAGGAAAATGTATTAAATAATGATGAATTGTATTAAAACCAGTAGAAACCTCCATCTGCATAGAAACTAAGATGAGACAAAATGATATACATTTTCTAGATCATGGCTGCTGTAATAAGAATGTTGTAAACAAGAATAACCTACTCTCATGTAAGACATATATTACTCAATTGTTCTAAAAGGAATCAGTGATTAAGTTTATGAACTATGAAACCATTTGAAAATGAGAAGCTTGAGTAATTGAAACTAGGCAAAGCCGAATTTAGGAAAGAATATTGTTACTTGACTTTGAAAAGGAATGTGGGTTGGTCATTCTAATACTACGGGTATCGGGTGACTTTTATAAAAGTAATGGATCTCTTTTAAAAGAACTTAACGTATGTAGTACTTTGGGGTTAAAAACCCGGACTTTGGCATAAAATGAAAGTACTTTGAGTTGTGTGATACTTGCCTATGCTTGTTATTGTGAAACGTGCCTATGCTTGTTGTGATAGCCTTTGTTGTGCAAAACGTTGTATTTCTGTGTTATCGCGTCTCTCGATGGAGGGTCGGTTGACTGGTTGAGAACTTACTTGGACGTGTCGGCATTGACGGAGAAATTCCACGGGTACGTTCCTGTTGATAGTATTATTGTTGTTAATCGCTTTGGACATACTGACACGATGCGTAGCGCACGGGTATGTTTCCATTTTGATTATCGTCTTGTGATTTCCTTTTGGACATACTGACCCGATGCGTAGCGCACGAGTATGCGTCCATTTGGAATGTTGCCTTATTGTTTCCCTTTGGACATACTGACCCGATGCGTAGCGCACGAGTATGCGTCCATTTGGAATCTTTGTCTATTGTTTCCCTTTGGACATCTTGACGTCGTAGCGCACGCGAGTATCGTCCATTTGGAATGTTGCCTTATTGTTTCCCTTTGGACATACCGACCGTCGTAGCGCCGCAGTATCGTCCATTTGGATTGTTATCTTGTTTATTATTGTTGCATCATGGACATGTCTACCGTCACGATATTAGGGCATGCGCCATGATGCGAACATGATGGATGTTGTGGGCGTGAGACCCATAGTTATATTTAGTGGTGACTTTGAGGCGTGAGTCCACGACTTGGCTAACTATGTTGTGATCGTAGTTTGGTTATCATACATGTCTCTGCTTTATATAGATTAGTATGATTTCATTTACAGTATTTTACAGTTTCACATACTTGGTACCTGTTGTACTGACCTCCTTCGGGGGGCTGCGTTCATGCCGCAGGTAAAGGTACATCGACTGTCGATCCCCGCTTATAGGATCACATTCAGCGTGTTGGGAAGCTCCGTTTCTCCGGAGGCTTATCTTATTGGTATGTGTTCCCTGAGTTGTAGGTTCTTGTACATTCAGGGGTATGGCGGGGCCCTGTCCCGTCATAGTTGTTGTAAATCTTAGAGTGCAGAATCATTGTGGCGGGGTTTGTAAAAGGATAAGCATTCGGGTATTTATGTATATATGATGAAGGCAACTGTTTTGGTTGGCCTGTTTATTTATCATGTCTCTCATTTCATGTTTAAAGTTTTTATTTCCGCTGGTTTTCTCTGATGTTGTATCGCTAGGGTGCCCGGGGTAAGGCACCAGTGACGGGCCCGGGTTCGGGGCGTTACAGAAACTTTCTGAAGTTGCAGCGCCACGGCGCCGACTGCAGGGTTGCGGCGCCGAGGCGGGATTTTTCGCGACAAATGGGGAAAATCACAAGATATTTGTGTAAAGGCCTATGGGAGGGAGACAAGTGTCCCTCCCATCTTATTGACCAAGAAAGGTCCTATATTATGACCAAGTCTTGCAAAGACTTGGTCATTTGCAAGAACTCATCCAAAATTCTTTTTTCTTACCTCTCAAAAATTATAAAACCCTAAGCCTTCATGGAACTATTGGAAGGGAGGCAAGGAGATAATATGTTGATAAACTTGTAGAGGGTTCGTGTGGATGATTTTGACGTGAAAAGGACTTGCGAAAAAAGGGCTACAGTGGGAGAGATTTTTCTAGTTTGGGCGAAATCCTAAAGGTAAATTTCCCTCTACTCTTGGAGTAAATTAAAAGATTTCATATTATAGTAGTTGGTAAATGAGCATGTGGTACATAGATTGAATTTTGAAAAGATTTGGATCATGTCGACTTGTTATAAATCGAAAAAGGGCATGTTAGCCATGTATGTTGTAATCAATTTGGTCGATAGTTACAATCGTCGCATGTTAAGAAACAAAGGAGTTATAGTTGTTGTAATTTTTATTATGTATATAACATGTTGGAATCACAACTTGAATTAAAAAGGAATTGGAAAAGACTTTACATTGTGGTTGCATTGTACCCGGTAATAGAATTGAAATGTTGGACTATTTGGATATCGATTGTGGGGCAGAATTTTACATGTCCTGTGCGGCGTGTAATCTATTTTGTTTAACTGATTGTTGAGCCTTATATGTGGCATTTGGTTATTGATTTTCGGGCCTTGATAAAGGTGGAAAAGTACGTAGAAACAAAGGAAGTGCTGCCCGATTTTCCGTAGAATTAAGAGTCCTTATACTTAGGAATATTCTACATTGAAAGCTAGTAGTTGATGAACGTATTGTGGTCATTATAGGTTGACATTCTACGTGCGGCGTATTCAACTTGGCAAGTGGATTAAGTCGAAGAGGTATGTGAAACTTTTCTTATCTCTTGAGCATGAGTAGCTATAAATGTATAGTACGGTGGACGTACGAGATTTAAATGAATTTAATTTCATTTGGTACCCTTGACTTGTTTAAGAATGTCTAAGTTGGTTGAGTTAGAGAATTAACTTACTTGTTTTAAAGGTTAAAGAATGGTTTATTCTAATAAGGTAAACAAAGATTTCCTGACTTGAAAATATATAGAATACTTGGTTTGGAAAGTATTGATTACTTGAAGTATTCTGAAAGTTATGAAACTTGATTTGAAAGTATAAGTCTCTTGGTTTCAAAAGGAATGTAATTGTCTAAAACATAAAGAGTTATAAAGGCTTTATGGGAAGTTAGTTATAACGGCTTTATGGAAGGTTAAGAGAGTGTCTACTTGATTTATAGGCACAAGTTGCCTAGGTTGTGAAAGAAGAAGTTACTTGGTTTTAAAGCCTTGAAATGAATTTCTAAAGGTGAAGTAACTTGATTTGAAAAATAGACATTGTCACGACCCGTTCCGGGGCCCGTGACTGGTGCCTTACCCGGGCACCCAAGTAATCATACATCAGAGTAATCAGCGGAATATAAAACAACCAAGATATGAAACAGTATAAATTGAGACACAGTTATCTGAAGAAAAGTTGCCTTTCGGCATATATATATAAATACCCAAAGTGAACAGTTACATCCCAACCTTTTAACAGGCTGCACTTAATGATTTATAACAACAATGGCGGGACAGGGCCCGCCATACCTGAATACAAATACCTACAACGGCGGGGACCATACTAAAAGCAAAGCCTTCGAGAAACGGGCTTTCCCAAATCTTTGAAACGATGATCCTAAGCGGGGATCAACAGCGAGTACCTTTACTGCGGCATGAACGCGGCCCGAAGGTCGATACAATTACAAGTATGTGAAATCAGAAAGTACTTTAAATGAAATCAAAGTATTTAAAACCATTTGTAAATACAATTAGTTCAATTTGCACATAGTGCCATATCACAAACAAGAGCAATAATAGGTAAATTGTAACAGGTCTTTCCTAGGCCGCGAATGATCGAAGCAAGGCCAATTGCCCATAGTATCATTATGCATGCCTAACCACGACTCCGCGATCGCATAGGTCACACATAGACCGCATGAGGTATTCCTCGCGCATCGGGGTAGCCAACCCGGTACTCTCCGGACTCCGCGATCGCATAGTCTCAATAGACCGCATAGTCACACAGACCGCATAGGGCATCCCCCGCATCGGGCTAATACACCCGGAATGATCAATCCTGGAGCATACCGCTGCTCCGCATAGTCACACAGACCACATAGGTCGTAGAGACCCGCATCAAGGGTGGCAAGCCCTCGGTATAATAAGTCAAGGGGGTATGTGATATAATAACAGTACAACGGGCTTAACGTTTAACAACGTAAGCACAACAAGAATAACATCACAAGACACTAACACACGTAGTATCATAACATGGGCACTTATCAAACCAGCAGGAAGGTATCACAAAGCTATTACCAGCAAAACATAGACAAGCTAACCACACAAGGTACTTTAATGTTTACGTTAACAAAACCAAGTTCTAACTCCAAAGTACTACATACATTAATTCTTTAAGAGATCCATTTCTTTTATAAAGGTCACCCGATACCCGTAGTAATAGAGTGACTAACATTTTTAAGTAAACCAGAACACTTTCTTTTTTTATAAATCAAGTAACAACATTATTCTCTAAACGTTCAAGTTTGCCTAATTTCAGATGCTCAAGTTTCTCATTTTCGAAAGGTTTTGTAGTTCATAGTTTTAATCACATAATGATATAATTCTCCTTTAAAAAGATTTGAGAAACATATGCCTTATATGTGAGTAGGTTATTCTTATTTATAACAATCTTATTAAAGCAACCATGATCTAGGAAATATCATTTTGTCTCATCTTAGCTTCTATGCAGATGGAGGTTTCTACTGGTTTTAATAATACTTCATTATTCAGTACATTTCCTTTTATTAGCGCTGCAGTGGTTTGTTCGATACTTATTCTGATTTCCGAAATCAGTAAAAGATTATTCCTTTTAAAAACCAAGTACTCATTACTCACGAATGAGGTATCACACTTTTTAACAAACTTCATGTTAATTCAATTAAGTCAAGTCTATTGTCCTATGAGATCAAGCCTCTTAACTTCTAAAATCAATAACCATTCTTTTTATCTCTCTTACGTCGTTATACCTAACTTCCCATAAAGTCAGTATAACTTTTTAAAACCAAGCATTACTCTTCTTTCAAAAAGGTTTCTTATCTCTTTTGAAATACTTCAAGATCTTTATTATTCAGGCTTAAGTCGAAAGACATTGCCGTAGTTATTATTCAGGCTTAAGTCAAAAGACATTGCCGTAATTATTATTCGATTAACACTCAAATGCGTCTACCGTACTATATATATACTTTAAAATATCATGATAAAGAGAATATGTAGAATCACATACATTATCGCCGAAATCCACCTGCCAAGTCGAATATCTCGCGCGCAGAGAATCGACCTATAACGATCAAATCGTCTATCAACGTCTAGACGTATCGTACTGCACAAAGCTCTAGCGAGGGTTCTCTATTCTATGGAAATTTGGGCAGCACTTCCCTACCCGGTAAACTATACAGTCTACTGTAAATACAGTCCTATGTAAGTACAGTTCAATTATTCATCTTTTATACCCTTCTACAGTGATAACAATTCAATTCTATTCTGTAATATCCTTCTAAGTATTTTATACTTATTCCTATACTTCTACAGTATGTATATTCTAATTACAAAAGGAGGATAAGATTATTTACCTCGATAAGCCCAATATTATCCAAGTATAAACGTCGATCCTGAGCGAGGTTTAGCTCCTACTCCGTACGCTCCAATGCGCTCCAAGAACCCTTAGAAGTTGCTACACAACTTCTACTTACTACTTCAATCAACAATGAAGTTCCTCTTAGGGTTTCGTTTGTGACTAAGGAAGTATAGATAGTATTTGGGCTTTTAGTATAGAGGGGACTTTGGAAATACTACAAAGTATAAGGGCTAAAGTATTTTGCCATAGCAACAATACTTGGAGAGTATTTTCTACTAAGTGAGCGCGCGTTGGTTTCGGCTAGCTCTTTAGAGGGGACTTAGCCGAGAACAACTCTCAAAGGGGGAGGGATTTCAAGACTTGGAAAATGATTTTTGGATGAAGAAAGTCTTCAAGTTAGGGGAGTATTTATAGGCCAACCAAGGGCCAACCAATGGCCAAGATCAATCCAAGTGTTAGGCAAGTGCAGGGCTAGAATTTAACCATGTGTCCCTAACCAACTACTACACAAAATATCCTACCAACTCCTTGACAAAAAGCCACACTTTCGTCCCCTATTGCCGCCCCAACGTCCACCAATTAGAGGGTGACAAGTGTCGCCCTCTTGTTGGTCCAAAATGTTTCGTCTCTCGGAAAAATCCGCAAAAATAATAAATGACATAGCCGTATTTTTCCCTTCGCAAGTTTAGTAAAACGTTTCGTCGAAAAACGACTCTAATCGGGTGTTGTGCACAAAAGTTTTCGGCCCTAGCCTACTTTAAGCTTCATCTTTTCTACGTACGTCCTCACGTACATACCCTGGAAGTACGGGGTATAACATTCTCCCTTCCTTAGAAACATTCATCCCGAATGTTCCTTCTAAGTCTCAAAACAAACATGCGCCAGTATAGTCTTCACTATTATACTTACGAGAACAATCCTGCCACACCTGGCCACAGAAACACCTGCGCAAATACTTACATCCAAGTCCACGAGGAATCACCTCTAACATCACAAAATCTCCCACTCGGGGTCTAAAAGATACTCCCTTCGCACCTACTCTTTACAAACGAAATGATCACATCTATGTCCTTACACATGCTCGCTTCTTCCCTTACTCGTCGTACCCTTCTTATACACTCGAACTCTTTCTCATAAATTACCACATTCCTGTTACTGCTTCAGTTTCCAAAACTCTGGGTTACTACCTCCACTTGGTCATCATTAACTGAGAATACTCTGGATGGATCTCCGATACTCTTCCGAACATAGCAATATGAAAGATCGGACGTACTGCCTCCTACGTCGGACGGTAATGCTAACTATAGGCAACCTGGCCTATTCTTCACATGATCTGAAAAGGCCCAAAGTAACTTGGGCTACGTTTCCTCTGCTTTCCGAATCTCGTCACACCCTTCCGGGGTGGTACCTTCAAGAAGACCCACCGTCAACCTGAACTCCCAACGTCGTCGCCGATTATCCGCACAACTTCTGTTGACTCTGAGCTGCCAATAACCTCTTCTGGATAAGCTTCACCCTATCCACACCCTGTTGAACAAGTACGAACCAACTATCTGAACCTTGCTTACATCGAATCAATCGACCGGCAATCTTACACTAGCGCTTATAAAAAGGCTTCATACGGCGACATCCGAATACTGAAACGATAGCTATTATAATACACACTCAACCAGAGGCCCTCAACAAGAGGCGAATAGTCCTTACAGCTACCCCTGAAATCCAAACACTCGCCCGAGGGTGAATGCGACCGAGACTCACGAGTTCCTAACCTTGCACGGTAAAACCTCGGAAAAGCGGTAGTAAGTTGGGCTCCATGCGTCATAAGGTGAAGGTAGGCACCTCGTGCGACCTTACAACCTTCGAAATAATCATCTCGCAACTTACTCACGAGTACACGGTTTGACTAAAAGATAAGGCGGTGACCTCGCCGGCGACTCGGTCGAGCAACGTCCACGAACTCGTACGATGGTTAACTAAACTTGGGCCTAACACCCTCGTGACCCTAACACAAAGCGGGACCACCACAAACTGACCCCACCACCATACAAGCCGCGGGTCGACCCGCAACATGGCCTCAACCCGACCCGGCAACGCGCAAAACACTAGCTCCCCAATCCGGAACAATCTCACTAATCACGTTACGAAAACCTAGCGGTCTTCTTAGATCAACTACCCTCTTTCATTTCACACTACTCAGGGACTTATTATACAAATATATCTTACGTGCACTATGCACTCTGATTAAGGGTCAAACACAAATGTAATCTTTTACTCAAGATTTCCTTGCCTCTAAGGTCTCCACGTATAAAGCTCTAAGGCTCACACTTTTCCTATCCCCCAATCTTTCCCGGTTACTAACCATGATTTCTAATCACAATTAACACAATGCTATCCGAAAATAATACTTAAGATATTTGCATCTTACTATACATACCAATCTCTAGAGGGTTAATGATATACCTGTGTCTTCTGCTTCACTCTCCTTTGTCGTTCTAATCAAACCTGCCCTGTTGGGCGCATAGCTGGGGAAGGTGATGAACTAGCCACTTGTTATACCCCGTATTTCCAGAGTATGTACGTGAGGGCGTACGTATAAAAATTGAAGCCTTAAAGTAGGCATAGGTTCGAAATTTGGGCACAAGTGCCGAAAAGAATCGTTTTTCGACGAAACGTTTTACTAAACTTGCGAAGGGAAAATTCCGGCTATGTCATTTTTAATTTTTGCGGATTTTTCCGAGAGACGAAACATTTTGGACCAACGGGAGGGTGACATGTCACCCTCATTGGAAGCAAGTGGACGCAAAGCGAGACTATGGCACGTTTTTTGTGCCTTGGGTTAGGTAGGATATTTGTGCAAGTTGGTGTGGTAGATGGATAAGGTCCACATGGTTAAAATCTAGCCCTACACTTGCCTTACACTTGGATGAATCTTGGCCATTGGTTGGTCATTTCTTGACCTATAAATACCCCTCTAAGTTGAAGACTTTCTTCATCCAAACTTGAGCAATCTTTCTAAGTCTCAAAATACTCCCTCTCAAAGCTCTCGTCAAATCACCCTTCCCCCTTCGAGTGAGGCTTGGCCAGAGCACTCCCAGCCTAGTTGTTTCGTATAAATACCCCCTTTGTGGTATAGAAATACTCTCCAAGTATTGTTATAATGCCCAAATATTCTATCCCAAAACCTTTGTAGTATTTCCAAGTACCCTCTATACGAAAAGCCCGGAAAATACTATTATACTTTCCTTTAGCCACTAAACGAAACCCTAAGGAAAACCTTCATAGTCGGTTGAAGTGTTTAGTAGAAGTTGCGTAGAACTTCTAAGGGTTGTTTGGAGCGGATTGGAGCACTCGGAGTAGGAGCTAAACGTTGCTCAGGAGCGACATTAAACTTGGATAATTTTGGGCTCATCGAGGTAAATAATCATATCCTTCTAGTGTAATTGGAAATTACATACTGTAGTTGAATTGAAATGAATATAAGATTCATAGAGGAGTATTGAACTGTAATAGAAGGATATTACAGAATAGACTTGGACTGAAATCACATCAGAAGAATATTAGAGTTGAAGATTAAAACTGTATTTACGTAAGACTGTATTTACAGTAGAATGATAACCTTCATTGGTTGAATGTTCTGCAAGTAGCATGTGCTACTTAGAAGGTGGACAAGGCTAGCCGGGTTATAGCCGTGGAGCGTTTTGCTTATAGTCGATAATCGTCGCGAGGTATGTGATTCTTCCTATACTCTTGAGCATGAAGTATTTTAAAAGAATACATATAGTACGGTAGACGTACGTGTGGCAATGTCTTTTGACTTAAGCCTGAATAATATGTATATATTATATGGTAGATGTACGTATGCTAACTGAATATAGTTGTACGGCAATGTCTTTTGACTTAAGCCTGAATAATAAGAACCTTGAAATATTTTTAAAAGAAATAAGAAACCTTTTTGAAAGAAGAGTAATACTTGGTTTTGAAAACATAAGAGTTATACTAGCTTTATGGGAAGTTAGGTATAACGTCTTAAGAGAGATAAAAAGAATGGTTTACTGATTTTTAGAAGTTAAGAGACTTAATCTTAAAAGATAAGAGACTTGACTTAATTGTATTGATATGAAGTTTGTTAACAATGTGAAACCTCATTCGTGAGTAATGGGTACTTGGTTTTAAAAGGAATAATGTTTCTTGATTTGAAATCGAATGAGTATCGACAAACCACTACGGCGTTAATAAAGGAAAATGTAATGAATAATGAAGTATTATTAAAACGGTAGAAACCTCCATCTGCATAGAAACTAAGATGAGACAAAATGATATTACATTTCCTAGATCATGGCTGCTTAATAAGATTGATTATGAATAAGAATAACCTACACTCATATAAGGCATATGTTACTCAAATGTTTTAAAAGAGATTAAGACATTGAACTATGAAACTTTTCTAAAATAAAGAGCCTTGAGTAATTGAAATTAGGCAAACTGGAACCTTAGGGAAAAGAATGTGGTTGAAAAGGAATGTTTTTTGGTTTACCTAAAAATGTGAGTCACTCTATTTTATACTACGGGTATCGGGTGACTTTTATAAAAGGAATGGATCTCTTTAAAAATGAATTTAACGTACGTAGTACTTTAGGGTTAACACCCGGATTTTGACTTAAAATGAAAGTACTTTGAGTTGTGTATAACTTGCCTATGCTTGTTGTTGTGTAACTTGCCTATGCTTGTTGTTGTGTAACTTGCCTATGCTTGTTGTTGGGTAACTTGCCTATGCTTATTGAGATAGTCTTTGTTGTGCAAGAATTGTGTTTCTATTCTACCGCGTCTCTCGATGGAGGGCCGGTTGACTTGTTAAGAACTTACTTGGACGTACCGGCAGTGACGGAAGATTCCACGGGTACGCTTCCATTATTATTATTACATGGGCATGTCTACACCGATGATGTGGACATGTGACCATTATGGTTATTTATGACGAAGTATCGTGACTTACGGTATCGGGTCGTAACTGTTTACTTGCCCCGTCACGTGGCGGTGGATCTGGTATAGGTTATTGCACCTGCCACGTGTCAGCTTCGCGGCGAAGTATCGTGACTTACGGTTGTGATCGGGTGCGTAGCCTGTTTACTTGCCCCCGTCATCTACATGACGCAGGTGGATCTGGTATAGGTTATTGCACCTGCCACGTGTCAGCTTCGCGAGTCAGTATTTGGATGGAGCTTCGTGACTTACGGTTGTGATCCGTGCGTGGCGATTCACTTGCCCCGTCATACGTGGCGCGGTGGGTGGTGGAGGCTATTGCACTTGCCACGTGTCGGCTTCATGATATGGTTGTCTGATATTATTGTACGGTCGGATCGGTAGTTATACTTGCCCGTCACGGTTTTATTGACACGTAGGACACGGTGTTCACATATACTCCTTGGTGTTGTTATATCATATACTGCCGGCAGTGAGGAAGGAATTCCACGGGCACGAGTGATGATTTGGAGGACGTGAGTCCCTGTCTTGATATGACTGTTTATATGTGGTGTACTGTAGTTTGGTTATCATACATGTCTCCTTCTTTATATAGACTGCTATGATTTCATTTCTGATATTTTCTGATTTCACATACTTGGTACTGTTATCGACCTCCTTCGGGGCTGCGTTCATGCCGCAGTAGAGGTACATCGGTTGTCGATCCCGCTTTTAGGATCACCTTTCAGTTTCTTGGGAAGCTCCGTTCCTTCGGAGGCTTATCTTTGGTATGTTACCCTGATGTCTGTAGGTTCTTGTACATTCAGGGGTATGGCGGGGCCCTGTCCCGTCATAGTTGTTGTATAAATCTTAGAGTGCAGAGCTTTGTTGTGGCGGGGTTGTAAGGATTATGCTGTTCAAATGTCTATACATATATATATGTTGAAAGGCAACCGTTTTGGTTGGCCTATTTTCTTTATCTTGATCCATGTCTATTTAAATGCTTAAGTTTTTATTTCCGCTGGTTTTCTCTGATGTTGTATCACTAGGGTGCCCGGGGTAAGGCACCAGTCACGGGCCCCGGAACAGGTCGTGACACCACTGATCCCGAAGGCTGAGTCTCCACATCCGCACCACCCTTGGTCGGACAATTCCTCGCAAAATGGCCCTGCTGGCCGCAAAAAAAAACAAATTGTCGAAGTAGTACGACACTCCCCCAAATGACACCTACCACAACGGCCACACCGATGTGGGGGTGGCCTCCTCTGGCTAACGCCCCTTCCTCTCCGAACCACTGAATCCGCAACTGATCTGATAGGCTGAGTCCTCCTACTTGCATCCTTCCTCATAGAACATTCCCTTGTCACATGGCCCTGACGGCCGCAGGTAAAACAAGAACCATCAAAAAGACGACATTCACCGAGATGACGCCTGCCACATCGTGAACACTGAGGAAAAACTGAACCCTGTGGAGGGACACTCTGCGGCCGGCGGGCGCATGTCTAATTCGCCGGCGAGGTTCGCCTCGAGAGTTACCAAATGATCCTGCCAATCGGGCCCTCTTCTGCTGATCTTGGTTAATCTGTCGATCTCTATGTCTCTCAGCCTGCTGCACATAAGCCTGAACGCAAGCCAAGCTCATTCCTGACTGAAGAGCTACTTCTTCACAACCCTTCTTTAGATAATCATCAATACCCTTGATATAACGGTACATAAAATACTCTCTGGTTGCCAAATCCATTGCTAGTAACAGGGCCGTCTCCTTGCAATCCATATTTTCTGCTCCTAGTCGTGGAACTGAAGGTCCAGATGTCATGGCCGCAGTAGGAACTGCTGCCGCTGTGCCAAACTCTGCTGGGGCTGGCGACGTCTCAGAACTCCCCGAATGAAGCATCACCCCAGGTGATGATTGGGCCTGTGCCCTTCTAACTCTCTGTACTCTACTCGCAGCTCCTTCGGCTGCCTTGCCCTTCTGGGCCCGAGTTGCCTGGCGCGGAGGCATAACTGGTAAAGGAAAGGAATACGTTAGAGGGGTCCAACTTATAACACAACTCTAAAGCACGATCTCAGAGTGAGAAGAATGGAAACCAATCCTAAATATCCTATAGCCTCCTGATTATTGGTATGGTGCACAACATACCGATAATCAAGACTCTACTAGATCTGATGCATAGACACTTTCCGAGGATTAATCGCTCGATACCACTTTTGTCACGACCGTGGCGTGCCTTACCCGCACCCAAGTAATCATACATCGAGTAATCAATGGAATATAAAACAACCAAGATATGAAACAAGATAAATTGAGACACGATTATCGAAGAAAAGTTGCCTTCGGCATATATATATAAATACCCAAAGTGGCTGTTACATCCCAACCTTTTAACAGGCTCTGGACTTCTAATGATTTATAACAACAATGGCGGGACAGGCCGCCATACCCTGAATACAAATACCTACAACGGCGGGGACCATACTAAAAGCAAAGCCTGCGAGAAACGGAGCTTTCCCAAACGCTGAAACGATGATCCTAAGAGCGGGGATCAACAACAGGAGTACCTTTACCTGCGGCATGAACGCAGCCCCCCGAAGGAGGTCAGTACAACAACTACTAAGTATGTGAAACTGTAAAGTACTTTAAATGAAATCAAAGTATTTAAAACCATTTATAAATACAATTAGTTCAATTTGCACATAGTGCCATATCACAAACAAGAGCAATAATAGGTAAAGCTAATGTGTCTTTCCTAGGCGCGAATGATCGAAGCAAGGCCAATCGCCCATAGTATCATTATGCATGCCTAACCTCGACTCCGCGATCCGCATAGGTCACACATAGACCCGCGTGAGGTATTCCTCGCATCGGGGTAGCCACCCCTGCACCTCCTCGACTCCCACCGTTATACCCGTATTTCCAGTATATGCGTGAGGCGTGCGTATTAAATTTTTGCCTTAGAATTGACAAGTTTGAAATTTGGGCACAAGTGCCGAAAGGAGTCGTTTTTCGACGAAACGTTTTACTAAACTTGCGAAGGGAAAATTCCGGCTATGTCATTTCTAATTTTTGCGGATTTTTCCGAGAGACGAAACATGTTGGACCAACGAGAGGGTGGCATGTGTCACCCTCACATTGGATGAGTGTGGGCGGTAATGCTTGGCCGAATAGGTGGCATGGTTAGGTAGGATATTTTGTGCAAGTTGTGTGGTAGATGGATAAGGTGCACATGGCTTAATCCTAGCCCTACACTTGCCTAACACTTGGAGTGATCTTGGCCATTGGTTGGCCATGGCTTGACCTATAAATACCCCTCTAGGTTGATGAACTTCTTCATCCTAAATTGTTCTAAGTGTTAAAAATCCTCCCCCCCTCTTAGTGTGAGCTTTTCGTCCCTCTCCCCCTCTAGTTGAGCTTGGCGAGAGCCACCTTACCCTCCCCTTGTGAAGCCTTGGCGAGGGTACCCCCCTAGCCTAGTTGTCTCGTATAAATACCCCCTTTTTGTGGTATAGAAATACTCTCCAAGTATTGTTATAATGCCCAAATACCTTGGCCCAAATACCTTGTAGTATTCCCAAGGTTACACTTATACAAAAGCCCAAATACTATTATACTTCCTTTAGCCACTAAACGAAACCCTAAGGAAAACCTTCATAGTCGGTTGAAGTGTTAAGTAGAAGTTAGTAAGAACTTCTAAGGGTTGTTTGGAGGCGGGTTGGGCGCACGGAGTAGGAGCTAAACCTTGCTCAGGATCGACTTATAACTTGGATAATTTTGGGCTTATCGAGGTAAACACTCTTAACCTTCTGTTGTAATTGGAAATTACATGTTGTTGGAATATATAGTTAAGGTATACTATATATAGAATTGAACATAGTTGTCGGAAATGTCTTTTGACTTAAGCTGAATAATACTTATGGCAATGTCTTGCGACTTCAGCCTGAACTGGAAGATGAGAACCGATCGTAATTACTTAGGGCGTATTACGAGACTTGTATAGCATTCTTGTGAAGTAGAATTGTACACGTCAGGTTAAGCGTGTAAACCCCACGGTTGGCTTGGTAGCCGGCCTCGATAGAGGAGGAGAATTACGCTGTTGCGGGAAATGTTCTTGAATTTTACGTAGAATATTCTACGTCGGGATCTAAAGATATTAATAGGCGCCTTGTGGCCTCTGTAGGTTTTAGTACTACGTGTGGAGTGATCTGCTTGGCTTAGAGTGTAGCCGACGGTTTGAGGTACTTGGAGCGTTTTGCTATTAGTCGATAATCGTCGCGAGGTATGTGAACCTCTTCTTATCTGTTCTAGCATGATATGTGTATAACTATGTAGTACGGTAGACGTACATGTGTTAAATGTATTTGATTGTTTTTAAACATAAAGTGTTATAACAACTCTATGTAAATGAGAAATGCTTTGTGGTTTCTTTTTAAAAAGATAACTGATTTGACTTATAACCGACTTGATGTGTGATAATAAAGAACCTTGAAGTATTCTAAAAGATTAAGAAACCTTTTTGGAAGAAGTGTATACTTGGTTTGAAAACATAAGAGTTATACCAGCTTTATGAGAAGTTAGGTGTAACGTCTTAAGAGAGATAAAAAGAATGGTTTAATGGTTTAGAAGTTAAGAGACTTATTCTTAAAAGATAAGAGACTTGACTTAATATGGATGTTTGTGTGAAACCTCATTCGTGAGTAATGAATACTTGGTTTTTGAAAAGAATAATGTTTTACTGATTTCGGAAATCAGAATGTGTATCGACAAACCACTGCAGCGTAAATAAAGGAAAATGTATTGAATAATTAAGTATTATTGAAACCAGTAGAAACCTCCATCTGCATAGAAGCTAAGATGAGACAAAATGATATTACATTTTCTAGATCATGGCTGCTTAATAAGATTGATTATGAACAAGAATAACTGCTACTTTATGGCATATGTTACTCAATTGTTTTAAAAGAGATTAAGACATTGAACTATGAAACTTTTCAAAAAAAGACTTGTGTAATTGAAATTAGGCAAACTGGACTTTAGGGAAAAGAAAGGCATTGTGTTGTCTTAAAATGGTTTAAAACATAAGGTGTTATAACAGCTTTATGGGAAGTTGGTTATAACGACCTTATGAAAACAAAAGAAAGGTTTTATCATTGGTTTTAACGTTGTAACTTGACTTTAAAAAGAGAAGTGTTTCGGGTCAAAAAAAGAAGGCGTGGTGTTGCTTTAATTTGGTTTTAAAAAGGTAAGTATGGAAGTTGTTTTGGTTTACTTAAAAAGATATAAGTCACTCTATTTTTATACTACGGGTATCAGGTGACATTTATAAAAGGAATAGATCTCTTTAAAAGGAATTTAACGTATGTAGTACTTTAGGGTTAAAACCCGGACTTGGGCATAAAATGAAAGTACTTCGAGTTGTGTATAAACTTGTCTATGCTTGTTGTTGTGAAACTTGCCTATCCTTGTTGTTGTATAAACTTTCCTATGCTTGTTGTTGTATAAACTTGCCTATGCTTGTTGTTGTGAAACTTGCCTATGCTTGTTGTTATGAAACTTGCCTACGCTTGTTGTTGTATAAACTTGCCTATGCTTGTTGTTGTATAAACTTGCCTATGCTTGTTGTTGTGAAACTTGCCTATGCTTGTTGTTGTGAAACTTGCCTATGCTTGTTGTGATAGCCTTTGTTGTGCAAGAATTGTGTTTCTATACTCTGGCGTCTCGATGGAGGTCGGTTGACTTGTTGAGAACTTACTTGGGCGTGGCCAAGCGATGTGGATAAATTCCGCAGTGCGTTCATGTTGATAGTGTTACTTTTTTAATCGCTTTGGACATACTGACACGATGCGTAGTGCACGGGTATGCTTCCACTTTGATTACCGCCTTGTTGTCTTATTGTTTCCCTTTGGACATCTCGACACGATCGTGGCGCGCGGGTATGCTTCCATTTGGAATCTTTGTCTTATTATTTCCCTTTGGACTCATCGACACGATCGTAGCGCGCGGGTATGCTTCCATTTGGAATGTTGTCTTATTTGTTCCCTTTGGACATACCGACACGATGCGTAGCGCGGGTATGCTCCCATTTGGATTCTGTCTTGTTGTTATCATATCATGCATCGCGGTGAGGAAGGTACTCCACGCGGGATTGATGTTGTGGCGTGAGACCACGAATTGATATAAGCGTATGTGTGTGTCGTAGTTTCGTTATCATACACATCTCCTGCTTTTATAGACTATTATGATTTCATTTCTGATATTTACGCTTTCACATACTTGGTACTGTTATCGACCTCGCCGGCTGCGTTCATCTGCGAGTAGAAAGTACATCATTTGTCGATCCGCGTTTAGGATCTCATTTCACATTTTGGGAAGCTCCGTTTCGTCGGAGGCTTATCTTTGGTATGTTACCACAGTCCGTAAGTTCTTATGCGTTCAGGTATGGCGGGGCCACTGTCGTCATAGTTGTTGTATAAATCTTAGAGTGCAGCTTGTTGTGGGCGAGTGTAAGGATTATGCTGTTCAAATGTTTATATATATATGTTGGAAGGCAACCGTTTTGGTTGCTTTATTTGCTATTATTTATCATGTCTCTTGTTTCATATTTATGCTTTATGTTCCGCTGATTTTCTCTGATGTTGTATCACTAGGGTGCCCGGGGTAAGGCACCAGTCACGGGCCCCGGTTCGGGTCGTGACAAAGTGGTATCGAGCGATTAATCCTCGGAAAGTGTCTGAGCAGGTGTCTAGTAAGTCTTGATTATCGGTGTGTTGTGCACCACATCTATAATCGAGGCTATAGGACATTTAGGATTGGTTTCCATTCTTCTCATTCGAGATCGTGCCTTAGAGTCGTGTTGTAAGTTGGACCCTCCGACGTATCTCGTTTTTACGCTTATGCCTCGCGCAAGGCAACCGGGCCCGAAGGGCAAAGCGGCGAGAGAGATACGAGTAGAGCGTGGCGATCTCTGAGACCACATTACCGAGCCTCCATCCTACAGTGCAGGCGAGAGAGATGGGTTACAAGGAGATGGCCCAGTTAATGGCCAGGGTTGTGGCCAGACTTGAGGATAAGCTAGACGCAGTTCAGTCCCAGAGCACCGTAGTTCAACCGGCGAGCGATTTGAGACTACGGGATTTTCCGAGTGTAACCCGCCCGAGTTTTATGGGTCGAGGCGTGAGGATGATCGCGAGGAGTTCATCCGGCGATTATAGCGGATCGTGAGTAATCAAGGCCTCGGAGACCGAGTCGGTGGTCTGAGTTCGCATCGGTTGCGTGATACGCAATCGATTGGTTTGATTCGTGGGAGCCGTCGGGAGAATGCGGCACTTTCGGGACGAGTTCTCGAGGCATTTCTTGCACACTTCTTGCCGCCACGGATGAGGAGGGCTCGGGCCAGATTTTTGGTGTTGCGGCGAAGCAGGCGTCTGATGCGGAGTACAATGTGAGTTCGACTCATTGGCGTGCGTCCGCATTAGTAGCTAGTATGGAGGATCGAGTCCACCGATATGTTACAGGCTCGATGATTACCTAGCGAGAGTTGTTCGGTGTAGCTCTTGTAGGGCATGGACATTGCCGCATGCAGCTTATGCACTTGGAGGTGAGGCGGAGAAATCGGCGGAATGACCAAAGTCGGCGAAGAGGCGAATCTGCAGGTCCTTTGGTGATTTTGAGCGCACCGCCTCGGCAGCAGACTAGTTATGCGCCTCGCCCGATCTGAGTGGTCCTCTACAATCTTGAGCGTCGAGTTTTGAGGCGGTCGTGGCTCGAGGTTCGAATTTCGGGAGAAGCGAGGGTGTTAACGGTGAAGCCACCCTACCTCGTTGTGCCGCGATGGTAGACTCGCGATGGGAAGTGTCGTGCTAGTCCGGAGTTTGTTTTACATGCGGCAGCGGGCCATTTTAGGGAGAAACTGTCCGACTGTGGTAGCGGTAGGATAGCACGACTACGGGATCGATTCTGCGGGTTCTTCACCTTCCATAGCGGCAGATGTTCATACACCGGCGGGCCACGGTAGAGGTCGCGGTGGAAGTTCCCGATTTTAAGCGGTCCTCGAATCGCCTATTTTCGTATATCCTTAACCTCAGAGTTTTGTATGTATTGATGTTGTGATGATGTGTTTAGTGTTATGTTCGGATAGCTTTGTGCTAAAATGTGATGTAGAACTGGTTAGTGAGAAGGGTAAGCTTGAGGGTGAGAAAATGATGAACCTTAGAATATTACGATTGAGACCTTAGATGTAAGCCGTCTTGAGTACCAGTTTTGCAAGTGATCCTTGTCGGAGTGCATTTTTATGCCTAGAACGTTTTGTGTGATAAAGTCCCTGGGTAGTGTGCAATGGAAGTGGTAGCTTTCATGACCTGTAGAGGTAAGATTGTTCCGGATCGGGGAACAAGAGAGTGATGCGATAAGTGGATCGGGTTGGGGCCATGTTGAGGGCCAACCGCGGCTATTCGAGGTGGGGTCAGCTCGGTGGTCCCGCCAGTGGTAAGTCACGAGGGTGCTAGGCCCAAGTTTAGATGACCATCGTATGAGTTTGTGGATATGTTCGACCAGAATCGGTTCGTGAAGGCCGGGAATGGCCTTAGAGGAAAGTAAAGCTAGTAAGATGACCAAGTTTGGAGGTTGTGACTCCAAAGTATTGGAAACTGAAGCAATGACTGAAGTATGGTGCGTATACTAGAAGAGTTCAAGTGTTCGAGGAGGGCACGACGAGTAAGGAAGGAAGAGAACGTGTGTTAGTTCGTGGCCAGGCGTGGCGTAGGCAACTTATTAGAAGATCTTCTTCGTAATCCACCTTGAGAAGGAACATTCGGGACGAATGTTTCTAAGGAGGGGAGAATGTTATACCCCGTATTTCCAGAGTATGTACGTGAGGGCGTACGTATTAAATTTTTGCCTTAAGAATTGACAAGTTTCGAAATTTGGGCACAAGTGCCGAAAGGAGTCGTTTTTCGACGAAACGTTTTACTAAACTTGCGAAGGGAAAATTCCGGCTATGTCATTTCTAATTTTTGCGGATTTTTCCGAGAGACGAAACATGTTGGACCAACGGGAGGGTGACATGTGTCACCCTCACATTGGATGAGTGTGGGCGGTAATGCTTGGCCGAATAGGTGGCATGGTTAGGTAGGATATTTTGCGCAAGTTGTGTGGTAGATGGATAAGGTGCACATGGATTAATCCTAGCCCTACACTTGCCTAACACTTGGAGTGATCTTGGCCATTGGTTGGCCATGGCTTGAGCTATAAATACCCCTCTAAGTTGATGAACTTCTTCATCCTAAATTGTTCTAAGTGTTAAAAATCCTCCCCTCTTAGTGTGAGCTTTTCGTCCCTCTCCCCTCCTAGTTGAGCTTGGCGAGAGCCACCACACCTCCCTTGTGAAGCCTTGGCGAGGGTACCCACTAGCCTAGTTGTCTCGTATAAATACCCCCTTTTTGTGGTATAGAAATACTCTCCAAGTATTGTTATAATGCCCAAATACCTTGGCCCAAATACCTTGTAGTATTCCCAAGGTTACACTTATACAAAAGCCCAAATACTATTATACTTCCTTTAGCCACTAAACGAAACCCTAAGGAAAACCTTCATAGTCGGTTGAAGTGTTAAGTAGAAGTTGGTAAGAACTTCTAAGGGTTGTTTGGAGCGGGTTGAGCGCCTTGAGTATGAGCTAAACCTTGCTCAGGATCGACTTATAACTTGGATAATTTTGGGCTTATCGAGGTAAACACTCTTAACCTTCTGTTGTAATTGGAAATTACATGTTGTTGGAATATATAGTTAAGGTATACTATATATAGAATTGAACATAGTTGTGCGGCAATGTCTTTTGACTTAATCCTGAATAATACTTATGGCAATGTCTTGCGACTTAAGCCTGAACTTTACGATGAATCGATCGTAATTACTTAGGATCAGTATTACAGAGACTTGTATAGCATTCTTGTGAATTAGAATTGTACGTCAGGTTAAGCGTGTAAACCCCACTGGTTGGCTGGGTAGCCGGCCTCGATAGAGGAGGATAATTACGCCATTGCGGGGAGAAAATCTTCTTGAATTTTCTGTAGAATATTCTACGTCGGGATCTAAACATATTAATAGGCGCCTTGTGGCCTCTATAGGTTGTAGTACTACGTGTGGAGTGATCTGCTTGGCTTAGAGTGTAGCTGACGGTTTGAGGTACTTGGAGCGTTTTGCTATTAGTCGATAATCGTCGCGAGGTATGTGAACCTCTTCTTATCTGTTCTAGCATGATATGTGTATAACTATGTAGTACGGTGACGTCGTGTGTTAAATGTATTTGATTGTTTTTAAACATAAAGTGTTATAACAACTCTATGTAAATGAGAAATGCTTTGTGGTTTCTTTTTAAAAAGATAACTGATTTGACTTATAACCGACTTGATGTGTGATAATAAAGAACCTTGAAGTATTCTAAAAGATTAAGAAACCTTTTTGGAAGAAGTGTATACTTGGTTTGAAAACATAAGAGTTATACGACTTTATGAGAAGTTAGGTGTAACGTCTTAAGAGAGATAAAAGAATGCTTTAATGGTTTAGAAGTTAAGAGACTTATTCTTAAAAGATAAGAGACTTGACTTAATATGGATGTTTGTGTGAAACCTCATTCGTGAGTAATGAGTACTTGGTTTTGAAAAGAATAATGTTTCTTGATTTCGAAATCGAATGTGTATCGACAAACCAACTGCGGCGTAAATAAAGGAAAATGTATTGAATAATTAAGTATTATTGAAACCGGTAGAAACCTCCATCTGCATAGAAGCTAAGATGAGACAAAATGATATTACATTTTCTAGATCATGGTGCTTAATAAGATTGATTATGAAAAAATAACCTACTTTATGGCATATGTTACTCAATTGTTTTAAAAGAGATTAAGACATTGAACTATGAAACTTTTCAAAAAGACTTGTGTAATTGAAATTAGGCAAACCGACTTTAGGAAAGGAAAGGCATTGTGTTGTCTTAAAATGGTTTAAAACATAAGGTGTTATAACTTTATGGGAAGTTGGTTATAACGACCTTATGAAAACAAAAGAAAGGTTTTATCATTGGTTTTAACGTGGTAACTTGACTTTAAAAGAGAAGTGTTTGGTCAAAAAGAAGGCGTGGTGTTGCTTTAATTTGGTTTTAAAAAGGTAAGTATGGAAGTTGTTTTGGTTTACTTAA
Source organism: Przewalskia tangutica (assembly GCA_029844215.1). Lineage (NCBI taxonomy): Eukaryota > Viridiplantae > Streptophyta > Magnoliopsida > Solanales > Solanaceae > Przewalskia > Przewalskia tangutica. The sequence continues at coordinate 60,854,406 of CM056726.1, forward strand.
AAAGATATAAGTCACTCTATTTTTATACTACGGGTATCAGGTGACTTTTATAAAAGGAATAGATCTCTTTAAAAGGAATTTAACGTACGTAGTACTTTAGGGTTAAAACCCGGACTTGGGCATAAAATGAAAGTACTTCGAGTTGTGTATAAACTTGCCTATGCTTGTTGTTGTGAAACTTGCCTATGCTTGTTGTTGTATAAACTTGCCTATGCTTGTTGTTGTGAAACTTGCCTATGCTTGTTGTTGTATAAACTTGCCTATGCTTGTTGTTGTATAAACTTGCCTATGCTTGTTGTTGTGAAACTTGCCTATGCTTGTTGTTGTGAAACTTGCCTATGCTTGTTGTGATAGCCTTTGTTGTGCAAGAATTGTGTTTCTATACTACCGCGTCTCTCGATGGAGGGTCGGTTGACTTGTTGAGAACTTACTTGGACGTGGCCGTGATGTGGATAAATTCCGCAGTGCGTTCGCATTAATAGTGTTACTTTTGTAATCGCTTTGGACATACTGACACGATGCGTAGCGCACGGGTATGCTTCCACTTTGATTACCGCCTTGTTGTCTTATTGTTTCCCTTTGGACATACTGACACGATGCGTAGCGCACGGGTATGCTTCCATTTGGAATGCTGTCTTATTATTTCCCTTTGGACCTACTGACACGATGCGTAGCGCACGGGTATGCTTCCATTTGGAATGTTGTCTTATTTGTTCCCTTTGGACATACTGACACGATGCGTAGCGCACGGGTATGCTCCAATTTGGATTGCTGTCTTGTTGTTATCATATCATAGCCTAGCGATGAGGAAGGTACTCGCGGGCGGGATTGATGTTGTGGGCGTGAGACCAATTGATATAATCATATGTGTGTATCGTAGTTTCGTTATCATACCATCTCGCTTTTATAGACTATTATGATTTCATTTATAGTATTTCTGATTTCACATACTTGGTACTGTTGTCGACCTCGCCCGGGTGCGTTAAATCTGCAGTAGAAATCATCGGCTGTCGATCCCCACGTTTAGGATCTCATTTCAGCGTTTTGGGAAGCTCTGGTTCGTCGGAGGCTTATCTTTGGTAGGTTACCCTGAGTCTGTAAGTTCTTGTACGTTCAGGGGTATGGCGGGGCCCTGTCGTCATAGTTGTTGTATAAATCTTAGAGGTGCATGCCAGTTGTAGGCGGTGTAAGGATTATGCTCGCTCAAATGTTTATATATATATGTTGGAAGGCAACCGTTTTGGTTGGCCTATTTGCTATTATTTATCATGTCTCTTGTTTCATATTTATGCTTTATGTTCCGCTGATTTTCTCTGATGTTGTATCACTAGGGTGCCCGGGGTAAGGCACTACCACGCCCCGGTTGGTCGTGACACCGCAATCCGCATAGTCTCAATAGACCGCATAGTCACTGCATCGCATAGGCATCCCCGCGTCGGGCTAATACACGGAATGATCAATCCGAGCATACCGCTGCTCGCATAGTCACACGCACGCATAGCCGTAGAGACCCGCATCAAGGGTGGCAAGCCCTCGGTATAATAAGTCAAGGGGGTATGTGATATAATAACAGTACAACGGGCTTAACATTTAACAACGTAAGCACAACAAGAATAACATCACAAGACACTAACACACGTAGTATCATAACATGGGCACTTATCAAACCAGCAGGAAGGTATACAAGGCTATTACCAGCAAAAAATAGACAAGCTAACCACACAAGGTACTTTAATGTTTACGTTAACAAAACCAAGTTCTAACTCCAAAGTACTACATACATTAATTCTTTAAGAGATCCATTTCTTTTATAAAGGTCACCCGATACCCGTAGTAATAGAGTGACTAACATTTTTAAGTAAACCAGAACACTTTCTTTTTTTATAAATCAAGTAACAACATTCTTCTCTAAACGTTCAAGTTTGCCTAATTTCAGATGCTCAAGTTTCTCATTTTCGAAAGGTTTCGTAGTTCATAGTTTTAATCACATAATGATATAATTCTCCTTTAAAAAGATTTGAGAAACATATGCCTTATATGTGAGTAGGTTATTCTTATTTATAACAATCTTATTAAAGCAGCCATGATCTAGGAAATATCATTTTGTCTCATCTTAGCTTCTATGCAGATGGAGGTTTCTACTGGTTTTAATAATACTTCATTATTCAGTACATTTCCTTTTATTAGCGCTGCAGTGGTTTGTTCGATACTTATTCTGATTTCCGAAATCAGTAAAAGATTATTCCTTTTAAAAACCAAGTACTCATTACTCACGAATGAGGTATCACACTTTTTAACAAACTTCATGTTAATTCAATTAAGTCAAGTCTATTGTCCTATGAGATCAAGCCTCTTAACTTCTAAAATCAATAACCATTCTTTTTATCTCTCTTACGTCGTTATACCTAACTTCCCATAAAGTCAGTATAACTTTTTAAAACCAAGCATTACTCTTCTTTCAAAAAGGTTTCTTATCTCTTTTGAAATACTTCAAGATCTTTATTATTCAGGCTTAAGTCAGAAGACATTGCCGTAGTTATTATTCAGGCTTAAGTCAAAAGACATTGCCGTAATTATTATTCAGTTAACACTCGTACGTCTACCGTACTATATATATATTTAAAATATCATGCTCAAGAGTATAGGAAGAATCACATACCTTCTCGGCGAAATCCACCTGCCAAGTCGAATATGTCGCGCGCAGAGAATCGACCTATAACAGTCAAATACGTCTATCAACGTCTAGACTGTACTGTACAAAGCTCTAAGCAGAGGGTTCTCTATTCTATGGAAATTTGGGCAGCACTTCCCTACCCGGTAAACTATACAGTCTACTGTAAATACAGTCCTATGTAAGTACAGTTCAATTATTCATCTTTTATACCCTTCTACAGTGATAACAATTCAATTATATTCTGTAATATCCTTCTAAGTATTTTATACTTATTCCTATACTTCTACAGTATGTATATTCTAATTACAAAAGGAGGATAAGATTATTTACCTCGATAAGCCCAATATTATCCAAGTATAAACGTCGATCCTGAGCGAGGTTTAGCTCCTACTCCGTACGCTCCAATGCGCTCCAAGAACCCTTAGAAGTTGCTACACAACTTCTACTTACTACTTCAATCAACAATGAAGTTCCTCTTAGGGTTTCGTTTGTGACTAAGGAAGTATAGATAGTATTTGGGCTTTTAGTATAGAGGGGCCTTTGGAAATACTACAAAGTATAAGGGCTAAAGTATTTTGCCATAGCAACAATACTTGAAGAGTATTTTCTACTAAGGGAGGGGGGGTTGGTTTCACTAGCTCTTTAGAGAGGGGACTTAGACGAGAACAACTCTCAAAGGGGGAGGGATTTCAAGACTTGGAAAATGATTTTTGGATGAAGAAAGTCTTCAAGTTAGGGGAGTATTTATAGGCCAACCAAGGGCCAACCAATAGCCAAGATCAATCCAAGTGTTAGGCAAGTGTAGGGCTAGGATTTAACCATGTGTCCCTAACCAACTACTACACAAAATATCCTACCAACTCCTTGACAAAAAGCCACACTTTCGTCCCCTATTGCCGCCCCAACGTCCACCAATTAGAGGGTGACACGTGTCGCCCTCTTGTTGGTCCAAAATGTTTCGTCGCTCGGAAAAATCCGCAAAAATAATAAATGACATAGCTGTATTTTTCCCTTCGCAAGTTTAGTAAAACGTTTCGTCGAAAAACGACTCTAATCGGGTGTTGTGCACAAAAGTTTTCGGCCCTAGCCTACTTTAAGCTTCAACTTTTCTACAACTTTCATCGGGGGCTGCGTTCATTCCGTAGGAAAGGGTAAGCAGGTGGTGGATCCTCATTCTTAGGATCACTTATCAGACGTCAGAAGCTCCATTTCTCCGGAGGCTTGTCTCTTTTGGTACAGTCTTTCCCTGATGTTGTAGATTTATGTACATTCAGGGGTATGGCGGGGCCCTGTCCCGCCACAGTTGTTATTCTTAGAGGTCTGTAGTCATGTCTAGTGGTTTGGGCTGTAAAGAAAGAATTGTAACTGATGTGAATTTTTGTTGTGTATGTTTTACGGAAGGTGGCCTTATCGGCTGGCCTGTTGATATATTATGTCTAAGTGTTTTTATGGGTTGTGTATGTTCCGCTGCTATTCTCTGATATATACCTGTGAGGGGTGCCCAGGTAGGGCACCAGTCGCGGGCCCGGGGTCAGGTCGTGACAAAAGTGGTATCAGAGCCAGGTTAGTCCTCGGAAAGTGTCTACAAACCGTGTCTAGTAGAGTATTGGTTATCGGTGTGTTGTGCACCACATCTATAACCAGGAGGCTGCAGGACATTTAGGATTGGTTTCCATTCTTCTACTCTGAGATCGTGCGATAGAGCTGTGTTGTTAGGGTCGTCTCTCCCTAACGAGTTATGTTGATTGCAGCTACGAGAAAGGCAGCAGTGACCTAGGAAATATTGTGTGGATTGCATATCCAGGTTGGTAATAATTGTAGTATAGTTGGTATTGTGACATACAACTATACAAATTTATGTATGAGGGTCACATATGTGTTGCCTAGAATGATTATAGATTACCAGGAAATTGGTAAGGACTAAATAAATACCGGGAAGGTATGAAACAGTTTAATGAATTCTCATCAAGGGTTTACGTACTAATTTTAGATAATTAGGAGATGATGAGCTGTCTGAGAGGAAATGGACCCTTAAGATGTTTAATTAAGGGACTTAATATAAGACTATGTTAATAAATTAAGCTACATGGTATGATTACGAGAATGGTACGGGTGAGATCCGTATGGAGTAAGTATGGTTGTTGTGGAGAAGACAACACATTTATAGTATATTGAGAAGTTTATGTACCCGTTTACGGGGGGACTGATAAGTTAGGCTTGGAGCATGGAAATTGTGAGCCTAGGAATGTTGATAACCACCGAGACCTTAGATATATAAGGCCTTCTCGGGTAGTAAAAAGTTAAGTCAGACCAAGGGTAAGAGTTAAGTACGATGCCGAGTCGGGTTGAAGACCTATTAAGGGTCACCCCATAACCTGTAATGGAATGGGATCAGTTGGTAGTAGTCCCGCTACGTGACAGGGTCATGAAGGTGCAAGGCCCAAGTTTAGTTAATCATTTTACGAGTTCGTGGACGCATTCCACCGGAACCAGGTTGTGAGAGCCGGAAATGGCCTTATGTTGTTTAGAATAAGTAACTCCAAAGATTGGAGGCCCGAATCCGTATGAAGGCTATGTACGTACGCTAGAATAAGTTTGGAAGTACGAGAAGAGTACGACCAGTAAGAAAGAGAGCAACCAAGTGTAAATAAATGGAGCCTGAATCCATGAGGACCTTTCGAGGTGACTACACCCGTGAGTGTTGGGTGGTAGCTGAGTGGGTAGATAATAGTTGTCGGTAACGATACAGTCGTTGGACCCTAGCAGACCTAGCAGAGCTGTTATGACAGACATTGAGGTCATTATGAGTACGGGCTAGTTGGCCTCTTGTTATGCCAACGTGGACTACAGAGAGAGATTGATTCAGTACCAGTTTCTCGGTAAGCCGGTTATCGAGTGAAAAGGAAGAGAAGTGGTGGTAACCAGTGAATTATCCTTCCTTCTTGACATGGTTGATTTTAATAAGTCTGTGTGACTTGTTCAGTGGAGGTAAATTAATGCAGTAAGTAAGAAATTATCACGACCCGACCCCGGGCCGCGACTGGTGCCCTACCTGGGCACCCTTCTATTCATACAACATAAAAAAACTGCGGAAGATAAATAACACTTTTTTTTTCAAAACTAAGGCCAAGCCGATAAGGCTGCCATAACATAAAAATTACCCGAAAGGGTCTACACTGTTTAACAATGTAAAAACAACTCTAGCCAGTCCAATTTACGATGAATACATACCTCTAAGATTTGGACAAATACTATGGCGGACAAGGCCCGCCGTGCACGAATATACATAACCATGACGACAAGCTCGGAACATTGGAGTCATCTCAAAATCTTGAACCAGATCCTAAGCTCGCGGATCCACAGCGTAATACCTAAACTGCGGACATGAACGCAGCCGAAGAAGTCGATAACAACAATTTAATATGGAACGTAAATAAGTACATAAACAAATTATAATCAGACAAAAGAATGACAGGGGCAAGTATAAAAAGGGTAAATACCAGATCCTACCGTGTCATTATCATCTCGTGAACTTAAGCGTACCTTATTATCTTTTCCCATTTTTCAATAAGAGTATAGTCAAATTCTTACGTATATACTTAAGAAAAATCATCAAGTTCATATATAACTTACGTATCTTGCATAACCTAATCCGCCCCTTTGGAGGGACGCCTATACTGTTGGCCCAATCTGGGACACGATAAAGTCACATAAGTCTGCCCATAAAGGTATACTGCATAAAAATAGGAAGCTTATGATCAACTTAGGGTCACCTGCCCGTAGTATCATTTAGCAATCCTACTCCTGGGACTATTTCACCCTCAAGGGCCGTATGGGCCCGCATGAGGTATTCCTCGCATCATGGGTAGCAAATCCATGGAGTGGTATAATGTCTTGGGGGTTTACCCCGCAATCATACTCAGAAGGTGGTATAACGTCTTGGGGGTTTACCCCGCATTTATACTCTTACCCCTCAATCATCATACGGAAGGTGGTATAACGTCTTGGGGTTTACCCCGTTTATACTCTTACCCTCAATCATACACGTAGGTGGTATAACGTCTTGGGGGTTTACCCCGCATTTATACTCTTACCCCTCAATCATACTCGGAAGGTGGTATAACGTCTTGGGGGTTTACCCCGCATTTATACTCTTACCCCTCAATCATACTCATAACCTAGCTCAACCGGCTATCATACATGTTACACCCCGTATTTACAGGATATGTTTTAAGAACGTACGTAAGAACTCACAAGTGTTAAGATTTGAGACTTGTAAAAATTTATCGGAATTATGAAATTGTCGGAAAACGTTTTGTTATGACGAATGGGAGGGCGACACGTGTCACCCCCCTTAGTGATGCCTTGGACGAAATAGGCATGGCCAAGATGGTTGTTATACCCCGTATTTCCAGAGTATGTACGTAAGGGAATACGTACAAAAGTCTAGCCTTAAAGTTTAGGCACAAAACGTTTTTTTTGGGCACAACTCACAAAACGAATAGTTTTCCGACGAAACGTTTCCACAGCTTTCGTAGGGTAAATTCCGGCTATGCCATTTCTAATTTTTGCGGATTTTTCCGAGAGACGAAAAATTTTGGACCAACGGGAGAGCGACACTTGGCACCCTCCAATTGGTGGACTTAAAATCGTCCATTGGACGAATTGGACAAGGTTGGCACGTTTTTTGTGCCTTTGCACAAGTCAAGGAGTTGGTAGGATATTTGTGTGTAGTAGATAGAATGGACACTTGCCTAAATCTTCACCCTACACTTGCCTTGCACTTGGCATCATCTTGACCCTTGGTTGGCCATGGCTTGACCTATAAATACCCCCTTAGATGAAGAGTTCTTCATCCACAAAATTACTTCCAAGTCTTGAAAAATCCTCTCCTCTCCCTTAAAGCCATTTCGTCCAAACACCTTTCCCCCCCCCCTTGAGTAAAGTTGGCCGAGGCCTCCCCCCCTAGCCTAGCCAAAATCTACCCCCCTCCCTTGGTAGAAAAGTTGCCTTCTAGTATTGTTATAATGCCCAAAATACCCTAGCCCAAATCCCTTAGTCCTTAGTAGAAGTTGTGAAGAACTTCTAAGGTTTCTTGGAGCTACCGGAGCGTACAACTTAGGAGCTAAACCTTGCTCAGGCGCGACTTTATCTAGGATATTATTGGGCTTACCGAGGTAACTAATCCTAACCTCTTTTGAATTAGAGATTACATCTTGTAGTAGTATAAGAATAAGTATAAAATACTTAGAAGAATATCACGAATAGAATTGATGTTATCACGGTAGAAAGGGTTTAAAGAAGAATAATCAAATTGTACTTACATAGATTGTTTTCTGATGAGACTTGAGTAGCTCACCGGTAGGAAGTGCTGCCCAATTTTCCGTAGGATATAGAACCCTCTGTTTAGAACTGTTTACAAAATAGTCTGAACGTTGATAGACGTGTCTGACTATTATAGGCTGATTCTCTGCGCGCGACATATTCAACTTTGCAGGTGGTTTTCGCTGAGAAGGTATGTGATTCTTCCTAAAGCATGATATTTTACAATATATATGTAGTACGGTAGACGTACATGTGTTAACTGAATAATACTTACGGCAATGCCTCACGGCTTAAGCCTGAATAATACTTACGGCAATGCCTCACGGCTTAAGCCTGAATAATAAAGATCTGAAAGCATTTCAAAAGAATACTGAATCATTTTTAACAGAAGAGAACTAATTGGTTTTTAAAACAGAAGCTTAAGAGTTATACTAGCTTTATGAGAAGTTAAGTATAACCACTTAAGAATGATAAAAAGAAACAGTTTGCCTATGTGTTTATAACAAACTTATATTAAATTGTGAAAAGAATAATAAGATGGTTTGATAAGTAGACATGATATGATGCTATGTGTGTTAGTGTCTTGTAACGTTTGTATAAGAGAGTATTCTTGTTGTGCTTATGTTGTTTAAAGATAAGCTGTTATGTTAGTGTACTATCACTCACCTCTTGACATATTAAGGGGTTGTCGCCTCCGACGCGGGGTAGACTCAGTGATGCAGGACCATGATTCGATAATACCTCATGCGGGTCCAGGGGACCTATGCGGAGCTACGGGAGTTCCAGGTTAGTGATGCGGGGTTATACCTCATGCGGTCTAGTGGCCATGCGGACTACGAGTCGGGGCGATGCCGAGGAGTAGCTACCTCGATGCGGGGTTATGTACTACATGCGGGCCTATGTGAGTGGCCTATGCGGACTACGGAGTCGTGATTAGGCTTGCATGGTGATACTACGCAATTGGCCCTTCTTCGATCATTCGCACCTAGAAAAGACACATTCTGATTTACCTATTGTTGCTCTTGTTTATGATGTGGCACTATGTGCGGTCCCTTGGTTGTTTCATACATACTTGCAAAACTGATTTTAAAATGATATGTTTTCATTTAAGTATTTCTGATTTCATATACTTAGTACTGTTATCGACCTCCTTCGGGGCTGCGTTCATGCGCGGTAAGAGGCGAAGGTGTTAGATCCACATTCTTAGGATCTCTACGTTGGTGTCGGGAGCTCCATCTTTTCCGAGGCTCTACTTTTGGGTATGATCTCCTGTTGTAGATAGTTTTGTCTGATCGAGGGTATGGCGGGGCCCTGTCGCCATAGTTGTATATTTCCTTAGAGTGCATAGTCATGTTATGCGATGTCGGATGTAGCTAAACTATGTTTATATATATATGCCGAAAGGCGACGTTTTCTCACATAAACTGTGTCTTATTTTATAAACTGTTTCATGTCTTGTTTTATATTTCCGCTGATTACTCTGATGTATGACTACTTGGGTGCCCCGGTAAGGTGTCACGACCCGAACCCGGGCCCGTGACTGGTGCCTTACCCCGGGCACCCTAGTGATACAACATCAGAGAAAATCAGCGGAAATAAAAACATGAACATGAATTAAGAGACAAAATAAATAAACAGGTCAACCAAAACAGTTGCCTTCATCATATATACATAAATACCCGAACAGTTATCCTTTTTACAAACCCTGCCCACAACAGTGTTACAGACCTCTAAGATTTACACAACAACTATGACGGGACAGGGCCCCGCCATACCCCTGAATGTACACGGACCTACTGCACTGTGGTAACATACCAAAGATAAGCCTCAAGGAACGGAGCTTCCAACACGAAGGTGATCCTAAGCGAGGATCGGCCGATGTACCTCTACTGCGGCATGAACGCAGCCCGAAGGAGGTCGATCTAACAGTACTAAGTATGTGAATCGTAAAAATCAGAATCAAATCATAATAGTCTATAAAAGCGAGAGACGGTATGATAACCAAACTACAAGACATACACATATGATTATATCAATTCGGTCTCACGCCCAACATCAATCCCGCCGTGGAGTACCTCCCTCACCGCCGATCATGATATGATAACAACAAGATAGAAATCCAAATGGGAGCATACGTGCGCTACGCGTCGTGTCGGTATGTCCAAAGGGAACAAATAAGACAACATTCCAAATGGAAGCATACCCGCAGCGCTACGATCGTGTCGATGAGTCCAAAGGGAAACAATAAGACAGCATTCCAAATGGAAGCATACCCGTGCGCTACGCATCGTGTCAGTATGTCCAAATGGGAAACAATAAGACAACAAGGCGGTAATCAAAGTGGAAGCATACCGTGCGCTACGCATCGTGTCAGTATGTCCAAAGTGATTTAACAAAAGTAACACTATCAACAGGAACGTACCCGTGGAATTTCTCCGTCACTGCCGGCACGTCCAAGTAAGTTCTCAACAAGTCAACCGACCCTCCATCGAGAGACGCGGTAGTATAAAAACACAATCTTTGCACAACAAAGGCTATCACAACAAGCATAGGCAAGTTTCACAACAACAAGCATAGGCAAGTTTCACAACAACAAGCATAGGCAAGTTATACACAGCTCAAAGTACTTTCATTTTATGCCAAAGTCCGGGTTTTAACCCTAAAGTACTACGTATGTTAAATTCCTTTTAAAGAGATCTAATCCTTTTCTAAAAGTCACCCGATACCCGTAGTGTAAAAATAGAGTGACTTATATCTTTTAAGTAAACCAAAACAACTTCCATACTTTCCTTTTTAAAACCAAATTAAGGCAACACCATGCCTTCTTTTTTTGACCAAAACACTTTTCTTTTTAAAGTCAAGTTACCACATTAAAACCAATGATAAAACCTTTCTTTTGTTTTCATAAGGTCGTTATAACCAACTTCCCATAAAGTTGTTATACACCTTATGTTTTAAACCATTTTAAGACAACACAATGCCTTTCTTTTTCCTAAAGTTCCAGTTTGCCTAATTTCAAATACGCAAGTCTCTTTTTTGAAAAGTTCATAGTTCAATGTCTTAATCTCTTTTAAACAATTGAGTAACATATGCCTTAGGCGAGTAGGTTATTCTTGTTCATAATCAATCTTATTAGCAGTCATGATCTAGAAATGTAATATCATTTTGTCTCATCTTAGCTCCTATGCAGATGGAGGTTTCTACTGGTTTTAATAATACTTAATTATTCAATACATTTCCCTTTATTAACGCTGCAGTGGTTTGTCGATACACATTCTGATTTCCGAAATCAGTAAAACATTATTCCTTCCAAAACCGAGTACTCATTACTCACGAATGAGGTTTCTTAATCTTTTAGAATACTTCAAGGTTCTTTTACATCAAGTCGGTTATAAGTCAAATCAGTTATCTTTTAAAAACCACAAAGCATTTCTCATTTACATAGAGTTGTTATAACCAACTTCCCATAAAGCCGTTATAACACTTTATGTTTAAAGACAATCAAATACATTTAACACATGTACGTCTACCGTACTACATAGTTATACACATATCATGTTAGAACAGATAGGAAGAGGTTCACATACCTCGCGACGATTATCGACTAATAGCAAAACGCTCCAAGTACCTCAAACCGTCGGCTACACTCTCGATCAGCGGTCACTCCACACGTAGTACTACAACCTATAGAGGCCACAAAGCGCTATTAATATCTTTAGATCCCGACGTAGAATATTCTACGAAAATTCGCAAAGACCTCCCCCAATGGCAGAATCTCCTCCTCTATCGAGGCCGGCTACCAAGCCAACCAGGGGGGGTTAACACGTCTAACCGGACGCGTACAATTCTACTATACAGTAATGCTACACAAGTCTACTGTAATACAGTCCTATGTAATTACAGTTCAGTTCTCTTCTTAAAATTCAGGCTTAAGTCGCAAGACATTGCCGTAAGTATTATTCAGGCTTAAGTCAAAAGACATTGCCGCACAACTAAGTTCAGTTCTATATATAGTATACTTAACTATATACTCCTACAACATGTAATTTCCAATTACAACAGAAGGTCATGAGTGTTTACCTCGATAAGCCCAAAATTATCCAAGTTATATGTCGATCCTGAGCAAGGTTTAGCTCCTACTCCGTGCGCTCCGACCCGCTCCAACCAACCCTTAGAAGTTCTAACCAACTTCTACTTATAACTTCAACTACGGGTGAAGATTTACTTAGGGTTTCGTTTTTGTGACTGAGGGAAGTATAATAGTATTTTCTGGGCTTTTGTATAAGTGTAACCTTGGGAATACTACAAGGTATTTGGGCCAAGGTATTTGGGCATTATAACACTACTAGGAGAGTATTTCTATACCACAACAAGGGGTATTTATACGAGACAACTAGGCTAGGGGGGGTACCCCACGGCTAGAACACTACAAGGGGGGGTAGGTTTCGGCCAAGGGGCCTTCAAGAGGGGGAGGGGTGTGTGGCGGACGAGATCACAAGAGGGAGAGGGAGGGTTTGAGACTTAGAAAGATTGCTCAATTTGGATGAAAAATGTCTTCAACTAGAGGGGTATTTATAGGTCAAGTGAAGGCCAACCAATGGCCAAGATGAAGACAAGTGTGGTGCAAGTGTAGGGCTAGATTTCAACCATGTGGACCTTATCCATCTACCACACCAACTTGCACAAATATCCTACTAACCCAAGGCACAAACGTGCCTTTGCTTGCCTTTGCCCACTTCTCACGCCCAATGTGAGGGTGACACATGTCACCCTCGTTGGTCCAAAATGTTTCGCCTCTCGGAAAAATCCGCAAAAATTATAAATGACATAGCCGAATTTTCCTTCGAAAAGTGGAAAGCGTTTAGTCGAAACGACTCCTTTAGGTAGCTATGCACAAATTCGAACCTATGCCTACTTTAAATACGTACGCCCTCACGTACATACTCTGGAAATACGGGGTATAACATTCTCCCCTCCTTAGAAACATTCGTCCCGAATGTTCCTTCTCGAAACAGATAACGAAGAAGTTCATTCTAACAAGTTGTCAACGCCACACCTGGCCACGTAATAACACACGTTCTCTTCCCTCCTTACTCGTCGTGCCCTTTTCGAACACTTGAACTCTTCTAGTATACGTACCACACTTCATCATCGCCGCTTCCCAACACTTTGGAGTCACAACCTCCAAACTTGGTCATCTTACTAGCTTCACTTTCCTCTAAGGTCATTCCCGGCCTTCACGGACCGATTCTGGTCGAACATATCCACAAAAATCATACGATGGTCATCTAAACTTGGGCCTAGCACCCTCGTGACTCTACCACCTGGCGGGACCACCCAGAGCTGACCCAACCCCAAAACAGGCCGCGGGTTGGCCCGCAGCATGGCCCCAACCCGACCCACTTAACGCATCAAGCTCTTGTTTCCCGATCCGGAACAATCTTACCTCTACAGGTCATGAAAGCTACCACTTCCATTTCACCCTACCCAGGGACTTATCACACAATACATTCTAGGCATAAAATGCACTCCGACAAGGATCACTTGCAAAAACTTGTACTCAAGACGGCCTTACATCTAAGGTCTCAACTGTAATATTCTAAGGTTCATCATTTTCTCACCCCCAGGCTTACCCTTTATCACTAAGCAGGTTTCTAAGTCACATTTTAGCACAAAGTTATCCGAACATAACACTTAAAACATTATCATAACATACAAAACTCTAGATGGTTAAGGATATACCTGAAGTAGGCGGTTCAGAGGACCGCTAAAACTGGGAACTTCCACCGCGACCTCTACCGTGGCCCGCCGGTGTATGAACATCCTGCCTAGCTGTGGAAGGTGAAGAACATGGCCCGATCTCGTAGTCTGTGCTATCCTACCGTGCTACCCACGGTCGGACAGCTCCCAAAATGGCCTGTGCGCATGAAAAACAAACTCCGGACTAGCACGACACTCCCACCGTGGAGTCTACCACGGTCACAACGAGGTAGGGTGGCTTCACCGCTAACACCGCCTCCCGAAAATCTGAACCCTTGGAGCCCTGACCTGCTCCTGAAAACTCTGGACGCTCTGAAGATTGTAGAGGACCACTCTGTACTGGCGGAGGCACATAACTAGTCTGCTGCTGAGGCGGTCCGCCTCGAAAGTCACCAAAGGACCCTGCTGTTCTGGCCCTCTTCTGCTGACCTTGGTCATTTCGTCGATTTCTCCGCTCCTCACCTCCAAGTGCATAAGCCTGCATGCGGGCAATGTCCATGCCCGGCTGAAGAGCTACACCCGAACAACTCTCTGCTAGGTAATCATCGAGCCCTGTAATATATCGGTGCACTCGATCCTCCATACTAGCTACTAATGCGGGGACGTCTCGCCAATGAGTCGAACTCCACATTGTACTCCCGAACCGTACGCCCGTTCTGCCGCAACACCAAAAATCTGTCGGCCCGAGCCCTCCTCATCTGTGGAGGCAAGAAATGTGCAAGAAAGGCCTCTGAGAACTCGTCCCATAAAGCTGGAAGTGCATGCTCTCCCCGGGACAGCTCCCACGAATCAAACCAGTCGACTGCGGTATCACGCAGCCGATGCGAACCTAGGACCACCGACTCGGTCTCCGATGCCTTGATCACTCTCATGATCCAGTATCGCTTGATGAACTCCTCGCGGATCATCCTCGTGCCTCGACCCATAAAACTCGCGGCTACAACTCGAGAAAATCCGTAGCCTCGAACTATCTCGATCTAGGTGAACCACGGGTGCTCGAACCGCCGAGTCCGGCTATCCTCAAGTCCGCCACAACCACGGACATTAATCGGGCCCACTCGCGTGACTCATCTCTCTGCTGCGGTGCGGGATCGAGGCTCGTATCGTGGTCTCGCCACGCTCTACTCGCGGCTCCTCTGCTGTCTTGCCGCCCGGGCCCGGGTTGCCTTACGCGGAGGCATAACTGGTAAAAACGAAGTATGTCAGAGGGGTTCAATCTTATTACACAGCTCTAAGGCACGATCTCAGAATGAGAAGAATGGAAACCAACCCTAAATGTCCTGCAGCCTCCTGATTATAGATGTGGTGCACAACACACCGATAATCAAGACTCTACTAGACACGGTCTGTAGACACTTTCCGAGGACTAACTGCTCTGATACCACTTTTGTCACGACCGAACCGGGCCGTGATCGTGCCTACCCGGGCACCCTAGTGATACAACATCAGAGAAAATCAGCGGAAATAAAAACATGAACATGAATTAAGAGACAAGATAAATAAACAGGCCAACCAAAACAGTTTCCTTCATCATATATACATAAATACCCGAACAATTATCCTTTTTACAAACCCTGCCCACAACAGTGCTACAGACCTCTAAGATTTATACAACAACTATGACGGGACAGGGCCCCGCCATACCCCTGAATGTACGGACCTACTGCACTGTGGTAACATACCAAAGATAAGCCTCAGAAGGCGGAGCTTCCCAACACGCGAAAGGTGATCCTAAAAGCGAGGATCGACGGCCGATGTACCTCTACTGCGGCGTGAACGCGGCCCGAAGGAGGTCGATCTAACAGTACCAGTATGTGAATCAGAAAAATCAGAATCAAATCATAATAGTCTATAAAAGCGAGAGCGGTATGATAACCAAACTACGAGACATACACATAACGCTTATATCAATTGGTCTCACGCCACAACATCAATCCGCGTGGAGTACCTCCGCCAGCTGGCGATGCATGATATGATAACAACAAGATAGAAATCCAAATGGGAGCATACCCGTGCGCTACGCATCGTGTCAGTATGTCCAAAGGGAACAAAGAAGACAACATTCCAAATGGAAGCATACGATGCGCTACGTCGTGTCGATGAGTCCAAAGGGAAACAATAAGACAGCATTCCAAATGGAAGCATACCCGTGCGCTACGCATCGTGTCAGTATGTCCAAAGGGAAACAATAAGACAACAAGGCGGTAATCAAAGTGGAAGCATACCCGTGCGCTACGCATCGTGTCAGTATGTCCAAAGTGATTTAACAAAAGTAACACTATCAACAGGAACGTACCCGTGGAATTTCTCCGTCACTGCCGGCACGTCCAAGTAAGTTCTCAACAAGTCAACCGACCCTCCATCGAGAGACGCGGTAGTATAAAAACACAATCTTTGCACAACAAAGGCTATCACAACAAGCATAGGCAAGTTTCACAACAACAAGCATAGGCAAGTTTCACAACAACAAGCATAGGCAAGTTATACACAGCTCAAAGTACTTTCATTTTATGCCAAAGTCCGGGTTTTAACCCTAAAGTACTACGTATGTTAAATTCCTTTTAAAGAGATCTAATCCTTTTCTAAAAGTCACCCGATACCCGTAGTGTAAAAATAGAGTGACTTATATCTTTTAAGTAAACCAAAACAACTTCCATACTTTCCTTTTTAAAACCAAATTAAGGCAACACCATGCCTTCTTTTTTTTGACCAAAACACTTTTCTTTTTAAAGTCAAGTTACCACATTAAAACCAATGATAAAACCTTTCTTTTGTTTTCATAAGGTCGTTATAACCAACTTCCCATAAGTTGTTATACACCTTATGTTTTAAACCATTTTAAGACAACACAATGCCTTTCTTTTTCCTAAAGTTTCAGTTTGCCTAATTTCAAATACGCAAGTCTCTTTTTTGAAAAGTTCATAGTTCAATGTCTTAATCTCTTTTAAACAATTGAGTAACATATGCCTTAGGCGAGTAGGTTATTCTTGTTCATAATCAATCTTATTAGCAGTCATGATCTAGAAATGTAATATCATTTTGTCTCATCTTAGCTCCTATGCAGATGGAGGTTTCTACTGGTTTTAATAATACTTAATTATTCAATACATTTCCCTTTATTAACGCTGCAGTGGTTTGTCGATACACATTCTGATTTCCGAAATCAGTAAAACATTATTCCTTCCAAAACCGAGTACTCATTACTCACGAATGAGGTTTCTTAATCTTTTAGAATACTTCAAGGTTCTTTTACATCAAGTCGGTTATAAGTCAAATCAGTTATCTTTTAAAAACCACAAAGCATTTCTCATTTACATAGAGCTGTTATAACCAACTTCCCATAAAGCCGTTATAACACTTTATGTTTAAAGACAATCAAATACATTTAACACATATACGTCTACCGTACTACATAGTTATACACATATCATGCTAGAACAGATAGGAAGAGGTTCACATACCTCGCGACGATTATCGACTAATAGCAAAACGCTCCAAGTACCTCAAACCGTCGGCTACACTCTCAGTCAAGCAGATCACTCCACACGTAGTACTACAACCTATAGAGGCCACAAAGCGCCTATTAATATCTTTAGATCCCGACGTAGAATATTCTACAGAAAATTCGCAACTCCCTCCCCGAAACAGCGTAAATCTCCTCCTCTATCGAGGCCGGCTACCACGCCAACCGGGGGTTAACACGCCTAACCGACGCTGCACAATTCTACTATATACGCATTTACACAAGTCTATCGTAATACACCTATGTAATTACAGCTCGGTTCATCTTTAAATTCAGCTTAAGTCGCAAGACATTGCCGTAAGTATTATTCAGCTTAAGTCAAAAGACATTGCCGCACAACTAAGTTCAGTTCTATATATAGTATACTTAACTATATACTCCTACAACATGTAATTTCCAATTACAACAGAAGGTCATGAGTGTTTACCTCGATAAGCCCAAAATTATCCAAGTTATATGTCGATCCTGAGCAAGGTTTAGATCCTACACCGTGCGCTCCGACCAGCTCCAACCAACCATTAGAAGTTCTAACCAAATTCTACTTATAACTTCCACTACGGGTGAAGATTTACTTAGGGTTTCATGTGGATCGAGGAAGTATAATAGTATTTTCCTGGCTTTTGTATAAGTGTAACCTTGGGAAAACTACAAGGTATTTGGGCTAAGGTATTTGGGCATTATAACACTACTAGAGAGTATTTCTATACCACAACAAGGGTATTTATACGAGACAACTAGGCTAGTGGGTACCCTACCGCTAGAACACTACAAAGGGGGTAGGTTTCGCTGCGGCCCTCAAGAGGGGCGGGTGTGGCGGACGAGATCACAAGAGGGAGAGGGAGGGATTGCGACTTACAAAGATGGCTCAATTTGGATGAAGAATGTCTTCAACTAGAGGGGTATTTATAGGTCAAGTGAAGGCCAACCAATGGCCAAGATGAAGACAAGTGTGGTGCAAGTGTAGGCTAGATTTCAACCATGTGGACCTTATCCATCTACCACACCAACTTGCACAAATATCCTACCTAACCCAAGGCACAAAAACGTGCCTTGCTTGCCTTTGCCGCCCACTTCTCACGCCCAATGTGAGGGTGACATGTCACCCTCCCGTTGGTCCAAAATGTTTCGCCTCTAAAAATCTGCAAAAATTATAAATGACATAGCCGAATTTTCCCTTCAAAGTCGTGGAAACGCTTTAAAAACGACTCCTTTAGGTAGCTATGCACAAATTCGAACCTATGCCTACTTTAAGGCTCAAATTGTATACGCACGCCTCACGCATACTACTGAAATACGGGTATAACATAAGGCACCACCACGCCCCGAACGGGTCGTGACAAAAGTGGTATCGAGCGCTTAATCCTCGGAAAGTGTCTAGGCCGTATCTAGTAAGTCTTGATTATCGTGTTGTGCACCACACCAATAATCGTGAGGCTATAGGATATTTAGGATTGGTTTCCATTCTTCTCACTCGAGATCGTGCTTTAGAGTCGTGTTAAAGTGGACCTCTAACGTATTCCTTTTTCTGTAACAGTTATGCCTCCACGTAAGGCAACCCGGGCGCAGAAGGGCAAGGTAGCCGAGGGAGCTGCCAGTAGGACACCTAGAGTCACGAGGGCTCGGGCCCAGTCTATACCAGAGACGGCGAGTTCTACGACGCCGCCGGCCCCAACAGAGACCACAGTACCCACACCTCCTGTCCCACAGCCTGGGGCGGAGGAGTTAGGGTACAAGGAGATGGCCCACCATCGCCAGATCGTGGCGAACATGAGGACAGGCCGATGCAACAGCCTAGCCCCACCGATGTACCGTGGTTCACCCGAGGCGTAGAGTTTGAGGCTACGAGACTTCCCGAGTCAGAGCCCGCCGTAGTTTTACTGGTCGAGGCCGAGGATGATCCGCAGGAGTTCATCCGTCGCCTACAGAGGATTCTCGAGAGTGATCATGCCGGAGACCGAGTCCGTGATCTTTGGTTCACATAGGCCGCGCGTGATACCGCAGCCGATTGGTTTGATTCATGGAGTTATCCCGGGAGAGCACGCGCCCCGCCTACTGGGATGAGTTCTCGAGGCTTTCTCACTCACTTCTTGCCTCCACAGATGAGGAGGGCGCGGGCTGATAGATTTTTACTGCTGAGGCAGAGAGGACGCACTGTCAGGGAGTACAATGTCGAGTTTGATTCATTGGCTCGATATGTCCCAGCGTTGGTAGCAGTTATGGAGGATAGGGTGCACCGCTACGTCACCAGGCTAGATGACTATATGGCCGAGTCATGTGCGGGTGTTTCTCTTCAGCCGGGTATGGACATTACCCGCATGCAGGCTCATGCTCTTGGATGTGAGGAGCGTAGAGACCGCCGGGTTGACAGGCAGCAGCAGAAGAAGACCAGGACGGCAGGGTCTTTTGGTGGCTATCGTGGCGGCCTCGCAGCTAGCCTAGATTTGCACCACGCCACCAGAGCACTCTGCACCGCCCTCAGCAGCCCAGATATTCGAGGCGCATCAGGCCTCAGACTTCGTGACGCCCAGAGCAGAGGCATCGCCGACGGACCACCTCGTGTGGCCGATGCGGCAGGTCCCCCTTCGGGGGTTGTGGGGCTACGGGAGCGTGTTTCAGTTGTGGCCAGCACGGTCACGATGCGAGGAACCGTCCACCGCGGCGCGGCCGATGGTAGGGTCACCACGTGTTCTTTCACGTCTTCTTCATCCTCGACAGCCTACTCGCCGGAGGCAAGGTACTCATAGACCGCAGGTCGCGCGCAGGTCGTGCGCGGTCCTGGGCCTAGCGGTCCTCGTAACCGCATTTATGCTTTGTCCACCGACAGATCGTGAGGTCTCACCGATGTCGCCACAGTACCTTATCGGGCTCGGGTTTGATGTGTATGCTTTGATAGATCCGGTTCT
This sequence comes from Przewalskia tangutica, assembly GCA_029844215.1. Lineage (NCBI taxonomy): Eukaryota > Viridiplantae > Streptophyta > Magnoliopsida > Solanales > Solanaceae > Przewalskia > Przewalskia tangutica. The sequence continues at coordinate 60,874,591 of CM056726.1, forward strand.
ACTGGCCCTATATATCTCCCTTGTTGCTAGTAGGATTGGGATAGAGCCCGAGTCCATAGACCTTTCGAGGTAGCTACGCCATGGGTGATTCAGGTAGCTCGGCGGGTATATAGAGCTTGTCCCGTGACCATTTACGCGTCGACCTCAGCCGACTTGATAGAGTTGGAGATGATTGACTTCGACGTGATCATGGGGATGGATTGGCTAGTTTCTTGCTACGCCAATGTAGACTGCAGAGAGAGAGTAGTACGGTTCCAGTTTCCCGAGGAGCCGGTTGTTGAGTGGGAGGGGAGCACCAGACGCCGAGGGTAGGTTTATTTCCTACCTCAAGGCTAGGAAGATGGTGCGAAGGGTATATCTACCATCTCGTTCGTGTTTGATAATCGAGGTCGCGGTACCAGATTTTCCGCCGCCCAGTGGTCGAGAGTTCCCGCACGTGTTTCCACGACCTCCGTATCCTCCCGAGAGGAGATTGAGTTTTGTATTGACATATTGCTGCACACACTCGCCTATTTCCATTCCGCCATACGTAATGGCACCCGCCGAGTTGAGAGAGTGAAGGATCGCCTTAGGATTTCTTTGGAGAAGCGGCTTCATCAGCCTAGTGTTTCTCCCGGGAGCGCGGTATTGTTCGTGAAGAAGAAGGACGACGCCGCGCATGTGTTGATTACACGGTGAACAAGGTGACCATTAAGAATGATACCCCTTCCGTGATTGATGATTTGTTCGACCAGTTGCGGGCGCGAGGTGTTTCTCCAAGATTGATCTACGGTCGCTATCATCAAAGTGCGAGTCGAGAGGTGGATCTCCCTAGATCGCATTCGGACCAGACGCATTATGAGTTAGGGTCATGTCTTTTGGGTTGACCAATGCTCCGCGATTCATGGATTTGATGAACCGAGTGTTCAAACCATTTTTGGACACGCTTGTGATAGTGTTCATTGATGATATCTTGGTTTATTCTCGCCAGAGCGCGAGCACGCGAGCATTTGAGTATCAGGCCGACGCTTCTCCAGACCAGCTTGTACGCCAATTTTTCCAAATGTGAGTTTTGGTTGACTTCGATGGCGCTTGGGCATATTGTCGGGCCGATGGCATTCGAGTGGATACGCCAAGATCGAGGCGCCAGACTGCCTAGACCTACTACTCCGGCGAGGTTCGCAGCTTACGGGCCTTGCAGATATTATCGGTGGTTCGTGGAGAAGTTTGCTTCTATCTCGCACCATTGACTAGGCCGACTCGTAAGGCGCCAAGTTTTAGTGGACTGATGCTTGTGAGCGTGGTTTCCATTCTTGAAGAGAGACCGACGACCGCCTCGCTTCTACTCTTCCGCAGGTCCGATGGTTATGTCGCGGTATTGTGATGCGCCGCATCGGGTTGGGATGTGTGTTGATGCAGCATGGAAGGGTTATAGCATATGCATCCCGACACCAAGAAACACGAGAGAACTACCCCACCCATGATTTGGAGTCGCGCCGTGATTCACGCTTTGAAGATCCGAGGCACTATTTGTATGGGGTTCACGTGGATATTTTTACGCACCACAAGAGCCTCCAGATATCTTCACCAGGAGCCGAACTTACGGCAGACGGTGGTTAGAGTTGCTTAAGGATTACAATGTTGATATCCTGTACCACCCGGAAGGCCAATGTTGTGGCGTATGCCTTAGTCGTAGGTCGATGGGAGCCTATCGATGTGCGCTAGAGAGGAGGGACATGGTTCGTGATTTGCATCGCTTAGCGAGCCTTGGTGTCCGCTTGATTGATTCTCGATAGCGGTGGGTTAGAGTTCGTGAGGTTGCCGAGTCTTCCATCGCCGGCGAGGTGAAGAGGCAACAGCCGAGGATCCACTTTGATTCGATATCGTGATACGCCTCTTCGTGAGGGCAAGGGTCTCTGAGGTAGCACCTGATGGGGTGCTAAGGTTTGAGGGCGATTGTGTGTTCCGGATGTTTCGTGACTTCGCGCAGGTTCTTGGGAAGCACACAACGCGTTACTCTCATCCATCCGGTCGACCAAGATGTACCACGACTTTAGATCCGTGTATTGGTGGGATGGCTTGAAGAGGACGCTGCGAGTTCGTAGCTCGGTGCCCATGTTGTCGCAGTGAAGGTAGAGCACCGCAGGCCCGTGGTTTGTTGCGGCGATAGAGATCCCGACCGGAAGTGGGAGGTGATCAACATGGACTTCATCACGGGATTACCTCGCACTCGAGTAGACATGATTCTATATGGGTTATCGCCGACAGTCGACAAATCAACCCACTTTCTTCCCGCAGACGACTTTTTCTACCGAGGATTATGCCGACTTTACATCCGAGAGATCGCCGATCGCATGGAGTCCCTATTTCGATCATATCGCATGCAGGAGCCCGCCATCGCTAACTTCGGAGGTCTTTCCGCAGAGGTTTAGGACGCAGTGAGCACGAGCATCGCATTCCATCCACGTACATACGGACAGACGAGCGCACTATCCGCACTTCGAGGATATGCTTGAGCCCGTGTTATCGACTTCGTGGGTAGCCGGAGGATCATTTGCCTCTAGTTGAGTTCGCGTACAATAATAGCTACCACTCCAAGATTCGATGGCGCCTTGAGGCCTTGTATGGGAGGAAGTGCAGATCGCCTATAGGTTGGTTCGATGTGGGCGAGGTGCGCTAGTGGGACCAGATTTGGTGCAGCGGCGATGGATAAGGTGAAACTTATCCGAGAGCGCTATCGATACCGTAGTCGATGAAGTCGATGTAGATCATCGCCGCCGACATCCGGAGTTCGCAGCTGATGATTGGGTTTTCTCAAGGTGTCACCCATGGCGGTGTGATGAGATTCGGAAGAAGGAAACTCACCAAGGTACATTGGGCCGCTTCAGATTGTCCGCAGTAGGCAAGGTTGCTACGAGTTGGATCTGCCGTCCGATCCGGAGGCAAGGCATCCTGTTTCACGATCTATGCCGGCGAGATGTATCGGATCCATCTAGGTACACCCGATTGACGATGTCCAGTGACCAGGGGTTATCGTATGAGGAGATTCCCATAGCGATAGTCGATCGTCGTGTTAGGCGTCTCGCGACCAAGGACGTGGCTTCCAAAGTCTTGTGGCGAACGAGCTTAGGGAGGAGATGACGTGGGAAGCTGAGGAGGACATGAGGCGGAGGTATCCTCACCTATTCCCCACACCTCCAGGTAATTCACTTTTCCTACTTGTAAATCTTCATTATCGTTTATGCCTAAGTGTTGTTACGGCCGTGTGTGGCATTTGCAAATCGCTTATGAAGAATCTTATCGTTAATCGTCTTGGGAAGGAACATTCGACGAATGTTTCTAAGGGAGAATGTTATACCCGTATTTCGCAGTATGTACGTAAGGGAATACGCATAAAAGTCTAGCCTTAAAGTTTAGGCACAAAACGCGTTTTTGGGCACAACTCACAAAACGAATAGTTTTCCGACGAAACGCTTCCACGCCTCGTAGGTAAATTCGCCATGCCATTTCTAATTTTTGCGGATTTTTCCGAGAGACGAAACATTTTGGACCAACGAGGGCGACACTTGGCACCCTCCAATGGTGGACTTGAAATCGCCCATGGACGAATTGGACAAGGTTGGCACGTTATTTGTGCCTTTGCACAAGTCAAGGAGTTGGTAGGATATTTGTGTGTAGTAGATAGAATGGACACTTGCCTAAATCTTCACCCTACACTTGCCTTGCACTTGGCATCATCTTGACCCTTGGTTGGCCATGGCTTGACCTATAAATACCCCCTTAGATGAAGAGTTCTTCATCCACAAAATTACTTCCAAGTCTTGAAAATCCTCTCCTCTCCCTTAAAGCCATTTCGTCCAAACACCTTTCCCCTCGAGTAAAGTTGGCGAGGCCTCCCCTAGCCTAGCCAAAATCTACCCCCCCTCCCTTGGTAGAAAAGTTGCCTTCTAGTATTGTTATAATGCCCAAAATACCCTAGCCCAAATCCCTTAGTCCTTAGTAGAAGTTGTGAAGAACTTCTAAGGTTTCTTGGAGCTACCGGAGCGTACAACTTAGGAGCTAAACCTTGCTCAGGCGCGACTTTATCTAGGATATTATTGGGCTTACCGAGGTAACTAATCCTAACCCTCTTTTGAATTAGAGATTACATACTGTAGTAGTATAAGAATAAGTATAAAATACTTAGAAGAATATCACAGAATAGAATTGGTGTTATCACAAAGAAGGGTTTAAAGAAGAATAATCAAATTGTACTTACATAGATTGTTTTCACGATGAACTTGAGTAGCTCACCGGGTAGGGAAGTACTGCCCAATTTTCCGTAGGATATAGAACCCTCTGTTTAGAACTGTTTACAAAGTAGTCTGAACGTTGATAGACGTGTCTGACTATTATAGGCTGATTCTCTGCGCGCGACATATTCAACTTGGCAGGTGGTTTTCGCTGAGAAGGTATGTGATTCTTCCTAAAGCATGATATTTTACAATATATATGTAGTACGGTAGACGTACATGTGTTAACTGAATAATACTTACGGCAATGCCTCACGGCTTAAGCCTGAATAATACTTACGGCAATGCCTCACGGCTTAAGCCTGAATAATAAAGATCTGAAAGCATTTCAAAAGAATACTGAATCATTTTTAACAGAAGAGAACTAATTGGTTTTTAAAACAGAAGCTTAAGAGTTATACTAGCTTTATGGGAAGTTAAGTATAACCACTTAAGAATGATAAAAAGAAACAGTTTGCCTATGTGTTTATAACAGACTTATATTAAATTGTGAAAAGAATAATAAGATGGTTTGATAAGTAGACATGATATGATGCTATGTGTGTTAGTGTCTTGTAACGTTTGTATAAAAGAGTATTCTTGTTGTGCTTATGTTGTTTAAAGATAAGCTGTTATGTTAGTGTACTATCACTCACCTCTTGACATATTACAGGGGTTGTCGCCTCCGACGCGGTAGACTCGGTGATGCAGGACCATGATTCGAGAATACCTCATGCGGGTCCGAGGACCTATGCGGAGCTACGGAGTTCCGTGTTAGTGATGCGGGTTATACCTCACGCGGTCTATGTGGCCATGCGGACTACGAGTCGGGACGATGCCGGAGTAGCTACCTCGATGCGGGGTTATGTACTCTATGCGGGCCTATGTGAGTGGCCTATGCGGACTACGGAGTCCGTGATTAGGCTTGCATGGTGATACTACGCAATTGGCCTCGCCGATCATTCGCAGCCTAGAAAAGACACATTCTGATTTACCTATTGTTGCTCTTGTTTATGATGTGGCACTATGCGGTCCCCTTGGTTGTTTCATACATACTTGCAAAACTGATTTTAAAATGATATGTTTTCATTTAAGTATTTTACAGTTTCATATACTTAGTACCTGTTGTACTGACCTCCTTCGGGGGGCTGCGTTCATGCCGCAGTAAGGCAATCAGTGTTAGATCCACATTCTTAGGATCTACGTTGGTGTCGAGCTCCATCTTTTCCGAGGCTCTACTTTTGGGTATGATCTCCTGTTGTAGATAGTTTTGTCTGATCGAGGTATGGCGGCCTGTCGCCATAGTTGTATATTGTCACGACCGAACTGGGCGTGGATCGTGCCTTACCCGCACCCTAGTGATACAACATCGAGTAATCAGGAACATAAAACACATACATGAAACAAATGAAGTACAAAACGATGTCTGAGGAAAACTTGCCTTTCGGCATATATATAAATAACAACTCTTACAAATGAAGCAGTTTAATCCTTTTACAAACCCCGCCACACAAGATTTACAGACCTCTAAGAAATGATATGGCGACAATGGCGGGACGGGGCCGCCATACCCCGAATGTAAATACCTACAATGACAGGACTATACAAGATAAGCCTCCGAGAAACGGAGCTTTCCCAACGAATGACGTGACCCTAAGAGCGAGGATCAACGGCGGTGTACCTTTACTGCGGCATGAACGCGGCCCAAGGAGGTCGATCTAACAGTACCAAGTATGTGAAACATGAAGATCAGAAATGACATCATAGTAATCTATGTAAAGCGGGAGACATGTATGATAACCAAACTACGATTCACAATAAATAAGCGATATGTCTAGTCGTGACTCACGCCTCAAGTCATCACTCCAAAATAACAATGGGTCTCACGCCCACAACATCAATCATGCCGTGGAATACCTTCCTCACCGCCGATCGATGATAGAAAAGCACCAAGGAATACATATGAACAGCGGGTCCACGTGTCCAAATAAAACAGTACAGGGTAAGTACGAAGGCATAGCCGACTACTAATACCCACAGTACTAACAAGGTCATAAATTGTATCATGATATCTGTCTAGACCGTCACATGATCAAAGCTGGTCGCCGCGCCAATATCAAATGTGCGCGTCTAGCCTCGAAATCCCGCAGACTCGCGTAGGCCAATCTCATAGGCCCGCATGAGGTATAACCCGCATCGAGGGCAGCTACTCCCGGCATCGCCCCGACTCGCGATCGCGTGGCCACATAGACCGCATGACCATAAAGGCCGCACTAACACCGGAACTCTCGTAGCTCGCATAGGCCCCGGGACTGCGTGAGGTATTCTCGAATCATGGTCCTGCATCGCTGAGTCTACCGCGTCGGAGGGCAGCTTAACCCCCGGAAACACGGTGAGTGGTATAATACCAACATAACAGTTTATCGTTTAAACAACCTAAGCACAATCAAGGGAAAACCCCTTTACACAAACATCACAGAATACTAACACACGTAGCATCCTAATATGATTACTTATCAAATCAACACGAAGGTATTACAAGGCTATCACAAACCAACACAATCCAGTTATACACACAAGGTACATTCTATTATATGATTAACAAGATCGAGTATCTATTCCCAAAGTACTTCATACATTATCTTTTAAAAGATACGTTACTTTCACAAAAGTCACACAATACCCGTAGTATATGAAAATAGAGTGATTATCTTTTGAAGTGAATCAAACACTTATCTTTGTAAAATCAAGTAACAACATTATTATCCAAACGTCCAAGTTTGCCTAATTTCAAATGTTCACGTTTCTTATTTTAGAAAGGTTTCGTAGTTCATAGTCTTATTCATTTAAGAATATAACTCTCTTTTAACTATCTGAGAAACATAAGCCTTATATGTGAGTAGGATATTCTTGTTTATAACAATCTTATTACAGCAGCCATGATCTAGGAAATATCATTTTGTCTCATCTTAGCTTCTATGCAGATGGAAGTTTCTACTGGTTTTAATAATACTTAATCTGTCAAAACATTTCCTTTTATTAACGCCGCGGTGGTTTGTCGATACATTCGATTTCAAATCGATAAAACATTCTCAAGCCGTTATACCTAACTTCCCATAAAGCTAGTATAACTCTTAAGTTTTCAAAAAAACCAAGTATTACTTCTTCTTTCGAAATGATTCAAAAATCTTTTGAAATACTTCAAGTTCTTTTATTAACACATAACAAGCCAGTTATAGTTCAAATCAGTTATCTTTTAAAAACCACAAGTATTTTCTTACCAACATAAAGCTGTTATAACCAACTTCCCATAAAGCCGTTATAACACTTTATGTTTTAAACCAATCAAATACATTTAGCATATGTACGTCTCATTTACATAGTTCACCCATATCATGCTAGAAGAGATATGAAGAGGTTCACATACCTCGCGACGAGTATCGACTAATAGCAAAACGCTCCAAGTACTTCCAACCGTCGGCTACTCCTTAAGCCAGGTAGATCGCGCCACGCGTAGTACTTAACCTATAAGGCCACAAGGCGCTTATTAATATTTAGATCCCTTCGTAGAACATTCTACAGAAAATTCGGCGACTCTCCCCATGCAACGTAAATCTCCTCTCTCTATCGGGTAGGCTACCAAGCCAACCAGTGGGGTTATACGTCTAAACCGCACGTGCACAAGTCTACCTCACCCAAAAGCAACACAAGTCTCCTGTAATACTATGTAAATACTGATTCGACTCTTCTTTCGAAAAGGTTTCTTATTATTCAGCTTAAGTCAAAAGACATTGCCGATAACAACGTTCGATTCTAAATATAGTATACTTCAACTATATAGTCTAACAATCATGTAATTTCCAATTACAATAGAGGACAAGATATTTACCTCGATAAGCCCATAATTATCCAAGTTTAAATGTCGATTCGAGCAAGGTTTAGCTCTACTCCGTGCGCTCAGGCCCGCTCCAACAACCCTTAGAAGTTCTAACCAACTTCTACTTATTACTCCAACTAATATGGAGATATTCCTTAGGGTTTCGGTTTTGTGGTGAAGGGAAGTATAATAGTATTTACGGGCTTTCAGATAAGTATAACCTTAGAATACTACAAGGTATACGTCTAAGGTAATTTGGGCATTATAACAATACTTTTGAGAGTATTTCCACCAAGAGGGGGTATTATCTGAAACAACTAGGCTAGGGGTACCCCAAAGCACTGCAAGGGAAAGGGCTCTCGGCCAAGGGGGAGGGGGGAGGCTCTTGGCCGAACTCTACACTAAGGGGAGGGAGGAGGAATTTAACACTTGGAAATATTTAGGAATGGATGAACAAGTCTTCCAAGGGGGGGTATTTATAGCAAAACCCAAGGCCAACCAATGGCCAAGATCAAGCCATGTGCAAGGCAAGTGTAAGGCCTAGATCAAGCCAAGTGCACCCTAACCCTACTCCACCAAACATGGCACAAAACAAGCCACAAAACAAGGCCCAAAATAAGGGACCAATCGGCCAAGGCCAACCACCCTTGACCGCCCCCTCTAAACCGTCAACGAGGTGACAAGTGTCACCCTCCCGTTAACCAAAATATTTCGTCTCTCGTAAAAATCCGCAAAAAATATAAATGACATAGCCGTAATTTTCCCTACGAAAGCTGTGGAAACGTTTCATCGAAAAACGACTCTAATCGGGTGTTGTGCACAAAGTGAAAATCGGCCAAGCCTACTTAAGCTTCAAAAATTTTCTACGTACGTCCTTACGTACATACACTGGAAATACGGGGTATAACATTCTCCCCTCCTTAGAAACATTCGTCCCGAATGTTCCTTCTAAGTCTCAAAACAAACGCGCGCCGGTATAGTCTTTACTACTATACTTACGAGAACAAATCTGCCACACCTGGCCACAGAACACATCTGCGCAATTACTCACATCTAAGCCCACGAGAAAACACCTCTAACATCACCAAAGTAATGATCACAACTACGCTTGCCATACATGCTCGCTTCTCCCTTTACTCGTCGTGATACCACTTTTGTCACTTTGCCGCGAGGTTCTAGTGTCACTCCGGCGACGCAACAAATGGTACCGGGCTGCATGCGATCCCTGAGGCTGTCGTACACTCGAACTCTTACCACATTTAAATCGCTTGATCTCCACAACTCGGGTTACTATCTCTAACGTGGTCATCATTAATCGAACACTCAATGGATCTCCGATACTTTCCCGATCATAACAATACGAAAGACCGGACGTACTGCCTCCTAAGTCGGACGGCAAAAGCTAACATATAGGCAACCTGGCCTACTCTGCACCAGATCTGTAAGGCCCAAAGTAACTCGGGCTAAGTTCCCTCTGTTTTCCAAAACTCGTCACACCCAAACCGGGGTGGTATCTTCAAGAAGACCGACCGTCAATCTGAACTCTAAGCGTCGTCGCCGATAATCCGCACAATTCCTCTGAGCTGCCAAAACCTCTTCTAGATAAGCTACGCCCTATCCACAGCCTGTTGGAACAAACCTGAACCAACTATCTGAATCTTGCCAACATCGAACCAATCGACCGGCAACTTACACTTCCGCCCCCTACAAGGCTTCATAAGGAGACATCCGAACACTGAAATGGTAGCTAACAACACTCCTTCAACAGGAGACAACAAAACTTGCAACTACCCCTGAAATCCAAACACTGGCCCGAGGGCGAATGTGGTCGAGACTCACGAGTTCCTAACCACCTGGTATAACTTCCAGAAAAAAAATGAAAATAGCCACAACCTGGGCTTCACTGCCTGTCATAAGGTGAAGGTAGGCACCTCGTGCAGCCTTACAACCTTTCTGATAAAACAACACTGCCGAGTAAACGGTCTTTGCTAGAAAACAATACGGCTGACCTCCTCGGCCCGACTACTGGTCGAATGCATCCACGAATTCGCACGTTGGTTAACTAAACTCGGGCCTAACACCCTCGTAACCCCAACCCCAAGCGGGACCACCACAACCGACCCCACCAAACTGCCGCAGTTGACCCGCAACGTGGCCTCAACCCGACCCGCGCGCGCACCATACTAGCTCCCGAACCGGAACAATCTCACTAATCACGTTACGAAAACCTAGCGGTCTTCTTAGCTCGACTACCCTCTTTCATTCCACACTACTCAGGGACTAATCCCACCAACATAACTCACGTGCACTATGCACTCCTATAAGGGTCAAACATAAACAATACATCTTTTACTCGAGATGGCCTTACCTCTAAGGTCTCTACGTATAAAACTCTAAGGCTCACACCTTCTCTATCCCCCAAAATCTTACTCGGTTAACCCACCATGATTTCTAATCACAACTAACACACTGCTATCAGAACATAGCACTTAAGGTATACTCACCTTATCACACATACAGATCTCTAGAGGGTTAAGGATATATCTATATCTACTGCTTCACTCCCCTTAGTCGTTCTAATCAAACCTGCCCCGTAGGGCGCATAGCTAAGGAAGATGACAAACTACCCACCGATCATGAAGGCTAAGTCCTCCCGCAAGGACACTCTTTCGACATCAGACCACGGCGGTCATAGGTACAACACGTACCAACTAAAAGACGACATTCCTCGATGGCGCTGCCACATGTGAACACCGAGAAAAATCGAATCGGATGGTGGAACCTACGTGTAGGCGTGAACGGAAGCTCGAGCTCGACCAACTCTGCATACCCGAACGTCCCGAACCCCATGGAGGACCTTTCTGACCGATGGATGCGCATAATCTAATCTGGCCGCGAGGCGACTCGCCTCGCAAGTTACCAAAGGACCTTGCTACTCGGCCTCTCTTCGTCGCCGTTAACCCGTCGACCTCACGTTTCTCGGCTGCGTGTCATAAGCCCGCATACGTGCCATGCTCAAGCCTAATCAAGAACTTACTCTTGCACAACCTTTTCGTTGATATTCATCAAGACTCGCGATACATCGGTATACTCTGGTAGTCAAATCCATAGTTAGTAATAGGGTCGCCTCCTTGAAATCTATATTCTCTGTTCCCGGTCGTGGAACTGAAGGTTCAAATATCATGGCCGCAGTAGGAACTGCCGCCGCCGTGCTAAACTCTGCTGGGGCTAGTGACGTCGCAAAACTCCCCGAAAGAAGCACCACCCAGTGATGATTGGGCTGTGCCACGTAACCTCAGCTACTACTCGCGGCTCCGCTTGCCTCCTGGGCTCGGGTTGCCTACGCGAGGCATAGCGGTAAGGGAAAGAAATACGTTAGAGGTCCGACTTACAACACGGCTCTAAGGCACGATCTCGAGTGAGAAAAATAGAAACGATCCTAAATATCCTATAGCCTCACGATTATTGGTGTGGTGCACAACACATCGATAATCAAGACTTCTCGATACGGCGTAGACACTTTCCGAGGATTAATCGCTCACGATACCACTTTTGTCACGACCGAACTGGGCGTGGATCGTGCCTTACCGGGCACCCTAGTGATACAACATCGAGTAATGTCGGAACATAAAACACATACATGAAACAAATGAAGTACAAAATGTCTGAGAAAACTTGCCTTTCGGCATATATATAAATAACAACTCTTACAAATGAACAGTTTAATCCTTTTACAAACCACGCCTTGCGATTACTACAGACCTCTAAGAAATGATATGACGACAATGGCGGGACAGGGCCCCGCCATAACCCTGAATGTAAATACCTACAATGACAGGGGACTATACCAAGATAAGTGTTATACCCCGTATTTCCAGAGTATGTACGTGTGGGCGTACGTAGAAAATTTGAACTTGTATTAAGGCTTGGCCGAATTAATTTTGTTCACAACACCCGTTTAGAGTCGTTTTTACGAAAGCGTTTTCACGCTTTCGTAGGGAATTTCCGCTATGTCATTTTTAATTTTTGCGGATTTTTCAGAGGCGAAGCGTGTTGGACCAACAAGAGGCGCCACTTGGCACCCTCTCATTGGTGGACTTCAAATCGTCCATTGGACGAAAATGGCTAAGCAGCGCGTTTTGTGGGCCTTGGCACAAAGTCAAGGGTTGGTAGGATATTTGTGTTTGGTAAATCCTAGCCCTACACTTGCCTAACACATGGATTGATCTTGGCCTTTGGTTGGCCATCCCTTGACCTATAAATACCCTCCCTTTGATGAACTTCTTCATCCAAAAAATATTCTAAGTGTTAAAATCCCTCCTCTCCCTTCTAGAGGTTCTCGTCCAAAGCCTTCCCCTCCCTTGGCGAGAGTTCCCCTAGTGGGGTAGGCCGAGGGGTATACCCCCCCTCTCCGTGGGGTGCTAGCCGTGGGTACCCCAGCCTAGTTGTTTCGTGATAATACCCCATCTCTTGGTAGAAATACTCTCAAAAGTATTGTTATAATGCCCAAATTTCCTTAGCCAATACCTTGTAGTATTCTAAGGTTATACCTTTACAAAAAGCCCTGTTATACTATTATACTTCCCATCAGTCACCAAACCGAAACCCTAGGGAAATCTCCATAGTCCGTTGGAGTATTGTGTAGAAGTTGGTTAGAACTTCTAAGGGTGGTTTAGAGCGGGTTGGAGCGCTCGGAGTTGGAGCTAAACGATTGCCCAGGATCGACTTTAAGCTAGGATAATTATGGGCTTATCGAGGTAATTATCTTGTCCCTCTATTGTAATTGGAAATTACATGATTGCTTGAATATATAGTTGTAGTATACTATATATTAGAACTGAACGTAGTTATTGGCAATGTCTTTTGACTTAAGCCTGAATAATACTTACGGCAATGTCTTGCGACTTAAGCCTGAATTTAAAGAGAGTATCGAATCGTAATTACATAGGGTTGTATTACAGAGACTTGTGTAGTAGTACCGTGGAGTAGAATTGTACCTTAGGGTTAGATCATAACCCCACACGGTTGGCTTGGTAGCGGCCTCGATAGAGAGGAGATTTACTGTTGTTGCGGGGGAAATGCTACGAATTTTGGTAGAATGTTCTACGATGAGATCTAAATGTTAATAAAGCGCCTTGTGGCCTTATAGGTTGAAGTACTATGCGTGGCGCGATCTACTTGGCTTAGGAGTAATGGCGGTTTGAGGTACTTGGGCGTTTTGCTATTTAGTCGATAATCGTCGCGAGGTATGTGAACCTCTTCCTATCTCTTCTAGCATGATATGTGTGAACTATGTAGTACGGTAGCGTACGTGTGCTAAATGTATGTGATTGGGTTAAAACATAAAGTGTTATAACGACTTTATGGGAAGTTGGTTATAACGACTTTATGTTGGTAAGAAAATACATGTGGTTTTAAAAGTCTTGATTTGAACTATAACTGGCTTGTTATGTGTTAATAAAGAACTTGAAGTATTTCAAAAGATTTTTGAATCATTTTGAAAGAAGAAGTAATACTTGGTTTTTGAGAAACTTAAGAGTTATACTAGCTTTATGGGAAGTTAGGTATAACGGCTTAAGAACGTTTTACTGATTTCGGAAATCAGAATGTGTATCGACAAACCACTGCAGCGTTAATAAAAGGAAATGCTTTTGACTAATTAAGTATTATTAAAACCAGTAGAAACTTCCATCTGCATAGAAGTTAAGATGAGACAAAATGATATTTCCTAGATCATGGCTGCTGTAATAAGATTGTTATAAACAAGAATATCCTACTCACATATAAGACTTATGTTTCTTAGATAGTTTTAAGGAGAATTATATTCTCAAATGAATAAGACTATGAACTACGAAACCTTTCTAAAATGAGAAACTTGAACTTTGGAAATTAGGCAAACTTGATCATTGGAAAAGAATGTTGCTACTTGATTTTACAAAGAGAAGTAATTGATTTACTTTAAAAGGATAGTCACTCTATTTTATACTACGGGTATTGTGTGACATTGTGAAAGTAACGTATCTTTTAAAGAGTTAATGTATGAAGTACTTTGGGGATAAAAACCCGATCTTGTTAATCATATAGTAGAAGGTACCTTGTGTGAACAACTTGATTGTATTGATGCGTGATAGCCTTGTAATACTTTCTTGATTGCTTTGATAAGTAAACGTGTTGGGATGCTACGTGTGTTAGTATCTTGTGATGTTTGTGTGAAGGGTTTCCCTTGATTGTGCTTATTAACTATCAGTCGTTATGATAGTATTGTGGCATTCATCTCTTGAGATGATTCCGGGTTAAGGCCCTCCGTCTGGGGGTAGACTTCAGCGGTCGATGGACCTATGATTCGAGAATACCTCACGCAGTCCCGGGCCTATCGCGGAGCTACGAGTTCGTGTTAGTATGCGTCCTTTATGGGCATGCGTCCATGTGGCTACGCGGATGCGAAGTCGGGGCGATCTTGGGAGTAGCTACCCTCGATGCGGGAATACCTCATGCGGGCGATGAGATTGGCCTATGCGGGGCTGCGGGAGTTCGTGGTTAGACGCGTGCATTAATCTGCGGCAAGTGGCGGCTTTGATCATGTGGCGGTCTGACAGATCTTATGATCTGATTCATAACCTTGTTGGTACGTGGGTTTTTAGTAATCGGCTATGCCTTCGTACTTACCGTCAGATTTTATTATGACACAGTGGGACACGGTGTTCATGTGTGTTCCTTGGTGCTTTTATATCATAGGCTGGCGGTGAGGAAGGTATTCCACGGGCATGATTGATGTTGTGGGCACGAGACCCATTGTTATACTTGAGTGATGACTTGAGGCGTGAGTCACGACTTGATATGATTACTTATTGTGAATCTGTAGTTTGGTTATCATACATGTCTCGCCTTTATATAGACTACTATGATTTCATTTACGGTATTTTCGATTTCATATACTAAATTTTGTTGTCTTGACCTCCTTGGGCTGCGTTCATGCCGCAGTTGAGGTACACACCGATCGTTGATCCTCGCTCTTAGGAGTCACGATTCAGCGTGTGGGAAGCTCCGTTCCTCGGAGGCTTATCGTGGTATAGTCCCTGTTGTTGTAGGTGCTTACATTCGGGGTATGGTGGGCCCTGTCCACGCCATTGTTGTCGTATCATTTCTTAGAGTGCATGTAATCTTGTTGTGGCGGGGTTTGTAAAAAGGATTAAAGCTGCTCATTTGTAAAAGTTGTTATTTATATATCTTGAAAGGCAAGTTTTCCTCGATTCTTGTTTTGTACTTCACTTGTTTCATGTATGTGTTTTATGTTCCGATTACTCGATGTTGTGTCACTAGGGTGCCAGGGTAAGGCACCATCCACGGGCTCGGGTTGGTCGTGACAAAAGCCTCCGAGAAACGGAGCTTTCCCAAGCTGAGCTGTGACCTAAGAGCGAGGATCAACGGCGGTGTACCTTTACTGCGGCATGAACGCGGCCCGAGGAGGTCGATCTGGCAAGTACCAAGTATGTGAAACATGAAGATCGTAAATGACATCATAGTAGTCTATAGAAAGCGGGAGACATGTATGATAACCAAACTACGATTCACGATAAATAGCGATCATGTCTAGTCGTGACTCACGCCTCCAAGTCATCACTCCAAAATAACAATGGGTCTCACGCCCACAACATCAATCATGCGTGGAATACCTTCCTCGCCCGCTAGCCATCGATGATAGAAAAGCACCAAGGAATACATATGAGCAGCGGGTCCCACATGTGTCCAAATAAAGCGATGCGAGGTAAATCGAAGGCATAGCCGACTACTAACACCTACGATACTAACGAGGTCATAAAGCGTATCATGATATCTGTCTGGGCCGTCGCATGATCAAAGCTGGTCGCCGCGCAATATCAAATGTGGCGTCTAGCCTGCAACTCCCGCAGACTCGCATAGGCCAATCTCATAGGCCCGCATGAGGTATAACCCGCATCGAGGCGCTACTCCGGCGTCGCCCCGACTCGCGATCCGCATGCCACATGAACCGCGTGACCATAAAGGCCGCACTAACACTGGAACTCGTAGCTCCGCATAGCCCCCAGGACCGCGTGAGGTATTCTCGAATCATGGTCCTGCAGACCGAAGTCTACCCGCGTGAGGGCGACTTAACCCCGAAACACGGTGAGTGGTATAATACCAACATAACGGTTTATCGTTTAAACAACCTAAGCACAATCAAGGAAAACCCTTTACACAAACATCACGAATACTAACACACGTAGCATCCTAATATGATTACTTATCAAATCAACACGAAGGTATTACAAGGCTATCACAAACCAACACAATCCATTATACACACAAGGTACATTCTATTATATGATTAACAAGATCGAGTATCTATTCCCAAAGTACTTCATACATTATCTTTTAAAAGATCGTTACTTTCACAAAAGTCACACAATACGTAGTATATGAAAATAGAGTGATTATCTTTTGAAGTGAATCAAACACTTATCTTTGTAAAATCAAGTAACAACATTATTATCCAAACGTCCAAGTTTGCCTAATTTCAAATGTTCACGTTTCTTATTTTAGAAAGGTTTCGTAGTTCATAGTCTTATTCATTTAAGAATATAACTCTCTTTTAACTATCTGAGAAACATAAGCCTTATATGTGAGTAGGATATTCTTGTTTATAACAATCTTATTACAGCAGCCATGATCTAGGAAATATCATTTTGTCTCATCTTAGCTTCTATGCAGATGGAAGTTTCTACTGGTTTTAATAATACTTAATCTGTCAAAACATTTCCTTTTATTAACGCTGCAGTGGTTTGTCGATACACATTCTGATTTCCGAAATCAGTAAAACATTCTCAAGCCGTTATACCTAACTTCCCATAAAGCTAGTATAACTCTTAAGTTTTCAAAAAAACCAAGTATTACTTCTTCTTTCGAAATGATTCAAAAATCTTTTGAAATACTTCAAGTTCTTTTATTAACACATAACAAGCCAGTTATAGTTCAAATCAGTTATCTTTTAAAAACCACAAGTATTTTCTTACCAACATAAAGCTGTTATAACCAACTTCCCATAAAGCCGTTATAACACTTTATGTTTTAAACCAATCAAATACATTTAGCATATGTACGTCTACCGTACTACATAGTTCACCCATATCATGCTAGAAGAGATAGGAAGAGGTTCACATACCTCGCGACGAGTATCGACTAATAGCAAAACGCTCCAAGTACTTCCAACCGTCGGCTACTCCTTAAGCCAGGTAGATCGCGCCACGCGTAGTACTTAACCTATA
Source organism: Przewalskia tangutica (assembly GCA_029844215.1). Taxonomy (NCBI): domain Eukaryota; kingdom Viridiplantae; phylum Streptophyta; class Magnoliopsida; order Solanales; family Solanaceae; genus Przewalskia; species Przewalskia tangutica. The sequence goes on from CM056726.1 coordinate 60,892,002, forward strand.
AGGCCACAAGGCGCTTATTAATATTTAGATCCCTTCGTAGAACATTCTACAGAAAATTAGAAGACCTCCCCGCAGCGTAAATCTCCTCCTCTATCGGGGGCTACCAAGCCAACCAAGGGGTTATACGTCTAAACCGGGCGTGCACAATGCTACCTCACGAAAAGCTACACAAGTCTCATCAGAATACGATCTATGTAAATACGATTCGAGACTCTTCTTTCGAAAGGTTTCTTATTATTGGGCTTAAGTCAAAAGACATTGCGATAACAACGTTCGATTCTAAATATAGTATACTTCAACTATATAGTCTAACAATCATGTAATTTCCAATTACAATAGAGGACAAGATATTTACCTCGATAAGCCCATAATTATCCAAGTTTAAATGTCGATTACGAGCAAGGTTTAGCTCCTACTCGTGCGCTCAGGCCGCTCCAAACAACCCAGAAGTTCTAACCAACTTCTACTTATTACTCCAACTAACTATGGAGATATTCCTTAGGGTTTCGGTTTTGTGACTGAAGGGAAGTATAATAGTATTTCTGGGCTTTTCGTATAAGTATAACCTTAGAATACTACAAGGTATACGGCTAAGGTAATTTGGGCATTATAACAATACTTTTGAGAGTATTTCTACCAAGAGGGGGGGGTATTATACGAAAACAACTAGGCTAGGGGGGGGGGTACCCCACGGCTAGCACCCCAAGGGGGGGGGAAAGGGCTCTCGGCCAAGGGGGAGGGGGGAGGCTCTTGGCCGAACTCTACACTAAGGGGAGGGAGGAGGAATTTAACACTTGGAAATATTTAGGAATGGATGAACAAGTCTTCCAAGGGGGGGTATTTATAGCAAAACCCAAGGCCAACCAATGGCCAAGATCAAGCCATGTGCAAGGCAAGTGTAAGGCCTAGATCAAGCCAAGTGCACCCTAACCCTACTCCACCAAACATGGCACAAAACAAGCCACAAAACAAGGCCCAAAATAAGGGACCAATCGGCCAAGGCCAACCACGCCCGCCCTCTAAATCGTCGATGAGGGTGACAAGTGTCACCTCCCGTTAACCAAAGTATTTCGTCTCTCGGAAAAATCCGCAAAAAATATAAATGACATAGCCGGAATTTTCCCTACGAAAGCTGTGGAAACGTTTCATCGAAAAACGACTCTAATCGGGTGTTGTGCACAAAGTGAAAATCGGCCAAGCCTACTTAAGCTTCAAAAATTTTCTACGTACGTCCTTACGTACATACACTGGAAATACGGGGTATAACATATATTTCCTTAGAGGTCTGTAGTCATGTTGTACAGTATCGGATGTAACTGCTAAACTATGTTTATATATATATGCCGAAAGGCGACGTTTTCTCACATAAACTGTGTCTTATTTTATAAATTGTTTCATGTCTTGTTTTATATTTCCGCTGATTACTCTGATGTATGACTACTTGGGTGCCCCGGTAAGGCACCAGTCACGGGCCCCGGAATGGGTCGTGACAATGGTCATTGACCAAAGTCTTAGGATGGCAAGTCTTGCAAGTAGTGAGCTTGACATTATTGACTTAGTCAATGGGTCCACTTAGTCTTGATATTTGTTAAGACCTCATCCAAACCACCCATTTGTTTATATCTTGACCCTCTATTACACTATATAATACTAGTAGTGCAAGACAAGCTTGTCACGACCCGAACCCGTGCCCGTGACTGGTGCCTTACCCCGGGCACCCTAGTGATACAACATCAGAGAAAATCAGCGGAAATAAAAAAACATAAACATGAATTAAGAGACAAGATAAATAAACAGGCCAACCAAAACAGTTGCCTTCATCATATATACATAAATACCCGAACAGTTATCCTTTTTACAAACCACACGCCAGCGATTGCTCACAGACCTTAAGATTTTTACAACGCTATGACGGGACGGGGCCCCGCCATACCACGAATGTATAAGAATCTGACTCGAGGTAACATACCAAAAGATAAGCCTCAGAAGAAGTGGGGCTTCCGACACGCTGACGTGATCCATGGCGAGGATCCACAACCGATGTACTTCTACTGCGGCGTGAACGCGGCCCGAAGGAGGTCGATAACAGTACCAAGTATGTGAAATCAGAAAGGCGTAAATGAAATCATAATAGTCTATATAAAGCGGGAGACATGTATGATAACGGATGAAATCGTGTCCTCGCCCATCTCGTGGGACTCGGTGTAAAATCGGATGAAATCGTGACTCGCCCATCTCGTGGGACTCGGTGTAAAATCAGATGAAATACGTGACCCTGCCCATCTCGTGGGACTCGGTGTAAAATCAGATGAAATACGTGACCCTGCCCATCTCGTGGGACTCGGTGTATAATCGTTTATAACAAATCAACCGGCCCTCCATCGAGAGACGCGGGGGTACAGAAATACAACAAAGGCTATCACAACAAGCATAGGCAAGTTTCACAACAACAAGCATAAGCAAGCTTCACAACAACAAGCATAGGCAAGCTTCACAACAACTCAAAGTACTTTCATTTTATGCCAAAGTCTGGGTTTTAACCCTAAAGTACTACGTACGTTAATTTCCTTTTAGAGATCCATTTCTTTTACAAAGGTCACCCGATACCCGTAGTATAAAAATAGAGTTACTAACATTGTTAAGTAAACCAAAATGCTTTCCTTTGTAAAATCAAGTAACAACCTTATTTTCCAGACGTTCAAGTTTGCCTAATTTTAAATGCTCAAGTTTCTCATTTTAGAAAAGGTTTCGTAGTTCATAGTTTTAATCCTTTAAAACATAATTCTCCTTTAAACGTTTTGAGAAACATATGTCTTATATGTGAGTAGGTTATTCTTGTTTATAAACAATCTTATTAAGCAGTCATGATCAAGGAAATGTAATATCATTTTGTCTCATCTTAGCTTCTATGCAGATGGAGGTTTCTACTGGTTTTAATACCATACTTCATTATTCAATACATTTTCCTTTATTAACGCTGCAGTGGTTTGTCGATACTTATTCTGATTTCCGAAATCAGTAAAACATTATTCATTTTTAAACCAAGTACTCATTACTCACGAATGAGGTTTCACACTTTTTAACAAAATTCATATTAATACGATTAAGTCAAGTCTCTTATCTTCTAAAAATCAGTAAACCATTCTTTTTATCACTTTTAAGACGTTATACCTAACTTCCCATAAAGCTAGTACAACTCTTATGTTTTCAAAGCCAAGTATTACTCTTCTTTCAAAAAGGTCTTTTTGAAACACTTCAAGTTCTTTAATACTACACATCAAATCCGTTATAAGTCAAATCAGTTACCCTTTGAAACCACAAAGCATTTTCTTACCTACATAAAGCTGTTATAACCAACTTCCCATAAAGTCGTTATAACACTTTATGTTTCAAACCAATCAAATACATTAAACACATGTACGTCTACCGTACTACATAGTTATACACATATCATGCTAGAACAGATAGGAAGAGGTTCACATACCTCGCGACGATTATCGACTAATAGCAAAATGCTCCAAGTACCTCAAACCGTCGGCTACTCCTTAAGCTAAGTAGATCACGCCATACGTAGTACTTCAACCTATAGAGGCCACAAGGCGCCTATTAACATCCTAGATCTCAAAGTAGAATATCTTACAGAAAATTCGGCAGCACCTCCCCCCCGCAACAGCGTAAATCTCCTCCTCTATCGAGGCCGGCTACCAAGCCAACCAGGGGGGGTTTGCACGTCTAACCGGACGTGTACAATTCTACTCACAGTAATACTACACAAGTCTACTGTAATACAGTCCTATGTAATTACAGTTCAGTTCACTTCTTAAAATTCAGGCTTAAGTCGCAAGACATTGCCGTAAGTATTATTCAGGCTTAAGTCAAAAGACATTGCCGCACAACTATGTTCAGTTCTATATATAGTATACTTAACTATATACTCCTACAACATGTAATTTCCAATTACAACAGAAGGTCAAGAATGTTTACCTCGATAAGCCCAAAATTATCCGAGTTTAAATGTCGATCCTGAGCAAGGTTTAGCTCTACTCGTGCGCTCAGGCCGCTCCAACCAACCCTTAGAAGTTCTAACCAACTTCTACTTATAACTTCAACTACGGGTGGAGATTTACTTAGGTTTCGTTTTTGTGACTGAGGGAAGTATAAATAGTATTTTCTGGGCTTTTGTATAAGTGTAACCTTGGGAATACTACAAGGTATTTGGGCCAAGGTATTTGGGCATTATAACAATACTTGGAGAGTATTTCAATACCACAAAAAAAGGGGGGTATTTATACGAGACAACTAGGCTAGGGGGGGGGTACCCCACGGCTAAACACCATGAGGGGAGGAGGCTCTCGGCCAAGGGCTCTCAAAGGGGAGGGTGGTGTTTGGACGAGAACAAGGTTGAGGAGAGGAGGGATTTTTAACACTTAGAGAAATTTTGGATGAAGAAGTTCATCAACTTAGAGGTATTTATAGGTCAAGCAAAGGCCAACCAAGGGCGAGATGAAGCCAAGTGCAAGGCAAGTGTAAGGCCAAGATTAAGCCAAGAGCTACCTTATCCATCTACACAAAATATCCTACCTAACCCTTGACTAAAATTTCAACACAAAAAACGTGCCAAAGCCCTCACTTTGCCGTCAAGTCCTTCAATGTGAGGTGTCACATGTCACCCTCCGTTGGTCCAAAATGTTTCGTCTCTCGGAAAAATCCGCAAAAATTAAAAATGCCATAGCGGAATTTTCCTACGAAAAGTGGAAACGTTTGTCGAAAACGACTCTATCGGGTGTTGTGTACAAATTTGAAACTTGCCTAACTTAAGGCTCAAATTATTATCGTCGCCTCACGTACATACTCTGGAAATACGGGGTATAACATTCTTCCCCCCTTAGAAACATTCGTCCCGAATGTTCCTTCTCAGTCTCAAAACAAACACGTGCCGGTCTAGCCTTCACTACTATACTTACGAAACCAAACATGCCACACCTGGCCACAAAAATAACATGCGCGCGAAAACCCAAATCCAAGCCAACAAGGAATCACCTCTGTTTATCACAAACTTTTGTCACTTTGCCGCGAGGTTCTAGTGTCACTCCGGCGACCCAACAAATGGTACCGGACTGCATGCGATCCCTGAGGTCTAAAATATACATCCTTCGCACCTTCTCCCTTTACAAGAAATGATCATCTATGCTCGCAATACCTGCTCGCCTCTACCCTTACTCGTCGTACTCTTCTCGAACACTTGAACTCTTCTAGTATACGTACCACACTTCAGTCATCGCTTCAGTTCTCCAAACCTTGGAGTCACCACCTCCAACTTGGTTATCTTACTAGCCTCAATCTTCCTTAAGGCCATTCCGGCCTTCACGTCTATACGGTCGAACACACCCACGAACTCATACGATGGTCAACTAAACTTGGGCCTAGCACCCTCGTGACCCTACCACCTGGCGGGACCACCCAGAGCTGACCCCACCTCGAAACAGGCTGCGGGTTGGCCCGCAACATGGCCCCAACCCGACCCACTTAACGCATCACGCTCTTGTTTCCCGATCCGGAACAATCTTACCTATACAAGTCATGAAAGCTACCACTTCCATTTTACACTACCCAAGGAATTATCCCAGAACACATTTATACGTAAACCAAGTATTTCAACAAAGACTAACCGTAAAATCTTTTATTCAAGATGACCTTACATCTAAGGTCTCAACATGAAATATTCTAAAGTTCACACTTTCCATGCCCCCATACATATCCTTTCAACTAGCCAAGCTTTCTAACTCATAACCAACATAACGCTATCCGAACGTAGCACACAATAATAAGGTCATCATATCATGCATACAAATCTCTAAAGGGTTAAGGATATACCTGAATCTACCGCTCCACTCTAATCAAAGGCACGCCTGCCAGTGCATGCTATGAAAGCGATGAACACGCCATCGATCCGGTGGTGAGTCAGTCTGTTTGCATCCTTCCTACTAGGACAGATTCTCGTCATATGGCCACGGCGACGCGGGAAAAACAAGCACCCGATAAAAAACGACATTCCCGGGATGGCGTCGCCCACATCGTCACACCGAGGAAAACTCGAACCCGGCTAGAACCCATGTATATCTGTGAACCAGAAGCCCTGGAGCTCTGACCAGCTCCCGAATACCACTGAGCGTCGGCGGATCGCGGGGACCACTGCATCTTGGTGGAGGTACATAACTGGCTAGCTGCTGGCGGTCCGCCTCGAAAGTTACCAAAGGACCTGCATTACGGCCTCTTCTGCGATCTCGGTCATTCCGTCGACCTCTCCGTGCCTCACATCCTAGTGCATGAGCTTGCGTGCGGGCAATGTCCATGCCGGTGAAGAGCTACTCCGTACAAGCCTCGCCAAGTAATCATCAGCCCGGTGGCGTAGCGGTGTACTCTGTCCTCCATATCGGCTACCACGGCGAACATACCGAGCTAATGAGTCGAACTCCACATTGTACTCTCTGGCAATCCGCGATCTGTCTCAACGTCAAAAATCTGTCGGCCCGAGCCCTCCTCATCTGTGGGGCAAGAAATGTGCAAGAAAAGCCCGGGAGAACTCGTCCCATACGGCTGGGAGTGCATGCTCTTCCCGACAACTCCACGAATCAAACCGATCAACTGCGGTATCACGCGGTGATGCGAACCAATACCACCGACTACGCCTCGAGACTCGATCACTCTCATGATCCATTGTAGGCTCGGATAAACTCTGAGGTCATCCTCGGCTCGATCCATAGAACAACGGCGGGCTATAACTCGAGAAAGTCACGTAGCCTCAAACCTTTGCTCGGGGTGAACTACGGGTGCTACTGGGTGGGCTGCTGCGTCGGCCTATCCTCATATCGCCACGACCACGGCGATGGCGGGCCATCTCCTTGTACCCATCTCATCTGCTCCGGTACGTGGGACCGGAGGCTCGAGTATTGTAGTCTCGGCGACCACTGCTGCGGCTCTAAGCTTCTCTGGTCTTTGGCGGCGTCGCGAAATTCATCGTCGGAAGCAGTCTCGAACGGCCAAGACTGCGCCTCGTACTCCTCTGTATCTCACTAACGACTCCTCATTGCCTTGCCCATCTGGGCACAGGTTGCCTTACGCGGAGGCATAATCGGTAAAAAGCGAAGTATGTCGGAGGGTCGATCTTATCACACGACTCAAGGCACGATCTCATGTGAGAAGAATGGAAACCAATCATAAATGTCCTATAGCCTCACGATTATAGATGTGGTGCACAACACACCGATAATCAAGACTCTACTAGACACGGTGCGTAGACACTTTCCAGAGGACTAATCGCTCGATACCACTTTTGTCACAACCCGAACCGGGCGTGGTCGTGCCTTACCGGGCACCTGGTGATACAACATCGAGAAAATCAGCGGAAATAAAAAAAACATAAACATGAATTAAGAGACAAGATAAATAAACAAAGCAACCAAAGCAGTTGCCTTCATCATATATACATAAATACGACGAGTTATCCTTTTTACAAACCACACTTGCAATTGCTACGGACCTCTAAGATTTTTACAGCTATGACGGGACATGGCCCGCCATACCACGAATGTATAAGAATCTACTGACTCGGGTAACATACCAAAAGATAAGCCTCCAGAAGAAGTGGGGCTTCCGACACGCTGAGCGTGATCCTATGGCGAGGATCCACAACCGATGTACTTCTACTGCGGCATGCGCGCGGCCCGAAGGAGGTCGATCTACAACAGTACCAAGTATGTGAAATCAGAAAGGCGTAAATGAAATCATAATAGTCTATATAAAGCGGGAGACATGTATGATAACTAGATGAAATCGTGTCCTCGCCATCTCGTGGGACTCGGTGTAAATCGGATGAAATCGTGACCTGCCCATCGTGGGACTCGGTGTAAAATCGGATGAAATCGTGACACCGCCCGTCTCGTGGGACTCGGTGTAAATCGGATGAAATCGTGACCACCGCCCATCTCGTGGGACTCGGTGTAAATCGGATGAAATCGTGACCACTGCCCGTCGTGGGACTCGGTGTATAATCGTTCATAACAAATCAACGGCCCTCCATCGAGAGGCGAGTGCAGAATACAACAAAGGCTATCACAACAAGCATAGGCAAGTTTCACAACAACAAGCATAGGCAAGCTTCACAACAACAAGCATAGGCAAGCTTCACAACAACAAGCATAGGCAAGCTTCACAACAACTCAAAGTACTTTCATTTTATGCCAAAGTCTGGGTTTTAACCCTAAAGTACTACGTACGTTAATTTCCTTTTAGAGATCCATTTCTTTTACAAAGGTCACCCGATACCCGTAGTATAAAAATAGAGTGACTAACATTGTTAAGTAAACCAAAATGCTTTCCTTTGTAAAATCAAGTAACAACCTTATTTTCCGCGTTGAGTTTGCCTAATTTTAAATGCTCAAGTTTCTCATTTTAGAAAAGGTTTCGTAGTTCATAGTTTTAATCCTTTAAAACATAATTCTCCTTTAAACGTTTTGAGAAACATATGTCTTATATGTGAGTAGGTTATTCTTGTTTATAAACAATCTTATTAAGCAGTCATGATCTAGGAAATGTAATATCATTTTGTCTCATCTTAGCTTATGCGGATGGAGGTTTCTACGTTTTAATACCATACTTCATTATTCAATACATTTTCCTTTATTAACGCTGCAGTGGTTTGTCGATACTTATTCTGATTTCTGAAATCAGTAAAACATTATTCCTTTTTAAACCAAGTACTCATTACTCACGAATGAGGTTTCACACTTTTTAACAAAATTCATATTAATACCATTAAGTCAAGTCTCTTATCTTCTAAAAATCAGTAAACCATTCTTTTTATCACTTTTAAGACGTTATACCTAACTTCCCATAAAGCTAGTACAACTCTTATGTTTTCAAAGCCAAGTATTACTCTTCTTTCAAAAAGGTCTTTTTGAAACACTTCAAGTTCTTTAATACTACACATCAAATCCGTTATAAGTCAAATCAGTTACCCTTTGAAACCACAAAGCATTTTCTTACCTACATAAAGCTGTTATAACCAACTTCCCATAAAGCCGTTATAACACTTTATGTTTCAAACCAATCAAATACATTAAACACATGTACGTCTACCGTACTACATAGTTATACACATATCATGCTAGAACAGATAGGAAGAGGTTCACATACCTCGCGACGATTATCGACTAATAGCAAAATGCTCCAAGTACCTCAAACCGTCGGCTACTCCTTAAGCTAAGTAGATCACGCCATACGTAGTACTTCAACCTATAGAGGCCACAAGGCGCCTATTAACATCCTAGATCTCAAAGTAGAATATCTTACAGAAAATTCGGCTCCCACCCACACAGCGTAAATCTCACCTCTATCGAGTGGCTGCAAGCCAACCGGGGGTTTACGTCTAACCGGGCGTGTACAATTCTACTCACGATAATACTACACAAGTCTCATGTCTGATCCTATGTAATTACAGTTTAGTTCACTTCTTAAAATTCAGGCTTAAGTCGCAAGACATTGCCGTAAGTATTATTCAGGCTTAAGTCAAAAGACATTGCCGCACAAATATGTTCAGTTCTATATATAGTATACTTAACTATATACTCCTACAACATGTAATTTCCAATTACGTGAAGGTCAAGAATGTTTACCTCGATAAGCCCAAAATTATCCGAAGTTTAAATGTCGATCTGAGCAAGGTTTAGCTCTACTCAAGTGCGCTCAGGCCAGCTCCAACCAACCCTTAGAAGTTCTAACCAACTTCTACTTATAACTTCAACTACGGGTGGAGATTTACTTAGGTTTCGTTTTTGTGGTGAGGAAGTATAAATAGTATTTTACGGGCTTTTGTATAAGTGTAACCTTGGGAATACTACAAGGTATTTGGGCGAGGTATTTGGGCATTATAACAATACTTGGAGAGTATTTCAATACCACAAAAAAGGGGGGTATTTATACGAGACAACTAGGCTAGGGGTACCCAGCTAAACACCACTGAGGGGGGGAGGGTCGCGGCCAAGGGCTCTCAAAGGGGAGGGTGGTGTTTGGGCGAGAACAAGGTTGAGGAGAGGAGGGATTTTTAACACTTAGAGAAATTTTGGATGAAGAAGTTCATCAACTTAGAGGGTATTTATAGGTCAAGCAAAGGCCAACGAGGGCCAAGATGAAGCCAAGTGCAAGGCAAGTGTAAGGCCAAGATTAAGCCATGTGCTACCTTATCCATCTACACAAAATATCCTACCTAACCCTTGACTAAAATTTCAACACAAAAAACGTGCCAAAGCCCTCACTTTGCCGTCCAAGTCCTTCCAATGTGAGGGTGACACATGTCACCCTCCCGTTGGTCCAAAATGTTTCGTCTCTCGGAAAAATCCGGAAAAATTAAAAATGCCATAGCCGGAATTTTCCCTACTCTGGAAATACGGGGTATAACAAAGCTTAACACTTAGCCAAAAAAAATTCACACAAATTGAAAGAAGAGCAAGAGTGCTCTCGGGTTCACTCTTGGAGAAAAAGAAAAAAAATTGTTTCTTGATCATTAAGCTCCCCACTTTAAACCAAGGTTCTTGAGTGTATTGTAAGCATGTCTCAATAGAAAAATCTCGAAAAAAGATAGTTTTCGGGTTAGTCGCAAAGCGAAAACCTAGTTGTCTTTCTAGGTTTTGTTTGGAGATTTGAAGGAAAGTTGTTGGTGTTGTTCTAAGGGTCTCAACTAGCGGATTGAAGCGTCTTGAAGAGGCTCTAAGTTTCTAAGGAGCGACTTCAGATTTGGAGTTGGATTAAGATTCGTTGAGGTATAATCTTGTCCCTTAAAAGTGTTACAATGTTATTTATATTGTTGTTAGCTTTACTTGTTGCTAGCATGAAGTATGTGTTGAAGTTTATAAGTGTTATGGATTGCTTGTAGCCTTAGAATCTGAAATGTAATGTAAGCCATGTGAAGTTGGATTACAAATTGGTCATTTATTAGAATCGTCGCATGTTAATTACTTGGAGATTATAGTAGTTATAATCGATTGCGACTTGATATCATGTTAGGCTAATAAGTTGGATTGAAATGGAAATTGGATAAGAATTGATGTTGGAGTACTTCAAGTTAGCCGAATTGGCCTTGTAAGTTGTATTAATTTGTTATCTATTGTGGGGCGGAATTTTACACGCCTAGTAGGCGTGTAATCCCCTATTGTTGATTGCATTGTTTGGGCCTTAAATGTGGCGTGTTTGGTTATTGTATTCGGCCTTGAAAAAGGTGGCAAAGTAAGTAGAAACAAAGGAGGTGTTGTCCGATTTTCCGTAGAATTTAGAGACTTTACACTTATAATGTTCTACGTTTGAAGTAAGGCTTTAATAGACGTATTGTGAATATTATAGGTTGACATACTCCGGGTGGGACTTTGTACTTGGCAAGTGGTTTGACCCGGCGAGGTATGTAGAACTTTTCCTATCCTTTGAGCATGACTAGTTGCACGTATATAGTACGGTAGACGTACAAAATCTTGATATCCTTTATTAGTTTTATGAATGGCCAAGTCGGGTGAGTTAGGAGATTAACTCGCTTCTTTGAAAGTATTAAGGATGTCTTAAGTTTTATTAAAGTTAAGGGACTTGAAGAGTTTTAAAGTATGTGATACTTGCTTCGTTTTGAACGTATAAGTCCCTTGGATAGGAAATTGTACTTGACTAAGGTATAAAGTGAATATAACGACTTTATGGGGAGTTGGTTATATCGGCTTTATGGAAAGATAAATGGCTTGATTTAATGAAAGGCAATTTGATTTTAAGGCATCAATTGCCTAATGTTTTATAAAAAAAGGAATCACTTGATTTAGAAACATAACTTTATTTCTAAAGGTATTGTGACTTGTCTTGAAAGGTAATTTGGACTTGATACTATGGTTAATAGTATCTTGGGGGTTTTCTACTAAAAAGAGTCATTTGTTTTAAAGAGTAGAAGTACGTAGTACTTTGGGTTAAATTTCCGGATTTTTATAAAAGACATGGTAGTGCCTTAGGTAAACTAAAATGAGAGTGTATATAAACAAGAATAATAAGAAGTTAGGGGATTCTTAACTTGCTTATATATTGTATGATAGCCGGTTTTGTGCTAGTGGTATATTATTCATTACGGGGTCATTTCCCGGGTTTGTGGCATTTGCATATTCCGTGGATTTGCTACCCACGATGCGAGGAATACCTCATGCGAGTCCGTAAGGGCTTATGCGGGTGAAATAGTCCCATGCGGGCGGGTCCAGCCTATGCGAGGAATACCTCATGCGAGTCCGTAAGGGCTTATGCGGGTGAAATAGTCCCATGCGAGGAATACCGCACGCGGGTCCACGCGACCTATGCGGGTGAAATAGTCCCAGGAGTAGGATTGCTAAATGATACTGCGGGCGGGTGGTACTGCTTTGATCGTGAGCTTCCTATTTTATATTGTAAGGATACTACTATTTACTCTCATTGTTAGTAAGGCACAGTGTACTGTAATTTGATTATCATACATGTCTCCGGCTTTGATTTAGACTTATGATGTAATTACAGTATTTTCCAGTTTTACATACTTAGTACATATTTTGTATTGACCCCCTTCATCGGGGGCTGCGTTCATGCCGCAGGAAAGGGTAAACAGGTGGTGGATCCTCATTCTTAGGATCACTTATCAGACGTCAGAAGCTCCATTTATCCGAAGGCTTGTCTCTTTTGGTACAGTCTTTCCCTGATGTTGTAGATTTATGTACATTCAGGGGTATGGCGGGGCCCTGTCCATACGATTGTTATTCCTAAGTGCATGTATTCATATATGTGGTTGTAGTAGGCCAGGTTGTACAATTGTACTTTTGAGTATGTTTATATTAAGGCGGCCTTATCGGCCTTATCGGCTAGCCTGTGATGTTATTGTTTACACATGTGTTTATGTTGTGTATGTTCCGCTGCTATTCTCTGATGTATACCTAAACGGGGTGCCCAGGTAGGGCACCAATGCGATCGAGGTGGGTCGTGACAAAAGTGGTATCGAGCGATTAGTCCTCGGAAAGTGTCTGACCAGTGTCTAATAGAGTCTTGATTATCGGTGTGTTGTGCACCACATCTATAATCAGGAGGCTGCAGGACATTTAGGATTGGTTTCCATTCTTCTCTCTCTGAGATCGTGCAGTAGAGCTGTCTTATTAGGTTGAATCCTCTCTGACCTATTCTTATGAAACAGTTATGCCTCCATGGAAGGCGACCACGACCCAGAAGGGCAAGGCAGCAGCAGGAGCTGCTAGCGGTACTCGAAGGTTACGGACTCGAGCGCGAACTATACGAGGTAGTGGCGGGTCGGCGAGTTCACCACGCCGGCGATTAGAAGGCGAGCGGCGGTAGCTCGAGGTTCGGTGCGAGCCTCGATCCACGGCCGAGGCGAGTATAGAACTACGAGGCGGTCCGGTTATTGACCGATATAATGCGAGCGGCGCCAAGCGAGCAGCGGCTAACCTAGGTGGCGATTTGCGGATCCGGATTTTTGGGTTGTCATCCGCGAGTTTTATGGTTCGAGTGCGAGAGGATCGCGAGGAGTTCATTCGGCGGCTACGGCCGGACCATGCGAGTTCTTAGGGCTTGAGACAGTGCATTACGCTAGCCTCTTCTACCGGTTCTGCGATATTACGTTGGCTGGTTTGAGTCGTGGTTGCTTTCGAGAGGTGAGGATGCCGCTTCCGGTGTTTGGGAGGAGTTCTGAGGCCTTCATGGATCACTTTTGCCTCACGAGATGAGGAGAGCCGGGTAGATAGATTCTTGACCTTGAGGCGAGCAGGAGGACTATCGGGAGTATAGCCTAGAAGTTTGACTCATTGGCGGACATGCGCATACTATTGTAGGCGCATGGCGGATAGGGTTCATCGTTATGTGATGGGGCTAGGCCGTCATATGATTCTGCATGCTTGGGGTGGCTCTTGCCGGTATGGACATTGCCGGAGATGCGAGCCTATGCGCGGTATAGAGGATAGAGAGGAGGACCAGTTGACTCGGGGCGGCCCAAGAGGCGGGACATCGAGTCTCGGGGCGATTTTGGCGGACAACCTCGGCCGTGACGGGTCCACTTTCCGGCCGGCCGAGTGCTCCGTCCACGGTTTTACGGCGGGAGTCCGATCAGCCCAGTCATTCGGGAAGCGGTCGAGCTCCGGGACTTGAGGTTTTAGGGAGGCGAGAGATAAATCGCCGTCGAGGCCACCCACATCTCGGTGTGCTTGATGCGGTGATCGCACCCGAGCGAGTGTCGTGTTCTGCGAGAGCTTGTTACTCTTGTGGCGGTGGGCCATTTGAAGAAGATTGTCCATGAGAGCGGCATGGGTGGTGCGGTGTAGCCAGCGGGATCGATTCTTTGGGTCTTCCTCTCCTTCGTGGTTATGCGCCCGAGGCGGGGTACTCACGGGACGGCAGGCGCGGTAAGTCGTGGTGGTGGTTCCAGTTCTAGCGGTCCACAGAACCACATATATTCTCTAGCCAGCCGCCAGGATCAGGAGGTTTCCCCTGATGTCGTCACTGGTACATTATTGATTTCAGACTGTGATGTTTATGCTTTGATAGATCCAGGTTCTACCTTGTCCTATGTGTCCCCTCTTATTGCGGGTAGAATCGGGATAGAGCCGGTGTCGATAGAGCCTTTTGAGGTAGCTACGCCAGTGGGTGATTCAGTGTTAGCTGAGCGGGTGTATAGAGGTTGTCCAGTGTTTATTTACAGTCGTCAGACCCTTGCAGACTTGATAGAGTTGGAGATGACAGATTTTGATTGTTATACCCCGTATTTTCAGAGTATGTACGTAAGGACGTACGTAGAAAATTTGAAACTTGTACTAAGGCTTGGCCGAATTAATTTTGTTCACAACACCCGTTTAGAGTCGTTTTTCGACGAAATGTTTTCACAGCTTTCGTAGGGGAATTTCCGGCTATGTCATTTTTAATTTTTGCGGATTTTTAGAGGCGAAGCGTGTTGGGCCAACAAGAGGCGCCACTTGGCACCCTCCCATTGGCGGACGTAAGGGCTCGGATTGGGCGAAATGGAGGTGTAGTTGGTAGGATATTTTGTGTGTTAGTTGGTCGAGGACACGTGGGTGAATCTTGGCCTACACTTTCTTGCACTTGGCAAGATCTTGTCCATTGGTTGGCCTTCACTTGACATATAAATACCCCGTCCCTTTGAATACTTCTTCATCCAAAAAAATCTCTAAGTCTTGAGAGCTCCCCCTTGGCCGAGAGTAGCGCCACTCCTAGTAGGGTGGCGTAGTGGTACCCACTAGCCTAGTTGCTTTCGTATAATACCTCTCTTGGTAGAAATACTCTCAAAGTATTGTTATAATGCCCAAATTACCTTAGCAGTATACCTTGTTGTATTAAGGTTATACTATCTGAAAATGCCAGAAATACTATTATACTTAGTCGGTCCACAAAATCGAAACCACAGGACAATCTCCATGGTTTGTTGGAGTAGTATGTAGAAGTTGGTTAGAACTTCTAAGGGTTGGTTGGAGCGGGTTGGAGCGGAGTTGGAGCTAAGCGATTGCCCGGGATCGACTTTAACTAGGATAATTATGGGCTTATCGAGGTAATTATCTTGTCCTATTGTAATTGGAAATTACGTATTGTTAGAATATATAGTTGAAGTATACTATATATAGTCTTGAGCGTAGTTATCGGCAATGTCTTTTGACTTAAGCTTTGAATAATACTTACGGCAATGTCTTGCGACTTAAGCCCGAATTTAAAGAAGATCTTGAATAATTACATAGGTGTATTACGGTGAACTTGTGTAGTAGTAGTGGAGTAGAATTGTACCAGTTAGGGTTAGGCGTATAACCCCTGGTTGGCTTGGTAGCGGCCTCGATAGAGGAGGAGATTTCTGTTGTTGCGGGGAGGTCTTTGCGAATTTTACGTAGAATGTTCTACGAGGATCTAAATGTTAATAAGCGCCTTGTGGCCTTATAGGTTGAAGTACTACGTGTGGCGCGATCTACTTGGCTTAGGAGTAGCCGACGGTTGGAAGTACTTGGGCGTTTGCTATTAGTCGATACTCGTCGCGAGGTATGTGAACCTCTTCCTATCTCTTCTAGCATGATATGTGTGAACTATGTAGTACGGTAGACGTCATGTGCTAAATGTATTTGATTGGTTTAAAACATAAAGTGTTATAACGACTTTATGGGAAGTTGGTTATAACGACTTTACATTGGTAAGAAAATACTTGTGGTTTTAAAAGGTAAGCGATTTGAACTATAAGCGGCGTGTTATGTGTTAATAAAGAACTTGAAGTATTTCAAAAGATTTTTGAATCATTTGAAAGAAGAAGTAATACTTGATTTGTTTGAAAACTTAAGAGTTATGCTAGCTTTATGGAAAGTTAGGTATAACGTCTTAAGAATGTTTTCTTGATTTTGGAAATCGAATGTGTATCGACAAACCAACTGCGGCGTTTATAAGAGGAAATGTTTTAATAATTAAGTATTATTAAAACCGAGAAACTTCCATCTGCATAGAAGCTAAGATGAGACAAAATGATATTTCTAGATCATGGTCATTGTAATAAGATTGTTATAAACAAGAATATCCTACTCACATATAAGACTTATGTTTCTCAGATAGTTTAAAGGAGAATTATATTCTTAAATGAATAAGACTATGAACTACGAAACCTTTCTAAAATGAGAAACTTGAACATTGGAAATTAGGCAAACTTGATCATTGGAAAAGAATGTTGCTACTTGATTTTACAAAAAGAAGTAATTGATTTACTTTAAAAGGATAGTCACTCTATTTTATACTACGGGTATTGTGTGACATTGTGAAAGTAACGTATCTTTTAAAGAGTTAATGTATGAAGTACTTTGGGGATAAAACCCCGAACTTGTTGGCATATAGTAGAAAGTACCTTGTGTGTATAACTTGATTGTGTTGGTTTGTGATAGCCTGGTAATACTTTCTTGTTGATTGATAAGTAAACATGCTAGGATGCTACGTGTGTTAGTATCTTGTGATGTTGTGTAAAGGGGTTTCCTTTGTTGTGCTTATGTTGCTTAACGATAAGCTGTTGTGTTAGTATTTTACATCACTCATCTCTTGAGATGATTCCGGGATTAAGCGCCCTCCGTCTGGGGTAGACTCAGGTGGGTCGATGGACCTATGATTCGAGAATACCTCATGCAGGTCCCAGGGGCCTATGCGGAGCTACGAGAGTTCCAGGTTAGTGTGCGTCCTTTATGGGCATGCGGTCCATGTGGCCATGCGGACTGCGAAGTCCAGGACGATGCCGGGGAGTAGCTACCCTCGATGCGGGGAATACCTCATGCGGGCCGATGAGATTGGCCTATGCGGAGCTGCGGGAGTTCCAGGGTTAGACGCGTACATTGATACTGCGGGCAAGTGGCCAGCTTTGATCATGTGACGGTCTAGACAGATCTTATGATACAGTTCATGACCTTGTTGGTACTGTGGGTTTTTAGTAGTCGGCTATGCCTTCGTACTTACCGTCTGATTTTATTATGACACAGTGGGACACGGTGTTCATGTGTTCCTTAGTGCTTTTATATCATGCATTGCCGGCAGTGAGGAAGGTATTCCACGGGCATGATTGATGTTGTGGGCCTGAGACCCATTGTTATACTTGAGTGATGACTTGAGGGCGTGAGTCCCTGACTTGACATGACTGCTTTGTTGTAAACTGTAGTTTGGTTATCATACATGTCTCCTGCTTTATATGACTGCTATGATTTCATTTCTGATATGTATTTTGATTTCACATACTAATTTTTGTTATCTTGACCTCGCCCGAAGCTGCGTTCATGCCGCAGTTGAGGTACACCGATCGTTGATCCTTGCTCTCGAGTCACGATTTGAGCGTTAGGAAGCTCGTTTCTCGGAGGCTTATCGGTGGTATAGTCCCTGTCGTAGTAAGTGTTTACATTCGAGGGTTTGGCGGGGCCCGCCATGGTTGTCATATCATTCGTAGAAGTGCAGTAAATCTTGTTGTGGCGGGGTTTGTAAAAGGATTAAAGCTGTTCATGTTGAAAAAGTTGTCATTTATATATATGCCGAAAGCGAAGTTTTCTCAGTTATTGTTTCATATTTCATAATATGTCTTGTATCGTTTATGTTCACGATTACTCGATGTTGTATCACTAGGGTGCCCGGTAAGGCACGATCATGGGCAGGCAGGTCGTGACAAAAGTGGTATCGAAGCGATTAATCCTCGGAAAGTGTCTGAGCCGTATCGATGAAGTCTTGATTATCGGTGTGTTGTGCACACCAATAATCGTGAGGCTATAGGGTATTTAGGATTGGTTTCTATTCTTCTCACTCTGAGATCGTGCCTTAGAGTTGTGTTGTAAGTTGGACCTCCGACGTATTTCTTTCCACTTACGTTATGCCTCGCGTAGGCAACCCGCCGGGGAGGGCAAAGCGGCCAGAGGCTGCGAGTAGAGTTCGGAGGGTGGCGAGGGCAGCCCAATCATTACCTAGGGTAATGCTTCATTCGGGAGTTTTGCGGCGTCACTAGCCCATGAGTTTGGCAGCGTGGCGGTTCCAGCTGCGGCCATGATATTTGAACGCCAGTTCCACGGCCAGAGCAGTGAATATAGAGTGCAAAAGAAGCGACCACATTACTAGCTATAGATTTGGCTACCAGAGTATACCGATGTCTGCGAGTCTTGAGGACTATCTAAAGAGGTTGTGCAAGAGTAATTCTTGATTGGGCTTGAGCATGGCACGTATGCGGGCTTATGCGCGGTGGCCGGCGTAGAGATCGGCGGGTTAAAGGGCGACGAGAGGAGGGCGAGCGGCGAGTCCTTTGGTAACTTTCGAGGCAAGTCGCCTCACCAGTGATTTGATATGCACCTCGCGATGCAGTGGTCTTCCACGGATATCGGGACTTTCGGAGTATCGGAGTTGGTCGAACTCCGGGGCTTCCGGTTCACGCGATGTGACGTCATCGGGAATGTCGTCTTTTAGTTGGTACTTGTTGTACTGCGGCCGTCGGGGCCATGTGTCGAGAGAGTGTCCTTGTAGGAGGACTTAGCCTTGAGTTGGTGGGTAGTTCGTCATCTTCCTTAGCTATGCGCCTACAGGCGAGTTTGATTTGAGCGACTAAGGGAGTGAAGCGGTAGATATAGATATATCTTTAACCTCAGAGATCGTATGTGTGATAAGGTGAGTATACCTTAAGTGCTATGTTACGATAACGATGTGTTAGTCGTGATTAGATCATGGTTGTTTAGCGAGTAAGATTTTGGGGATAGAGAAGGTGTGAGCCTTAGAGCTTTTCGTAGAGACCTTAGAGGTGAGGCCATCTCGAGAAAGGTGTAGTGTTATGTTTGACCCTTATCGGAAGTGCATAGTGCACGTGAGTTATGTTTGGGATAGGTCCCTAGTAGTGTGGAATGAAAGGGGTAGTTGAGCTAAGAAGACCGCTAGGTTTTGAAAGCGTGATTTGTGAGATTGTTCGAATCGGGAGCTAGTCTTGCGCGGCGTTGCGGGTCGGGTTGAGACCACGTTGCGGGTCAACCCGCGGCATGTTTGGTAGTGGGTCGGGTTGTGGTGGTCACTTGTGTTAGGGTTGTGAGGGTGTTAGGCCCAAGTTTAGTTAACGTGCAGCGTTCGTGGATCGTTCGACCGATGGTCGGGCGATGGGGCAGCCCATCGTGTCTTTCGATCGGGGCCGTTGCTCGGCAGTGATGTTAGGTCAGAAAGGTTGAAAGGCTGCACGGGGTGCCTACCTTCACCTTATGTCAGACAGTGGAGCCCAGGGTAGGGCTGTTGTTGTTTCTGGAAGTTTTGCCAAGCATGTGATAAGAACTCAGGTGAGTCTCAGAATCGCATTCGCCCTCGGGCCAGTGTTTGGATTTCAGGGATAGTTGTGGGGATTGTTGTCTCCTATGGAGGTAGTGTTTAAGCTACCATTTCAGTGTTCGGATGTCGCCTTTTGAGGCCTTGCAGGGGCGGATGTGTAAGTCACCGGTCGAATGGTTCGATGTTGGCAAGATTCAGATAGTTGGTTCAGGCTTGTTCCAGCAGACTGTGGATAGAGTAAAACTTGTCTAGAAGAGGTTCTGGCAGCTCAGAGAAATTGTGCGGATAATCGGCGACGACGCTTAGTTGAGTTCGTGGTCGGTCTTCTTGAAAGTACCACCCGGGTGGGTGTGGCGAGTTTTGGAATACGAAGGAACTTAGCGTGTTACTTTGGGCCCTTTGAGTTCATGTGAAGGATAGGCGGGTTGCCTATATGTTAGCTTTCTTGCCGTCCGACTTAGGAGGCGGTATGTCGTCTTTCGTATTGTTATGATCGGAAAGTATCGGAGATCCATCGAGTATTCGATTAATGATGACCACGTTAGGGATAGTAACCGAGTTTTGGAAAGCAGGCGATGTCGAATGTGGTAAGAGTTCGAGTGTACGGCATCCTCAGGGATCGCAAGCAGCCCGGTACCATTTGTTGGATCGTCGGAGCAAGGCTCGCGACAAAGTGACAAAAGTGGTACTATTTGTTGGTCGCTTTGAGAAGGTTAATGCCTCGAGCAAAGTGACAAAGTGGTATCTACGACGAGTAAAGAGAAGCGGCGTGTATGGCGGGCATAGATGTGATCATTTCTTTTGTAAAGAGAAGGTGCGAAGGAAGTATATTTTAGACCCCGGTGAGGATTGTTTTGTGGTGATGATTAGAGGTGTTTCCTCGTGGACTTTGATGTAAGTATTTACGCAGGTGCTTCTGTGGCCAGCGGTGGCAGGATTGTTCTCGTAAGTATAGTAGTGAAGACTATCTTGGTGCACGTTTGTTTGAGACTTAGAAGGAACATTCTGACGAATGTTTCTAAGGAGGAGAATGTTATACCGTATTTTCGAGTATATGCGTAAGGATGTGCGTAGAAAATTTGAAACTTGTACTAAGGCTTGGCGAATTAATTTTGTTCACAACACCCGTTTAGAGTCGTTTTTCGGCTAAACGTTTTCCACGACTTCGTAGGGAATTTCCGCAATGTCATTTTTAATTTTTGCGGATTTTTCCGAGAGACGAAGCGTGTTGGGCCAACAAGAGGCGCGCCAGGCACCCTCCCGTTAGCGGACGTAAGGGCTCGGTTGGGACGAAATGGAGGTGTAGTTGGTAGGATATTTTGTGTGTTAGTTGGTCAAGGACACATGGGTGAATCTTGGCCTACACTGCCTTGCACTTGCAAGATCTTGGCCATTGGTTGGCCTTCACTTGACCTATAAATACCCTCTTCCTTTGAAGACTTCTTCATCCAAAAATCTCTAAGTCTTGAGAGCTCCCCATTTCGTGAGGCCCCCTTGGCGAGAGTAGCGCCACTCCTAGTAGGGTGGCGTAGTACCCACTAGCCTAGTTGCTTTCGTATAATACCCACTCTCTTGGTAGAAATACTCTCAAAAGTATTGTTATAATGCCCAAATTACCTTAGCCGTATACCTTGTTGTATTCTAAGGTTATACCTATACGAAAATGCCCAGAAATACTATTATACTTCCGTCAGTCACAAAATCGAAACCCTAAGGAAAATCTCCATGGTTTGTTGGAGTAGTATGTAGAAGTTGGTTAGAACTTCTAAGGGTTGTTTGGAGCGGGTTGAGCGCGGAGTCGAGCTAAACGATTGCCCAGGATCGACTTTAACTAGGATAATTATGGGCTTATCGAGGTAATTATCTTGTCCCTCTATTGTAATTGGAAATTACGTATTGTTAGAATATATAGTTGAAGTATACTATATATAGTACTGAACGTAGTTATCGGCAATGTCTTTTGACTTAAGCCTGAATAATACTTACGGCAATGTCTTGCGACTTAAGCCCAATTTAAAGAAGATACCAATCGTAATTACATATGTATTACATGAGACTTGTGTAGTAGTACCGTGAGTAGAATTGTACCCGTTAGGGTTAGACGATAACCCCGGTTGGCTTGGTAGCCGCCTCGATAGAGGAGGAGATTTACGCCATGTGAGGTATGCCACGAATTTTCTCGTAGAATGTTCTACGAGGATCTAAATGTTAATAAGCGTCTTGTGGCCTTATAGGTTGAAGTACTACGTGGCGCGATCTACTTGGCTTAAGGAGTAGCCGACTTGGAAGTACTTGAGCGTTTGCTATTAGTCGATACTCGTCGCGAGGTATGTGAACCTCTTCCTATCTCTTCTAGCATGATATGTGTGAACTATGTAGTACGGTGACGCGTACGTGCTAAATGTATTTGATTGGTTTAAAACATAAAGTGTTATAACACTTTATGGGAAGTTGGTTATAACAACTTTTTGGTAAGAAAATACTTGTGGTTTTTAAAAAGGTAATCGATTTGAACTATAATCGGCGTGTTATGTGTTAATAAAGAACTTGAAGTATTTCAAAAGATTTTTGAATCATTTGAAAAAGAAGTAATACTTGATTTGTTTTGAAAACTTAAGAGTTATGCTAGCTTTATGGAAAGTTAGGTATAACGTCTTAAGAATGTTTTACTGATTTTGGAAATCAGAATGTGTATCGACAAACCACTGCAGCGTTTATAAGAGGAAATGTTTTTAATAATTAAGTATTATTAAAACCAGTAGAAACTTCCATCTGCATAGAAGCTAAGATGAGACAAAATGATATTTCCTAGATCATGGCCGCTGTAATAAGATTGTTATAAACAAGAATATCCTACTCACATATAAGACTTATGTTTCTCAGATAGTTTAAAGGAGAATTATATTCTTAAATGAATAAGACTATGAACTACGAAACCTTTCTAAAATGTGAAACTTGAACATTGGAAATTAGGCAAACTTGATCATTGGAAAAGAATGTTGCTACTTGATTTTACAAAAAGAAGTAATTGATTTACTTTAAAAGGATAGTCACTCTATTTTATACTACGGGTATTGTGTGACATTGTGAAAGTAACGATCTTTTAAAGAGTTAATGTATGAAGTACTTTGGGGATAAAACCCGAACTTGTTGGCATATAGTAGAAAGTACCTTGTGTGTATAACTTGATTGTGTTGGTTTGTGATAGCCCGTAATACTTTCTTGTTGATTGATAAGTAAACATGCTAGGATGCTACGTGTTAGTATCTTGTGATGTTGTGTAAAGGGGTTTCCTTTGTTGTGCTTATGTTGCTTAACGATAAGTCATTGTGTTAGTATTTTACATCACTCATCTCTTGAGATGATTCCGGTTAAGGCGCCTCCGTCGCGGGTAGACTCAGCGGTCGATGGACCTATGATTCGAGAATACCTCACGCAGTCCTGTGGGCCTATCGCGAGCTACGAGAGTTCCGAGTTAGTGTCGCCCTTATGGCCATGCGGTCCATGTGGCCACGCGGATCAGAAGTCCGTGACGACGCCGGAGTAGATACCCGACGCGGAATACCTCACGCGGCCGATGAGATTGGCCTATCGCGGAGTCGCGGAGTTCGAGGTTAGACGCGTACATCGATATCGCGCAAGTGGCCGGCTTTGATCATGTGACGGTCTAGACAGATCTTATGATACAATTCATGACCTTGTTGGTACTGTGGGTTTTTAGTAGTCGGCTATGCCTTCGCATTTACCCCGTCAGTTTTATTATGACACGCGGGACCCGTGTTCATGTGTTCTCGTGCTTTTATATCATAGATCGCCAGCCGGCGAGAAGGTATTCCACGCATGATTGATGTTGTGGGCACGAGACCCATTGTTATACTTGAGTGATGACTTGAGGCGTGAGTCCACGACTTGACATGATCGCTTGTTGTAAATCGTAGTTTGGTTATCATACATGTCTCCCGCTTTATATGATCGCTATGATTTCATTTACGATGTATTTTCAGCCATACATACTGCACTGTTATGCGACCTCTTCGGGGCCGTTCATGCCGCAGTTGAGGTACACCGCCGTTGATCCTAGCTCGTGGTCACGCCAGCGTTGGGAAGCTCCGTTTCTCGGAGGCTTATCATGGTATAGTCCCCGTCGTAGTAAGTGTTTACATTCGTGGGTTTGGCGGCCCCGCCCCGCCACGGTTGTCATATCATTCGTAGAGGTCCAGTAATCTTGTTTGTGGCGGTGGTTTGTAAAAAGGATTAAACTGCTCATGTTGAAAAAGTTGTCATTTATATATATGCCGAAAGGCAAGTTTTTCTCGATTATTGTTTCATATTTCATAATATGTCTTGTATCGTTTATGATCCGACACTCGATGTTGTATCACTAGGGTGCCCGGTAAGGCACGATCCACGTCCTAACCGGTCGTGACAAAAGTGGTATCGAAGCGATTAATCCTGAAAGTGTCTACGCATCAGATCCGCAGTTCTTGATTATCGGTGTGTTGTGCACCACACCAATAATCGTGAGGCTATAGGATATTTTAGGATTGGTTTCTATTCTTCTCACCGAGATCGTGCCTTAGAGCGTGTTGTAAGTTGGACCTCTAACGTATTTGTTTCCTACCGCTATGCCTCCGCGTAGGCAACCCGAGCCCGGGAGGGCAAGGCAGCGGAGCCGCGAGTAGAGTACTGAGGTTACGTGGCACAGCCCAATCATCACCAGGTGGTGCTTCATTCGGGAGTTTTGCGGCGTCACTAGCCCCAAAGAGTTTAGTACTGGGCGGTTCCTCTGCGCCATGACATTTGAACCTTCGCCCACGGCCGAACAGAGAATTTAGATTGCAAAGAGGCCAATTCACATTAGCTATAGATTTGGCTACCAGAGAGTATACCGATGTACCGCGAGTCTTGAGGACTATCTAAAAGAGGTTGTGCAAGAGTAATTCTTCATTGGGCTTGAGCATGGCCTGTATGCGGGCTTATGCGCGAGGCCGAGAAGCGTAGAGATCGACGGTTAACGGGCGACGCAGAGGGCCAGAGCCGCAAGGTCCTTTGGTAACTTTCGAGGCAAGTCGCCTCACCAGCAGTTTTGCTATGCACCTCTGCCAGTGCAGAGTGGTCTTCCACAGATTTCAGGACGTTCGGGGTGTGCAGGAGTTGGTCAGAACTCGTGGCTTCCGCTCATTAGCGATGCACGCCATCCCGGAATGTCGTCTTTTAGTTGGTACTTGTTGTACTACGACCGTCCGGTCCGATGTCGATGGGGTGTCCTAGGAGGACTTAGCCTTCGTGATCGTGGGTAGTTCGTCATCTTCCTTAGCTATGAGCCCTACGTGGCGTGTTTGATTTGAGCGACTAAGGAGTGAAGCAGAGATATAGATATATCTTTAACCCTGCAGAGATCGGTATGTGTGATAAGGTGAGTATACCTTAAGTGCTATGTTCGATAACAATTGTGTTAGTCGTGATTAGATCATGGTTGTTTAACCGAGTAAGATTTTGGGGGATAGAGAAGGTGTGAGCCTTAGAGCTTTTTACGTAAAGACCTTAGAGGTGAGGCCATCTCGAGAAAAGGTGTAGTGTTATGTTTGACCCTTATCGGAAGTGCATAGTGCACGTGAGTTATATTGGGATAGGTCCCTAGTAGTGTGGAATGAAAGGGGGTAGTTGAGCTAAGAAGACCGCTAGGTTTTCGAAACGTGATTAGTGAGATTGTTCCGGATCGGGGAGCTAGTATTGTGCGCGTTGCCGGGTCGGGTTGAGGCCACGCCATGGTCAACCCGCGGCATGTTTGGTGGTGGGGTCAGGTTGTGGTGGTCCCGCCTTGTGTTAGGGTTGTGAGGGTGTTAGGCCCAAGTTTAGTTAACCAGCGTACGAGTTCGTGGATGCGTTCGACCAGTGGTCGGGCCGATGGGGGCAGCCCATCGTGTTCTTCGGTCAGGACCGTTTACTCGGCTGTGTTGAGTTATCAGAAAGGTTGTAGGGCTGCACGAGGTGCCTACCTACACCTTAAGACAGACAGTGGAGCCCAGGGTAGGGCTGTTGTTGTTTCTGGAAGTTTTGCCAAGCATGTGTTAAGAACTCAGGTGAGTCTCGACCGCATTCGCCTCTGCCGTGTTTGGATTTCAGGATAGTTGTGGGATTGTTGTCTCCTGTGGAGGTAGTGTTTAAGCTACCATTTCGGTGTTCGGATGTCGCCTTTTGAAGCCTTGTAGGGCGGAAGTGTAAGTTGCCGGCCGATTGGTTCGATGTTGGCAAGGTTCGATAGTTAGTTCGAGCTTGTTCCGGTCGGTGGTTAGTGTGACGAGTTTTGGTATAACAAAGGAACTTAGCCCGTGTTACTTTGGGCCATTTTGAGTTCATGTGAAGGATAGGCCAGGTTGCCTATATGTTAGCTTTTGCCGTCCAACTTAGGAGGCAGTACGTCCGGTCTTTCGTATTATTATGTTCGGGAAAGTATCGGAGATCCATCCAGAGTGTTCCCAGTTAATGATGACCACGTTAGGGATAGTAACCCCGAGTTTTGGAACCGGCCGTGACGTAACGTGGTAAGAGTTCGAGTGTACGACATCCTCGGGATCGCATGCACCCGGCACCATTTGTTGGAGTCGAGCAAGGCTCGCGACAAAGTGACAAAAGTGGTACCATTTGTTGGGTCGCCTGAGAAGGTTAATGCCTCAGGCAAAGTGACAAAGTGGTATCTACGACGAGTAAAGAGAGAAGCGAGCATGTATGGCGAGCATAGGTGTGATCATTTCTTTTGTAAAGAGAAGGTGCGAAAGAAGTATATTTTAGACCCCGGTGAGAAGTGTTTTGTGGTGATGATTAGAGGTGTTTTCTCGTGGACTTTGATGTAAGCATTTTGCGCGGATGGTTCTGTGGCCAGGTATGGCAGGATTGTTCTCGTAAGTATAGTAGAGAAGACTATACTGGCGCGTGTTTGTTTTGAGACTTAGAAGGAACATTCGGGACGAATGTTTCTAAGGAGGGGAGAATGTTATACCCCGTATTTCCAGAGTATGTACGTAAGGACGTACGTAGAAAATTTGAAACTTGTACTAAGGCTTGGCCGAATTAATTTTGTTCACAACACCCGGTTAGAGTCGTTTTCGACTAAACGCTTTCACGCCTTTCGTAGGGAATTTCCGCTATGTCATTTTTAATTTTTGCGGATTTTTCCGAGAGACGAACGTGTTGGGCCAACAAGAGGGCGCCACTTGGCACCTCCCATTGGCGGACGTAAGGGCTCTGATTGACGAAATGGAGAGTGTAGTTGGTAGGATATTTTGTGTGTTAGTTGGTCGACACACGGGTGAATCTTGGCCCTACACTTGCCTTGCACTTGGCAAGATCTTGGCCATTGGTTGGCCTTCACTTGACCTATAAATACCCCTTCCCTTGAAGACTTCTTCATCCAAAAAATCTCTAAGTCTTGAGAGCTCCTCCCCATTTCGTGAGGCCCTCGCCGGCAGTAGCGCCCACTCCTAGTAGTGTGCTAGGTACCCCTAGCCTAGTTGCTTTCGTATAATACCCCCTGTGGTGTAGAAATACTCTCAAAAGTATTGTTATAATGCCCAAATTACCTTAGCCAGATACCTTGTTGTATTCTAAGGTTATACCTATACTGAAAATGCCCGAAATACTATTATACTTCCTACCACAAAACCGAAACCCTAGGAAAATCTCCATAGTCCGTTGGAGTATTGTGTAGAAGTTGGTTAGAACTTCTAAGGGTGGTTTAGACCGGGTTGGAGCGCTGAGTCGAGCTAAACGATTGCCCAGATCGACTTTAACTAGGATAATTATGGGCTTATCGAGGTAATTATCTTGTCCTCTATTGTAATGGAAATTACATATTGTTAGAATATATAGTTGAAGTATACTATATATAGAATCAACGTAGTTATCGCAATGTCTTTAGACTTAAGCTGAATAATACTTACGCAATGTCTTGCGACTTAAGCCTGAATTTAAAGAAGAATCTTGAATCAGTAATTACATGTCAGACATTACGAGACTGTGTAGTAGTACCGTGAGTAGAATTGTGCAGTTAGGTTAGACGTATAACCCCGGTTGGCTTGGTAGCCGCCTCGATAGAGGAGGAGATTTACGCTGTCATGTGGGGAGGTCTGCCAATTTTCGGTAGAATGTTCTACGATGAGATCTAAATGTTAATGTCGCCAGGCCTTATAGGTCAAGTACTACGTGTGGCGCGATCTACTTGGCTTAAGGAGTAGCCGGTTGGAAGTACTGAGCGTTTGCTATTAGTCGATACTCGTCGCGAGGTATGTGAACCTCTTCCTATCTCTTCTAGCATGATATGTGTGAACTATGTAGTACGGTGACGCGTACATGTGCTAAACGTATTTGATTGGTTTAAAACATAAAGTGTTATAACGGCTTTATGGGAAGTTGGTTATAACAGCTTTATGTTGTTAGAAAATACTTGTGGTCTTTAAAAGGTAACTGATTTGAACTATAACTGGCTTGTTATGTGTTAATAAAGAACTTGAAGTATTTCAAAAGATTTTTGAATCATTTTGAAAGAAGAAGTAATACTTGGTTTTTGAAAAACTTAAGAGTTATACTAGCTTTATGGGAAGTTAGGTATAACGGCTTAAGAATGTTTTTGATTTGAAATCGTAATGTATCGACAAACCAACTGCGGCGTTAATAAAAGGAAATGTTTTGACTAATTAAGTATTATTAAAACCAGTAGAAACTTCCATCTGCATAGAAGCTAAGATGAGACAAAATGATATTTCCTAGATCACGGCTGCTGTAATAAGATTGTTATAAACAAGAATATCCTACTCACATATAAGACTTATGTTTCTCAGATTGTTTAAAAGAGAATTATATTCTTAAATAAATAAGACTATGAACTACGGAACCTTTCTAAAATAAGAAACGTGAACATTTGAAATTAGGCAAACTTGGACGTTTGGAAAATAATGTTGTTACTTGATTTTACAAAGGTAAGTGTTTTGGTTTATTTAAAAAGATACCACTTCATTTTATACTACGGGTATTGTGTGACTTATGTGATAGCAACGGATCTTTTTAAAGATTTAATGTATGAAGTACTTTCGGGGTAGATACCCGAACTTGTTAGCTTAAAGTACCTTGTGTGTATAACTTGATTGTGTTGGTTTGTGATAGCCTTGTAATACTTTCTTGTTGATTGATAAGTAAACATGCTAGGATGCTACGTGTGTTAGTATCTTGTGATGTTGTGTAAAGGGGTTTTCCTTTGTTGTGCTTATGTTGCTTAACGATAAGCTGTTGTGTTAGTATTTTACATCACTCATCTCGAGATGATTCCGGTTAAGCCTCATCCACGCGGGTAGACTCAAAGCGGTCGATGGACCTATGATTCGAGAATACCTCACGCAGTCCCGAGGCCTATGCGAGCTACGAGAGTTCCGTGTTAGTGTCGTCCTTTATGGGCACGCGGTCCATGGCCATGCGGATCGCGAAGTCGGGGCGATGCCGGAGTAGCTACCGATGCGGGAATACCTCATGCGGGCGATGAGATTGGCCTATGCGAGTCGCGAAAGTTCGGGCTAGACGCGCGCATTAGATACCGCGCAAGTGGCGCCTTTGATCATGCGTGACGCCTAGACAGATCTTATGATACGATTCACGACCTTGTTGGTACCGCTGGTGTTAGTAGTCGGCTATGCCTTCGCATTTACCTCATGCGTTTTCATTATAGCACGTGGGACCGGTGTTCATGTGTTCCTTGGTGCTTTTATATCATAAACCGCCAGCTGGCGGGCGTATTCCACGCATGATTGATATTGTGGCGTGAGACCCATTGTTATATTTGAGGATGACTGAGGCGTGAGTCCCCGACTTGATATGATCGCTTGTTTATCAGGAATCGTAGTTTTGTTATCATACATGTCTCCCGCTTTATATAGACCGCTATGATTTCATTTACGATATTTTCGTTTCACATACTGCACTGTTGCATCGACCTCTTCGGGCCGCGTCATGCCGCAGTAAAGGTACACCGCCGTTGATCCTCGCCTTAGGGTCACAGCGCTTGGGAAAGCTCCGTTTCTCCGGAGGCTTGTCTTGGTATAGTCCCCTGTTGTTGTAGGTGCTTACATTCAGGGGTATGACGGGGCCCTGTCCCATCGTTGTTGTCATATCATCCGTAGAGGTCTGTAGTACTATTGTGGGCAGGGTTTGTAAAAAGGATTAAACTGTTCATGTTGAAAAAGTTGTTATTTACATATATGCCGAAAGGCAAGTTTTTCTCAGATTATTGTTTCATATTTCATAATATGTCTTGTATCGTTTTATGTTCCGCTGATTACTCTGATGTTGTATCGCTAGGGTGCCCGGGGTAAGGCACCAGTCACGGGCCCGGAATCGGGTCGTGACAGAGGAGTAGACACTCGAACGATAAGAAATTTTGACAAGTCTTTGGATTATGTAATACCATAAATGGAGGTTGAACACCTGACTATAGGCTCTACAAACTGGGAAAGGAAAATCGGGTTACTACTTGACGAGATCAAGGAAATCTCCCCCCTAAATTGTGATTGACATGAAGTATTGGCCATGAGGCAAGCAAAGGAATCAAATCTAAGTTAGTGACCAAGTTTGGTTGCAACAGAGAAAGGGAAATAGGAACCATAATTGAGATTAAGGATACCCGAATATTTCGCAGGTATGAGAAAGGCTTTCAGTTATTGGAAGATAAGTGGACCACGACTACAGTTCTAAACCCTCCTGAGAGACTAGAGGGTTAGGTTATTATTGTAACACGTTGGGTGTTGGGCTAGGTTGTGTACTGACGCAACACGATAATGTTAGAGCCTATGTTTCCCGGCAGTTAGGGAAGCATGAGAGGAATTACACCACTCACGATTTAGAGTTGGCGGCAGTTAATCATGCCATGAAGATTTGGAGGCATGACATATATATAGACTTCATATGGACATTTGTGCAGACCACAAGAGCCTCCGGTATATCTTCAGACAGAGGCAGTTGAATTTGCGACAGAGACGGTGGTTAGAGTTACTCAAAAATTGTGAGATTGATATCCTATACCATCCGGGGAAGCCAAGACAGTTACATATGCTCTTAGTCGTGGATCTATGGGTAGTCTGCCAGATTGGACAGCCAGATAGACAGGACGTGGTCCGTGAGATTCATCAGCTACCGAGCCTAGGGGGTTCGATTATTTGTTTCCAAGGTTAATGAAGTTTAGATCCGAGAGGTTGCCGAGTCTTCCGTCGTTGAGGAGGTAAAGAGGCGACAGTATGAGGATCCAGTTATGATACAGTATCGAGATATGGCTCTCCGAGAAGAAAAGAGCCTGTTTGAGTAGCACCGGATGGGGTGCTGTGAGATGTGGATAGATTGTGTACCCTGCATCGCAGACTTGTCAGCAGGTTTTAGGGGAGGCACGCAGTGCTTATTGCTCTAATTGTTCGGGGTCGACTAAGTCGTGTCGTTACCTCGGATGTATGTATTGGTAAGATGGTATGAAGAGGGACGTAGCAGAGTTTTTGCTTAATGTCTGAATTAGTAGCAGGTCTAGGTTGAACACCAGAAGCGCAGTGGGCTATTATAGGCGATTTAGATCCCGACTTAGATATGGGAGGTAATTTAAATGGATCTTGTTACAGGGTGGCATCGTACTCAGAGGAAGTGCGACCCCCTGGGGGTCATAGTAAGCATCTTGTGAAACCACCGTGTTCTTCCTGATTGGGACCACTTACTCTACCGAGGTTTATGCTAACTTATATAGCGGGGAGATTGTGAGACCGCACGGGTTCCTACGTTTATGATGTCGCACATACGAGCTCGATTCGAATAACTTCGAGTTTTTTCGTAAGGATTAGGGACACGCTGGTCTCAGTGTTGCATTACATCCTCAGACCGATGGGCAGACAGAGCGTACTATCCAGGCACTTGAGGATAGGTTGCGGGCTGATATTGTTGATTTCAGAGTTAGCTGGGAGAATTATTTGCCTCTTGTTGAGTTACGTACGATAACAGATACCCTTCCAGTATTCGGATGGCCCTGTATGAGGCCTAGTATGTAAGAAAGTGTAGATCGCCGGTTGGTTGGTTCGACGTAGGCGAGGTTCAGCTATTTAGTCCAGACTTGATTCATGGGCCGTGGATAAGTAAGCTTATCCGGGAAAAATTATTAGTAAGCTCAGAGTCAGCAGAAGCTTTATGCAGATAACCGACGTTGACACATGGGGTTCAGGTTGACATTTTATATGAGTATTGTTATGTGGCCTTGTGTGGTATTATTGGTATGTAGGGGTTGTAAAAGAAGACTATGTCGCTATCTTTAAGTTTGACTCCCAAAAGAACATTCGGGGTCGAATGTTTCTAAGGGGGGAGGAATGTTACACCCCGGAATTCTAGGATATGTTTATAAGAACGTACGTAAGAACTCAAAAATGTTAAGATTTGAGACGAGTAAAAATTTATCAGAATTTTGGAATTTGTCGGAAAATGTAATATTGCGACGAACGGGAGGGAGACACGTGTCACCCCCCTTAGTGGTCATGGACGAATTATGCATGGGTAGAATGGTCATTTGACCATAATTAAGATGAAAGTCTTGCTAGGCTAAGAGCTTCACAACATTGACCAAGTCAATGAGCCCACATAGCATGATATTTAAATAAAATGCATCCAAGCCATTATTTGTTTTAATCTAGACCTTCCATTTGGTTATATAAGCTTCCTTAGTAGCAAGACAAGGCTTATCCCTGGTATTGTCGGTTGTTGTACATTCAGGGGTATGGAGGGGCCCTGTCCCGCCACATTTGTTATTCTTAGAGGTCTGTAGTCATGTCTAGTGGTTTGGGCTGTAAAGAAAGAATTGTAACTGATGTGAATTTTTGTTGTGTATGTTTTACGGAAGTTAGCCTTATCGGCTAGCCTGTTGATATATTATGTGTTACACCCCGTAAATTCAAGAGGTTAAGTTAAGAACATACGAAAGGAAATAAGATTTGAATTTGGAAAGTTGGGTTGGCAAAAGGGCGTGGGCAGACTTTCAGTAAACTTTGGAGAGGTATATCTCCTAGTTCTTTAGGAGTTTTGAAGTGTATTAAAAGATTAGTATGAAGTTCGCT
The DNA here is from genome assembly GCA_029844215.1 of Przewalskia tangutica. Classification (NCBI taxonomy): domain Eukaryota; kingdom Viridiplantae; phylum Streptophyta; class Magnoliopsida; order Solanales; family Solanaceae; genus Przewalskia; species Przewalskia tangutica. The sequence goes on from CM056726.1 coordinate 60,924,956, forward strand.
GAATCTAGTTTCCAACGCAACAAACCGTTCGTCGATAGGACATCGGAGTCAAAAGTTATGGAAGTTTCAAGTTTGCGCGCAATCGAGCAAAGCAGTTTTGTTCAGATGTATAGCGCGGCCGGAATCTGGCCGCGCGCCGTTGTTCGGGGTTCGCAGGGTTGCAGCCGCGCGGAATGCGCGGCGCGCGAATACAGGAACTTTTCTGAGCAGAAGCGAGGCGCGCGGGCCAGCGCGCGAGGCGGGATTTTTACGCAGCGACAAAGTAAAAACAGGGGATATTTTTGTTTTAAACCTATGGGAGGGTGACAAGTGTCCCTCCCATCATTTTTATCTGAAAGTGGTCCTATTTTAGGGCCAAGTCTTGGAAGACTTGGCCATTTCATTTCAAACCCTCCCAAGAAAGATCCTCTCCCTTCTCTCTTGATTTTTGAAGAAAACCTAGCCTAAGAGGAAATTTTTGGAGCGACGGCAAGAAAAAAAAGTGTGGGTAAACTTGTGTGAAGCGCTGGTGGGCGATTTTGACGGAATGAGGTGGAAGAAAAAGGGGCTTTTGTGGGCTATTCCTTAAGGTAAAAGTTTCCCCTTTCTCTTGGTTATTGTCACGACCCGATTCCGGGCCCGTGACTGGTGCCTTACCCCGGGCACCCTAGTGATACAACATCAGAGTAATCAGCGGAACATAAAACGATACAAGACATATTATGAAATATGAAACAATAATCTGAGAAAACTTGCCTTTCGGCATATATAAAAATGACAACTTTTTCAACATGAACAGTTTAATCCTTTTTACAACCCTGCCCACAACAAGATTACATGCACTTCTACGAAAGATATGACAACAACGACGGGGCCCGTCATACCCTCGAATGTAAGCACCTACGACAACAGGGACTATACCAAGATAAGCCTCCGAGAAACGAGCTTCCCAAAGCTGAATGTGACCCTAAGAGCTAGGATCAACGACTGGTGTACCTCAACCTGCGGCATGAACGCAGCCCGGGCGAGGTCGAGACAACAGTACCGAGTATGTGAAATCAAAATACATATCAGAAATGAAATCATAGCAGCCATATAAAGTAGGAGACATGTATGATAACCAAATTACGCTTACAACAAAGCGATCATGTCAAGTCGTGGACTCACGCCTCAAGTCATCACTCAAGTATAACAATGGGTCTCGTGCCCACAACATCAATCATGCCCGTGGAATACCTTCCTCACCGCGATCACATGATATAAAAGCACCAAGGAATACATGAACACCGTGTCCCACCTGTCATAATAAAACCGTGACGGTAAGTACGAAGGCATAGCCGACTACTAAAACCCACGCACTAACAAGGTCATGAATCAGATTATAAGATCTGTCTAGACGTCACATGATCAAAGCCGCCACTTGCCCGCAGTATCAATGTACGCGTCTAACCCTGGAACTCCCGCAGCTCCGCATAGGCCAATCACATCGCCCGCATGAGGTATTCCCGTCGAGGGTAGCTACTCCCGGCATCGCCCCGACTTCGCACCGCACGCCACACGGACCGCATGCCCATAAAGGACGTACACTAACACGAACTCTCAGAGTTCCGATAGCCCGGGACTGCATTTAGGTATTCTCGAATCATAGGTCCATCGACCACCGAGTCTACCCCAGACGGAGGGCTTAACCGGAATCATCTCAAGAGATGAATGCCACAATACTATCATAACGACTGATAGTTAATAAGCACAATCAAGGGAAACCCCTTTACACAAACATCACAAGATACTAACACACGTAGCATCCTAACACGTTTACTTATCAAAGCAATCAAGAAAGTATTACAAGGCTATCACAAACCAATACAATCAAGTTGTTCACACAAGGTACTTTCTACTACATGATTAACAAGATCGGGTTTTTATTCCCAAAGTACTTCATACATTAACTCTTTAAAAGATACGTTACTTTCACAGTGTCACACAATACCCGTAGTATAAAAATAGAGTGACTATCTTTTTAAAGTAAATCAATTACTTCTCTTTGTAAAATCAAGTAGCAACATTCTTTTCCAATGTTCAAGTTTGCCTAATTACCAATGTTCAAGTTTGCCTAATTTCCAATGTTCAAGTTTCTCAGTTTTCGAAAGGGTTTCGTAGTTCATAGTATTAATCACTTAAGAATATCATTCTCTTTTAAGCCATCTGAGAAACATAAGCCTTATATGTGAGTAGGATATTCTTGTTTATATAAATCTTATTACAGCAGCCATGATCTAGGAAATATCATTTTATCTCATCTTAGCTTCTATGCAGATGGAAGTTTCTACTGGTTTTAATAATACTTAATTATTCAAAACATTTCCTTTTTATTAACGCTGCAGTGGTTTGTCGATACACATTCTGATTTCAAATCAAGAAACATTCTTAAGCCGTTATACCTAACTTCCCATAAAGCTAGTATAACTCTTAAGTTTTCAAAACCAAATATTACTTCTTCTTTCAAAATGATTCAAAATCTTTTGAAATACTTCAAGTTCTTTATTAACACATAAAGCCGCTTATAGTTCTAATCGTTACCTTTTAAAACCACATGTATTTTCTTACCAACATAAAGTTGTTATAACCAACTTCCCATAAAGCCGTTATAACACTTTATGTTTTACACCAATCAAATACATTTAGCACACGTATCGCTCACCGTACTACATAGTTCACACATATCATGCTAGAAGAGATAGGAAGAGGTTAACATACCTCGCGACGAGTATCGACTAATAGCAAAACGCTCCAAGTACTTCCAAACGCGGCTACTCCTGCCAAGTAGATCGCGCCACACGTAGTACTTCAACCTATAAGGCCACAAGGCGCTTTATTAACATTTAGATCTCATCGTAGAACATTCTACCGAAAATTGGCAAAGACTCTCCCGCAACAACAGAAATCTCCTCCTCTATCTGGGCCGCTATCAAGCCAACCAAGGGGGTTATACATCTAACCCTAACTTGGTACAATTCTACTACTACAAGTTCATCAGTAATACATGTCCATGTAATTACAGTTCAAGATTCTTCTTTCAATTCAGCTTAAGTCGCAAGACATTGCGTAAGTATTATTCGGGCTTAAGCCAGGCATTGCCGATAACTACGCCGCCTATATATAGTATACTTCAACTATATATTCTAACGATATGCAATTTCCAATTACAATAGAGGACAAGATAATTACCTCGATAAGCCCATAATTATCCTAGTTAAAGTCGATCCTGGCAATCGTTTAGCTCTAACTCCGTCGCTCAACCCGCTCCAAACTACCCTTAGAAGTTCTAACCAACTTCTACATACAACTCCAACTAACCATGGAGATTTTCCTTAGGTTTCGGTTTGGTGACCGACGGTAAGTATAATAGTATTTCGGGCTTTTCAGATAGTATAACCTTAGAATACAACAAGGTATATGGCTAAGGTAATTTGGGCATTATAACAATACTTTGAGAGTATTTCTACCAAGAGGGGTATTATATGAAAACAACTAGGCTAGAGGGGTACCCCAGCTTAGCACCCCAAGGAGTGGGTGTATACCCTACTACCCCACTGTGGGGAACTCTCGCCAAGGGGGGAAGGCTTTTGGACGAGAACCACAAGGAGGGAGAGGAGGGATTTTAACACTTAGAAGATTTTAGGATGAAGAAAGTCTTCAACATAGGTGGTATTTATAGCCAACCAATGGCCAACCAATGGCCAAGATCTTGCCAAGTGCAAGGCAAGTGTAGGCCAAGATCTTGCCAAGTGCCCCTTAACCAACTAACACACAAATATCCTACCAACTAAAGCCATTCCAATCGGCCTGACAACCGAGCCTCACGTCCGCCTAATGGGAGGTGCCAAGTGGCGCCTCTTGTTGGCCCAACACGCTTCGTCTCTCGAAAAATCCGCAAAAATTAAAAATGACATAGCCGGAAATTCCCTACGAAGCCGTGGAAAACGTTTCGTCGAAAAACGACTCTAAGCGGGTGTTGTGCACAACTAATTTTCGCCAAGCCAATATTAAAAGTTTCAAATTTTCTACGCACGCCCCTTACGTGCATACTGGAAATACGGTATAACATTATCCTCCTTAGAAACATTCGTCGAATGTTCCTTCTAAGCCTCAAAAACAAACATGCGCCAAAGATAGTCTTCACTACTATACTTACGAGAACAATCCTTGCCACACATGGCCACAGAAACAACTTGCGCAAAAAGCTTACATCCAAGTCCACGAGGAAACACCTCTAACATCACCACAAAACACTTCTCACCGGGGTCTAAAATATACTTCCTTCGCACCTTCTCTTTACAAAAGAAAATGATCACATCTATGCTCGCCATACATGCTCGATTTTCTCTTTACTCGTCGTAGATACCACTTTGTCACTTTGCCTGAGGCATTAACCTTCTCAGCGACTAACAAATGGTACCGGCTGCGATCCCGAGGATGTCGTGACACTCAAACTCTTACCACATTCGATACGGCCGATCAAAACTCGGTTACTATCTCTAACGTGGTCATCATTAATCGGGAACACTCGATGGATCTCCGATACTTTCCCGATCATATCAATACGAAGACCGGACGTCTTCCTAAGTCGGACGGCAATTGCTAACATATAGGCAACCCGCCTATTCTTCACATGAACACAAAAGGGCCCAAAGTAACTCGGGCTAAGTTTTCTCCGCTTCAAAACTCGTCACACCCTAACCGGTGGTATTTTCAAGAAAACCGACCGTCAACTCAACTCTGGCGTCGCCGATTATCCGCATCGATTTCTCCGAGCTGCCGTAACCTCTTCTATACAAGCTTTACTCTCCACGGTCCGGAACAAGCTGAACCAACTAATCAACCTTGCCAACATCGAACCAATCGACCGGCATTTACACTTCCGCCCCTACAAGGCTTCAAAAGGCAACATCCGAACACCGAAATGGTAGCTTAAACACTCCTCCACAGAGACAACAATCCCACGACTACCCGAAATCCACATGCGGCGAGGCGAATGCGATCGGAGACTCATCGGGTTCTTAACCTGCTGGTAAAACTTTTAGAAAACGAAAATAGCCACACACGGGCTTCACTGCGACATAAGGTGAAGGTAGGCACCGTGCAGCCTTACAACCTTTACGATAACTCATCACGGCCAAGTAAACGGTCCCGAAGAACACGATGGGCTGCCCCATCGGCCCGACCACCGGTCGACGCGTCCACGAACTCGTCTGGTTAACTAAACTTGGGCCTAACACCCTCGTGACCTACCACGCGGGACCACCACAAACCCACCCACCACCAAACGGCCGCGGGTTGACCGCATCACGGCCTCAATCCGACCGTCAACGAGCACAACACTAGTTCCGATCCCAGCAGCCTCACTAATCACGTTACGAAAACCTAGCGGTCTTCTTAGCTCAACTAACCCCTTTCATTCCACACTACTAGGGACCTATCAACCATAATTCACGTGCACTATGCACTTCCGATGAGATCAAACATAACACTACACCTTTCTCGAGATGGCCTCACCTCTAAGGTCTCTACGTAAAAGCTCTAAGGCTCACACCTTTTCTATCCCCAAAATCTTACTCGGTTAAACAACCAAGATTTCTAATCACAACTAACACACCGCTATCGAACATAGCACTTAAGGTATACTCACCTTATCACATAAACAAAACTCTGAGGGTTAAAGATATATCTATATCTCTGCTTCACTCCCTTAGTCGTTCTAATCAAACTGCCCCATGAGCGCATATGAGGAGATGACAAACTACCCACCGATCACGAAGGCTAAGTCCTCCTACAAGGACACTCTTCGACACGGACCACGACGGTCATAGTACAACAAGTACCAACCTAAAAGATGACATTCCCGGGATGGCGTGCATCGCTGTGAACCGGAAGCCACGGAGTTACGACTCTCTGCACACCCGAGCGTCCCGAAATTTGTAGAAGACCACTCTGCGCGGCGGAGGTGCATATCTAACTCTTTGGGGAGGCGACTACGCCTCGAAAGTTACCAAAGGACCTTGCTGCTCGGCCTCTTCTACGTCGCCCGTTAACGTCGATCTCTACACGTCTCGGCTGCTGCATAAGCCCGCATACACGAGCCATGCTCAAGCCTAGCGAAGAATTACTCTTGCACAACCCTCTTTTAGATAGTCCTCAAGACTCGCGGTACATCGGTATACTCTCGGTAGCCAAATCTATAGCTAATGTGAGGTTGTCTCTGTCGATCTATATTCACTTGTTCGGTCGTGGGCGAAGGTTCATATATCATGGCGCGATGAGGGACCGCTGCCGTGCCAAACTCTGCGGGGCTAGTGACGTCGCGAAATCCCGAATGAAGCACTACCCTAGGTAAAGATTGGGCTGTGCCTCATGACCCTCTGAACTCTACTCGCGGCTCCGCCTTGCGCGCCTCCTGGGCGGGTTGCCTACGCGGAGGCATAGCGGTAAGGGAAAGAAATACGTTAGAGGTCCAACTTACAACACGGCTCTAAGGCACGATCTCGAGTGAGAAGAATAGAAACCAATCCTAAAATATCCTATAGCCTCACGATTATTGGTGTGGTGCACAACACACCGATAATCAAAACTCTCTTGGATACGGTGCGTAGACACTTTCCGAGGATTAATCGCTCGATACCACTTTTGTCACGACCGATTCCGGGCGTGGTCGTGCCTTACCGGGCACCCTAGTGATACAACATCAGTGTCACGGAACATAAAGCGATACAAGACATATTATGAAATATGAAACAATAATCTGAGAAAACTTGCCTTTGGCGTATATAAAAATGACAACTTTTTCAACATGAACAGTTTAATCCTTTTACAACCACGCCTGGCGGTACTACGGACCTCTACGAAAGATATGATAACAACGACGGGACGGGGCCCGTCGTACCCCGAATGTAGCACCTACGACAACGGGGACTATACGAAGATAAGCCTCGAGAAACGGAGCTTCCCAAAAAGCTGACGTGACCACTAGAGCTAGGATCAACGGCGGGTGTACCTCAACTGCGGCATGAGCGGCCCCGAAGGAGGTCGATAACAGTGCAGTATGTGAATCGAAAATACATCGTAAATGAAATCATAGCGATCATATAAAGCAGGAGACATGTATGATAACCAAATTACAGTTTACAACAAAGCAGTCATGTCAAGTCGGGACTCACGCCCTCAAGTCATCACTCAAGTATAACAATGGGTCTCAGGCCCACAACATCAATCATGCGTGGAATACCTTCCCACCGCCGTGATCTATGATATAAAAGCACGAGGAATACACATGAACACGGGTCCCACCTGAGTAATCATAAAACCGTACGGGGTAAGTACGAAGGCATAGCCGACTACTAAAAACCCACAGTACCAACAAGGTCATGAACTGTATCATAAGATCTGTCTAGACCGTCACATGATCAAAGCTGGCCACTTTCCCGCGATATCGATATGCGCGTCTAACCACTCGAACTCCGCTGACTCGCGTAGGCCAATCTCATCGGCCCGCGTGAGGTATTCCCGCATCGGTAGCTACTCCGGCATCGTCACGACTTCGCGATCCGCGTAGCCACGTGGACGCGTGCCCATAAGGGCGTCACTAACACGGAACTCGTAGTTTCGCATAGGCCCGGGACTGCGTAGGTATTCTCGAATCATAGGTCCATCGACCCGCTTTGAGTCTACCCGCATCGGAGGCGGCAACCGGAATCATCTCAAGAGATGAATGCCACAATACTATCATAACGACTGATAGTTAATAAGCACAATCAAGGGAAACCCCTTTACACAAACATCACAAGATACTAACACACGTAGCATCCTAACACGTTTACATATCAAAGCAATCAAGAAAGTATTACAAGGCTATCACAAACCAATACAATCAAGTTGTTCACACAAGGTACTTTCTACTACATGATTAACAAGATCGGGTTTTTATTCCCAAAGTACTTCATACATTAACTCTTTAAAAGATACGTTACTTTCACAAAGGTCACACAATACGTAGTATAAAAATAGAGTGACTATCTTTTTAAAGTAAATCAATTACTTCTCTTTGTAAAATCAAGTAGCAACATTCTTTTCCAATGTTCAAGTTTGCCTAATTACCAATGTTCAAGTTTGCCTAATTTCCAATGTTCAAGTTTCTCAGTTTTCGAAAGGGTTTCGTAGTTCATAGTATTAATCACTTAAGAATATCATTCTCTTTTAAGCCATCTGAGAAACATAAGCCTTATATGTGAGTAGGATATTCTTGTTTATATAAATCTTATTACAGCAGCCATGATCTAGGAAATATCATTTTATCTCATCTTAGCTTCATGCGGATGGAAGTTTCTCGTTTTAATAATACTTAATTATTCAAAACATTTCCTTTTTAATGTAGCGATGGTTTGTCGATACATTCGATTTCAAATCAAGAAACATTCTTAAGCCGTTATACCTAACTTCCCATAAAGCTAGTATAACTCTTAAGTTTTCAAAAACCAAATATTACTTCTTCTTTCAAAATGATTCAAAAATCTTTTGAAATACTTCAAGTTCTTTATTAACACATAACAAGCGATTATAGTTCTAATCAGTTACCTTTTAAAAACCACATGTATTTTCTTACCAACATAAAGTTGTTATAACCAACTTCCCATAAAGCGTTATAACACTTTATGTTTTACACCAATCAAATACATTTAGCATGTATGTCTACCGTACTACATAGTTCACATATCATGCTAGAAGAGATAGGAAGAGGTTCACATACCTCGCGACGAGTATCGACTAATAGCAAAAGCGCTCAGTACTTCCAAACGTCGGCTACTCCTTAAGCCAAGTAGATCGCGCCACACGTAGTACTTCAACCTATAAGGCCACAAGCGCTTATTAACATTTAGATCTCATCGTAGAACATTCTACAGAAAATTGGCGACTCTCCACATGGCGTAAATCTCCTCTCTATCGGGCCGGCTATCACGCCAACCAAGGGGTTATACATCTAACCTAACGGTACAATTCTACTCACGGTACTACTACACAAGTCTCATGTCTGACCTATGTAATTACTGATCGGTATTCTTCTTTCAATTCGGGCTTAAGTCGCAAGACATTGCCGTAAGTATTATCGAGCTTAAGCGTGAGGCATTCCGATAACTACGCCGATTCTATATATAATATACTTCAACTATATATTCTAACGATATGCAATTTCCAATTACAATAGAGGGACAAGATAATTACCTCGATAAGCCCATAATTATCCTAGTTAAAGTCGATCCTGGGCAATCGTTTAGCTCTAACTCCGTGCGCTCCAACCCGCTCCAAACTACCCTTAGAAGTTCTAACCAACTTCTACATACAACTCCAACTAACCATGGAGATTTTCCTTAGGGTTTCGGTTTGGTGACTGACGGTAAGTATAATAGTATTTCTGGGCTTTTCGTATAGGTATAACCTTAGAATACAACAAGGTATATGGCTAAGGTAATTTGGGCATTATAACAATACTTTTGAGAGTATTTCTACCAAGAGGGGGGGGGGGTATTATATGAAAACAACTAGGCTAGAGGGGGGGGTACCCCACGGCTAGCACCCCAAGGAGGGGGGGTGTTGTCACGACCCGTTCCGGGGCCCGTGACTGGTGCCTTACCCGGGCACCCCAGTAGTCATACATCAGAGTAATCAGCGGAATATAAAACAACCAAGATATGAAACAGTAAAAATTGAGACACAGTTATCTGAAGAAAGTTGCCTTTCGGCATATATATAACTAAATACCCAAAAACGAACAGTTATATCCCAACCTTACAACAGGTCTACAGACCTCTAAGAGTTTAAAACAACAATGGCGGGACAGGGCCCCGCCATACCCCTGAATACAAATATCTACAACGACAGGGGACCGTACAAAATGTTAAGCTTAGGAGAAGCGGAGCTTTCCCAATGAAAGCGGTGATCCTAAGAACGGGGATCAACGGTAGGAGTACCTTTACTGCGGCATGACGCGGCCCCGAAGAGAGTCGATCTGGCCAATTGCAGTATGTGGCGAAAATAAATGCTGTGAATGAAATCATAGTAGTCTATATAAAGCAGGAGACATGTATGATAACCAAACTACAGTTCACAATAATAAGCAGTCATGTCAAGTCAGGGACTCATGCCCTCAAAGTCATCACAATAGAACCGTACGGGGTAAGTACGAAGGCATAGCCGACTACTAAAAACCCACAGTACCAACAAGGTCATAATCAGATCATGAGATCTGTCTGGCCGTCACATGATCAAAGCGGCCACTCGCCGCGATATCTAATGTGCGCATCTAGTCTGGAACTTCCCGCGACTCGCGTAGGCCAATCAGATAGGCCGCGTGAGGTATAACCCGCGTCGAGGGTAGCTACTCCCGGCGGCGTCACGGACTCGCGTCGCGTAGCGCGAGACGCGTGACCACAAGGGCGCATACTAACACGGAGCTCCGTAGCTCGCGCCGACCATCTGCACTGCATAAGGTATTCTCGAATCATAGGTCCATCGACCGCTGAGTCTACCCGCGTGGAGCGGCTTAACCCGGAATCATGGTGATATAATATCAACATAGCGGTTTATCAATAAACAACCTAAGCACAATAAGGAAAACCGCCTACATAATCATCACAAGATACTAACTCACGTAGCATCCTAACATGTTTACTTTATCAAGTCAGCAAGAAAGTATTACAAGACTATCACAAATCAATACAATCAAGTTTATTCACACAAGGTACTTTCTACCTTATGCTAACAAGTTCGGGTTTTTAGCCAAAGTACTTCATGTATTACTCTTTTAAAAGATCCGTTTCTTTCACAAAAGTCACACAATACAGTAGTATAAAATAGAGTAATTATCTTTTGAAGTAAATTAAAACACTTCTCTTGTAAAATCAAGTAACAACATTCTTTTCCTAACGTTCAAGTTTGCCTAATTTCAATTACTCAAGTCTCTCATCTTCGAAAAGGTTTCGTAGTTCATAGTTTTAATCCTTTAAAACAATTTGAGAAACATATACCTTATGCGTGAGTAGGTTATTATTGTTCATAACAATCTTATTACAATGACCATGATCTAGGAAATATAATATCATTTTGTCTCATCTTAGATCTATGCGGATGGAAGTTTCTCTTGGTTTTAATACATTATTAGTCAAAACATTTTCTCTTTATTAAGCGCTATCTTGTGGTTTGTTCGACATTCATTACGATTTCGAAATCGATAAAACATTATTCCTTTTATCACTCTTAAGCCGTTATACCTAACTTCCCATAAAGCTAGTATAACTCTTAAGCTTTTAAAACCAAATGTTACTCTTCTTTCAAAAGGTTTCTTAATTCTTTTGAACTACTTGGATTCTTTTTATTGGGCTTAAGTCGGAAGACATTGCCGTAATTATTATTCGTGCTTAAGTCAGAAGACATTGCGTAATTATTATTCGGTTAACACACGTCGCTCTATGTACTATATACATATTCTTTAAAATATCATGCTCGAGAGGATAGGAAGAATCACATACCTTCTGCGAAAAGCACGCCAAGTTGAATATGTCGCATGAGTATCGACCTATATCGATCAAATCGTCTATCAACGTCTGGTATGCTTGAATAAAGCTCTAAACAGAGGGTTCACTATTCTATGGACAATTGGGCAGCACTTCCCTACCGGTGAGCTACTCAAGTCTACTGTGAAAACAGTCCATGTAAATCTGATTCTATTATTCTTCTTTTAAGCCGCCTACTTTGTGATAACAATTCAATTCTATGCAATATCCTTCTAAGTATTTAATACTTATTCTATACTTCTACAGATATAAATTCTAATTTACAAAAGGAGGTAAGGTTATTTACCTCGGTAAGCCCAATAATATCCTAGATAAAAGTCGCGCTGAGCAAGGTTTAGCTCTAAGTTGTGCGCTCGGTAGCTCGAAAACCCTAGAAGTTCTTCACAACTACTAAGGACTAAGGGGTTTGGGCTAGGGTAATTTGGGCATTATAACGATACTAGAGGCAACTTTTCTACCAAGGGAGGGGGTAGTGTTTGGCTAGGCTAGCTTTAGAGGGGGTTGCTCTCGGCTAGGGCTTCTCAAAGGGAGGGTGTGTTTGGACGAAAACATAAGAGGGAGAGGGAGGATTTGAGACTTAGAAAGATTGCTCAATTTAGGATGAAATAACTCTTCAACAAGGGGTATTTATAGGTCAAGGATGGCCAACCAATGGCCAAGATGATGCCAAGTGCAAGGCAAGTGTAGGGTGAGGATTTAGGCAAGTGTCCTTGGCCAACTTGCACACAAAATATCCTACCAACTCCAAGACAAAATAAGCCTCTCCATTCGGCCCTAATACCATACAAGTCCACAAATGAGAGGGTGACAAGTGTCGCCTCTCGTTGGCCAAAGTGTTACGTCTCTCGGAAAAATCCATAAAAATTAGAAATGATATGGCGAATTTATCCTACGCGAGTTGTGTAAAGCGTTTAGTCAAAACGACTCTGTCGGGTGTTGTGCACAAAGTGAAATCGTCGAGCCAACTAGGGGGTGACACGTGTCGCCTTCCTGCGTCAAAATATTTCATCTTAGAAAATATCCACAATGGCCAAAATCTCGAAAACAAAGTGGGCCCCACAAAACCGTAAATTTCCCATGGTCCACGTGACCATTTCCAAAATAAAATTCCAAAATTCTCTAATGTTCCGAAGTCCGAATACCAAATCGGAATTCAATTCCCATTAACGAACCTTTTCCTTCACAAAAAGGAAACTTTTCCGTGGAAAAATCACCTCGTTCTTCTTTCCAAGTTCAATGTCGTATCTCGCAAATGCGTCGTCCTGCATACATACCACGAAACTACGGTATAACATTCTCCCTCGCCAGAAACATTCGTCGAATGTTCCTTCTAATATCAAAACAAGCAGCGCGATATAGTCCCCACTGCTATACTTACGGAAACAACCATGCCACGCTTTGGCTACAACAACAAGCGCACACTTATCTCAAGTCACGAGGAATCACCTCAAACACAAAGAAACTCCTACTCGAGGTCTAAAAGATACTCCGCCCGCTACTCTTAACAAGCGAAGCGATCATACCTATACCATACATGCTTTCTTCCCTTACTCGTCGTGATACCACTTTTGTCACTTTGCGCGAGCCTTGCTCGACGACTCAACAAATGGTACCGGGCTGCTTGCGATCCACGAGGCATGCCTACGGCCCTTCTCGGGATGTGCCATACGGAGCCACGCGGTTGGTGCATTCCGTGGTAGAGGCTCGCCTCTTTTATCTCGGCACGAACATAACGATACGAAGACCGGACGTCGCCTCCCACTGACTCTGAGCTGCCACTAACCTCTTCTGGATAAGCTCCACCCTATCCACGCCCTGCTGAACAAGTACGAACCAACTATATGCACCTTGCTTACATCGAATCAATCGATCGGAAATCTTAAACTAGTGCTAATAAAAGGCTCCAAGCGGCGACACGAATCACTGAAATGGTAGCTATATAATACATACTCAACAAGAGGTGAAGAGTCCTTACGACTAATCCGAAATCCAACCACTTGCCCGAGGGTGAATGCGACGAGATTCTTACGAGTTACTAACCTTGCAGTAACTCTTACAGAAAAGCAGTAGTAACTTGGACTCCTCGGACCATAAGGTGAAGGTAGGCACCCGTGCAGCCTTACAACCTTCTTGAAATAATCATCTCGCAACTTACTACGAGTACGGTTTTGACTAAAAGATAAGGCGGGTGACCTCGTCGGCCCGACTCTCGATCGAGCAGCGTCCACGAATTCTGCAATGGTTGACTAAACACGGGCCTAACACCCTCGTGATCTGTCAAAAAAGCGGGACCACCACAAACCGACCCATCACCAAGCAGGCGTGGGTCGACGGCTCTGACCTCGGCGACCGGTAACACGCCAAACACTAGCTCTCCGATCCGGAACAATCTCACCAATCATGTCACGAAAACCTAGCGGTCTTCTAAGCTCAACCATCCTCTTTCATTTCACAATACTCAGGGATTCACCTCACAAAAATATCTCACGTATACTATAAACCTCGATAAGGGTCAAACACGAAATAATCCTTTTACCAAAGATGGCCTCGCCTCTAAGGTCTCTACGTATAATATTCTAAAGCTCCCACTTTCTCTATCCCCCAATCTTACCTGGTTAACTAAAATAATTCTAATCACACTAACCCCATGCTAACCGAAAACAATACTTAATATAATCGCATTTTACTACACATATAAATCTCTAAAGGGTTAAGGATATACCTGTATTTACGCGGCACTCCCCCAGGTCGTACTAATCAATCCCGCCCTCCTGGGCGCATAGCTGGGGAAGGTGATGAACTATCCACTGATCCCCAAGGCTGAGTCTCTACATCCCTGCCAACTCTGGTTGGACAATTTCTCGCAAAATGGCCCTGCTGCTTGCAAACATAACAAGCTGACGTAGAAGTACGACACTCCCCACGATGACATCGACCACAACGGCCACACCGAGATAGGGGTGGCCTCCTCTGGCTAACACTCCCTCCACTCTGAACCACTGCATCCACAACTGGTCTAATAGGCTGGGTCTTCTTACTTGCATCCTTCCTCATAGAACATTCCCTCGCCATATGGCCCTGACGGCCGCAATAAAAGCAAGCACCAATAAAAAGACGGCATTTCCCGGGATGACGCTTGCCACACTGTGAACACTGAGAAAAAGCGAACCACTGTGGAGGACACTGCTGCGGCGGGCGCTGTCTAAAGCTAACTTGAGGCGGTTCGCCTCGAGAGTTACCAAATGATCCTGCCAAACGGGCCCTCTTCTGCTGATCTTGTTTCATCTGTCGATCTCTACCTCTCTCAGCCCGCTGCACATAATCCTGAACGCAAGCCTGGCTCGTTCCTGACTGAAGAGCTACTTCCTCACAACCCTTCTTTAGATAAGCATCAATATCCTTGGTATACCGGTACATAGAATACTCCTCGCTGCCAAATCCTTGCTAATGTGCGTCTCCTTCAATCCATATTTTACGCTCCAGTCGTGGGCGAAGGTCCAGATGTCATGGCGCGATAGGAGCTATGCCGCATTGCCAAACTTCATTTCTTCTGGCGGCGTCTCGTAACTCCCCGCCTGAAGTATCACCCCAGGTGATGATTGGGCCTGTGCCCTTCTAACTCTCTGAACTCCACTCGCGGCTCGCCGGTGCCTTGCCCTTCGGGCACGAGTTACTGGCGCGGAGGCATCAGCGGTAAGGAAGGAATACGTTAGAGGTCCAACTTATAACACGCTCTAAAGCACGATCTCGAGTGAGAAGAATGAAACCAATCCTAAATATCCTATAGCCTCACGATTATTGGTGTAGTGCGCAACACACCGATAATCAGACTCTTGGATCTGATGCGTAGACACTTTCCGAGGATTAAGCGCTCGATACCACTTTTGTCACGACCCGTTCGGGGCGTGGATCGTGCCTACCCGCACCCGATAGTCATACATCAGTGTCGCGGAATATAACACAACCAAGATATGCAACAGTAAAAAATTGAGACACAGTTATCTGAAGCAAGTTGCCTTTCGGCATATATATAAATAAATCCCCAAAAGCGAGCGATTATATCCCAACCTTACAAGTCTCTGGACCTCAGAGTTTAAAACAACAATGGCGGGACGGGCCGCCGTACCTGAATACAAATATCTACAACGACGAGGACCGTACAAAATGTTAAGCTTAGGAGAAGCGGAGCTTTCCCAGCCAAGCGGTGATCCTAAGACCGGGGATCAACAGTAGGAGTACCTTTACCTGCGGCATGAACGCAGCCCCGAAGGAGTCGATCTGCAACAGTACAGTATGTGAAACTGAAAATAAATGCTGTGAATGAAATCATAGTAGTCTATATAAAGCAGGAGACATGTATGATAACCAAACTACAGTTCACAATAATAAGCAGTCATGTCAAGTCAGGGACTCATGCCCTCAAAGTCATCACAATAGAACCGTACGGGGTAAGTACGAAGGCATAGCCGACTACTAAAAACCCACAGTACCAACAAGGTCATAACTGTATCATGAGATCTGTCTAGACCGTCACATGATCAAAGCTGGCCACTCGCGCGATATCTAATGTCGCATCTAGTCACGGAACTTCCGCGACTCGCGTAGGCCAATCAGATAGGCCCGCGTGAGGTATAACCCGCATCGAGGGTAGCTACTCCCGGCGTCACGGACTCGCGTCGCGTAGCCACGAGACCGCGTGACCACAAGGGCGCATACTAACACGGAGCTCCGTAGCTCGCATAGGCCATCTGCACTGCATAAGGTATTCTCGAATCATAGGTCCATCGACCGCTTTGAGTCTACCCGCGTCGGAGCGGCTTAACCCGGAATCATGAGTGATATAATATCAACATGGCGGTTTATCAATAAACAACCTAAGCACAATAAGGAAAACCGCCTACATAATCATCACAAGATACTAACTCACGTAGCATCCTAACATGTTTACTTTATCAAGTCAGCAAGAAAGTATTACAAGACTATCACAAATCAATACAATCAAGTTTATTCACACAAGGTACTTTCTACATTATGCTAACAAGTTCGGGTTTTTAGCCCCAAAGTACTTCATGTATTACTCTTTTAAAAGATCCGTTTCTTTCACAAAAGTCACACAATACCCGTAGTATAAAAATAGAGTAATTATCTTTTGAAGTAAATTAAAACACTTCTCTTGTAAAATCAAGTAACAACATTCTTTTCCTAACGTTCAAGTTTGCCTAATTTCAATTACTCAAGTCTCATCTTCGAAAGGTTTCGTAGTTCATAGTTTTAATCCTTTAAAACAATTTGAGAAACATATACCTTATGCGTGAGTAGGTTATTATTGTTCATAACAATCTTATTACAGCAGCCATGATCTAGGAAATATAATATCATTTTGTCTCATCTTAGATCCTATGCAGATGGAAGTTTCTACTGGTTTTAATACATTATTAGTCAAAACATTTTCTCTTTATTAAGCTTCTTTGTGGTTTGTTCGACATTCATTCTGATTTCCGAAATCAGTAAAACATTATTCCTTTTTATCACTCTTAAGCCGTTATACCTAACTTCCCATAAAGCTAGTATAACTCTTAAGCTTTTAAAACCAAATGTTACTCTTCTTTCAAAAAGGTTTCTTAATTCTTTTGAACTACTTCGATTCTTTTTATTGGGCTTAAGTCAAGACATTGCCGTAATTATTATTCGGGCTTAAGTCAGAAGACATTGCCGTAATTATTATTCATTATTCGGTTAACACACGTCGTCTACCGTATATACATATTCTTTAAAATATCATGCTCGAGAGGATAGGAAGAATCACATACCTTCTCGTAGCACCGCCAAGTTGAATATGTCGCTTGAGTATCGACCTATATCGATCAAATCGTCTATCAACGTCTAGGTATCTTGAATAAAGCTCTAAACAGAGGTTCACTATTCTATGGACAATTGGGCAGCACTTCCCTGCGGTGAGCTACTCGAGTCTCTTGTGAAACGATCTATGTAAATCTGATTCTATTATTCTTCTTTTAAGCCCGTCTCCTGTGATAACAGTTCAATTCTATTCTGCAATATCCTTCTAAGTATTTAATACTTATTCCTATACTTCTACAGTATATAAATTCTAATTTACAAAAGGAGGGTAAGGTTATTTACCTCGGTAAGCCCAATAATATCCTAGATAAAAGTCGCGCCTGAGCAAGGTTTAGCTCCTAAGTTGTGCGCTCCGGTAGCTCCAAGAAAACCCTAGAAGTTCTTCACAACTTCTACTAAGGACTAAGGGGTTTGGGCTAGGGTAATTTGGGCATTATAACGATACTAGAAGGCAACTTTTCTACCAAGGGAGGGGGGGGTAGTGTTTCGGCTAGGCTAGCTTTAGAGGGGTTGCTCTCGGCTAGGGCTTCTCAAAGGGGAGGGGTGTGTTTGGACGAAACATAAGAGAGGAGAGGAGGATTTGAGGCTTAGAAAGATTGCTCAATTTAGGATGAAATAACTCTTCAACAAGGGGGGTATTTATAGGTCAAGGGATGGCCAACCAATGGCCAAGATGATGCCAAGTGCAAGGCAAGTGTAGGGTGAGGATTTAGGCAAGTGTCCTTGGCCAACTTGCACACAAAATATCCTACCAACTCCACGACAAAATAAGCCTCTCCATTCGGCCTAATACATACAAGTCCACAAATGAGAGGGTGACAAGTGTCGCCTCTCGTTGGCCCAAAGTGTTTCGTCTCTCGGAAAAATCCATAAAAATTAGAAATGATATAGCGGAATTTATCCTACGCGAGTTGTGTAAAGCGTTTAGTCGAAACGACTCTGTCGGGTGTTGTGCACAAAGTGAAATCGTCGAGCCAACTAGGGGGTGACACGTGTCGCCTTCCTACACGTCAAAATATTTCATCTTCGAAAATATCCACAATGGCCAAAATCTCGAAAACAAAGTGGGCCTTAAAACCGTAAATTTCCATGGGTCCAGTGACCATTTCCGAAAATAAAATTCCAAAATTCTCTAATGTTCCAAGAAGTCCGAATACCAAATCGGGGAATTCAATTCCCATTAACGAACCTTTTTCCTTCACAAAAACCGGAAACTTTTCCGTGGAAAAATCACCTCGTTCTTCCTTTCCAAGTTCAATGTCGTATCCTCGTACGTACGTCCTCGCATACATACCCTGAAACTACGGGGTATAACAGGTGTATACCCCTCGGCCTACCCCACTAGGGGAACTCGGCGAGGGGAGGAAGGCTTTTGGACGAGAACCACAAGGAGGGAGAGGGAGGGATTTTAACACTTAGAAGATTTTAGGATGAAGAAAGTCTTCAACATAGGGTGGTATTTATAGGCCAACCAATGGCCAACCAATGGCAAGATCTTGCCAAGTGCAAGGCAAGTGTAGGGCGAGATCTTGCCAAGTGCCCAACCAACTAACACACAAATATCCTACCAACTAAAGCCATTCCAATCGGCCACACCGAGCCTCACGTCGCCAATGGGAGGGTGCCAAGTGGCGCCCTCTTGTTGGCCCAACACGTTCGTCTCTCGGAAAAATCATAAAAATTAAAAATGACATAGCCGGAAATTCCCCTACGAAAGCTGTGAAAACGTTTCGTCGAAAAACGACTCTAAACGGGTGTTGTGCACAACTAATTTTCGGCCAAGCCAATATTAAAAGTTTCAAATTTTCTACGTACGTCCTTACGTACATACTCTGGAAATACGGGGTATAACAGTTATGAGCCTAAGGCTGTTATATATTTTAGTAGTATAGATGTGAGCCTGAGGCTGTTATATTTTAGTGATTTAGAATTGAGCCTAAGGCTGTTTTATTGTAGTAGTATAGAGTTGAGCCTGAGGCTGTTTTATTTGAATAGATTTGGGTCGTCGCATGTTGTAAGGGAGATTGTAATTGTTGAAGATGTCTAGGGCTAGATATCATGTTAGACTTAAGAACTTGGATTGGAAAGAGTTGAAAGGGGTTTAGTATTGGTTATATTGTTGGCCAAGAATGGCATGGAAATTATTGGTTTATTTTGTGTTGATGTGGGGCGGAATTTTACACGTATTAGTGGGCGTGTAATCCCCTTGTAATTGCTGAATTAATTGAGCCTTAAAGGTGGCGTTGGTTATTGAATTTCGGCCTTGAAAAAGGGTGGCATAGTAAGTAGAAACAAAGGAAGTGCTGTCCAAATTTCCCGTAGAACAAGGGACTTTCATTAGAATGTATTACGTTGAAGCTAGAAGCTAATAGACGTATTATGGTCATTATAGGTTGACATCTACGGACGGCATATTGGACTTGGCAAGTGGATTAAGCAAAAGAGGTATGTAGAACTCTTCCTATCTCTTGAGCATGAGTAGTTATAACTGTATGGTACGGTAGACGTACGTGATTTTAAATGAAGTGAAGTCATTTGACATATTTGACTTGTTTTAAGGATGTCTTGGTTCTAAAGCATAAAGTTAGTATAACGGCTTTATGGGAAGTTGGTTATAATAACTTTATGGAAGCTTAAAGAAATGGGTTTTCTCGAATAGGGTAAGCCTAGATAAAAGAATGGATACTAAGAAAGGCAATTCGATTTAAAGGCATCAATTGCTTAAAAGTTTAAAATGAGGGTCACTTGAGTTAGAAGCCGAAGCATATTTCTAATAGTATAGTGACTTGTTTGATATATAGGTAAGCCTTGATACTACGGGTGTTAGTATCTTGGGGTCTTATGTGGAAAAGGGATCTTGGAAAGAATAGAAATACATAGTACTTTGGGTTGAATTTTCCCAGGACTTGTTAAGTGATATGGAAAGTGCCTAAGGTCGTAGAATGAGATCCATTTTGTATGTTAATGAAAGTCTAAAGTAGTTGGGAGCTTACTTGGACGTACCGTCAGTGATGGAGGATTCCACGGGTATGCCTCCATTGCCTCCTTATGAGTCTACCGGGACGTACCGGCAGTGATGTGGGATTCCACGGGTATGCTCCCCTGGTCATAGTATGAGTTTACTTGGATGTACCGACAGTGATGTGGGATTCCACGGGTATGTTTCCATGGTCTTAGTATGAGTTTACCGGGACATACCGTCAGTGATGTGGGATTCCACGGGTATGCATCGGGGACATGCTTACGATGAGGGATTCCGAGGCATGTAGTTTGAGGGGTTCCGTGGATTTGCTACCCACGATGCGAGGAACACCTCATGAAGTCATGTACCCGAGATGAGGGATTCCACGGGCATGATATATATATATATGTATGTATTGTGTATGTGTACGCCGACAGTGAGGTAGGATGCCACGGGCGCGTCACATGGTTGTATTTACTTTTATGCTGTCGGCAGTGAAGGGGGATTCCACGGGCAGAGGATATAGGTATATACATGGTTAGATTTGTGTCTGTGAAGCGGTGAGGAAGGATGCCACGGGCGCGTCACAGAGTTAGATTTTACACCTAGCGGTCGGCAGTGATGGGGAATCCCACGGGCGCGCTTGGATATTTGAGGGCTGGGGTTCATAGCCCTGGTGTGACTATGGTTCATATGTTGAGACAGGCCGTATAAGGTAAAACTGACTGTTACACCCCGTAAATTCAAGGAGTTAGATAAGTTGACAACATGTGTTGGACGGATTTTGAGTTTACCTTGGAGTGTTGTACCCCAGTTGTTAAGAATTTCGAGGTGTTTAAAAGGCCTAATGTGTAGTCCGTTAAATCTAGATCCCAACGCAACAAACCGTTAAATCGTTTGGACATCAGTCAAAAGTTATGGAAGTTACAAGTTTGGTGCGCGATCAGTGCTGATTCTCGATGCAGTGCGCCGCGGCCGGACTGAGGCAGCGCGCGGTTGTTCCGAAGTCGCGGGGTTGCAGCGCGCGCCGAATGCGGGCATGGCGCCGACATCGGAAGATTTATTTTTGGAAGTGGCGCCTTGCGAGGCGGGAATTTTGCGCGATGTAAGTGACGAAAAAGCAGGATATTTCGTTTATAACCTATGGGAGGGTGACAAGTGTCCCTCCCATCCTTTTATCGATAAGTGGTCCTATTTTAGGGCCAAGTCTTGGAAGACTTGGCCATTCCATTTCATTTCATTTCCAAACCCTCTAAGAAAAACCCTCTCCTTCTCTAGTTTTTGGAAAACCTAGCTTTAGAGAGAGATTGTTGGAGCGGCGGCAAGAAGAAAAAGTGTGGGTAAACTTGTGGGTAACGCTGGTGGGCGATTTTGACGGAAAGAGGTGGAAGAAAAAGGGGCTTTTGTGGGCTATTCCTTAAGGATTGAAGTACTACGTGTAGCATATTCTACTTAAGGGCGATAATACGGTGGAGCATTTTTCTTATTGTCGACAATCGTCGCGAGGTATGTGATTCTTCCTATCCTCTTCAGCATGACTATTTGTGAAATATATAGTGCGGTAGACGCACGTGTGTTAAAGGAATTAAATTTCCCTTTTGTGCCTTGACTTGATATGAAGTGTAAGGGTCTTGATTGTTAAAGAATAAGCCCTCTTGATCTCATAAGGGCCTATAGTGTAATTGGTTGGGTTAAAACATAAAGTGTTATAACGGCTTGATGGGAAGTTGGTTATAACCACTTTATGTAAGTAAAAGAATGTTTTGTTGATTTCAAAGGACAAGTGATTTGACTTAAATGGTGTCAAAAAGTGTGAAACCTCATTCGTGAGAAATGAGTCCTTGGTTTTTAAAAAGGAATAATGTTACCCAAATTTCGGAAATGGGAAGAAGAATCGAACAAGCCAATGCAGCGTTAATAAAGGAAATAGTAATGACATTCAATCATGTTAAAACCAGTAGAAACCTCCATCTGCATAGAAGCTAAGATAAGACAAAATTGTATTACATTTCCTAGATCATGGCTGCTCTAATAAGAACTATTGAAATCAAGTTTTGATCTTCTTAAAAATTTCAAAGTAAGGAATTCGATTTCTAAAAGAAAAGAGACCTAAGAGTTGGAAGTGTTTTGTTTTAAAAGAAAGGCATGGTTTTGTCTTGTATTGTTTTAAAACATAAAGTGTTATAATAGCTTTATGGGGAGTTAATTATAACGACTTTAAGAATATAAAGGAAGGGATTCATTATTAGGTTTAAAATGGTAACTTGATTTTTGAAAAAAAGGGAAGTAACTCGTTTTCAAATATTGAACTCCTTGTGATGAAAAACATAAGTGACTTGTTTATAAAAGGTAGGAGTACCTTGATCCTAAAGGGGTTAAGTACTTGGGTTTTAAATAGTACCTTGAGTTGTGTGTACTAGCCTATGCTTGTTGTGGTAGCCTTTGTTGTGCAAGTGTTTGGTTGTGTGCTACCGAGTCTCTCGATGGAGGGCCGACTATTTGGTTGATTGATGGACATACTGACGCGTTGGGTAGCCCACGGGTATGCTTCTACTGTATCGATCCTCTTGGACATGCTGACACGTTGGGTAGCCCACGGGTATGCTTCCATTAGGAGTGTTATCTGGTTGGTTATTTGGACATACTGACACGTTGGGTAGCCCACGGGTATGCTTCCACAGTGAGTATCATCTTGTTATTTCCTTTGGGCATACTGACACGTTGGATGGTCCACGGGTATGGGCCCACTAGGATGGTTCCATGGCCATGCTTATACCGAGGTGAGATGCCGGGGCATGCGGCCATTGTGCGGGTTAAACTCCCGGGTTGTATTTGAGTGATGACTTTACGGGCGTGAGTCCCTGATTTGACGTGACTGTTATGTGTTGTGTACTGTAGTTTGGTTATCATACATGTCTCCTGCTTTATATAGACTATTATGATTTCATTTACTGATTTTCTGATTTCACATACTTGGTACTGTTATGCTTGACCTCGCCCGGCTGCGTTCATCTTGCGAGTTGAGGTACATAGCTGGCGATCCACTCTCTTAGGATCGCCCGTTCGGTTCTCGGAAAGCTCCATATCTCCTAAGCTTGTCACGTGGTACGGTTCCACAAGTAGTAGACTTTTGTTTATTTAGGGGCATGGCGGGGCCTGTCCGTCATTATGGTTTCAAAATTCTTAGAAGTGCATGCTTGTTGTGGGCGAGTTTGTAAGGGATATCGCTCAAGTTTTAATTTTATGTACTAAAAGGTAACCGTTAGGTTAGCATGCTTTCTTATTTCACTATTTTATATGTTTAAGTTTTTATTTCCGCTGGTTTTCTCTGATGTTGTATCACTAGGGTGCCCGGGGTAAGGCACCAGTCACGGGCCCGGGTTCGGGTCGTGACAAAAGTGGTATCAGAGCGATTAATCCTCGGAGAGTGTCTGAGCCGTATCGGTAGAGTCTTGATTATCGGTGTGTTGTGCACCACATCTATAATCAGGAGGCTATAGGATATTTAGGATTGGTTTCCATTCTTCTCACTCTGAGATCGTGCCTTAGAGCGGTGTTATAAGTTGGACTCCCTCTGACGTGTTCTTTGTATACCGATGATGCCTCACGCAAGCAACGAGCCCGGAAGGGCAAAGCGGCGAGGAGGCTGCGAGTAAGCGGCGGCGGTCTCTCCGAGACTACGGCACCGAGCCTCGATCCGCGGCACAGGCGAGAGGAGATGGGTTACGCGAGATGGCCCGATTATTGGCGTGATCGTGGCGAGCACGAGGATAGGCGGATCGACGCAGTTCCAATAGCACCCATAGTTCACCCGAGGTCAGATAGTTTGAGGCTACGGGATTTTCTGAGTTGTAGCCCACGGAGTTCTGGTCGAGGCACGAGGATGATCCGCGAGAGTTCATCAAGCGATTCTGACGGATCGTAGAGTGATCAAGGCTTCGGAGACCGAGTCAGTGGTTTTGGGTTCACATCGGCTGCGTGATACTGCAGTCGACTGGTTTGATTCGTGGGAGCTGTCCCGGGGGGAACATGCACCTCCAGCTGGTTGGGGTGAGTTCTCAGAGGCTTTCCTTGGCCATTTCTTGCCTCCACAGATGAGGAGGGCGCGGTGACAGTTTTGATGCTAAGACAAAGAGGGCGCACAGTTCGGGAGTACAATGTAGAGTTTGACTCATTGGCCCGGTATGTCCCCGCTTTGGTGGCCAATATGGAGGATAGAGTGCACCGTTATGTCACCGGACTCGATGATTATTTAGCGGAGGGATGCACAACTGTAGCTCTTGTAGGGCATGGACATTGCCGCGTCGTGCCTGCGTAGCGGTGAGAACGTGAGGTCGGACGGAATAACCAAGATCGCGAGAAGGGCGGGCGGTGAGAGTCCTCTGGTGACCTTCGAGGCGGCGACCTGGCCGGCGAGCTAGTTATTTACCTCAGCCATTACAGAGTGCTCCATCACGATCTTGGGGCGTTCAGAAATTCGGAAGCGGTCGGGGCACCCGTGTTTGAGTTTTGGGGAGCGGGGGCGTTAGTCGAGATGGGACCACCCTACCTCGTTGTGGCGTTGTGGTAGGCTCCATGGTGGGAGTGTCGTCTTTGGAATGGGGTTTGTTTTGCATGCGGCCAGCGGGCCATTTTGCGAGGAATTGTCAACGCAGATAGCGGATGTAGAGACTCACCTTCGGATCGATGGTGATTCATCTCCTCCTTTTGTGCGCCGTGCAGGGAAGGAACATGAGTAGAACGACAAAAAGGGAAAGTAAAGCAGTAGTTACAGGTATATTCTTAAACCTCTAGAGACTTGTATGCATCGATGTTAGGGTGATGTGTTATGTGTTATGTTCGGATAACTCTGTGTTAAAAATGTGATTTAGAAGCCTGATTAGTGAAGAGGGTAAGTCTGGGGATGAGAAAAACTTTGAACCTTAGAATTTATAACAATCGAAACTTTAGAGGTGAGACCGGCTAGAGTAAAAGATTTTACAGTGATCCTTGTCGGAAGTACATAGTATGTGGGGAGTATTTTTCTAGTGATAAGTCCATGAGTGGCATAACTGATTCTTTCATGAGTGGAGTAGTGAAGACTATACCGGCGTCTGCGTTTTGGAGACTTAGAAGGAACATTCGGGACGAATGTTTCTAAGGGGGGGAGAATGTTACACCCCGTAAATTCAAGGAGTTAGATAAGTTGACAACATGTGTTGGGCCAGTTTTGAGTTTACCTTGGAGTGTTGTACCCAGTTGTTAAGAATTTCGAGGTGTTTAAAAGGCCTAATGTGTAGTCCGTTAAAGCTAGATCCCAACGCAACAAAGCTTTCGTCGTTTGGACATCGGAGTCAAAAGTTATGGAAGTTACAAGTTTGGTGCCGATCAGCCGCTGCGATTCTCGATGCAGTGCAGCGCGCGGCCGGATCGCGACGCGGCGCGGTGAAAGTCGCGGGGTTGCAGCGCCGCGGCCGAATGCAGGCCCAGCGCGACATGCGGAAGATTTATTTTGGAAGTGAGCGCCTTGTGTGCGGGCCGGCGGCGGAATTTTGCGCGCGCGATAAGTGACGAAAAACAGGGGATATTTTGTTTATAACCTATGGGAGGGTGACAAGTGTCCCTCCCATCCTTTTTATCAGTAAGTGGTCCTATTTTAGGGCCAAGTCTTGGAAGACTTGGCCATTCCATTTCATTTCATTTCCAAACCCTCCTAAGAAAAACCCTCTCCCTTCTCTCTAGTTTTTGGAAGAAAACCTAGCTTTAGAGGAGATTGTTGGAGCGGCGGCAAGAAGAAAAAGTGTGGGTAAACTTGTGGGTAACGCTGGTGGGCGATTTTGACGGAAAGA
Organism: Przewalskia tangutica; assembly: GCA_029844215.1. Classification (NCBI taxonomy): domain Eukaryota; kingdom Viridiplantae; phylum Streptophyta; class Magnoliopsida; order Solanales; family Solanaceae; genus Przewalskia; species Przewalskia tangutica. The sequence continues at coordinate 60,951,205 of CM056726.1, forward strand.
GGTGGAAGAAAAAGGGGCTTTTGTGGGCTATTCCTTAAGGATTGAAGTACTACGTGTAGCATATTCTACTTAAGGGCGATAATACGGTGGAGCATTTTGCTTATTGTCGACAATCGTCGCGAGGTATGTGATTCTTCCTATCCTCTTCAGCATGACTATTTGTGAAATATATAGTGCGGTAGACGCACGTGTGTTAAAGGAATTAAATTTCCCTTTTGTGCCTTGACTTGATATGAAGTGTAAGGGTCTTGATTGTTAAAGAATAAGCCCTCTTGATCTCATAAGGGCCTATAGTGTAATTGGTTGGGTTAAAACATAAAGTGTTATAACGGCTTGATGGGAAGTTGGTTATAACCACTTTATGTAAGTAAAAGAATGTTTTGTTGATTTCAAAGGACAAGTGATTTGACTTAAATGGTGTCAAAAAGTGTGAAACCTCATTCGTGAGAAATGAGTCCTTGGTTTTTAAAAGGAATAATGTTACCCAAATTTCTAAATGGGAAGAAGAATCGAACAAGCCAATGCAGCGTTAATAAAGGAAATAGTAATGACATTCAATCATGTTAAAACCAAGTAGAAACCTCCATCTGCATAGAAGCTAAGATAAGACAAAATTGTATTACATTTCCTAGATCATGCATTTGCTCTAATAAGAACTATTGAAATCAAGTTTTGATCTTCTTAAAAATTTCAAAGTAAGGAATTCGATTTCTAAAAGAAAAGAGACTAAGAGTTGGAAGTGTTTTGTTTTAAAAGAAAGGCATGGTTTTGTCTTGTATTGTTTTAAAACATAAAGTGTTATAATAGCTTTATGGGGAGTTAATTATAACGACTTTAAGAATATAAAGGAAGGGATTCATTATTAGGTTTAAAATGGTAACTTGATTTTTGAAAAAAGGGAAGTAACTCGTTTTCAAATATTGAACTCCTTGTGATGAAAAACATAAGTGACTTGTTTATAAAAGGTAGGAGTACCTTGATCCTAAAGGGGTTAAGTACTTGGGTTTTAAATAGTACCTTGAGTTGTGTGTACTAGCCTATGCTTGTTGTGGTAGCCTTTGTTGTGCAAGTGTTTGGTTGTGTGCTCTGAGTCTCGATGGAGGCCGACTATTTGGTTGATTGATGGACATCTTGACGCGTTGGGTAGCCCACGGGTATGCTTCTCGTGTCGATCCTCTTGGACATGCCGACACGTTGGGTAGCCCGGGTATGCTTCCATTAAGTGTTATCCGGTTGGTTATTTGGACATCGACACGCGTTGGGTAGCCCACGGGTATGCTTCCATGAGTATCATCTTGTTATTTCCTTTGGGCATACTGACACGTTGGATGGTCCACGGGTATGGGCCCACTAGGATGGTTCCATGGCCATGCTTATACCGAGGTGAGATGCCGGGGCATGCGGCCATTGTGCGGGTTAAACTCCCGGGTTGTATTTTAGTGATGACTTCTGAGCGTGAGTCCACGATTTGACGTGGATCGTTATGTGTTGTGTCTCGTAGTTTGGTTATCATACATGTCTCCCCTTTATATAGACTATTATGATTTCATTTACGATATTTTCTGATTCACATACTTGGTACTGTTGTCGACCTCGCCCGGGCTGCGTTCATGCCGCAGGTTGAGGTACATAGCTTGCTGATCCACTCTCTTAGGATCGCTGTTCGGTTCTCGGAAAGCTCCATATCTCCGGAAGCTTGTCCTGTGGTACGGTTCCCTGAAGTAGTAGACTTTTGTTTATTTAGGGGCATGGCGGGGCCCTGTCCCGTCATTATGGTTTCAAAATTCTTAGAGGTGCAGACTGCCTTTGTTGTGGGCGAGTTTGTAAGGGATGAATCGCTCAAGTTTTAATTTTATGTACTAAAAGGTAACCGTTGGGTTAGCCTGCTTTCTTATTTCACTGTTTTATATGTTTAAGTTTTTATTTCCGCTGGTTTTCTCTGATGTTGTATCACTAGGGTGCCCGGGGTAAGGCACCAGTCACGGGCCCGGGTTCGGGTTGTGACACTGACTTTCATTACTTCCACTTCAGTAAGGTACAGTGTACTGTTAATTTGGTTATCATATATGTCTTCACCTGTACTTTTGACTATTATGATGTAAATTACTGATTTCGATTTGCATACTTGGTACATATTTTATCGACCTCCGAAGTGCGTTCATCCGCAGTTGAGGTACATAACTTCGTCGACCGCACTCGTAGGATCACCGTTTGTTCTCGAAAGCTCCATTTCTCGGAGGCTTTGTTTTTGTAGGGTTCCTCAAGTCGTTGACTTTTGTACATTCGTGGTATGGCGGGGCCCCGTCGTCACGCTTGTTATATGTAAACTCTTAAGTGTAGTCATATATTGTGGGTCGCTTTATAAAAAAAAAATTGAGGTAACTGCTGTTGGATTTGTTTATATCCAGGAAGGTAGCCTTATCGGCTAACCTATTATTTATTTCATTGTTTAAATTTATGTATGTTCCGCTGTTTATCTCTCGATGTATACAGCGGTGCCTGTGTAGGGCACCGATGCCCGAGCTTGGTCGGGTCGTGACAAAAGTGGTATCGAAGCGATTAGTCCTCGGAAAGTGTCTGCAGGCGTGTCAGTAGAGTCTTGATTATCGGTGTGTTGTGCACATCTATAATCGGGAGGCCGCAGACATTTAGGATTGGTTTCCATTCTTCTCACTCAGATCGTGCGATAGAAATGTTGTTAGTGTCGCCCTCCCTAACGAAGTTATGTTGAATGCAACGACGAAAGGCGATGACCAGGAATGACTATGTGGATTGCGTATCCAGGTTGGTAATGATTATAGTATAGTTGGTATTGTGATATACATCTATACGGAGTTATGTATGAGGATCAGACGCGTGTTGCCTAGAATGATTTTAGATTACCAGGAATTGGTAAAGACTAACTAGATACCGGGAAGGTATGGAATAGTTAATGAATTTTCGCCAAGGTTTTGTGTTCATTTCGAGATAATTGGGAAAAGATGAGCTGTCTGATAGGGTAATGAACCCTTAAGAAGCCATGTTAAGGAACCTAACGGAATGTCATGTTAATAGATTAAGCTGCGTAGTAGGCTTAAGAGAATTGTACGGATGAGGTCCGCATAGAGTGAGTAATGGTTGTTGTGATCGAGACAACATGGTTATGGTATTATGAGAAGTTTTTGTACCCGTTTACGGGGATGATAAGGTAGGCTTGGGCCCGGAATTGGCGAGCCTAAGAATGATAAAGACCACGAGACCTTAGATGTGCAAGGTCTTCGGGTAGAGATTTAGTATAGACCAAGAATAAGAATTAAGTCACGGCGGTCGGGGTGAGGACACTGTTACGGGTCGCCCCATAGCCGGAATAGAGTGGGATCGGTTGGTAGTAGTTTCGCTCGTGACGAGTCACGAGTGCAAGCCCAAGTCTAGTTAATTGTTTTACTGTTCGTGGACGCGTTCCACCGGAACCAGTCGTGGGAGCTCGGAAATGGCCTTATATTGTTTTATAGAGTGACTCCAGATTGGAGGCCGTCGGTATGGAAGTTATGTATACTAGTGTGAGTTGGAAATACCGAAAAGTATGCACCCGAAGAAAGATAACAACCAAGTGTAAAGGAATAGAGCTGAATCCATAAGAACCTTTCGAGGTAACTACACGCGAGTGTGTGGGGTGGTAGTGGCGGGGATATGAGGTTTTCCTGATGATATGATCGTCGGACCACTAGTAGGCCTAGTAGAGAGGATTATGACAGACTTGGAGGTCATTATAAGTATGGGCTAGCTGGCTTCGTGAGTGCCAAGGTTGACAACTTAGAATAAATATTGTTATGTGGCCATGGGTGGCATATGTTGTAAGAAGGGTGTAGTATAAGGAGACTATGTCGCGCGTTAATCAGATTGTACTCCGAAAGAACATTCGAGGACGAATGTTTCTAAGAGGGGAAGAATGTTACACCCCGTAAATTCAAGAGGTTAAGTTAAGAACATACGAAAGGAAATAAGATTTGAATTTGGAAAGTTGGGTTGGCAAAAGGGCGTGGGCAGACTTTCAGTAAATTTTGGAGAGGTATATCTCCTAGTTCTTTAGGAGTTTTGAAGTGTTTTAAAAGATTAGTATGAAGTTCGCTGAATCTAGTTTCCAACGCAACAAACCGTTCGTCGATAGGACATCAGAGTCAAAAGTTATGGAAGTTTCAAGTTTGGTGCGCAATCGAGCAAAGCGATTTTGATTCAGATGTACTGGCGCGGCCCGAATACTGACGCGCGCGGTTGTTCTGGGGTTCGCAGGTTGCAGCGCGCGCGCCGAATGCGAGGCGCGCGGAATGCAGAACTTTTCTGAGTGGCGCCAGCGCCGTGGCGGGCGCGCGCCGGCGGATTTTTACACAAAGTGAGTAAAAAGGGGATATTTTTGTTTTAAACCTATGGGAGGGTGACAAGTGTCCCTCCCATCCTTTTTATCTGAAAGTGGTCCTATTTTAGGGCCAAGTCTTGGAAGACTTGGCCATTTCATTTCAAACCCTCCCAAGAAAGATCCTCTCCCTTCTCTCTTGATTTTTGAAGAAAACCTAGCCTAAGAGGAAATTTTTGGAGCGACGGCAAGAAAGAAAAGTGTGGGTAAACTTGTGTGAAGCGCTGGTGGGCGATTTTGACGGAATGAGGTGGAAGAAAAAGGGGCTTTTGTGGGCTATTCCTTAAGGTAAAAGTTTCCCCTTTCTCTTGGTTATGAGCCTAAGGCTGTTATATATTTTAGTAGTATAGATGTGAGCCTGAGGCTGTTATATTTTAGTGATTTAGAATTGAGCCTAAGGCTGTTTTATTGTAGTAGTATAGAGTTGAGCCCGAAATTTGTTTTATTTGAATAGATTTGGGTCGTCGCATGTTGTAAGGGAGATTGTAATTGTTGAAGATGTCTAGGGCTAGATATCATGTTAGACTTAAGAACTTGGATTGGAAAGAGTTGAAAGGGGTTTAGTATTGGTTATATTGTTGGCCAAGAATGGCATGGAAATTATTGGTTTATTTTGTGTTGATGTGGGGCGGAATTTTACACGTATTAGTGGGCGTGTAATCCCCTTGTAATTGCTGAATTAATTGAGCCTTAAAGGTGGCGTTGGTTATTGAATTTCGGCCTTGAAAAAGGGTGGCATAGTAAGTAGAAACAAAGGAAGTGCTGTCCAAATTTCCCGTAGAACAAGGGACTTTCATTAGAATGTATTACGTTGAAGCTAGAAGCTAATAGACGTATTATGGTCATTATAGGTTGACATCTACGGACGGCATATTGGACTTGGCAAGTGGATTAAGCAAAAGAGGTATGTAGAACTCTTCCTATCTCTTGAGCATGAGTAGTTATAACTGTATGGTACGGTAGACGTACGTGATTTTAAATGAAGTGAAGTCATTTGACATATTTGACTTGTTTTAAGGATGTCTTGGTTCTAAAGCATAAAGTTAGTATAACGGCTTTATGGGAAGTTGGTTATAATAACTTTATGGAAGCTTAAAGAAATGGGTTTTCTCGAATAGGGTAAGCCTAGATAAAAGAATGGATACTAAGAAAGGCAATTCGATTTAAAGGCATCAATTGCTTAAAAGTTTAAAATGAGGGTCACTTGAGTTAGAAGCCGAAGCATATTTCTAATAGTATAGTGACTTGTTTGATATATAGGTAAGCCTTGATACTACGGGTGTTAGTATCTTGGGGTCTTATGTGGAAAAGGGATCTTGGAAAGAATAGAAATACATAGTACTTTGGGTTGAATTTTCCCAGGACTTGTTAAGTGATATGGAAAGTGCCTAAGGTCGTAGAATGAGATCCATTTGTATGTTAATGAAAGTCTAAAGTAGTTGGGAGCTTACTTGGGCGTGCAGTCGGTGATGGAGGATTCCACGGGTATGCCTCCATTGCCTCTTATGAGTCTGGGGACGTCTGGCGGTGATGTGGGATTCCACGTATGCTCCCGTCATAGTATGAGTTTACTTGGATGTGCAGCAGTGATGTGGGATTCCACGGGTATGCTCCCCTGGTCATAGTATGAGTTTACCGGGACATACCGTCAGTGATGTGGGATTCCACGGGTATGCATCGGGGACATGCTTACGATGAGGGATTCTGAGGCATGTAGTTTGAGGGGTTCCGTGGATTTGCTACCCACGATGCGAGGAACACCTCATGAAGTCATGTACCCGAGATGAGGATTCCACGCATGATATATATATATGTATGTATTGTGTATGTATGCGCCGGTGAGGTAGGATGCCACGCGCGTCACATGGTTGTATTTACTTTTATCTTTGTCGGCGGTGAAGGGGATTCCACGGCGCAGGATATAGGTATATACATGGTTAGATTTGTGTGTCTGCGACGGTGAGGAAGGATGCCACGCGCGTCACGTAGTTAGATTTTACACCTGGCGGTGGCGGTGATGGGAATCCTACCGCGCTTGGATATTTGGTGGGGTTCATAGCCCCGTGTGACTATGGTTCATATGTTGAGACAGCCGTATAAGGTAAAGCGACTTTCATTACTTCCACTTCAAGATGAGTACGATTATCGTTAATTTGGTTATCATATATGTCTTCACCTGTACTTTTGACTATTATGATGTAAATTACAGTACTTTCAGTTTTGCATACTTGGTACATATTTTGTACTGACCTCCTTCGGGGGGCTGCGTTCATGCCGCAGGTTGAGGTACATAGCTTGCTGACCCGCACTCGTAGGATCACTGTTCAGTTCTGGAAAGCTCCATTTCTCCGGAGGCTTTGTTTTTTTGTAGGGTTCCCTGAAGTCGTTGACTTTTGTACATTCAGGGGTATGGCGGGGCCCTGTCCCGTCACAGTTGTTATGTAAACTCTTAGAGGTCTGTAGTCATATATTGTGGGTCGCTTTATAAAAAAAATTGAGGTAACTGCTGTTGGATTTGTTTATATCCAGGAAGGTAGCCTTATCGGCTAACCTATTATTTATTTCATTGTTTAAATTTATGTATGTTCCGCTGTTTATCTCTGATGTATACCTGTAAGGGTGCCCAGGTAGGGCACCAGTCGCGGGCCCGGGGTCGGGTCGTGACATTATGTCTAAGTGTTTTTATGGGTTGTGTATGTTCCGCTGCTATTCTCTGATGTATACATGTGAGGGGTGCCCAGGTAGGGCACCAGTCACGGGCCCGGGGTCAGGTTGTGACATTATACAGGTTGTTGATCCTCACTTTTAGGATCATTATTCAGCTGTTGAGAAGCTCCACTACTCCGGAGGCTTGTCTTTGGTTCTGATCCCTGGTATTGTCGGTTGTTGTACATTCAGGGGTATGGCGGAGACCTGTCCCGTCACAGTCGTTATGTCAAACTCTTAGAGGTCTGTAGTCATGTATGTGGGTCGGTTTGTATGGAAAAAGGATGTAACTGCTTTTGACTAATTTATATATGTATTGTTACACCCCAAATTTCCGGGACATGAAAGAGAGAATAGACGTGAGAACGCAGGACTTGAAAATTTGTACGAAAGAAAGAAGTGTCTTTCCGACGGAAAATCTTCCGAACGTCGGAAAGGAAAAATGTTCATTGGTGAGAATTAGATTCTCAAAATACATTAATTGAGGAATATGGAATGTATTATCATTATGAAAATTTATTTTTACGGATTTGGTCACGTGGGGCCCACCCGAGGAATTTTACGTTTTGTGGGACCTACGAGGGTTACGAAATTTTATAGACGAATGGGAGGGCGACACGTGGCACACCCCCCCCCCCCACAATGGTCTTGGACGAAAATTACAAGGGTTAAATGGTCATTGACCATTGAAGATGAATAAGTCTTCAAGCTTGAGATTGTTGACTTGTCAACTTGTCCACTTGGCTAGTTATCCAAGTGTTCTTCATCCTAGCCTCACATTTGTTATAATCTAAGCCCTCCATTGTATTATATATAGACTACACTAGTGCAAGACTAAGTCTCCAACACTTAGAAAAAATCACAGCATTCTTGTTCTTCATGTGTGCTCTCGGGTTTGTCAAATCCCACACAAAAAAAATTGTAATTTTGGTTCTTTATTCACAAGACTTTAACCCAAGGTCCCTAAGGGTATTGTAAGGATATCTCAATAGAAAGATTTCGGAAAAACGACGTTTTCACGTTAGTCGCAAGGCGAAAACCTAAGTCATTTTCACAAGTTTGGATTGGAAATGGAAGAGAAGTTGGGTGTGAACTTCTAAAGGCTTTAAATAGCGGATTGGAGCGTAAAGGAAATGAGCTAAGAGTTTCTAAGGAGCGAATTTGAATCTTGGAATTTTTAAGGGCTTATAAAGGTAACAATTCTTGTCGTTTTAGTAATTAAGATTACTCATTGTTTTAGATATGGATATTAGCAAGCATGAGGTATATAGTATGAAGTTTGATAAGTGTATTGGCTATTGGAACCCTAATCCGAAAACTAGCATGTTTAGCCCTTAAGATTACAATTCGATTTGATTATTAGTTTAAGTCGTCACATGTTATATAAAGAAGGAATTGTAGTTGTTAAAGTTGTTTATGACTATATAACATGTTAGACCTAAGGACTTGGATTGAAAAGGGAATTGTAAGGAAATTGATATTGTTATGGATAGTGTTTTGTCGAAAATGTGCCTTAAGGAATTGACAGTTTTATATTATTTGTGGGGCAGAATTTTACACGTGCTGTTAAGGCGTGTAATCCCCTTTGGTTAGCTGAATTGTTGGGCCTTAGAAGTGGCATTTGGTTATTGATTTTCAGGTCTTGAAATAGGTGGAAAAGTATGTAGAAACAAAGGAAGTGTTTTCCTATTTTCCGTAGAATTTAGTGACTTTGCACTTAGAATATTCTACGTTTGAAGCTAGAGGTTAATGGACGTATTATGGCCATTATAGGTTGAAGTACTAAGTATAGCGTATTCTACTTGAAGGATGGAATAGCTATCAAGGTTGAAGTACTTTGGAACATTTTGCTACTTGTCGATAATCGTCGCGAGGTATGTGAACCTCTTCCTTCTTTTGACATGATTCTATGTATGGAATATACATGTGGTATTATTTCATGTTTTCTTCTACTCTTAGAAGTTAAGAGGTATGTATGTTGATGTCACGAACCGACCCGGGCATGGCGGTGCCCTACCCGCACCCCGCTCAGTATACATCGAGAGAATAGCGTGAACATACACAACATAAACACGTGTGTAAATAAAACGCCACAAAGCTAGCCGATCAGACCGCCTTCTATAATATAAACATAATCAAAAGTATAACTCAGTTCTTACAGCCCAACCACATATGTGAATACAGACCTCTAGGAATAACAACTGTGGTGGGACAGGGCCCCGCCATACCCCTGAATATACATGAATCTACTACCTCAGGGAAAACCGTACCAAGAGCTAAGCCTCCGGAGCAAATGGGGCTTTCTCTCAAAACTGAACCGAGATCCTAAGAGCAAGGATCACCAACATGGGTACCTAAAACCTGCGGGCATGAACGCAGCCCCCCGAAGGGCCGATTACAACAGTACCGAAAATGGAATAAATAACGTCTGATAAACAAATCATAATCAGTAAAAGAATGACAGGGAACAAGTATAAAAAGTACATACCAGATCCTGCCGTGTCATTACCACTTATGAACTTAATCATACCTTATTATCTTTTCCCATTTTCAATAAAAGTTATAGTCACATTCTTATGTACACAATTAGGGAAAATCATTAAGTTCATTACTATTACTTACTTATCTCCCATAAGTAAAATCCGGCCCTTTAAGGAGGGCACATTTACTACCCGGCCCAATCCAGGACGCGATCAAGTCACACAAAATAGCAAAGTGTGGCCGTGGAATTCCCCATCACTGTCGACAGCTATAAATGTAAAATATAACCATGTGACGCGCCCGTGGCATCCCACCTCACTGTCGGCGTACACATACACAATACATATATATATATCTCCTGCCCGTGGAATCCCACCTCACTTTCGACAGCTATAAGTGTAAAATATAAACATGGGTCTCATGCCCATAACATCAATCAAGCAGTTGGTACAACGTCTTGGGGGTTACCCCTCATTTATACTTTTACCCTGGAGCAGGTGGTATAGCGTCTTGGGGGTTTACCCCTCACTGATACTCTTACCCTGGAGAAGGTGGTAAAGCAGGTGGTATAGCGTCTTGGGGGTTTACCCCTCACTGATACTCTTACCCTGGAGAAGGTGGTATAACGTCTTGGGGGTTTACCCCTCATTTATACTCTTACCCTATCTCGACCGACCATCTAACAATACATAAGCACTACCATGTCCTTTATAAAAATCCGGGAATTTAACCCAAGTACTCCAAATAACGGAAGCATACCCGTGGAATCCCACATCACTGTCGGTACGTCCAAGTAACTTCTGACAAAGGCAGCCACTCCAACCGAGAGTCGCGGCAACGTAATAAAACATAATACTTGCACTCAAAGGATATCACCAGCACATATAGGCAAATTCTCAATTAACCAAGCCAAAGTACTTATCAAGGCACACATAGAATAATTCTCATTTAACAAGCCAAAGTACTTATCAGGGCACAAATAGAATAATTCTCATTTAACAAGCCAAAGTACTTATCAGGGCACAAATAGAATAATTCTCATTTAACAAGCCAAAGCACTTATCGTGTCACAAATAGAATAATTCTCATTTAACAAGCCAAAGTACTTATCAGGGCACAAATAGAATAATTCTCATTTAACAAGCCAAAGTACTTATCAGGGCACAAATAGAATAATTCTCATTTAACAAGCCAAAGTACTTATCAGGGCACAAATAGAATAATTTTCATTTAACAAGCCAAAGTACTACGTACGTACATTCTTTTCAAAAGACTCCTTTCCAAATATAACTTCCCCGATACTAACAACCGTAGTATTCGAGTCCTGTCCACCTTTCAAGTCAAGTCACAATACCTAATTAGAAATACAATTACCGGCTTCTAAATCAAGTGACTTCTTTATTAAAAACCTTAAGCAATTGGTACTTTTAAAACAATTTGCCCTTCCTTAATAAAAGTTATTCTTTGATTACTTCATTAGAGAAAACCATTCTCTTAACCTTCCATAAAGCCGTTATAACCAACTTCCCATAAAGCCGTTATAACCCTTTATGGTTTAAACCAACACGTTCCTTTTATAACCAAGAGACTTCTACTTTTTGAAACCAAGTATTATATACTTTCAAATCAATTCTCATAACTTGCAAAAATACAATTAGTCTCTTAACCTTTAGAAAACAAGTGACTCCTTTTATTATAAAACCCTAGGCAATTGATGCCTTAAATACAAGTTGCCTTTTTACTAAAATCAAGTAATTTATCTTTCCATAAAGCAAATATAACTAACTTTCCATAAAGCCGTTATATTCACTTTATACCTTAGCCAAAAACAATTTCCTATCCAAGGGACTTATATGTTTAAAACGGAACAAGTATCACATACTTTAAAACTGTTATACCCCGTATTTCCTGAGTATGTACGTAAGGGAATACGTACAAAAGTCTAGCCTTAAAGTTAAGCCTTGGACGTTTTTTTTATTTGTGCACAACTCACTAAAAGAATCGTTTTTCCGAAACGCTTCCACGGCTTTCGTAGGGCAAATTCGGCTATGCCATTTCTAATTTTTGCGGATTTTTCCAGAGGCGAAACATTTTGGACCAACGGGAGGCGACACTTGGCACCTCCAATTGGTGGACTTGAAATCGCCCATTGGGACGAATTGGACAATGGCGCACGTTTTTGTGCCTTTGCACAAGTCAAGGATTAGGTAGGATATTTTGTGTGCAAGTTGGCCAAGGACACTTGCCTAATCTTGACCTTACACTTGCCTAGCACTTGGCTAAATCTTGGCCCCTTGGTTGGCCATGTCTTGACCTATAAATACCCCTTAAGATGAAGAGTTCTTCATCCACAAATTCCTTTCCAAGTCTTGAAAATCCTCTCCTCTCCCTTGTTGCCTTTTTCGTCCAACACCCCCCCCCCCCCTTTTTAGTGAGCTTGGCCGAGGCAACCCCTCCCCCCTAGCCTAGCCGAAATCTACCCCCCTCCCTTGGTAGAAAAGTTGCCTTCTAGTATTGTTATAAGGCCCAAAATACCCTAGCCCAAATCCCTTAGTCCTTAGTAGAAGTTGTGAAGAACTTCTAAGGTTTCTTGTAGAACCCGCAGCGTACAACTTAGGAGCTAAACCTTGCTCAGGCGCGACTTTATCTAGGATATTATTGGGCTTACCGAGGTAAATAAACCTAACCCTCTTTTGAATTAAAGAATACATACTGTAGTAGTATAAGAATAAGTATTAAATACTTAGAAGAATATCACAGAATAGAATTGAACTGTTATCACAGTAGAAGGGTCTAAAAGAAGAATAATCAAATTGTACTTACATAGGACTGTTTTCACAGTAGACTTGAGTAGCTCACCGGGTAGGGTAGTGCTGCCAAATTTTCCGTAGGATATAGAACCCTCTGTTTAGAACTGTTTACAAAGTAGTCTGAACGTTGATAGACGTGTCTGACTATTATAGGCTGATTCTCTGCGCGCGACATATTCAACTTGGCAGGTGGTTTTCGCTGAGAAGGTATGTGATTCTTCCTAAAGCATGATATTTTACAATATATATGTAGTACGGTAGACGTACATGTGTTAACTGAATAATAACTACGGCAATGTCTTTGACTTAAGCCTGAATAATACTTACGGCAATGCCTCACGGCTTAAGCCTGAATAATAAAGAACTGAAAGCATTTCAAAAGAATACTGAATCATTTTTTTACAGAAGAGAACTAATCGGTTTTTAAAACAGAAGCTTAAGAGTTATACTAGCTTTATGGGAAGTTAAGTATAACCACTTAAGATTGATAAAAGAAACAGTTTGCCTATGTATTTATAACAGACTTATATTGACTTGTGAAAAGAATAATAAGATGGTTTGATAAAGTAGACATGATATGATGCTATGTGTGTTAGTGTTGTCACGACCCGATCCCGGGCCCGTGACTGGTGCCTTACCCCGGGCACCCTAGTGATACTACATCAGAGAAAACCAGCGGAAATAAAAACTTAAACATGAACATGAGACAAGATAATAAAACAGGCCAACCAAACGGTTACCTTCCAATAAAATATATATATACAACTTTTTCAAAACGAACAGTTTAATCCTTTTTACAAAACCACCGCCCACACAAAGGCTGCACTTAAGATTTACAACAACTATGACGGACAGTGGCCGCCATACCCCTGAATGTACAAGAACCTACAACTCAGGGAACACATACCAAAAGATAAGCCTCCGAAGGAACGGAGCTTCCCAATGCGCTGAAAGGTGATCCTAAGAGCGGGGATCGACATCCAATGTACTTCTACCTGCGGCATGAACGCAGCCCCCCGAGGTCGCATAACAGTACTAAGTATGTGAATCAGAAATCAGAAATGAAATCATAATAGTCTATATAAAGCAGGAGACATGTATGATGACCAAACTACAGTACATAACATATAACTAGTTACATCAAGTCGTGACTCACGCCTCCAAATTATCGCCGTGCGTGGAATTTCTTCCTCACCGCCGTAGCTTTATGATATGACAATACCAAGGAGTATACATGAACACCGTGTCCCACTGTGTCATAAAAACGATAGACAAGTATAACTACCGATCCGACCGTACAATAATATAATGCAACCAAAACACGGCCGTCTGGGGCAAGTGCGAGCCGACTCACAGGATACCAAGGCGGTCACGTGTCTGACCGGGCAAGTACTGGTCGACCACCGGGACCAAGGCGTATCACGAGACTTCACCACCACACCGAAACGGGGCAAGTCACGGTCGACTACGGATACCAAGGCCGAATCACCACGAGACGGCAAGTACGAGCCGACCACCGGTACCAAGGCGAAAAGAAGAAACCTCATGGAGAGCTAGTCCATAAAAATAACAATTCTTGCACAACCAAGGCTATCACCACAAGCATAAGCAAGTTACGCAACAACAAGCATAGGCAAGTTACACAACACAAGCATAGGCAAGTTACACAACAACCAGTATAGGCAAGTTACACAACACAAGCATAGGCAAGTTACACAACTCAAGCATAGGCAAGTTACACAACTCAAGTTACTTTCTTTTTATGCCAAAGTCCGGGTTTTTAACCCTAAAGTACTACGTACGTTAAATTCCTTTTAAAGAGATCCATTCCTTTTATAAAAGTCACCCGATGTCCAGAGTATAAAAATAGAGTGACGAATATTGTTAAGTAAACAAAAATGCTTTCCTTTGTAAAAATCAAGTAACAACCTTATTTTCCCAAACGTTCAAGTTTGCCTAATTTCAATTGCTCAAGTTTCTCATTGTTAGAAAAGGTCTCGTAGTTCATAGTTTTAATCCTTTAAAACATAATTCTCCTTTAATAATTTGAGAAACATATGCCTTATATGTGAGTAGGTTATTCTTGTTTATAATCGATCTTATTAAGCAGCCATGATCTAGGATATGTAATATCATTTTGTCTCATCTTAGCTTCTATGCAGATGGAGGTTTCTACTGGTTTTAATACGATACATCATTATTCAATACATTTTCCTTTATTACGCTGCAGTGGTCTGTCGATACACATTCTGATTTCCGAAATCAGTAAAACATTATCCTTTAAATAAAACCAAGTACTCATTACTCACGAATGAGGTTTCACACAAACATTCACATTAAAACAAATAAGTTAAGTCTCTTAACTTCTAACATTAGTAAACCATTTTCTTTACCTCTCTTAAGACATTATACCTAACTCCCCATAAAGCTAGTATAACTCTTTTTAAAACCTTTAAAACCAAGTGTTACTCTTCCTTCAAAACGATTATAAATCTTTTGAAATACATCAAGTTCTTTATTATAACAAGCCAGTTATAATTCACATCAGTTACCTTTTAAAACCACAAAGTATTTTCTTACCTACATAAAGCCGTTATAACCAACTTCCCATAAAGCCGTTATAACACTTTATGTTTTAAGACAATCAAACACGCTTAACACGTACGCGTCTGCACTACATAGTTCACACATATCATGCTAGAAGAGATAGGAAGAGGTTCACATACCTCGACGAGTGCCGACTAATAGCAAAACGCCCAAGTACTTCAAACCGTCGGCTACTCCTTAAGCCACGTAGATCGCACCACGTAGTACTTCAACCTATAAGGCCACAGCGCTTATTAACATCGTTCCATATTCTACGTAAAATTCGCAAAGACCTCCCGCATGGCAGCGTTAATCTCCTCCTTACCGAGGCCGCTACCAAGCCAACCGGGGGTTTGCACGCCTAACCGGACGTGTACAATTTACTCACGAATACTACACAAGTCTCATGTAATGGTCCCATGTAATTACGATTCGATTCTCTTATAAAACTCAGCTTAAGTCGCAAGACATTCCGTAAGTATTATTCGAGCTTAAGTCAAAGACATTGCCGCATGGTATGTTCAATTCTATATATAGTATTCTTTAACTATATACTCCTACAACATGTAATTTCCAATTACAAATGTAGGTCAAGAATGTTTACCTCGATAAGCCCAAAAGTATCCGAGTTTATATGTCGATCCCGAGCAAGGTTTAGCTCAACTCGAGTGCTCCAATCCGCTCCAAACAACCCTTAGAAGTTCTAACCAACTTCTACTTATAACTTCAACTACGGTGAAGATTTACTTAGGGTTTCGTTTTAGCGAGGGAAAGTATAATGGTATTTTAGGCTAGTATAAGTGTAACCTTGGGAATACTACAAGGTATTTGGGCCAAGGTATTTGGACATTATAACAATACTAGGAGAGTATTTCTATACCACTACAAGGGGTATTTATACGAGACAACTAGGCTAGGGGTACCCCACCAAACACCACAAAGGGGAGGGGACTCTCGGCCAAAGGCCACTAGGAGGAGGGGAGAGGCTTTGGGACGAGAACCACAAGAGGGAGGGAGTATTTTGAGACTTAGGTAGATTGCTCAATTTTTGGATGAAGAAAGTTCATCAACTAAGGGGTATTTATGGGTGAAGTGAAGGCCAACCAATGGCCAAGATGAAGACAAGTGTGGTGCAAGTGTAGGGCTAGATTTCCACCATGTGTACCTTATCCATCTACCACACAACTTGCACAAAATATCCTACCAACTACACAAGACCCAATCGCCAAGCATTACCGCTCACTTCAATGTGAGGGTGACACATGTCACCCTCGTTGGTCCAAAATGTTTCGCCTCTGAAAAATCCGCAAAAATTATAAATGACATAGCCGAATTTTCCTACAAAAGTCGTGGAAACGTTTCGTCGAAAACGACTCTAACGGTAGTTGTGTACAAATTTCGAATCTATGCCTACATTAAGGCTCAAATTGTATCGTGCGCCTCACGTACATACTGGAAATACGGCATAACATTCTCCTCCTAGAAACATTCGTCCGAATGTTCCTTCTCGAGACGATAACGATAGAGTTCTTCTAATAAGTTGCCAACGCCACAATCGCCACGAAACACCCGCGTAAATGCTTACATCCAAGTCGCAGAAACACCTCTAACATCACAAACTTTTGTCACTTTGCTGCGAGGTTCTAGTGTCACTCGCGACTAACAAATGGTACCGGACTGCATGCGATTCCTGAGGTCTAAAATATACATCCTTCGCACCTTCTCCCGTCACAAGAAATGATCATATCTATGCTCGCAATACATGCTCGCCTTTACCCTTACTCGTCGTACTCTTCTCGAACACTTGAACTCTTCTAGTATACGTACCACACTTTAGTCAACGCTTCTGTTTCCAACCCTTGGAGCCACTACCTCCAAACTTGGTCATCTTACTAGCTTCACTTCTTTACTAAGGCCATTCCCGGCCTTCACGAACCCATCCTGGTCGAACATACCCACGAACTCATACGATGGTCATCTAAACCTGGGCCTAGCACCCTCGTGACCTACCACGGCGGGACCACGAGCTGACCCTACTTTGAAACCGGCGCGGGTTGGCCTCAACATGGCCAACCCGATCCACTAACGCATCACGCCCTTGTTCCCCGACCCGGAACAATCTTACCTCAACAGGTCATGAAAGCTACCACTTCCATTTAACACTACTCAAGGAAATTATCACACAACACATTCTAGGCAAAAATGTATTCCGACAAGGATCACTTGCAAAATCTGGTACTCAAGACGACCTTACATCTACGGTCTCAACATGAAATAT
The DNA here is from genome assembly GCA_029844215.1 of Przewalskia tangutica. Taxonomy (NCBI): domain Eukaryota; kingdom Viridiplantae; phylum Streptophyta; class Magnoliopsida; order Solanales; family Solanaceae; genus Przewalskia; species Przewalskia tangutica. The sequence goes on from CM056726.1 coordinate 60,968,456, forward strand.
TCTAAAGTTCACACTTTCCACGCCCCATACAAATCCTTTCAACTAGCCAAGCTTTCTAACTCATAACCATCATAACGCTCTCCGAACGTAGCACACAATAATAAGGTCATCATATCATGCATACAAATCTTTAAAGGGTTAAGGGTATACCTGAAAATAGGCGGTTCAAAGGACCGCTAAAACTGGGAACTTCCACCGCGACCTCTACCGGGGCTGTAGGTGTATGAACATCCTTCCGGCTATGGAAGGTGAAGAACCGCAATCGCTCTAGTAGTCCATGCTATCCTACCGATTACCCCCACAGTGGACGGTCTCTTGCCGGATGGCCTGCTGGCGCAAAATAACAATCTCAGAGTTAGTACGACACTCTCCTATGAAGCTTTCCCACAGCCACACCGAGACAAGGGCAACCTCATCCGCGAGCACTCTGCTCCTTGAAAATCTGAAACACAGGAGCCCGACCTGCTCCCGAATATCTCGGGTCCCGAAAGCGTGGAGGACCACTCAGACTTGGTGGAGCGCATAATCGGCCTTCTTTGGCGGTCCGCCTCGAAAGTCACCAAAGGACCTGCTGTTCGGCCTCTTACTGCGACCACAGTCATTCCGTCGATTTATCCTCTCCTCACATCGGTCGTAAGCTGCGTGGGCAATGTCCATGCGGTGAAGAGCTACACCGAACAACTCTCGGCTAGGTGATCATCGAGCCTGTAATAAATCGGTGCACTCGATCCTCCATACTAGCTACCAGCGGGACGTCACGCCAATGAGTCGAACTCACATTGTACTCGAACTATGCGCGGATCGTCGTAACACCAAAAATCTGTCGCGAGCCCTCTCATCCGTGGGCAAGAAATGTGCAAAGGCCTCGAGAACTTCGTCCCATAAAGGCCGGAAGTGCATGCTCTCCGGGACAGCTCCACGAATCAAACGATCGGCTGCGGTATCACGCGGTGATGCGAACCTAGACCACCGACTCGGCCTCCGATGCCTTGATCACTCTCACGATCAGAATATGTCGGATGAACTCCTGCGGATCATCCTCGTGCCTCGACCCATAAAACTCGCGGCCTCTGACTCGTAAAATCCGTAGCCTCGAACTATCGATCTAGGGTGAACCATCGTGCTCGGCTAACCGCGTCCAGCTATCCTCAAGTCGCCTGACCCCGCCCATTAATCGGGCCCACTCCTTGTAACTCATCTCTCTGCTCCGGTGCGGGATCGAGGCTCAGTCTTGTGGTCTCTGCCCGCTGCTCTGCAGACTCCTCTGCTGCCTTGCCCTTCTGGTCACTGGTTGCCTTACGCGGAGGCATAACTGTTAAAAACGAAGTATGTCAGAGGGGTCCAACTTATCACACAGCTCTAAGGCACTATCTCAGAATGAGAAGAATGGAAACCAATCCTAAATTTCCTGCAGCCTCCTGATTATAGATGTGGTGCAACACATCGATAATCAAGACTCTACTAGACAGTGCGTAGACACTTTCCGAGGACTAATCGCTCGATACCACTTTTGTCACGACCGATCCGGGCGTGATCGTGCCTACCGGGCACCCTAGTGATACTACATCGAGAAAACCAATGAAATAAAAACTTAAACATGAACATGAGACAAGATAATAAAGCAGGCCAACCAAACGGTTACCTTCCAATAAAATATATATATACAACTTTTTCCAAAACGAACAGTTTAATCCTTTTACAAAACCACCGCCCACACAAGGCTGCACTTAAGATTTACAACAACTATGACGGGGCAGCCCCGCCATACCCACGAATGTACAAGAACCTACAACTCGAGAACACATACCAAAAGATAAGCCTCCAAGGAACGGAGCTTCCAACGCTGAAAGGTGATCCTAAGCGGGGATCGACAGACGATGTACTTACTGCGGCGTGAACGCGGCCCCAAGGAGTCGATAACAGTACTAAGTATGTGAAATCAGAAAATCGTAAATGAAATCATAATAGTCTATATAAAGCAGAGACATGTATGATGACCAAACTACGATGCATAACATATAACTAGTTACATCAAGTCGTGACTCACGCCCAAATTATCGCTCGTGCGGTGGAATTTCTTCCTCACTGGCGGTTTATGATATGACAATACCAAGGAGTATACATGAACACGTGTCCCACTGTGTCATAAAAACCGTATAGGACAAGTATAACTACCAGATCCGACCGTACCAATAATATAATGCAACCAAAACACGGCGTCGATACGGCAAGTGCGAGAGCCGACTACAGGATACCAAGGCGGCCACGTGGTGGCGGGGCAAATCTGGTGACCACCGGGGACGAGCCGTATCACGAGACTTCGTCACCACACCGAACGGGGCAAGTCACGGTGACTACCGGATACCAAGGCGAATCGATCACGAGGCGGGGCAATACGAGCCGACCACCGGTACAAGGCGAAAGAAGAAACCTCACGGAGAGCTAGTCCATAAAAATAACAATTCTTGCACAACCAAGGCTATCACCAAGCATAAGCAAGTTACGCAACAACAAGCATAGGCAAGTTACACAACACAAGCATAGGCAAGTTACACAACAACCAGTATAGGCAAGTTACACAACACAAGCATAGGCAAGTTACACAACTCAAGCATAGGCAAGTTACACAACTCAAGTTACTTTCTTTTTATGCCAAAGTCCGGGTTTTTAACCCTAAAGTACTACGTACGTTAAATTCCTTTTAAAGAGATCCATTCCTTTTATAAAAGTCACCCGATGTCCGTAGTATAAAAATAGAGTGACGAATATTGTTAAGTAAACAAAAATGCTTTCCTTTGTAAAAATCAAGTAACAACCTTATTTTCCCAAACGTTCAAGTTTGCCTAATTTCAATTGCTCAAGTTTCTCATTGTTAGAAAAGGTCTCGTAGTTCATAGTTTTAATCCTTTAAAACATAATTCTCCTTTAATAATTTGAGAAACATATGCCTTATATGTGAGTAGGTTATTCTTGTTTATAATCGATCTTATTAAGCAGCCATGATCTAGGATATGTAATATCATTTTGTCTCATCTTAGCTTCTATGCAGATGGAGGTTTCTACTGGTTTTAATACGATACATCATTATTCAATACATTTTCCTTTATTACGCTGCAGTGGTCTGTCGATACACATTCTGATTTCCGAAATCAGTAAAACATTATCCTTTAAATAAAACCAAGTACTCATTACTCACGAATGAGGTTTCACACAAACATTCACATTAAAACAAATAAGTTAAGTCTCTTATCTTATAAGATCAAGTCTCTTAACTTCTAACATTAGTAAACCATTTTCTTTACCTCTCTTAAGACATTATACCTAACTCCCCATAAAGCTAGTATAACTCTTTTTAAAACCTTTAAAACCAAGTGTTACTCTTCCTTCAAAACGATTATAAATCTTTTGAAATACATCAAGTTCTTTATTATAACAAGCCAGTTATAATTCACATCAGTTACCTTTTAAAACCACAAAGTATTTTCTTACCTACATAAAGCCGTTATAACCAACTTCCCATAAAGCCGTTATAACACTTTATGTTTTAAGACAATCAAACACGATTAACACGTATACGTCTACCGTACTACATAGTTCACACATATCATGCTAGAAGAGATAGGAAGAGGTTCACATACCTCGCGACGAGTGCCGACTAATAGCAAAACGCTCCAAGTACTTCAAACCGTCGGCTACTCCTTAAGCCACGTAGATCGCACCACACGTAGTACTTCAACCTATAAGGCCACAAGGTGCTTATTAACATCGTTCCATATTCTACAGAAAATTCGGCGACCTCCCCATGTCGTTAATCTCCTCTTTCCGAAGTAGCTACCAAGCCAACCGGGGTTTGCGCCTAACGGACGTGTACAATTTACTCACGAATACTACACAAGTCTCGTAATACGATCCATGTAATTACGATTCGATTCTCTTATAAAACTCGGGCTTAAGTCGCAAGACATTCGTAAGTATTATTCGAGCTTAAGTCAAAGACATTGCCGCGCCTATGTTCAATTCTATATATAGTATTCTTTAACTATATACTCCTACAACATGTAATTTCCAATTACAATGTAGGTCAAGAATGTTTACCTCGATAAGCCCAAAAGTATCCGAGTTTATATGTCGATCCGAGCAAGGTTTAGCTCAACTCCGAGTGCTCGATCCGCTCCAAACAACCCTTAGAAGTTCTAACCAACTTCTACTTATAACTTCAACTACGGGTGAAGATTTACTTAGGGTTTCGTTTTAGCGATCGAGGAAAGTATAATGGTATTTTACAGGCTAGTATAAGTGTAACCTTGGGAATACTACAAGGTATTTGGGCCAAGGTATTTGGACATTATAACAATACTAGGAGAGTATTTCTATACCACTACAAGGGGTATTTATACGAGACAACTAGGCTAGTGGGTACCCAGCCAAACACCACAAAGGGAGGGGACTCTCGCCAAAGGCCACTAGGAGGGGAGGAGAGGCTTTGGACGAGAACCACAAGAGGAGGGAGTATTTTGAGACTTAGGTAGATTGCTCAATTTTTGGATGAAGAAAGTTCATCAACTAAGGGGTATTTATAGGTCAAGTGAAGGCAACCAACGGCAAGATGAAGACAAGTGTGGTGCAAGTGTAGGCTAGATTTCCACCATGTGTACCTTATCCATCTACCACACAACTTGCACAAAATATCCTACCAACTACACAAGACCCAATCGGCCAAGCATTACCGCCCACTTCATGTGAGGGTGACACATGTCACCCTCCGTTGGTCCAAAATGTTTCGCCTCTCGGAAAAATCAAAAATTATAAATGACATAAGGAATTTTCCTACAAAAGTCGTGGAAACGTTTCGTCGAAAAACGACTCCTAACGGTAGTTGTGTACAAATTTCGAATCTATGCCTACATTAAGGCTCAAATTGTATACGTACGCCCTCACGTACATACTCTGGAAATACGGGGCATAACAAGTGTCTTGTAACGTTTGTATAAGAGAGTATTCTTGTTGTGCTTATGTTGTTTAACGATAAGTTGTTATGTTAGTATAATATCACTCACCTCTTGACATATTACCGGGGGTTAAGCGCCTCCGTCGGGGGTAGACTCGGTGATGCAGGACCATGATTCGAGAATACCTCATGCGGGTCCAGGGGACCTATGCGGAGCTACGGGAGTTCCACGTTAGTGATGCGGGGTTATACCTCATGCGGTCTATGTGGCCATGCGGACTACGAGTCGGGGCGATGCCGGAGTAGCTACCCTCGATGCGGGGTTATGTACCTACGCGGGGCTATGTGAGTGGCCTATGCGGACTACGGAGTCCGGGATTAGGCTTGCATGGTGATACTACGGGCAATTGGCCTGCTTGATCATTCGCAGCCTAGAAAAGACTATTCTGATTTACCTATTGTTGCTCTTGTTTGTGATGTGGCACTATGTGCGGTTTCCTTGGTTGTTTCATACATACTTGCAAAACTAATTTTTAAATGATATGTTTTCATTTAAGTACTTTACAGTTTCATATACTTAGTACCTGTTGTACTGACCTCCTTCGGGGGGCTGCGTTCATGCCGCAGGTAAGGGCAATCAGGTGCTAGATCCACATCATTAGGATCTCTACGTTGGTGTCGGGAGCTCCATCTTTTCCGGAGGCTCTACTTTTGGGTATGATCTCCCTGTTGTAGATAGTTTTGTACAGTCAGGGTATGGCGGGGCTGTCGCCATAGTTGTATATTTCCTTAGGTGCAGAGTCATGTTATGCGATTTCGGATGTATCGCTAAACCATGTTTATATATATATGCCGAAAGCGCGTTTCTCACATAAATCGTATGTCTTATTTTATAAAGCTGTTTCATGTCTTGTTTTATATTTCCGATTACTCGATGTATGACTACTTGGGTGCCCGGTAAGGCACGATCCGCCCCGAATGGGTCGTGACAAAAGTGGTATCGAGCGATTAATCCTCGGAAAGTGTCTACAGACCGTATCCAGTAGAGTCTTGATTATCGGTGTGTTGTGCACCACACCAATAATCAGGAGGCTATAGGATATTTAGGATTGGTTTCCATTCTTCTCACTATGAGATCGTGCTTTAGAGCTGTGTTAAAGTTGGACCCCTCTAACGTATTCCTTTTCTGTAACAGTTATTCCTCCACGTAAGGCAACCCGGGCCCAGAAGGGCAAGGCAGCCGAGGCGCTAGTGGGACACCTAGAGTCACGAGGGCTCGGGCGATCTATACGAGGCGGCGAGTTCTGACGCCGCCCGGTCCCAGCGAGACCACAGTACCACACCTCGTCCCCGGCACTGGGCGGAGGAGTTAGGGTACAAGGAGATGGCCCAACATCGGCGTGATCGTGGCGAACATGAGGCAGTGGATCACGGCGATTCAGTCCAGCCCGTCGTACCGTGGTTCACCCGAGGGCAGAGAGTTTGAGGCTACGAGACTTCCTAAGTTGTAGCCGCGAGTTTTTGGTCGAGGTCGGAGGATGATCCGCAGGAGTTCATCCGTCAGCTACAGAGGATTCTGAGAGTGATCAGGGCGTCGGAGACCGAGTCCGTGATCTTTGGTTCACATAGGCTGCGTGATACCGCAGTCGATTGGTTTGATTCATGGGAGTTATCCCGGGAAACCGCGTCCCCAGCTACTTGGGATGAGTTCTCCGAGGCTTTCCTCACTCACTTCTTGCCTCCACAGATGAGGAGGGCGCGGGCTGATAGATTTTTATTGCTGAGGCAGAGAGGACGCATTGTCAGGGAGTACAATGTCGAGTTTGATTATGTCCCAGCGTTGGTAGCAGATATGGAGGATAGGGTGCACCGCTACGTCACTGGGCTAGATGATTATATGGCCGAGTCATGTGCGGGTGTTTCTCTTCAGCCGGGTATGGACATTACCCGCATGCAGGCTCATGCTCTTGGATGTGAGGAGCGTAGAGATCGACGGGTTGACAGGCAACAGCAGAAGAAGACCAGGACGGCAGGGTCTTTTGGTGGCTATCGTGGTGGGCGGCCTCAGCAGCAGTCTAGACTTGCACCACAACCAGCTCAGAGCACTCTGCCGTCCTCGGCCAGCCGGGACATTCGAGCGCATCAGGCCCGGGACTTGACGTCGAGCGGCGAAGTGCGGCGATCAGACCACCCCGCCGGTGTGGCGTGCGGTAGATCCCACTTCGGGAGTGGTGGTGCTACGAGCTTGTTTGATTGTGGCAGCAGGTCACTATGCGAGGAACTGTCAGGCGAGGCGATCGCGATGGTAAGTCGACTACGAGTTCTTTCTTGGTCTTCTTCATCCCCGGCTACTCGCCGGAGGGCAAGGTACTCGTGGACCAGCGGTCGCGGCAGGTCGTGGCGGTCCCGATTCTAGCGGTCCTCGAACCGCATTTATGCTTTGTCCCAGCGACAGATCAGGATGTTATACCGTATTTCCGGTATGTACATGTGGGCGTGCGTGCAATTTTGAGCCTTAAGTTAGGCATGTTTGAAATTTTGTGCACAACCCCGTATAAGTCGTTTTTTTAAAGCGTTTCCACGGCTTTCGTAGGAAAATTCCGGCTATGTCATTTATAAGTTTTGCGGATTTTTCCGACAGACGAAACATTTCGGACAACGGGAGGTGACATGTCACCCTGCATTGGAAGCAAGTGGGGGCTTGGACGATTTGGGCGTCCAAGAGGCCTTGGTTGGCCTTGGCCGATTGGCTCCCTCTTTTGTGCCTTGTTTTGTGGCTTGTTTTGTGGAGTGTTTTGTGGAGTAGGGTTAGGGTGCACTTGGCTTGATCTTGGCCTTACACTTGCCTTGCACATGGCTTGATCTTGGCCATTGGTTGGCTTTGGTTTTGCTATAAATACCCCCTAAGTGTGAAGACTTCATCCATTCCAAATATGTTCCAAGTCTTGCTATCCTTCCTCCCTCTTTTTGACTCTCGTCCAAGAGCCACTCCCTAGTTAGGCCTTTGTGGCGAGAGCCTCCCACTCCACTTTGTGGTGTGGCGTGGGGTACCCCTAGCCTAGTTGTCTCGTATAAATACCCCCTTGTGGTATAGAAATACTCTCCAAAGTATTGTTGTAATGTCCAAATACCTTGGCCCAAATACCTTGTAGTATTCCCAAGGTTACACTTATACAAAAGCCCAGAAAATACGATTATACTTCCTATAGCCACAAAAACGAAACCCTAAGGAAATCTTCACCCGTTGTTGAAGTACTTAAGAGAAGTTGGTTAGAACTTCTAAGGGTTGTTTGGAGCGGGTTGGAGCACCCGGAGTAGGAGCGAAACATTGCTAAAGATCGACTTTAAACTCGGATAATTTTGGGCTTATCGAGGTAAATATTCTTGACCTTCTATTGTAATTGGAAATTACATGTCTGTTAAATATATAGTTGAAGTATACTATATATAGAACTGAACGTAGTTGTTGGCAATGTCTTTTGACTTAAGCCTGAAGAATAGAAGCGGCGAGCGTAATTACATAGGACTGTATTACAGTAGACTTGTGTAGTATTACTGTATAGTAGAATTATACCCGTTCGGGTAAGATGTATAACCCCCCCCTGGTTGGCTTGGTAGCCGACCTCGATAGAGGAGGAGATTTGCGCGGTTGCGGGGGGGGGAGGTGCTGCCGAATTTTCTGTAGAATGTTCTACGTTAAGATCTAGATTTTAATAAGCGCCTTGTGGCCGTATAGGTTGAAGTGCTACGTGTGACGTAATCTTCTGGACTAAGGAGTAGCCGACGGTTTGAGGTACTCGGAGCGTTTTGCTATTAGTCGATAATCGTCGCGAGGTATGTGAACCTCTTCCTATCTCTTCCAGCATGATATGTGTGAACTATGTAGTACGGTAGACGTACATGTGTTAATTTGTGTTTGATTGTTTTTAAAACATAAAGTGTTATAACGGCTTTATGGGAAGTTGGTTATAACAGCTTTATGTAGGTAAGAAAATACTTTGTGGTTTTAAAAGGTAACTAATGTGAATTATAACTGGCTTGTTATAATAAAGAACTTGATGTATTTCAAAAGATTTCTAAATGGTTTTGAAGGAGAGTAACACAGTTTTAAAGGTTTTAAAAGAGTTATACTAGCTTGATGGGAGTTAGGTATAATGTCTTAAGAGAGGTAAAGAAAATGGTTTCTTGATGTTAGAAGTTAAGAGACTTGATCTTATAAGATAAGAGACTTAACTTATTTGTTTTAAATGTGAATGTTTGTGTGAAACCTCATTCGTGAGTAATGAGTACTTGGTTTTATTTAAAGGATAATGTTTCTTGATTTGGAAATCGAATGTGTATCGACAGGACCATGCGGCGTTAATAAAGGAAAATGTATTGAATAATGATGAATTGTATTAAAACCGGTAGAAACCTCCATCTGCATAGAAACTAAGATGAGACAAAATGATATTACATTTTCTAGATCATGGTCTTTGTAATAAGAATGTTGTAAACAAGAATAACCTACTCTCACGTGAGACATGTATTACTCAATTGTTCTAAAAGAAATCAAGTGATTAAGTTTATGAACTATGAAACCTTTTGAAAATGAGAAGCTTGAGTAATTGAAACTAGGCAAGCCGAACTTAGGAAAGAATGTTGTTACTTGATTTTGAAAAGGAATGTGGGTTGGTCATTCTAATACTACGGTATCGGGTGACTTTGATAAAAGTAATGGATCTCTTTTAAAGAATTTAACGTCGTAGTACTTTAGGAGTTAAAACCGGACTTTGGCATAAAATGAAGGTACTTTGAGTGATGTGAAACTTGCCTATGCTTGTTGTGGTGAAACTTGCCTATGCTTGTTGTGGTGAAACTTTCCTATGCTGTTGTTGTGAAACTTGCCTATGCTTGTGATGATAGCCTTTGTTGTGCAAGTGTGGTGTTTACGTATTCTGGCGTCTCTCGATAGAGGCGGTTGGCTGGTTGAGGTTTCTTCTTGTTGGCCTTGGTACGGTGGTCGGCTCTCGTACTTGCCCGTCTCGTGGTGATTCGGCCTTGGTATCGGTAGTCGACCCTCGCCTTGCCGTTCGGTGTAGTGGCGAAGTCTCGTGTCTGACCTTGGTCCTGGTGGTCGACCCACCGTACTTGCCCGGTCGACTCGTGGCCGGCCTTGGTATCCGATAGTCGGCTCTCGCGCTTGCCGTGTCGACCGTGTTTGTGGTTGCATTGTATTATTAGCACGGTCGGATCGGTAGTTGTACTTGTCTGTCACGGTTTTTATGACACGAGTGGGACACGGTGTTCATGTATACTCCTTGGTATTGTTATATCATAAGCTATGGCGGTGAGGAAGAAATTCCACGAACACAGTGATAATTTGGAGGCGTGAGTCCACGACTTGATGTGCGGTTATATGTTATGTCTTGTAGTTGGTCATCATACATGTCTCCACCTTATATAGACTATTATGATTTCATTTACAGTATTCTGATTTCACATACTTAGTACTGTTATCTTGACCTCGCCCGAGCTGCGTTACATCTGCGAGTAAAAGGTACATCGATGTCGATCCGCTTATAGGATCACATTCAGCGTGTTGGGAAGCTCCGTTTCTCGGAGGCTTATCTTTTGGTATGTGTTCCTGAGTTGTAGGTTCTTGTACATTCGGGGTATGGCGGGCCTGACCGTCATAGTTGTTGTAAATCTTAGAGTGCAGAGAAGCTGTTGTGGCGGGGTTGTAAAAGGATTAAAGCTGTTGGGTTTTATGTATATCCGAAGGCAAGCTGTTTTGGTTGCTTTGTTTATTTATCATGTCTCTCATTTCATGTTTAAAGTTTTTATTTCCGCTGGTTTTCTCGATGTTGTATCGCTAGAAGTGCGGGGTAAGGCACGATCCGCAGGCGATTTTGGGGTGTGACATAGTGGTATCGAGCGATTAATCCTCGGAAAGTGTCTGAACCGTGTCTAGTAGAGTCTTGATTATCGGTGTGTTGTGCACCATCTATAATCGAGAGGCTATAGGACATTTAGGATTGGTTTCCATTTCTTCTCATTACGAGATCGTGCCTTAGAGGCGTGTGATAAGATTGGACCCTCCGACATACCGTTTTTACGATTATGCCTCGCGTAAAACCCGGGCCGGAAGGCAAGGCGGCGAAGGAGGCTGCGAGTAGAGCGGCGTAGAGACCACGATACACGAGCCTCGATCCGCGATGCAGGCGAGAGAGATGAGTTACAAAGTGGGCGATTAATGGCGGGGTTGTGGCGAACTTGAGATAAATTTGGGCCTTGGCGGTTCGATGCACCGATGGTTCACCCTAGATCGAGATAGTTCGAGGCTACGGGATTTTACGAGTTGTAGGCGCGAGTTTTATGGGTGAGGCACGAGGATGATCGCGAGTTCATCCAAGCGATTCTGAGGATCGTAGAGTGATCAAGCATCGGAGATCAGTCGGTGACCACAGGTTCACATCAACTGCGTGATACCGCAAGATCGGGTTTGATTCTTGGGAGCTGTCGAGGAGAGCATGCACTTCCGGCGGTATGGAGCGAGTTCTCGAGGCCTTTCTTGCACATTTCTTGCCTCCCGGATGAGAGGGCTCGGTAAACAGTTTTGGTGTTATTCTGGCGAGCAGGCGTGCGGTTGGGAGTACAACGTGGAGTTCGACTCATTGGCGATGCGTCCCGCGTTAGTAGCTAGTATGGAGGATCGAGTGCACCGATATGTTCTGAGGCTCGATGATTGCCTTGCAGAGTTGTTGGTGTAGCTCTTGGTAGGGCATGGACATTGCCGCGTGCAGCGTATACACTTGGATGTGAGGCGGATAAATCGGCGGAATGACCAAGGTCGAGAAGAGGCGAGCAGCGAGGTCCTTTGGTGACTTTCGAGGCGGACCGTCTGGCCCAGAACTAGTTATGTACCTCACTTGATCTGAGTGGTCCTCGCGGCTTCGGGACGCCGGGATATTCGGGAGGCGGTCGGGGCTCCTGTGTTTCAGATTTTCGGGAAGCGGGAGTGCTCGCGGATGAGGTTGCCCTTGTCTCGGTGTGGCTGTTGTGGAAAGCTCCATGGGAGAGTGTCGTACTAACTTTCGGGAGATTGTTATTTTGCGGCAGCGGGCCATCGGCAGAAGGCTGTCCGACCGAGTATGCAGTAGGATAGCATGGACTCTTAAGCGATTCTGGGTTCTTCACCTTCCGTAGCCAGGCGGGATGTTACGTGCCGAAGGCCGGTAGAGGTCGCGGTGGGAGTTCCCGATTTTAGCGGTCCTTTGAACCGCCTATTTTTCAGTATATCCTTAACCTCAGAGACTTATATTGTATTGATGTTGATGATGTGTTTAGTGTTATGTTCGGATAGCTTTGTGCTAAAATGTGATTTAGGAGCATGGTTGATGAAAAGGGTAAGCACAGGGGCATGGAAAGTGTGAACTTTAGGACATTTTATGTTGAGACCTTACAGGTAAGGTCGTCTTGAGTAAAAGATTTATTTTTATGTTTGACCTTTATCAGGATGCGTAGTGTACGTGGGTTATAATTGTGTGATAAGTCCATGGGTAATGTGGGATGGAAGTGGTAGCTTTCATGGCTTGAATAGGTAAGATTGTTCCGTGTCGAGGAGCAAGAGTTGGCGCGACGATGGGTCGGGTTGGGGCCGTGTTGCGGGCCAACCGCGTCTGTTCGGTAGGGTCAGCTGCAGGTGGTCGCCGGTGGCGGTCACGAGGGTGCTAGGCCCAGTTTAGATGACCATCGTATGAGTTCGTGGATACGTTCGATCGAGAATCGGTTCGTGAAGGCGGGAATGGCCTTAGGGAAATCGAGGTTAGTGAGATGACGAGTTTGGAGGTAGTGACTCGAGGGTTGGGAAACGAGCGTTGGCGAAGTGTGGTACGGATACTAGAAGCGAGTTCGAGTGTTCGTGGCAGTACTACGAGAATAGGGAGAAGTGAGCGTGTGTTTTTGTGGCGGTGTGGCATGATTGTTTTAAATGCGTATAGCGGTGAAGACTATCGGCGCTGTTTGTTTGAGACCTTGAAGGAACATTCGGGACGAATGTTTCTAAGGAAGAATGTTATACCGTATTTCAGTATGTACATGTGGGCGTGCGTGCAATTTTGAGCCTTAAGTTAGGCATGTTTGAAATTTTGTACAACCAGTATAGAGTCGTTTTTGACGAAAGCGTTTCCAGCTTTCGTAGGGAAAATTCGGCTATGTCATTTATAATTTTTGCGGATTTTTCAGAGGCGAACATTTCGGACCAACGGGAGGGTGGCGTGTGTCACCTCGCATTGAAGCAAGTGGGGGCTTGGGCGATTTGGGCGTCGAGGCCTTGGTTGGCCTTGGCGATTGGCTCCCTCTTTTGTGCCTTGTTTTGTGGCTTGTTTTGTGGAGTGTTTTGTGGAGTAGGGTTAGGGTGCACTTGGCTTGATCTTGGCCTTACACTTGCCTTGCACGTGGCTTGATCTTGGCCATTGGTTGGCTTTGGTTTTGCTATAAATACCACAAGTGTGAAGACTTCATCCATTCCAAATATGTTCCAAGTCTTGCTATCCTTCCCTCCTCTTGTTTGACTCTCGTCCAAGAGCCCACTCCTAGTTAGGCCTTTGTGGCGAGAGCCTCCCCTCCCACTTTGTGGTGTGGCGTGGGGTACCCACACAGCCTAGTTGTCGTATAAATACCCCTTGTGGTATAGAAATACTCTCAGTATTGTTGTAATGTCCAAATACCTTGGCCCAAATACCTTGTAGTATTCCCGAGTTACACTTATACAAAAGCCGAGAAAATACGATTATACTTCCTATAGCCACAAAAGCGAAACCCTAAGGAAATCTTCACCGTTGTTGAAGTACTTAAGAGAAGTTGGTTAGAACTTCTAAGGGTTGTTTGGAGCGGGTTGGAGCACCGGAGTAGAGCGAAACATTGCTAAAGATCGACTTTAAACTCGGATAATTTTGGGCTTATCGAGGTAAATATTCTTGACCTTATTGTAATTGGAAATTACATATGCATTAAATATATAGTTGAAGTATACTATATAGAATCGAACGTAGTTGTTGGCAATGTCTTTTGACTTAAGCTGAAGAATAGAAGCGGCGAGCGTAATTACATAGGGTGTATTCTGATAGACTTGTGTAGTATTCTTGTATAGTAGAATTATACGTTCGGGTAAGATGTATAACCCACTGGTTGGCTTGGTGGCGACCTCGATAGAGAGGAGATTTCGGCGGTTGCGGGAGAGTCTTCTTGAATTTTACGTAGAATGTTCTACGTTAAGATCTAGATTTTAATAAAGCGCGCTTGTGGCGTATAGGTTGAAGTGCTACGTGTGGCGTAATCTTACGGACTAAGGAGTGGCCAAGCGGTTTGAGGTACTCGGGCGTTTTGCTATTAGTCGATAATCGTCGCGGTATGTGAACCTCTTCCTATCTCTTCCGGCATGATATGTGTGAACTATGTAGTGCGGTAGGCGTGCGTGTGTTATTTGTGTTTGATTGTTTTAAAACATAAAGTGTTATAACGGCTTTATGGGAAGTTGGTTATAACGACTTTATGTAGGTAAGAAAATACTTTGTGGTTTTAAAAGGTAACTAATGTGAATTATAAGCGGCTTGTTATAATAAAGAACTTGATGTATTTCAAAAGATTTCTAAATCGTTTTGAAGGAGAGTAACACACAGTTTTAAAGGTTTTAAAAAGAGTTATACTAGCTTGATGGGAGTTAGGTATAATGTCTTAAGAGAGGTAAAGAAAATGGTTTCTTGATGTTAGAAGTTAAGAGACTTGATCTTATAAGATAAGAGACTTAACTTATTTGTTTTAAATGTGAATGTTTGTGTGAAACCTCATTCGTGAGTAATGAGTACTTGGTTTTATTTAAAGGATAATGTTTCTTGATTTGGAAATCGGAATGTGTATCGACAGGACCCTGCGGCGTTAATAAAGGAAAATGTATTGAATAATGGTGAATTGTATTAAAACCGGTAGAAACCTCCATCTGCATAGAAACTAAGATGAGACAAAATGATATTACATTTTCTAGATCATGGTCTTTGTAATAAGAATGTTGTAAACAAGAATAACCTACTCGCGTGAGACATGTATTACTCAATTGTTCTAAAAAGAAATCAAGTGATTAAGTTTATGAACTATGAAACCTTTTGAAAATGAGAAGCTTGAGTAATTGAAACTAGGCAAAGCGGAACTTAGGAAAGAATGTTGTTACTTGATTTTGAAAAGGAATGTGGTTTGGTCATTCTAATACTACGGTATCGGGTGACTTTGATAAAAGTAATGGATCTCTTTTAAAGAATTTAACGTCGTAGTACTTTAGGAGTTAAAACCGGACTTTGGCATAAAATGAAGGTACTTTGAGTGATGTGAAACTTGCCTATGCTTGTTGTGGTGAAACTTGCCTATCTTGTTGTGGTGAAACTTGCTATGCTTGTTGTGGTGAAACTTTCCTATACTGTTGTTGTGAAACTTGCCTATGCTTGTGATGATAGCCTTTGTTGTGCAAGTGTGGTGTTTTACGTGTTCTGGCGTCTCGATAGAGGCGGTTGGTAGTTGAGGTTTCTTCTTGTTCGGCCTTGGTACCGGTGGTCGGCTCTGCGTGCTTGCCGTCTCGTGGCGGTCGGCCTTGGTATCGGTAGTCGACCCTCGCTTGCCGTTCGGTGTAGTGACGAAGTCTCGTGTCTGACCTTGGTCCCACAGTGGTCGACCCTCGTACTTGCCCGGTCGACTCGTGGCCGGCCTTGGTATCCGGTGATCGGCTCGCGACTTGCCGTGTCGACCGTGTTTGTGGTTGCATTGTATTATTAGCGCGGTCGGATCCGGTAGTTGTACTTGTCTGTCACGGTTTTTATGACACAGTGGGACACGGTGTTCATGTATACTCCTTGGTATTGTTATATCATAAAGCTGCCGCGGTGAGGAAGAAATTCCACGCACAGTGATAATTTGGGCGTGAGTCACGACTTGATGCTTGGTTATATGTTATGTCTCTTGTAGTTGGTCATCATACATGTCTCACCTTATATAGACTATTATGATTTCATTTCTGATATTCTGATTTCACATACTTGGTACTGTTATGCTTGACCTCG
Organism: Przewalskia tangutica; assembly: GCA_029844215.1. Lineage (NCBI taxonomy): Eukaryota > Viridiplantae > Streptophyta > Magnoliopsida > Solanales > Solanaceae > Przewalskia > Przewalskia tangutica. The sequence goes on from CM056726.1 coordinate 60,984,491, forward strand.
CCGGGTGCGTTAAATCTGCGAGTAAAAGGTACATCGATCGATCCGCTTATAGGATCACATTCGGCGTGTTGGGAAGCTCCGTTTCTCGGAGGCTTATCTTTTGGTATGTGTTCCACTGAGTTGTAGGTTCTTGTACATTCGGGGTATGGCGGGGCCACTGTCCGTCATAGTTGTTGTAAATCTTAGAGTGCATGTAGAAGCTGTTGTGGCGGGGTTGTAAAAGGATTAAAGCGTTCGGGTTTTATGTATATCGAAGGCAAGCTGTTTTGGTTGCTTTGTTTATTTATCATGTCTCTCATTTCATGTTTAAAGTTTTTATTTCCATTGGTTTCTCTCGATGTTGTATCGCTAGGGTGCCGGGGTAAGGCACGATCCACGGGCGATTTTGGGTGTGACACGGAGGCCTCACGATGTAAATCACAGTACCTTATCAATTTCCAGGTTTGATGTGTATGCTTTGATAGATCCGGTTCTATTCATCACATATATCTCCCCTTGTTGCTAGTAGGATAGGGATAGAGCACGAGTCCATAGACCCACTTTCGAGGTAGCTACGCCGATGGTGATTCGGTGGTAGCTCGGCGGGTATATAGAGCTTGTCTGTGACCATTTCTGATCGTCGGACCCTAGCCGACTTGATAGAGTTGGAGATGATTGACTCGACGTGATCATGGGGATGGATTGGCTAGCTTTTGCTACGCCAATGTAGGCTGAGAGAGAGTAGTAATGCGGTTCAGTTTCACGAGGCCGGTTGTTGAGTGGGAGAGCGCAGTATCGCCGAAGGTAGGTTTATTTCCTACCTCAAGGCTAGGAAGATGGTGCGAAGGGTATATCTACCATCTCGTTCGGGTGTTTGATCTTGAAGGCTGCGGTACCAGATTTTCCGTCGATTCGATGGTCGAGAGAGTTCCCGACGTGTTTCAGACGACCTCCGGGTATCCCTCACGAGAGGAGATTGAGTTTTGTATTGACATATTGCGGACACTCGGCCTATTTCCATTCGCCCATCTGAGAATGGCACTGCCGAGTTGAGAGAGTTGAAGGATCGGCTTAGAGATTTCTTTGGAGAAGGGCTTCATCGGGCCTAGTGTTTCTCCACGGGAGCGCCGGTATTGTTCGTGAAGAAGAAGGGCGGGGCCAGCTGCGTATGTGTGTTGATTCTGACGGTGAACAAGGTGACCATTAAGAACGAATACCCCCTTCCCGGGATTGATGATTTGTTCGACCGATTGCGAGTGCGAATCTTCTCGAGATTGATCTGGTCGGGCTATCATCAAAGTGCGAGTCGAGAGGTGGATGTCCACAGGAATGCATTCGGGACGTGCGGGCATTATGAGTTGGTCATGTCTTTTGGGTTGACGATGCTCGGTGGTATTCATGGATTTGATGAACGAGTGTTCAAACCATTTTTGGACACGTTTGTGATAGTGTTCATTGATGATATCTTGGTTTATTCGCTCGAGCGAGAGCATGCGGAGCATTTGAGGCTGTCTTGTGATTCTCGGAGACCGATGGTTATGCCAAGTTTTCCAAATGTGAGTTTTGGTTGACTTGATGGCGTTTCTTGGGCATATTGCCGGGTGATGGCATTCAGTGGATCTGGCGAATCGGCGATCGAGGACTTGGCCTGAACCTGCTACTCAAACGAGGTTCGCGATTTTAGGCCTTGCGAGGATATTATCGGCGGTTCGTGGAGAAGTTTGCTTCTATCTACGCACCATTGACTAGGGTGACTCGAAAGCGGCCAGTTTGATGGTGATGCTTGTGGCGGGGTTTCGATTCTTTGAAAAGAGGCGATGGCCGCCCGTTCTTACTCTTCCGGAGGTCGGATGGTTATGTCGTGTATTGCGATCGTCGGGCATCGGGTTGGGATGTGTGTTGATGCAGCATGGCAAATTTATAGCATATGCATCCGGCGGTGAAGAAACACGAGAGGAACTACCCGCATGATTTGGAGTTAGCGGCGGTGATTCACGCTTTGAAGATGGAGGCACTATTTGTATGGGGTTCACGTGGATATTTATACTGACCGCGAGCCTCGGTATATCTTCACCAGAGGAGTGAACTTACGGCGAGCGGTGGTTATAGTTGCTTAAGGATTACGATCTTTAAATACTGTACCACCCGGGGAAAGCCAATGTTGTGGCAGATGCTCTTAGTAGTAGGTCGATGGGGAGCCTATAAGATGTGAATCTAGAGAGGAGGACATGGTTCGTGATTTGCATCGATGGCGAGCCTTGGTGTCCGTTTGATTGATTACGATAGCGGTGGGGTTAGAGTTCGTGAGGTTGCCAAGTCTTCCATCGTCGAGGAGGTGAAGAGCACGATTCTAGGATCGGCTTTGATTCGATATCGTGATCTGACTCTTCGTGAGGGCAAGGTCCTTTTGAGGTAGCACCTGATGGGGTGCTAAGGTTTGAGGCGAGTTGTGTGTTCGGATGTTTGAGGACTTGGCGGAGTTCTTGGGGAAGCACACGCGCGCGTTACTCTATCCATCGAGTCGACCAAGATGTACCACGACGCTTAGATCGTGTATTGGTGGGATGGCGAGCGAGGGCGTTGCGAGTTCGTAGCTCGGTGCCCATGTTGTCGGCGGTGAAGGTAGAGCACGAGAGGCACGGTGGTTTATTCTGAACGATTGAGATCGACACGGAAGTGGGAGGTAATCAACATGGATTTTATCACAGGATTACCTCGCACTCAGATGAGACATGATTCTCTATGGGGTATCGTCGACGGTGGCGAAATCAGCCCACTTTCTTCCGTCGGGGCGACTTTTTGGTGAGGATTATGCGGACTTTACATCAGAGGTCGTCGGTCGCATGGAGTCCCTATCTCGATCATATCGATGCAGGAGCCCGGTTCTGGCTAACTTCAGAGGTCTTTCGAAGAGGTTTAGGGCGCGGTGAGCTGATCTTGCATTCCATCCACGAGCAGACGGGCGAGCGCACTATCGGACTCTTGAGGATATCTTTGCGAGCTGTGTTATCAGTCGAGGGTAGTGGGAGGATCATTTGCCTCTAGTTGAGTTCGTGTACAATAATAGCTACCACTCCAGTATTCAGATGGCGCCTTATGAGGCCTTGTATGGGAGGAAGTGCAGGTCGCCTATAGGTTGGTTCGATGTGGGCGAGGTGCAGCTAGTGGGACAGATTTGGTGCAGTGGCGATGGATAAGGTGAAGCTTATCAAGGCGGCTATTAATGACTCGAGTCGGCCAATCGTATCTGATTCATCATCGTCGGCATCCGAGTTCGCGATTGATGATTAGGTTTTCTGAAGGTGTCACCATGAAGGGTGTGATGAGATTCGGAAGAAGGAAACTCGGCCCAGTACATTGGGCCATTTCAGTTGTCCGCGAGGTAGGCAAGGTTGCCTATGAGTTGGATCTGCCGTCCGTCTGGAGGCGGTGCATCCGGTGTTTCACGTATCTATCTTTGAGAGATGTATCGGGATCCATCTAGGGTACAGTTGACGATGTCAGTGACCAGGGGTTATCGTATGAGGAGGTTCCCATAGCGATAATCGATCGTCAGGTTAGGCGTCTGCGGACCAAGGACGTGGCTTCCGTCAAAGTCTTGTGGCGGAACGAGCTCAGGGAGGAGATGACTTGGGAAGCCGAGGAAGACATGAGGCAGAAGTATCCTCACCTATTCCCCACACCTCCAGGTAATTCACTTTCCTACTTGTAAATATTCATTATCGTTTATGCCTTAGTGTTGTTCTGTGGCCGTGTGTGACATTTGCAACTGTTTAAGTTATGAAGAATCTTATCGTTAACTGTCTTGGGAAGGAACATTCGGGACGAATGTTTCTAAGGGGGGGAGAATGTTATACCCCGTATTTCCAGAGTATGTACGTAAGGGAATACGTACAAAAGTCTAGCCTTAAAGTTAAGCCTTGGACATTTTTTTTATTTGTGCACAACTCACTAAAAGAATCGTTTTCCGACGAAACGTTTCCACAGCTTTCGTAGGGCAAATTCCGGCTATGCCATTTCTAATTTTTGCGGATTTTTCCGAGAGACGAAACATTTTGGACCAACGGGAGGGCGACACTTGGCACCCTCCAATTGGTGGACTTGAAATCGTCCATTGGACGAATTGGACAATGAAGTGCACGTTTTTTGTGCCTTTGCACAAGTCAAGGATTAGGTAGGATATTTTGTGTTCAAGTTGGCCAAGGACACTTGCCCTAATCTTGACCTTACACTTGCCTAGCACTTGGCTAAATCTTGGCCCTTGGTTGGCCATGTCTTGACCTATAAATACCCCCAAGATGAAGAGTTCTTCATCCACAAATTCCTTTCAAGTCTTGAAAATCCTCTCCTCTCCCTTGTTGCCTTTTCGTCCAACACCCTTTTTAGTGAGCTTGGCGAGGCAACCCCTCCCCTAGCCTAGCCGAAATCTACCCCCTCAGTAGAAAAGTTGCCTTCTAGTATTGTTATAAGGCCCAAAATACCCTAGCCCAAATCCCTTAGTCCTTAGTAGAAGTTGTGAAGAACTTCTAAGGTTTCTTGGAGCTACCGGAGCGTACAACTTAGGAGCTAAACCTTGCTCAGGCGCGACTTTATCTAGGATATTATTGGGCTTACCGAGGTAAATAAACCTAACCCTCTTTTGAATTAAAGAATACATACTGTAGTAGTATAAGAATAAGTATTAAATACTTAGAAGAATATCACAGAATAGAATTGAACTGTTATCACAGTAGAAGGGTCTAAAAGAAGAATAATCAAATTGTACTTACATAGGACTGTTTTCACAGTAGACTTGAGTAGCTCACCGGGTAGGGTAGTGCTGCCAAATTTTCCGTAGGATATAGAACCCTCTGTTTAGAACTGTTTACAAAGTAGTCTGAACGTTGATAGACGTGTCTGACTATTATAAATTTGATTCTCTGCGACATATTCAACTTGGCAGGTGGTTTTCGCTGAGAAGGTATGTGATTCTTCCTAAAGCATGATATTTTACAATATATATGTAGTACGGTAGACGTACATGTGTTAACTGAATAATAACTACGGCAATGTCTTTGACTTAAGCCTGAATAATACTTACGGCAATGCCTCACGGCTTAAGCCTGAATAATAAAGAACTGAAAGCATTTCAAAAGAATACTGAATCATTTTTTTACAGAAGAGAACTAATCGGTTTTTAAAACAGAAGCTTAAGAGTTATACTAGCTTTATGGGAAGTTAAGTATAACCACTTAAGATTGATAAAAGAAACAGTTTGCCTATGTATTTATAACAGACTTATATTGACTTGTGAAAAGAATAATAAGATGGTTTGATAAAGTAGACATGATATGATGCTATGTGCGTTAGTGTCTTGTAACGTTTGTATAAGAGAGTATTCTTGTTGTGCTTATGTTGTTTAACGATAAGTTGTTATGTTAGTATAATATCACTCACCTCTTGACATATTAAGGGGTTAAGGCGCCTCCGACGGGGTAGACTCAAGGCGATGCAGGACCATGATTCGAGAATACCTCATGCGGGTCCAGGGGACCTATGCGGAGCTACGGGAGTTCCACGTTAGTGATGCGGGGTTATACCTCATGCGGTCTATGTGGCCATGCGGACTACGAGTCCAGGACGATGCCGAGGAGTAGCTACCCTCGATGCGGGGTTATGTACCCTATGCAGGGCTATGTGAGTGGCCTATGCGGACTACGGGAGTCCAGGATTAGGCTTGCATGGTGATACTACGGGCAATTGGCCCTGCTTCGATCATTCGCAGCCTAGAAAAGACACATTCTGATTTACCTATTGTTGCTCTTGTTTGTGATGTGGCACTATGTGCGGTTTCCTTGGTTGTTTCATATATACTTGCAAAACTGATTTTTAAATGATATGTTTTCATTTAAGTACTTTACAGTTTCATATACTTAGTACTGTTATCGACCTCCTTGGGGCTGCGTTCATGCCGCAGTAAGAGGCAAGCAGTGCTAGATCCACATCCTTAGGATCTCTACGTTGGTGTCGGGAGCTCCATCTTTTAGGAGGCTCTACTTTTAGGTATGATCTCACTGTTGTAGATAGTTTTATGCAATCGGGGTATGGCGGGGCCTGTCCGCCATAGTTGTATATTTCCTTAAGTGCTGTAGTCATGTTATGCAAGATTATCGGATGTAGCTTGCTAAACCATGTTTATATATATATCGAAAAGCGACGTTTTCTCACATAAAGCGTATGTCTTATTTTATAAACTGTTTCATGTCTTGTTTTATATTTCCGCTGATTACTCTGATGTATGACTACTTGGGTGCCCCGGTAAGGCACCAGTCACGGGCCCCGGAATGGGTCGTGACAAAAACTCTTCAAGTCCCTTAACATTAATAAAACTTAAGACATCCTTTATACTTTCAAAGAAGTGAGTTAATCTCCTAACTCACCCAACTTGGCTATTTACAAAACTAGTAAAGGATATCAAGGTGTTGTACGTCTACCGTACTACATACGTGCAACTAGTCATGCTCAAAGATAGGAAAAATTCTACATAGAGTAGGTCACACAACTACCTCTTAACTTCTAAGAGTAACAGAAAACATGAAATGATACCACAGGTATATTCCATACATAGAATCATGCCAAAGGAAGCAAGAGGTTCACATACCTCGCGACGATTGTCGACAAGTAGCAAAATGCTCCAAAGTACTTCAATCTTGATAGCTAATCCATCCTTCAAGTAGGATACGCTATACTTAGTACTTCAACCTATAATGGTCACAATACGTCCATTAACCTCTTACTTCAAACGTAGAATATTCTAGGTGCTAAGTCACTAAATTCTACGGAAAATCGGACAGCACCTCCTTTGTTTTTATTTACTTTGCCACCTTTTTCAAGGTCGAATACAATAACCAAACACGCCACATTTAAGGCCCAAACAATACAATTATCAATAGGGGATTACACGCCTAATAGACGTGTAAAATTCCGCCCCACAAAAGATATCAACTAATACAAACTACATGTCCAAATTCGGCCACATTGTTTTCAACAATACCAATTCTTATCCAAATTCCATTTCAATCCAAGTTGTTAGCAATACATGATATCAAGTCGCAATCGACTATAACTACTATAATCTTCAAGTCAACAACATGCGACGATTCTAATAACGACTAAATTGCAATCCAACTTAACATGGCTTACATTACATTTCGGATTTCCAAGGCTACAATCAATCCATAATCCTTATAAACTTCAACACATATTCTTCATGCTAGCAACAAGTAAAGCTAACAACAATATAAATAATCTTGTAACATTTTTGAGTTCTTACTTACGTTCTTAAAACATATCCTGTAAATACGGGGTGTAACAGTTGATTTACTCTATGTAAAAGATACGTCTAAGTTATCCTAAGTTCTTACCAAGTCTTATGGAGAATGTTGGTAAGAGTCGTTAGAAAGTATTTGGAATCAAGTTGACTTTGCTAAGTTACTGCACGAATAAGAATAAGTATCGAACAAGCCACTGTAGCGTTAATAAAAGAAAATGTATCGACAATCAATTAAATTAAAATGAGTAGAATTCTCCATCTGCATAGAAGCTAAGATAAGACAAAATTGTATTACATTTTCTAGATCATGGCTGCTTTAATAAGATCGTTATAAGCTAGTATAACCTATTCACACGCATAAAAGTATATGTTACTTAATTTAAGTGTTTACGTATGAAGTTTTAAGACTATGAACCTTAAATTCTTAAAAGGTTAAGAGACTTTATTTTTCAAGTTATGGGACTTGATTCTTAAAGGAAGAAATGACTTGATTTAAAAAAGTATAGAATACTTAATTTGGAAAGTATTGACTTCTTGATACTCTAAGTTAAGAAACTTGTTTTCGTAAAAGTTAAGAGACTTGAAGTATTTTGAAAGCTATGTAATTTGATTTGAAAGTATAAGTCTCTTGGTTATAAAAGGAATGAATTTGTCTAAGACATAAAGAGTTATAACGGCTTTATGGGAAGTTGGTTATAACAACTTTATGGAAGATTACAAGAATGGTTTTCTCCAAGTAATGTAAGCAAAGAAATGACTTTAAATAAAGAAGGGCAAATTGGGTTAAAGGTACCAATTGCTTAAGGTTTTAAGGAAAGAAGTCACTTGATTTAGAAGCCTATAAATGTATTTCTAAAAAGGTATTGTGACTTGTCTTGAAAAGTAGATATGACTTGATACTACGGTTATTAGTATCTTGGAGGTTTTATATGAAAACAGAGTCATTTTTAAAAGAATAGAAGTACGTAGTTTTTGGGATTAATTCCCGAATTTTATAACGACATGTTAGTGCCTTAAGTAAACTAAAATGGGAGTGTTTATAGATAAGGTTAATAAGAAGTTAAGGGATTTCTTAACTTGCTTATGTTATGTATGATAAGCAGGTAGTGCTTATGTTATGTATGATAAGCCAGTAGTGATTATGTTATGTATGATAAGCCGGTAGCGCTTATTTTATGTATGATAAGTCGGTGGTGCTTATGTTATGTATGATAGCCTTTGGGGCTAGTGTTATGAGTATAAATACGGGGTAAACCCCCAAGAAGTTATACACCTCCTGAGTATAAATGCGGGGTAAACCCCCAAGACATTATACACCTCGTGAGTATAAATGCGGGGTAAACCCCCAAGACGTTATACATTCTTAGTATGATTGCGGGGTAAACCCCCAAGACATTATACCTCTCTATGGATTTGCTACCCATGATGCGAGCATGGCGTATTTTCTCATTGCGGGCCCGTACTTCTAAGCGGGTGAAATAGTCCTGTGCGGGTGAAATAGTCCTATGCGAGGAAAACCTCATGCGGGTCCAAACGACCTATGCGAGCGGATACAGTCTATGCCAGGAATACCTCATTGTCACGACCCGATCCCGGGCCCGTGACTGGTGTCTTACCCCGGGCACCCTAGTGATACAACATCAGAGAAAAACCAGCGGAAATAAAACATACAGATATGAAACAAGAGATATGATAATAAAACAGGCCAACCAAAACGGTTGCCTTCTTGCATATATACAGAAATTGAACAGTTACATCGCTTTACAACCACGCGGCGATTACTGCACCTGCAGAATGTAACAACAACTATGATGGGACAGGGCCCCGCCATACCTCTGAATGTACAAGAACCTACAACTCAGGGAAACATACCAAAAGATAAGCCTCCGGAGAAACGGAGCTTCCCAATACGTTGAACTGTGATCCTATGAGCGAGGATCAACAACCGATGTACCTCTACCTGCGGCATGAATCGGCCCCGAAGGAGGTCGATCTGACAATTGCAAGTATGTGGCGGAAAATACATAAATAAAATCATAACAGTTTATATAAAACATGAGACATGTATGATAATCAAACTACAGTTTACAACATAAAAGTAGTCATGTCAAGGCAGGGACTCACTCCCTGAAAGTCATCCCTCATGCCGTGGAACTCGTTCCTCACTGCCGGCAGTCTAGGTATATATCGTATGATACGTATAACATATCTCGGCCCATCCCATGGGACTCGAGGTGGAATCGTGTGGAATACATGTCTCGGCCCATCTCATGGGACTCGATGAAGAATCGTATGGAATACATGTCTCGGCCCATCTCATGGGACTCGATAAGAATCGTATGGAATACATGTCTCGGCCCATCTCATAGGACTCGATAAGAATCGTATGGAATACATATCTCGGCCATTCTCATGGGACTCGATAAGAATCGTATGGAATACATGTCTCGGCCCATCTCATGGGACTCGATAAGAATCGTATGGAATACATGTCTCGGCCCATCTCATGGGACTCGATAAGAATCGTATGGAATACATGTCTCGTCCCATCTCATGGGACTCGATAAGAATCGTATGAAAAACATGTCTCGGCCCATCTCATGGGACTCGATAAGAATCGTATGGAATACATGTCTCGGCCCATCTCATAGGACTCGATAAGAATCGTATGGAATACATATCTCGGCCCATCTCATGGGACTCGATAAGAATCGTATGGAATACATGTCTCGGCCCATCGTGGGACACGATAAGAATCGTATGGAATACATGTCTCGGCCCATCTCATGGGACTCGATAAGAATCGTATGGAATACATGTCTCGGCCCATCTCATAGGACTCGATAAGAATCGTATGGAATACATATCTCGGCCCATCTCATAGGACTCGATAAGAATCGTATGGAATACATGTCTCGGCCCATCTCATGGGACTCGATAAGAATCGTATGAAATACATGTCTCGGCCCATCTCATGGGACACGATAAGAATCGTATGGAATACATGTCTCGGCCCATCTCATGGGACTCGATAAGAATCGTATGGAATACATGTCTCGGCCCATCTCATAGGACTCGATAAGAATCGTATGGAATACATATCTCGGCCCATCTCATGGGACTCGATAAGAATCGTATGGAATACATGTCTCGGCCCATCTCATGGGACTCGATAAGAATCGTATGGAATACATGTCTCGGCCCATCTCATGGGACTCGATAAGAATCGTATGGAATACATGTCTCGTCCCATCTCATGGGACTCGATAAGAATCGTATGGAATACATGTCTCGGCCCATCTCATGGGACTCGATAAGAATCGTATGGAATACATGTCTCGGCCCATCTCATGGGACTCGATAAGAATCGTATGGAATACATATCTCGGCCCATCTCATGGGACTCGATAAGAATCGTATGAAATACATTCCCGGTCCATCCCATGGACTCGGTATAGAATCGGGTGAAATACATTTCCGGTCCATCCCATGGACTCGGTATCGTGTGGAATACATTCCCGGTCCATCCCATGGACTCGATATCAAATCGGCCATAACATTTAAACTCTCTTTTAAGACAGATTAACATAATACCATACTTTCCTTTTTTTTAAATCAAGTAGCAACATTCTTTTCAAAAAGTTCAAGTTTGCCTAATTTCAAATACTCAAGTCTCTCATTTTCGAAAGGTTTCGTAGTTCATAGTCTTAATCACTTAATAACATAATTCTCTTTTAAAACAATTTGAGTAACATATGCCTTATGTGTGAGTAGGTTATTCTTGTTTATAACAATCTTATTAAGCGATCATGATCTAGGAAATGTAATACAATTTTGTCTTATCTTAGCTTACATGCGGATGGAGGTTTCTCTGGTTTTAATATAATTAATTATTTGTCAATACATTTTCCTTTATTAACGCCGATGGTTCGTTCGATACTTATTCTCATTTCAAATCAAGAAACATTATTCTTTAAAAAAACCAAGTACTCATTACTCACGAATGAGGTTTCACACTTTTTAACAAAATTCATATCAATTCAATTAAGTGAAGTCTCTTATCTTTTATGATCAAGTCTCTTAACTTCTAAAATCAATAAACCATTCTTTTACCTACATAAAGTCGTTATAACTAACTTCCCATAAAGCTATTATAACACTTTATGTTTTAAACCAACCAAAACTCATTTTAGCACATACGTCTGCGTACTACATAGTTTACAAAACATCATGCTAGAAAGGATAGGAAGAGGTTCACATACCTCGCGACGATTATCGACAATTAGCAAATCGCTCCAAAGTACTGTAACCCTGCTAGCCTTTTCCACCCTTCAAGTAGAATACGCTACTCGTAGTACTTCAACCTATACAGGCCACAAAACGTCTATCAACCTCTAGATCTCTTCGTAGAATAATTCTAGATACAAGATTCCTTATTCTACGGAAAATTCGGCAGCACCTCCCCCCCGCAACCACATAAATCTCCTCCTCTAACGAGGCCTGCTACCAAACCAACAATCCCAGGGGGGGTTACACGTCTAACCGGACGTGTACAATTCTACTCCACAATAATACTACAAGTCTACTGTAAATACAGTCCTATGTAAATACAGTTCAATTATTTATAAACATCCTTCCAATATATCTTATACTCAATTCTAAATTACTACAATATGTAATATCCAATTACAATAGAGGGACATAGATCATTACCTCGATAAGCCCAAAATTATCCAAGATTATAAGTCGATCTTGAGCAACGCTTAGCTCCAATTCCTTATTCTGCAACCCGCTCCGAGCAACCCTTAGAAGTTTCTAAACAACTTCTCTTCAAGATCCAACTCCAAAAAGTGAAGAACACTTAGGCTAAAACTATGGCAAGTTTCGGCCAAGGTAAGGTTTCTAGGCTAGGGGTGTGAAATATTTCCAACTCTTGGTACACAATCTTCCTAACACTCTAAGGAAGAACACTTAAAACTTTAAGAATATTTTGACAACTTTAGCTCACAATTTCAGCCCATGGCCGAGAGCTCACAAGGAAAGGGGAGGGAATTTTTCAAGAATTGGAAACTCTCTAAGTGTGGATGAAGAAGTCTTGCATTAAATGTTATACCCTGTATTTCCAGAGTATGTACGTGAGGGTATACGTACAAAAGTTAGCCTAAGTAAAAGACCTTGGACGAAAAAGTTTGTGCACAACTCGCTAAAAGAATCGTTTTACTTGTAATTCACTTTACTACTTGTAAATTTTCGTTATCGTTTATGCCTAAGTGTTGTTCTGTGGCCGTGTGTGACTTTTGCAACTGTTTAAGTTATGAAGAATCTTATCGTTAACTGTCTTGGGAAGGAACATTCGGGACGAATGTTTCTAAGGAGGGGAGAATGTTATACCCCGTATTTCCAGAGTAGGTACGTGAGGGCGTACGTACGAAAGTTTAGCCTTAAAGTAGGCAATGCGACGTTTTTTTTGGGCACAACTCATTAAAAGAATCGTTTTCCGACGAAACGTTTTACACAACTCGCGTAGGATAAATTCCGGCTATGTCATTTCTAATTTTTGCGGATTTTTCCGAGAGACGAAACACTTTGGACCAACGAGAGGGCGACACTTGTCACCCTCTCATTGATGGATGTGAGGCGGAAATGGACCGAAATGGATTGGCTATTTTGTCAAGTAGTTGGTAGGATATTTTGTGTGCAAGTTGGCTAAGGACACTTGCCCAAATCTTGACCTTACACTTGCCTTGCACTTGGCATCATCTTGGCCCTTGGTTGGCCATGGCTTGACCTATAAATACCCCCTTAAGATGAAGAGTTCTTCATCCACAAATTCCTTTCCAAGTCTTGAAAATCCTTCCCTCTCCCTTGTAGCTTTTCGTCCAAACACCTTCCCCCCCCCCATTTGAGAAGCTTAGCCGAGGCTATCCCCCCTAGCCTAGCCGAAATCTACCCCCCCTCCCTTGGTAGAAAAGTTGCCTTCTAGTATTGTTATAATGCCCAAATCCCTTAGTACTTAGTAGAAGTTGTGAAGAACTTCTAAGGTTTCCTTGGAGCTATCGGAGCGTACAACTTAGGAGCTAAGCCTTGCTCCGGATCGACTTATATCTAGGATATTATTGGGCTTACCGAGGTAAATAATCCTAACCCTCTTTTGTATTAGAGAATACATACTGTAGAAGTATAGAATTAAGTATTGAATACTTAGAAAGATAGTCTGAATATAATTGAATGTTATCACGGTAGAAGGGTTTAAAAGAAGAATAATCAAATCAGATTTACATAGGACTGTTTTCACATGAACTTGAGTAGCTCACCGGTAGGAAGTGCTGCCCAATTTTCCGTAGGATAGAGAACCTCTGCTTAGAGCTGTTTCACATTAGTCCGAACGTTGATAGACGTGTCGACTATTATAGTTGATTCTCTGCGCGACATATTCAACTTGGCGGTGGATTTGTGAGAAGGTATGTGATTCTTCCTATACCCTTGAGCATGATATTTTAAATATATATATAGTACGGTAGACGTACGTGTGTTAACTGAATAATAACTACGGCAATGTCTTTGACTTAAGCCTGAATAATACTTACGGCAATGTCTCGCGACTTAAGCCTGAATAATACTTACGGCAATGTCTCGCGACTTAAGTGTTATACCCCGTATTCTCAGGGTATGTATGCGAGGACGTACGTACGAGAGCACGACAGAAAAAAATTTGGAAAGAAAGAAAGATGTGAGTTTTCGACGGAAAAGTTTCCGGTTGTTTGTGAAGAAAAAGGTTCGTTAATGGGAATTGGATTCCCAGATTTGGTATTTGGACTTCATAGATTATATTAGGATTTTGAGATTTTATTTTCGGAAATGGTCACGTGGGGCCCACGGGAGAAATTTACGGTTTTGTGGGGCCCACTTTGTTTTCGAGATTTTGGCCATTGTGGATATTTTTCGGAAGACGTTTTATGAGGGCCATTAGGAGGGTGACACGTGTCACTCCCGCCTAGGTGGCTTGGCCGAATGACATTTGTGCACAACACCCGGTTAGAGTCGTTTTTGGACGAAACGTTTTTCGTAACGTGCGAAGGGAAAATTACGGGTATGTGGGTTTGTTTTTTTTCGGATTTTTGCGAGAGACGAAACATTTTGGACCAACGGGAGGGTGACATGTGTCACCCTCGCATTGGAAGCAAGTGGGGTGCTTTGGACGATTTGGGCGTCCAAGAGGGACGTTTGGCCTTGCACAATTGGTTCCTTGTTTTGGCCTTGTTTTGTGGCTTGTTTGGTGCAATGTTTTGTGGAGTAGGGTTAGGGTGTACTTGGCTTGATCAAGGCCATACACTTGCCTTGAACATGGCTTGATCTTGGCCATTGGTTGGCCTTTGGCTTTCCTATAAATACCCCCCTCTCTTGAAGACTTCATTCATCCAAAAATCTTCCAAGTCTTGGAAACCCCTCCCCTCCCGCTTGTTGACTCTCGTCCAAGAGCCCCTCTCCCCCTTAAAATTGGCCTTGGCCGAAACCCTCCTCTTCCCCTTTGAGGTGTGGCGAGAAGTCTTACCTCCCTTTGTGGTGCTAGTAGGGGTACCCCCCCCTAGCCTAGTTGTTTTCGTATAATACCCCCCTTTTGTGGTATAGAAATACTCTCCTAGTATTGTTATATTGCCCAAAATACCTTAGCCTTTACCTAGTAGTATTTCAAAAGTTACCTCTTTACGTAGAGCCCGGAAATACTACCTTTTGTCCTTTAGTCTCAAAACCGAAACCCTAAGGAAATCTTCATAGTTGGTTGAAGTATTTGAGTAGAAGTTGGTTAGAACTTCTAAGGGTTGTTTGGAGCGGATTGGAGCGCACGGAGTAGGAGCTAAACCTTGCTCAGGATCGACATTATAACTTGGATAATTTTGGGCTTGTCTAGGTAAATAATCTTGTCCCCCTTTTGTAATTGGAAATTACATGTTAGAATATATAGTTGAAGTATACTATATATAGAACTGAACATTATTGTGCGGCAATGTCTTTTGACTTAAGCCTGAATGTAAAGAAAGAACTGAACTGTATTTACATAGGACTGTATTGCAGTAGACTTGTGTAGTATTGTTGAGTAGAATTGTACACGTCCGGTTAGACGTGTAAACCCCCTCGTTGGCTTCGTAGCCGGCCTCGATAGAGGAGGAGATTTCTGCCATGTGGGGAGGTCTTTGCAATTTTCTGTAGAAAGATAGAAACTTGTGTTTTGGGGTTAATAGACGTTTGTGACCTTTATAGGTGGAAGTACTAAGAGTAGCGCATTCTACTCGAGGAGTGGAAAGGGCTAGCAAGGTTGTAGTACTTGGAGCATTTTGCTTATTGTCGATAAATCGTCGCGAGGTATGTGAACCTCTTCCTATCTCTTCTAGCATGATATGTGTGAACTATGTAGTACGGTGACGTATACGTGTTAATCGTGTTTGATTGTTCTTAAAACATAAAGTGTTATAACGGCTTTATGGGAAGTTGGTTATAATGACTTTATGTAGGTAAGAAAATACTTTGTGGTTTTAAAAAGAGTTATACTAGCTTTATGGGAGTTAGGTATAATGTCTTAAGAGAGGTAAAGAAAATGGTTTATCGATGTTAGAAGTTAAGGACTTGATCTTATAAGATAAGAGACTTAACTTATTTGTTTTAATGTGAATGTTTGTGTGAAACCTCATTCGTGAGTAATGAGTACTTGGTTTTATTTAAAGGATAATGTTTCTTGATTTGGAAATCGTAATGTGTATCGGCAGCACCAACTGCGGCGTTAATAAAGGAAAATGTATTGAATAATGATGTATCGTATTAAAACCAGTAGAAACCTCCATCCGCATAGAAACTAAGATGAGACAAAATGATATTACATTTTCTAGATCATGGTCAGTAATAAGAATGTTGTTAACAAGAATAACCTACTCTCGTGAGACATATATTACTCAATTGTTCTAAAAGGAATCAAGTGATTAAGTTTGGGAACTATGAAACCATTTGAAAATGAGAAGCTTGAGTAATTGAAACTAGGCAAACCGAACTTAGGAAAGAATGTTGTTACTTGATTTTGAAAAGGAATGTGGGTTGGTCATTCTAATACTACGTATCGTGACTTTTATAAGTAATGGATCTCTTTTAAAAGAACTTAACGATGTAGTACTTTGGGGTTAAAACCCGGACTTTGGCATAAAATGAAAGTACTTTGAGTTGTGTGAAACTTGCCTATGCTTGTTGTTGTGAAACTTGCCTACGCTTGTGATGATAGCCTTTGTTGTGCAAGTGTGGTATTTCTGTATAACCGCGTCTCGATAGAGGCGGTTGACTTGTTGAGAACTTACTTGGACGTCTTTGGCGGTGATGGAGAATTCCACGTATGTTTCCATTTTGATTATCGTCTTGTTGTTGATGTCACATGGACATGTCTACACCGACGCAGATATTCCGGCATGCGGCCACGCGGCGGGTTGATTACCCGATATATGGTTATTATCGCAACATGGGCGTGTCTACACCGTCTGAGATTCGGGGCATGTGGCCACGCGGCGGGGTTGACCACCAGATATTGTTATTGAGGTTACATGGGCATGTCTGCCGTCACGATATTCGAGGGCATGTGGCCATGCGGCGCTTGTTATTATTGTTGCATCATGGACATGTCTGCCGATCACGATATTCGGGGCATGTGGCCATGATGCGAACATGATGGATGTGGTGGGCGTGAGACCCATAGTTATATTTGAGTGGTGACTTTGAGGCGTGAGTCCACGACTTGACTCGCTTTTATGTTGCGTCTTGTATTTTGGTTATCATACATGTCTCCGCTTTATATAGGTATTATGATTTAAGCTGCGATATTCTGATTTCACATACTTGGTACTGTTATCGACCTCCTTGAGGCTGCATTTATGCCGCAGTAGAGGTACATCGGTCGTGGATCCTCGCTCTTAGGATCTCGCCAGTTTTGGGAAGCTCCGTTTCTCCGAGGCTTATCTTTTGGTATGTGTTCCCGAGTTGTAGGTTCTTGTACATTCGTGGTATGGCGGGGCCCCGTCCGTCATAGTCGTTGTAAATCTTAGAGGTCTATAAATGCTTGTTGTGGCGTGGTTGTAAAAGGATTAAAGCTCGTGTTTTATGTATATCGAAGGCAAGCTGTTTTGGTTGCTGTTTATTATTATATCTATTGTTGCATGTCTAAGTTTTTATTTCCATTGGTTTTTCTCGATGTTGTATCACTAGGGTGCCCGGTAAGGCACGATCCACGGGCCGAATTTCGGGTGTGACAAAGTGGTATCGAGCGATTAGTCCTCGGAAAGTGTCTACAGACCGTGTCTAGTAAGTCTTGATTATCGGTGTGTTGTGCACCACATCTATAATCGTGAGGCTATAGGACATGTAGGATTGGTTTCTATTCTTCTCATTACGAGATCGTGCCTTAGAGTGAGTTGTAAGTTGGACCCTCTCGATGTGTTTCATTTTACGCTTATGCCTCGCGCAAAGCGACCGGTGCCAAGGGCAAGCGGCCGAAGGAGGCGCTAGTGGGATACTGAGAAGTCGAGCGCAGCTGGTCAAGACTGAGGCAGTGCTTCCGACGGCGAGTTTCGCGACGCCCGACCAGCGAGGTTTAGCGCGGCCGTGGGCGATGAGACTACTGATGCACGAGCCTCGGTCCACGATGCAGGCGAGGGAGATGGTCACAAGAGATGGCGATTATTGGCGTGGTTGTGGCGGATATGAGAGCAGTGGATCTGGCGATTCGGTTCAAAGCGACTGTGGTGCACCCGGCAGCGAATAGTTTGAGGCTACGGGACTTTCGAGTTGTAGCCGCTAGAGTTTTATGGGTCGAGGCCTGAGGATGATCCGCAGGAGTTCATCCGTCAGTTACAGAGGATCATGCGGGTGATCAAGGCTTCAGAGACCGAGTCTGTGACCTTCGGTTCGCATCGGCTGCGTGATACCGCAGTCGATTGGTTTGATTCGTGGGAGCTTTCCCGGGGAGAGCATGCACCTCCAGCAGTATGGGATGAGTTTTCGGGGGCTTTTCTCACGCACTTCTTGCCTCCGCAGATGAGGAGGGCACGGGCGACAAATTTTGTTCTTGAGACAGAGGCGACCGCCGTGAGTACAATGTCGAGTTCGATTCTTTGGCTCGATATGTCCACTGCGCTTGTTGCGAATATGGAGGATAGGGTGCATCGCTACGCCACGGGCTAGATGATTATATGGCGAGTCTTGTGCGGGTGTTTCTCTTCACCGAATGGACATTGCCCGCATTCGTGCTCATGCACTTGGTGCGAGGCGCGATCGGCAGGTGGACCGCTTTCATCGTAAGAAGGCCAAGACGGCGGATATTTTGGCGACTTCGAGGCGGACGCTTCAAGCGGACTAGTTATGTACCTCCGCCATTGCGAGTGGTCCTCCGCAGCCGGGACCCTTGGGATATTCAGAAGCGGTCGTGGCTCCTGTGTTTCAATGTTCGGGAGTAGGGAGTCTGGCGGACGCATCACCCTACCTCGGTGTGGTCGATGTGGTAGACCGCATTTCGGGGAGTGTCGTAGTACCAAGGGAGCTTGTTATTCTTGCGGCCAACGGGGCCATATGACGAGAGACTGTCGACCGGTGTAGCGCGGTAGGATAGCACTGACTACTAGGCGATTGCGGGCCACGGTAGAGTCGCGGTGGAAGTTCGATTTAGCGGTCCTTGAACCGCCTAGTTTGTGTATATCCTTAACCCTTTAGATACTTGTATGTATTGATGTTAATGATGTGTTAAGTGTTATGTTCGATAGCTTTGTGCTAAATGTGATTTAGACACCGTTATTGTAGAAGGGTAAGTATGGGGGCATGGTAACTGTGAACACAAGACTGTCACGATTGATAACTTATAGGTAAGGTCGTCTTGAGTAAAAGATTCGTATTATGATTGACCTTTATCAGTCGTAGTATACGTGGGTTTTATTTGTGTGATAAGTCCATGGGTAGTGTGAGATGGAAGTGGTAGCTTTCATGATGTGATTTAGCAGGATTGTTCCGTGTCGGGGAACGAGGGCTTGACGCGATTGTGGGTCGGGTTGAGGACGTGATACGGGTCAACCCATAGCCCGGATTAATGTGGGGTCAGTTCTGGGTGGTCCCGCCAGGTGGTAGGGTCACGAAGATGCTAGGCCCAAGTTTGTATGATCATCGTATGAGTTCGTGGACGCGTTCGACCAGAAGCGGTTCGTAAAGGCCGGGAATGGCCTTAAGGAAGTTTGAGGTTAGTAAGATGACCAAGTTTGGAGGTAGTGACTCCAGAGATTTTTGGGAACGGAAGTAATGACTGAAGTATGGTACGTACTGGGAGAGTTCAAGTGTTCGAGAAGGGCACGACGAGTAAGGAAGGAAGAGGACGTGTGTTATTTTTGTGGCCAAGCTGTGGCGTTGGCAACTTGTTAGAGGAACTTCATCGATATCCGTCTTGAGAAGGAACATTCGGGACGAATGTTTCTAAGGAGGGGAGAATGTTATACCCCGTATTCTCAGGGTATGTATGCGAGGACGTACGTACGAGAGCACGACAGAAAAAATTTGGAAAGAAAGAAAGATGTGAGTTTTCGACGGAAAAGTTTCCGGTTATTTGTGAAGAAAAAGGTTCGTTAATGGGAATTGGATTCCCAGATTTGGTATTTGGACTTCATAGATTATATTAGAATTTTGAGATTTTATTTTCGGAAATGGTCACGTGGGGCCACGGAGAAATTTACTGTTTTGTAGAGCCCACTTTGTTTTCGAGATTTTGGCCATTGTGGATATTTTTGAAGACGTTTTATGAGGGCCATTAGGAGGTGACACGTGTCACCCCGCCTAGAGTGGCTTGGCGAATGACATTTGTGCACAACTGACGGTTAGAGTCGTTTTCGACGAAACGTTTTTGCGTAACTCTGCGAGAAAATTCGGCTATGTCGTTTTGTATTTTTTCGGATTTTTCCGAGAGACGAAACATTTTGGACCAACGGAAGGGTGACATGTCACCCTCACATTGAAGCAAGTGGGGTGCTTTGGGCGATTTGGGCGTCAAGAGGACGTTGGCCTCGCATATTGGTTCCTTGTTTTGGCCTTGTTTTGTGCCTTGTTTTGTGGCTTGTTTGGTGCAATGTTTTGTGGAGTAGGGTTAGGGTGTACTTGGCTTGATCAAGGCCATACACTTGCCTTGAACATGGCTTGATCTTGGCCATTGGTTGGCCTTTGGCTTTCCTATAAATACCCCCCTCTCTTGAAGACTTCATTCATCCAAATCTTCCAAGTCTTGGAAACCCCTCCCCTCCCTCTTGTTGACTCTCGTCCAAGAGCCCCTTTCCCCCTTAAAAGTGGCCTTGGCGAAACCCTCCTCTTCCCTTTGAGGTGTGGCAGAGGTACTACCTCCCTTTGTGGTACCCCTAGCCTAGTTGTTTTCGTATAATACCCCCCTTTTGTGGTATAGAAATACTCTCCTAGTATTGTTATATTGCCCAAAATACCTTAGCCTTTACTAGTAGTATTTCAAAAGTTACCTCTTTACGTAGAGCAGGAAATACTACCTTTTGTCCTTTAGTCTCAAAACCGAAACCTAAGGAAATCTTCATAGTTGGTTGAAGTATTTGAGTAGAAGTTAGTTAGAACTTCTAAGGGTTGTTTGGAGCGGATTGGGCGCGGAGTAGGAGCTAAACCTTGCTCAGGATCGACATTATAACTTGGATAATTTTGGGCTTGTCTAGGTAAATAATCTTGTCCCCCTTTTGTAATTGGAAATTACATGTTAGAATATATAGTTGAAGTATACTATATATAGAAGAACATTATTGTCGCAATGTCTTTTGACTTAAGCCCAATGTAAAGAAAGAAGCAATCAGATTTACATAGGACTGTATTGCAGTAGACTTGTGTAGTATTACTGAGTAGAATTGTACACGTCCGGTTAGACGTGTAAACCCCCCCCTGGTTGGCTTGGTAGCCGGCCTCGATAGAGGAGGAGATTTACGCTGTTGCGGGGGGGGGGGGGGAGGTGCTGCCCAATTTTATGTAGAAAGATAGAAACTTGTGTTTTGGGGTTAATAGACGTTTGTGACCTTTATAGGTGAAAGTACTAAGAGTAGCGTATTCTACTCGAGGAGTGGAAAGGGCTAGCAAGGTTGTAGTACTTGGAGCATTTTGCTTATTGTCGATAAATCGTCGCGAGGTATGTGAACCTCTTCCTATCTCTTCTAGCATGATATGTGTGAACTATGTAGTACGGTAGACGTACATGTGTTAACTGTGTTTGATTGTTCTTAAAACATAAAGTGTTATAACGGCTTTATGGGAAGTTGGTTATAACAGCTTTATGTAGGTAAGAAAATACTTTGTGGTTTTAAAAAGAGTTATACTAGCTTTATGGGGAGTTAGGTATAATGTCTTAAGAGAGGTAAAGAAAATGGTTTACTGATGTTAGAAGTTAAGGGACTTGATCTTATAAGATAAGAGACTTAACTTATTTGTTTTAATGTGAATGTTTGTGTGAAACCTCATTCGTGAGTAATGAGTACTTGGTTTTATTTAAAGGGATAATGTTTCTTGATTTGGAAATCGAATGTGTATCGACAGCACCAACTGCAGCGTTAATAAAGGAAAATGTATTGAATAATGATGTATCGTATTAAAACCAGTAGAAACCTCCATCTGCATAGAAACTAAGATGAGACAAAATGATATTACATTTTCTAGATCATGGTCATTGTAATAAGAATGTTGTAAAAAAGAATAACCTACTCTCACGTGAGACATATATTACTCAATTGTTCTAAAAAGGAATCAAGTGATTAAGTTTGGGAACTATGAAACCATTTGAAAATGAGAAGCTTGAGTAATTGAAACTAGGCAAACTGGAACTTAGGAAAAGAATGTTGTTACTTGATTTTGAAAAGGAATGTGGGTTGGTCATTCTAATACTACGGGTATCGGGTGACTTTTATAAGTAATGGATCTCTTTTAAAAGAACTTAACGTATGTAGTACTTTGGGGTTAAAAACCCGGACTTTGGCATAAAATGAAAGTACTTTGAGTTGTGTGAAACTTGCCTATGCTTGTTGTTGTGAAACTTGCCTACGCTTGTGATGATAGCCTTTGTTGTGCAAGTGTGGTATTTCTGTGTTACCGCGTCTCTCGATAGAGGGCCGGTTGACTGGTAGAGAACTTACTTGGGCGTCTTTGGCGGTGATGGAGAATTCCGGGTATGTTTCCATTTTGATTCTCGTCTTGTTGTTGATGTCACATGGACATGTCTACACCGTCTGATATTCGGGGCACGCGGCCACGCGGCGGGTTGATTACCGATATATGGTTATTACCGCAACATGGACGTGTCTGCCGTCAAGATTCCGGCATGTGGCTGCGGCGTGGTTGACCACCCGATATATTGTTATTGAGGTTACATGGGCATGTCTACCGTCACGATTTCAGGCATGTGGCCATGCGGCGCTTATTATTGTTGCATCATGGACATGTCTACCGATCAAGATTCGGGCATGTGGCCATGATGCGAACATGATGGATGTGGTGGGCGTGAGACCCATAGTTATATTTGAGTGGTGACTTTGAGGCGTGAGTCCACGACTTGACCGCTTTTATGTTGCGTCTTGTATTTTGGTTATCATACATGTCTCCCTTTATATAGATCGTTATGATTTAATCTGCGATATTCTGATTTCACATACTTGGTACTGTTATCGACCTCCTTGGCCGCGTTTATGCGCAGTAGAGGTACATCGGCCGTGGATCCTCGCTCTTAGGATCTCGATTCGGAGTTTTGGGAAGCTCCGTTTCTCGGAGGCTTATCTTTTGGTATGTGTTCCACGAGTTGTAGGTTCTTGTACATTCGGGGTATGGCGGGCCCTGTCCGTCATAGTCGTTGTAAATCTTAAGTGCGTAATCGCTGTGGGCGGGGTTGTAAAAGGATTAAACTGCTCGTGTTTTATGTATATCGAAGGCAACTGTTTTGGTTGCTTTGTTTATTATTATATCTATTGTTGCATGTCTAAGTTTTTATTTCACGGTTTTTCTCGATGTTGTATCACTAGGGTGCGGGTAAGGCACTATCCACGGGCGAATTTGAGGTGTGACATTAAGCACGAATAATAAGGATCAAAGCATTTCAAAAGAATATGAATCATTTTTAATGAAGAGAACTAATTGGTTTTTAAGCGAAAGCTTAAGAGTTATACTAGCTTTATGGGAAGTTAGGTATAACAACTTAAGAATGATAAAAGGAACAGTTTACTTATGTGTTTATAACAGACTTACATTGATTTATGGAAAGAATAATAAAATGGTTTGATAAGTAGACATGATATGATGTTATGTGTGTTAGTGTCTTGTAACGTTTGTATAAAAGGGTATTCTTGTTGTGCTTATGTGTTTAATGATAAGCTGTTATGTTAGTATTATATCACTCACCTCTTGACAAATATCGGGGGTTAAGCTGCCCTCCGATGCGGGGTATACCTCAGGCAGTCTGTGTGACTATGATGCGAGGACACCTCATGCGGGTGCATGTGACCTGTGCGAGTCTGCGAGTTCCAGGTTAGTGTGCGGGGTTATACCTCATGCGGTCTATGTGGCCATGCAGACTACGAGTCCAGGACGATGCCGAGGAGTAGCTACCCTCGATGCGGGGTTATGCCCTATGCAGGCCTACGTTGGTGTCGGGAGCTCCATCTTCTCCGGAGGCTCTACTTTTTGGTATGATCTCCCTGTTGTAGTTAGTTTTGTGCAGTCAGGGTATGGCGGGGCCCTGTCCCGCCATAGTTGTTTACTTTATTAAGTGCAGTAGTCTGTTATGCAGTTGGGATGTAATCGCAAAACTATGTTTATGTATATATGCGAAAAGCGACTTTTCTCACATAAAGCGTGTCTCTTTTTACAATCTGTTTCATGTCTTGTTTTTATATTCACGATTACTCGATGTATGACTACTTGGGTGCGGGTAAGGCACGATCCACGAACCGGGCAGTCGTGACAAAAGTGGTATCGAGCGATTAATCCTCGGAAAGTGTCTGAGACCGTATCTAGTAAGTCTTGATTATCGGTGTGTTGTGCACCACACCAATGTCGTGAGGCTATAGGATATTTAGGATTGGTTTCCATTCTTCTCACTCGAGATCGTGCTTTAGAGTTGTGTGTAAGTTGGACCTCTAACGTATTCCTTTTACCATGCTGATTATGCCTCCACGTAAAGGCAACCCGCCCGAGAAGGGCAAAGCGGCCGAGGCGCCATCGGACACCGAGAGTTACGAGGGCTCAGGCCCAATCTAAACCCGAGACGGCGAGTTCCATGATTCCGCCCCGGCGAGACCACGATGCCGTACCTCCCGCCCCACGGCACGGGCGGAGAGTTAGGGTACAAGGAGATGGCCCACTATTGGCGAGATTGTGGCGCACATGAGAGGCAGTGGATCTGGCGGATTCAGTTCAGCCCGATCTTACCGTGGTTCACGAGGCGAGAGTTTGAGGCTACGAGATTTCTGAGTTGTAGCCGCGCGAGTTTTACTGGTCGAGGCGGAGGATGATCCGCAGGAGTTCATCCGTCACTCTGAAGGATTCTGAGAGTGATCAGGGCGTCGGAGACCGAGTCTGTGATCTTTGGTTCACATAGGTTGCGTGATACCGCAGTCGATGGGTTTGCTTCATGGGAGTTATCCCGGGGAGAGCACGCGTCCCGCCTACTGGGATGAGTTCTCGGAGGCTTTCTCACTCACTTCTTGCCTCGCGGATGAGAGCGCGCGGTGATTTTTCTTGTTGAGACAGAGGGACGTCTGATGGGAGTACAATGTCGAGTTCGATTCTTTGGCTCGATATGTCCCGGCATTGGTAGCGAATGGAGGGCGGGGTGAACCGCTACGTCAAGGCTAGATGATTATATGGCCGAGTCTTGTGCGGGTGTTTATCTTCAGCCGGGTATGGACATTACCCGCATGCAGGCTCATGCACTAGGATGCGAGGAGCGTCGAGGCCGACGGGTTGTGACAGCGGAAGAAGGACCGGGGCGGCGAGTCCTTTGGTAGTTATCGTGGTGGGCGGCCTCGAATGGTCTGGTTCGCACCACGGCCCGGCTCGAGAACTCTGCACCATCCTCGGACATCCGAGTATTCGGGCGGTCGGGGCCCGTGACTTCAGACTTTCGGTGGCAGAGTGCGGCGGTCGGGACCACCCTCGGTGTGGCCGTCGCGGTAGATCCCATTCGGGAATTGTGGTACTCTCCGAGGGTTTGTTCTGATTGTGGCGACGGGTCATATTGCGAGCTTGTCCGTCGAGCGGCGCGGTGGTAGGGCTCGGCCTACGAGTGCATTGCGGTTCATCATCTCTGATTACTCGCCCGGGCGTGGTACTCATGGGCTAGCGGTCGCGCCGAGGTCGTGCGCGAGTCCCGATTCTAGCGGTCCTCGAACCGCATTTATGCCTGTCGGCCGGCGGGATCGTGAGGCCTCACCGATGTAAATCCAGTACCTTATCGGTTTAGGTTTGATGTGTATGCTTTGATAGATCCGGTTCTACTCTGTCCCATATATCTCCCTTGTTGCTAGTAGGATGTGGATGAGCACGAGTCCATAGACCCTTCGAGGTAGCTACGCGATGGGTGATTCGGTGGTAGCTCGGAGGGTATATAGAGCTTGTCTGTGACCATTCTGATCGTCGGACCACTACCGACTTGATAGAGTTGGATATGATTGATTTGACGTGATCATGGGTATGGATTGGCTAGCTTCTTGCTACGCCAATGTGAAGCTGCGAGAGAGTAGTGCGGTTCCAGTTTCCAGAGGAGCCGGTTGTTGAGTGGGATGGGAGCACTGTATCGCCGAGGGGTAGGTTTATTTCCTACCTCAAGGCTAGGAAGATGGTTGTTATACCCCGTATTTCCAGAGTATGTACGTGAGGACGTACGTAGAAATTTGAGCCTTAAGTTAGGCAAGATTCGAAATTTGTACACAACACCCGATTAGAGTCGTTTTTCGACGAAACGTTTCCACAGCTTTCGTAGGAAAAATTCCGGCTATGTCATTTTTAATTTTTGCGGATTTTTCCGAGAGACGAAACATTTTGGACCAACGG
Organism: Przewalskia tangutica; assembly: GCA_029844215.1. NCBI lineage: Eukaryota > Viridiplantae > Streptophyta > Magnoliopsida > Solanales > Solanaceae > Przewalskia > Przewalskia tangutica. The sequence goes on from CM056726.1 coordinate 61,010,877, forward strand.
GAGGGTGACATGTGTCACCCTCACATTGGATGAGGTTGGGCGGCAATGGTGGACGATTTGGCCTTGGCTTTTGTCAAGGATTAGGTAGGATATTTTGGTGGTAGATGGATAAGGTGTACTTAGGTGAATCCTAGCCCTACACTTGCTATACACTTGGATGGATCTTGGCCATTGGTTGGCCATTCCTTGACCTATAAATACCCCCCTAAGCTTGAAGAGTTCTTCATCCAAAAATGTGCCTAAGTCTTGAAATCTCCCTCCCCTCTCCTTGTTGTATTCGTCCACACCCCCCCCTCGGAAGGCCCTTGGCGAAAGTATCCCCCTCCTTGTAGTGCTAGGCGTGGGGTACACCCCCTAGCCTAGTTGTCTCGTATAAATACCCCTTTGTGGTATAGAAATACTCTCAAAGTATTGTTGTAATGTCCAAATACCTTGCCCAAATACCTTGTAGTATTCCCGAGTTACACTTATAAAAGCCAGAAAATACGATTATACTTTCCTTTAGCCACTAAACTAAACCCTAAGGAAATCTTCATTGTTGTTTGAAGTACTTAAGAGAAGTTGGTTAGAACTTCTAAGGGTTGTTTGGAGCGGATTGGAGCACTCGGTGTAGGAGCTAAACCTTGCTCAGGAGCGACATTAAACTCGGATAATTTTGGGCTTATCGAGGTAAATATCTTGTCCCTATTGTAATTGGAAATTACATAAGTGTTGAATATATAGTTGTTGTATACTATATATAGAACTGAACTTAGTATTGTGGCAATGTCTTTTGACTTAAGCCTGAAGAATGAAGAATTGAACAGTAATCACATAGAAGGATAATTAAGAGAAGAAGCGAATCGTAATTACCTAGGGCATATTGATGAACTTATGTAGCATTACTATGTAGTAGAATTATACGCGTCCGGTTAGACGTGTTAACCCCCCCTGGTTGGCTTGGTAGCCGACCTCGATAAAGGAGGAGATTTACGCTGTTGCGGGAGAGTCGCCAAATTTTCTGTAGAAAATGGAACGATGGGATCTAGATGTTAATAAGCGCCTTGTGGCCTTATAGGTTGAAGTACTACGTGTGGCGCGATCTACTTGGCTTAAGGAGTAGCCGACGGTTTGAGGTACTCGGAGCGTTTTGCTATTAGTCGATAAATCGTCGCGAGGTATGTGAACCTCTTCCTATCTCTTCTAGCATGATATGTGTGAACTACGTAGTACGGTAGACGTACATGTGTTAACTGTGTTTGATTGTTCTTAAAACATAAAGTGTTATAACGGCTTTATGGGAAGTTGGTTATAACAGCTTTATGTAGGTAAGAAAATACTTTGTGGTTTTAAAAGGTAACTGATGTGAATTATAACTGGCTTGTTATAATAAAGAACTTGCTGTATTTCAAAAGATTTATAAATCGTTTTGAAGGGAGAGTAACACTTGGTTTTAAAGGTTTTAAAAAGAGTTATACTAGCTTTATGGGGAGTTAGGTATAATGTCTTAAGAGAGGTAAAGAAAATGGTTTACTGATGTTAGAAGTTAAGAGACTTGATCTTATAAGATAAGAGACTTAACTTATTTGTTTTAATGTGAATGTTTGTGTGAAACCTCATTCGTGAGTAATGAGTACTTGGTTTTATTTAAAGGGATAATGTTTTACTGATTTCGGAAATCAGAATGTGTATCGACAGACCACTGCAGCGTTAATAAAGGAAAATGTACTGACTAATGAATTGTATTATTAAAACCAGTAGAAACCTCCATCTGCATAGAAACTAAGATGAGACAAAATGATATTACATTTTCTAGATCATGGCTGCTGTAATAAGAATGTTGTAAACAAGAATAACCTACTCACGTGAGACATATATTACTCAATTGTTCTAAAAAGGAATCAAGTGATTAAGTTTATGAACTATGAAACCATTTGAAAATGAGAAGCTTGAGTAATTGAAACTAGGCAAACTGGAACTTAGGAAAAGAATGTTGTTACTTGATTTTGAAAAGGAATGTGGGTTGGTCATTCTAATACTACGGGTATCGGGTGACTTTGATAAAAGTAATGGATCTCTTTTAAAGAATTTAACGTACGTAGTACTTTAGGGTTAAAACCCGGACTTTGGCATAAAATGAAAGTACTTTGAGTTGTGTGAAACTTGCCTATGCTTGTTGTTGTGAAATTTGCCTATGCTTGTTGTTGTGAAACTTGCCTATGCTTGTTGTTGTGAAACTTGCCTATGCTCGTTGTTGTGAAACTTGCCTATGCTTGTGATGATAGCCTTTGTTGTGCAAGTGTGGTATTTACGTATTCCGCGTCTCGATAGAGGCGGTTGACTTGTTGAGAACTTACTTGGGCGTCTTTGGAAGTGATGGAGAATTCCACGGGTATGTTTCCATTTTGATTATCGCTTGTTGTTGATGTCACATGGACATGTCTACACCGACGCAGATTCGAGCACGCGCCATGCGGCCGTTGATTACCCGATATATGGTTATTAATGCAACATGGGCGGTCTACACCGACGTCTGATTCCGGGGCATGTGGCCGTGCGGCGGTTGACCACCCAAGATATTGTTATTGAGGTTACATGGGCATGTCTACCGTCACGATTCCGGGCATGTGGCCACGCGGCCTTGTTATTGTTGCATCATGGACATGTCTGCCGTCACGATATTCCGGGGGCATGCGGCCATGATGCGAACATGATGAATGTTGTGGGCGTGAGACCCATAGTTATATTTGAGTGGTGACTTTGAGGGCGTGAGTCCCTGACTTGACTGCTTTTATGTTGCGTACTGTATTTTGGTTATCATACATGCCTCTAAGATTTAGGCTATTATGATTTCATTTACAGTATTTGACAGTTTCACATACTTGGTACCTGTTGTACTGACCTCCTTCGGGGGGCTGCGTTCATGCCGCAGGTAGAGATACATCGGTCGTGGATCCCCGCTCTTAGGATCTCATTTCAGCGTGTTGGAAAGCTCCGTTCGTTCGGAGGCTTATCTTTGGTATGTTTCCCTGAGTTGTAGGTTCTTGTACATTCAGGGGTATGGCGAAGCCTGTCCGTCATAGTTGTTGTAAATCTTAAGTGCATGCTTTGTTGTGGCGGGGTTTGTAAAAGGATAAGCTGTTCGGGTTTTTATGTATATCTTAAGGCAAATGCTTTGGTTGGCTGTTTAATTATTATATCTCTTGTTTCTTGACTCGTGTTTTATTTTCATTGGTTTTCTCGATGTTGTATCACTAGGGTGCCGGGGCAAGGCACGATGCGCCCGGGTTGGGCGTTACAAAGTGGTATCGAGCGATTAGTCCTCGGAAAGTGTCTCTGAAACGTGTCTAGTAAAGTCTTGATTATCGGTGTGTTGTGCACCACATCTATAATCAGGAGGCTATAGGACATGTAGGATTGGTTTCTATTCTTCTCATTCTGAGATCGTGCCTTAGAGTTGAGTTGTAAGTTGGACCCCTCTGATGTGCTTCATTTTACCAGTTATGCCTCATGCAAAGCGACGGTGCCGAAGGCAAAGCGGCGAGGAGGCCGCTAGTGGGATACAGAGAGTACGCAGCGCAGCGGTCGATGACTGAGCAGTGCTTCCGGCGGCGAGTTTCGCGACGCGCCCGGCGCCAGCGGAGTTTAGAGTCGCGGCCGTGGGCGTGAGACTCTGATACACGAGCCTCGGTCCCGATCTAGAGCGAGGAGATGGGTCACGGAGATGGCCCGATTGTGCCAGAGTTGTGGCGGATATGAGGCAGTGGGCCAGCGATTCGATTCAGCGCTCGTGGTGCACCCGGAGAGCGAATAGTTTGAGGCTACGAGATTTTCGAGTTGTAGCCCGCGAGTTCTACGGTCGAGGCACGAGGATGATCCGCAGGAGTTCATCCGTCGATTCTGAAGGATCGTCACGGGTGATCAAGGCTTCGAGACCGAGTCGTGACGCCCGGTTCGCATCGGCTGCGTGATACCGCAGTCGCTTGGTTTGACTCGTGGGAGCTTTCCCGGGGAGAGCATGCACCTCCCGCGGTATGGGATGAGGGTTCGGGGGCTTGTCTCACGCACTTCTTGCCTCCGCAGAGGAGGAGCACGCGGCGACAAATTTTTGTGGATGCGGATGAGGAAGGATTCCACGGGCATGATTGATATTATGGCGTGAGACCCGTGGTTATATTGAGTAATGACCTTGAGGGCTGCGTCACGACTTGATATATGGCTATGTGTGTTATGTCTGTAGGTTGGATATCATACATGTCTCTGTGTTATTTAGATCGCTATGATTTTATTACGCATTTACTTCACATACTTGGTACATTCTTCGTCGACCTCCTTGAAGTGCGTTCATGCCGCGAGTTTAGTCTTGCATTCGGTGATCGGCAGTGTAGGATCCTCGGGGTTTTGGATAAGCTCCTTCATTAGGAGTTTATCTTTGGTATATGTCCTTCAAGACATGCTTTGTATAGTTTTAGATGCACGGGGCCTTGTCCGTCATAGTTCGGGATTTAACTCCTGAGGTGCAGTATTCATATGTGGGATTGGACTCATGTATGCGGTGTAGTGTCTTTAGTTTATGTATATATGGCAGCCTTTTCGGCTTTGCCTTCTTGCGTCGCTTGTTTAAAAAAAATGAGGTGTTATTTCAGTTCCGCAGCTTACTTGTATTGTTAAGGTAGAAGGGTGCCCAGGTAGGGCACCAGTCACGGGCCCGGGGTTCGGGTTGTGACAATAACATATAATCTTGTAACACCTTTAAAAGACAAGACTATACCTCAATGAACCTTAATCCAACTCCAATCCGAAGTCGCTCCTTAGTAGTTTAGAGCCTCTCCAAGACACTTCAATCCGCTTGTTGAGACCCTTAGAACAACACCAACAAATAACCCTCAAATCTCCAAACAAAACCTAGAAAGACAATTAGGTTTTCGTTTTGCGACTAACCCGTAAACTATCTTTTCCCAAGATTTTTCTATTGAGATATGTTTACAATACACATAAGAACCTTGGTTTAAAGTGTGGAGTTAAATGGACAAGAAACAATTTTTTTTCCTTTTCAAATGGATGGAACCCGAGAGCTTCTCCAATGAGTTCTTCAAATTCTTGTGAAATATGGCTAAGTGTTGGCTCTCTCTTGCTACTAGTAGTATAATAAAGGGACATGGAGGGTTAAGATGTAACCAAATGGGTGGTTTAGATGAAGTCATACAAAATATCAAGACTAAATGACCTTTGACTTAGTCAACATTCTCATGCTCACAAGTTGCAAAACTTGTCTTGCAACAAAGGTCCAATGACCCTCTTGCCCTTGCACAATTCGACCAAGGCATCACAAAAGGGGGGTGACAGGTGTCTCCCGCCCATTCGTCAAAATAATACATTTTCCGACAATTCCATAATTTCCGATAAATTTTTACAAGTCTCAAATCTTAACACTTGTGAGTTCTTACTTACGTTCTTAAAACACGTCCTGTAATTATGGGGTGTAACATTCTTCCCCCCTTAGAAACATTCGTCCCCGAATGTTCTTTCGGAGTCAAACTTATAATTAGCGACATAGTTTCCTTACACAACCCCGACGTACCAAAAATGCCACACAATAGCATTCAAGCAAAAAGAATACTTCAATTAAAACTTGACAAGTAAGGGAAGATGAATTACCTGAAGGTATAGGAAATAAGTGAGGATACTTCCTCAACATGTCCTCCTCCGCTTCCCAAGTCATCTCCTCCCGGTTATCATTTCTCCACAGGAATTTGACGGAAGCTACATCCTTGGTCGCGATCGCTTGACACAGCGATCGAGTATCGCTATGGGACTCTCTCATACGATAACCCTCTGTCACTGGACCTCACTAGTAGGAAAAACTCTCATTGGATCTCCGATACACTTCCGCAACATAGAAACATGGAAGACCGGATGTACCGCCTCTAACTCGATGGCGAGATCCAACTCATAAGCAACGACCCACTCTACGGACGATCTGGTAGGGCCCGATGTACCTTGGGATGAGTTTCCTTCTTACGAATCTCATCACACCGCCATGGGTGACACCTTCAAGAAGACCCAATCGTACCAAACTCCAAATGCCGACGCCGATTATCCGCATATGACTTCGCCGACTGGGCGCTATCATCTCCTGGATAAGCTTCACCTTATCCACAGCCTGCTGTACCAAGTCTGGGCCAACTAACTGTACCTCGCCCACGTCGAACCAACCGATCGGCGACCTGCATTTCCGCCCATATAAAGCCTCGTATGACGCCATCTGTAAACTGGAATGGTAGCTGTTATTATAAGCAAACTCCACGAGAGGAAAATGATCCTCCCAGCTACCCCTGAAATCAATCACGCAGGCTCGCAGCATATCCTCAAGTGTCTGGATAGTACGCTCTGCCTGCCCGTCAGTCTGAGGATGAAAAGCTGTACTGAGACTCACCTGTGTCCCTAAACCCTTCTGGAAAGACCTCCAGAAGTTAGCCGTAAACTGGGCTCCTCTATCAGATATAATCGACACCGGAACACCGTGCAGCCTCACTATCTCTCGGATGTACAATCTGGCATAGTCCTCAGCCGAAAACGTCGTCCTGACTGGAAGGAAATGGGCTGATTTCGTCAGCCTGTCAACAATAACCCAAATAGAGTCGTACTTCCTCTGAGTACGAGGTAACCCTGTAACAAAGTCCATGTTGATCACTTCCCACTTCCAAGTCGGAATCTCAATAGCCTGCAATAATCCACTGGGCCTCTGGTGCTCGACTGCCTTCTGGGCAATTGGGAAATCAGGCAACAAAACTCGCCACGCGTCCTCTTCGTGCCATCCCACCAATACAAACATCCGAGGTCATGGTACATCTTGGTCGACCCGGATGAATAGAATAACGAACATGTGCCTCTCCCGAATCTGCGTGAAGCCACGACACATCGGGAACACACTGGCCCTCAAATCTCGGCATCAGGCGCTACCTCGAATAGACTCTTCTCCTCCCGAAGAGCTGCATCTCGATACCGTACCAACACTGGGTCCTCAAACTGTCGCCTCTTCACCTCATCAATGATGGAAGACTCGGCAACCTCACGAACCCGTACCCCACTATCGTCGGTATCGATCAATCGAACCCCAAGGCTCGCTAATCGGGTGGATCGACGGACCATGTCCTGTCTCTGCAGCTGTACCTCGGCGGGCTCCCATCGATCTACGACTCAAGGCATCAGCAACTACGTTGGCTTTCCCCGGATGGTATAGAATATCAACATCATAGTCTTCAGCAACTCTAACCACCGTCTCTGTTTCAAGTTCAGCTCCCTCTGCCTGAAGATATACTGGAGGCTCTTGTGGTCTGTATAAATATCCACATGAACCCCATACAAATAATGTCTCCAGATCTTCAAGGCATGAATAACTGCGGCCAACTCTAAGTCATGGGTAGGGTAATTCCTCTCATGCTTCCGTAACTGCCGGGAAGCATAGGCTATAACCTTGCCGTGCTGCATCAAAACACACCCTAGCCCGATACCCGAGGCATCACAATAGATCACGTACCCGTCTAACCCCTCAGGAAGAGTAAGAACTGGGGCTGTAGTCAACCTCTCCTTCAGCAACTGGAAACCCTTCTCGCAAGCCTCTGTCCACTGGAACTTGGCCTACGAGTCGACCTAGTCAGCGGTGCTGAAATCAAGAAAAGCGCTCCACAAACTCGCGATAATAACTGCCAAATCAAGAAACTGCGCACCTCGGTCGGAGTAGTAGGTCTCGGCCAAGACTTGACTGCCTCAATCTTTGCCGTATCCACCCGAACACCATCAGCCCCAATAATATGCCCCAGGAATGCCACTGAGGCCAACCAAAACTCACACTTGGAGAACTTGGCGAATAACTGCCGGCTCCGGAGAACCCCAAGTACCGTCCTCAAGTGATCTGCATGCTCCTGCTCTGTCCGCGAATAAACCAGGATGTCATCGATGAATACTATCACAAATGTATCCAAAAACGGCTTGAACACCCGGTTCATCAAATCCATAAATACCGCTGGAGCGTTGGTCAGACCGAAAGACATAACCCTGAACTCATAGTGCCCATACCGGGTCCTGAATGCAGTCTTTGGGATGTCTGCCTCTCGAACTCGAACCTGATGATAACCAGACCGCAGGTCTATCTTTGAGAAACACCTCGCACCCTGCAACTGGTCAAACAAATCATCAATCCTGGGGAGGGGGTACCTATTCTTGATGGTTACCTTATTCAGCTGCCTGTAATCAACACACATACGCAGCGTCCCATCCTTCTTCTTCACGAACAAAACCGGCGCTCCCCAGGGAGATACACTAGGCCTGATAAAGCCTTTCTCCAGCAAATCTTTCAGCTGGTCCTTCAGCTCCCTCAACTCAGCAGGTGCCATCCTGTATGGCGGAATGGAAATAGGTCGAGTGTCTGGCAACGTGTCAATACAAAACTCAATCTCCCTCTCAGGAGGGATACCCGGAAGATCATCTGGGAACACATCTGGAAACTCCCTAACCACTGGTACTGACTGAAGAACTGGCACCTCAGCCTCTGTATCAAATACCCGAACCAGATGATAGATGTACCCCTTCTGCACCATCTTCCTAGCCTTGAGGTAAGAAATAAACCTACCCCTCGGCGATGCTGTGTTGCCCCTCCACTCGATAACTGGCTCGCCAGAAGCTGAACCGAACCATCTCGCTTCTGATCAACGTTGGCATAACAAGAAGCCAACCAGTCCATACCCATAATGACATCAAAATCTGTCATCTCCAGCTCTATCAAGTCTGCAAGGGTCTGACGACTGTAAATATAAACCGGACAACCTCTGTACACCCGCTCAGCTAACACCGAATCTCCCATAGGCGTAGCTACCTCAAAAGGCTCTATCGACTCCGGCTCTATCCCGATTCTACCCGCAATAAGAGGGGACACATAGGACAAGGTAGAACCTGGATCTATCAAAGCATAAACATCACAGCCTGAAATCAGTAATGTACATGTGACGACGTCAGGGGAAGCCTCCTGATCCTGGCGGCTGGCTAATGAATATATGCGGTTCTGAGGACCGCTAGAACTAGAACCACCACCTCGACCTCTACCGCGGCCTGCCTGTCCGTGAGTACCCTGCCCTCCGGGGCGCATAACCACAGAAGGAGAAGACCCAAAGAATCGATCCCGCTTTGTCTTTGTACCACCCATGCTGCCTCTAGACGGACAATCTCTCTTCAAATGGCCCAGCTGGCCACAAGAGTAACAACCTCCTGCAGGAACACGACACTCGCCTGGGTGAGATCTACCGCATCGAGCACACCGAGGTGTGGGTGGTCTCGATCGGCGAGGATCTCTGCCTCCCTAAAACCCCGAAGTCCTGGAGCCCTGACCCATAATCGTGTTGTCTTGATCACAACAACCATACTTACTCCATACGGATGTCATCCATACCATTTTCTTAATCATACCACGTAGCTTAATCTGTTAACATAGTCTTCCATTAAGTCCATTAATTAAACTTCTTAAGGGTCCATTTCCTTCTCAGACATCTCATCATCTCCTAATTATCTCAAATTACACGTAAAACCTTGATGAGAGTTCATTAACTGTTCATACCTTCCCGGTATTTATTTAGTCCTTACCAAATCCTGGTAATCTTAAAATCTTTCTAGGCAACATGCGTCTGACCCTCATACATAACTCCGTATAGCTGTATGTCACAATACCAACTATACTACAATTACTACCAACCTGGATACGCAATTCATATAGTCTTTCCTGGGTCACTGCTGCCTTTCTCATAGCTGCAATAAACATAACTCGTTAGGGAGAGACGACCCTAACAACACAGCTCTATCGCACGATCTCACAGTGAGAATAATGGAAACCAATCCTAAATGTCCTGCAGCCTCCTGGTTATAGATGTGGTGCACAACACACCGATAACCAAGACTCTACTAGACACGGTCTGTAGACACTTTCCGAGGACTAACTGCTCTGATACCACTTTTGTCACGACCCAACCCCGGGCCCGCGACTGGTGCCCTACCTGGGCACCCCTTATAGGTATACATCATATAATAGCAGCGGAACATATAAAACTCATAAATACTTAAACAATAAATACCAAAAGGCTAGTCGATGAGGCCACCTTCCGTAAAAATATACAAAATCCATAAATAAAACGGTACAACTCTTTTTATTTCTTTACAACCCAAATCCACAAGATATGACTACAGACCTCTAAGAATAAAAACTGTGACGGGACAGGGCCCCGCCATACCCCTGAATGTACAACAACCGACAATACCAGGGATAAGCCTCCGGAGTAATGGAGCTTCTCAACAGCTGAAACAGTGATCATAAAAGTGAGGATCAGCAACCTGTATACTCTACCTGCGGCATGAACACAGCCCCCCGAAGGAGGTCAGTACAACATGTACCAAATATGTGGAACAGAAAGTACTGTAATGAAATCATAAGTCCAAAATAAATTTGGAGACATGTATGATAACTCATATAACAGTACACTGTGCCTTACTAACAATGAGAGTAAACAAGAGTATACTTTACTGCATAAAAATAGGAGGCTCATGATCAACGTAGGGCCACCCGCCCGTAGTATCATTAAGCAATCCTACTCCTGGGACTATTTCACCCGCATAGGTTTTGTGGACCCGCAATGAGGTAACTTTCTCGCATAGGCTGTATCCGCCCGCATAGGTCGTGTGGACCCGCATGAGGTATTCCTCGCATATGACTATTTCACCCGCACAGAACTATTTCACCCGTTTGGGCCCGGTGGGCCCGCAATGAGTACAAACGCCGCACTCGCATCATGGGTAGCAAATCCATGGAATTAGTAGTAACTCGGGGCTTTACCCCGTAAGAATAACATAAACTAGCACAACCGGCTATCATACATAACATAAGCGCTACCGGCTTATCATACATAACATAAGCGCTACCGGTTTATCCTAACATAACATAAGCGCTACCGGCTTATCATACATAACATAAGCGCTACCGGCTTATCCTAACATAACATAAGCGCTACCGGCTTATCATACATAACATAAGCAAGTTAAGAAATCCCCCTAACTTCTTATTAGTCTTATTCATATACACTCTCATTTTAGTTTACTTAAGGCACTAACATGTCTTTATAAAATCCGGGGATTCAACCCAAAGTACTACGTACTTCTATTTCTTTAAAATGACTCTTTTTCATATAAAACTTCCAAGATACTAATAACCGTAGTATCAAGTCATAACTACTTTTCAAGACAAGTCACAATATCTTTTCGAAATACATTTAGGCTTCTAAATCAAGTGACTTCTTTCTTTTAAAACCTTAAGCAATTGATACCTTCAAATCAATTTGCCTTTCCTAATTCAAGTCATTTATCATACTTACATTACTTAGAGTAAACCACTCTTTTTAACTTTCCATAAAGCTATTATAACCAACTTTCCATAAAGCCGTTATACTAGCTTTATACTTTAGGCAAATACATTCTTCCTTATATCCAAGGGACTTATACTTTTAAAACGAAACAAGTATCATATACTTTTAAAATACTTCAAGTCCCTTAACTTTAGAAATCAAGTTTCTTAACTTTTAGAAACTAAGATATCCATAATATTTTTAAACAAGTGAGTTAATTCCCTAACTCAACCAACTTGGACATTCTTAAAATAAGCCAAGGATATCAAATGAACTAAATTCGTCAAAACCTCGTACGTCTACCGTACTATATAATTACAACTATTCATGCTCAAGAGATAGGAAAGTTCCACATACCTCTTCGGTTCAATCCACTTGCCAAGTACAATATGTCGTACGTAGTATGTCAACCTATAATGACCATAATACGTCTATTAACTTCTAGTTTCAAACGTAGAATATTCCAAGTGCAAAGCTACTAAATTCTACGAAAAATCAGACAGCACTTCCTTTGTTTCTACATACTTTGCCACCTTTTTCAAGGCCGAATTCAATAACCAAACACGCCACATTTAAGGCTCAACCATGTAGTTATCAATAGGGGATTACACGCTTACAAGACGTGTAAAATTCCGCCTCACAATTGATATCAAACAAGTCCAAAATACAATGTCCATTCGGCAAAATTATGGACAAAAATACAAATTTGTTTCCAATCCCTTTTCAATCCAAGTGGTTTAGTATAACATGTTATCTAGCCGCAATTGATTATAACTACTACAATCCTCAAGTAGGTAAACATGCGACGATTCTAATTATCGACCAAATTGTATTTCAATTGCAAATGGCTCAAATGTCAAATCGGATTTAGGCTACTACAATCCATAACACTTATCAATCTTCATAACAAATATCACATGATCACTTATTACTTATCCTAACATGGAATCTTCAATTACAAAAGTAAGATGAAGATTGTTACCTCATTTAGCCCAAATATGATCCAAGATTACAAGTCGATCCTTAGCAACTTTAGCTCATCTTTTTGACGTTCCAATACACTTCAAGCAACCCTTAGAAGCTTATGAAGAACTCATCTTCAAGTTCCACCTTCAAAGTTGAAGAACTCCTTAAGTTTCCGCCTTGCGACTAATACGAAAACGCCACTTTTCCGGGATCTTTCTATTGAGATACCCTTACAATACTCTTAGGAACCTTGGTTTAAAGTGTGGAGCCTATTGGACAACAAACAAAAAAATTCCTCTTAAAAATAGGCCATTGCCGTGAGCTTCCCTTAGAGAGCAAGAACAAGATTTCAAAAAAAATTCTAAGTGTAGAATGACAAAGTCTTGCTACTAGTATACTTAAATAACACTAGGAAGGTTCAAGATTAGTACATATGGATGGCTTGGATGAGTTTCACAAGGATCAAGCCAAGTGGCCTTGACTAAGTCAACAATGTCAAGCTTAAGTCTTTGCAAGACTTGGTCATCTTAATAATGGTCAAATGCCCATTCTAACCATGTCATTTTCTTCCAAGACCACTAAGGGGGGGTGACACGTGTTGCTATCCCGCTCGTCGCAATACTTCGTTTTCCGATATTTCCATAATTCCGATAAATTTTTACTCGTCTCAAATCTTAACATTTTTGAGTTCTTACGTACGTTCTTATAAACATATCCTGGAATTCCGGGGTGTAACAGGTATGTCCAAGTAAACAACAAGATAACCGGCCCTCCATCGAGAGACGCGGTAGCATAGAAATACAACACTTGCACAACAAAGGCTATCACAACAAGCATAGGCAAGTTTAACATACTTTTAGACTTTCATTTTATGCCAACAATCCGGGTTTTAACCTCAAAGTACTACATACTTTAATTCTTTCAAAAAGACCTCTTTTTACGTAAAAGCCACACGATACTAATACCCGTAGTATTAAAACACATTTTCTTTTCAAACCAAATTACTACACCTTCAGAAAATCTTTACAAGGCCTTTAAAATCAAGTAAGTAAATCGTTCTTTTATCCTCCTCAAGTCGTTATAACTAACTTCCCATAAAGCTATTATAACACTTATTTTTCAAGTAATTCAAAACAACTATAATCATTTGGAATAACCAAGAGAACTTATCCTTTTAAAACCAAGTATCAATTCTTTCCAAATAATGATTCACAACTTTTTTGAATGATTTAAGGCTCTTAAGATTTAAAAGTCAAGTCAAGGACATCAAAATGAAACCAAATTCATTTAACACACGTAAGTCTACCGTACTATATATTTCACAACAAATCATGCTCAAGAGGATAGGAAGAGTCACATACCTCCTCGGCTAATCCACTTGCCAAGTCGAATATGTCGCGCGTAGAATATCAACCTATAATAATCAAATACGTCTATCAACGTCTAGATTTCTTCGTAGAATATTTCTAAGTATCGGGTCTCTTATTCTACGGAAAATCGGGCAGCACTTCCCCTGTTTTTACGCACTTTTCCACCTTTTTCAAGGCCCGAAATTCAATAACCAACATGCCACATTTAAGGAGCAGTAATACAACAATACTAAAGGGCATTACACGCCTAACTAGACGTGTAAAATTCTGCCCCACAATATACAAAATAGTCCATTAGTCCAAAGTAAAAATAGTCCAATGTAAATACAGTCCAATGTAAATACAGTATATTAGTTGGTGTTCTTGGCCAACTACTACAATCAAACTTATCCAATTTTCGGGTAGCATGCCGGAATTACTTCTTTAATCTTCCAACTTATATTCCAATTTTTATATAAGTTATAATAACTTTGTTATTAACTGTCAACAGGTAATAGGTAACGTTTTTACCATTTTAATGGCTAGCATGCCAATTTCTCGGTTTTAGCAACTTAACAACGTCCAAATCTTTTCCATCTTCTTTCCATGTATCACATACTCATTTATATACTACCAACATATATAATATCCAACTTCACAAATAGGACAAAGTTCATTACCTCAAAGAGCCCAAAATAATCCAAGAACTAAAAGTCGATCCGTAGCACGTTTAGCTCCTATTCCTTACATTCCAATCCGCTCCAAGCAACCCTTAGAATCTCCTAACCAACTCCTCTTCAAGATCCAACTTCAAAAAGTAAAGAACACTTTGGGTTTCAAACCTTGCAAGTTTCGACCAAGGGGTAACTTTTAGGCTAGGGGTGTGAAATCTTGTCTAACACTTGGTTAATAACCTTCCTAACACATCAAGGAAGAACACTTAAGAGTTTAAGAATTTTTGGACAACAATTGGTCAAGGATAATGACCATTGCCGAGAGCACTAGGAAGGGAGGGAGTTTTTGTTCATGTCTTGAAGGTACCACCCCGGATAGGGTGTGACGAGTTTTGGAAAACAGAGGGAACTTAGCCCGAGTTACTTTGGGCTTTTTGCGTTCATGTGAAGAATAGGCCAGGTTGCCTACATGTTAGCATTTGCCGTCCGACTTAGGAGGCAGTACGTCCGGTCTTTCGTATTGTTATGTTCGGGAAAGTATCGGAAATCCATCCAGAGTGTTCCCAGTTAATGATGACCACGTTAGAGATAGTAACCCCGAGTTTTGGAAAGCGGCGATATCAAGAGTTCGAGTGTACGACGCCTCGATGATCATGCGGCCGGTACCATTTGTTGGGTCGCCTGAGAAGGTTAATGCCTCAGGCAAAGTGACAAAAGTGGTATCATTTTGGTGATGTTAGAGGTGTTTCCTCGTGGACTTGGATGTAAGCATTTTGCGCAAGTTGTTTCTGTAGCCAGGTGTGGCAGGTTTGTTCTCGTAAGTATAGTAGTGAAGACTATACTGGCGCACGTTTGTTTTGAGACTTAGAAGGAACATTCGGGACGAATGTTTCTAAGGAGGGGAGAATGTTATACCCCGTATTTTCCAGAGTATGTACGTGGGGACGTACGTAGAAAAGTTTGAACTTTAAAGTTGGCTTGGCCGATTTTTATTTGTGCACAACACCCGATTAGAGTCGTTTTTTAAACGAAGCGTTTTACACGACTTGCGAAGGAAAATTCCGGCTATGACATTTTTAATTTTTGCGGATTTTCCGAGAGACGTAACATTTTGGACCAACGAGAGGGTGACAAGTGTCACCTCAGTGAAGAGTTGATGGCGTTTTTGGCTAGCACGTTTTTAACATTTTTGTTGCCAAAAATGTTTGGTCAATGTTGGTTAGATATTTTGTGTAGATGATGACCAAATGGGACCCACACAACACATGGCTAAATCTACACCTTACACTTGCCTTGCACTTGGCATGATCTTGGCCATTGGTTGGCCTTCACTTGACCTATAAATACCCCCCTTGTGATGAACTTCTTCATCCACTCTTCACTTGTTCTAAGTCTTGGAAACCCCTCTCCTCCCTCTTGTTGACTCTCGTCCAAGAGCCCCTCTCCCCCTTGTGAAGGCCTTTGGCCGAAACCCTCTCCCTTTGTGAGCATTAGCCGAGAACACCCCCCCTCTTTTTGAGTGTTGTTCTCGTGTAACACACCCCCCACCCTTGGTTGAGAAATACTCTCCAAGTATTGTTATAATGCCCAAATTACCTTAGCCGTATACCTTGTAGTATTCCAAAGTTACCTCTCTACGTAGAACCCGGAAATACTACCGTATGACCTTTTTGTCTCAACCCGAAACCCTAAGGAAAATCTCCATAGTTGGTTGGAGTATTAAGAAGAAGTTGCGTGGAACTTCTAAGGGTTGTTTGGAGCGGGTTGGAGCACCCGGAGTTGGAGCTAAACGTTGCTAAGGATCGACATTTAACTTGGATAATTATGGGCTTATCGAGGTAATTATCTTGTCCCCCTATTGTAATTGGATATTACATGTTGTAGGAATATATAGTTGAAGTATACTATATATATAACTGAACATAACTTGTGGCAATGTCCTTGGACTTAAGCCCAATTTAAAGAAGAGAATCGAATCAGTAATTACGTGAGGTATTACAGTAGACTTGTGTAGTTGTGGGTAGGAAGGGCGCCCAATTTTCCGTAGGATCTTGCATCTAGATTTATTCTACCGAGTAGTCTAGACTTTGATAGACTTGTGTAACCTGTATAGGTTGAATGTTCTGCGAGTAGCATGTGCTACTTGAGAAGGTGGACCAGGCTAGCCGGGTTATAGCCGTGGAGCGATTTGCTAATAGTCGATAATCGTCGCGAGGTATGTGAACCTCTTCCTATCTCTTCTAGCATGATGTGTGTATAACTATGTAGTACGGTAGACGTACGTGTGTTAATTGAACGTAGTTGTACGGCAATGTCTTTTGACTTAAGCCCGAATAATAATAATCTTGAAGTAGTTCAAGAGAATTAAGAACTGTTTTAAAAGAAGAGTAATACTTGGTTTTAAAAGCTTAAGAGTTATACTAGCTTTATGGGAAGTTAGGTATAACGGCTTAAGAAAGATAAAACGAATGATTTAATTATTTTAGAAGTTAAGAGACTTGATCTTGTAAGATAAGAGACTTAACTTAAATGAATTATGTGAATTTTGTGTGAAACCTCATTCGTGAGTAATGAGTACTTGGTTTTTAAAAGGGTTTATGTTTTACTGATTTCGGAAATCAGAATGTGTATCGACAAACCACTGCAGCGTTAATAAAAGGAAATGTTTTGACTAATGAAGTATTATTAAAACCAGTAGAAACCTCCATCTGCATAGGAGCTAAGATGAGACAAAATGATATTACATTTCCTAGATCACGGCTGCTTTAATCATATTGATTATGAACAAGAGTTTAGCACCCCGTATTTCCGGAGTATGTACGTGAGGACGTACGTACAAAAGTTTAGCCTTAAAGTTAGGCCAAGTTCGAAAATTGTACACAACTCGCTAAAGGAATCGTTTTCCGACGAAACGTTTCCACAGCTTTCGTAGGGAAAATTCCGGCTATGTCATTTAGTATTTTTGCGGATTTTTCCGAGAGACGAAACATTTTGGACCAACGGGAGGGCAACACTTGTCACCCTCCAATTGGTGGACTTAAAACGTCCATTTGGACGAATTGGACTAAGCTTGGCACGTTTTTTGTGCCTTGCACAAAGTCAAGGAGTTGGTAGAATATTTGTGTGTAGTAAATCTTCACCCTACACTTGCCTTGCACTTGTCTTCATCTTGGCCATTGGTTGGCCATGGCTTGAGCTATAAATACCCCCTTAAAGATGAAGAGTTCTTCATCCACAAATTACTTCCAAGTCTTGAAAAATCCTCTCCTCTCCCTTAAGCCTTTTCGTCCAACACCTTCCCCCCCCCCCCCCCCTTTGAGTGAGTTTGGCCGAGGGCCTACCCCCCCTAGCCTAGCCGAAATCTACCCCCCCTCCCTTGGTAGAAAAGTTGTCTTCTAGTATTGTTATAATGCCCAAAATACCCTAGCCCAAATCCCTTAGTCCTTTGTAGAAGTTGTGAAGAACTTCTAAGGTTTCTTAGAGCTCTGGGCGCACAACTTAGGAGATAAACCTTGCTCAGGCGATTCTTTATCTAGGATATTATTTGTTATACCGTATTTCCAGTAGTATGCGTGGTAGCGTGCGTATTATAATTGAGCCTTAAAAGTTGGCTAGTTTCGAAATTTGTACACAACACCCGATTAGAGTCGTTTTTAGACGAAACGTTTCCACAGCTTTCGTAGGGAAAATTCCGGCTATGTCATTTATAATTTTTGCGGATTTTTACGAGAGACGAAACATTTTGGACCAACGAGAGGGCGACACTTGTCACCCTCTAATTGGAAAGAGTGGACGGACGAAATGGGCATAGTTGGCACGTTTTTTGTGCCTTCTCCTTAGTCAAGGAGTTGGTAGGATATTTTGTGTGGAAGATGAGAAAGTGGGACCCACAAACACATGGCTTAATCTTTACCCTACACTTGCATGGCACTTGTCTTCATCTTGGCCATTGGTTGGCCTTCACTTGACCTATAAATACCCCTCTAAGTTGAAGACTTTCTTCATCCTCACTTGAGCAATCTACCTAAGTCTCAAACACTCCTCCTCTTGTTCTCTCGCCCACCACACCCCTTTGAGGCCCTATTGGCGAGAGCTTCCCTTCCCCTCAGGTGCCCTGCCGGTGGTACCCCCTAGCCTTGTTGTCTCGTATAAATACCCCCTTTTGTGGTATAGAAATACTCTCCAAAGTATTGTTATAATGCCCAAATACCTTGGCCCAAATACCTTGTAGTATTCCCAAGGTTACACTTTTACAAAAGCCCAGAAAATACTATTATACTTCCCTCAGTCACAAAAATGAAACCCTAAGTAAATCTTCACCCGTAGTTGAAGTTTTAAGTAGAAGTTGGTTAGAACTTCTAGGGGTTGGTTGGAGCGGGTCGGAGCGCCCGGAGTAGGAGCTAAACGTTGTTCAGGATCGACATATAAACTCGGATAATTTTGGGCTTATCGAGGTAAACATTCTTGACCTTCTGTTGTAATTGGAAATTACATGTTATAGGAGTATATAGTTAAGTATACTATATATAGAACTGAACATAGTTGTGCGGCAATGTCTTTTGACTTAATCCTGAATAATACTTACGGCAATGTCTTGCGACTTAAGCCTGAATTTAAAGAAGAGAACTGAACTTTAATTACATAGGACTGTATTACAGTAGACTTGTGTAACATTACTGTGTAGTAGAATTGTACACGTCCGGTTAGACGTGTTAACCCCCGGTTGGCTTGGTAGCCTCGATGAGAGGAGATTTACGTTGTTGCGGGAGGGGAGGTCGCTGAATTTTTCGTAGAATATTCTACGTCGATCTAAAGATATTAATAGGCGCTTTGTGGCCTCTATAGGTTGTAGTACTACGTGTGGAGTGATCTGATGGCGAGAGTGTAGCCGACGGTTTGAGGTACTTGGGCGTTTTGCTATTAGTCGATAATCGTCGCGAGGTATGTGAACATCTTCCTATCTTTTCTAGCATGATATGTGTAAGCTATGTAGTACGGTAGGCATACGTGTTAATCGTATTTGGTTGTTTTAAAAACATAAGTGTTATACTAGCTTTATGGGAGTTAGGTATAACGCCTTAAGGGTGGTAAAATGAATGGTTTATTAATTTCAAAAGTTAAGAGATTGGAGCTTATAAGATAAGAGACTTAACTTAAATGAATTAATATGGATTTTGTGTGAAACCTCATTCGTGAGTAATGAGTACTTGGTTTTAAAAGGAATAACGCTTTTCTTGATTTTGGAAATCGAATGTGTATCAATAAACCACCGCAGCGTTAATAAAGGAAAATGTATTGAATAACTAAGTATTATTAAAACCAAGAAACCTCCATCCGCATGAAGCTAAGATGAGACAAAATGATATTACATTTTCTAGATCATGGTCGCTTAATAAGATTGATTATGAACAAGATTAACCTACTCACCTATGGCATATGTTACTCTATTGTTTTAAAAAGAGGTTAAGACATTGAACTATGAAACTTTTCTAAAAAGAGACTTGCGTAATTGAAATTAGGCAAACTGGAACTCTTAGGGAAAAGAAAGGCATTGTGTTGTCTTAAAATGGTTTAAAACATAAAGTGTTATAACAGCTTTATGGGAAGTTGGTTATAACGACTTTATGAAAACAAAAGAAGGGTTTTATCATTTGTTTTAATGCGGTAACTTGACTTTTAAAAGAGAAGTATTTTGGTCCAAAGGAAGGCATGGTATTGCCTTAATTTGGTCTTAAAAAGGAAAGTATGAAAGTTGTTTTGGTTTACTTAAAAGATATAAGTCACACATTTTTTATATACTACGGTTATCGGGTGACTTTTAGAAAAGGAATGAATCTCTTAAAAGGAATTTAACGTACGTAGTACTTTAGGGTTAAAATCCGGACTTTGACATAAAATGAAAGTACCTTGAGTCGTGTGTAACTTGCTTATGCTTGTTGTTATGAAACTTGACCATGTTACGTGTGATAGCCTTGTTGTGCAAGTACTGTGTTCTACTCGACTACCGGTTCATCCGGGAATGTATTTCACTTGATGACCGGTTCATCCGGGAATGTATTTCACTTGATTACCGGTTCATCCGGGAATGTATTTCACTTGATTACTGGTTCATCCGGGAATGTATTTCACTTGATGACCGGTTCATCCGGGAATGTATTTCACTTGACTACCGGTTCATCCGGGAATGTATTCCACTCGACTACCGGTTCATGGGATGAACCGGGAATGTATTCCACACTTTTCTATATTGGGTCCATAGGATGGGCCGAGACCTGTTATACGTATCACATGATTTGTACCTAGACTGCCGGCAGTGAGGAAGGAGTTCCACGGGCATGAGGGATGACTTTGAGGGCGTGAGTCCCTGACTTGACATATCGCTTTATGTTGTGAACTGTAGTTTGGTTATCATACATGTCTCCTGCTTTATATAGACTATTATGATTTCATTTACAGTATTTTACAGTTTCACATACTTGGTACCTGTTGTACTGACCTCCTTCGGGGGGCTGCGTTCATGCCGCAGGTAAAGGTACATCGACTGTCGATCCCCGCTTATAGGATCACATTTCAGCGTGTTGGGAAGCTCCGTTCCTTCGGAGGCTTATCTTGGTATGTTACCCTGAGTCTGTAGGTTCTTATACATTCAGGGGTATTGTTATACCCCGTAGTTCCAGGGTATGTATGCGAGGACGTACGTACGAGAATACGACATAAAGATTGGAAAGGAAGAAAGAGGTGATTTTTCCACGGAAAAGTTTCCGGTTTTTGTGAAGGAAAAAGGTTCGTTAATGGGAATTGGATTCCCAGATTTGGTATTCGGACTTCCTGGAATATTAGAGAATTATGGAATTTTATTTTCGGAAATGGTCACGTGGGGCCCACGGGAGAAATTTACGTTTTTGTGGGGCCCGCTTTGATTTTGAGATTTTGGCCATTGTGGATATTTTCTAAGATGTTTTATTTTGGGCCAATAGGAGGGTGACACGTGTCACCCCGCCTAGGTGGCTTCGAATGGCATTTGTGCACAACACCCTGCTTAAGTCGTTTTTGACTAAACGTTTTGCATAACTTACGAGAGGAAAATTCGGCTATGTCTTTTCTTATTTTGCGGATTTTTCCGAGAGACGAACATTTTGGACCAACGAGAGGCGGCTTGGCACCCTCTCATTGGTGGCAAGGTAGCGTGACTTGGACGATTTCGGTGTCAAGTGGTAGATATTTTTGGTAGATATTTGTGAGGTTTTAAGGAGTAGGAACTAGGGGGCACTTGGGCATATCTTGGCCCTACACTTGTGTAGCACTTGGCTAGATCTTGGCCATTGGTTGGCCTTGGCTTGTAGTATAAATACCCCTCCCTTTGATGAACTTCTTCATCCATAAATTTGCCTAAGTCTTGAAAGTTCTCCTTCTCCCTCCCCTTGTGTTGAGTTCGGCCAAGGGCCTCCCCATGTGGCCGAGCACCCCCTCTAGGGTGCTAGCCAGAGTGTACCCCCTACCCTAGTTGCTTTCGTCGAATACCCCCCTTTGTGGTGTAGAAATACTCTCAAAAGTATTGTTGTAATGCCCAAATTACCTTAGCCAGATACCTTGTAGTATTCTAAAGGTTATACCTATACGAAAAGCCCGGAAATACTATTATACTTCCCGTCAGTCACAAAACCGAAACCCTAGGAAAATCTCCATAGTCCGTTGGAGTATTGTGTAGAAGTTGGTTAGAACTTCTAAGGGTGGTTTAGAGCGGGTTGGGCGCGGAGTTGGAGCTAAACGATTGCCGGGATCGACTTTATACTTGGATAATTATGGGCTTATCGAGGTAAATATCTTGTCCTCTATTGTAATTGGAAATTACATGTTGTTAGAATATATAGTTGAAGTATACTATATATAGAATCAACGTGGTTAGTTGGCAATGTCTTTTGACTTAAGCTCAAGAATCGCATGAATCAGATTCTGATGAACTTGTGTAGTAATCTTGTGGAGTAGAATTGTACCCGTTCGGGTTAGATGTATAACCCCCGTTGGCTTGGTGGCAGCCCCAGTTAGAGAGGAGATTTACGCTGTTGCGGGGAGAGTCTTTGCCAATTTTCGTAGAATGTTCTACGTTGAGATCTAAATGTTAATAAGCGCCTTGTGGCCTTATAGGTTGAAGTACTACGTATGGCGCGATCTACTTGGCTTAGGAGTAGCCGACGGTTGGAAGTACTTGAGCGTTTTACTATTAGTCGACACTCGTCGCGAGGTATGTGAACCTCTTCCTATCTCTTCTAGCATGATATGTGTGAACTATGTAGTACGGTGACGTACGTGCTAAATGTATTTGGAGTGGTTTAAAACATAAAGTGTTATAACGGCTTTATGGGAAGTTGGTTATATGACTTTATGTTGGTAAGAAAATACTTGTGGTCTTTAAAAGGTAAGATTTGAACTATAAGCGGCTTGTTATGTGTTAATAAAGAACTTGAAGTATTTCAAAAGATTTTGAATCATTTTGAAAGAAGAAGAAATATTTGGTTTTTGAAAACTTAAGAGTTATGCTAGCTTTATGGAAAGTTAGGTATAACGTCTTAAGAATGTTTCTTGACTTTGGAAATCGAATGTGTATCGACAAACCACTGCAGCGTTTATAAGAGGAAATGTTTTTAATAATTAAGTATTATTAAAACCGAGAAACTTCCATCTGCATGAAGCTAAGATGAGACAAAATGATATTTCCTAGATCATGATCATTGTAATAAGATTGTTATAAACAAGAATATCCTACTCACATATAAGACTTATGTTTCTCAGATAGTTTAAAGGAGAATTATATTCTTAAATGAATAAGACTATGAACTACGAAACCTTTCTAAAATGAGAAACTTGAACATTGGAAATTAGGCAAACTTGATCATTGGAAAGAATGTTGCTACTTGATTTTACAAAGAGAAGTAATTGATTTACTTTAAAAGGATAGTCACTCTATTTATACTACGTATTGTGTGACATTGTGAAAGTAACGTATCTTTTAAAGAGTTAATGTATGAAGTACTTTGGGGATAAAACCCGAACTTGTTGGCATAGTAGAAAGTACCTGGTGTGTATAACTTGATTGTGTTGGTTGTGATAGCCTGGTAATACTTTCTTGTTGATTAATAAGTAAACATGCTAGGATGCTACGTGTGTTAGTATCTTGTGATGTTGTGTAAAGGGGTTTCCTTTGTTGTGCTTATGTTGCTTAACGATAAGTCATTGTGTTAGTATTTTACATCACTCATCTCTTGAGATGATTCCGGTTGCGCCTCCGACGCGGGGTAGACTCAGCGGGTCGATGGACCTATGATTCGAGAATACCTCACGCAGTCCCGGCCTATGCGGAGCTACGAGTTCTAGGTTAGTATCGTCCTTTATGGGCACGCGGTCCATGCGCCATGCGGACTGCGAAGTCGTGACGTTGCCGGAGTAGCTACCCTCGACGCGGGAATACCTCATGCGGGCGATGAGATTGGCCTACGCGAGCTGCGGGAGTTCGAGTTAGACGCGCGTACATTGATCGTGGGCAAGTGGCGGCTTTGATCATGTGACGGTCTAGACAGATCTTATGATCTGATTCGCTGACCTTGTTGATGCGTGGGTTTTTAGTAATCGGCTATGCCTTCGCACTTACCGTCACAGCTTTATGATGACACAGTGGGACACGGTGTTCATGTGTGTTCCTTGGTGCTTTTATATCATAGGCGGCGGTGAGGAAGGTATTCCACGCATGATTGATGTTGTGGGCACGAGACCCATTGTTATACTTGAGTGATGACTTGAGGCGTGAGTCACGACTTGACATATCGCTTTGTTGTAAATCGTAGTTTGGTTATCATACATGTCTCCCGCTTTATATGATCGCTATGATTTCATTTACGATATGTATTTTGATTTCACATACTCTGCACTGTTATCGACCTCGCCGGGCTGCGTTCATGCCGCAGTAAAGGTACACCGATCGTTGATCCTCGCTCTTAGGGTCACAGTTCACTTGTGGAAGCTCCGTTTCTCCGAGGCTTATCTTCGTATAGTCCTGTTGTTGTAGGTGCTTACGTTCGTGGTATGGCAGGCCCCGTCCGCCATTGTTGTCATATCATTTCTTAGAGTGCAGTAATCTTGCTGTGGCGTGGTTGGTAAAAAGGATTAAACTGTTGATTGTAAAAATTGTTATTTATATATCGAAAGGCAAGTTTTCCTCGACATCGTTTGTACTTCACTTGTTTCATGTATATGTTTTATGTTCCGTGATTACTCGATGTTGTGTCACTAGGGTGCCCGGTAAGGCACCGATCCACGCCCGATTTGGTCGTGACAAAAGTGGTATCGAGCGATTAATCCTCGGAAAGTGTCTGAGCCGTATCCGATGAAGTCTTGATTATCGGTGTGTTGTGCACCACCAATAATCGCGAGGCTATAGGATATTTAGGATTGGTTTCTATTCTTCTCACTCGAGATCGTGCCTTAGAGTGTGTTGTAAGTTGGACCCTCCGACGAAATTCATTCCCTTATCGTTATGCCTCGCGTAGGCAACCCGCCCGTGAGGCGAGCGGCCGAGGAGGCTGCGAGTTGAGTTGAGAAGGTTGCGAGGGCACAGTCCAATCATTACCTAGGCGATGCTTCATTCGGGATTTCTGCGGCGTCGCTAGCCCCGCCAGAGTTTAGCACGGCGGCGATTCCTCTGCGTCCATGATATTTGAACCTCGGTTCCACGGCCGAACGATGAATATAGATTGCAAAGAGGCGACCACATTACTAGCTATGGATTTGGCTACGGAGATTATACCGATGTACCACGAGTCTTGATGACTACCTAAGAGAGGGTTGTGCAAGAGTAATTCTTGATTGGGCTTGAGCATGGCACGTATGCGGGCTTATGTGCAGCGAAAAAGCGTAGAGATCGACGGGTTAACCAAGGGCGGCGAGAAGAGGGCGAGCGGCAAGGTCCTTCGTAACTTTCAGGTGAGTATACCTTAAGTGCTATGTTCGATAGCGATGTGTTAGTTGTGATTAGAAATCATGGTGGGTTAACCGAGTACGATTTTGGGGATAGAGAAGGTGTGAGCCTTAGAGTGTTATACGTAGAGACCTTAGAGGTAAAGCCATCTCTAGTAAATGACGTATAGTATGTTTGACCCTTATAGTAGTGCATAGTGCACGTGAGCTATGTTCGTAGGATAAGTCCCTGAGTAGTGTGGAAGGAAGAGGGTAGTTGAGCTAAGAAGACCGCCAGGTTTTGTAACGTGTTTTGAGAGATTGTTCCTTCGGGAGATGGTATTTTGCGCGCTGGGTCGGGTTGAGGCCACGTTGCGGGTCAACCGCGGCATGTTTGGTGGTGGGGTCTGGTTGTGGTGGTCCCGCCTTGTGGTAGGTCACGAGGTGTTAGGCTCGAGTTTAGTTAACTAGCGTGCGAGTTCGTGGATGCGTTCGACCCGATGGTCGGTCGATGGGGCAGCCATCGTGTTCTTGATCGGGACCGTTCACTCGGCGATGTTGATTTATCGAGAAGGTTGTAAGGCTGCGCAGGTGCCTACCTTCACCTTATGGCGCATGTGGAGCCCGTGTTACTACTGTTTTGTTTCTGGAAGTTTTACCAGGCAGGGTTAAGGACTCAGGTGAGTCTCAGAATCGCATTCGCCCTCGGGCCAGTGTGTGGATTTCAGGGGTAGTTGCGAGGATTGTTGTCTCCTGTGGAGGGAGCGTTTAAGCTACCATTTCAGTGTTCGGATGTCGCCTTACGAAGCCTTGTAGGGGCAGAAGTGTAAGTTGCCGGTCGATTGGTTCGATGTTGGCAAGGTTCAGATAGTTGGATCAGGCTTGTTCCAGCAGACTGTGGATAGGGTAAAGCTCGTCTAGAAGAAGTTCTGGCAGCTCAGAGGAATCGTGCGGATGATCGGCGACGACGCTTAGAGTTCAGGTTGACGGTCGGTCTTCTTGAAAGTACCACCCCGGACAGGGTGTGACGAGTTTTGGAAACAGAAGGAACTTAGCCCGAGTTACTTTGGGCCTTTAAGAGTTCATGTGAAGAATAGGCCAGGTTGCCTATATGTTAGCTTTTGCCGTCCGACTTAGGAGGCAGGACGTCCGGTCTTTCGTATTGTTATGTTCGGGAAAGTATCGAAGATCCATCCAGAATGTTCCCAGTTAATGATGCCCACGTAAAGAGATAGTAACCCCGAGTTTTGGAAACTAAGCGATGCTCGAAATGTGGTAAGGGTTCGTGTCTGGCGAGCCGGTGATCGCATGCAGCCCGGTACCATTTGTTGGGTCGTCGGAGCAAGGCTCGCGACAAAGTGACAAAGGTGGTATTATTTGTGGTGATGTTAGAGGTGTTTCCTCGTAGACTTGGATATAAGTATGTTGCGCAGGTATTTTCTGTGGCCAGGTATGGCAGGATTGTTTCGTAAGTATAGTAGTGAAGACTATATTGGCGCACGTTTGTTTTGAGACTTAGAAGGAACATTCGGGACGAATGTTTCTAAGGGGGGAAGAATGTTATACCCCGTAGTTCCAGGGTATGTATGCGAGGACGTACGTACGAGAATACGACAGAAAGATTGGAAAGGAAGAAAGAGGTGATTTTTCCACGGAAAAGTTTCCGGTTTTTGTGAAGGAAAAAGGTTCGTTAATGGGAATTGGATTCCCAGATTTGGTATTCGGACTTCCTGGAATATTAGAGAATTATGGAATTTTATTTTCGGAAATGGTCACGTGGGGCACACGTGAGAAAATTACGGTTTTGTGGGGCCCACTTTGTTTTCGAGATTTTGGCCATTGTGGATATTTTCGGAAGATGTTTTATTTTGGGCCAATAGGAGGGTGACACGTGTCACCCCCGCCTAGGTGGCTTGGCCGAATGGCATTTGTGCACAACACCCGGTTAGAGTCGTTTTTTGACGAAACGTTTTGCATAACTTACGAGAGGAAAATTCCGGCTATGTCTTTTCTTATTTTTGCGGATTTTTCCGAGAGACGGAACATTTTGGACCAACGAGAGGGCGGCACTTGGCACCCTCTCATTGGTGGGCAGCGAAGCGCACTGGGCGACTTGGGGGTGTCAAGTGGTAGATATTTTTGGTAGATATTTGTGAGGTTTTAAGGAGTAGGGACTAGGGGCACTTGGGCATATCTTGGACCTACACTTGTGTAACTTGGCTAGATCTTGGCCATTGGTTGGCCTTGGCTTGTAGTATAAATACCCCTCCCTTTGATGAACTTCTTCATCCATAAATTTGCCTAAGTCTTGAAAGTTCTCCTTCTCCCTCCCCTTGTGTTGAGTTCGGCCAAGGGCCTCCCCCTTGTGGCCGAGAGCACCCCCCCTCTAGGGGTGCTAGCCGAGTGTACCCACTGCCTAGTTGCTTTCGTATAATACCCCCTGTGGTGTAGAAATACTCTCAAAAGTATTGTTGTAATGCCCAAATTACCTTAGTATACCTTGTAGTATTCTAAAGGTTATACCTATCTGAAAAGCCCTAAATACTATTATACTTCCCGTCAGTCACAAAACCGAAACCCTAGGAAAATCTCCATAGTCCGTTGGAGTATTGTGTAGAAGTTGGTTAGAACTTCTAAGGGTGGTTTAGAGCGGGTTGGAGCGCTCGGAGTTGGAGCTAAACGATTGCCCAGGATCGACTTTATACTTGGATAATTATGGGCTTATCGAGGTAAATATCTTGTCCCTCTATTGTAATTGGAAATTACATGTTGTTAGAATATATAGTTGAAGTATACTATATATAGAACTGAACGTGGTTAGTTGGCAATGTCTTTTGACTTAAGCTCAAGAATCAGATCGTATTCAGATGAACTTGTGTAGTAGTACTGTGGAGTAGAATTGTACCCGTTCGGGTTAGATGTATAACCCCCCCCTGGTTGGCTTGGTAGCCGGCCCCGTTAGAGGAGGAGATTTACGCTGTTGCGGGGGGGGGGAGGTGCTGCCGAATTTTCGGTAGAATGTTCTACGTTGAGATCTAAATGTTAATAAGCGCCTTGTGGCCTTATAGGTTGAAGTACTACGTATGGCGCGATCTACTTGGCTTAAGGAGTAGCCGACGGTTGGAAGTACTTGGAGCGTTTTGCTATTAGTCGACACTCGTCGCGAGGTATGTGAACCTCTTCCTATCTCTTCTAGCATGATATGTGTGAACTATGTAGTACGGTAGACGTACATGTGCTAAATGTATTTGGAGTGGTTTAAAACATAAAGTGTTATAACGGCTTTATGGGAAGTTGGTTATAACAGCTTTATGTTGGTAAGAAAATACTTGTGGTCTTTAAAAGGTAACTGATTTGAACTATAACTGGCTTGTTATGTGTTAATAAAGAACTTGAAGTATTTCAAAAGATTTTTGAATCATTTTGAAAGAAGAAGAAATATTTGGGTTTTTGAAAACTTAAGAGTTATGCTAGCTTTATGGAAAGTTAGGTATAACGTCTTAAGAATGTTTTACTGACTTTGGAAATCAGAATGTGTATCGACAAACCACTGCAGCGTTTATAAGAGGAAATGTTTTTAATAATTAAGTATTATTAAAACCAGTAGAAACTTCCATCTGCATAGAAGCTAAGATGAGACAAAATGATATTTCCTAGATCATGGCTGCTGTAATAAGATTGTTATAAACAAGAATATCCTACTCACATATAAGACTTATGTTTCTCAGATAGTTTAAAGGAGAATTATATTCTTAAATGAATAAGACTATGAACTACTAAACCTTTCTAAAATGAGAAACTTGAACATTGGAAATTAGGCAAACTTGATCATTGGAAAGAATGTTGCTACTTGATTTTACAAAGAGAAGTAATTGATTTACTTTAAAGGATAGTCACTCTATTTATACTACGTATTGTGTGACATTGTGAAATGTATCTTTTAAAGAGTTAATGTATGAAGTACTTTGGGGATAAAACCCGAACTTGTTGGCATATAGTAGAAAGTACCTCGTGTGTATAACTTGATTGTGTTGGTTGTGATAGCACAGTAATACTTTCTTGTTGATTGATAAGTAAACATGCTAGGATGCTACGTGTGTTAGTATCTTGTGATGTTGTGTAAAGGGGTTTCCTTTGTTGTGCTTATGTTGCTTAACGATAAGTCGTTGTGTTAGTATTTTACATCACTCATCTCTTGAGATGATTCCGGAGTTAAGGCGCCTCCGTCACGGGGTAGACTCAGCGGTCGATGGACCTATGATTCGAGAATACCTCATGCAGTCCCGGGCCTATCGCGAGCTACGAGTTCAGTTAGTATCGTCCTTTATGGGCATGCGGTCCATGTGGCCATGCGGATCGCGAAGTCGGGGCGTTCGGGAGTAGCTACCCTCGATGCGGGAATACCTCATGCGGGCCGATGAGATTGGCCTATGCGGAGCTACGGGAGTTCCAGGGTTAGACGCGTACATTGATACTGTGGGCAAGTGGCCAGCTTTGATCATGTGACGGTCTAGACAGATCTTATGATACAGTTCATGACCTTGTTGGTGCTGTGGGTTTTTAGTAGTCGGCTATGCCTTCGTACTTACCGTCAGATTTTATGATGACACAGTGGGACACGGTGTTCATGTGTTCCTTGGTGCTTTTATATCATAGACTGCCGGCAGTGAGGAAGGTATTCCACGGGCATGATTGATGTTGTGGGCCTGAGACCCATTGTTATACTTGAGTGATGACTTGAGGGCGTGAGTCCCTGACTTGACATGACTGCTTTGTTGTAAACTGTAGTTTGGTTATCATACATGTCTCCTGCTTTATATATGCTATGATTTCATTTCTGATATGTATTTTCGATTTCACATACTCGGTACTGTTGTGCCGACCTCCTTGAAGTGCGTTCATGCCGCAGGTAAAGGTACACCAGTCGTTGATCCTCGCTCTTAGGGTCACAGTTCAGCTTGTGGGAAGCTCCGTTTCTCCGGAGGCTTATCTTGGTATAGTCCCCTGTTGTTGTAGGTGCTTACGTTCAGGGGTATGGCAGGGCCCTGTCCCGCCATTGTTGTCATATCATTTCTTAGAGGTCTGTAGTACTGTTGTGGGCAGGGTTGGTAAAAAGGATTAAACTGTTCAGTTGTAAAAATTGTTATTTATATATGCCGAAAGGCAAGTTTTCCTCAGATTACTGTTTTGTACTTCACTTGTTTCATGTATATGTTTTATGTTCCGCTGATTACTCTGATGTTGTGTCACTAGGGTGCCCGGGGTAAGGCACCGATCCACGCCCAGCTGGTCGTGACAGTATGGCGGCCTGCATCGTCATAGTTGTTGTCACTTAGAGGTCTGTAGTAATCTTGTTGCGTGGTCTGTAAAAAGGATAACTGTTCGGGTATTTATGTATATATACTGAAGGCAACTGTTTTGGTTGGCCTGTTTCTTTATCATGTCTCTTAATTTATGTTCATGTTTTTATTTCCGCTGATTTTTCTCTGATGGTGTATCACTAGGGTGCCCGGGGTAAGGCACCAGTCACGGGCCCGGGTCGTTACAAAAGTGGTATCAGAGCAGTTAGTCCTCGGAAAGTGTCTACAGACCGTGTCTAGTAGAGTCTTGATTATCGGTGTGTTGTGCACCACATCTATAATCAGGAGGCTATAGGACATTTAGGATTGGTTTCCATTCTTCTCATTCTGAGATCGTGCCTTAGAGCTGTGATAAATCGACCCCTCCGACGTATTCCTTCCTTTACCGTTATGCCTCCGCAGAAGGCAACCTGAGCCCATGGGCAAGGCGATCGAGGAGTGTTAGTGAGATACAGAGGAGTACGAGGCGCAGCCCTGGCCAAGACTGAGACAAGCTTCCGACGACGGTTTCGCGACGCCGCCAAGACCAAAGAAGCAGAGCCGCAGCAGTGGCCGAGACTACAAGACTGAGCCTCCGCCCCACACCGAGCCGATGAGACGGGGTACAAGGAGATGGCGATCGCCGTGGTCGTGGCCGATATGAGATAGGCCGGATGCAGCCTGCCCAATAGCACCCGTAGTTCACCCCGAAAGCGCATGGGCTGAGGCTACGTGACTTTCTCGAGTCAGAGCCCGATGTTCTATGGATCGAGAGCCGAGGATGACCTCGGGAGTTTATCCGACAGCCTCAGGATCATGAGAGTGATCGAGCCTCGAGGCGTAGTCGGTGGTATTGAGTTCGCATCACCGCGTAATCTGCAGCTGATTGGTAGTTTGATTCGCGAGCTGTCCCGGAAGAGCATGCACTTCCAGCAGCTTGGGACGAGTTCTCGAGGGCATTTCTTGCACATTTCTTGCCTCACGAATGAGAGGGCTCGCCGGCAGATTTTTAACGTTGAGGCGGGGCGGGCGGTTAGAGAGTACAATGTGGAGTTCGACTCATTAGCTCGGTATGTTCCTCGTAGTAGCGGATATGGAGGACGAGTACACCGCTACGCCACCGGGCTGGACGATTACTTGGCGAGGCTTGCACGGTGTAGCTCTTCACCGGCATGGACATTGCCCGCACGCAAGCTCATGCACTAGGATGTGAGGCACGGAGAGGTCGACGGAATGGCCGAGATCAGCGAGAGGCCGCAATGCAGGTCCTTTGGTAACTTTCGAGGCGGACCGCCTCGGCAGCGATCTAGTTATGTACCTCCACCATGCAGTGGTCCTCCGCGCCTTCGTCGTTCGGGTATTCGAGCTGGTCGAGCTCCGTGGCTTCGTTCACGAGTTTACGTGAGTGCTAGCCGCCAGGATTCATGCCCTCAGCAGTGCACGATGTGGCAAACATCATCCCGAAATGTCGCTTTTTTATCGTGCTTGTTTCACCGCGCCGTCGTGGCCATGTGACAAGAGATCGTGCTTATAGAGAGGTACCGGCAGCTGGCGCAGCCTACGGATCGATGGCGTGTTCATCACCTTCTACGATTGGCGCCTGCAGGCGTACTTATGATTAGAGGAGCGGTTGTCACGACCCATTCCGGCCCGGATCGTGCTCACCGGCACCCAAGTAGTCATACATCGAGTAATCACGAAATATAAAACAAGACATGAAACATTGATAAAATAAGACACACGCTTATGTGAGAAAATGTCGCTTTCGGCATATATATAAAAACATGGTTTAGCGATATCCGACATCGCATAACAGACTACGGACTTAAGGAAATATATAACTATGGCGGGACAGGCCCCGCCATACCCTGGATCAGACAAAACTATCTACAACAGGAGATCATACCAGAGTAGAGCCTCCGAGAAGATGGAGCTCCCGACACCAACGCAAAAAGATCCTAAGGATGCGGATCTAGCACTGCCGCCCTTACCGCGGATGAACGCACGGCCGAGGTCGATAACAGTACCAAGTATGTGAAACTATAAAGAATCAAATAAAATCAAAGTATTTAAAATCTTTTCACAAATACAATCAGTTCAATTGCACATAGTGTCACATCACAAACAACAACAGTAATAGGAAAACTGTAACAGGTCTATTCTAGGCCGCGAATGATCGAAGCAAGGCCAATCGCCCATAGTATCATTCTGCGTGCCTAGTCCTGGACTTCCGCAGCCCGCATAGGTCACACACAGACCTGCATGAGGTATTCCCCGCATCGGGGGCAGCCAACCCCCGGCATCCGCCTAGGCTCCCGCAGCCCGCATAGCCTCAAAAGACCGCATAGTCTCAACAGACCGCATAGGGAATCCCGCATCGTGCTAGACGCCCGAATGATCAATCCTAGAGCATACCGCTGCTCGCATAGTCTCACAGACCGCATAGCCGTATAGACCAAGATCGAGGGCAAGCCCTCAGATAACGATCAAGGGTAGGTGATACAATAACAGTACAACGGACTTACCGGTTAGCAACGTAAGCACAAAAATTCAAGACACTAACCCAGGTAGCATCATAATATGTCTACTTATCACACAAATCTTACTACACTTAACACAAATCAATACAAGGCTATTATAAACAAACAAGTAAATTCCTTTTATCTTCTTAAGTTGTTATACCTAACTTCCCATAAAGCTAGTATAACTCTTAAGCTTTTGTTTTAAAACCAAATATTTATCTTCCGTTAAAAATGATTCGAGATTCTTTTGAAATGTTTTCATTCTTTGTTAATTCAGCTTAAGTGAGGCATTCCGTAAGTATTATTCAGCTTAAGCGAGGCATTGCCATAAGTATTATTCGGCTTAAGTCAAAGACATTGCCGTAGTTATTATTCGATTAACACATGTACGCTCACCGTACTATATATTGTAAAATATCATGCTTAGGAAGAATCACATACCTTCTCAAAAACCACCGCCAAGTGAATATGTCGCGCAGAGAGTCACTATAATAGTCACGTATATCTATCAAAGACTACTCGAGGTCATTCTAAACAGGGGTTCATAATTCTACGGAAAATCGGCGGACAACCCTACCGGTGAGCTATGTAAGTCTCATGTGAAAACAAATTCTATGTGAGTACTGATTCAATTATTCTTCTTTAAACCCTTCTACCGTGATAACAGTTCAATTCTATTCGTGATATTCTTCTAAGTATCTAATACTTATTCTAATACTACAACGAAGTATTCTCTAATTCAAAAGAGGTTAGGATTAGTTACCTCGGTAAGCCCAATAATATCCTAGATAAAGTCGCTGAGCAAGGTTTAGCTCCTAAGTTATGCGCTCCAGAGCTCGAAACCTTAGAAGTTCTTCACAACTTCTACCAAAGACTAAGGGATTTGGGCTAGGGTATTTTGGGCATTATAACGATACAAGAAGGTAACTTTTCTACCAAGGGAGGGGGGGTAGATTTCGGCTAGGCTAGGGGGGTAGGCTCTCGGCCACACTACACAAGGGGAGGGAAGAGGTGTTGGACGAAAAGCTTAAGGGAGAGGAGAGGATTTTTAGACTTGGAAGATAACTTGTGGATGAATAACTCTTCATCTCTAAGGGGGTATTTATAGCTCAAGCCTTGGCCAACCAATGGCCAAGATGAAGACAAGTGCAAGGCAAGTGTAGGGTGAGGATTAACTAAACACAAATATCCTACCAACCCTTGACTTGTGCACAAGGCACAAAAAACGTGCCTCGGCTCTCCAATTTCGTCCATGGACGATTCAAGTCCACCAATGGGAGGGTGCCAAGTGTTGCCCTCCCGTTGGTCCAAAATGTTTCGTCTCTCGGAAAAATCCGCAAAAATTAGTAATGGCATAGCCGGAATTTTCCCTACGAAAGTTGTGGAAACGTTTCGTCGGAAAGCGATTCTTTAAGCGAGTTGTGTACAAAAACGTCCAAGGCTAACTTTAAAGCCAAACTTTATGCGTATTCCTCACGTACATACTCTGGAAATACGGTATAACGGTAGCTTCGTGTATATCCTTAACCCTATAGAGGCTTGTATGTTTTGATGTTATGTTAATGTGTTAAGTGTTATGTTCGGATAGCTTTGTGCTAAAATGTGATTTAGGAACCTGGTTGGGGAAAAAGGGTAAGCCTGGGGGTGAGGAAATGATGAACCTTAGAATATTACAGTTGAGACCTTAGATGTAAGGCCGTCTTGAGTACAAGATTTTGCGAGTGATCCTTGTCAGAGTGCATTTTATGCCTGGAATGTATTGTGTGATAAGTCCCTGGGTTGGGTAAATGAAAGTGGTATCTTTCATGATGTGATTTAGCAAGGTTGTTCCGGATCGAGAAATGAGAGTCGGCGTGACAGAGGCTCGGGTTGAGGACGTGTTGCGTGTCAACCCGTGAGTCTAATAAGGTGGGTCACTCAGGTGGTCCCGCCAGGTGGTAGGGTCACGAGGGTGCTAGGCCCAAGTTTAGATGACCATCGTATGAGTTTGTGGATATGTTCGACCTGAAGCGGATCGTGAAGGCCGGAAGTGGCCTTAAGGAAGATTGAGGCTAGTAAGATAACCAAGTTGGAAGTGGTGACTCCAAGGGCTGGAAAACAGAAACGTTGACGGAAGTGTGGTACGGATACTAGAAAGAGTCCGAGTGTTCGAGAAGGGTACAACGAGATGGGGGAGAAGTGAACGTGTGTGATCATTTCTTGTAAAGGGAGAAGGTGCGAAGTATGTATATTTTTGACCTCAGGGATCGCATGCAGTCCGGTACCATTTGTTGGGTCGCCGGAGTGACACTAGAACCTCGCGGCAAAGTGACAAAAGTTTGTGATGTTAGAGGTTTTTCCTCGTGGACTTGGATATAAGTATTTGCGTGCATGTGTTGTTTCGTGGCCAGTTGTGGCGTTGGCAACTTATTAGAAGAACTTTATCGTTATCCGTCTTGAGAAGGAACATTCGGGACGAATGTTTCTAAGGAGGGGAGAATGTTATACCCCGTATTTCCAGAGTATGTACGTGAGCGCGTACGTATTATAATTTGAGCCTTAAAAGTTGGCTAGTTTCGAAATTTGTACACAACACCCGATTAGAGTCGTTTTTCGACGAAACGTTTCCACGATTCGTAGGAAAATTCCGGCTATGTCATTTATAATTTTTGCGGATTTTTCCGAGAGACGAAACATTTTGGACCAACGAGAGGGCGACACTTGTCACCCTCTAATTGGAAAGAGTGGACGGACGAAATGGGCATAGTTGGCACGTTTTTTGTGCCTTCTCCTTAGTCAAGGAGTTGGTAGGATATTTTGTGTGGAAGATGAGAAAGTGGGACCCACAAACACATGGCTTAATCTTTACCCTACACTTGCATGGCACTTGTCTTCATCTTGGCCATTGGTTGGCCTTCACTTGACCTATAAATACCCCTCTAAGTTGAAGACTTTCTTCATCCTCACTTGAGCAATCTACCTAAGTCTCAAACACTCCCTCCCTCTTGTTCTCTCGTCCACCACACCCCCCTCCCCCTTTGAGGCCCTATTGGCCGAGAGCTTCCCCTTCCCCCCTTTGTGGTGCCCTAAGCCGAGGGGTACCCCCCTAGCCTTGTTGTCTCGTATAAATACCCCCTTTTGTGGTATAGAAATACTCTCCAAAGTATTGTTATAATGCCCAAATACCTTGGCCCAAATACCTTGTAGTATTCCCAAGGTTACACTTTTACAAAAGCCCAGAAAATACTATTATACTTCCCTCAGTCACAAAAACGAAACCCTAAGTAAATCTTCACCCGTAGTTGAAGTTTTAAGTAGAAGTTGGTTAGAACTTCTAGGGGTTGGTTGAGCGGCCTGAGCGCCGGAGTAGGAGCTAAACGTTGTTCAGGATCGACATATAAACTCGGATAATTTTGGGCTTATCGAGGTAAACATTCTTGACCTTCTGTTGTAATTGGAAATTACATGTTATAGGAGTATATAGTTAAGTATACTATATATAGAACTGAACATAGTTGTGCGGCAATGTCTTTTGACTTAAGCCTGAATAATACTTACGGCAATGTCTTGCGACTTAAGCTGAATTTAAAGAAGAGAATCGAATCAGAATTACATAGGATCAGACATAAAGAGACTTGTGTAACATTACTGTAGTAGAATTGTACACGTCCGTTAGGCGTGTTAACCCCTGGTTGGCTTGGTAGCGGCCTCGATAGAGAGAGATTTACGCTGTGTGGGAGGTGTCTTAGAATTTTCGTAGAATATTCTACGTCGGGATCTAAAGATATTAATAGGAGCTTTGTGGCCTCTATAGGTTGTAGTACTACGTGTGGAGTGATCTGCTTGACTGAGAGTGTAGCCGACGGTTTGAGGTACTTGGAGCGTTTTGCTATTAGTCGATAATCGTCGCGAGGTATGTGAACATCTTCCTATCTTTTCTAGCATGATATGTGTAAGCTATGTAGTACGGTAGACGTACATGTGTTAACTGTATTTGGTTGTTTTAAAAACATAAGTGTTATACTAGCTTTATGGGGAGTTAGGTATAACGTCTTAAGGGTGGTAAAATGAATGGTTTATTAATTTCAAAAGTTAAGAGATTGGAGCTTATAAGATAAGAGACTTAACTTAAATGAATTAATATGGATTTTGTGTGAAACCTCATTCGTGAGTAATGAGTACTTGGTTTTTAAAAGGAATAACGTTTTACTGATTTTGGAAATCAGAATGTGTATCAATAAACCACTGCAGCGTTAATAAAGGAAAATGTATTGAATAACTAAGTATTATTAAAACCAGTAGAAACCTCCATCTGCATAGAAGCTAAGATGAGACAAAATGATATTACATTTTCTAGATCATGGCTGCTTAATAAGATTGATTATGAACAAGATTAACCTACTCACCTATGGCATATGTTACTCTATTGTTTTAA
Source organism: Przewalskia tangutica (assembly GCA_029844215.1). Taxonomy (NCBI): domain Eukaryota; kingdom Viridiplantae; phylum Streptophyta; class Magnoliopsida; order Solanales; family Solanaceae; genus Przewalskia; species Przewalskia tangutica. The sequence goes on from CM056726.1 coordinate 61,048,508, forward strand.
AAAGAGGTTAAGACATTGAACTATGAAACTTTTCTAAAAAGAGACTTGCGTAATTGAAATTAGGCAAACCGAACTCTTAGGAAAAGAAAGGCATTGTGTTGTCTTAAAATGGTTTAAAACATAAAGTGTTATAACAGCTTTATGGGAAGTTGGTTATAACGACTTTATGAAAACAAAAGAAGGGTTTTATCATTTGTTTTAATGCGGTAACTTGACTTTTAAAAGAGAAGTATTTTGGTCCAAAGGAAGGCATGGTATTGCCTTAATTTGGTCTTAAAAAGGAAAGTATGAAAGTTGTTTTGGTTTACTTAAAAGATATAAGTCACACATTTTTTATATACTACGGTTATCGGGTGACTTTTAGAAAAGGAATGAATCTCTTAAAAGGAATTTAACGTACGTAGTACTTTAGGGTTAAAATCCGGACTTTGACATAAAATGAAAGTACCTTGAGTCGTGTGTAACTTGCTTATGCTTGTTGTTATGAAACTTGACCATGTTACGTGTGATAGCCTTGTTGCAAGTCTTGTGTTCTACTCGACTACCGGTTCATCCGGAATGTATTTCACTTGATGGCCGGTTCATCCGAATGTATTTCACTTGATTACCGGTTCATCCGAATGTATTTCACTTGATTCTGGTTCATCCGAATGTATTTCACTTGATGACCGGTTCATCCGAATGTATTTCACTTGACTAGGTTCATCCGAATGTATTCCACTCGACTAGGTTCATAGGATGAACCGAATGTATTCCACACTTTTCTATATTGGGTCCATAGGATGGGCCGAGACCGTTATCGTATCACATGATTTGTACCTAGATCTGCCGGTGAGGAAGGAGTTCCACGCATGAGGATGACTTTGAGGCGTGAGTCCACGACTTGACATGATCGCTTTTATGTTGTGAATCGTAGTTTGGTTATCATACATGTCTCCTGCTTTATATAGACTATTATGATTTCATTTACTGATTTTACGCTTCACATACTTGGTACTGTTGTCTCGACCTCTTCGGGGGCCGTTCATGCCGCAGTAAAGGTACATCGACCGCCGATCCCCGCTTATAGGATCACATTTCGACGTTGGGAAGCTGCTCCTTCGAGGCTTATCTTGGTATGTTACCACGAGTCCGTAGGTTCTTATACATTCGTGGTATGGCGGGCCACCGTCCGTCATAGTTGTTATCACTTCTAGAGGTCCGTAGTATCGCAAGTGGCGTGGTCCGTAAAATGATAATTGTTCGGGTATTTATGTATATATACTGAAGGCAACTGTTTTGGTTGGCCTGTTTCTTTATCATGTCTCTTAATTTATGTTCATGTTTTTATTTCCGCTGATTTTTCTCTGATGGTGTATCACTAGGGTGCCCGGGGTAAGGCACCAGTCACGGGCCCGGGTCCGGGTCGTGACATTATTGGGCTTACCGAGGTAACTAATCCTAACCCTCTTTTGAATTAGAGAATACATACTGTAGTAGTATAAGAATAAGTATTAAATACTTAGAAGAATATTACGGAATATAATTGAATCAGACACAAAGGATTTGTTTCAAGAGACTTATATAGCTCACCGTAGGGTTGTCTTGCCCGACTTTCCGTAGAATTGTGAACCCTCTGCTTAGAATGACTTTTCGAGTAGTCTAGACTTTGATAGATGTCTGTGACTATTATAGTGATTCTCTCGGCATATTCAACTTGGCAGAGGTTTTCGAGAAGGTATGTGATTCTTCCTAAGCATGATATTTTAACACATATATATAGTACGGTAGACGCGTACGTGTTAATCGAATAATAACTACGGCAATGTCGTTTGACTTAAGCTTTGAATAATAACTACTACGCAATGTCTTTTGACTTAAGCACGAATAATAAGAATCTGATGCATTTCAAAAGAACGACTGAATCATTTTTTTAACAGAAGATAAATATTTGGTTTTTAAAAAAAAAGCTTAAGAGTTATACTAGCTTTATGGGAAGTTAGGTATAACAACTTAAGAAAGATAAAAAGGAACTGTTTACTTGTTTGTTTATAAAAGCCTTGTATTGATTACTAAGTGTAGTAAGATTTGTTTGATAAGTAGACATATTATGATGCTACAGGTTAGTGTCTTGAAATCTTGTGTAAGGGGGTCATTCTCAGGCTTACATTGCTAACCGTAAGTCCGCTGTATCGTTATTGTATCACCTACCCTCGATCGTTATACCGGGGCTTGCCTCGATCTTGGTCTATACGGCCTATGCGGTCTGTGAGACTATGGCGAGCAGCGGTATGCTCCGAGATTGATCATTCCGGTGTTTAGCCCGACGCGGGATTCCTACGCGGTCCTGCTGAGACTATGCGGTCTTTTGAGGCTATGCGCTGCGGAGCCTAGGCGGATGCCGGGGTCGCTGCCCCGATGCGAGGAATACCTCACGCGTGCGTGTGTGACCTATGCGGGCTGCGAAGTCCAGACTAGGCACGCAGAATGATACTATGGGCGATTGGCCTTGCTTGATCATTCGCGCCTAGAATAGACTGCTACGCTTTTCCTATTACCGTTGTTTGTGATGTGGCACTATGTGCAATTGAACTGATTGTATTTGTGAAAAGGTTTTAAATACTTTGATTTTATTTAAGTACTTTATAGTTTCACATACTTGGTACCTGTTGTACTGACCTCCTTCGGGGGGCTGCGTTCATGCCGCAGGTAAAGGCAAGCAGGTGCTAGATCCGCATCCTTAGGATCTTTTGCGTTGGTGTCAGGAGCTCCATCTTCTCCGGAGGCTCTACTGTTGGGTATGATCTCCCTGTTGTAGATAGTTTTGTACAGTCAGGGTATGGCGGGGCCCTGTCCCGCCATAGTTGTATATTTTCCTTAGAGGTCTGTAGTCATGTTGAACAGTTTGGGATGTAACTGCTGAACCATGTTTATTTATATATGCCGAAAGGCGACGTTTTCTCACATAAAATGTGTCCTATTTTATAAACTGTTTTCTGTCTTGTTTTACATTCCGCTGGTTACTCTGATGTATGACTACTTGGGTGCCTTAGTGCACGATCCACGCCCTGCACGATCGTGAAGTGTGGGAGATTTCATCCTACTAGTGTGATGATATAAAACAACCAAGGGCTACGATTAAAACATGTGTGTGGTTGAGATTAGGGACAAGTGTGTGTGGGTCCCACTTGTCCAACAAATATCTCACAAAATATCTAGCACAAGACTTGTCCAACTTGTCATCTTTCTCGCCCAACATGGGCCCACTTGGGGTGACACGTGTCGCCCTCCTATTCGTCCAAAATATTTTCATCTCCCAAAAACATCCATAATGGCCAAAATCTCGAAAATAATGTGGGCCCCACAAAACCGTAAATTTCTCCCGTGGGCCCCACGTGACTAATTCTGGAAATAAAATTCCCTAATTATCTTTGTTATACCCCGTAGTTGCAGGGTATGTATGTGAGGACGTACGTACGAGAGTACGGCAGAAAATTTTGAAAAGAAAGAAAGATGTGAGTTTTCGACGGAAAAGTTTCCGGTTATTTGTGAAGAAAAAGGTTCGTTAATGGGAATTGGATTCCCAGATTTGGTATTTGGACTTCATAGATTATATTAGAATTTTGAGATTTTATTTTCGGAAATGGTCACGTGGGCCCACTGAGAAATTTACTGATTTTGTGGCCCGCTTTGTTTTGAGTTTTCCGGTATTTTGGATATTTTCTAAGACGAAATAATCTGGGCGAATCGGGGGGAGACACGTGTCACCACCATGTGGCACCATTGGCCGAAATAACTTTTGTGCACAACACCCGGTTAGAGTCGTTTTTCGTCGTAACGTTTTGCGTTACTTGCGAATGGAAAATTCCGGCTATGTCGTTTTGTATTTTTGCGGATTTTTCCGAGACGAAACCTTTTGGACCAACGAGGGTGACACTTGTCACCCTCATTGTGATTTGGAGGGGACTGGGTTGGTCACTTGGCCGATCGCCCTCAAGTGTGCCTTGTTTGGTGCATTGTTTTGTGGAGTGTTTTGTGGAGTAGGGTTTAGGTGCACTTGGCTTAATCTTGCCCTTACACTTGCTTTACACTTGGAAGGATCTTGGCCCTTGGTTGGCCTTTGGTTTTGCTATAAATACCCCCCTTATGTTGATGAACTCTTCATCCACAAATGAAACCTTCCAAGCCTAAAAATCCCTCCCTCCTCTAGTGTTGAGTTCGTCCAACTCCTCCCCCCCGCGGTTGAGAGTCGTGGCCGGGGGCCTCCTCCCTCCCCCGTGGTGTCTTGCCGGGGTACCCCAGCCTAGTTGTTTTCAGATAATAACCCTGGTTGTGGTATAGAAATACTCCCCTAGTATTGTTATAATGCCCAAAATACCTTAGCCTTGTACCTTGTAGTATTCCAAAGATACCTCTTTACGTAGAGTCCGGAAATACTACCTTTTGTCCTTTTTAGTCTCAAACCGAAACCCTAAGGAAATCTTCATAGTTGGTTGAAGTATTTGAGTAGAAGTTGGTTAGAACTTCTAAGGGTTGTTTGGAGTGGTTTGGGCGCACGGAGCGAGCTAAACCTTGCTCAGATCGACATTATAACTTGGATAATTTTGGGCTTACCGAGGTAATTATCTTGTCCTCTATTGTAATTGGAAATTACATGTTTGTTAGCATATATAGTTGAAGTATACTATATATAGAACTACTTAGTATTCGCAATGTCTTTTGACTTAAGCTGAAGAATAAAGAATCAATCGAATCAGATTTACATAGGATCAGATTGCATGACTTGTGTAGAATTGTACACGTCAGGTTAGGCGTGTAAACCCCCGGTTGGCTTGGTAGCCGGCCTCGATAGAGGAGGAGATTTACGCTGGTGCGGGGGGGGGAGGTGCTGCCGACTTTTCTATAGAAAGATAGAAAGTGGGGTTTTGGGGGGACTAGTCGGTTGTGACCTTTATAGGTGACAGTTCTAGGAGTCGCGTATTCTACTCGGAGTGGAAAGGGCTAGTGGTTGTAGTACTTGGAGCATTTTGCTTATTGTCGATAAATCGTCGCGAGGTATGTGAACCTCTTCCTATCCTTTCTAGCATGATGTTTTGTAAACTATGTAGTGTAGACGCGTATACGTGCTAAGTGATTTGGTTGGTTTAAAACATAGGGTGTTATACTAGCTTTCTGGGAAGTTAGTTATAACGACCTTATGTAAGTGAAAATGGTTTACTGATGTTAGAAGTTAAGAGACTTGATCTTATAAGATAAGAGACTTAACTTATTTGTTTTAATGTGGATGTTTGTGTGAAACCTCATTCGTGAGTAATGAGTACTTGGTTTTAAAGGGATAATGTTTCTTGATTTGGGAATCGTAACGTATCGACAGACCATCGCAGCGTTAATAAAGGAAAATGTATTGAATAATGATGTGTTGTATTAAAACCAAGAGAAACCTCCATCCGCATAAGCTAAGATGAGACAAAATGATATTACATTTTCTAGATCATGGTCACGTAATAAGATCGTTATAAACAAGAATAAACTACTCACGTATATTACATATGTTACTCAATTGTTCTAAAGGAATAAAGAGATTAAGTTTGGGGGACATATGAAACCATTTAAAAATGAGAAGATTGAGTAATGAAACTAGGCAAACCGAACTTAGGAAAAGAATGTTGTTACTTGATTTTGAAAAGGAAGGTGGGTTGGTCATTCTAATACTACGTATCGGGTGACTTTTATAAAAGTAATGGATCTCTTTAAAAGAACTTAACGTATGTAGTACTTTGGGGTTAAAACCCGACTTTGGCATAAAATGAAAGTACTTTGAGTTGTGTGAAACTTGCCTATGCTTGTTGTTGTGAAACTTGCCTATGCTTGTGATGATAGCCTTTATTGTACAATCGTTGTGTTTCTGTGTTACCGCGTCTCTCGATAGAGGGTCGGTTGACTGGTTGAGAACTTACTTGGATGTCACAGCGACGAGAAATTCCACAGCACGTTCGCTGATAGTATTATTGTTGTTAATCGCTTTGGACATACCGACACGATCGTGGCGCATCGTATGCTTCCATTTTGGTTAAGGTCTTGTGGTTAATCGCTTTGGATATACTGACACGATGCGTAGCGCACGGGTATGTTTCCATTTCGATTATCGCCTTGTGATTTCCTTTTTGGACATACTGACACGATGCGTAGCGCACGGGTATGCGTCCATTTGGAAAGTTGTCTTATTGTTTCCCTTTGGACATACTGACACGATGCGTAGCGCACGTATGCTTCCATTTGGATTGTTGTCTTATTGTTGCATCATGGACATGTCTACACCGTCGCAGATTCCGGCACGCGCCATAATGCGAACTCGATTGATGTTGTGGGCGTGAGACCCATAGTTATATGGAGTGATGATCGTTATGTTGTGGAATCGTAGTTTGGTTATCATACATGTCTCCTGCTTTATATAGACTAGTATGATTTCATTTACGATTGCATATTTCACATACTTGGTACTGTTAGATCGACTCCTTCGGCTGCGTTCATGCCGCAGTAGAGGTACATCGGCCGTGGATCCCCGCCTAGGATCACGATTCAGCGATTAGGAAGTTCCGCTTTCTTGAGGCTTATCTTTTGGTATGTGTTCCCGAGTTGTAGGTTCTTGTACATTCGTGGTATGGCGGGCCCCGTCCGTCATAGTCGTTGTAAATCTTAAGGTCCGTAGTCCTGTTGTGGCGGGGTTGTAAAGGATTAAACTGCTCGTGTTTTATGTATATACCGAAGGCAACCGCTTTGGTGGCTCGTTTATTTATGATATCTCTTGTTAAATGACTCATGTTTTATGTTCGCTGATTTTCTCGATGTATGTATCACTAGGGTGCCTGTAAGGCACCGATGCGCCCCGAACGGTCGTTACAAAAGTGGTATCGAGCGATTAATCCTGGAAAGTGTCTACGCACCGTGTCTAGTAGAGTCTTGATTATCGATGTTGTGCACCACATCTATAATCGTGAGGTCAGCAGGACATTTAGGATTGGTTTCCATTCTTCTCATTACGAGATCGTGCCTTAGTCAGAAAGTAAGTTGTACCTCTCGACGATCTCGTTTTTACCGATTATGCCTCCGCAAGGCAACCAGAGCCCGAGGGCAAGGCGAGGGTGCCGCGCTAGTGAGATACTGAGGAGTACGAGGCGCAGCCCGATGCACTGAGGTCAGGCTTGACGGCGGGTTTTGTGGACGCCGCCCAAAGAGAGGTTAGAGCCGCAGAATGGCTGCCGAGACCGCAGCACTGAGCCTCCACCCCACACCGGAGCAGGGAGATGGGTCACGAGATGGCCCGATTATTGGCCGTGGTCAGGCTGATATGAGGACAGCCGGATGCAGCAGCCTGCCCAGTAGCACCCGTAGTTCACCCCCGAGCGGATAGTTTGAGGCTACGGGACTTTCTGAGTTGTAGCCCGCCAGAGTTTTATGGGTCGAGGCCTGAGGATGATCCGCAGGAGTTCATCCGGCGATTCTGACGATCACGCGGGTGATCAAGGCTTCGAGACCGAGTCTGTGACCTTTGGTTCGCATCGGCCGCGTGATACCGCATGATTGGTTTGATTCATGGAGCTTTCGGGAGAGCATGCACTCCAGCAGTATGGGATGAGTTTTCGGGCTTTCTCACGCACTTCTTGCCTCCGCAGATGAGGAGGGCACGCCGACATATTTTTGTTAATGAGAGAGAGGCGACCGTCGGGAGTACAATGTCGAGTTCGATTCTTTGGCTCGATATGTCCTGCGCTTAGTTGCGGATATGGAGGATAGGGTGCATCGCTACGCCACCGCTTGATGATTATATGGCCGAATCTTGTGCGGTGTTTCTCTTCACCGCATGGACATTGCCCGCACGCAGCTCATGCACTAGATGTGAGGCACGGAGGGTCGACGGAATGACTGGATCGCCAGAAGAGGCCGGGACGGCAGGTCCTTGGTGGCTTTCGAGGCGGACCGCCAGAAGAAAGTTAGTTATATACCCCACCGATGCAGTGGTCCTCCACCGCCTTCGTGAGCAGTCGTGGCTCCAAGGGTTCAGATTTTGGCAGAGCGGGGTGTTAACCACCAAGCCACCCTACCTCGTTGTGACCATTGTGGTAGACTCCATTTTGGAGAGTGTCGCTAGATTGGGAGTTTGTTTTGCATGCGACAGCGAGGCCATTTTGCGAGGAACTGCCCTACCAAGGGAAGCGCGGATGTTACGACTCACCTTCAGATCTGTGGTCGGTTTATCACCTTCATAATGCATACCGCAGGCGTGCCTATGATTAGAGTGGGCGGTAGCTTCGTATATCCTTAACCTCTAGAGTTTTGGTATGCTTGTTATGATGATCTCATTATTGTGTGCTATGTACGGATAGCATTGTGATATGTGTGAGTTAGAATGCATGGTTAGTTGGAAGGATACGTATGGAGGCATGGTAAGTGTGAACCTTAGACTATTTCACGACTGAGACCTTAGAGGTAAGGTCATCTTGAGTAAAAGATTCGTTTTATGTTTGACCTTTATAAGGGTGAGTAGTATACGTGGATTTATTTGTGTGATAAGTCCATGGGTAGTGTGAGATGGAAGTGGTAGCTTCATGATGTGAATTAGTAAGATTGTTAGGATCGGGAACAAGAGTTTGGCGCGTTGGGGTCGGGTTGAGGACCATTTGCGGGTCAACCCAGAACCCGGTTTGGGGTGGGGTTCGGTGGTCCCGCCAGTGGTAGGGTCACGAGGATGCTAGGCCCAAGTTTGTATGATCATCGTATGAGTTCGTGGACGCGTTCGACCGAGCGGTTCGTAAGCGCCGAATGGCCTAAGGAAGTTTGAGGTTAGTAAGATGACCAAGTTTGGAGGTAGTGACTCCGGAGATTTTCGAACTAAGTAATGGCGGAAGTATGGTACGTGCTAGAAGAGTTCAAGTGTTCGAGAAGGGCACGGCGAGTAAGGAAGGAAGGTAACGTGTGTTATTTCGTGGCTGCCGTGGCGTTGACAACTGTTAGAGGAACTTCATCGATATCCGTCTTGAGAAGGAACATTCGGACGAATGTTTCTAAGGAGGGAGAATGTTATACCCCGTAGTTGCGGTGGTATGTATGTGAGGACGTGCGCACGAGTACGCGTAAAATTTTGAAAAGAAAGAAAGATGTGAGTTTTCACTAAAAGTTTCCGGTTATTTGTGAAGAAAAAGGTTCGTTAATGGGAATTGGATTCCCAGATTTGGTATTTGGACTTCATAGATTATATTAGAATTTTGAGATTTTATTTTCGGAAATGGTCACGTGGGGCCCGCTTTGTTTTTGAGTTTTCCGGTATTTTGGATATTTTCGGAAGACGAAATATTCTGGGCGAATCGGGGGGCGACACGTGTCACCCCCATGTGGCACCCTTGGCCGAAATAACATTTGTGCACAACACCCGGTTAGAGTCGTTTTTCGACGAAACGTTTTTCGTAACTTGCGAAGGGAAAATTCCGGCTATGTCGTTTTGTTTTTTTTGCGGATTTTTCCGAGAGACGAAACCTTTTGGACCAACGGGAGGGTGACACTTGTCACCCTCATTGACGGTTTGGAGGGGACGGTCAAGGTGGGTTGGCCTTGGCCGATTGGCCCCTTGAAGTGTGCCTTGTTTGGTGCATTGTTTTGTGGAGTGTTTTGTGGAGTAGGGTTTAGGGTGCACTTGGCTTAATCTTGCCCTTACACTTGCTTTACACTTGGAAGGATCTTGGCCCTTGGTTGGCCTTTGGTTTTGCTATAAATACCCCCCTTATGTTGATGAACTCTTCATCCACAAATGAAACCTTCCAAGCCTAAAAATCCTCCTCCTCTAGTGTTGAGTTCGCCCAACTCATCCCCTCTTTTGAGAGTCTTGGCCGAGGCCTCCTCCTCCCCTTTGTGGTGTCTTGGCAGGGTACCCCTAGCCTAGTTGTTTTCGTATAATACCCCTTTGTGGTATAGAAAGACTCCCCTAGTATTGTGATAATGCCCAAACTACCTTAGCCTTGTACCTTGTAGTATTCCAAAGATACCTCTTTACGTAGAGTCCGTAAATACTACCTTTTGTCCTTTTAGTCTCAAACCGAAACCCTAAGGAAATCTTCATAGTTGGTTGAAGTATTTGAGTAGAAGTTGGTTAGAACTTCTAAGGGTTGTTTGGAGTGGTTTGGAGCGCACTGAAATGAGCTAAACCTTGCTCAGATCGACATTATAACTTGGATAATTTTGGGCTTACCGAGGTAATTATCTTGTCCCTCTATTGTAATTGGAAATTACATATTTGTTAGCATATATAGTTGAAGTATACTATATATAGAACTACTTAGTAATCGTCAATGACTTTTGACTTAAGCCTGAAGAATAAAGAATCGAATCGAATCAGTATTTACATGGGATCAGACAAAGAGACTTGTGTAGAATTGTACACATCCTGCAGATGTAAACCCCCTGGTTGGCTTGTAGCCGGCCTCGATAGAGGAGGAGATTTACACTGCTGTGCGGGGAGGTCCGCGAATTTTCTATAGAAAGATAGAAACTTGTGTTTTGGGGTTAATAGACGTTTGTGACCTTTATAGGTGAAAGTACTAAGAGTAGCGTATTCTACTATGAGTGGAAAGGGCTAGCAAGGTTGTAGTTGTCACGACTGCCCGGGGCGTGGATCGTGCCTTACCGGGCACCCAAGTAGTCATACATCGAGTAACCGTGAATATAAAACAAGACAGAAACAGATTTATAAAATAAGACACGCTTTATCTCAAGAAAAGCTTGCCTTTCGCATAATATAAATAACTCAAGTTTTGCGCTACATCCCAACTGCACAATAGTACTACTGCACCTCTAAGGAAGTAAACAACTATGGCGGACAGGGGCCCGCCATACCCCGATCAGACAAAACTATCTACAATACAGGAGATCATACCCAAAAGTAGAGCCTCCGAGAAGATGGAGCTCACGACACCAACGCAAAGATCCTAAGGATGTGGATCTAGCACCGCTGCCCTTACCGCGGCATGAACGCAGCCCGAAGGAGGTCGATAACAGTACTAAGTATGCGAAATCAGAAATACTTAAATGAAAACATATCATTTAAAACCGTTTACAAATATGTGTGAAACAACCAGAAACCGCACGTAGTGCCACATCACAAACAAGAGCAACAATAGTAATCGTAATAGGTCTTGTTTAGGCCGCGAATGATCGAAACAGGCCACTCGCCCCATCATCATTCTCGCAAGCCTAATCTGAACTCCGAGTCCGCATAGGCCACTCACGTGGGCCCGCATGAGGTATAACCCCGCGTCGAGGGTAGCTACTCCTGCATCGTCCTGGACTCGCTGTCCGCATGGCCACACAGACCGCATGAGGCATAACCCCGCATACTAACCTGGAACTCCCGTAGCTCCGCATAGGCCCCCTGGACCCGCATGAGGTATTCTCGAATCATGGTCCCAGACCGCCTGAGTCTACCCCGCATCGGAGGGCAGCTTAACCCCCGGTATCATCTCAAGAGGTGAGTGATAGTATACTAACATAACAACTTATCTTTAAACAACATAAGCACAACAAGGATACTCACCTATACAAACGTTACAAGATACTAACACACATAGCATCATATCATGTCTATTTATCAAACCATCTTTATTATTCTTTTCACAATACAAGTCTGTTATAAACACATAGGCAAACTTGTTTCTTTTATAAATCTTAAGTGGTTATACTTACTTCCCATAAAGCTAGTATAACTCTTAAGCTTCTGTTTTAAAAACCAATTAGTTCTCTTCTGATAATATGATTCAGTAGTCTTTTGAAATGTTTTCAGTTCTTTATTATTCAGGCTTAAGCCGTGAGGCATTGCCGTAAGTATTATTCAGGCTTAAGTCAAAGACATTGCCGTAGTTATTATTCAGTTAACACATGTACGTCTACCGTACTATATATATATTGTAAAATATCATGCTTTAGGAAGAATCACATACCTTCTCAGCGAAAACCACCTGCCAAGTTGAATATGTCGCGCACAGAGAGTCAGCCTATAATAGTCACAGATATCTATCAAAGACTACTCTGAAGGTCATTCTAAGCAGGGTTCATAATTCTACTGTAAGTCGGGCAGCACTTCGCTACCCGGTGAGCTATATAAGTCTACTGTGAAAACAATCCTATGTAAGTACATTTTGATTATTCTTCTTTAATACCCTTCTAAGTGATTAATACTTCAATTCTATTACGTGATATACTTCTAAGTATTTATACTTATTCTTATACTACAACAAGATATATATTCTAATTCAAAAGAGGGTTAGGATTAGTTACCTCGGTAAGCCCAATAATATCCTAGAAAAGTCGCACTGAGCAAGGTGTGGCTCATAAGTTGTATGCTCCATGAACCCTAGAAGTTCTTCTCAACTTCTACTAAGTACTAAGGTCTTTGGGCTAGGGGAGTTTGGTCCTTATAACGCTACAAGAAGGTAACTTTTACCAAGGAGGGGGTAGATTTCTAGGCTAGGGGTGGTAGGCTCTCGCCATACAACACAAGGGGAGGGAAGAGGTGTTTGGACGAAAAGCTTAAGGGAGAGGAGAGGATTTTTAGACTTGGAAGATAACTTTGTGGATGAATAACTCTTCATCTCTAAGGGGGTATTTATAGCTCAAGCCTTGGCCAACCAATGGCCAAGATGAAGACAAGTGCAAGGCAAGTGTAAGGCCAAGATCAAGCCAAGTGCACCCTAACTCCTACTCCACAAAACACTCCACAAAACACTCCACAAAACACTCCACAAAACAAGGCCTAAACAAGGACCCAATCGGCCAAGGCCAACACCCCTCTTTGGACGCCCAATCGTCCAAAGCCACCCCACTTGCTTCCAATGTGAGGGTGACACATGTCACCCTCCCGTTGGTCTAAAATGTTTCGTCTCTCGGAAAAATCCGCAAAAATAAGAAATGGCATAGCCGGAATTTACTCTACGAAAGCTGTGGAAACGTTTCGTCGGAAAACGATTCTTTTAGTGAGTTGTGTACAAAATAAAACGTCCAAGGCTTATCTTTAAGGCAAGACTTTCGTACGTATTCCCTTACGTACATACTCTGGAAATACGGGGTATAACATTCTCCCCTCCTTAGAAACATTCGTCCCGAATGTTCCTTCCCAAGACGGTTAGCGAAGAAGCTTAAACAGTTGTAAATGCCACACACGGCCACAGAGCAACACATAGGCAGAAACGATAACGAAAATTTACAAGTAGGAAAGTGAATTACCTGGAGGTGTGGGGAATAGGTGAGGATACTTCCGCCTCATGTCCTCCTCGGCTTCCCATGTCATCTCCTCCCGAGCCTGCTCCGCCACAAGACTTTGACGGAAGCCACGTCCTTCGTCCGCAGACGCCTAACCTGACGATCGACTATCGCTATGGGAATCTCCTCATACGATAACCCCTCGGTCACCTGGACATCGTCAATCGGGTGTACCCTAGATGGATCCCCGATACATCTCCTCAGCATAGATACGTGAAAAACCGGATGCACTGCCTCCAGATCGGACGGCAGATCCAACTCATAGGCAACCTTGCCTACCTCGCGACAACTGAAGCGCCCAATGTACCTAGGGCTGAGCTTCCCCTTCTTCCCGAATCTCATCACACCCTTCATGGGTGACACCTTTAGGAAAACCCAATCATGAACCTCGAACTCAAGATGCCGACGACGATGATCTGCATACGACTTCTGTCGACTCTGAGCTGTCAATAGCCGCTCTCGGATAAGCTTCACCTTATCCATCGCTGTATCAAATCTGGTCCCACTAGCCGCCTCGCCCACATCGAACCAACCTAGAGGCGATCTGCACTTCCTCCCATACAAGGCCTCATAAGGCGCCATCTGAATACTGGAGTGGTAGCTATTATTATATGCGAACTCAACTAGAGGCAAATGATCCTCCCAACTACCACTAAAGTCAATAACACAGGCTCGCAGCATATCCTCAAGAGTCTGGATAGTGCGCTCTGCTGTCCGCATGCTCAGGATGAAATGCGACTGTGCTCACCTGCCCCTAAACCCTCTGGAAGGACCTCCGAAGTTAGCCGAAATCCGGGCCTGCTGCGATATGATCGGTAGGGACTCCATGCGATGCGGCGATCTCTCGGATGTAAAGTCGGCATAATCCTCGGTAGAAAAGTCGCCCCGACGGAAGAAAGTGGGCTGATTTCACACCGCCGACGATAACCCATATAGAATCATGTCTCCTCCGAGTGCGAGGTAATCCCGTGATGAAGTCCATGTTGATTACCTCCCACTTCCGTGTCGATCTCGATAAATCGTCAGAACAAACCACCGTGCCTCGGTGCTCTACCTTTACTGCGACAACACGCACCGAGCTACGAACTCGCAACGCCCCTCTTCAAGCCATCCCACCAATACACGGATCTAAGGTCGTGGTACATCTTGGTCGACCGGATGGATAGAGTAACGCCGCGCGTGTGCTTCCCCAAGAACTCCGCCAAGTCCTCAAACATCCGAACACACACCGCCTCAAACCTTAGCACCCCATCGTGCTACCTCAAGGACCCTTGCCCTCACGAAGAGTCAGTATCACGATATCGAATCAAAGCCGATCCTCGAACTGTTGCCTCTTCACCTCCTCGACGATGGAAGACTCGGCAATCTCACGAACTCTAACCCCATTGCTATCAGAATCAATCAAACGGACACCAAGGCTCGCTAATTGATGCAAATCACGAACCATGTCCCTCCTCTCTAGCTGCACATCCGATAGGCTCCCATCGACCTACGACTAAGGCATCTGCCACAACATGGCCTTCCCGTGGTATAGGATATCAACATCGTAATCCTTAAGCAACTCTAACCACCGCTCTGCCGTAAGTTCACTCCTCTGGTGAAGATATCCGAGGCTCTTGTGGTCTGTATAAATATCCACGTGAACCCCATACAAATAGTGCCTCCAGATCTTCAAAGCGTGAATCACGGCTGCCAACTCCAAATCATGGGTGGGGTAGTTCCTCTCGTGTTTCTTCAGCTGTCGGGATGCATATGCTATAACCCTGCCATGCTGCATCAATACACATCCCAACCCGATGCCTGACGCATCACAATACACGACATAACCATCTGGACCCTCTGGAAGAGTAAGAACGGGCGGTCGTCGCCTTCTTTCAAGAATCGAAACCCCGCCACAAGCATCACCATCGAAACTTGGCTGCTTTCCGAGTCACCTAGTCAATGGTGCGAAGATAAAGCAAACTTCTCCACGAACCGATAATAACTCGCAAGGCCCGAAATCGCGAACCTCTGCCGGAGTAGTAGGTCTCGCCAAGTCTCGACCGCCTCGATCTTGGCCGTATCAACTCGAATGCCATCAGCCCCGACAATATGCCCAAGAAACGCCACTGAAGTCAACCAAAACTCGCATTTGGAAAACTTGGCGTACAATCGCTGGTCTGGAGAATCACAAGACAGCCCTCAAATGCTCCGCGTGCTCCCGCTTCGGCGAGAATAAACCAAGATATCATCAATGAACACTATCACAAACGTGTCCAAAAATGGTTTGAACACTCGGTTCATCAAATCCATGAATACCGCCGGAGCATTGGTCAACCCAAAAGACATGACCCTGAACTCATAATGCCCGTCTCGTCCGAATGCGATCTAGGACATCCACCTCTCGACTCGCACTGATGATAGCCCGATCGCAGATCAATCTTGAGAAACATCTCGCACCGCAACCGGTCGAACAAATCATCAATCACGGGAGGGGTATTCGTTTAATGGTCACCTTGTTCACCGTCAGTAATCAACACACGCGCAGGCCCCGTCCTTCTTCTTCACGAACAATACCGGCGCCCCCCAGGGAGAAACACTGGGCCTAATGAAGCCCTTCTCTAGCAAATCCCTAAGCTGATCCTTCAGCTCTCTCAACTCGGCAGGTGTCATTCTGTATGGCGGAATGGAAATAGGCCGAGTATCTGGCAATATGTCAATACAAAACTCAATCTCCCTCTCAGGAGGGATACCCGGGAGGTCATCTGGGAACACGTCTGGGAACTCGCTGACTACGGAACCGATCAAAATCTGGTACCGCACCTCGTGATCAAACACCCTAACTAGATGGTAGATATAACCCTTCTGCACCATCTTCCTAGCCTTGATGTAGGAAATAAACCTACCCTCGGCGATACCGTGCTCCCCTCCCACTCAACAACCGGCTCCTCAGGAAACTGGAACCGTACTACTCTCTCTCTGCAGTCTACATTGGCATAGCAAGAAGCTAGCCAATCCATCCCCATAATCACGTCGAAGTCAATCATCTCCAACTCTATCAAGTCGGCTAGGGTCCGACGACTGTAAATGGTCACAGGACAAGCTCTATATACCCGCCGAGCTACCACCGAATCACCCACTGGCGTAGCTACCTCGAAAGGGTCTATGGACTCAGGCTCTATCCCTATCCTACTAGCAACAAGGGGAGATATATAGGACAGAGTAGAACCCGGATCTATCAAAGCATACACATCAAACCCAGAAACTGATAAGGTACCTGTGACGACATCAGGTGAGGCCTCCTGATCCTGTCGGCTGGACAAAGCATATATGCGGTTCTGAGGACCGCTAGAACTGGGACCCGAGCCACGACCTCTGCCGCGACCTGCTGACCCATGAGCACCCTGCCCTCCGGGGCGAGTAACTGTAGGAGATGATGAAGCGGCCACAGAACCCGGCCGGGCCCTACCACCGCCACGCTCGGCCGGATCCTCGCAAAGTGACCTGCCGCCACAATCGTAACAAGATCCATCAGTAGTACCACACTTCACGTAATGGGATCTACCGCGACGGCCACACCGGGGTGGTCCCGATCGCCGCACTCGCTACTCGACGCGTCAAGCCCTGGCCCTGGTGCGCCTCGAAAACTCGGGCCGCGGCCGAGGACGGTGCAGAGTGCTCGAGCCTGGCCGCGTGGTGCGACCTAGACCGCCGAGGCCGCCACCACGATAACCACTAGAAAACCTCCCGCCCCGCCTTCCTGGCGATGTCCGCCCACTCGCCGACCGCGCTCGCCGCATCCAAGGGCGTGAGCTGCGCACGGGTAATGTCCATACCCGGCCGAGAGAAACCCCGCACAAGACTCGCCATATAGTCGCTTCAGCCCTGACATAGCGGCACCCTATCCTCCATATCTGCTACCAATCCGGGACATATCGAGCCAAAGAATCAAACTCGACATTGTACTCCCGACAAGGCCCTCTGCCTCGCCAGCAGAAAATCTATCACCGCGCCTCCTCATCCGCGAGGCAAGAAGTAGTGAGGAAAGCCTCGAGAACTCGTCCCATGTAGCCGGGACGCGTGCTCTCCCGGATAACTCCCATGAATCAAACCAATCGATCGCGTATCACGCATTTATGTGAACCAAAGATCACGGACTCGGTCTCCGACGCCCGATCACTCTCAAAATCCTTCAAGGCGACGGATGAACTCCTGCGGATCATCCTCCCGCCGACCCATAAAACTCCGTGGCTACAACTCAAGAAATCTCGTAGCCTCAAACTATTCGCCTCGGGTGTACCACGGTGCGACCGAGCTGAGCCGAACCGCCGCGTCCAATCTCTCTCGACGGCCACAACTTTAGCCAAAAGTCGGGCCGTCTCCTTGTACCCTAACTCTCCGCCCCAGGTGTGGGATGGGAGGTGTGTACTGTGGTCTCGCTGGCCTGGCGGCGTCATAGAACTCGCCGTCTCGGTATAGATCGGGCACGAGCCCTCGTGACTCTGGGTGTCTGCTAGCGCCTCCGCCTTGCCCTTCCGGGCCGGGTTGCCTTACGTGGAGGCATAATCATTACGAAAGGAATACGTTAGAGGTCCAACCTATAACACGACTCTAAAGCACGATCTCGTAATGAGAAGAATGGAAACCAATCCTAAATATCCTATAGCCTCACGATTATTGGTGTGGTGCACAACACACCGATAATCAAGACTTACTAGATACGGTCTGTAGACACTTTCCGAGGATTAATCGCTTCGATACCACTTTTGTCACGACTGCCCGGCTCGTGGATCGTGCCTTACCGGCACCCAAGTAGTCATACATCGAGTAACCGGAATATAAAACAAGACAGAAACAGTTTATAAAATAAGACACGCTTTATCTCAAGAAAAGCTTGCCTTTCGGCATAATATAAATAACTCAAGTTTTGCGATTACATCCCAACTGTACAATAGTACTACAGCACTCTAAGGAAGTAAACAACTATGGCGGGACGGGGCCGCCATACCCTCGATCAGACAAAACTATCTACAATACAGGAGATCATACCCAAAAGTAGAGCCTCCGAGAAGATGGAGCTCCCGACACCAACGCAAAGATCCTAAGGATGTGGATCTAGCACCGCTGCCCTTACCGCGGCATGAACGCAGCCCAAGGAGGTCAAGACAACAGTACTAAGTATGCGAATCAGAAATACTTAAATGAAAACATATCATTTAAAACCGGTTTACAAATATGTGTGAAACAACGAGGAAACCGCACGTAGTGCTACATCACAAACAAGAGCAACAATAGGTAATCGTAATAGGTCTTGTTTAGGCCGCGAATGATCGAAACAGGCCACTCGCCCCATCATCATTCTGCAAGCCTAATCTCGACTCGAGTCCGCATAGGCCACTCACGGGCCCGCATGAGGTATAACCCCGCATCGAGGGTAGCTACTCCTGCATCGCCCCGACTCGCTGTCCGCATGGCCACACTGCATCGCATGAGGCATAACCCCGCATACTAACTCGAACTCCCGTAGCTCCGCATAGGCCCCCGACCCGCATGAGGTATTCTCGAATCATGGTCCTGCATCACTCGAGTCTACCCCAGACGGAGGGCCTTAACCCCTGTATCATCTCAAGAGGTGAGTGATAGTATACTAACATAACAACTTATCTTTAAACAACATAAGCACAACAAGGATACTCACCTATACAAACGTTACAAGATACTAACACACATAGCATCATATCATGTCTATTTATCAAACCATCTTTATTATTCTTTTCACAATACAAGTCTGTTATAAACACATAGGCAAACTTGTTTCTTTTATAAATCTTAAGTGGTTATACTTACTTCCCATAAAGCTAGTATAACTCTTAAGCTTCTGTTTTAAAAACCAATTAGTTCTCTTCTGATAATATGATTCAGTAGTCTTTTGAAATGTTTTCAGTTCTTTATTATTCAGGCTTAAGCCGTGAGGCATTGCCGTAAGTATTATTCAGGCTTAAGTCAAAGACATTGCCGTAGTTATTATTCAGTTAACACATGTACGTCTACCGTACTATATATATATTGTAAAATATCATGCTTTAGGAAGAATCACATACCTTCTCAGCG
Organism: Przewalskia tangutica; assembly: GCA_029844215.1. NCBI lineage: Eukaryota > Viridiplantae > Streptophyta > Magnoliopsida > Solanales > Solanaceae > Przewalskia > Przewalskia tangutica. Next base: position 61,067,879 of record CM056726.1, read on the forward strand.
AAAACCACCTGCCAAGTTGAATATGTCGCGCGCAGAGAGTCAGCCTATAATAGTCACAGATATCTATCAAAGACTACTCTGAAGGTCATTCTAAACAGGGGGTTCATAATTCTACGGTAAGTCGGGCAGCACTTCCCTACCCGGTGAGCTATATAAGTCTACTGTGAAAACAGTCCTATGTAAGTACAGTTTGATTATTCTTCTTTTAAACCCTTCTAAGTGATTAATACTTCAATTCTATTCTGTGATATACTTCTAAGTATTTATACTTATTCTTATACTACAACAGTATATATATTCTAATTCAAAAGAGGGTTAGGATTAGTTACCTCGGTAAGCCCAATAATATCCTAGAAAAAGTCGCGCCTGAGCAAGGTTTTGCTCCTAAGTTGTATGCTCCAAGAACCCTAGAAGTTCTTCACAACTTCTACTAAGTACTAAGGTATTTGGGCTAGGGTATTTTGGGCATTATAACGATACAAGAAGGTAACTTTTCTACCAAGGGAGGGGGTAGATTTCGGCTAGGCTAGGGGGGTAGGCTCTCGGCCATACAACACAAGGGGAGGGAAGAGGTGTTTGGACGAAAAGCTTAAGGGAGAGGAGAGGATTTTTAGACTTGGAAGATAACTTTGTGGATGAATAACTCTTCATCTCTAAGGGGTATTTATAGCTCAAGCCTTGGCCAACCAATGGCCAAGATGAAGACAAGTGCAAGGCAAGTGTAAGGCCAAGATCAAGCCAAGTGCACCCTAACTCCTACTCCACAAAACACTCCACAAAACACTCCACAAAACACTCCACAAAACAAGGCCTAAACAAGGACCCAATCGCCAAGGCCAACACCCTCTTTGGGCCCAATCGTCCAAAGCCACCCCACTTGCTTCAATGTGAGGGTGACACATGTCACCCTCCCGTTGGTCTAAAATGTTTCGCCTCTGAAAAATCCGCAAAAATAAGAAATGGCATAGCGGAATTTACTCTACGAAGTTGTGGAAGCGTTTTAGGAAAACGATTCTTTTAGTGAGTTGTGTACAAAATAAAACGTCCAAGGCTTATCTTTAAGGCAAGACTTTCGTACGTATTCCCTTACGTACATACTCTGGAAATACGGGGTATAACAGTAGTACTTGGAGCATTTTGCTTATTGTCGATAAATCGTCGCGAGGTATGTGAACCTCTTCCTATCCTTTCTAGCATGATGTTTTGTAAACTATGTAGTACGGTAGACGTACATGTGCTAAGTGATTTGGTTGGTTTAAAACATAGGGTGTTATAATAGCTTTCTGGGAAGTTAGTTATAACGACCTTATGTAAGTGAAAATGGTTTACTGATGTTAGAAGTTAAGAGACTTGATCTTATAAGATAAGAGACTTAACTTATTTGTTTTAATGTGGATGTTTGTGTGAAACCTCATTCGTGAGTAATGAGTACTTGGTTTTAAAGGGATAATGTTTTACTGATTTCGGGAATCAGAATGTGTATCGACAGACCACTGCAGCGTTAATAAAGGAAAATGTATTGAATAATGATGTGTTGTATTAAAACCAGTAGAAACCTCCATCTGCATAGAAGCTAAGATGAGACAAAATGATATTACATTTTCTAGATCATGGTCTTTGTAATAAGATCGTTATAAACAAGAATAAACTACTCACGTATATGACATATGTTACTCAATTGTTCTAAAAAGGAATCAAGTGATTAAGTTTGGGAACTATGAAACCATTTGAAAATGAGAAGCTTGAGTATTGAACCTAGGCAAACCGAACTTAGGAAAAGAATGTTGTTACTTGATTTTGAAAAGGAAGGTGGGTTGATCATTCTAATACTACGTATCGGGTGACTTTATAAAAGTAATGGATCTCTTTAAAAGAACTTAACGTATGTAGTACTTTAGGGTTAAAACCCGGACTTTGGCATAAAATGAAAGTACTTTGAGTTGTGTGAAACTTGCCTATGCTTGTTGTTGTGAAACTTGCCTATGCTTGTGATGATAGCCTTTATTGTACAATCGTTGTGTTTCTGTGTTACCGCGTCTCGATAGAGGGTCGGTTGACTGGTTGAGAACTTACTTGGATGTGCCGGCAGTGACGGAGAAATTCCACGGGTACGTTCCTGTTGATAGTATTATTGTTGTTAATCGCTTTGGACATACTGACACGATGCGTAGCGCACGGGTATGCTTCCATTTTGGTTAAGGTCTTGTGGTTAATCGCTTTGGATATACTGACACGATGCGTAGCGCACGGGTATGTTTCATTTCGATTATCGCCAGTGATTTCCTTTTGGACATATCGACACGATGCGTAGCGCTCGGGTATGCGTCCATTTGGAAAGTTGTCTTATTGTTTCCCTTTGGACATACTGACACGATGCGTAGCGCACGGGTATGCTTCCATTTGGATTGCTGTCTTATTGTTGCATCATGGACATGTCTACACCGATGCGATTCCGGCACGCGCCATAATGCGAACTCGATTGATGTTGTGGCGTGAGACCCATAGTTATATTGGAGTGATGATCGTTTTATGTTGTGAATCGTAGTTTGGTTATCATACATGTCTCCCGCTTTATAGACTAGTATGATTTCATTTACTGATTGCATGCAGTTTCACATACTTGGTACTGTTATCGACCTTCGGGGCCGCGTCACGCCGCAGTAGGTACATCGGTCGTGGATCCCCGCCTTAGGATCACGATTCGTATTGGGAAGTTCCGTTTCTTCGGAGGCTTATCTTTTGGTATGTGTTCCCTGAGTTGTAGGTTCTTGTACATTCAGGGGTATGGCGGGGCCCTGTCCCGTCATAGTCGTTGTAAATCTTAGAGGTCTGTAGTCCTGTTGTGGGCAGGGTTGTAAAGGATTAAACTGTTCAGGTTTTATGTATATACTGAAGGCAACTGTTTTGGTTGGCCTGTTTATTTATGATATCTCTTGTTAAATGACTCATGTTTTATGTTCCGCTGATTTTCTCTGATGTATGTATCACTAGGGTGCCCAGGGTAAGGCACCAGTAACGGGCCCCGGAACGGGTCGTTACAATCTTATATTCCAAGAAGTCCAAATACCAAAATTGAGAATCCAATTCCCAATAATAAACCTTTTTCCTTCACGAGGTTCGGAATATTTTGCCGTCGGAAATTCAAAATTTTCTTCCCTTTCGTACTTAGTGTTGTATTCTTGAACGTACGTCCTCACATACATACTCTGGAACTACGGGGTGTAACATTATTCCCCCCTTAGAAACATTCGTCCTGAATGTTCCTTCTAAGTCTCCAATAACACATGCGCCGATATAGTCTTCACTATTATACTTACAAAACCAATTATGCCACATATGACCATAATATAACACACGTGCAATACTTAAATCCAATCCAACGAGGAATCACCTTTAACATGTATAACATCACTATTAGCTCCCACCCATGGTCTAAAGGATACTCTCTTCGCACCTTCACTTCACATAAATAATCACTTCCATTCTTTTAACACATGTTCGCTTCTTTTCTTACTCGTCGTACCCTTCTCGTACACCCGAACTCATTCTAGTACACGTACCAAATCTCAGTCATCGCTTCAGTTTTCAAAATCTTGGAGTTACTACCTCCAAACTTGGTCATTACTAGCTTCAATTTTCTTTAAGGCCATTCTCGGCCTTCACGACCCGATTCTGGTCAAACGCGTCTACGAACTCGTACAATGGTTACCTAGACTTGGGCCTTGCACCCTCGTGACCCTATCACCTAGCGGGACTACCTCAAACTTACCCCACTTCATTCTGGGTTGCGGTTTGACCGCGATTGGTCCTCAACCCGACCCAGTATCGCACTAAATTCTCATTCCTGGTCCGGAACAAATCTCACTATTCAAGTCATGAAAACCTAGTGGTCTTCTTAGCTCAACTACCCACTTTCATTCCACACAACCCATGGAATTATCACTCTAATATACCCCACGTATACTATGTACCTCGACCAAGATCAACCGTAAAATCTTTTACTCAAGACGGCCTTGCATCTAAGGTCTCAATGCTTTTCAATATTCTAAGACTCACAATTATTTCAGGCACCCAAACTTACCTTTCCTTCTAACCAGGTGTCTTAAACACAATTTACACAATACTATCCGAACATAACACTTAACATATAATCATCTTATCAACGCATACTAGTTTCTAGAGGGTTAAAGATATACCTGTAACTATTGCTTCACTTTCCCTTCGTCGCTCTAATCATAGTCCTGCCCTGCAGGGCGCATAGCTAGAGATGGCGATGAACCAGCCACTGATCCCGAAGGCTGAGTCTTAACATCCGTGCTACCTCTGGTCGGACAATTCTTCGCAAAATGGCCTTGCCGGCCGCAGGTAAAGCAAGCTCCCCGAATACCATGACACTCCCCAACATGGAACCTATCACATTGGCCACACCGAGGTAGGGGTGGTCTCATCTGACTAATGTTACACCCCGTAAATTCAAGAGGTTAAGTTAAGAACGTACGAAAGGAAATAATATTTCGAAGTTGGAAACTTGGGTTGGAAAAAGGTTGTGGGCAGACTTTTAGTCAACTTTGGAGCGGTATATCTCCTAGTTCCTTAAGAGTTTTGAGGAGTTTTAAAAGACTAGTATGAAGGTTGTTGAGTCTAGTTTCCAACGCAACAAACCACTCGTCGATTGGACATCGGGGTAGGAAGTTACGGGCGCTAGAAGTTCTGTGGGCTGACGCAGAGGACAGGCTTCCCAGCAGGCGTCGCAGCGCCGCGGCGCCGATATTTCCGAAAGTCCTCTGAGGTTGCAGCGCCGCGGCGCCGGAATGCAGGGTCGCGGCGCCGGAATGCAGGAAATTCTCAGAAGTGGAAGCGCCGCGGCGCCAAGGCGGGATTTTTGACGCGGTAAGGGGCGAAAAATAGGGGATATTTTGATAAAAGGCCTATGGGAGGGTGACAAGTGTCCCTCCCATCTTTTTGACCAAAGGAGGGTCTTATTTTAGGGCCAAGCCTTCTAGATTTGGCCATTTGCAAGGGTTTCCCCTAAGAAAAATTCCTCTTCTCTCTCTCAAATTGATGAACCCCGATAAGATTTTTGGAAAGGCTTCAAGAAGGAAAAATGTTGGAAAGCTTGTAGAGAGTTCGAGTGGGCGATTTTAAAGTGAAGAAGTTTTCGGAAAGAGGGCTTCTTGAGGTAAAACCTTCACCTTCTTGTATAATTGAAGATTTCAAGTTATAGTAGTTAAGAAATGAGCCTGAGGCTGTTATATTAAAGTTTGAAAAGATATGGATCTTGTCGTCTTGTTGAAAACCGAAAAGGGACATGTTAGCCACTCATGTTGTAATCAATTCATTGTTAGCTAAAAATCGTTGCATGTTATAATAGGAGGGTATATAATTGGTTATGACTTATATAACATATTGGAATAACGAGATTGGATTAGAAAGGAAATTAAAAGGAAATTGATAATTGTTGGGATAATATAGCCGAATGTGGCTTGGAAATTGTTGGATTGTTTTGTATTATTGTGGGCCAGAATTTCACGCGTCCTGTGAAGGCGTGTAATCCCCTTTTTGGTTAGCTGAATTGTTGTGCCTTAAATGCGGCGTTTGGTTATTGAATTCGGACCTTGAAAAAGGTGGAAAAGTAAGTAGAAACAAAGGAAGTGCTGTCCAATTTTCCCGTAGAACAAGGGATTTTTCATTAGAATATACTACGTTGAAGCTAGAAGCTAATAGACGTATTATGTTCATTATAGGTTGACATCTACGGACGGCATATTGGACTTGGCAAGTGGATTAAACAAAAGGGGTATGTAGAACTCTTCCTATCTCTTGAGCATGAGTAGTTATAACTGTATGGTACGGTAGACGTACGTGATTTTAAATGAAGTGAAGTCATTTGATATATTTGACTTATTTTAAGGATGTCTAGTTGGTTGAGTTAGAGAATTAACTCACGTGTCCTTAAGGAAGAGTTATAAGAATGGTTTATCCTAATAAGGTAGACAAGGATTTCTTGACATGATCAAGTATAGAATACTAGATTCGGGAAGTATTGATTCTTAAACTATTCTAAAGATAAGAGACCTGATTCCTAAGTTAAGGAACTTGTTTTCTAAGTTAAGATTTTTGAAGTATTTTGAAAGTAGTGTAACTTGAATTGAAGTACAAGCCTCTTGGTTATAGAGATAGCAAAGTGGTCTAAGACATAAAGAGTTATAACGGCTTTATGGGAAGTTAGTTATGACGGCTTTATGGGAGGATAATGATGTCTTGGTTCTAAAGCATAAAGTTAGTATAACGGCTTTATGGGAAGTTGGTTATAATAACTTTATGGAAGCTTAAAGAAATGGTTTTTCTCGAATAAGGTAAGCCTAGATAAAAGAATGGATACTAAGAAAGGCAATTCGATTTAAAGGCATCAATTGCTTATAGTTTAAAATGAGGGTCACTTGAGTTAGAAGCCGAAGCATATTTCTAATAGTATAGTGACTTGTTTGAAATATAGATAAGCCTTGAGACTACGGGTGTTAGTATCTTGGGGTCTTATGTGGAAAAGGGATATTGGAAAGAAGAGAGATACATAGTACTTTGGGTTGAAATTCCCAGGACTTGTTAAGTGATATGGAAAGTTCCTTAAGGTCATAAAATGAGATCCATTTTGTATGTTAATGAAAGTCTAAAGAAGTTAGGAGTTTACTTGGACGTACTGTCGGTGAGGGAGGATTCCACGGGTATGCCTCCATTGCCTCCTTATGAGTCTACCGGGAAGTACCGGCAGTGATGTGGGATTCCACGGGTATGCTTCCCTGGTCATAGTATGAGTTTACTTGGACGTACCGACGGTGATGTGGGATTCCACGGGTATGCTTCCATGGTCTTAGTATGAGTTTATCGGGACATACCGTCAGTGATGTGGGATTCCACGGGTATGCACCGGGGACATGCTTACGATGAGGGATTCCGAGGCATGTAGTTTGAGGGATAAGAGTATAAATGAGGGGTACACCCCCAAGATCGTTATACCACCTTCTTCAGGGTAAGAGTATAAATGAGGGGTAAACCCCCAAGATCGTTATACCACCTGGTTCCGTGGATTTTCTACCCACGATGCGAGGAACACCTCATGAAGTCATGTACCCGAGATGAGGGATTCCATGGGCATGATATATATATATGCATGTATTGTGTATGTGTACGCCGACAGTGAGGAAGGATGCCACGAGTGCGTCACATGGTTGTATTTACTTTTACGGCTGTCGGCAGTGACGGGGGATTCCACGGGCAGAGGATATAGGTATATACGTGTTGTATGTGTGTATTGACAAATGAGGTAGGATACCACGAGCGGCCACATGGTTAGATTTGTGTGTACGAAGCGGTGAGGAAGGATGCCACGGGCGCGTCACAGAGTTAGATTTTACACCTAGCGGTCGGCAGTGATGGGGAATCCCACGGGCGCGCTTGGATATTTGAGGGCTGGTGTTCATGGCCCTGGTGTGACTATGGATCATATGTTGAGACAGGCTGTATAAGGTAAAACTCTGACTTTCATTACTTCCACTTCAGTAAGGCACAGTGTACTGCTAATTTGGTTATCATATATGTCTTCAACTGTATTTTTGACTATTATGATTTAAATTACAGTACTTTCAGTTTTGCATACTAGGTACATATTTTGTACTGACCTCCTTCGGGGGGCTGCGTTCATGCCGCAGGTTGAGGTACATAGCTTGCTGATCCGCGCTCCTAGGATCACTGTTCAGTTCTGGAAAGCTCCATTTCTCCGGAGGCTTTGTTTTTGGGTATGGTTCCCTGAAGTCGTTGACTTTTGTACATTCAGGGGTATGGCGGGGCCCTGTCCCGTCACAGTTGTTATGTAAACTCTTAGAGGTCTGTAGTCATATCTTGTGGGTCACTTTAAAAAAAAAAAATTAGAGGTAACTGCTTTTGGTTTTGTTTATTTCCAGGAAGGTAGCCTTATCGGCTAGCCTATTATTTATTTCATTGTTAAGTTTATGTATGTTCCGCTGATTATCTCTGATGTATACCTGTAAGGGTGCCCAGGTAGGACACCAATCGCGGGCCCGGGGTTGGGACGTGACAACTAACATCTATGTTCCCCTGAAAACCTGAAACCTTGGAGCCCTGACCTGCTCCTGAATACCACAGACGTCCTGAAGACTGTGAAGGAATACCTGTCTTGGGGAAGTGTATATCTATCTCGCTACCGAGGCCGCTCGCCTCGAAAGTTACGAAAGGACCCTGCTGTTTTGGCTCTCTTATGCTGATCTCGGTCATTTCGTCGACCTCTACTGTTATACCCCGTAGTTGCAGGGTATGTATGTGAGGACGTACGTACGAGAGTACGGCAGAAATTTTGAAAGAAAGAAAGATGTGAGTTTTCGACGGAAAAGTTTCCGGTTATTTGTGAAGAAAAAGGTTCGTTAATGGGAATTGGATTCCCAGATTTGGTATTTGGACTTCATAGATTATATTAGAATTTTGAGATTTTATTTTCTGAAATGGTCACGTGGGCCCACGGAGAAATTTCCGGATTTGTGGGGCCCGCTTTGTTTTTGAGATTTCCGGTAATTTGGATATTTTCGGAAGACGAAATATTCTGGGCGAATCGGGGGGCGACACGTGTCACCCCCATGTGGCACCCTTGGCCGATTTTACATTTGTGCACAACACCCGGTTGGAGTCGTTTTTCGACGAAACGTTTTGCGTAACTTGCGAAGGGAAAATTCCGGCTATGTCGTTTTGTATTTTTGCGGATTTTTCCGAGAGACGAAACATTTTGGACCAACGGGAGGGTGACATGTGTCACCCTCACAATGGAGACAAGTGCCCGCACTTGGCCGAATTGAGGGGGCATGTGGTGCTAGATATTTGTGTAGATATTTGTGAGGGTTTTAAGGAGTAGGGGCTAGGGTGCACTTGGCTTGATCTTGGCCTTACACTTGCCTTGCACATGGCTTAATCTTGGCCATTGGTTGGCCTTTGGTTTTGCTATAAATACCCCTCCCTTGTGAAGACTTATTCATTCACTCCTCACTTTGTCTAAGTCTTGAAATCCCTCCCCTCCCTCTAGTAGCTCTCGTCCTAAGCCCCTCCCTCCTCCTTGTGGCCTTTGGCCGAGAAGGGTTCCCCCCCCCTTGTGGTGCTAGCCGTGGGGTACCCCCCCCTAGCCTAGTTGTTTTCGTATAATACCCCTTGTTGTGGTATAGAAATACTCCCCTAGTGTTGTTATAATGCCCAAAATACCTTAGCCTTGTACCTTGTAGTATTCCAAAGATACCTCTTTACGTAGAGTCCTAAATACTACCTTTTGTCCTTTTAGTCTCAAACCGAAACCCTAAGGAAATCTTCATAGTTGGTTGAAGTATTTGAGTAGAAGTTGGTTAGAACTTCTAAGGGTTGTTTGGAGTGGTTTGGAGCGCACGGAGTGGAGCTAAACCTTGCTCAGGATCGACATTATAACTTGGATAATTTTGGGCTTATCGAGGTAATTATCTTGTCCCTCCATTGTAATTGGAAATTACATGTTTGTTAGAATATATAGTTGAAGTATACTATATATGGAACTATACTTAGTATTCGGCAATGTCTTTTGACTTAAGCCTGAAGAATAAAGAACTGAACTGAACTGTATTTACATAGGACTGTATTGCAGTAGACTTGTGTAGAATTGTACACGTCCGGTTAGGCGGTAAACCCCCGTGGCTTGGTAGCGGCCTCGATAGAGGAGGAGATTTCTGCCATGTGTGAGGTGCTGCCGAATTTTCTATAGGAAGATAGAAACTTGTGTTTTGGGGTTAATAGACGTTTGTGACCTTTATAGGTGAAAGTACTAAGAGTAGCGTATTCTACTCAAGGAGTGGAAAGGGCTAGCGCGTTGTAGTACTTGGAGCATTTTGCTTATTGTCGATAAATCATCGCGAGGTATGTGAACCTCTTCCTATCTTTTCTAGCATGATTGTTGTGAACTATGTAGTACGGTAGACGTACATGTGCTAAGTGATTTGGTTGGTTTAAAACATAGGGTGTTATAATAGCTTTATGGGAAGTTAGTTATAACGACCTTATGTAAGTGAAAATGGTTTACTGATGTTAGAAGTTAAGAGACTTGATCTTATAAGATAAGAGACTTAACTTATTTGTTTAAATGTGGATGTTTGTGTGAAACCTCATTCGTGAGTAATGAGTACTTGGTTTTTAAAGGGATAATGTTTTACTGATTTCGGGAATCAGAATGTGTATCGACAGACCACTGCAGCGTTAATAAAGGAAAATGTATTGAATAATGATGTGTTGTATTAAAACCAGTAGAAACCTCCATCTGCATAGAAGCTAAGATGAGACAAAATGATATTACATTTTCTAGATCATGGCTGCTGTAATAAGATCGTTATAAACAAGAATAACCTACTCTCACGTAAGACATATATTACTCAATTGTTCTAAAAAGGAATTGAGTGATTAAGTTTATGAACTATGAAACCATTTGAAAATGAAGCTTGAGTAATTGAAACTAGGCAAACTGGAATTTAGGAAAAGAATGTTGTTACCTGATTTTGAAAAGGAATGTGGGTTGGTCATTCTAATACTACGGGTATCGGGTGACTTTTATAAAAGTAATGGATCTCTTTTAAAAGAATTTAACGTACGTAGTACTTTAGGGTTAAAACCCGGATTTTGTCATAAAATGAAAGTACTTTGAGTTGTGTATAACTTGCCTATGCTTGTTGTTGTGAAACTTGCCTATGCTTGTTGTTGTGAAACTTGCCTATGCTTGTTGTTGTGAAACTTGCCTATGCTTGTTGTGATAGCCTTTGTTGTGCAAAGCGTTGTATTTCTGTGTTACCGCGTCTCTCGATGGAGGGTCGGTTGGTAGTTGAGAACTTACTTGGACGCGTGGCGGCGACGAGAAATTCCACGCACGCCTCGCTGATAGTATTATTGTTGTTAATCGCTTTGGACATACCGACACGATGCGTAGCGCACGTATGCTTCCATTTTGGTTAAGGTCTTGTGGTAAATCGCTGATATATCGACACGATCGTGAGCGCACGTATGTTTCCATTTTGATTACCGCTTGTTGTTTCCCTTTGGACATACCGACACGATGCGTAGCGCACGGGTATCGTCCATTTGGAATGTTGTCTTATTTTTCCTTTGGACATACCGACACGACGCGTAGCGCACGGGTATGCTTCCATTTGGATTCTTTGGCTTGTTGTTGAGGTCACATGGACATGTCTACACCGGCGCAGACTCCGGGGCATGTGGCCGGGACATTGGTATTATTGTTGCATCATGGACATGTCTACACCGATGCAGATTCCGGCACGCGCCATTATGCGAACTCGATTCATGTTGTTGGCGTGAGACCCATAGTTATATTGGATTGATGATCGTTTATGTTGTGAATCAGTAGTTTGGTTATCATACATGTCTCCGCTTTATATAGACTAGTATGATTTCATTTACTGATTGTATGCCACATACTTGGTACTGTTATCGACCTCTTCGGGCTGCGTTCATCGCCGCAGTGAGGTACATCGGCCGTGGATCCTCGCCATGTGATCACAAGCCAACAGATTTGAAGCTCCGTTTCTCCGAGGCTTATCTTTTAGCAGTGTTCCACGAGTTGTAGGTTCTTGTACATTCGTGGTATGGCGGGCCCTGTCCCGTCATAGTCATCAGATATCTTAGGTGCAGTAGTACTGTACAAGGTGGTTGTAAAAGGATTAAACTGTTCAGGTTTTATGTATATACTGAAGGCAACTGTTTTGGTTGGCCTGTTTATTTATTATATCTCTTGTTAAATGACTCATGTTTTATGTTCCGCTGATTTTCTCTGATGTATGTATCACTAGGGTGCCCAGGGTAAGGCACCAGTAACGGGCCCCGGAACGGGTCGTTACATCTACGTTCCTCAGTCCCCTGTGCATTGTTATACCCCGTATTTCCAGAGTATGTACGTGAGGACGTACATAGGAAAATTAAGCCTTAAAGTTAGGCAAGGTTCGAATTTTGTGCACAACACCCGATTAGAATCGTTTTTCGACGAAACGTTTTACATAACTTGCGAAGGGAAAATTCCGGCTATGTCATTTTTAATTTTTGCGGATTTTTCCGAGAGACGAAATGTTTTGGACCAACGAGAGGGCGACACTTGTCACCCTCAAGTTGGTGGAGTGTGGGGCGGCATTGGGACGATTTGGGGGGCTTGTAGTTGGTAGGATATTTTGTGATAGTTGGTGTGGTAGATGGATAAGGTACACATGGATGAATCTTGACCCTACACTTGCCTTGCACTTGGCATGATCTTGGCCATTGGTTGGCCATTGCTTGACCTATAAATACCCCCTTAGTTGAAGACATTTCTTCATCCACAAACCATTTTCTAAGTCTTGAAAATCCCTTCCCCCTCTTGGTAGTGTTTCGTCCAAACACCCCCCTCCCCCTTTGAGAAGGCCCCTTGGCCGAGAGCCCCCTCCCCCTTGGCCGAAAGTATCCCCCCTCCTAGTGGTGCTAGCCGAGGGGTACCCCCCCCCTTGCCTAGTTGTTCTCATAAAAATACACCCTCACCTTGGTAGAAATACTATCCAAGTATTGTTACTATTCCAAAATACCTTGGCCCTTATACCTTGTAGTATTCCAAGGTTACACTTATACGAAAAGCCCAGAAATACTATTATACTTCACTTCAGTCACAAAATCGAAACCCTAAGGAAAAATCTCCATAGTTGGTTGGAGTATTAAGAAGAAGTTGCGTAGAACTTCTAAGGGTTGTTTGGAGCGGGTTGGAGCACCCGTAGTAGGAGCTAAACGTTGCTCAGGATCGACATTATAACTTGGATAATTTTGGGCTTATCGAGGTAAATACTCTTAACCTTCTATCGTAATTGGAAATTACATACTGTAGTTGTATAGAAATGAATATAAGATTCATAGAAGAGTATTGAACTGTAATAGAAGGATATTACAGAAAAGACTTGAACTGAAATCATATCAGAAGAATAATCTACAGAGTAGTCTAGGCTTTGATAGACTTATATAACCTTTATAGGTTGAATGATCTGCGAGTAGCATGTTCTACTTGGAAGGTGGTCAAGGCTAGCCGGGTTATAGCCGTGGAGCATTTTGCTTGTAGTCGATAATCGTCGCGAGGTATGTGATTCTTCCTATACTCTTGAGCATGATATTTCAAATATATATATAGTACGGTAGACGTACGTGTGTGAACTGAATAATAACTACGGCAATGTCTTTTAACTTAAGCCTGAATAATACTTACGGCAATGTCTTGCGACTTAAGCCTGAATAATAAGGATCTTGAAGCATTTCAAAAGAATACTGAATCATTTTTTTAACAGAAGAGTAATACTCGGTTTTAAAACTTAAGGGTTATACTAGCTTTATGGGAAGTTAGGTATAACGGCTTAAGAGAGATAAAAAGAATGGTTTATTAATTTTAGAAGTTAAGAGACTTTATCTTAAAAGGTAAGACACTTGACTTAAATAAATTAATATGAGTTTTGTGTGAAACCTCATTCGTGAGTAATGAGTACTTGGTTATTAAAAGGAATAATGTTTTACTGATTTCGGAAATGAGAATGAGTATCGAACAAACCACAGCAACGCTAATAAAGGGAAATGTATTGACTAATAAAGTATTATTAAAACCAGTACAAACCTCCATCTGCATAGAAGCTAAGATGAGACAAAATGATATTACATTTCCTAGATCATGGCTGCTTAAATAAGATTGATTATGAACAAGAATAACCTACTCACATATAAGGCATATGTATCTCAAATTGTTTTAAAAGGAGAATTATATCTTTAAGTGATTAAAACTATGAACTACGAAAACTTTCGAAAATAAGAAACTTGAGCATTTGAAATTAGGCAAACTTGAACGTTTGGAAAATAATGTTGTTAATTGATTTTACAAAAGGAAGTGTTTTGGTTTACTTAAAAAGATAGTCACTCTATTTTAATACTACGGGTATTGTGTGACTTTTGAAACGGATCTTTTAAGAGTTAATGTATGAAGTACTTTGGGGATAAAAACCCGAAAGTGTTAACATAAAGTAGAAAGTACCTTGTGTGAATAACTTGATTGTGTTGGTTTGTGTTAGCCTTGTAATACTTTCTTGTTGATTTGATAAGTAAACATGTTAGGATGCTACGTGTGTTAGTATCTGGTGATGTTTGTGTAAAGGGATTTCCCTTATTGTGCTTATGTTGTTTAACGATAAGCTGTTATGTTATTATATCATCTACCCCCTTGACTTATTATACCGAGGGCTTTCCACCCTTGATGCGGGTCTATACGGCCTATGCGGTCTATGTGACTATGCGGAGCAGCGGTATTCTCCAGGAGGGTACCGGGGTTAGCTACCCCCGATGCGGGTCTATACGACCTATGCGGGTCTATGTGTGACCTATGCGGGCTTCGGGAAGTCCAGGATTAGGCACGCATACTGATACTATGGGCGATTGGCCTTGCTTCGATCATTAGCGGCCTAGAAAAGACCAGTTACAGTATATCTATTTCACTCTTGTTTATGTTGTGGGCGTAAAACCCATAGTTATAATTGAGTGATGACTTTGAGGGCGTGAGTCCCTGACTTGACATGACTGCTTATTTATTGTGAAATGTAGTTTGGTTATCATACATGTCTCCTGCTTTATATAGACTACTATGATTTCATTTATACGATTTTCGGTTCACATACTTGGTACTGTTATCGACCTCCTTCGGGGGGCTGCGTTCATGCCGCAGGTAGAGGTACACCAGTCGTTGATCCTCGCTCTTAGGGTCACAGTTCAGCGTTTGGGAAGCTTCGTTTCTTTCGGAGGCTTATCAGTGGTATAGTCCCCTGTCGTTGTAGGTGCTTACATTCAGGGGTATGGCGGGGCCCTGTCCCGCCATTGTTGTCATATCACTCTTAGAGGTTTGTAGTACTGTTGTGGGAAGAATTGTAAAAAAGGATGTAACTGTTCTAGTTGATATATATATGCCGCAAGGCAAGTTTTTCTCAGATAACTGTTTTTCACTTCACTTTATTCATGTCTTGTTTTATTTTCTGCTAATTACTCGATGGCTACTGGGTGCCCGGTAGGCACTATCACGCCCGGTTCGGTCGTGACCAAAGTGGTATCGTGAGCGCTTAATCTCTGAAAGTGTCTACGCATCGTATCTAGTAAGTTCTTGACTATCGGTATGTTGTGCACCATACCAATAATCAGGAGGCTATAGGATATTTAGGATTGGTTTCCATTCTTCTCACTCTGAGATCGTGCCTTAGAGCTGTGTTGTAAGTTGGACCCCTCTAACGTATTTCTTTCCCTTACCGTTATGCCTCCGCGTAAGGCAACCCGGGCCCAGGAGGGCAAGGCAGTCGAGGGAGCTGCGAGTTGAGTACAGAGGGTTACGAGGGCACATGCCCAATCATCATCTGATATGGTGCTTCATTCGGGGAGTTCTGCGACATCGCCATTTCCCAGAAGTTTAGCGCGGCAGCGAGCCTCCTCGCGCCATGATAGTTGAACCTTCGCCCAATGACCGAACAGAGAATATAGATTTCAAAGAGACGACCCTGTTACTAGCTATGGATTTAGCGACCGAGAGTATTGTATCTACCGATTTATCACGGGTCATGATGACTATCTAAGAGAGGGTGGTGCAAGAATAGCTCGTCAGTTAGGCTTGAGCATGGCCTGTGTACGGGCTTATGCGCAGCAGGCCAAGAAACGTAGAGATCGACGGGTTAACCAAAATCAGCAGAAGAGGGCCAGATCGG
The DNA here is from genome assembly GCA_029844215.1 of Przewalskia tangutica. NCBI lineage: Eukaryota > Viridiplantae > Streptophyta > Magnoliopsida > Solanales > Solanaceae > Przewalskia > Przewalskia tangutica. The sequence continues at coordinate 61,083,691 of CM056726.1, forward strand.
CAGGGTCCTTTGGTAACTTTCGAGGCGAATCGCCTCAGCAGCAGACTGGATATGCGCCTCCGCCAGAACAGAGTGGTCCTCCACAGGGTTCAGGACGTTCAGGGTATTTAGGAGTTGGTCAGAACTCCAGGGTTTCTGGTTCACAGATTTACGTAGGTTCCAGCCAGCCGGATTCAGTTTTTTTCCCCAGTGTTCGCAGTTTGACAGACGTCATCCCGGGGAATGTCGTCTTTTTGTTGGAGCTTGTTATACTTACGGCCAACAGGGCCATTTTTGCGAGGAATTGTCCGACTAAAGGTGGCGCGGATGTAGAGACTCAGCCTTCAGGATCAGTGGCTAGTTAATCACCTTCCCTAGCTATGCGCCCTACGGGGCAGGATTGATTAGAACGACAAAGGGGAAGTGAAGCGGTTGATACATGTATATCCTGGAACCCTCTAGAGATTAGTAGGTGTGATAAGAGGAGTATGTCTTAAATGTTATATTCAGATAGCGTTGTGTTAATTGTAATTAGATATCATGGTTAGTTAAAAGGGTAAGATTGGGGATAAGAAGTGTAAGCCTTAGAGTTTTATGCGTAGAGACCTTAGAGGCGAGGCCATCTTGAGTAAAAGATTATTCGGTTTGACCCTTATCGGAGTGCTTAATATCAGTGGGATATATTAGTGTAATAAGTCCCTGAGTAGTGTGAAATGAAAGAGGGTAGTTGAGCTAAGAAGACCACTAGGTTTTCGTAACTTGATTAGTGAGATTGTTCCGGATCGGGGAGCAAGTGTTTTATGCGAGAGTGGGTCGGGTTGAGGCCATGCCGCGGGTCAACCCGCGACCTGTTTTATAGTGGGGTCAGTTTGTGGTGGTCCCGCCAGGTGGTAGGGTCACGAGGGTGTTAGGCCCAAGTTTAGTTAACCATCGTACGAGTTCGTGGATGCGTTCAACCAGTAGTCGGGCCAATGAGGTCAGCCCGTATTGTCTTTCAGTCAAGATCGTTTACTCGGCAGAGGGTTATGTGAGATGTTATATCAGGAAGGTAGTAAGGCTGCACAAGGTGCCTACCTTCACCTTATGGCAGACACTGAAGCCCAGGTTGTGGCTATTTCGTTTTCCGGAAGTTTTACCAGGCAGGGTTGAGGAACTCAGGTGAGTCTCAGTATCGCATTCACCCTCGGGCCTGTGTTTGGATTTCAGGGATAGCTGTGAGGATTGTTGCCTCCTGTTGAGGGAGTGCTTTTATAACTACCATTTCAGTATTCGGATATCGCCTTACGAAGCCTCGTAGGGGCGGAAGTGTTCTTAGGCCGATTGGTTCGATGTTGGCAAAGTTCAGATAGTGGGTTCATACTTGTTTCGGCAGGATGGGGATAGGGTGAAGCCTATCCAGGAGAGGTTATCGACAGCTCAGAATCAACAGAAGTCGTTCGGATGATCGGCGACGACGCTTGGAGTTCAGGTTGACGGTGGGTCTTCTTGAATGTACCACCCCGGAAGGGTGTGACGAGATTCGGAAAACAGAGGAAACTTAGCCCGAGTTACTTTGGGCCTTTTCAGGTCATGTGAAGAGTAGGCCAGGTTGCCTATATGTTAGCTTTTGCCGTCCGACTTAGGAGGCAGTATGTCCGGTCCTTCATGTTGTTAGGTTCGGAAAAGTATCGGAGATCCATCCAGAGTATTCACAGTTAATGATGATCAAGTTGGAGGTAGTAACCCAGAGATTTTGGAACCAAGCGAGAATAAAATGTGGTAAGTTATGAGAAGGAGTTCGTGTGTACGAGAAGGGTACGACGAGTAAGGGAATAAGCGAGCATGTGTTAAGAACATAGAAGTGAGCATTTCGTTTGTAAAGAAAAGGTGCGGAGGGGGTATCTTTTAGCCCTTGGGTGGGAGTTTTTATGATGTTAGAGGTGATTCCTCGTGGACTAGGATGTCAGTATTTGCGCGGGTGTTCTCTGTGGCCATGTGTGGCATTTGCAAGCTTGTTAAGCTATGAGAAACTTCATCGTTATCCGTCTTGAGAAGGAACATTCGGGACGAATGTTTCTAAGGAGGGGAGAATGTTATACCCCGTATTTCCAGAGTATGTACGTAGGAAAATTAAGCCTTAAAGTTAGGCAAGGTTCGAATTGTGTGCACAACACCCGATTAGAATCGTTTTTCGACGAAACGTTTTACATAACTTGCGAAGGGAAAATTCCGGCTATGTCATTTTTAATTTTTGCGGATTTTTCCGAGAGACGAAATGGTTCGGACCAACGAGAGGGCGACACTTGTCACCCTCAAGTTGGTGGAGTGTGGGGCGGCATTGGGACGATTTGGGGGGCTTGTAGTTGGTAGGATATTTTGTGATAGTTGGTGTGGTAGATGGATAAGGTACACATGGATGAATCTTGACCCTACACTTGCCTTGCACTTGGCATGATCTTGGCCATTGGTTGGCCATTGCTTGACCTATAAATACCCCCTTAGTTGAAGACATTTCTTCATCCACAAACCATTTTCTAAGTCTTGAAAATCCCTTCCCCCTCTTGGTTGTGTTTCGTCCAAACACCCCCCTCCCCCTTTGAGAAGGCCCCTTGGCCGAGAGCCCCCTCCCCCTTGGCCGAAAGTATCCCCCCCTCCTAGTGGTGCTAGCCGAGGGGTACCCCCCCCCCCCCCTTGCCTAGTTGTTCTCATAAAAATACACCCCCACCTTGGTAGAAATACTCTCCAAGTATTGTTACTATTCCAAAATACCTTGGCCCTTATACCTTGTAGTATTCCAAGGTTACACTTATACGAAAAGCCCAGAAATACTATTATACTTCCCTTCAGTCACAAAAACGAAACCCTAAGGAAAAATCTCCATAGTTGGTTGGAGTATTAAGAAGAAGTTGCGTAGAACTTCTAAGGGTTGTTTGGAGCGGGTTGGAGCACCCGGAGTAGGAGCTAAACGTTGCTCAGGATCGACATTATAACTTGGATAATTTTGGGCTTATCGAGGTAAATACTCTTGACCTTCTATCGTAATTGGAAATTACATACTGTAGTTGTATAGAAATGAATATAAGATTCATAGAAGAGAATTGAACTGTAATAGAAGGATATTACAGAAAAGACTTGAACTGAAATCACATCAGAAGAATAATCTACAGAGTAGTCTAGGCTTTGATAGACTTATATAACCTTTATAGGTTGAATGATCTGCGAGTAGCATGTTCTACTTGGAAGGTGGTCAAGGCTAGCCGGGTTATAGCCGTGGAGCGTTTTGCTTGTAGTCGATAATCGTCGTGAGGTATGTGATTCTTCCTATACTCTTGAGCATGATATTTTAAATATATATATAGTACGGTAGACGTACGTGTGTGAACTGAATAATAACTACGGCAATGTCTTTTGACTTAAGCCTGAATAATACTTACGGCAATGTCTTGCGACTTAAGCCTGAATAATAAGGATCTTGAAGCATTTCAAAAGAATACTGAATCATTTTTTTTAACAGAAGAGTAATACTTGGTTTTAAAACTTAAGGGTTATACTAGCTTTATGGGAAGTTAGGTATAACGGCTTAAGAGAGATAAAAAGAATGGTTTATTAATTCTAGAAGTTAAGAGACTTGATCTTAAAAGGTAAGAGGCTTGACTTAAATAAATTAATATGAGTTTTGTGTGAAACCTCATTCGTGAGTAATGAGTACTTGGTTATTAAAAGGAATAATGTTTTACTGATTTCGGAAATGAGAATGAGTATCGAACAAACCACAAAGTAGCTAATAAAGGGAAATGTATTGACTAATAAAGTATTATTAAAACTAGTAGAAACCTCCATCTGCATAGAAGCTAAGATGAGACAAAATGATATTACATTTCCTAGATCATGGCTGCTTAAATAAGATTGATTATGAACAAGAATAACCTACTCACATATAAGGCATATGTATCTCAAATTGTTTTAAAAGGAGAATTATATCATTAAGTGATTAAAACTATGAAATACGAAAACTTTCGAAAATGAGAAACTTGAGCATTTCAAATTAGGCAAACTTGAACGTTTGGAAAATAATGTTGTTAATTGATTTTACAAAAGGAAGTGTTTTGGTTTACTTAAAAAGATAGTCACTCTATTTTAATACTACGGGTATTGTGTGACTTTTGAAACGGATCTTTTAAGAGTTAATGTATGAAGTACTTTGGGGATAAAAACCCGAAAGTGTTAACATAAAGTAGAAAGTACCTTGTCTGAATAACTTGATTGTGTTGGTTTGTGTTAGCCTTGTAATACTTTTGTTACACCCCGGAAATTCCAGGATATGTTTTTAAGAACGTACGTAAGAACTCAAATGTTAAGGTTTGAGACGAGTAAAATTTATCGGAATTTTGGATTTGTCGGAAAACGAAATATTGTGACGAATGGGAGGGCGACACGTGTCACCCCCCCTTATGTTGTCTTGGACGAAATTTAACAAGGACTAAAGGGTCATTTGACCATTGTTAGGAAGACAAGTCTTGCAAATGAATTAGCTTGACATTGTTGACTAAGTCAATGCCACTTGGCTTGATCCATGTGAAACTCATCCGAACCACCCATTTGTTCTAATCTAGACCCTCCAATTATTTATATAAGCTTACTAAGTGCAAGACAAGGCTTAACACTTAGCAAATTTTTCAAGAAAACTTGATGAAAGCATAAGAGGCTCTCGGCCAAGGCTAGGGCTTGAAGGAGAAATTTTGCAATTTTTGTCCAATAATTCCCATACTTTAAACCAAGGTACCTAAGGGTATTGTAAGTGTTTCTCAATAGAAAGATCCCGGAAAAATGGTGTTTTCGTATTAGTCGCAAGGCAAAAACCTAAAGGGTTATTCAACTTTGAAGTTGAAACTTGAAGATGAGTTTTTCATAAGCCCCTAAGGGTGGCTTGGAGTGGATTGGAATGTCAAAAGGACGAGCTAAAGGTGCAGAGGTCGACTTGGACTCTTGGATCTTAGTGGGGCTCCCTAAGGTATAATCTTCGCATTACTTTTGTAATTGAAGACTTCATGGTATGATGAGTTATAAGTGGTCATGTGATATGTGTTATGAAGTTTGATAAGTGTTATGGAATTGGAAGCTCAAAAATCCGAAAATGTCATATTTAGCCATTTGAAATCGAAATCCAATTTGATCGATAAATTGAATTGTCGCATGTTACCTACTAGGAGAATGTAGTAGTTTTAATCAAATGCGACTTGATATCATGTTATGCTACAAATTTGGATTGAAATGGAAATTGGACAACAATGGTATTGATGAACTCAAGGTAGCCGATTGTGGACTTGTAGTCGTATTAGTTTGTTATAAATTTGTATTGGACTACCTTCTATATAATTGTGAGCCAATTGGGGCTGTTTAGTTAGTCATTTGTATTGGACTACCTTCTATATAATTGTGAGCCAATTGGGGCTGTTTAGTTAGTCATTTGTATTGGACTACCTTCTATATTATTGTGAGCCAATTGGGGCTGTTTAGTTAGTCATTTGTATTAGATTACCTTCAATATTGTTGTGAGCCAATTGGGGCTGTTTGGTTATTGTATTTCGACCTTGGAAAAGGTGGCAAAGTTAGTAAAAACAAAGGAGGTGCTGTCCGATTTTCCGTAGAATTTAGAGACTTAACACTTATAATACTCTACGTTTGAAGTAAGGCCTTAATGGACGATTGTGAATATTATAGTTGACATACTACGGGCGGGAATTTGTACTTGACAAGTGGTTTGACCAAGAGGTATGTGGAACTTTTCCTATCTTTTGAGCATGACTAGTTTCACGATATAGTACTGCAGAGACGACAAGATTTTGACAATCTAGTCCATTTGACATCCTTGGCTTATTTTAGGAATGTCCAAGTTGATTGAGTTAGGGAATTAACTCACTTGTTTAAATGTTAAGAATATCTTGGTTTTCAAAGTTAAGAGACTTTAAGAATGTTGAAAGTATTTTGATACTTGTTTTTATGGAAAGTTTAAAGAGTGGTTTACTCTAAGTAATTTAAGTATGTTAAGGGACTTGAAGAGTTTTAAAGTATGCGATACTTGTTTCGTTTTAAACGTATAAGTCCCTTGGATAGGAAATTGTACTTGACTGATGCATAAAGTGAATATAACGACTTTATGGGAGTTGGTTATATTGGCTTTATGGAAAGATAAATGGCTTGATTTATTGAAAGGCAATTTGATTTAAGGCATCAATTGCCTAAGGTTTTAAAGGAAAGAAGTCACTTGATTTAGAAGCCTAAATGTATTTCTAAAAGGTATCGTGACTTGTCTTGAAAAGTAGTTATGACTTGATACTACGGTTATTAGTATCTTGGAAGTTATATATGAAAAGAGTCATTTTAAAAGAATAGAAGTACGTAGTACTTTGGGTTAAATTCCCGGATTTTATAATGACATGTTAGTGCCTTAAGTAAACTAAAATGAGAATGTATATGAATAAGGCTAATAAGAAGTTAGGGGGATTTCTTAACTTGCTTATTTATTGTATGATAAGCGGTAGGGCTTATGTTATGTATGATGGCCATTGAGCTAGGTAAGAGTATAAATGAGGGTAAACCCCAAGACGTTATACCACCCGCCTGTGGTAAGAGTATAAACGGAGGTAAACCCCAAGACGTTATACCACCGCTTTAGTGGATTTGCTACCCATGATGCGAGGAATACCTCATGCGAGTCCTTATGGGCTTATGCGGTGAAATAGTCCCACGCGGGCGGTACACCTATGCGAGGAATACCTCACGCGGTCCACGCGATCTATGCGGTGAAATAATCCCGTGAATAGGATTGCTTAATGATACCGCGGACGGGTGGTCCTCGCTGATCGTGAGCCTCCTACTTTATATTGTAAGTATACTCCTATTTTACTCTCATTGTTAGTAAGGCACGATTAATCGTTAATTGAGTAATCATACATGTCTCTGCTTTATTTTAGACTTATGATTTCATTACGCACTTTCGGGCCACATATTTGGTACATGTTGCATCGACCTCCTTCTGGCCGCGTTCATGCCGCAGTAAAGTACAGTTGCTGATCCTCGCCTTAGGATCACTGCTCACCGTTGAGAAACTCCTTTACTCCCGAGGCTTATCCTCGGTATTGTCGGTTGTTGTACATTCAGGTATGGCGGCCCCGTCCCGCCGAGTTGTTATTCTTAGGTGCAGTAGTCACATTGTGGATTGGGTTGTAAAGAAAAAAAAATGTGCTCTATTTCGGATCGGTATATTTTTACGTAAGGTGGCCTTATCGGCTAGCCTGTTTCTAATCTATGTTTAAGTATTTTCTTTTTGTTGTGTATGTTCCGCTGCTATTCTCTGATGTTTACCAAAAGGGGTGCCCAGGTAGGGCACCAGTCGCGGGCCCGGGGTCGGGTCGTGACAACTTTCTTGTTGATTTGATAAGTAAACATGTTAGGATGCTACGTGTGTTAGTATCTGGTGATGTTTGTGTAAAGGGGTTTCCCTTGTTGTGCTTATGTTGTTTAACGATAAGCTGTTATGTTATTATATCACCTACCCTCGACTTATTATACCGAGGGTCACACCTTGATGCGGTCTATACGGCCTACGCGGTCTATGTGACTATGCGAGCAGCGGTATGCTCCGTGATTGATCATTCCGGTGTTTTATTCCGACGCGGGATGCCCTATGCGGTCCGTGTGACTATGCGGTCTATTGAGACTATGCGGATCGGGGAGTCCGTGAGGGTACCGGGTTAGCTACCCCGTCGCGGTCTATGTGTGACCTATGCGGGCTGCTGGAAGTCCAGGATTAGGCACGCATACTGATACTATGGGCGATTGGCCTTGCTTCGATCATTAGCGGCCTAGAAAAGACCAGTTACAGTGTATCTATTTCACTCTTGTTTATGTTGTGGGCGTAAAACCCATAGTTATAATTGAGTGATTACTTTGAGGGCGTGAGTCCCTGACTTGACATGACTGCTTATTTATTGTGAACTGTAGTTTGGTTATCATACATGTCTCCTGCTTTATATAGACTACTATGATTTCATTTACAATATTTTCGCCACATACTTGGTACTGTTATCGACCTCGCGGGCTGCGCTCATGCGCAGTAGAGGTACACCGCCGTTGATCCTCGCCTTAGGGTCACGGCGTTTGGGAAGCTCCGTTTCTTCCGGAGGCTTATCAGTGGTATAGTCCCCTATCGTTGTAGGTGCTTACATTCAGGGGTATGGCGGGGCCCTGTCCCGCCATTGTTGTCATATCACTCTTAGAGGTTTGTAGTACTGTTGTGGGCAGAATTGTAAAAATGGATGTAACTGTTCTAGTTGATATATATATGCCGCAAGGCAAGTTTTTCTCAGATAACTATTTTTCACTTCACTTTATTCATGTCTTGTTTTATTTTCTGCTGATTACTCTGATGTATGGCTAATTGGGTGCCCGGGGTAAGGCACCAGTCACGGGCCCGGGTTCGGGTCGTGACATGCATAAGCCTACATGCGGGCAATGTCTATGCCCGGCTGAAGAGCTACTCCTGTACAACCCTCTGTTAGATAATCATCAAGTCCCGTGATATATCGTGCACTCTATCCTCCATGTCTGTCACTAGAGTGGGGGCATACCGAGCTAATGAGTCGAACTCTATGTTGTACTCCTGAACCATCCGCCCATTCTGTCTCAACATCATAAAACTATCCACTCGGGTTCTCCTCATCTGTGGAGGCAGGAAGTGGTTAAGAAACGCCTCCGAGAACTCGTCCCAACCAGCTGGAAATGCATGCTCTCCCCGGGATAGTTCCCATGAATCAAACCAGTTGACTACAATATCCCACAGCCGATAAAAACCCAGTACTATTGATTCGTCCTCTGAGGCCTTAATCACTCTCATGATTTGCTGCAGCTGTCGAATAAACTCCTGAGGATCATCCTCAGCTCTCGATCCATAAAACTCTGGTGGACTGCAACTCAAGAAGTCCCGAAGCCTCAAACTATCGGTTCTGGGGTGCACCACCGGTACTACCGGCTCCCGTCTGTCCTCATGCCTCGCCACAATCCTAGCTAGTAACTGGGCCATCTCTTTGTAACCCATATCCTCGGCTCCTGGTCGTGGAACTGGAGGCTCAGATATCATGGCCTCGATGAATCTGCCGCTGGCGCTTAAACTCTGCTGGAAATTTGGCGGCGTCGCAGAACTCGCCGTATGAAGCACTACCTCAGGTAATGACTGGGCTTGTGCCCTCGCAACCCTTTGTGTTCTACTCGCAGCTCCCTCTGCTGTCTTGCCCTTCTGGGCCATGGTTGCCTTGCGTAGAGGCAAACTGGTACATAAGAATACGTCAGAGGGAGTCCAACTTATAACACAACTCTATCGCATGATCTCAGAGTGAGAAGAATGGAAACCAATCCTAAATATCCTGCAGCTTCCTGATTATAGGTGTGGTGCACAACACACCGATAATCAAGACTCTACTAGATACGGTCTGTGGACACTTTCCGAGGACTAACTGCTCTGATACCACTTTTGTCACGACCCGACCTCGGGCCCGCAACTGGTGTCTTACCCCGGGCACCCTAGTGATAATACATCAGAGAAAATCAACAGAATAAAACTCATAGACATGGAACAATATAAAAGAAGAAACAGGCTAACCAATAAGGTCACCTTTCTGCATATATATACCAAAACCTGAACAGTTACATCTTTTACAAACCCAACTCATAATAGGACTACAGACCTCTAAGAGTTTGATATAACAACTATGACGGGACAGGGCCCCGCCATACTCCTGAATGTACAAGTACATACAATGACAGGGAACCATACCAAAAGATAAGCCTCCGGAGAAACAGAGCTTCCCAAATACGCAGAACCGTGATCCTATGAGCGAGGATCAACAACCGGTGTACCTCTACCTGCGGCATGAACGCAGCCCCCCGAAGGAGGTCAGTACAATAGGTACCAAGTATGTGAAATCAGCGTAATGAAATCACATTTCATCTTTTTAAAAGATCATTTCACAATATATAAGCAGTCATGTCAAGTCAGGGACGCATGCCCTCAAAATCATTACTCACATATAACCATGGGTCTCACGCCCACAATATCAATCATGCCCGTAGAATTCCTTCTTCACTGCCGGTAGTCCATTATGTAAAACAACACCCATATGTGTACCTGAACACTAGATCCTGCCTGCGTCATAAAACGATCGGCCGGGATATGTTATATGTGATTTCATCGAGTCCCTTGATAGGCCGAGACACGTTATACATCATCGAGTCCCTTGATGGACCGAGATACGTTATAGTCAGCTCATCGAGTCCCTCACTAAAGGGCCGAGATACGTTATACATACAGTCATGATGGTTATATGGATCGAGTCCCAGAATGGGCCGGGATACGTTATATGGACAAGCACCTATGATTTTGAGATGACTCTCTCACTTTTTATAAGGTACAGTGGTACAGTGATACAAGGTACAGTTGGCTGTATTTTATATGGCACGGTTGGATCTGATAGTTGATTTTTGTCATGACCCGACCCGGGCCCGCGACTGGTGCCCTACCTGGGCACCCTTACAGGTATACATCAGAGATAATCAACGGAACATACATAAACTTAACAGGAAATAAATAACAGGCTAGCCGATAAGGCCACCTTCCAAAAATATACACGTAACCCAAAAAGCAGTTACCTTCTTTTTGTTTTCTCTACACAACCCAATCCACAAGATATGACTACAGACCTCTAAGATTTTGGACAAATACTATGATGGGACAAGGCCCCGCCGTACCCCTGAATATACCTAGCCATAATGACAAGCTCCGGAACATTGGAGCAATCTCAAAATGCTGAACCAGGATCCTAAGCTCGCGGATCCACAATAATACCTAAACTGCGGACATTTAACGCAGACTTCGAGGGGTCCGCACAGTACCGAATATGGAACGGAAATAAGGTACAGTAAACAGATCATAACTGTATAAAAGAATGACAGGGGCAAGTATAAAAAAGGGTACATACCAGATCCTACCGTGTCATTACCATCTCGTGAACTTAATCGTACCTTATTATCTTTTCCCATTTTTCAATAAAAGTTATAGTCACGTTCTTACGTACATACTTAGGAAAAATCGTCAAGTTCATTACCATATAACTTACTTACCTTGCATAACATAAACCGGCCCTTTATGGAGGGACGCCTATACCGCCTACCAACTGGGACGCGCGATAAAGTCACATAGTCTGCCCATAAAGGTATACTGCCTGGCCCAATCCTGGGATGCGGTAAGGTCACATAGTCTGCCCATAAAGGTATACTGTCCGGCCCAATCCTGGGACGCGGTAAGGTCACATAGTCTGCCCATAAAGGTATACTGCTCGGCCCAATCCTGGACGCGATAAAGTCACATAAGTCTTCCCATAAAGGTATACTGCCGGCCCAATCTGGGACGCGATAAAGTCACATAAGTCTACCCATAAAGGTATACTGCCCGGCCCAATCTGGGACGCGATAAAGTCACATAAGTCTGCCCATAAAGGTATACTGCATAAAAATAGGAAGCTTATGACCAACTTAGGGCCACCTACCCATAGTATCATTTGGCAATCCTACTCCTGGGACTATTTCAGCAACATAGGTCATGTGGACCCGCAATGAGGTCATCCGCCTCGCATGGGACTATTTCACCCGCATAGGTCCTGTGGACCCGCAATGAGGTCATCCGCCTTGCATGGGACTATTTCACCCGCATAGGACTATTTCACCCGTATGGGCCCAGTGGGCCCGCAATGAGTACAAACGTCGCACTCGCATCATGGGTAGTAAATCCATGGAATAAGTAGTAACCCGGGGGTTTACCCCGCAAGAATAACATAACTTAGCTCAATCGGCTATCATACATAACATAAGCACTACCGGCTTATCATACATAACATAAGCACTACCGGCTTATCATACTGTTATACCCCGTATTTCCCGAGTATGTACGTAAGGACGTACGTAGAAAATTTGAAACTTTGAATTAGACTTGGCCGAATTAACTTTGTTCACAACACCCGGTTAGAGTCGTTTTTCGACGAAACGTTTCCACAGCTTTCGTAGGGAAAATTCCGGCTATGCCATTTTTATTTTTTGCGGATTTTTCCGAGAGACGAAACATTTTGGACCAACAAGAGGGCGACACTTGTCACCCTCTCATTGGTTATGCTTGGGCGGTAAAGGGGTGGCCGAAAGTGTGGTTAAAGTGGTCAAGGGTTGGTAGGATATTTTGTGTGTAGTTGGTTAGGGTGCACTTGGCAAGATCTTGGCCCTACACTTGCTATGCACTTGGCATGATCTTGGCCATTGGTTAGCCATGGCTTGACCTATAAATACCCCTCTCATTTGATGAATTTCTTCATCCAAAAAATGTGCTTAGTCTTGAAATCTCTTCCCCCTCCCTCTATAGTTCTCGTCCCCCTCCCTCTTGTGAGGCTTTTTAGCCGAGAGTTCCCCCCCCCCCCTTGGCCGAGAGTACCCCCCTAGTGGGGTAGGCCGAGGGGTATACACACCCCCCTAGCCTAGTTGTTTTCGTATAATACCCTCCTCTTGGTAGAAATACTCTCAAAAGTATTGTTACTATACCCAAATTACCTTAGCCGTATACCTTGTTGTATTCTAAGGTTATACTTATACTGAAAAGCCCAAATACTATTATACTTCCCTTCACACAAAACCGAAACCCTAAGGAAAATCTCCATGGTTAGTTGGAGTAATAAGTAGAAGTTGGTTAGAACTTTTAAGGGTTGTTTGAGCGGCCTGAGCGCACGAGTAGAGCTAAACCTTGCTCGGGATCAACATTTAAACTCGGATAATTATGGGCTTATCGAGGTAAATATCTTGTCCTCTATTGTAATTGGAAATTACATGTTGTTAGAATATATAGTTGGAGTATACTATATAGAATCAACGTAGTCTGCCGGCAATGTCTTTTGACTTAAGCTGAATAATAAGAAACCTTTTCGAAAGAAGAGTCAATCGCTTTTTACATAGATCAGATTCAGAGACTTGTGTAGCTTTTCGTGGGGTAGAATTGTGCACGTCCGGATTAACGTATAACCCCGGTTGGCTTGGTAGCCGCCCCGATAGAGGAGAGATTTACGCTGTCATGCGGGGAGGTGTCGCGAATTTTCGTAGAATGTTCTACGGGCGGATCTAAATGTTAATAAGCGCCTTGTGGCCTTATAGGTTGAAGTACTACGTGTGGCGCGATCTACTTGGCTTGAAGGAGTAGCCGACAGTTGGAAGTACTTGGAGCGTTTTGCTATTAGTCGATACTCGTCGCGAGGTATGTGAACCTCTTCCTTTCTCTTCTAGCATGATATGTGTGAACTATGTAGTACGGTAGACGTACATGTGCTAAATGTATTTGATTGGTTTAAAACATAAAGTGTTATAACGGCTTTATGGGAAGTTGGTTATAACAGCTTTATGTTGGTAAGAAAATACTTGTGGTTTTTAAAAGGTAACTGATTTGAACTATAACTGGCTTGTTATGTGTTAATAAAGAACTTGAAGTATTTCAAAAGATTTTTGAATCATTTTGAAAGAAGAGGTAATACTTGATTTTTTTTAGAAAACTTAAGAGTTATACTAGCTTTATGGAAAGTTAGGTATAACGGCTTAAGAATGTTTTACTGATTTTGGAAATCAGAATGTGTATCGACAAACCACTGCAGCGTTAATAAAAGGAAATGTTTTTAATAATTAAGTATTATTAAAACCAGTAGAAACTTCCATCTGCATAGAAGCTAAGATGAGACAAAATGATATTTCTTAGATCATGGTCTGTAATAAGATTGTTATAAACAAGAATATCCTACTCACTTATAAGGCTTATGTTTCTCAGTTGTTTAAAGGAGAATTATATTCTTAAATGAATAAGACTATGAACTACTAAACCTTTCTCAAATGAGAAACTTGAATACGGGAAATTAGGCAAACTTGAACATTGGAAAAGAATGTTGCTACTTGATTTTACAAAGAGAAGTAATTGATTTACTTTAAAAGATAATCACTCTATTTTCATATACTACGGGTATTGTGTGGTTTTGTGAAGTAACGATCTTTTAAAGATTTAATGTATGAAGTACTTTGGGGATAGGTACCAACTTGTTAGTAGAAAGTACCTTGTGTGAATAACTTGATTGTATTGGTTTGTGATAGCCTTGTAATACTCTCTTGTTGATTTGATAAGTAAGCATGTTAGGATGCTACGTGTGTTAGTATCTTGTGATTATTATGTAAGTGGTCACTCTTGTTGTGCTTACGTTGTCAAACGTTAAGCCGTTGTCTTGTTATTGTATCACATACCCTCGACTTATTATACCGGGCTTGCCACCCTTGATGCGTCTATACGGCCTATGCACCTCGTGACTACGCGGAGCGGAGCTCCAGGATTGACATTCCGGTGTTTAGCCCGACGCGGGATTCCTATGCGGTCCGCTGAGACTATGCGGTCTTTTGAGACTATGCGGGCTGCGGAGCCTAGCGGATACCGAGGGTTAGCCGCCCGACGCGGGTATACCTCAGCGGTTGCAGGACCATGATTCGAGGAATACCTCATGCGGGTCCGCGTGTGACCTATGCGAGTCAGCGGAGTTCCGGGGATAGACGCGCACAATGATATTGCGCGAGTGGCCGCCTTCGACATGCGGTGCGCCAGAAAGACCTCGTGATATAATTTATGGCATTTTTGGTATCGCTGGTCTTAGTAGTCGGCTATGCCTTCGCATTTACCCCGTATGGTTCTATTGTGATGGCTTGAGGCGTGAGTCCCCGACTTGACATGATCACGATTTATTGTGAATCGTAGTTTGGTTATCATACATGTCTCCCGCTTTATTTAGACTACTATGATTTCATTTACGATGTATTTTCGCCACATACTGGTACTGTTGTCTTGACCTCCTTCGGGGGGCTGCGTTCATGCCGCAGGTTGAGGTACACCAGTTGTTGATCCTCGCTCTTAGGGTCACATTTCAGCGTTTGGGAAAGCTCCGCTTCTCCGGAGGCTTATCTTGGTATAGTCCCCTGTTGTAGGTGCTACATTCGTGGGTATGGCGGCCCCGCCCCGTCGTTGTTATCATATCTTTCGTAGAGGTGCAGTAATCTGCAAGGCGTGGTTTGTAAAAAGGATTAAACTGTTCATTTGTAAGAGTTGTTATTTATATTTATGCCGAAAGGCAAGTTTTTCTCAGATTACTGTTTCGTACCTTATTGGTTTCGTGTATGTGTTTTATGTTCCGCTGATTACTCTGATGTTGTATCACTAGGGTGCCCGGTAGGCACGATCACGCCCGAGTTCGGTCGTGACAAAAGTGGTATCGAGCGCTTAATCCTCGGAAAGTGTCTACGCATCGTATCCAAGAAGTCTTGATTATCGGTGTGTTGTGCACCACACCAATAATCGTGAGGCTATAGGATATTTAGGATTGGTTTCTATTTCTTCTCACTCTGAGATCGTGCCTTAGAGTCGTGTTGTAAGTTGGACCTCTAACGATTTCTTTCCCTCATCATATGCCTCGCAGGGCAACCCGGCCCAGGAGGGCAAGGCAGCCGAGGGAGATGCGAGTAGAGTACAGAGGGTTACGTGGGCACAGGCCCAATTATCACCTTGGGTGGTGCTTCATTCGGGGAGTTCTGCGACGTCACTAGCCCCAGTAGAGTTTAGCACGGCGGCAGCAGTTCCTATTGCGGCCATGATATTTGAACCTTCAGTTCCACGACCGGGAACAGAGAATATAGATTTCAAGGAGGCGACCACATTACTACTATGGATTTGACTACCAGAGAGTATACCGATGTACCGCGAGTCTTGATGAATATCAACGAGAAGGTTGTGCAAGAGTAAGTTCTTCAGTTAGGCTTGAGCATGTCCTGTGTAAGGGCTTATGCACAGCAGGCCGAGAAACGTAGAGATCGACGGGTTAACCAAGGACAGCAGAAGAGGGCCAGAGTAGCAAGGTCCTTTGGTAACTTGCGAGGCGAGTCGCCTCACCAGCAGATTAGATTATGCGCATCCACCAAGTGCGAAAGGTCCTCCGCGGATCGGGGCGTTCGGTATGCAGGAGTTGGTCGAGCTCGAGCTTCCGCTCACACGAAGGTTCCGGCCATCCGATTCGCTTTTTCTCGGTGTTCACGATGGCGGCGCCATCTCGAGAATGTCGTCTTTTAGTTGGTACTTGTTGTACCTATGACCGTCAGGGTCTGATGTCGAAAGAGTGTCCTTGCGGGAGGACTTAGCCTTCAGGATCGGTGGGTAGTTTGTCATCTTCCTTAGCTATGCGCCCTACGGGGCAGGTTTGATTAGAACGACTAAGGGGAGTGAAGCGGTAGATTCAGGTATATCTTTAACCCTCTAGAGCTTTGTATACGTGATAAGGTGAGTATACCTTAAGTGTTATGTTCAGATACCATGAGTTTTTTTTGTGATTAGAAATCTCGGTTAGTTAACCAAGGAAGATTTGGAGGATAGAGAAGGTGTGAGCCTTAGAGTTTTATACGTAGAGACCTTAGAGGTAAGGCCATCTCAAGTAAAAGACGTATGTTTATGTTTGACCCTTATAGGAGTGCATAGTACACGTGAGCTATGTTTACGGGATAAGTCCCTGAGTAGTGTGGAATGAAAGAGGGTAGTTGAGCTAAGAAGACCGCTAGGTTTTCGTAACGTGATTAGTGAGAGTTTCCTTCGGAGAGCTAGCGTTTAGCGCATTGCCGGGTCGGGTTGAGGCCACGTTGCGGGTCAACCCGCGGCATGTTTGGTGGTGGGGTCAGTTCGTGGTGGTCCCGCCTTGTGGTAGGGTCACGAGGGTGTTAGGCCCAGGTTTAGTTAACCAGCGTACGAGTTCGTGGACGATTCGACCGATGGTCGGGCCGGCGAGGTCACCGCCTTGTCTTCTAGCAAAGACCGCTTACTCTACAGAGGTTATGCGAGATGATATATCGTAAAGGTTGTAAGGCTGCACGAGGTGCCTACCTTCACCTTATGGCGCAGTGGAGCCAGTGGTACGATCGCTTTTGGTTTCGAAGTTTTACCAAGCAGGTTAAGAACTCGTGGGTCTCGACCGCATTCGCCTGCCGGTGTGTGTATTTCAGAGGTAGTGGTGGGGATTGTTGTCTCCTGTGGAGGGAGTGTTTAAGCTACCATTTCAGTTTTCGAATGTCGCCTTATGAGGCTTTGTAGGGGCGGAAGTGTAAGTTGCCGGTCGATTGGTTCGATGTTGGCAAGATTCAGATAGTTGGTTCAAGCTTGTTCCAGCAGACTGTGGATAGGGTAAAGCTTGTCTAGAAGAGGTTCTGGCAGCTCAGAGAAATCGTGCGGATAATCGGCGACGACGCTTAGAGTTCAGGTTGACGGTCGGTCTTCTTGAAGGTACCACCCCGGTTTGGGTGTGACGAGTTTTGGAAAACAGAGGGAACTTAGCCCGAGTTACTTTGGGCCCTTTTGAGTTCATGTGAAGAATAGGCCAGGTTGCCTATATGTTAGCATTTGTCGTCCGACTTAGGAGGCAGTACGTCCGGTCTTTCGTATTGATATGATCAGGAAAGTATCGGAGATCCATCCAGAGTGTTCCCAGTTAATAATGACCACGTTAGAGATAGTAACCCCGAGTTTTGGAAACTGAAGCAGTATCAGAAATGTGGTAAGAGTTCGAGTATACGACAGCCTCAGGGATCGCATGCAGCCCGGTACCATTTGTTGGGTCGCCGGAGTGACACTAGAACCTCGCGGCAAAGTGACAAAAGTGGTATGCTTTATGATGTTAGAGGTGTTTCCTCGTGGACTTGGATATAAGTATTTTGCGCAGTTGTTTCGGTGGCCATGTGTGGCAGGATTGTTCTCGTAAGTATAGTAGTGAAGACTATACTGGCGCACGTTTGTTTCGAGACTTAGAAGGAACATTCGGGACGAATGTTTCTAAGGAGGGGAGAATGTTATACCCCGTATTTCCCGAGTATGTACATAAGGACGTACGTAGAAAATTTGAAACTTTGAATTAGGCTTGGCCGAATTAACTTTGTTCACAACACCCGGTTAGAGTCGTTTTTCGACGAAACGTTTCCACAGCTTTCGTAGGGAAAATTCCGGCTATGCCATTTTTATTTTTTGCGGATTTTTCCGAGAGACGAAACATTTTGGACCAACAAGAGGGCGACACTTGTCACCCTCTCATTGGTTAGGCTTGGGCGGTAAAGGGGTGGCCGAAAGTGTGGTTAAAGTGGTCAAGGGTTGGTAGGATATTTTGTGTGTAGTTGGTTAGGGTGCACTTGGCAAGATCTTGGCCCTACACTTGCTATGCACTTGGCATGATCTTGGCCATTGGTTAGCCATGGCTTGACCTATAAATACCCCTCTCCTTTGATGAATTTCTTCATCCAAAAAATGTGCTTAGTCTTGAAATCTCTTCCCCCTCCCTCTATAGTTCTCGTCCTCCCCTTGAGGCTTTTTAGCCGAGAGTTCCCCTTGGCCGAGTACCCCTAGTGGTAGGCCAGGGTATACACCCCCTAGCCTAGTTGTTTTCGTATAATACCCTCCTCTTGGTAGAAAGTACTCAAAAGTATTCATTATACCCAAATTACCTTAGCCGTATACCTTGTTGTATTCTAAGGTTATACTTATACGAAAAGCCCAGAAATACTATTATACTTCCCTTCTGTCACAAAACCGAAACCCTAAGGAAAATCTCCATGGTTAGTTGGAGTAATAAGTAGAAGTTGGTTAGAACTTTTAAGGGTTGTTTGGAGCGGGTCGGAGCGCACGGAGTAGGAGCTAACTTGCTCAGGATCGACATTTAAACTCGGATAATTATGGGCTTATCGAGGTAAATATCTTGTCCCTCTATTGTAATTGGAAATTACATGTTGTTAGAATATATAGTTGGAGTATACTATATATAGAACTGAACGTAGTCTGTCGGCAATGTCTTTTGACTTAAGCCTGAATAATAAGAAACCTTTTCGAAAGAAGAGTACTGAACTGTTTTTACATAGGACTGTATTACAGTAGACTTGTGTAGCTTTTCTGTGGGGTAGAATTGTGCACGTCCGGATTAAACGTATAACCCCCCCCCCCTGGTTGGCTTGGTAGCCGGCCCCGATAGAGGAGGAGATTTACGCTGTTGCGGGGGGGGAGGTGCTGCCGAATTTTCTGTAGAATGTTCTACGAAGGGATCTAAATGTTAATAAGCGCCTTGTGGCCTTATAGGTTGAAGTACTACGTGTGGCGCGATCTACTTGGCTTAAAGGAGTAGCCGACAGTTGGAAGTACTTGGAGCGTTTTGCTATTAGTCGATACTCGTCGCGAGGTATGTGAACCTCTTCCTATCTCTTCTAGCATGATATGTGTGAACTATGTAGTACGGTAGACGTACATGTGCTAAATGTATTTGATTGGTTTAAAACATAAAGTGTTATAACGTCTTTATGGGAAGTTGGTTATAACAGCTTTATGTTGGTAAGAAAATACTCGTGGTTTTTAAAAGGTAACTGATTTGAACTATAACTGGCTTGTTATGTGTTAATAAAGAACTTGAAGTATTTCAAAAGATTTTTGAATCATTTTGAAAGAAGAGGTAATACTTGATTTTTTTTAGAAAACTTAAAGAGTTATACTAGCTTTATGGAAAGTTAGGTATAACGGCTTAAGAATGTTTTACTGATTTTGGAAATCAGAATGTGTATCGACAAACCACTGCAGCGTTAATAAAAGGAAATGTTTTTAATAATTAAGTATTATTAAAACCAGTAGAAACTTCCATCTGCATAGAAGCTAAGATGAGACAAAATGATATTTCCTAGATCATGGCTGCTGTAATAAGATTGTTATAAACAAGAATATCCTACTCACTTATAAGGCTTATGTTTCTCAGATTGTTTAAAGGAGAATTATATTCTTAAATGAATAAGACTATGAACTACGAAACCTTTCTAAAATGAGAAACTTGAACATGGGAAATTAGGCAAACTTGAACATTGGAAAAGAATGTTGCTACTTGATTTTACAAAGAGAAGTAATTGATTTACTTTAAAAAGATAATCACTCTATTTTCATATACTACGGGTATTGTGTGGTTTTTGTGAAGTAACGTATCTTTTAAAGATTTAATGTATGAAGTACTTTGGGGATAGGTACCCGAACATGTTAGTAGAAAGTACCTTGTGTGAATAACTTGATTGTATTGGTTTGTGATAGCCTTGTAATACTTTCTTGTTGATTTGATAAGTAAGCATGTTAGGATGCTACGTGTGTTAGTATCTTGTGATTATTATGTAAGGGGGTCACTCTTGTTGTGCTTACGTTGTCAAACGTTAAGCCCGTTATCTTGTTATTGTATCACATACCCTCGACTTATTATACCGAGGGCTTGCCACCCTTGACGCGGGTCTATACGGCCTATGCAGCTTCGTGACTACGCGGAGCGCGGAGCTCCGGATTGATCATTCCGGTGTTTAGCACGCGGGATTCCGTATGCGGTCTGTTGAGACTATGCGGTCTTTTGAGACTATGCGGTCTGCTGGAGCCTAGGCGGATACCGAGGGTTAGCCGCCGACGCGGTATACCTCAGTGATGCAGGACCATGATTCGAGGAATACCTACGCGGGTCTGTGTGACCTATGCGGAGCTGCGGGAGTTCCAGGGATAGACGCGCACAATGATATTGCGGGTGAGTGGCCAGCTTCGATCATGTGGTGCGGTCTAGAAAGACCTCGTGATATAATTTATGGCATTTTTGGTACTGTGGGTCTTAGTAGTCGGCTATGCCTTCGTACTTACCCCGTATGGTTCTATTGTGATGGCTTGAGGGCGTGAGTCCCTGACTTGACATGACTGCTGATTTATTGTGAACTGTAGTTTGGTTATCATACATGTCTCCTGCTTTATTTAGACTACTATGATTTCATTTACAGTATGTATTTTCAGTTTCACATACTTGGTACCTGTTGTACTGACCTCCTTCGGGGGGCTGCGTTCATGCCGCAGGTTGAGGTACACCAGTTGTTGATCCTCGCTCTTAGGGTCACATTTCAGCGTTTGGGAAAGCTCCGCTTCTCCGGAGGCTTATCTTGGTATAGTCCCCTGTTGTTGTAGGTGCTTACATTCAGGGGTATGACGGCCCCGCCCCGCCGTCGTTGTTATCATATCTTCGTAGAGGTGCAGAGTAATCTTGTTGTGGGCAGGGTTTGTAAAAAGGATTAAACTGTTCATTTGTAAGAGTTGTTATTTATATTTATGCCGAAAGGCAAGTTTTTCTCAGATTACTGTTTCGTACCTTATTGGTTTCGTGTATGTGTTTTATGTTCCGCTGATTACTCTGATGTTGTATCACTAGGGTGCCCGGGGTAAGGCACCAGTCACGGGCCCGGGTTCGTGTCGTGACACATACATAACATAAGCACTACCGGTCTATCATACATAACATAAGCACTACCCGCTTATCATACATAACATAAGCACTACCGGCTTATCATACATAACATAAGCAAGTTAAGAAATCCCCTAACCTCTTATTAACTTTATTTATATACACTCTCATTTTAGTTTACTTAAGGCACTAACATGTCATTATAAAATCCGGAAATTTAACCCAAAGTACTACGTACTTTCGTTCCTTTAAAAGAACCCTTTTTATATTAAAACCCCAAGATACTAACACCCGTAGTATCAAGGCATGTCTACATTTCAAACAAGTCACTACATTTTTAGAAATACATTTCTAGGCTTCTAAATCAAGTGACCCTTACTTTAAAACGTTAAGCAATTGGTACCTTTAAATCAAATTGCCCTTCTTTATTTCAAGTCCTTTCTTTGTTTACATCTGTCACGACCCGAACCCGGGCCCGTGACTGGTGCCTTACCCCGGGAACCCTAGTGATACAACATCAGAGTAATCAGTGGAACATAAAACAAGACATGAAAATATTATGAAGTAAGAAACAGTAATCGGAGAAAACTTGCCTTACGGCATATATATAAATCAATTTTAAAACCGAACAGTTACATCCCATTACAACTCTGCCCACAACAGTACTACAGACCTCTAAGAATGATACGACAACAATGGCGGGACAGGGCCCCGCCATACCCCTGAATGTAAATACCTACAACGACAGGGGACTATACCACTGATAAGCCTCCGGAGAAACGGAGCTTCCCATACGCTGAA
The DNA here is from genome assembly GCA_029844215.1 of Przewalskia tangutica. NCBI lineage: Eukaryota > Viridiplantae > Streptophyta > Magnoliopsida > Solanales > Solanaceae > Przewalskia > Przewalskia tangutica. The sequence goes on from CM056726.1 coordinate 61,105,866, forward strand.
CTGTGACCCCGAGAACTAGGATCAACGACTGGTGTACCTCAACCTGCGGCATGAACGCAGCCCCCCGAAGGAGGTCAGTACAACAGGTACCAAGTATGTGAAACTGAAAATACTGTAAATGAAATCATAATAGTCTATAAAGCAGGAGACATGTATGATAACCAAACTACAGTTTACAATTAAATAAGCAGTCATGTCAAGTCAGGGACTCACGCCCTCAAAGTCATCACTCAAATATAACTATGGGTCTCAAGCCCATAACATCAATCATGCCCGTGGAATACCTTCCTCACTGCCGGCAGTTTATGATATAAAAGCACCAAGAAATACACATGAACACCAGGTCCCACCTGTGTCCTAATAAAACAGTACAGGGTAAGTACGAAGGCATAACCGACTACTAACACCCACAGTACTAACAGGGTCATAAACTGTATCATGATATCTGTCTAGACCGTCACATGATCAAAGCTGGTCACTCGCCCGCAGTATCAGATGTGCGCGTCTAGCCCTGGAACTCTCCGCAGCTCCGCATAGGCCAACCTCATAGGCCCGCATGAGGTATTCCTCGCATCGAGGGTAGCTACTCCCCGGCATCGTCCTGGACTCGCAGTCCGCATGGCCACGAAGACCGCATGACCACAAGGGCCGCAAACTAACCTGGAACTCCCGTAGTTCCGCATGGATCCCCTGGACCCGCATGAGGTATTCTCGAATCATGGTCCTGCATCACCGAGTCTACCCGCGTCGGAGGCGACTTAACCTCCGGAAACAAGTCAAGGTGAGTGGTACAATACCAACATAACGGCTGAGAGTCAAACAACTTTAAGCGCAGTCGAGGGGAAACCCCTTTACACTAACATCACAAGATACTATCACACGTAGCATCTTAGCATGTTAACTTAACAAATCAACAAGAAAGTATTACAAGGCAATCACAAACCAGCATAATCAAGTTATATACACAAGGTACTTTCTACTATATGATTAACAAGATCGGGTTTTTATCCCCAAAGTACTTCATACATTAACTCTTTAAAAGATACGTTACTTTCTCAAAACCACACAATACCCGTAGTATATGAAAATAGAGTGATTATCTTTTGAAGTAAATCAAAACACTTACCCTTGTAAAATCAAGTAACAACATTATTTTCCAAACGTCCAAGTTTGCCTAATTTCAAATGTTCACGTTTCTTATTTTAGAAAGGTTTCGTAGTTCATAGTCTTATTCATTTAAGAATATAATTCTCTTTTAAACCATCTGAGAAACATAAGCCTTATATGTGAGTAGGATATTCTTGTTTATAACAATCTTGTTACAGCAGCCATGATCTAGGAAATATCATTTTGTCTCATCTTAGCTTCTATGCAGATGGAAGTTTCTACTGGTTTTAATAATACTTAATCTGTCAAAACATTTCCTTTTATTAACGCTGCAGTGGTTTGTCGATACACATTCGATTTCGAACTCAAGAAACATTCTTAAGCCGTTATACCTAACTTCCCATAAAGCTGGTATAACTCTTAAGTTTTCAAAAACTAAGTATTACTCTTCTTTCAAAATGATTCAAAAATCTTTTGAAATACTTCAAGTTCTTTATTATCACATAACCAGCAAGTTATAGTTCAAATCAGTTACCTTTTAAAAACCATAAGTATTTTCTTACATACATAAAGCTGTTATAACCAACTTCCCATAAAGTCGTTATAACACTTTATGTTTTAGACCAATCAAATACATTTAACATACGACGCTCACCGTACTACATAGTTACACACATATCATGCTAGAAGAGATAGGAAGAGGTTCACATACCTCGCGACGATTATCGACTAATAGCAAAACGCTCCAAGTACCTCAAACCGCCGGCTACTCCAGAAGCCACGTAGATCGCGCCACGCATAGTACTGCCACCGATGAGGCCACAAGCGCTTTATTAACATTTAGGTCTCTTCGTAGAACATTCTACGTAAAATTCGAAGACTCCCCCAACAGCGTAAATCTCCTCCTCTATCTGGCCGGCTACCAAGCCAACCGGGGGTTATACGCCTAATCCGACGTGCACAATTCTACCTCACGAAAAAGCTACACAAGTCTCTGTAATACCCCTATGTAATTACAGCTCGATTTCTTTCAAAAAGGTTTCTTATTATTCAGCTTAAGTCATAAGACATTGCCGATAACTACGTTCATTTCTATATAGTATACTTCAACTATATATTCTAACAACATGTAATTTCCAATTACAATAGGACAAGATAATTACCTCGATAAGCCCATAATTATCCAAGTATAAAGTCGATCCTGGGCAACGTTTAGCTCCAACCCGCTCCAAACCACCCTTAGAAGTTCTAACCAACTTCTACTTAATACTCCAACTAACTATGGAGATTTTCCTTAGGGTTTCGGTTTTGTAGATGGGAAGTATAATAGTATTTCTGGCTTTTCAGATAAGTATAACCTTGGAATACTACAAGGTATAAGGGCCAAGGTATTTTGGGTATAGTAACAATACTTTTGAGAGTATTTCTACCAAGGTGGGGTGTATTTATACGAGACAACACCACAAGTGGAGATACCTCGGCCTACCCCACTGGGGGTACTCGGCCAAGGGAAGGAGCTCTCGGCCACAAGGCCTCACAAAGGGGGGGAGAGGGGGTGTTGGACGAAACACCACACAAGGGGAGGGAGGAATTTTAGACTTAGGAAATATAGGAATGGATGAAGAAGTCTTCAAACTTAGGGGGGTATTTATAGGACAAGCCAAGGCCAACCAATGGCCAAGATCATGCCAAGTGCATAGCAAGTGTAAGGCCAAGATTGGGACAAGTGTGTGTGGGTCCCACTTTATCAATCAACACACAAAATATCCTACCAACTACACTCTCCAATTCGGCTCATTACCGCCCCATAGGTCCACCAATGAGAGGGTGCCAAGTGGCGCCCTCTTGTTGGTCCAACACGTTTCGTCTCTCGGAAAAATCCGCAAAAAAATAAAAATGACATAGCCGGAATTTTCCCTTCGCAAGTTATGTAAAACGTTTCGTCTAAAAACGACTCTAACCGGGTGTTGTGCACAAAATAAAATCGGCCAAGCCACTTTAAAAGCCCAAACTTTTCTACGTACGTCCCTACGTACATACTCTGGAAAATACGGGGTATAACAACATCACTGGAGAAAACCATTCTTTTAACCTTCCATAAAGTTGTTATAACCAACTTCCCATAAAGTCGTTATAACTCTTTATGTCTTAGACAAATTCATTATTTTTATAACCAAGAGACTTATACTTTCAAATCAAGATACATAGCTTTCAAAATAATTCAAGTCTCTTAACTTTTAAGAAATCAAGTTTCTTAACTTAGAATATCAAGTCTCTTTAACTTAGAGTATCAAGAAATCAATACTTTCCAAATCAAGTGTTCTATACTTTTAAATCAAGTCATTTCTTCCTTTAAGAATCAAGTCTCATAACTTGAAAAATAAGGTCTATTAACCTTTTAAGAATTCAAGGTTCATAGTCTTTAAAACTTCATAACGTAAACTCTTTAAATTAAGTAACATATACTTTTATGCGTTGTGAATAGGTTATACTTGTTTATAACGATCTTATTAAAGCAGCCATGATCTAGAAAATGTAATACAATTTTGTCTTATCTTAGCTTCTATGCAGATGGAGAATTCTACTCATTTTAATTTAATTGATTGCCGATACATTTTCTTTTATTAACGCTGCAATGGCTTGTTTGATACTTATTCTCATTCGTGCAATAACTTAGCAAGTCAAATTGACTCCAAATACTTCCTAACGACTCTTACCAACATCCCCCAAAAGACTTGGTAAGAACTTAGGATAACTTAGATGTAACCTTTACATAGAGTAAATCAACATACATACCTCTTAACTTCTAAGAGTAGAAGGAATCATGAAATAGCACCACATGTATATTCCATACATAGAATCATGTCAAAAGAAGGAAGAGGTTCACATACCTCTCGACGATTATCGACAAGTAGCAAAATGCTCCAAAGTACTTTAACCTTGATAGCTATTCCATCATTTAAGTAGAATATGCTATACGTAGTACTTCAACCTATAATAGCCATAATACGTCCATTAACCTCTAGCTTCAAACGTAGAATATTATAAGTGTAAAGTCACCAAATTCTACGGAAAATCGGACAACACTTCCTTTGTTTCTACGTACTTTTCCACCTTTTTCAAGGCCCAAAAATCAATAACCAAACGCCACATTTAAGACCCAACAATTCATAAAATACAAAGGGGATTACACGCCTAATAGGACGTGTAAAATTATGCCCCACAAACAATATAAAACTGTCCAATAATTCCAAGCCATATCCGGCTACAATGTCACAACAATTATCAATTTCCTTTCAATTCCTTTTTCAATCCAAGTTGTTATTCCAACATGTTACATACATAATAACAATTACAACAACTATAAATCCTTTCTTTCTTAACATGCGACGATTGTAATAATCGACCAAATTGATTACAACATTAATGGCTAACTTGTCCATTTTTCGGGTTTAACATGTCGACATGATCCAAATCTTTTCAAACTTCACTATATATACCACATGCTCATTTCTTAACTACTATAACATGTAATCTTCAATTACACTAAGAAGATGAAGGATTTTACCTCAATAAGCCCTAAAAATGTCCAAGCGTAAAAGTTGATCCTTAGCAACTTTTAGCTCATCTCCTTATATTCCAATCCGCTCCAAGCACTCCTTAGAAGATCATGAAGAACTCCTCTTCAAGTTCCATCTTCAAAGTTGAAGAACACCTTAGGTTTTCGCCTTGCGACTAACGTGAAAACGTCATTTTCCCGGGATTTTTCTATTGAGATATCCTTACAATAGCCTTAGGAACCTTGGTTTAAAGTATTGGGATTATTGAACCACATTTGCAAAAAAAATCTCTCTAAAAATCCCTTTGGCCGAGAGCACCTAAACTAGCACAATGTTTTCTTGAAATTTTTTCTAAGTATGGAACTTGTCTTGCACTAGTGTAGGATATATACTACAATGGAGGGTCTAGATTAAACCATTTGTGTGGCTTGGATTTATCAAGACTAAAGTCTTTGTCATGTTGGCAAGTTGACTTGGTCAATATTATCAAGCTTGTCTTCAAGACTTGATCATCCTACTCTTGGTCAATTGACCATTTTACCCTTGTCAAATTCGAACAAGCCCATGTGGGGGTGACATGTGTCGCCCTCCCATTCGTCCATAAAATTTTGTAACCCTCGTGGGCCTCACATGACCAAATCCGTAAAATACATTTCCATAATGATAATAAATTCCATTCTCCTCAAATAATGTATTCTGAGAATCTAATTCTCATCAATGAACATTTTTCCTTTCCGAAGTTCGGAAGATTTTCCTTCGGAAAAACAATTATTTCTTTCGTACCAATTTTCAAGTCTTGTGTTCTCGCGTCTATTCTCGTATACATGTCCTGAAATTACGGGGTATAACAATTTTCATACTTGTCCCAGTCATCTTTTGTACGGTTATGACCTTATCCACTGTACTTTATGTTTACATAATTGGTACATGTTGTACTGACCCCCTTTGGGGGGCTGCGTTCATGCCCGCAGGTATAGGTACTCAGTTTGGAGATCCTCGAGCTTAGGACTCCTACCAGCTTTATGAGATAGCTCTACTGTTCCGGGGCTTGTCATTTTGGTACAGTCTTTGATATTAGACTTATGTTTATTCAGAGGTATGGCGAGGCCTTGTCCCGTCACATGTCATTATCAAACTCTTAGAGGTCTTGTAGATAGGTGTGGGTTGTATATGTATTTGGGCATATGTGAGTTGTACTCGTTTTGTACATTCTGTATATAGTGGCAGCTTTGTCGGCTTGCCTAATGTTATATAAAAAAATATATGAGGTTTTCCTTAGCTTACGCTGATTATGTGTGATGTGTGAGTACAAGGGTGCCCAGGTAGAACACCAATCGCATCCCGTCGATTTCGGTCTTGACACTTTTCCAGGGTAATGATATAAATAATAACGTAAATATTGTTGATATTCGTGTGCAAATTTAAAAACATCTCTCCTAACAGTTGATCTAGGAAAACCGTTATAAGCAGGTGCATTGATCTTATATAATGAATAAAAAACCAAGAAAATCAGGAAATTAAAAAGGCAAACCCTCCACTGCAACTAATTTTGATAATTCTTCCCTATCTTTCATTTTATCATATTTAGGACCTACAATTGCCCCCGTCATAGGTCAATTTGACCCTGTACCTGGTGCGGGACAGTATGTAAAGCTTGTCCCGACTGAGAGGACATTGTTGACTCACCCGTCACTTGAGCCTTATATTCATCCCACCTAGCTTTATGTTTGGTATTCAAATGCGTAGTTAAACCTCTCGTCCCGCTCTTGTTATACCCCGTAGTTCCAAGACATGTATATGATAACGTAAGTAAGGAAGTAAGACTTGAATGTTGGAAGGAAAGTATAATTACTTTTTCTTAAGGAAATTTCGGAACTTCGGGAAGGAAAAAGGTTTATAATTTGGAATTTGATTCCCAAATTTGGTATATGGAATTATTATAGTACATTGAAGTTTTGGATTTTTAAGTCTCGGATTTGGTCATGTGGGGCCCACAGGAAATTTTACGACTTTGTGGGGCCCACGAGATTTTTAGATATTTTGGCCCAGTATGGAAATTATTGAGGAAGAAATAATTTTGGACCAATAGGAGGGTGACACGTGTCACCCCCACTTGTCATTGACTTGGACTTAGATATTTTGAGACTTGAGGATAAGTGGACATGGGTCCCACTCTACTTGGCATTACACTTGGATAAATATCCAAGTCTTGCAAGACTTGGACATTATACACTTATCCATATAGCTCTCATCTTCTCCCTTTGAGCTCCATTTTCGAAAATCTCCATAGCCAAAGATCAACAAGTGTTGACAAGTTTCTTTCTCCAAGATTAGCTCCTAAACCAAGTGCTAAAACAAGTTAACTCTCCAAACCCTGCAAATGTTGTGTTGGCCGAAAATGAGGGTGAAACCCTAGGGGTTTCTGTTGACTTTTTGGAAGCTAAACGTGAAGTGGAGTATTTTATAAGCTTCTAGAGGATACATATATGTGATTGGAACTTGAATAAGTGGAGCAAAACGAAAACTACGGGCCAAAATATAGCGGACTGCCTTGGTGCGTTTTTGGGCCATTTTTGAGGTAAAGATCTTCTTATCTTGAAGTAATTAGATATTACTTATTGTTATGACTAGTATATGAACTTGTATTAAGGAAGATATGGAAAATAAGAAGCATGTCCCATTTTTGGGGGTTGGCCGAGACTAGGCCATTGTTGGTGACAATTGGATTCGTTGATTTTTGTTGTTGTTAACGTCACCTATTGCATGTTATAATGAAGTAATACTATTATTACAAATTGATATGGAGTGTATATAAGTATTGAAATGTGAATTGGATTATAAAGAATTTTGGAAAAGGGCTTTGGATTGTTGTAGCTGTTGTGGCCGAGAAACTGCCCAAAATTGTTAGACGTTGTGGTGTAGTTTTATGGACTGTTTTGGGGTGTTATTATTCTGGAAAATCAGCCCCCAACATGCATGATTAATGTGGTAAAATGTCTAATGAAAGTCTTAAGGAATAAGGGTGTTAAAGGCTTCACATTGTACCCTTAATGTTGATTAATAGTGGATTGTTTTATGGACTATTTTTATGTAATTGTGGGGAAGAATTTTACACGTCAAGTAGGTGTGTAATACCCTTTGGTTAACTGTTGGTTGTGCCTTAAATATGGTTTGTTGGTTGTTGAATTCGGGCCTTGGAAAAGGTGGAAAAGTATGTAGAAACAGGGGAAGTGTTGCCCAAATTTCCGTAGAATAAGAGGATCATTACTTGGTACAAGTCTTATACTAGTGTGTGTATGAAGTTGATAGAAGTATTATTGTTGTTATAGGTTGAAGTACTACTTGTGGCGTATTCTACTTAGCGTGTGGATTAGCCGAAGCGGTATGTGAACTCTTCCTATCTTCTTTGAGCATGAACCTTATAAAATGATACTTGATATGATAAGTGTCTTGAATTTCCAAATAAGGATTTTAAATGAATTCGGATTTCAGTGTGGTGTTTGTTTGATTGAAAGAATAGGTTACTTGATTTTAAAGGTGTGAGTGCCTTGATTTTAAAAGAGTAAGTTACTTGAGTTTAAAAGTATACTTGTCTTCACTTTAAAAGTATAAGTCACTTGGTTTAAAATGTGTAAGTTACTTGATTTAAAAGTGAAAGTGTCTTGATGCTACAAGTGCTAGTGTATTAGGGTTTATAAATGAAAAGGGTGTGTGGCTGACGTACATAGTTCTATTTGGTTATTTTAAAATGGAAGACATGGTAATTGTCTTGGTTATTTTAAAAGAAAGGCATGGTATTGTCTTGGTTATTTTAAAAGGAAGGCATGGTATTGTCTTGGTTGTCTAAAATGATGGTTGTTCATTTTATTATAATGAGAGTCAAAGATTATTTAACTTGCAGATGTATGTGGGTTAGAGTCCCATGACATTATATTATTCTCCCGGCGACATTATATATATATGTATGTGGGTTAGAGTCCCATGACATTATATCATTCTCCCGACGACATTATATATATATATGTATGTGGGTTAGAGTCTCATGACATTATATCATTCTCCCGACGATATTATATATGTATGTGGGTTAGAGTCCCATGACATTATATTATTTTTCTGGCTACATTATATATAGATGTATGTGGGTTAGAGTCCCATGACACTATACTATTCCATGGACTAGCTCTCCATGATTTGAGGTCAAATCCCATGTCACCATATATACATATGTGGGTTTGAGTCCCATGATGCTATATACATACATATGCGGGTTCGAGTCCCGTGATAGTATATTCTGAGGGTAGGAGTCCCTGATTTTGGCATGACTTGCATATTTTGAAATGGTAATGATTTCATATTTGTAAGGGGTACGGTTGATTTTATATTTTGAAATGGTATTTATTTCATAAATTGAAATGACACGGTGTATCTTACTTTTAAAAAGGCATATTTTTAAAAGGCTCAGTTGACTCTCATTTGTTTATATAAAGTACAGTAGTACAGTGGTACAGTTGGCTTTTATTTTATATGGCATGGTTGGAGCTGGTCAGGTTTTTACTTGTCCTTGTCATCTTTTGGCCAGTTATGGTTTATTAACTGTACTTTATGTTTACATACTTAGTACTTGTTGTACTGACACCCTTCGGGGGCTGCGTTCATTCCCGCAGGTATAGGTACTCAGTTGGGTGATATGTGAGCTTAGGATCATTGTTCAGCGTTTTGGGAGAGCTCCAATATTCCGGAGCTTGTATTATGGCTAGGTATATTCAGGGGTACGACGGGGCCTTGTCCCGTCATAGTTACTGTCCAAATTCTTAGAGGTCTGTTGTTATACCCCGTATTTCCAGAGTATGTACGTGAGTGTGTACGTATTATAATTTGAGCCTTAAAGTAGGCTAGTTTCGAAATTTGTACACAAGTGCCGAAAGGAGTCGTTTTTCGACGAAACGTTTCCACAACTTTCGTAGGGGAATTTCCGGCTATGTCATTTTTAATTTTTGCGGATTTTTCCGAGAGACGAAACATTTTGGACCAACGGGAGGGTGACATGTGTCACCCTCACATTGGAAGGCTTGGACGGCAAACATGGCAAGGCTTGGACGATTTGGCCTTGGCTTTTAGTCGCGGTTAGGTAGGATATTTTGGTGGTAGATGGATAAGGTGTACTTAGGTGAATCCTAGCCCTACACTTGCTATACACTTGGATGGATCTCGCCATTGGTTGGCCTTTGCTTGACCTATAAATACCCCTCCATGTTGATGAACTTCTTCATCCAAAAATTGTTCTAAGTGTTAAAAATCTCTCCCTCTCCCTCAACCTTGAAATCGTCCAACACCCCTCCCCTTTGTTAAGGCCTTTGGCCGAGAGCAACACCCCTCCCCCTTTGTGGTGTCTAGCCGTGGGGTACCCCCCCCCCGAGCCGAGTTGTTTTCATATAATACCCCTTGTTGTGGTATAGAAATACTCTCCTAGTATTGTTGTAATGTCCAAATACCTTGGCCCAAATACCTTGTAGTATTCCCAAGGTTACACTTATACAAAAGCCCAGAAAATACGATTATACTTCCTTTAGCCACAAAAACGAAACCCTAAGGAAATCTTCACCCGTTGTTGAAGTTGTAAGTAGAAGTTGGTTAGAACTTCTAAGGGTAGTTTGGAGCGGGTTGGAGCGCACGGAGTTGGAGCTAAACCTTGCTCAGGAGCGACTTTAAACTAGGATAATTTTGGGCTTATCGAGGTAAATATCTTGTCCCCCTATTGTAATTGGAAATTACATAAGTGTTGAATATATAGTTGTTGTATACTATATATAGAACTGAACTTAGTATTGTGGCAATGTCTTTTGACTTAAGCCTGAAGAATGAGGAATTGAACAGTAATCACTTAGAAGGATAATAAAGAATCGAATCGAATCAGTAATTACATAGGTGTATCAGCAGAGACTTGTGTAGTATTACTGAGTAGAATTGTACACGTCCGGTTAGACGTATAAACCCCCCCCCTGGTTGGCTTGGTAGCCGGCCTCGATAGAGGAGGAGATTTACGCTGTGGCGGGGGGGGGAGGTGCTGCCGAATTTTCTGTAGATATTGGAACGTTGAGATCTAGATGTTAATAAGCGCCTTGTGGCCTTATAGGTTGAAGTACTACGTGTGGAGTGATCCACTTGGCAGGAGTAGCCGCGTTTGAGGTACTTGGAGCGTTTTGCTATTAGTCGACAATCGTCGCGAGGTATGTGAACCTCTTCCTATCTCTTCTAGCATGATATGTGTGAACTATGTAGTACGGTAGACGTACATGGGCTAAATGTATTTGATTGGTTTAAAAACATAAAGTGTTATAACGGCTTTATGGGAAGTCGGTTATAATAGTTTTATGTGGATAAGCAAATACTTTGTGGTTTTTAAAAGGTAACTGATTTAGTTATAACTGGCTTGTTATGTGTTAATAAAGAAGTTGAAGTATTTCAAAAGATTTGTGAATCGTTTTGAAAGAAAGAGTAACACTTGGTTTTAAAGGTTTTAAAAAAAGAGTTATACTAGCTTTATGGGGAGTTAGGTATAATGTCTTAAGAGAGGTAAAGAAAATGGTTTACTGATGTTAGAAGTTAAGAGACTTGATCTTATAAGATAAGAGACTTAACTTATTTATTTTAATGTGGATGTTTGTGTGAAACCTCATTCGTGAGTAATGAGTACTTGGTTGTATTTAAAGGGATAATGTTTTACTGATTTCGGAAATCAAAATGTGTATCGACAGACCACTGCAGCGTTAATAAAGGAAAATGTATTGAATAATGATGTAGCGTATTAAAAACAGTAGAAACCTCCATCTGCATAGAAACTAAGACGACAAAATGATATTACATTTTCTAGATCATGGTCATTGTAATAAGAATGTTGTAAACAAGAATAACCTACTCACGTGAGACATATATTACTCAATTGTTCTAAAAGGAATCAAGTGATTAAGTTTATGAACTATGAAACCATTTGAAAATGAGAAGCTTGAGTAATCAAACTAGGCAACCGGAACTTAGGAAAAGAATGTTGTTACTTGATTTTGAAAAGGAATGTGGGTTGGTCATTCTAATACTACGGTATCGGGTGACTTTTATAAAAGTAATGGATCTCTTTAAAAGAAGTTAACGACGTAGTACTTTAGGGTTAAAACCCGGACTTTGGCATAAAAGGTAAGTACTTTGAGTTGTTGTGAAACTTGCCTTTACTTGTTATTGTGAAACTTGCCTTTGCTGGTTGTTGTGAAACTTGCCTATGCTTGTTGTTGTGAAACTTGCCTATGCTTGTTGTTGTGAAACTTGCCTATGCTGATGATAGCCTTTGTTGCGCGTGGTATTTCGTATTACCGCGTCTCGATAGAGGCCGTTGACTTGTTGAGAACTTACTGACGCGTCTTGGCGGTGATGGAGAATTCCACGGGTATGTTTCCATTTTGATTACTGTCTTGTTGTTGATGTCACATGGACATGTCTACACCGATGCAGTCGGGTTGATTACCCGATATATGGTTATTACTGCAACATGGACGTGTCTACACCGATGCAGTATTCCGGCACGTGGGCTACGCGCGTGGTTGACCACCCAGATATCATTGAGGTTACACGGGCATGTCTACACCGTCGCAGATTCCGGCACGTGGCCACGCGCCTTGTTATTATTGTTGCATCATGGACATGTCTACACCGAGGCGATTCCGGGCACGCGCCATGATGCGAACATGATAGATGTTGGGCGTGAGACCCATAGTTATACTTCGAGTGGTGACTTGAGGCGTGAGTCCCCGACTGATCGCTTATGTCATGCGTCGTGTTTTGGTTATCATACATGTCTCCCGCTTTTTAAGCTATTATGATTTCATTTACGATTTGACGCCACATACTGTACTGTTATCGACCTCCTTCGGCGCGTTCATGCCGCAGTAGAGGTACATCGGTCGTGGATCCCCGCCTTAGGATCTCATTTCAGCGTGTTGAAGCTCCGTTCCTTCGAGGCTTATCTTTGCATGTTTCCTCGAGTTGTAGGTTCTGTACATTGTGGTACGCGGGCCCCGTCCGTCATAGTTGTTGTAAATCTTAGAGGTCAGAGTAATCGCTGGCGTGGTTTGTAAAAGGTTAACTGCTCGGGTTTTTATGTATATACCGGGCAACTGCTTTGCTGGCCTGCTTATTTATTATATCTCTTGTTTCATGACTCGTGTTTTATTTTCCGCTGGTTTTCTCGATGTTGTATCACTAGGGTGCCCGGTAGGCACGATCACGGCCCGGATTCGGGCGTGACAAAGTGGTATCGTGAGCGCTTAGTCCTCTGAAAGTGTCTACGCATCGTGTTCAGTAGTCTTGATTATCGGTCAGTGCACCACATCTATAATCGTGAGACTATAGGACATTTAGGATTGGTTTCCATTCTTCTCATTCCGAGATCGTGCTTTAGAGTCAGGTTGTAAGTCGACCCTCCGACGTGTTTCGCTTTTACCGCTATGCCTGCGAAAGGCAACCAGGCCCGTGGCGGCAAGGCGCCGGCGGAGTCGCTAGTGGGATTCAGAGGAGTACGGTGGCGCACGCCCGGCCAAGACTGAGGTAGTGCTTCGACGGGCGAAGTTTTGCAACGCCGCCAAGACCGCAGAGTTAGAGCCGCAGCAGTGGCCGCTGAGACTACAAGACTGAGCCTCCACCCCACACCGAGCGGGAGATGGGTCACGCGAGATGGCTCGCGATTATCGCCGTGGTTGTGGCTGATATGGCGATAGGCCGGACGCAGCAGCCTCAGCCCAAAGAAGACTGTAGTGCACCCGGCGGCGCATACTGAGGCTACGGATTTCTTAGTTGTAGCCCGCCCGAAGTTTTACGTCGAGGCCGGAGGATGATCCGCAGGAGTTCATCCGTCACTGCAGAGGATCATGCGCGGTGATCAAGGCTTCGTAGACCGAGTCTGCGTGACATTTGTTCGACGGCCGCGCGTGATACCGCAGCCGATTGGTTTGACTCGCGGAGCTTTCCGGAGAGCATGCACTTCCACCGCTTGGGACGAAGTTTCGGGGCCTTCTCGGCACATTTCTTGCCTCCACAAACGGCGAGGGCTCGCCGGCAGATTTTTGATGTTGAGGCGAATCCGCGCATAGCCTGGAGTACAATGTGGAGTTCGACTCATCGGCCGTATGTTCCCGCATTAGTAGCTAGTATGGAGGATCGAGTGCACCGATATGTTACGTGGCTCGATGATTACCAGCGCAGAGTTGTTCGTGTTTCTCTTCACCGCATGGACATTGCCCGCATTCGTGCTCATGCACTTGGTGCGGCGAGCGCAGATCGACGGGTGGACCGCTTTCAGCAGAAGAAGGCCAAGACGCCGGTTATTTTGGCGACTTTCGAGGCGGACCGCCTCAGCAGCAGACTAGTTATGTACCTCCGCCATTGCAGAGTGGTCCTCCGCAGCCTTCGGACCTCGGGATATTCGTGAGTAGTCCAGGCTCCCGTGTTTCGATGTTCGAGAGTAGGGTGTTGGCGCCGACGCACACCCCTACCTCTGTGGTCGATGTGGTAGACCGCATTTCGAGAGTGTCGTAGTACCAAGGAGCTTGTTATTCTTGCGCCAACAGGCCATATGACGAGAGACTGTCTCACTGTGGTAGCGCTGGTAGGATAGCACAGACTACTAGGAGCCATTGGCCACGGTAGAGGTCGCGTGGAAGTTCCTAGCTTAGCGGTCCTTGAACCGCTATTTTCGTGTATATCCTTCACCATCTAGAGTTTTGTATGTTATGATAATGTGTTATGTGTTATGTTCGATAGCTTGGTGCTAAAATGTGATTTAGAAACATGCTTAGTGAAAGGGTAATCTCGGGGTGAGAAAATGATGAACCTTAGAATATTACTTGAGACCTTAGATGTAAGCGCCGCTTGAGTACAAGATTTTGCGAGTGATCCTTGTCGAGTGCATTTTATGCCTAGAATGTATTGTGTGATAAGTCCCTGGTTGGGTAAATGAAAGTGGTAGCTTTATGATGTGTTTTAGCAAGATTGTTCCGTGTCGGCGAGCAAGAGTTGGCGCGATAGGGTCGGGTTGGGCCATGTTGCGGGCCAACCCGCGCCTGCTTCGGAGGTGGGTCAGCGGGTGGTCCCGCCAGTGGCAGTGGTCACGAGGTGCTAGGCCCAAGTTTAGATGACCATCTTATGAGTTCGTGGATACGTTCGACCGTAATCGGTTCGTGAAAGCCGAGAATGGCCTTAGAGGAAATCGAGGTTAGTAAGATGACCAAGTTTGAGGTAGTGACTCAAGGGTTGGAAACAGCGTTGATCAAGTGTGGTGCGTGTCTTTGGAAGAGTTCGAGTGTTCGAACAGGTACGACGAGGTAGGGGAGAAGTGAACGAGTGTGATCGCTTTCTTTTGTGAAATGAAGGCGCAGGGAGTATATGTTAGACCTCGTGGGAACTTTTGTGATAACAGAGGTGATTCCTCGTGGACTTGGGATTTCGTATTTTGTGCATTTGTTATTTCATGGCCAGTGTGGCATGATTGTTTTCGCACGATAGCAAAGAAGACTATATCGCGCATGTTTGTGTTGAGACTTGAGAAGGAACATTCGACGAATGTTTCTGGGGGAAGAATGTTATACCCAGATTTCCAGAGTATGTACGTGAGTGTGTACGATATAATTTGAGCCTTAAAGTAGGCTAGTTTCGAAATTTGTACACAAGTGCCGAAAGGAGTCGTTGACTAAACGCTTCCACGCCTTTCGTAGGGAATTTCCGCTATGTCATTTTTAATTTTATGGATTTTTCCGAGAGACGAAACATTTTGGACCAACGGAGGGTGACATGTGTCACCTCACATCGAAGGCTTGGACGGCAAACATGGCAAGGCTTGACGATTTGGCCTCGCTTTTAGTCAAGGGTTAGGTAGGATATTTTGGTGGTAGATGGATAAGGTGTACTTAGGTGAATCCTAGCCCTACACTTGCTATACACTTGATGGATCTCGCCATTGGTTGGCCTTTGCTTGACCTATAAATACCCTCCATGTTGATGAACTTCTTCATCCAAAAATTGTTCTAAGTGTTAAAAATCTCTCCTCTCCTCAACCTTGAAATCGCCCAACACCCCTCCCTTTGTTAAGGCCTTTGGCCGAGAGCAACACCCCAACCCCTTTTGTGGTGTCTATCCGTTGGGTACCCACCCCCCCCTAGCATAGTTGTTTTCATATAATACCCTTGTTGTGGTATAGAAATACTCTCCTAGTATTGTTGTAATGTCCAAATACTGGCCCAAATACCTTGTAGTATTCCCAAGGTTACACTTATACAAAAGCCCAGAAAATACGATTATACTTCCTTTAGCCACAAAAACGAAACCCTAAGGAAATCTTCACCCGTTGTTGAAGTTGTAAGTAGAAGTTGGTTAGAACTTCTAAGGGTAGTTTGGAGCGGGTTGGAGCGCACGGAGTTGGAGCTAAACCTTGCTCAGGAGCGACTTTAAACTAGGATAATTTTGGGCTTATCGAGGTAAATATCTTGTCCCCCTATTGTAATTGGAAATTACATAAGTGTTGAATATATAGTTGTTGTATACTATATATAGAACTGAACTTAGTATTGTGGCAATGTCTTTTGACTTAAGCCCAAGAATGAGGAATTGAACAGAATCACTTAGAAGGATAATAAAGAATCGAATCGAATCGTAATTACATGGATCGTATTGCCGTAGACTTGTGTAGTATTACTGCGTAGAATTGTACCCGGCCGGTTAGACGTATAAACCCCCCCCCCCCTGGTTGGCTTGGTAGCCGGCCTCGATAGCGGAGGAGATTTACGCTGTGGCGGGGAGGCGCCGAATTTTCTCAGAGAAATTGGAACGTTGAGATCTAGATGTTAATAAGCGCCTGTGGCCTTATAGGTCAAGTACTACGTGTGGAGTGATCCACTTGGCTTAAGGAGTAGCCGCGGTTTGAGGTACTTGAGCGTTTTGCTATTAGTCGACAATCGTCGAGGTATGTGAACCTCTTCCTATCTCTTCTAGCATGATATGTGTGAACTATGTAGTACGGTAGACGCATACGGCTAAATGTATTTGATTGGTTTAAAAACATAAAGTGTTATAACGGCTTTATGGGAAGTCGGTTATAATAGTTTTATGTGGATAAGCAAATACTTTGTGGTTTTTAAAAGGTAACTGATTTAGTTATAACTGGCTTGTTATGTGTTAATAAAGAAGTTGAAGTATTTCAAAAGATTTGTGAATCGTTTTGAAAGAAAGAGTAACACTTGGTTTTAAAGGTTTTAAAAAGAGTTATACTAGCTTTATGGGAGTTAGGTATAATGTCTTAAGAGAGGTAAAGAAAATGGTTTATCGATGTTAGAAGTTAAGAGACTTGATCTTATAAGATAAGAGACTTAACTTATTTATTTTAATGTGGATGTTTGTGTGAAACCTCATTCGTGAGTAATGAGTACTGGTTGTATTTAAAGGGATAATGTTTTCTTGATTTCTAAATCAAAATGTATCGACTGCACCACCGCAGTTAATAAAGGAAAATGTATTGAATAATGATGTAGCGTATTAAAAACAAGAGAAACCTCCATCCGCATAGAAACTAAGATGAGACAAAATGATATTACATTTTCTAGATCATGGTCACGTAATAAGAATGTTGTAAACAAGAATAACCTACTCACGTGAGACATATATTACTCAATTGTTCTAAAAAGGAATCAAGTGATTAAGTTTATGAACTATGAAACCATTTGAAAATGAGAAGCTTGAGTAATCAAACTAGGCAAACCGAACTTAGGAAAAGAATGTTGTTACTTGATTTTGAAAAGGGAATGTGGGTTGGTCATTCTAATACTACGGTATCGGGTGACTTTTATAAAAGTAATGGATCTCTTTAAAAGAAGTTAACGACGTAGTACTTTAGGTTAAAACCCTGACTTTGGCATAAAATGAAAGTACTTTGAGTTGTTGTGAAACTTGCCTTTACTTGTTATTGTGAAACTTGCCTTTGTGGTTGTTGTGAAACTTGCCTATGCTTGTTGTTGTGAAACTTGCCTATGCTTGTTGTGAAACTTGCCTATGCTTGTGATGATAGCCTTTGTTGTGCAAGTGTGGTATTTCGTATTACCGCCTCTCGATAGAGGCGGTTGACTTGTTGAGAACTTACTTGACGCGTCTTTGGCGTGATGGAGAATTCCACGTATGTTTCCATTTTGATTATCGCCTTGTTGTTGATGTCACATGGACATGTCTACACCGATGCAAAGATTCCGGGGCACGCGCCACGCGCCGCGTTGATTACGCGATATATGGTTATTACAGCAAAATGGACGTGTCTACACCGATGCAGATTCGGGCACGTGGCTACGCGCAGGTTGACCACCCAAAGATATTGTTATTGAGGTTACATGGGCATGTCTACACCGGCGCAAGATTCCGGTACGCGCCACGCGCCTTGTTATTATTGTTGCATCATGGACATGCACACCGAGGCGATTCCGGCACGCGCCATGACGCGAACATGATAGATGTTGTGGGCGTGAGACCCATAGTTATACTTCGAGTGGTGACTTTGAGGCGTGAGTCCCCGACTGGATCGCTTTATGTTGCATCGTGTTTTGGTTATCATACATGTCTCCCGCTTTTTAAGCTATTATGATTTCATTTACGATGACGATTTCACATACTGTACTGTTAGATCGACCTCCTTCGGGGCTGCGTTCACGCCGCAGTAGAGAGGTACATCGGCCGTGGATCCCCGCTCTTAGGATCTCATTTCAGGTGTTGAAGCTCCGTTCCTTGGAGGCTTATCTTTGGTATGTTTCCGAGTTGTAGGTTCTTGTACATTCGGGGTATGGCGGGCCCCATCTCCGTCATAGTTGTTGTAAATCTTAGAAGTGCAGTAATCGCTTGTTGTGGCGTGGTTTGTAAAAGGTTAACTGTCGGGTTTTTATGTATATACCAAGGCAATCGCTTTGGTTGGCCTGTTTATTTATTATATCTCTTGTTTCATGACTCGTGTTTTATTTTTCGCTGGTTTTCTCTGATGTTGTATCACTAGGGTGCCCGGGGTAATGCACCAGTCACGGGCCCGGGATTCGGGGCGTGACATCTGTATTCATATGTGGGCTGGAATGGCATGAGTTGTATTTATATTGTTGTACATTGTAGTCCATTCGGGTGTTATATATTATGGCATCCTCGCTGGCTTTGCCTTTGCAAAAAAAAAATGATGAGTGTTATTTAGCTTCCGCGGGTTACTTATATTGTATGGGTAGAAGGGTGCCCAGGTAGGGCACCAGTCGCGGGCCTGGGGTTCGGGTCGTGACAGAGTGGTATCAGAGCAGTTAGTCCTCGGAATGTCTACAGACTGTGTGCAGTAAAGTCTTGGTTATCGGTGTGTTGTGCACCACACCTATAAACAGGAGGCTATAGTACATTTAGGATTGGTTTCTATTTTTCTTACTCTAAGATCGTGCGATAGAGCTATGTTGTTAGGGTAGTCCCTCCCTAACGTATTATTGTGATTGCAGCTATGAGAAAGCGACAGCGGCCCAGAAGGGGAATAAATGGACTTTGGATACAGGTTAGTAAACTGGTTGTATAGTTGGTGTAATGATGATGTGCATCTATGCGAACGTATTTATTTGGGGTCATATGTGGGTTGTATGGAGTGATTATGGATTATCATGAGCTGGTTGAGCTTTAATAATTACTTGGAAGGTGTGAAACAATTTATTGAATCCAAACTGAGGCATAATATATGTGCTAATTTGGAATAATTAGGAGGTGATGAGCTGTCAGAAAGGGTGATGAACCCTTAGGAGATCATGTCAATTGACTTAAGGACATACCATGTTGTTAGATTAAGCTGTATTGTATGCTTAAGTGATATGTACGATTAATATTTGTATGGAGTAAATAGGGTTGATGTGGTTAAGACAACATGATTTGGAGAGTATGAGAAGCTACATTACCCGTCCGTATACGAGGAGGGATAATGTAAGCTTGGGACATGGAATGATTGAGAATCCTAGAATATTGGAATAATAATTGAGACCTTAGATATACAAGGCCTTCTTGAGTAAAGTATTTGTTATACCCCGTAGTTCCAGAGTATGTATGTGAGGACGTACATACAATTGTTTAAGCCCTAATTAGGTTGAGGATGAAATTGTGAACTTTCGTTAAAAGATTCCAACCTCAAGGAAATTTTACGTTTTTAATATTTTAACCGATTACGGATTTTTCCGAGAGATGGAATATTTTGGACCAATAGGAGGGAGACATGTGTCACCCCACTTATGTCATTGTTATACCCCGTATTTCACGAGTATGTACGTAAGGGCGTACATACAAAAGTTTTAGCCTTAAGTAGGCATAAAGGACGAAATTTGTGCACAACTAGCGAAAATAATTGTTTTCCGACGAAACCTTTTCCGGACTTTGCGAAGGGGAAATTACTGTTGCGACATTTATAATTTTTGCGGATTTTTCCGAGAGATGAAATATTTTGGACCAACGAGAGGGCGACATGTGTCACCCTCAAGTTGGCGGAAGTTGGTGGACGAACTTGGTACGTTTTTGGCATTTTTGTTGCCTAAAACATTTGGTCAATGTTTTGTAGATATTTTGTGTGGTAGATGGATAAGGTGGGACCCACACACACTTGTCCAAATCTCCACCCTCCACTTGCCCTCCACTTGCCTTAATCTTGGCCATTGAAAGTCCTATAAATACCCCTCAAGTGCAAGACTAAATCTTCATCCCTTAAAAACTTTCCAAGTCTTGAAATCCTTCCCCCTCCCTCTTAAAGCTCTCGTCCAAACCTCCCCATCCCCCTTTGAAAGGCCCTTGGCCGAGACCCCTTCCTAGTAGTGCTAGCGAAACACCCCTGCAGAAAAATACTCTTCAAGTATTGTTACTATTCCAAAATACCTTAGCCTTATACCTTGTAGTATTCCAAAGTTACCTCTATACGTAGAGCCCGAAAATACTACCTTATGTCCTTTTAGTCTCAAAACGAAACCCTAAGGAAAATCTTCATAGTTGGTTCAAGTGCTAAGTAGAAGTTGTTTGGAAACTTCTAAGGGTTTCTTGGAGCGAATTGGAGCGTACAGAATAGGAGCTAAACCTTGCTCAGGATCGACTTTTAAACTTGGATAATTGTGGGCTTATCGAGGTAAATACTCTTATCCTTCTATAGTAAATGGAAATTACATACTGTAGTAGTATAGAAATGAGTATAAGTTATATACAAGGAAGGTATATAAGAAGAGAATTGAACTGAATTCACATCAGAAGAATATTAAAGAAGATTGAACTGTACTTACATAGGACTGTATTTACAGTAGACTTGTGTAGTTTGACGGGTAGGGAAGTGCTGCCCAATTTTCCGTAGAATAAGGAATCTTGTATCTAGAATTATTCTACAGCGTAGTCTAGACGTTGATAGACTTATATGACCGTTATAGGTTGAAGTACTGCGAGTAGCGTATTCTACTCGAAGGGTGGAAAAGACTAGCAGGATTACAGTACTTTGGAGCTATTTGCTAATTGTCGAAAATCGTCGCGAGGTTTGTGATTCTTCCTATCCTCTTGAGCATGATATTTTAAAAGAATATATATATAGTACGGTAGACGTACGTGTGTTGACTGAACGTGGTTTTACTTCGATGTCTTATGACTTGAGTTTTAAATAATAAGAATTTTGAAGTATTTCAAAAGAATTAAGAATCGTTTTCGAAAGAAGAGTAATACTTGATTTTGAAAGCTTAAGAGTTATACTAGCTTTATGGGAAGTTAGGTATACAACTTAAGTAAGATAAAAAGAATGGTTTATTGGTTTTAGAAAATAAGAGACTTGATTTAAATGAATTGATATGAATTTGGTTAAAAAGTGTGAAACCTCATTCGTGAGTAATGAGTACTTGGTTTTTAAAGAATAATGTTTTACTGATCTCGGAAATGAGAATAAGTATCGAACGAACCACTGCAGCGTTAATAAAGGAAAATGTATTGACAAATAATTAATTATATTAAAACCAGTAGAAACCTCCATCTGCATAGAAGCTAAGATAAGACAAAATTGTATTACATTTCCTAGATCATGGCTGCTTTAATAAGATTGTTATAAACAAGAATAACCTACTCACACATAAGACATACGTTACTCAATTGTTTTAAAAGAGAGTACGTTATTTGATTAAGACTATGAGCTATGAAATCTTTCGAAACTAAAAGACTTGAGTATTTGAAATTAGGCAACTTGAACTTTTGGAAAAGAATGTTGTTACTTGACGTTGTTCTAAAAGTGTAAGCCACTTGGTTTAAAATAGTGTAAAGTACTTGATTTTAAAACATGAACGTATTTGGTACTACAGATAATAGTATCGAGTTGTTTTTACGTAAAAAGAGGTCTTTTTGAAAGGATTAATGTATGTAGTACTTTAGGGTTAAAACCCGGATTTGTTGTAATAAAATAAAAGTCTATGAGTATGTTGAACTTGCCTATGCTTGTGGTGATAGCCTTTGTTGTGCAAGTGTTGTATTTCTGTGCTACCGCGTCTCTCGTTGGAGGGCCGTCTATCTGGTTGATTGATGGACATACTGACACGATGGGTGGCCCACGGGTATGCTTCCACTATATCGATCCTTTTGGACATACTGACACGATGGGTGGCCCACGGGTATGTTTCTATTAGGAGTGTTATCTTGTTATTTGCTTTGGACATACTGACACGATGGGTGGCCCACGAGTATGCTTCCACTTTGATTGTTCTTTCCTTTTGGACATACTGACACGATAGGTGGCCCACGGGTATGCTTCCATTAGGAGTGTTATCTTGTTATTTGCTTTGGACATACTGACACGATGGGTGGCCCACGAGTATGCTTCCATTATGATTGTTATCTTGTTATTTCCTTTGGACATACTGTTATACCCCGTAGTCCCAGGGTATGTATGCGAGGACGTACGTACGAGAATACGACAGAAAGATTGGAAAGGAAGAAAGAGGCGATTTTTCCACGGAAAAGTTTCCGGTTTTTGTGAAGGAAAAAGGTTCGTTAATGGGAATTGGAGTCCCAGATTTGGTATTCGGACTTCCTGGAATATTAGAGAATTATGGAATTTTATTTTCGGAAATGGTCACGTGGGGCCCACGGGAGAAATTTACGGTTTTGTGGGGCCCACTTTGTTTTCGAGATTTTTGGCCATTGTGGATATTTTCGGAAGATGTTTTATTTTGGGCCAATAGGAGGGTGACACGTGTCACCCCGCCTAGGTGGCTTGGCCGAATTGGCATTTGTGCACAACACCCGGTTAGAGTCGTTTTTAGACGAAACGTTCTACCTAAATTTCGAAGGGAAAAATACGGCGATGTGTTTTCTTATTTTTTCGGATTTTTACGAGAGACGGAACATTTTGGACCAACGAGAGGGCGGCACTTGGCACCCTCTCATTGGTGGGCGGCACATGGGACGAATTGGGGAGGTCAAGTGGTAGATATTTTGGTAGATATTTGTGAGGGTTTTAAGGAGTAGGGACTAGGGGGCACTTGGGCATATCTTGGCCCTACACTTGTGTAGCACTTGGCTCAATCTTGGCCATTGGTTGGCCTTGGCTTGTGCTATAAATACCCCTCTCCCTTTGATGAATTCTTCATCCTTTCCTAAATGTTTCTAAGTGTTAAATCTTCTCCCTCCCCTTAGTGTTGAGTTCGGCCAAGAGGCCTCCCCCTCTCCTAGAGGCCTTGGCCGAGGGGTACACCCCCCCCTCCTAGTAGTGTGGCCGTGGGTACCCCAGCCAAGTTGCTTTTGATAATACCCCCTCAGGTGTAGAAATACTCTCTAAAGTATTGTTATAATGCCCAAATTACCTTAGCCGTATACCTTGTAGTATTCTAAGGTTATACCTATACGAAAAGCCCGGAAATACTATTATACTTCCCGTCAGTCACAAAACCGAAACCCTAGGAAAATCTCCATAGTCCGTTGGAGTATTGTGTAGAAGTTGGTTAGAACTTCTAAGGTGGTTTAGAGCGGGTTGAGCGCTGAGTCGAGCTAAACGATTGCCCAGATCGACTTTATACTTTGATTATTATTGGATTATCGAGGTAAATATCTTGTCCTCTATTGTAATTGGAAATTACATGTTGTTAGAATATATAGTTAAAGTATACTATATATAATCAACGTGGTTAGTTGGCAATGTCTTTTGACTTAAGCCCAAGAATCGAATCGAATCAGACATGAGACTTGTGTAGTAATCTTGTGGAGTAGAATTGTACCGTTCGGGTTAGATGTATAACCCCCGGTTGGCTTGGTAGCCGCCAGTTAGAGAGGAGATTTACGCCATGTGGGAGGTCTTTGAATTTTCGTAGAATGTTCTACGATAAGATCTTAATGTTAATAAGCGCCTTGTGGCCTTATAGGTTGAAGTACTACGTGGCGCTCTACTTGGCTTTAGGAGTAGCCAGCGGTTGGGAGTACTTGGGCGTTTTGCTATTAGTCGATACTGTCGCGAGGTATGTGAACCTCTTCCTATCTCTTCTAGCATGATATGTGTATAACTATGTAGTACGGTAGACGTACATGTACTAAATGTATTTGATTGGTGTAAAACATAAAGTGTTATAACGACTTTATGGGAAGTTGGTTATAACGGCTTTATGTTGGTAAGAAAATACATGTGGTTTTTAAAAGGTAACTGATTTGATCTATAACTGGCTTGTTATGTGTTAATAAAGAACTTGAAGTATTTCAAAAGAGTTTTGAATCATTTTGAGAGAAGAAGTAATACTTGATTTGTTTTGAAAACTTAAGAGTTATACTAGCTTTATGGAAAGTTAGGTATAACGTCTTAAGAATGTTTTACTGATTTTGGAAATCAGAATGTGTATCGACAAACCACTGCAGCGTTAATAAAAGGAAATGTTTTGACAGATTAAGTATTATTAAAACCAGTAGAAACTTCCATCTGCATAGAAGCTAAGATGAGACAAAATGATATTTCCTAGATCATGGCTGCTGTAATAAGATTGTTGTAAACAAGAATATCCTACTCACATATAAGACTTATGTTTCTCAGATAGTTTAAAAGAGAATTATATTCTTAAATGAATAAGACTATGAACTACGAAACCTTTCTAAATAAGAAACATGAACACTTGAAATTAGGCAAACTTGGACGTTTGGAAAATAATGTTGTTACTTGAGTTTTACAAAGAGAAGTGTTTTGATTTACTTCAAAAGATAATCACTATATTTTCATATACTACGGGTATTGTGTGACTTTTGTGAAAGTAACGTATCTTTTAAAGAGTTAATGTATGAAGTACTTTGGGGATAAAACCCCGAACTTGTTAGCATATAGTAGAAAGTACCTGGTGTGTATAACTTGATTGTGTTGGTTTGTGATAGCCTTGTAATACCTTCTTGTTGATTTGATAAGTAAACATGCTAGGATGCTACGTGTGTTAGTATCTTGTGATGTTTGTGTAAAGGGTTTTTCCTTGTTGTGCTTATGTTGTTTAACGATAAGTCGTTATGATAGTATTATACATCACTCATCTCTTGAGATGATTCCGGGTTAAGCCGCCTCCGACGCGGGTAGACTCAGCGGTCGATGGACCTATGATTCGAGACTACCTCTACGCGGTCCAGGGGCCTATGCGGAATCGCGGAGTTCCGTGTTAGACGCGCCTTGTGGTCATGCGGTCCTCAGGCTACGCGGACGGCGAGTCCAGACGCTGCCGGAGTAGCTACCTCGATGCGGGTTATACCTCACGCGGGCGATCTGATTGGCCTATGCGAGTGCGGAAAGTTCCGTGGCTAGACGCGCACATTAGATATCGCGCAAGTGGTCGCTTTGATCATGTGACGGTGCAGACAGATCTTATGATACGCTTCATGACCTTGTTGGCATCGTAGGTGTTAGTAGTCGGCTATGCCTTCGCATTTACCCCATGCGTGTTATTATGGCACAGTGGGACCCGTGTTCATGTGTTCCTTGGTGCTTTCATATCATAAATCCGCTAGCGGAGGAAGGTATTCCACGGCATGATTGATGTGGGCGTGAGACCCATTGTTATATTTGAGTGATGACTTGAGGCGTGAGTCCACGACTTGACATGATCGCTATTATTGTGAATCGTAGTTTGGTTATCATACATGTCTCTGCTTTGTATAGACTACTATGATTTCATTTACGATTTATTTTTTTGTTTCATATACTCTGCACTGTTGTAGATCGACCTCCTTCGGGCCGCGTCATGCCGCAGTAAAGGTACACCGCCATTGATCCTCGCTCTTAGGGTCACGCCAAAGATTTGGGAAAGCTCCGTTTCTCAGGAGGCTTATCAGTATATTCCCTGTTGTTGTAGGTGTTTACATTCGTGGTATAAGCGGCCCCGTCCCACCATTGTTGTCGTATCATTTCTTAGAGGTCCGTAGCATGCCGCAAGTGTGGTTTGTGAAAAGGATTAAACTGCTCATTTTGTAAAAGTTGTTATTTCTATATATGCCGAAAGGCAAGTTTTTCTCAGTTATTGTTTCATATTTCATAATATGTCTTGTATCGTTTATGTTCCCGACACTGATGTTGTATCACTAGGGTGCCCGGTAGGCACGATCACGCCCGAATCGGTCGTGACAAAAGTGGTATCGAGCGATTAATCCTCGGAAAGTGTCTACGCATCGTATCCGATGAGTCTTGATTATCGGTGTGTTGTGCACCACGCCAATAATCGTGAGGCTATAGGATATTTAGGATTGGTTTCTATTCTTCTCACTCGAGGTCGTGCCTTAGAGTCAGTGTTTTAAGTTGGACCTCTAAACGTATTTCTTTCCATTACAGTTATGCCTCCGCGTAGGGCAACCCGGGCCCAGGAGGGCAAGGAAGACTAGGGAGCTTCGAGTAGAATACAGAGGGTTGCGAGTGCACAGGCCCAATCATTACCTATGGTAGTGCTTCATTCGGGATTTCGCGACGCCACTAGCCCCAAGCAGAGTTTAGCACGGCGGCAGCCTTCTGCGTCCATGATATTTGAACCTCCGTTCCCACGAGCGATGAATATAGATTGCAAAGAGGCGACCACATTAGCTATGGATTTGGCTACCATAGATTATACCGATGTCTGCGAGTCTTGATGACTACCTAAGAGAGGTTGTGCAAGAGTAATTCTTGATTGGGCTTGAGCATGGCCACGTATGCGGGCTTATGTACAGCAGCCGAAAACGTAGAGATCGACGGGTTAACCAAGCGACAGAAGAGGCCGGAGCAGCAAGGTCCTTGGTAACTTTCAAGGTGAGTATACCTTAAGTGCTATGTTCGATAGCGGTGTGTTAGTTGTGATTAGAAATCATGGTGGGTTAACCGAGTAAGATTTTGGAGGATAGAGAAAGTGTGAGCCTTAGAGCTTTATACGCAAAGACCTTAGAGGTAAGGCCATCTCTGCAGAGACGTATGTTTATGTTTGACTTTATAGGAGTGCATAGTGCACGTGGTGTGTTTGGGATAGGTCCCAAGTAGTGTGAAATGAAGAGGGTAGTTGAGCTAAGAAGACCGCTAGGTTTTCGTAACGTGATTAGTGAGATTGTTCCGACGGAGCTAGTATTGTGCGCGTTGCCGGTCGGGTTGAGGCCACGTTGGCGTCAACCCGCGGCATGTATGGCGCGGTGGTCTGTGGTGGTCCCGCCTGTGGTAGGGTCACGAGGGTGCTAGGCCCAAGTTTAGTTAACCAACGAGTTCGTTCGTGGCGTTCGACCGGTGGTCGGGCCGATGGGCAGCCCATCGTGTTCTTGATCCGACCGTTCACTTGGCGATGTTGATTTATCGAAGGTTGTAAGGCTGCAGGGTGCCTACCTTCACCTTATGACGCATGGAGCCAGTTACTACTGTTTTGTTTCTGGAAGTTTTACCAAGCATGTGTTAAGAACTCAGGTGAGTCTCAGAATCGCATTCGCCCTCGGGCCAGTGCGTGGATTTCAGGGGTAGTTGTGAGGATTGTTGTCTCCTGTGGAGGGAGCGTTTGAGCTACCATCTCAGTGTTCGGATGTCGTCTTGCGACGCCTTGTAGGGGCAGAAATGCAAGTTGCCGGTCGATTGGTTCGATGTTGGCAGGGTTCAGATAGTTGGTTCATCTTGTTCCACAGATCGGATAAAGGTGCTTGTCTAGAAGAAGTTACGCGGCTCGGAGGAATCGTGCGGATAATCGGCGACGACGCTTAGAGTTCAGTTGACGGTCGGTCTTCTTGAAAGTACCACCGGACAGTGTGACGAAGTTTTGGAAACGTATGAACTTAGCCCGAGTTACTTTGGGCCTTTGTGAGTTCATGTGAAGAATAGGCCGGTGCCTATATGTTAGCATTTGCCGTCCGACTTAGGAGGAAGGATGTCCGTCTTTCGTATTGTTATGTTCGGAAAGTATCGAAGATCCATCCGAATGTTCCCGATTAATGATGACCACGTTAGAGATAGTAACCCGAGTTTTGGATACTAAAGCGATCGTAAATATGGTAATTCGAGTGTCACGCATGTACGGTGATCGCATGCAGCCCGGTACCATTTGTTGGGTCGTTGGAGCAAGGCTCGCGACAAAGTGACAAAAGTAGTATTATTTGTGGTGATGTTAGAGGTGTTTCCTCGTGGACTTGGATGTAGGTATTTTGCGTGGGTATTTCTGTGGCCAGCTGTGGCAGGATTGTTTCGTAAGTATAGTAGTGAAGACTATACTGGCACGCGTTCGTTTTGAGACTTAGAAGGAACCTTCGCGACGAATGTATCTAAGGGGGGAAGAATGTTCTACCCCGTAGTCCCGTGGTATGTATGCGAGGGCGTGCGTGCGAGAATACGGCGTAAAGATTGGAAAGGAAGAAAGAGGCGATTTTTCCACGGAAAAGTTTCCGGTTTTGTGAAGGAAAAAGGTTCGTTAATGGGAATTGGATTCCCGATTTGGTATTCGGACTTCTGGAATATTAGAGAATTATGGAATTTTATTTTCTGAAATGGTCACGTGGGCCCACGAGAAATTTACTGGATTTTGGGGCCCACTTTGTTTTCGAGATTTTTGGCCATTTTGGATATTTTCGGAAGATGTTTTATTTTGGGCCAATAGGAGGGTGACACGTGTCACCCCCGCCTAGGTGGCTTGGCCGAATTGGCATTTGTGCACAACACCTTGCCAGAGTCGTTTTTAGTGAAACGTTCTACCTAACTTGCGAAGGGAAAATTCCGGCTATGTCTTTTCTTATTTTTGCGGATTTTTCCGAGAGACGGAACATTTTGGACCAACGAGAGGCGCACTTGGCACCCTCTCATCAGTGGCAAGTGGGCGCATACGGGACGAATGGGGAGGTCAGTGGTAGATATTTTGGTAGATATTTGTGAGGGTTTTAAGGAGTAGGGACTAGGGGCACTTGGGCATATCTTGCCCTACACTTGTGTAGCACTTGGCTCAATCTTGGCCATTGGTTGGCCTTGTCAGTCTTTATAAATACCCTCTCCCTTTGATGAATTCTTCATCCTTTCCTAAATGTTTCTAAGTGTTAAATCTTCTCCTCCCCTTAGTGTTGAGTTCGCCAAGAGGCCTCCCTCTCCCAGAGGCCTTGGCCGATGGTACACCCCTCCTAGTAGTGTGGGTACCCCCTGCCAAGTTGCTTCAGATAATACCCCCTTGTGGTGTAGAAATACTCTAAAGTATTGTTATAATGCCCAAATTACCTTAGCCAGTATACCTTGTAGTATTCTAAGGTTATACCTATCTGAAAGCCTAAATACTATTATACTTCCCAGTCCACAAAACCGAAACCCTAGGAAAATCTCCATAGTTTGGAGTATTGTGTAGAAGTTGGTTAGAACTTCTAAGGGTGGTTTTAGATGGGTTGGGCGCCGAGTGGAGCTAAACGATTGCCCAGATCGACTTTATACTTGGATAATTATGGGCTTATCGAGGTAAATATCTTGTCCTCTATTGTAATTGGAAATTACATGTTGTTAGAATATATAGTTAAAGTATACTATATATAGAATCAACGTGGTTAGTTGGCAATGTCTTTTGACTTAAGCTCAAGAATCAATCGAATCAGACATGAGACTTGTGTAGTAGTACTGTGGAGTAGAATTGTACCCGTTCGGGTTAGATGTATAACCCCGCCTGGTTGGCTTGGTAGCCGGCCCCGTTAGAGGAGGAGATTTACGCTGCCATGTGGGAGGTCTTGCCGAATTTTCGTAGAATGTTCTACGATAAGATCTTAATGTTAATAAGCGCCTTGTGGCCTTATAGGTTGAAGTACTACGTGTGGCGCGTTTCTACTTGGCTTTAGGAGTAGCCACGGTTGGGAGTACTGAGCGTTTTGCTATTAGTCGATACTGTCGCGAGGTATGTGAACCTCTTCCTATCTCTTCTAGCATGATATGTGTGAACTATGTAGTGCGCAGACGCGTACGCATGTACTAAATGTATTTGATTGGTGTAAAACATAAAGTGTTATAACGACTTTATGGGAAGTTGGTTATAACGGCTTTATGTTGGTAAGAAAATACATGTGGTTTTTAAAAGGTAATCGATTTGATCTATAAGCGCTTGTTATGTGTTAATAAAGAACTTGAAGTATTTCAAAAGAGTTTTGAATCATTTTGAGAGAAGAAGTAATACTTGATTTGTTTTGAAAACTTAAGAGTTATACTAGCTTTATGGAAAGTTAGGTATAACGTCTTAAGAATGTTTTCTTGATTTTGGAAATCGAATGTGTATCGACAAACCACTGCGTTAATAAAAGGAAATGTTTTGTGATTAAGTATTATTAAACCGGTAGAAACTTCCATCCGCATGAAGCTAAGATGAGACAAAATGATATTTCCTAGATCATGGTCATTGTAATAAGATTGTTGTAAACAAGAATATCCTACTCACATATAAGACTTATGTTTCTCAGATAGTTTAAAAGAGAATTATATTCTTAAATGAATAAGACTATGAACTACGAAACCTTTCTAAATAAGAAACATGAACACTTGAAATTAGGCAAGCTTGGACGTTTGGAAAATAATGTTGTTACTTGAGTTTTACTGTTATACCCCGTATTTCCAGAGTATGTACGTATGGACGTACGTACGAAATTTGAGCCTTAAGTTAGGCATTGGATTCGAAATTTGGGCACAAGTGCCGATTAGAGTCGTTTTCTGACGAAACGTTTCCACAGCTTACGTTGGGAAAATTCCGGCTATGTCATTTAAAATTTTTATGATTTTTCCGAGAGACGAAACATTTTGGACCAACGAGGGTGACATGTGTCACCCTCACATTGAAGCAAGTGGGGAAGGTTGGACGATTGGGCCCAAAGAGAGCCTCGTTGGCCTCGCCGATTGGCTCCCTCTTTTGTGCCTTGCTTTGTGGCTTGTTTTGTGGAGTGTTTTGTGGAGTAGGGTTAGGGTGCACTTGGCTTGATCTTGGCCTTACACTTGCCTTGCACATGGCTTGATCTTGGCCATTGGTTGGCCTTTGGTTTTGCTATAAATACCCCCTCTCAAGACTTCTTCATCCACTCTTCACTTGCCTAAGTCTTGAGAACCCTCCTCCCCTCTTGTTGACTCTCGTCCAAGAGCCCTCTCCTTGTGAAGGCCTTTGGCCGAAACCTTCCCTTGTGAGCCTAAAGCCGAGAACACCCCCTCCCTTGTGGTGTTGTTCTCGTGTGGTACCCCTTTGTGGTATTGAAATACTCTCCAAGTATTGTTATAATGCCCAAAATACCTTAGCCTTATACCTTGTAGTATTCCAAAGTTACCTCTATCGTAGAGTCCGGAATACTACCTTTTGTCCTTTAGTCTCAAACCGAACCCTAAGGAAACCTTCACCGTTGGTTGAAGTTTTGGAGAAGTTGGTTAGAACTTCTAAGGGTTGTTTGAGCGTTTTGCTAGTAGTCGGCACTCGTCGCGAGGTATGTGAACCTCTTCCTATCTCTTCTAGCATGATATGTGTGAACTATGTAGTGCGGTAGACGCATACGTGTTAATCGTGTTTGATTGTCTTAAAACATAAAGTGTTATAACGGCTTTATGGGAAGTTGGTTATAA
Source organism: Przewalskia tangutica (assembly GCA_029844215.1). Taxonomy (NCBI): domain Eukaryota; kingdom Viridiplantae; phylum Streptophyta; class Magnoliopsida; order Solanales; family Solanaceae; genus Przewalskia; species Przewalskia tangutica. Next base: position 61,137,612 of record CM056726.1, read on the forward strand.
CGGCTTTATGTAGGTAAGAAAATACTTTGTGGTTTTAAAAGGTAATCATGTGAATTATAAGCGGCTTGTTATAATAAAGAACTTGATGTATTTCAAAAGATTTATAATCGTTTTGAAGGAAGAGTAACACTTGGTTTTAAAGGTTTTAAAAAGAGTTATACTAGCTTTATGGGAGTTAGGTATAATGTCTTAAGAGAGGTAAAGAAAATGGTTTACTAATGTTAGAAGTTAAGAGACTTGATCTTATAAGATAAGAGACTTAACTTATTTGTTTTAATGTGAATGTTTGTGTGAAACCTCATTCGTGAGTAATGAGTACTTGGTTTTATTTAAAGGGATAATGTTTTACTTGATTTCGAAATCGAATGTATCGACAGCACCATCGCAGCGTTAATAAAAGGAAAATGTATTAAATAATGATGAATTGTATTAAAACCGGAGAAACCTCCATCTGCATAGAAACTAAGATGAGACAAAATGATATACATTTTCTAGATCATGGTCTTTGTAATAAGAATGTTGTAAACAAGAATAACCTACTCTCACGTAAGACATATATTACTCAATTGTTCTAAAAAGGAATCAAGTGATTAAGTTTATGAACTATGAAACCATTTGAAAATGAGAAGCTTGAGTTATTGAAACTAGGCAAAGCCGAACTTAGGAAAAGAATGTTGTTACTTGATTTTGAAAAGGAATGTGGGTTGGTCATTCTAATACTACGTATCGGGTGACTTTGATAAAGTAATATGTCACGACCAAATCGGCCGTGGATCGTGCCTTACCCCGCACCCTAGTGACACAACATCGAGTAATCAATAACATAAAACAACAAATGAGATAACGAAATATGAAACAATAACTCAGGAAAACTTGCCTTTGGCATATATATAACCATCAACTCTTTTACAAATGAACAATGCTTAATCCTTTTACCAACCCCGCCCACAATAAAGATTACTGCACTTAAGAATGATACGACACAACGGGCGGACAGGCCCCGCCAAACCCCTGAATGTAAACACTTACTACGACAGGGGACTATACCACTGATAAGCCTCCGGAGAAACGGAGCTTCCCAAACGCTGAACTGTGACCCTGAGAGCTAGGATCAACGACTGATGTACCTCAACCTGCGGCATGAACGCACCCCGGGCGAGGTCGATAACAGGTACCGAGTATGTGAAACTAAAATAAATACTGTAAATGAAATCATAGTAGTCTATACAAAGCAGGAGACATGTATGATAACCAAACTACAGTTCACCATAAATAAGCAGTCATGTCAAGTCAGGGACTCACACCCTCAAGTCATCACTCAATTTAACAATGGGTCTCACGCCCACAACATCAATCGTGCCCGTGGAATACCTTCCTCACTGCCGGCAGTTTATGATATACAAGCACCAAGGAATACACATGAACACCAGGTCCCACCTGTGTCCTAATAAAACTGTACAGGGTAAGTACGAAGGCATAGCCGACTACTAACACCCACAGTACCAACAAGGTCATAAACTGTATCATAAGATCTGTCTAGACCGTCACATGATCAAAGCTGGCCACTTGCCCGCAGTATCTAATGTGCGCGTCTAGTCCTGGAACTTCCCGCAGCTCCGCATAGGCCAATCTCATCGGCCCGCATGAGGTATTCCCCGCATCGAGGGTAGCTACTCCCCGGCATCGTCCTGGACTTCGCAGTCCGCATGGCCACAAGGACCGCATGCCCATAAAGGACGTACACTAACCTGGAACTCTCGTAGCTCCGCATAGGCCCCCAGGACCCGCATGAGGTATTCTCGAATCATGGTCCCAGACCGCCTGAGTCTACCCCGCATCGGAGGGCAGCTTAACCCCCGGAATCATCTCAAGAGATGAATGCCACAATACTATCATAACGACTGATAGTTAATAAGCACAATCAAGGGAAACCCCCTTACACAAACATCACAAGATACTAACACACGTAGCATCCTAACACTTTTACTTATCAAAGCAACAAGAAAGTATTACAAGGCTATCACAAACCAATACAATCAAGTTATTCACACAAGGTACTTTCTACTAACAAGTTCGTATCTATCCCCAAAGTACTTCACACATTAAAATCTTAAAAAGATCTGCTTTCTTCACATAAGTCACATAATACCCGTAGTATAAAATAGAGTATCATTCTTTTAAGAAAACCAAAACTCTTACCTTTGTAAAATCAAGTAACAACATTATTTTCCAAGCGCCCAAGTTTGCCTAATTTCAAATGTTCACGTTTCTTATTTTAGAAAGGTTTCAGCTTCATAGTCTTATTCATTTAAGAATATAATTCTCTTTTAAACAATCTGAGAAACATAAGCCTTATATGTGAGTAGGATATTCTTGTTTATAACAATCTTTATTACAGCAGCCATGATCTAGGAAATATCATTTTGTCTCATCTTAGCTTCTATGCGGATGGAAGTTTCTACTGGTTTTAATAATACTTAATTGTTCAAAACATTTCCTTTTATTAACGCTGCAGTGGTTTGTCGATACACATCCTGATTTCCAAAATCAGTAAAACGTTCTTAAGCCGTTATACCTAACTTCCCATAAAGCTAGTATAACTCTTAAGTTCTCAAAAACCAAGTATTACTTCTCTTTCAAAACGATTTGAAATCTTTGAAATACTTCAAGTTCTTTATAATCACACATCAAGCCAGTTATAAACAAATCATTTACCTTTTAAAGACCACAAAGTGTTTTCTTATCTACATAAAGCTGTTATAACCAACTTCCCATAAAGCCGTTATAACACTTTATGTTTTAAACCCATCGAATACATTTAGCACATGTACGTCTACCGTACTACATAGTTCACACATATCATGCTAGAGATAGGAAGAGGTTCACATACCTCGCGACGATTATCGACTAATAGCAAAATGCTCCGAGTACCTCAAGCCGTCGGCTACTCCTTAAGCCACGTAGATCGCGCCACACGTAGTACATCCACCTATAAGGCCACAAGGCGCTTATTAACATTTAGGTCTCATCGTAGAACTTCTACAGAAAATTCGGCGACTCTCCCGCAACAAACGTAAATCTCCTCCTCTATCGAGGCCGGCTACCAAGCCAACCAGGGGGGGGGGGGTTTATACATCTAACCCAAACGGGTAAAATTCTACTCCAATGTACTACTACAAAAGTCTACCGTAATACACCCTATGTAATTACTGATTCGATTCTTCAGGCTTAAGTCCAAGGACATTGCCACAAGCTATGTTCAGTTATATATATATAGTATACTTCAACTATATACTCCTACAACATGTAATAGGGGGACAAGATAATTACCTCGATAAGCCCATAATTATCCAAGTATAAAGTCGATCCTGGGCAATCGTTTAGCTCCAACTCCGAGCGCTCCAACCCGCTCTAAACCACCCTTAGAAGTTCTAACCAACTTCTACACAATACTCCAACGGACTATGGAGATTTTCCTAGGGTTACGGTTTTGTGACTGACGGGAAGTATAATAGTATTTCTGGGCTTTTCGTATAGGTATAACCTTAGAATACAACAAGGTATAGGGCTAAGGTAATTTGGGCATTATAACAATACTTGGAGAGTATTTCTATACCACAAAGGGGGGTATTATACGAAAGCAACTAGGCTGGGGTACCCACTGGCTAGCACCTCAAAGGAGGGTGTCTACCCTACGCCTACCCCACTGGGAGACTCTCGGCGAGGGGAGGAGGGTCTCTCGGCCAAGACACCACACTAAGGGGGAAGGAAGAAGCTTTCAAGACTTAGGCAATTTGTGAATGAATTAGTCTTCCAAGGGAGGGGTATTTATAGCACAAGCCAAGGCCAACCAATGGCCAAGATCTAGCCAAGTGTTAGGCAAGTGTAGGGCCAAGATTCACCCATGTGTACCTAGCCAACTTGCACACAAAATATCTACCAAAAATATCTCCCACAAAGCCTTCCCAATCGTCCATTGTGCCGCCCACTTGCTTCCAATGTGAGGGTGACACATGTCACCCTCCCGTTGGTCCAAAATGTTCCGTCTCTCGGAAAAATCCGCAAAAATACTTAATGACATAGCCGGAAATTCCCCTACGAAAGCTGTGAAAACGTTTCGTCGAAAAACGACTCTAACCGGGTGTTGTGCACAAACATATTTCGCCCAAAGGTGCCACGTGGGGTGACACGTGTCGCCCCGATTCGCCCAAAATATTTCGTCTTAGAAAATATCCAAAACGCCAAAATCTCAAAATCAAAGCGGCCCCACAAAATCAGAATTTCTCCGTGGGCCCCACGTGACCATTTTCAAAATAAAATTCCATAATTCTCTAATATTCCAGAAGTCCGAATACCAAACTGGGAATCCATTCCCAAAACGAACCTTTTTCCTTCACAAAACCGAAACTTTTCCGTGGAAAAATCGCCTCTTTCTTCCTTTCCAATCTTTACTCGTATTCTCGCACGCACGCCCTCGCATACATACCACGGAACTACGGGTATAACATTCTTCCCCTTAGAAACATTCGTCCGAATGTTCCTTCTAAGTCTCAAACGAACACGTGGCGAGATAGTCTTCACTACTATACTTACGAAACAATCCTGCCACAGCTGGCCACAGAAAATACCCACGTAAAATACTTACATCCAAGTCCACGAGGAAACACCTCTAACATCACCACAAATAATACTACTTTTGTCACTTTGTCGCGAGCCTTGCTCCGACGACCCAACAAATGGTACCGGTCGCACGCGATCACTCGCCGTGACACTCGGACTCTTACCACGTTACGATACGCCGGTTTCCAAAACTCGGTTACTATCTCTAACGTGGTCATCATTAACTGGGAACATTCTGGATGGATCTTCGATACTTTCCCGAACATAACAATACGAAAGACCGGACGTCCTTCTTCCTAAGTCGGACGGCAAATGCTAACATATAGGCAACCTGGCCTATTCTTCACATGAACTCACCAAGGCCCAAAGTGACTCGGGCTAAGTTCCTTCTGTTTCCACAACTCGTCACACCCTGTCCGGGGTGGTACTTTCAAGAAGACCGTCAACTGAACTCTGGCGTCGCCGATTATCCGCGACGATTCCTCCGAGCCGCGGAACTTCTTCTAGACAAGCTTCACTATCCACACTGCCGGAACAAGCTGAACCAACTATCTCAACCACGCCAACATCGATCCAATCGACCGTCAACTTGCATTTCTGCCCCTACAAGGCGTCACAAGACGACATCCGAACACTGAAATGGTAGCTTAAACACTCCCCCAACCGGAGACAACGATCCTCACAGCTACCCCTGAAATCAAAACACTGGCCCGAGGGCGAATGCGATACGGAGACTCACCTGAGTTCCTAGCCCTGCCTGGTACAAACTCCCAGAAAGAGAAACAGCCGTACCCTGGGCTCCACTGTCCGTCATAAGGTGAAGGTAGGCACCCCGTGCAACCTCACAACCTTTTCAGATAACATCAACACTGCCGAGTGAACGACACGGCCAAGAACACGATAGGCTGCCCCATCGCCCGACCATCGTCGAACGCGTCCACGAACTTGCACGCTGGCTAACTAAACATGGGCCTAACACCCTCATGACCCTAACACAAAGAGGGACCACCACACCCAGACCACACCACCAAACCTACCGCGGGTTGACCCGCACGTAGCCTCAACCCGACCCGGCAAGGCGCAAAATACCATCTCCCCGTAGGAACAATCTTACTAACACGTTACGAAAACCTAGCGGTCTTCTTAGCTCAACTACCCTCTTTCATTTCATACTACATAGGGACTTATCCCACGAACATAGCTCACGTGCACTATGCACTCCTATAAGGGTCAAACATAACACTACACCTTTCTCGAGAGGGCCTTACCTCTAAGGTCTTTACGTATAACACTCTAAGGCTCACACCTTCTCTATCCCCCAAAATCTTACTCGGTTAACCCACCATGATTCTAATCACAACTAACACACTGCTATCAGAACATAGCACTTAAGGTATACTCACCTTGAAAGTTACCGAAGGACCTTGCTGCTCTGACCCTCTGCTGTCCTTGGTTAACCCGTCGATCTACGTTTCTCGACTGCTGCGCATAAGCCGTACGAGGCCATGCTCAAGCCTAACTGAAGGACTACTCTTGCACAACCTTCTCTTAGGTAGTCATCAAGACTTGCGATACATCGGTATACTCTCTGGTAGCCAAATCCATGGCTAGTAACAAGGTTGTCTCTTGCAATCTATATTCGCTCGGTTCGATGCGTGGGCGAAGGTTCAAATATCGTGGGCGCAGTAGGCTGCCGTCAACGTGCTAAACTCTGCGGGGCTAGTGGCGTCGCAGAAATCCCGAATGAAGCACTACCTAGGTAATGATTGGGCACTGTGCCCTCGCCATGCTTAAACTCGCTGACTCCGCCGGCTGCCTTGCCCTCCAGGCTCGGGTTGCCTACGCGGAGGCATAACGATAAGGAAAGAATTTCGTCGGAGGGTCCGACTTACAACGGCTCTAAGGCACGATCTCGAGTGAGAAGAATAGAACCCGATCCTAAATATCCTATAGCCTCACGATTATTGGTGTGGTGCGCACACCGATAATCAAGACTCTGCGGATACGGTCGTAGACACTTTCCGAGGATTAAGCGCTCACGATACCACTTTTGTCACGACCCGGGCGGGCGTGGTGGTGCCTTACCGGGCACCCTAGTGACACAACATCGAGTAATCGGAACATAAAACAACAACATGAGATAACGAAATATGAAACAATAACACTTTGAAAACTTGCCTTTGGCATATATATAACCATCAACTCTTTTACAAATGAGCGGCAATCCTTTTTACCAACGCCCGGTACTACTGAGACCTCTAAGAATGATACGACCATGATGGCGGGACGGGGCCAAACCACGAATGTAAACACTTACTGACGGGGACTATACGGCTGATAAGCCTCGGAGAAGCGGGCTTCCCAATATTGACGTGACCACGAGGCTAGGATCAACGATGATGTACCTCAACTGCGGCATGAACGCGGCCCCGAGGTCGATAACAGTGCAGAGTATGTGAAACTAAAATAAATCGTAAATGAAATCATAGTAGTCTATACAAAGCGGGAGACATGTATGATAACCAAACTCTGATTCACCATAAATAGCGATCGTGTCGAGGGACTCACCCTCAAGTCATCACTCGATTTAACAATGGGTCTCACGCCCACAACATCAATCGTGCGTGGAATACCTTCCTCGCCGGCGGTTTATGATATACAAGCACCAAGGAATACACGAACACGGGTCCCACTGTGTCCTAATAAAGCATGCAGGTAAATGCGAAGGCATAGCCGACTACTAACACTCACCGTACCAACAAGGTCATAAAGCGTATCATAAGATCTGTCTAGACGCCACGTGATCAAAGCGGCCACTTGCGCGATATCTAATGTCGCGTCTAGTCTGGAACTTCCGCGACTCGCGTAGGCCAATCTCATCGGCCGCGCAGGTATTCCCGCATCGAGGTAGCTACTCCCGTCGTCACCGACTTCGCATCGCATAGCGAGGGCGCGTGCCCGTAAGGGCGTCACTAACACGGAACTCGTAGCTCGCGCATAGGCCCCGGGACCGCGTGAGGTATTCTCGAATCATGGTCCCGGACACTGAGTCTACCCGCGTCGGAGGCGACAACCGGAATCATCTCGAGATGAATGCCACAATACTATCATAACGGGATAGTTAATAAGCACAATCAGAAACCCCCTTACAAACATCACAAGATACTAACACACGTAGCATCCTAACACTTTTACTTATCAAAGCAACAAGAAAGTATTACAAGGCTATCACAAACCAATACAATCAAGTTATTCACACAAGGTACTTTCTACTAACAAGTTGTATCTATCCCCAAAGTACTTCACACATTAAAATCTTAAAAAAGATCATTTCTTTCACATAAGTCACATAATACGTAGTATAAAATAGAGTATTTCCTTTTAAGAAAACCAAAACTCTTACCTTTGTAAAATCAAGTAACAACATTATTTTCCAAGCGTCCAAGTTTGCCTAATTTCAAATGTTCACGTTTCTTATTTTAGAAAGGTTTATGATTCATAGTCTTATTCATTTAAGAATATAATTCTCTTTTAAACAATCGAGAAACATAAGCCTTATATGTGAGTAGGATATTCTTGTTTATAACAATCTTTATTACAATGACCGTGATCTAGGAAATATCATTTTGTCTCATCTTAGCTTCTATGCGGATGGAAGTTTCTCGGTTTTAATAATACTTAATTGTTCAAAACATTTCCTTTTATTATTATTGCGATGGTTTGTCGATACACATCACGATTTCCAAAATCGAGAAAAGCGTTCTTAAGCGTTATACCTAACTTCCCATAAAGCTAGTATAACTCTTAAGTTCTCAAAACCAAGTATTACTTCTCTTTCAAAGCGATTTGAAATCTTTTGAAATACTTCAAGTTCTTTATAATCACACATCAAGCGATTATAAACAAATCATTTACCTTTTAAAGACCACAAAGTGTTTTCTTATCTACATAAAGTCATTATAACCAACTTCCCATAAAGCGTTATAACACTTTATGTTTAAACCCATCGAATACATTTAGCACATGTATCGTCTACCGTACTACATAGTTCACACATATCATGCTAGAGATAGGAAGAGGTTCACATACCTCGCGACGATTATCGACTAATAGCAAAATGCTCAGTACCTCAAGCGTCGGCTACTCCTTAAGCCACGTAGATCGCGCCACACGTAGTACATCCACCTATAAGGCCACAAGGCGCTTATTAACATTTAGGTCTCATCGTAGAACTTCTCTGAAAATTCGGACACCTCCCCATGAGCGTAAATCTCCTCTCTATCGGTGGCTACCAAGCCAACCGGGGTTTATACATCTAACCCTAGGTACAATTCTACTCCACGTACTACTACCACAAGTCTCATGTCTGATCCTATGTAATTACGATTCGATTCTTCGAGCTTAAGTCGAGGACATTGCCACAAGCTATGTTGATTATATATATATAGTATACTTGACTATATACTCTACAACATGTAATAGGGGACAAGATAATTACCTCGATAAGCCCATAATTATCCAAGTATAAAGTCGATCTGGGCAATCGTTTAGCTCGACTCGGCGCTCAACCGCTCTAAACCACCCTTAGAAGTTCTAACCAACTTCACACAATACTCAGGACTATGGAGATTTTCCTAGGGTTACGGTTTTGTATTGTGGGAAGTATAATAGTATTTACGGGCTTTTCGTATAGGTATAACCTTAGAATACAACAAGGTATAGGGCTAAGGTAATTTGGGCATTATAACAATACTTGGAGTATTTCTATACCACTGAGGGGGTATTATCTGAAAGCAACTAGGCTAGGGGTACCTTGCTAGCACCTCAGGAGGGGGTGTCTGCCTCGGCCTACCACTAGGGAGACTCTCGACCAGGGAGGGAGGGCTCTCGGCCAAGACACACTAAGGGGAAGGAAGAAGCTTTCAAGACTTAGGCAATTTGTGAATGAATTAGTCTTCCAGGGAGAGGTATTTATAGCACAAGCCAAGGCCAACCAATGGCCAAGATCTAGCCAAGTGTTAGGCAAGTGTAGGGCCAAGATTCACCCATGTGTACCTGCCAACTTGCACACAAAATATCTACCAAAAATATCTCACAAAGCCTTCCCAATCGTCCATTGTGCGCCCACTTGCTTCGATGTGAGGTGACACATGTCACCCTCCGTTGGTCCAAAATGTTCCGTCTCTCGGAAAAATCCATAAAAATACTTAATGACATAGCGGAAATTCCCTACGAAAGTGTGAAAGCGTTTAGTCGAAAACGACTCTAGCAAGTGTTGTGCACAAACATATTTCGCCCAAAGGTGCCACATGGGGTGACACGTGTCGCCCCGATTAAATCAAAATATTTCGTCTTAGAAAATATCCAGCAGCCAAAATCTCAAAATCAAGCGGGCCCCACAAAACGTAAATTTCTCAAAGTGGGCCCACGTGACCATTTTCAAAATAAAATTCCATAATTCTCTAATATTCCAGAAGTCGAATACCAAATCGGAATCAATTCCCAAACGAACCTTTTTCCTTCACAAAAACCGGAAACTTTTCCGTGGAAAAATCGCCTCTTTCTTCCTTTCCAATCTTTCTGTCGTATTCTCGTACGTACGTCCTCGCATACATACCCTGGAACTACGGGGTATAACATAATAGATCTCTTTTAAAAGGGATTTAACGTACGTAGTACTTTAGGGTTAAAAACCCGGACTTTGGCATAAAATGAAAGTAACTTGAGTTGTGTAACTTGCCTACGCTTGTTGTGGTGTAACTTGCCTATGCTTGTTGTTGTGTAACTTGCCTATGCTTGTTGTTGTGTAACTTGCCTATGCTTGTTGTTGTGTAACTTGCCTATGCTTGTTGTTGCGTAACTTGCTTATGCTTGTGGTGATAGCCTTGGTTGTGCAAGAATTGTTATTTATGGACTAGCTCTCCATGAGGTTTCTTACTGTTCGGCCTTGGTCCCTGGTGGTCGGCTCTCGTACTTGCCGTCATGGATGATTCGGCCTTGGCACGATGGTCACCCTCGCACTTGCCCGTTCGATTATAGTGACGAAGTCTCGTGATCGACCTTGGTCCAGTGGTCGACCACCGTACTTGCCCGGTCGACTCGTGGCCGGCCTTGTCTCCGATGATCGGCTCTCGCACTTGCCGTGTCGGCCGTGTTTTGGTTGCATTGTATTATTATATGCGGTCGGATCTGGTAGTTATACTTGTCTGTCGGTTTTTATAACACAGTGGGACACGGTGTTCATGTATAATCCTTGGTATTGTTATATCATAAAGCTAGGCGGTGAGGAAGAAATTCCACGACAGTGATAATTTGGAGGCGTGAGTCCTGTCTTGATATGTGGTTATATGTTATATCTTGTAGTTTGGTCATCATACATGTCTCTGCTTTATATAGACTATTATGATTTCATTTCTGATATTCTGATTTCACATACTTGGTACTGTTGTCTTGACCTCCTTGAGGCTGCGTTCATCTTGCAGGTAAGTCATTTGTCGATCCGCGTTTAGGATCTCATTTAGCGTTTTGGGAGCTCCATTCCGTCGGAGGCTTATCTTTGGTATGTTACCAGTGCAGTAAGTTCTTATGCGTTCAGGGTATGGCGGGGCCACGTCCGTCATAGTTGTTGTATAAATCTTAAGTGCATAATCTTGTTGTGGCGGGGTTGTAAAAGGATTAAAGCTGTTGAGTTTTATGTATATCTTGAAAGCTGTTTTGGTTGCTTTGTTTATTTATTATATCTCTCATTTCATGTGTAAAGTTTTTATTTCCATTGGTTTTCTCGATGTTGTATCACTAGGGTGCGGGTAAGGCACGATGTGAACGATTTCGGGCGTCACAAGTGGTATCGAAGCGATTAATCCTCGGAAAGTGTCTACTGGCGTGTCTAGTAGAGTCTTGATTATCGATGTGTTGTGCACCACATCTATAATCGTGAGGCTATAGGACATTTAGGATTGGTTTCCATTCTTCTCATTACGAGATCGTGCCTTAGAGTGTGATAAGATTGGACCCTCGACATACCGTTTTACGATTATGCCTCGCGTAAGGCAACCGGGCGAAGGGCAGAAGCGGCGAGGCTGCGAGTAAACGTGGCGAAGACCACGATACTGAGCCTCGATCCGCGATGCAGGCGAGAGATGAGTTACAAGAGTGGGCGATTAATGGCGGGGTTGTGGCGGACTTGAGGATAAGTGGGCGGCGGTTCGATGCACCGATGGTTCACCTAGATCGGATAGTTCGAGGCTACGGGATTTTACGAGTTGTAGGCGCGAGTTTTATGGGTCGAGGCACGAGGATGATCCGCGAGTTCATCAAGCGATTCTGTGGATCATGAGTGATCAAGGCATCGGAGATCGAGTCGGTGGCCACTAGGTTCACATCAATGCGTGATACGCGATCGTGGTTTGATTCTTGGGAGCTGTCGGGGAGAGCATGCACTTCCGTGGTATGGAGCGAGTTCTCGAAGCCTTTCTTGCACATTTCTTGCCTCCCGCACGCGAGAGGGCTCGGTAACCAATTTTTGGTGTTCTGGCGAGCAGGCGTGCGGTTCGGGAGTACAATGTGGAGTTCGACTCATTGGCGATGCGTCCGCGTTAGTAGCTTGTATGGAGGATCGAGTGCCGATATGTTCTGAGGGCTCGATGATTGCCTTGCAGAGTTGTTGGTGTAGCTCTTGTAGGGCATGGACATTGCCGCATGCAGCGTATACACTTGGATGTGAGGCGGATAAATCGGCGGAATGACAAAGTCAGTGAAGGGCGTAACAGCAGGTCCTTTGGTGACTTTCGAGCGGACCGCTCGGCAGAACTAGTTATGTACCTCCGTCGGTCTGAGTGGTCCTCGCGGCTTCGGGACGCCGGGATATTGAGGAAGCGGTCGGGGCTCCTGTGTTTCAGATTTTGGGAAGCGAGTGCTCGCGGATGAGTTGCCACTTGTCTCGGTGTGGCGTTGTGGAAAGCTTCATAAGGAGTGTCGTACTAACTCGGGAGATTGTTATTTTGCGGCCAACAGGCCGTCGGCAAGACCGTCCAGGCCGGTAGCTGGTAGGATAGCATGGACTACTTAAGCGATTCGGGTTCTTCACCTTCCATAGCCGATCGGGATGTTAGTACGGAAGGCCGGTAGAGGTCGCGGTGGGAGTTCCCGATTTTAGCGGTCCTTGAACGCCTAGTTTGTGTATATCCTTAACCTCAGAGTTTTGTTTGTATTGATGTTGTTGATGTGTTTAATGTTATGTTTGGATAGCTTTGTGCTAAAATGTGATTTAGAAACACAGTTAGTGAAAAGGGTAAGTCACAGGTAGTGTGAGATGGAAGTGGTAGCTTTCATGATGTGAAATAGTAAGATTGTTCCGGATCGGGAACAAGAGTTGGGCGCGGTTGAAGTCGGGTTGAGGACCATTTGCGGGTCAACCAAGATAACCGGTTTGGGGTGGTCGGTCTGGGTGGTCGCGGTGGTAGTCACGAGGTGCTAGGCCCAGTTTAGATGACCATCGTATGAGTTCGTGGATGCGTTCGATCGAGAATCGATTCGTGAAGGCGGGAATGGCCTTAGGAAATCGAGGTTAGGAGATGACCAAGTTTGGAGGTAGTGACTCGAGGTTGGAAAGCGAAGCGTTGTGAAGTGTGATGCGGATACTAGAACGAGTTCGAGTGTTCGTGACAGTACTACGAGAAAGGAGAAGTGAGCGTGTGTTTTGTGGCGGTGTGGCATGATTATTTTAAATGCGTATAGCGGTGAAGACTATCTTGGCGCTGTTTGTTTGAGACCTAGAAGGAACATTCGGACGAATGTTTCTAAGGAAGAATGTTATACCCGTATTTCGGTATGCGTATGGACGTCGTCTGAAATTTGAGCCTTAAGTTAGGCATTGGATTCGAAATTTGGGCACAGTGCGATTAGAGTCGTTTTACGTGAAAGCGTTTCCACGACTACGTTGGGAAAATTCCGGCTATGTCATTTAAAATTTTTGCGGATTTTTAGAGAGAAACATTTTGGACCAGCGGGAGAGTGACATGTGTCACCCTGCATTGGAAGCAAGTGGGAAGGTTGGGCGATTGGGCGTCGAGAGAGCCTTGGTTGGCCTTGGCGATTGGCTCCTCTTTTGTGCCTTGCTTTGTGGCTTGTTTTGTGGAGTGTTTTGTGGAGTAGGGTTAGGGTGCACTTGGCTTGATCTTGGCCTTACACTTGCCTTGCACATGGCTTGATCTTGGCCATTGGTTGGCCTTTGGTTTTGCTATAAATACCCCCTCTCTTTGAAGACATATTCATCCACTCTTCACTTGCCTAACTCTTGTGAACCCTCCTCCCTCTTGTTGACTCTCGTCCAAGAGCCCTCTCCCACTTGAAGGCCTTTTGGCGAAACCTTCCCCTTTGAGCCTAAAGCCGAGAACACCCCCCCTCCCTTAGGGTGTTGTTCTCGTGTGGTACCCCCCTTTTGTGGTATTGAAATACTCCTCCAAGTATTGTTATAATGCCCAAAATACCTTAGCCTTATACCTTGTAGTATTCCAAAGTTACCTCTATACGTAGAGTCCGGAAATACTACCTTTTGTCCTTTTAGTCTCAAACCGAAACCCTAAGGAAACCTTCACTGTTGGTTGAAGTTTTGGAGTAGAAGTTGGTTAGAACTTCTAAGGGTTGTTTGGAGCGTTTTGCTAGTAGTCGGCACTCGTCGCGAGGTATGTGAACCTCTTCCTATCTCTTCTAGCATGATATGTGTGAACTATGTAGTACGGTGAGCGTACGTGTGTTAAGCGTGTTTGATTGTCTTAAAACATAAAGTGTTATAACGGCTTTATGGGAAGTTGGTTATAACGGCTTTATGTAGGTAAGAAAATACTTTGTGGTTTTAAAAGGTAACTGATGTGAATTATAACTGGCTTGTTATAATAAAGAACTTGATGTATTTCAAAAGATTTATAATCGTTTTGAAGGAAGAGTAACACTTGGTTTTAAAGGTTTTAAAAAGAGTTATACTAGCTTTATGGGGAGTTAGGTATAATGTCTTAAGAGAGGTAAAGAAAATGGTTTACTAATGTTAGAAGTTAAGAGACTTGATCTTATAAGATAAGAGACTTAACTTATTTGTTTTAATGTGAATGTTTGTGTGAAACCTCATTCGTGAGTAATGAGTACTTGGTTTTATTTAAAGGGATAATGTTTCTTGATTTGGAAATCGTGTGTATCGACAGGACCTGCGGCGTTAATAAAAGGAAAATGTATTAAATAATGATGAATTGTATTAAAACGGTAGAAACCTCCATGCATAGAAACTAAGATGAGACAAAATGATATACATTTTCTAGATCATGGTCTGTAATAAGAATGTTGTAAACAAGAATAACCTACTCTCACGTAAGACATATATTACTCAATTGTTCTAAAAGGAATCAAGTGATTAAGTTTATGAACTATGAAACCATTTGAAAATGGGAAGCTTGAGTTATTGAAACTAGGCAAACTGGAACTTAGGAAAAGAATGTTGTTACTTGATTTTGAAAAGGAATGTGGGTTGGTCATTCTAATACTACGTATCGGGTGACTTTGATAAAAGTAATAGATCTCTTTTAAAGGGATTTAACGTCACGTAGTACTTTAGGGTTAAAAACCGGACTTTGGCATAAAATGAAAGTAACTTGAGTTGTGTAACTTGCCTACGCTTGTTGTGGTGTAACTTGCCTATGCTTGTTGTTGTGTAACTTGCCTATGCTTGTTGTTGTGTAACTTGCCTATGCTTGTTGTTGTGTAACTTGCCTATGCTTGTTGTTGCGTAACTTGCTTATGCTTGTGGTGATAGCCTTGGTTGTGCAAGAATTGTTATTTATGGACTAGCTCTCCATGAGGTTTCTTCTTGTTGCCTTGGTCACGGTGGTGGCTCTCGTACTTGCCCGTCATGGATGATTCGGCCTTGGCACGATAGTCGACCCTCGCACTTGCCCGTTCGGTATAGTGACGAAGTCTCGTGATACTGACCTTGGTCCCAGTGGTCACCCTGCGTGCCCCGATCGACTCGTGGCCGGCCTTGGTCTCCGATGTCGGCTCGCACTTGCCGTGACGGCCGTGTTTTGGTTGCATTGTATTATTGGTACGGTCGGATCGGTAGTTATACTTGTCTGTCACGGTTTTATAACACAGTGGGACACAGTGTTCATGTATAATCCTTGGTATTGTTATATCATAAGCTATGCGTGATGAGGAAGAAATTCCACGCACGAGTGATAATTTGGAGGCGTGAGTCCACTGTCTTGATATAGCTGGTTATATGTTATATCGTAGTTTGGTCATCATACATGTCTCTGCTTTATATAGACTATTATGATTTCATTTCTGATATTCTGATTTCACATACTGTTATCGCGACCTCGCCCGAAGTGCGTTAAATCTGCAGGTAAGTACATCGGTGTCGATCCGCGTTTAGGATCTCATTTCACGTTTTGGGAGCTCCATTCCGTCGGAGGCTTATCTTTGGTATGTTACCACAGTGCAGTAAGTTCTTATGCGTTCGGGGTATGGCGGGGCCCTGTCGTCATAGTTGTTGTATAAATCTTAAGTGCATGTCTTGTTGTAGGCGGGGTTGTAAAAGGATTAAAGCTGTTCGGGTTTTATGTATATCTTGAAGGCAAGCTGTTTTGGTTGCTGTTTATTTATTATATCTCATTTCATGTGTAAAGTTTTTATTTCGCTGGTTTTCTCGATGTTGTATCACTAGGGTGCGGGTAAGGCACGATGTGGGCGATTTTAGGCGTCATTTACAAAGAAGTGTTTTGATTTACTTGAAAGATAATCACTATATTTTCATATACTACGTATTGTGTGACTTTTGTGAAAGTAACGTATCTTTTAAGAGTTAATGTATGAAGTACTTTGGGGATAAAACCGAACTTGTTAGCATATAGTAGAAAGTACAGTGTGTATAACTTGATTGTGTTGGTTTGTGATAGCCTTGTAATACCTTTGTTGATTTGATAAGTAAACATGCTAGGATGCTACGTGTGTTAGTATCTTGTGATGTTTGTGTAAAGGGTTTTTCCTTGTTGTGCTTATGTTGTTTAACGATAAGGTTATGATAGTATTATACACTCATCTCTTGAGATGATTAGGGGTTAAGCCCTCCGTCGGGGTAGACTTCGGGCGGGTCGATGGACTATGATTCGAGACTACCTGCGCGGGTCGAGGGCTATGCGGGCTGCGGGAGTTCGAGTTAGGATCGGCCGCTTGTGGTCATGCGGTCCTTGTGGCCATGCGGACGGCGAGTCGGGGCTGCCGGGAGTAGCTACCCTCGATGCGGGATTATACCTCATGCGGGCGCGTCGATTGGCCTATGCGGAGTGCGGAAAGTTCGAGGCTAGACGCGCACATTAGATCTGCGGGCAAGTGGTCGGCTTTGATCATGTGACGGTGCAGACAGATCTTATGATACGATTCATGACCTTGTTGAGTGCGTAGGTGTTAGTAGTCGGCTATGCCTTACCACATGCGTGTTATTATGGCACAGGTGGGACAGGGTGTTCATGTGTGTTCCTTAGTGCTTTCATATCATAAACTGCCGGCAGTGAGGAAGGTATTCCACGGGCATGATTGATGTGTGGGCGTGAGACCCATTGTTATATTTGAGTGATGACTTGAGGCGTGAGTCACGACTTGACATACGTTATTATTGTGAGTAGTTTGGTTATCATACATGTCTCTGCTTTGTATAGACTACTATGATTTCATTCTGATTTATTTTTTTGTTTCATATACTCTGTTTTGTTATGACCTCCTTGAAGCTGCGTTAAATGCCGCGAGTAAAGGTACACCGATCATTGATCCTCGCTCTTAGGGTCACGATTCGCGTTTGGGAAGCTCCGTTTCTCGGAGGCTTATCGATGGTATATTCCCCTGTTGTTGTAGGTGTTTACATTCAGGGGTATAGCGTGGCCCTGTCCCGCCATTGTTGTCGTATCATTTCTTAGAGGTATGTAGTACTATCGTGGGCAGGGTTTGTGAAAAGGATTAAGCTGTTCATTTTGTAAAAGTTGTTATTTCTATATATCTTGAAAGGCAAGTTTTCTCAGTTATTGTTTCATATTTCATAATATGTCTTGTATCGTTTATGTTCGTGATTACTCGATGTTGTATCACTAGGGTGCGGGTAAGGCACGATCACGGGCGAATCGGTCGTGACAAAAGTGGTATCGAAGCGATTAATCCTCGGAAAGTGTCTCTGACCGTATCGATGGAAGTCTTGATTATCGGTGTGTTGTGCACGCCAATAATCGTGAGGCTATAGGATATTTAGGATTGGTTTCTATTCTTCTCACTCACAGTCGTGCCTTAGAGCCGTGTTTTAAGTTGGACCTCTAAACGTATTTCTTTCCTTACCGTTATGCCTCGCGTGAAACCGGGCGGGAGGGCGAAGCGGCGAGGCTGCGAGTAGAATCTGAGGGTTGCGAGGCGAGGCCCAATCATTACCTAGGGTAGTGCTTCATTCGGGATTTCTGCGTCGCTAGCCCCAGTGAGTTTAGCACGGCGGCGATTCATCTGCGTCCATGATAATTGAACCTCGGTTCCACGGCCAGAGCGATGAATATAGATTGCAAAGAGGCGACCACATTACTAGCTGGATTTGGCTACGGAGATTATACCGATGTCTGCGAGTCTTGATGACTACCTAAGAGAGGTTGTGCAAGAGTAATTCTTGATTGGGCTTGAGCATGGCACGTATGCGGGCTTATGTACGCAGGCGAAAGCGTAGATCGACGGGTTAACCAGGGCGGCGAGAAGAGGGCGGGCGGCAAGGTCCCGGTAACTTTCAAGGTGAGTATACCTTAAGTGCTATGTTACGATAGCGATGTGTTAGTTGTGATTAGAAATCATGGTGGGTTAGCCGGTAAGATTTTGGAGGATAGAGAAAGTGTGAGCCTTAGAGCTTTATACGCAGACCTTAGAGGTAAGGCCATCTCGGGTAGAGGCGTATGTTTATGTTTGACCCTTATAGGAGTGCATAGTGCGTGGTGTGTTTGGGATAGGTCCTAAGTAGTGTGAAATGAAGAGGGTAGTTGAGCTAAGAAGACCGCTAGGTTTTCGTAGCGTGATTAGTGAGATTGTTCGATCGGGAGCTAGTATTGTGCGGCGTTGCGGGTCGGGTTGAGGCCACGTTGCGGTCAACCCGCGGCATGTATGGCGGTGGGTCTGGTTGTGGTGGTCGCCTTGTGGTAGGGTCACGAGGGTGCTAGGCCCAAGTTTAGTTAACCAACGTGCGAGTTCGTGGATCGTTCGCCGGTGGTCGGGCGATGGGGCAGCCATCGTGTTCTTGATCGGGCCGTTCACTTGGCGATGTTGATTTATCGAAGGTTGTAAAGGCTGCAGGTGCCTACCTTCACCTTATGATGACAGTGGAGCCAGTTCTGGCTGTTTTGTTTGGAAGTTTTACCAAGCATGTGTTAAGAACTCGGTGAGTCTCGAATCGCATTCGCCACCGGGCGGTCGTGGATTTCGAGGTAGTTGTGAGGATTGTTGTCTCTGTGGAGAGGCGTTTGAGCTACCATTTCGGTGTTCGGATGTCGCCTTACGAAGCCTTGTAGGGCGAAGTGTAAGTTGCGGTCGATTGGTTCGATGTTGGCGGGGTTCAGATAGTTGGTTGATCTTGTTCCGGTATGTGGATAGTGAAGCTTGTCTAGAAGAAGTTACGGCGGCTCGGAGGAATCGTGCGGATAATCGGCGACGACGCTTAGAGTTGAGTTGTGGTCGGTCTTCTTGAAAGTACCACCGGACGAGTGTGACGAGTTTTGGAAAGCGAAGGAACTTAGCGAGTTACTTTGGGCCTTTGTGAGTTCATGTGAAGAATAGGCGGGTTGCCTATATGTTAGCATTTGCCGTCCGACTTAGGAGGAAGGGCGTCCGGTCTTCGTATTGTTATGTTCGAAAGTATCGAAGATCCATCGAATGTTCCCGATTAATGATGACCACGTTAGAGATAGTAACCCGAGTTTTGGATACTAAGCGATGTCGAAATATGGTAAGAATTAGTGTCTGGCGACCGGTGATCGCGTGCGGCCGGTACCATTTGTTGGGTCGTTGGAGCAAGGCTCGCGACAAAGTGACAAAAGTAGTATTATTTGTGGTGATGTTAGAGGTGTTTCCTCGTGGACTTGGATGTAGGTATTTTGCGTGGGTATTTCTGTGGCCAGCTGTGGTAGGATTGTTTCGTAAGTATAGTAGTGAAGACTATCTTGGCGCGTTCGTTTTGAGACTTAGAAGGAACATTCGGGACGAATGTTTCTAAGGAAGAATGTTATACCCGTAGTCCCGTGGTATGTATGCGAGGGCGTGCGTGCGAGAATCTGACGAAAGATTGGAAAGGAAGAAAGAGGCGATTTTCCACGGAAAAGTTTCGGTTTTGTGAAGGAAAAAGGTTCGTTAATGGGGTGGATTCCCAGTTTGGTATTCGGACTTCTGGAATATTAGAGAATTATGGAATTTTATTTTGGAAATGGTCACGTGGGGCCACGGGAGAAATTTACTGATTTTGTAGGGCCCACTTTGTTTTGAGATTTTTGGCCATTGTGGATATTTTTGGAAGATGTTTTATTTTGGGCCAATAGGAGGGTGACACGTGTCACCCCGCCTGTAAACTTGGCCGAATTGGCATTTGTGCACACCTTGGTTAGAGTCGTTTTTAGTGAACGTTACCTAACTTGCGAAGGAAAATTCCGGCTATGTCTTTTCTTATTTTTGCGGATTTTTCCAGAGGCGGAACATTTTGGACCAACGAGAGGCGGCACGGCACCTGCCGTTGGTGGGCAAGGTGGGCGACACGTGGGACGAATTGGGGAGGTCAGTGGTAGATATTTTGGTAGATATTTGTGAGGTTTTAAGGAGTAGGGACTAGAGGGCACTTGGGCATATCTTGGCCTACACTTGTGTAACACTTGGCTCGATCTTGGCCATTGGTTGGCCTTGGCTTGTCTTATAAATACCCTCTCCCTTTGATGAATTCTTCATCCTTTCCTAAATGTTTCTAAGTGTTAAATCTTCTCCCTCCCTTAGTGTTGAGTTCGGCCAGAGGCCTCCCCCTCTCTAGAGGCCTTGGCCGAGGTACACCCTCCTAGTAGTGTGGCGTGGGTACCCACTGTGAGTTGCTTTCGTATAATACCCCTTTGTGGTGTAGAAATACTCTCTAAAGTATTGTTATAATGCCCAAATTACCTTAGTATACCTTGTAGTATTCTAAGGTTATACCTATCTGGCAGGAAATACTATTATACTTCCGTCATCCACAAAACCGAAACCACAGGAAAATCTCCATAGTCAGTTGGAGTATTGTGTAGAAGTTGGTTAGAACTTCTAAGGGTGGTTTAGAGCGGGTTGGGCGCTCGAAGTTGGAGCTAAGCGATTGCCGGGATCGACTTTATACTTGGATAATTATGGGCTTATCGAGGTAAATATCTTGTCCTCTATTGTAATTGGAAATTACATGTTGTTAGAATATATAGTTAAAGTATACTATATATAGCTCAACGTGGTTAGTTAGCAATGTCTTTTGACTTAAGCTGAAGAAGCGGCCCATCGTATTCTGATGGACTTGTGTAGTAATCTTGTGGAGTAGAATTGTACCCGTTCGGGTTAGATGTATAACCCCCTGGTTGGCTTGGTAGCGGCCCAGTTAGAGGAGGAGATTTCTGTTGTTGCGGGAGAGTCTTGCCGAATTTTACGTAGAATGTTCTACGATAAGATCTTAATGTTAATAAGCGCCTTGTGGCCTTATAGGTTGAAGTACTACGTGTGGCGCGTTACTTGGCTTTAGGAGTAGCCGCGGTTGGGAGTACTTGGGCGTTTTGCTATTAGTCGATACTCGTCGCGAGGTATGTGAACCTCTTCCTATCTCTTCTAGCATGATATGTGTGAACTATGTAGTGCGGTAGGCGTCATGTACTAAATGTATTTGATTGGTGTAAAACATAAAGTGTTATAACGGCTTTATGGGAAGTTGGTTATAACGGCTTTATGTTGGTAAGAAAATACATGTGGTTTTAAAAGGTAATCGATTTGATCTATAAGCGGCTTGTTATGTGTTAATAAAGAACTTGAAGTATTTCAAAAGAGTTTTGAATCATTTTGAGAGAAGAAGTAATACTTGATTTGTTTTGAAAACTTAAGAGTTATACTAGCTTTATGGAAAGTTAGGTATAACGTCTTAAGAATGTTTCTTGATTTTGGAAATCGAATGTGTATCGACAAACCAACTGCAGCGTTAATAAAAGGAAATGTTTTGTGATTAAGTATTATTAAAACCGGTAGAAACTTCCATCTGCATAGAAGCTAAGATGAGACAAAATGATATTTCCTAGATCATGGTCTTTGTAATAAGATTGTTGTAAACAAGAATATCCTACTCACATATAAGACTTATGTTTCTCAGATAGTTTAAAAGAGAATTATATTCTTAAATGAATAAGACTATGAACTACGAAACCTTTCTAAATAAGAAACATGAACACTTGAAATTAGGCAAGCTTGGACGTTTGGAAAATAATGTTGTTACTTGAGTTTTACAAAGAGAAGTGTTTTGATTTACTTCAAAAGATAATCACTATATTTTCATATACTACGGGTATTGTGTGACTTTTGTGAAATAACGTATCTTTTTAAAGAGTTAATGTATGAAGTACTTTGGGGATAAAACCCCGAACTTGTTAGCATATAGTAGAAAGTACCTGGTGTGTATAACTTGATTGTGTTGGTTTGTGATAGCCTTGTAATACCTTCTTGTTGATTTGATAAGTAAACATGCTAGGATGCTACGTGTGTTAGTATCTTGTGATGTTTGTGTAAAGGGGTTTTTCCCTTGTTGTGCTTATGTTGTTTAACGATAAGCTGTTATGATAGTATTATACATCACTCATCTCTTGAGATGATTCCGGAGTTAAGCGCCCTCCGTCGGGGTAGACTTCGGGCGGGTCGATGGACCTATGATTCGAGACTACCTCATGCGGGTCCAGGGGGCCTATGCGGAACTGCGGGAGTTCCAGGTTAGGATGCGGCCCTTGTGGTCATGCGGTCCTTGTGGCCATGCGGACGGCGAGTCCAGGACGCTGCCGGGGAGTAGCTACCCTCGATGCGGGGTTATACCTCATGCGGGCCGATCTGATTGGCCTATGCGGAGCTGCGGAAAGTTCTAGGGCTAGACGCGCACATTAGATACTGCGGGCAAGTGGTCAGCTTTGATCATGTGGATGCAGACAGATCTTATGATCTGATTCATGACCTTGTTGATGCGTAGGTGTTAGTAGTCGGCTATGCCTTCGTACTTACACATGCGTGTTATTATGTACAGGTGGGACACGGTGTTCATGTGTTCCTTGGTGCTTTCATATCATAAAGCTGCCGCGATGAGGAAGGTATTCCACGGGCATGATTGATGTGTGGGCGTGAGACCCATTGTTATATTTGAGTGATGACTTGAGGCGTGAGTCACGACTTGACATATTTGCTTATTATTGTGAGCAGTAGTTTGGTTATCATACATGTCTCTGCTTTGTATAGACTACTATGATTTCATTTCTGATTTATTTTTTTGTTTCATATACTCTGCAATTTTTGTTATCGACCTCGCCCGAAGTGCGTTACATGCCGCGAGTAAAGGTACACGATCATCGATCCTCGCTCTTAGGGTCACGATTCGTTTGGGAAAGCTCCGTTTCTCGGAGGCTTATCGATGGTATATTCCCTGTTGTTGTAGGTGTTTACATTCGGGGTATAGCGGGCCTGTCCGCCATTGTTGTCGTATCATTTCTTAGAAGTGCAGTAATGCTTATCGTGGCGGGGTTTGTGAAAAGGATTAAACTGTTCATTTTGTAAAAGTTGTTATTTCTATATATGCCGAAAGGCAAGTTTTTCTCAGATTATTGTTTCATATTTCATAATATGTCTTGTATCGTTTTATGTTCCGCTGATTACTCTGATGTTGTATCACTAGGGTGCCCGGGGTAAGGCACCAGTCACGGGCCCGGAATCGGGTCGTGACACATACTGACACGATGGGTGGCCCACGGGTATGCTTCCATTAGGATGGTTCCATGGCCATGCTTGTACCTAGGTAAGATGTCGGGGCATGCGGCCGTTGTGTGGGTTAAATTCCCGAGATATATTTGAGTGATGACTTTACGGGCGTGAGTCCCTGACTTGACATGTCTGCTAAATTATATTGTGAACTGTAGTTTGGTCATCATACATGTCTCCTGTTTTATATAGACTGTTATGATTTCACTTAAATTATTTTTCAGTTTCACATACTTGGTACCTGTTATCGACCTCCTTGAAGTGCGTTCATCTGCAGCAGTAGAGTACACGATCATTGATCCTAGCTCATAGGATCACAGTTCAGCGTATTGGGAAGATCCGTTTCTCCGGAGGCTTATCTTTTGGTATGTTTTCCCTGAGTTGTAGGTTCTTGTACATTCAGGGGTATGGCGGGGCCCTGTCCCGTCATAGTTACTGTAAAAATCTTAAAGGTGCATGCCTTTGTTGTGGCGGGGTTGTAAAGGATATGCTTGTTCAAACTTTGTTTATATATATATCTTAGAAAAGCGACTTTCTCTCGAGATAAAATGTGTCTCATTTCTGATTGTTTCATGTCTTGTTTTTATGTTCATTGATTACTCGATGTATGACTACTTGGGTGCGGGTAAGGCACGATCACGAGCCGGGCAGGTCGCGACAAAAGTGGTATCGAAGCGATTAATCCTCGGAAAGTGTCTGAGACCGTGTCTAGTACAATCTTAATTATCGATGTGTTGTGCACCATCTATAATCGTGAGGTCGCAGGACATGTAGGATTGGTTTCCATTCTTCTCATTACGAGATCGTGCCTTAAGCGATATTGGAACCTCCGGCGTATTTCGTTTTACGATTATGCCTCGCGCCAGTGCAACCGGGCAGATGGGCGAGCGGTGAGGAGGCTGCTAGTAAGTCTGAGAGAAGTGCGAGCGCGAGCCGGTCATTACGAGATAGTGCTTGGACGGCGAGTTTTGCGGCGCCGCCCGATAGAGTTTAGAGGCTGGAAGCGATGGCTGCGAGACCACGATGCTGAGCCTCAGGTCCAGCCATCACGACCGAACCCGGGCGTGGTGGTGCCTACCGGGCACCCTGGTGATACAACATCGAGAGAAAATCAGCGGAAATAAAAACATGAACAAGAATTTAGAGACAAAATAAATAAGCAGGCCAACCAAAGCGCTTGCCTTCATCATATATACATAAATACCGACGGTTATCCTTTTTACAAACCACCTTTGCGATTACTCTGCACCTCAAGAGTTTATCTGACAACTATGACGGGACAGGCCCGCCATACCACGAATGTACAAGAACCTCTGCACTCGGGTAACATACCAAAGATAAGCCTCCAAGGAACAGGCTTCCCAACGCTGAAAGGTGATCCTAAGCGGGGATCGACAACCGATGTACCTCTACTGCGGCGTGAACGCGGCCCGAAGGAGTCGATAACAGTACCAAGTATGTGAAATCAGTAAAATCATGGCGAAATCATAATAGTCTATAAAGCGAGACATGTATGATAACAAACTACGATGCATACACATAACGATTATATCAATTCGTGGTCTCACGCCACAACATCAATCACGCGTGGAGTACCTTTCTCCGTCGGCGGGCTATGATATGATAACTTCAAGAGAGATATCCTAATGTGAGCATACCCGTGCGCTACGCATCGTGTCAGTATGTCCAAAGGGAACAAATAAGACAACTTTCCAAATGGAAGCATACCCGTGCGCTACGCATCGTGTCAGTAGGTCCAAAGGGAAACAATAAGACGGCATTCCAAATGGAAGCATACCCGTGCGCTACGCATCGTGTCAGTATGTCCAAAGGGAAACAATAAGACAACAAGGCGGTAATCAAAGTGGAAGCATACCTGTGCGCTACGCATCGTCGTGTCGATATTTCCAAAGTGATTTAACAAATGTAACACTATCAGCGAGAACGTGCAGTGGAATTTCTCGTCATTCCGCACGTCCAGTAAGTTCTTAACAAGTCAACCGAGCCCTCCATCGAGACGCGGTAGTATAGAAACACAATCTTTGCACAACAAAGGCTGAGGGTACCTCGGCTAGGAGCACCACAGGGGAGGGAGGCCTCGCCAAGACTCTCGAAGGAGGGGAGAGTTGGGACGAACTCAACACTAAAGGGAGGATTTTTAACACTTAGAAAAGATTTTTGGATGAAGAAAGTTCATCACTTAGAGGGTATTTATAGGTCAAGTGAAGGCCAACCAATGGCCAAGATGAAGACAAGTGCATAGCAAGTGTAAGGCAAGATTTAGCCATGTGCTACCTTATCCATCTACAAAAATATCCTACCTAACCCCTTGACCAAAATTTCACACCAAAAGCGTGCAAGGCTAGCCCAATTGCCGTCAACCTCTTCGATGTGAGGGTGACACATGTCACCCTCCCGTTGGTCCAAAATGTTTTCTCTCGGAAAAATCCATAAAAATTATTAATGACATAGCGGAATTTTCCCTTCAAGTCGTGGAAACGTTTCGTCGAAAAACGACTCCTTTTGGTAGCTATGCACAAATTCGAACCTATGCCTACTTTAAGGCTCAAATTGTATACGTACGCCCTCACGTATATACTCTGGAAATACGGGGTATAACATTCTCCCCTCCTTAGAAACATTCGTCCCGAATGTTCCTTCTCGAGACGGATAACGAAGAATTTCTTCTAACAAGTTGCCAACGCCACACCTGGCCACGAAATATCACACGTTCTCTTCCTTCCTTACTCGTCGTGCCCTTCTCGGACACTTGAACTCCTCTAGTATACGTACCACACTTCAGTCATCGCTTTAGTTCCAAAACCTTGGAGTCACTACCTCGACTTGGTCATCTTACTAACCGCAATCTCCCTTAAGGCCATTCCCGGCCTTCATGATCCGCTTCTGGTTGAACATAACCACAAACTCTTACGACGGTTATCTAATCATGGGCCTAGCGCCCTCGTGACCCTACCACCTGGCGGGACCACCCAGAGCTGACCCCACTTTGAAACCGGCCGCGGGTTGGCCCTCAACATGGCTGACCCGACCCACTTACGCATCACGCTCTTGTTCCCGATCCGAACAATCTTACCTCTACAGTCGAAAGCTACCACTTCCATTTTTACACTACCCAAGGAAATTTTCCCACAATTACTCTACGTATGATAATACATTCGATAAAGATCACCCATGAGATCTTGTGCTCAAGACGGCCTTACATCTAAGGTCTCATTGTAATATTCTAAGGTTCATCATTTCTCACCCCCCAGGCTTACCCTTTTTCACTAACCAGGTTTCTAAATCACATTTTAGCACAAAGCTATCTGAACATAACACTAAACACATCATCACAACATCAATACATACAAAACTCTAGAGGGTTAAGGATATACCTGAAAATAGGCGATTGAGGACCGCTAATCGGGAACTTCCACCGCGACCTCTACCGTGGCCGCGGTGTATGAACATCCTGCTGACTATGGGAGGTGAAGAACCCATGGCGATCCCGTAGTGCGTGCTATCCTACCAGCGCTACCCCAGTCGGACAATTTCTCCCAAAATGGCCTGCTGTCGCATGTAAAACAAACTCCCGGACTAGCACGACACACCGCAGTGGAGTCTACGCGTGATCCTGACGAGGTAGGGGTGGCTTCACCGCTAACACCTGCTTCTCTCGAAAATCTGAACCCTTGGAGCCACGACCGCTCCCGAATACTCTGGATGCTCAAGATTGTGGAGGACCACTCTCAGTCTTGGCGGGCGCATAACTAGTCTTCTGTGGCGGTCGCCTCGAAAGTCACCAAGGACCTGCTGCTCGGCCTCTTCTGCTGACCTTGGTTATTTCGTCGATTTCTCCGCTCCTCACCTCCAAGTGCAAAAGCCTGCATGCGGGCAATGTCCATGCCCGGCTGAAGAGCTACACCCGAAAAACTCTGCTAGGTAATCATCGAGCCTGTAACATATCGGTGCACTCGATCCTCCATACTAGCTACTAATGCGGGGACGTCTCGGCAATGAGTCGAACTCCACATTGTACTCCCGAACCTGCGCGGATTACGCAACACCAAAAATCATGCGCCCGAGCCCTCCTCATCTGTGGCGGCAATAAATGTGCAAGAAAGGCCTCTGAGAACTCGTCCCATAAAGCTGGAAGTGCATGCTCTCCCCGGGACAGCTCCCACGAATCAAACCAGTCGACTGCGGTATCACGCAGCCGATGCGAATCTAGGACCACCGACTCGGTCTCCGATGCCTTGATCACTCTCGCGATCGCTGCAATCGCCGGATGAACTCCTGCGGATCATCCTCGTGCCTCGACCCATAAAACTCGCGGGTTACATCTCGAAAATCCCGTAATCTCAAATGCGCTCGGGGTGAACTACGGATGCTCTGAAGTGGGCTGCTGCGTCGATCTATCCTCAAGTCGGCCTGACCACAGCCATTAATCGGGCCATCTCGCGTAACCCATTTCCTGCGCGGCTGTAGGGTGGAGGCTCGTGTCTGCGGTCTCTGTAGAGGCTGCCAGCTCTACTCGTATCTCCTCTGTCGCCTTGCCCTTACGGGCGGGTTGCCTTGCGCGGAGGCATAAGCGGTAAAAAGCGAGATACGTCGGAGGGTCCAACTTACAACGGCTCTAAGGCACGATCTCGTAATGAGAAGAATGAAACCAATCCTAAATGTCCTATAGCCTCACGATTATAGATGTGGTGCACAACACAGATAATCAAGACTCTACTAGACACGGCCTGCAGACACTTTCCGAGGACTAATCGCTCGATACCACTTTGTCACGACCCGATCGGGCCGTGGTCGTGCCTACCGGGCACCCTAGTGATACAACATCAGAGAAAATCAGCGGAAATAAAAACATGAACAAGAATTTAGAGACAAAATAAATAAACAGGCCAACCAAAACAGTTGCCTTCATCATATATACATAAATACCCGAACAGTTATCCTTTTTACAAACCCTGCCCACACAGTGCTACAGACCTCTAAGAGTTTATACAACAACTATGAAGGGACAGGGCCCCGCCATACCCACAGATGTACAAGAACCTACTGCACTCGGGGTAACATACCAAAGATAAGCCTCGAAGGAACGGAGCTTCCCAACACGAAAGGTGATCCTAAGCGAGGATCGACACGATGTACCTCTACTGCGGCATGAGCGGCCCGAAGGAGGTCGATCTGTGAGATACCAAGTATGTGAATCGTAAAATCATGGCGAAATCATAATAGTCTATAAGCGGGAGGCGGTATGATAACCAAACTACGATGCATACACATAACAATTATATCAATTCGGTCTCACGCCACAACATCAATCCGCCGCTTGAGTACCTTCCTCATGCGGCAGCTATGATATGATAACAACAAGATAGAAATCCAAATGGGAGCATACGTGCGCTACGCGTCGTGTCGGTATGTCCAAAGGAACAAATAAGACAACAT
This sequence comes from Przewalskia tangutica, assembly GCA_029844215.1. NCBI lineage: Eukaryota > Viridiplantae > Streptophyta > Magnoliopsida > Solanales > Solanaceae > Przewalskia > Przewalskia tangutica. The sequence goes on from CM056726.1 coordinate 61,166,736, forward strand.
TCCAAATGGAAGCATACGTGCGCTACGCGTCGTGTCGATGAGTCCAAGGAAACAATAAGACAAAGATTCCAAATGGAAGCATACGTGCGCTACACGTCGTGTCGAGATGTCCAAAGGGAAACAATAAGACAACAAGGCGGTAATCAAAGTGGAAGCATGCGTGCGCTCGCATCGTGTCGATATTTCCAAAGTGATTTAACAAAAGTAACACTATCAGCGAACGTGCCGTGGAATTTCTCCATCACCGCACGTCAAGTAAGTTCTTAACAAGTCAACCGACCCTCATCGAGAGACGCGGTAGTATAGAAACACAATCTTTGCACAACAAAGGCTGGGGTACCACCGGCTGAGGAGCACCACAAAGGGGAGGAGGCCTCGGCCAAGACTCTCAAAGGAGGGGAGAGTTGGGCGAACTCAACACTAAAGGGGAGGATTTTTAACACTTAGAAAAGATTTTTGGATGAAGAAAGTTCATCACTTAGAGGGTATTTATAGGTCAAGTGAAGGCCAACCAATGGCCAAGATGAAGACAAGTGCATAGCAAGTGTAAGGCCAAGATTTAGCCATGTGCTACCTTATCCATCTACACAAAAATATCCTACCTAACCCTTGACCAAAATTTCACACCAAAAAGCGTGCAAGGCTAGCCCAATTGCCGTCAACCTCTTCGATGTGAGGGTGACACATGTCACCCTCCCGTTGGTCCAAAATGTTTCGTCTCTCGGAAAAATCCATAAAAATTATTAATGACATAGCGGAATTTTCCTTCAAAGCGTGGAAAGCGTTTAGTCAAAACGACTCCTTTTGGTAGCTATGCACAAATTCGAACCTATGCCTACTTTAAGGCTCAAATTGTATCGTGCGCCTCACGTATATACTCTGGAAATACGGTATAACACCACACTGGAGCGGAGGAGTTGGGGTACAAAGAGATGGCCGATTATTAGCGGGATAGTGGCAAGGCACGAGGATAAAATTTGGATCACGGCGGTCGATGCCGGTATTACCGTAGTCCACCCGAGGCGGATAGTTTGAGGCTGCGGGACTTTCGAGTTGCGATCCGCGATGTTTTATGGATCGAGGCACGAGGGCGATCCGCGGGAGTTCATCCGACAATTCTACGGATCGTAGAGTGATCAAGGCTTGGAGACCGAGTCGGTGGTCTTAGGTTCACATCGGTTGCGTGATACCGCGATCGGTAGTTTGATTCGTGAGGCGTCCCGGGGAGCTTGCGCCTCGGCTATTTGGGGCGAGTTCTCGGAGGCATTTCTCGGCCATTTCTTGCCTCGCGGATGAGAGGGCTCGGTAAGCAGATTTTTGATATTGAGGCGAGCAGGCGTACAATTCGGTACAATGTGTGAGTTCGACTCATTGGCTCGGTATGTCCCATTGTAATGGCGATATGGAGGGCCAGTACACCGCTACGTCACCGGGCTAGATGACTACTTGGCAGAGGCTTGTTCGGGTGTAGCTCTTCAGCCGGGCATGGACATTTCCCGTATGCAGGCTTATGCACTTGGGTGTGAGGAGCGGAGAGGTCGACGGAATGACCGAGATCAGCAGAGGAGGGCCAGAACAGCAGGGTCTTTTGCTGACTTTCGAGGCGGACCGCCTCAACAGCAGACTAGTTATGCGCCTCCGCCAGTACAGAGCGGTCCTCCACAATCTTGGGGCATCAGTATTCGGAGCGGTCGGGGCTCGAGTTGATTTTGGGAAGCGAAGTGTTAGCCAGCTGAAGCCACCCCTACCTCATTGTGGCCGTTGTGGTAGATTCTATTGTGGGGAGTGTCGTGCTAGTTCGGGAGTTTGTTTTGCATGTGGCCAGCAGGGCCATTTTGCGAGAAACTGTCCGACTGGAGGTAACACTAGTGGGATAGCACAGACTACGGGATCTATGGCTGGTTCATCACCTTCTGACTATGCGCCTGCAGTGGGCTATGATTAGAGTGAAACGGTAGATACAGGTATATCCTTAACCCTCTAGAGTTTTGTATGCTTGATATGATGATCTTATTATTGTGTGCTATGTACGGATAGCGTTGTGTTATGTGTGAGTTAGAAAACATGGTTAGTTGGAAGGATAAGTATGGGGGCATGGAAAGTGTGAACCTTAGAATATTTCACGATTGAGACCTTAGATGTAAGGCCGTCTTGAGTAAAGGGTTTTGCAAATAATCCTTGTCGGAGTGCACTATATGCCTAGGGTGTATTAGTGTGATAAGTCCATGGGTAGTGTGAGATGAAAGTGGTAGCTTTCATGACGTGAATTAGTAAGATTGTTCTGTATCGGGGAACAAGAGTTTGGCGCAATTATGGGTCGGGTTGAAGACCATTCGCGGGTCAACCCGCAGCCCAGAATGAGGTGGGGTCAGTTCGGGGTGGTCTCGCCAGGTGGTAGGATCACGAGGGTGCAAGGCCCAGGTTTAGGTAGCCATCGTATGAGTTCGCGGATGTGTTCGACTAGAATCAAATCGTGAAGGCCGGAAATGGCCTTGAAAGAGTTGGAGGATAGGTTACGTGTTATACCGTATTTCAGTATATGCTGCGAGGGGCGTCGTGGAAATTCGAACTTCAAGTAGGCTTGGCGATTTAATTTTGTGCACAACACGGTTAGAGTCGTTTTTAGTGAAAGCGTTTTCCACGACTTTCGTAGGGAATTTCCGGCTATGTCTTTTTAATTTTTGCGGATTTTTCCGAGACACGAAACATTTTGGACCAACAAGAGGCGACACTTGTCACCTCTCATTGGGACACCTCAGTGATCAAGCTTGGCGAAAGTTGGCCATTTTGTCATGGAGTAGGTAGGATATTTTGTGTGTAGTTGGATAAGGTGCACTTGGCAAGATCTTGGCCTACACTTGCTATGCACTTGGCTAGATCTTGGCCATTGGTTGGCCTTCACTTGACCTATAAATACCCACCCTTTGAAGACTAATTCATCCACAATTGCCTAAGTCTTGAAAGCTTCTTCCTTCCCTTAGTGTAGTGCCTTGGCGAGAGCCCTCTTCCCCCTTGGCAGAGTTCCCCACAGTGGGGTAGGCCGAGGGGTATACACCCCCCCCTCCTTGGGGTGCTAGCCGTGGGGTACCCCCCTCGCCTAGTTGTGTTCGTATAATACCCCTCTTGGTAGAAATACTCTCAAAGTATTGTTATAATGCCCAAATTACCTTAGCCGTATACCTTGTAGTATTCTAAGGTTATACTTATACGAAAAGCCCAGAAATACTATTATACTTCCCTTCAGTCACAAAACCGAAACCCTAAGTAAATCTTCACCCGTAGTTGAAGTAGTAAGTAGAAGTTGGTTAGAACTTCTAAGGGTTGTTTGGAGCGGGTCGGAGCGCACGTAGTAGGAGCTAAACCTTGCTCAGGATCGACATTTAAACTCGGATAATTATGGGCTTATCGAGGTAAATATCTTGTCCCTCTATTGTAATTGGAAATTACATGTTGTATGATTATATAGTTGAAGTATACTATATATAGAAATCAACGTAGTTATCGGATGTCTTTTGACTTAAGCACGAATAATAAGAAACCTTTTCGAAAGAAGAAAATCTTGTTGTATTTACATAGGGTGTATTCTGATGACTTGTGTAGCCTTTACGTGAGGTAGAATTGTGCGTCCGGTTTAGGCGTATAACCCCCAGTTGGCTTGGTAGCCGGCCCCGATGGTGGAGGCGATTTTACGCTGTTGCGGGGAGAGTCTTTGCCGAATTTTACGTAGAATGTTCTGAAGGGATCTAAATGTTAATAAAGCGCCTTGTGGCCTTAAAGGTTGAATTAATACGTGTGGCGCGATCTACTTGGCAGGAGTAGCGACGGTTGGAAGTACTTGGAGCGTTTTGCTATTAGTCGATACTCGTCGCGAGGTATGTGAACCTCTTCCTATCTCTTCTAGCATGATATGTGTGAACTATGTAGTACGGTAGACGTACATGTGCTAAATGTATTTGATTGGTTCAAAACATAAAGTGTTATAACGGCTTTATGGGAAGTTGGTTATAACAGCTTTATGTTGGTAAGAAAATACTTGTGGTTTTTAAAAGGTAACTGATTTGAACTATAACTGGCTTGTTATGTGTTAATAAAGAACTTGAAGTAATACTTGGTTTTTTTGAAAACTTAAGAGTTATACTAGCTTTATGGGAAGTTAGGTATAACGGCTTAAGAATGTTTCTTGATTTGAATCGAATGTGTATCGACAAACCACTGCAGCGTTAATAAAAGGAAATGTTTTAATGGTTAAGTATTATTAAAACCAGTAGAAACTTCCATCTGCATAGAAGCTAAGATGAGACAAAATGATATTTCCTAGATCATGGCTACTGTAATAAGATTGTTATAAACAAGAATATCCTACTCACATAAGACTTATGTTTCTCAGATTGTTTAAAAGAGAATTATATTCTTAAATGAATAAGACTATGAACTCTGAAACCTTTCTAAAATGAGAAAGCGTGAACATTTGAAATTAGGCAAACTTGGACGTTTGGAAAATAATGTTGTTACTTGATTTCACAAAGGTAAGTATTTGGTTTACTTAAAAAGATAGTCACTCTATTTTTATATACTACGTATTGTGTGACTTTTGACGTACCTTTTAAAAAGTTATTGTATAAAGTACTTTGGGGATTAATTCGAACTTGTTAACTTAAAGTAGAAAGTACCTTGTGTGAATAACTTGATTGTATTGAATTGTGATAGCACAGTAATACTTTCTCGTTGCTTTGATAAGTAATCAGGTTAGGATGCTACGTGTGATAGTATCTTATGATGTTTGTGTAAAGGGGTTTTCCCTTGATTGTGCTTCTTAACTATCAGTCGTTATGATAGTATTGTGCCACTCATCGTGACATATTCGGAGGTTAAGCGCCTCCGTGCGGGGTAGACTTCGGCGGGTCGATGGACTATGATTCGAGAATACCTTATGCGGTGCAGCAGGGCTATGCGGGCTGGGAGTTCGAGTTAGTGTGCGGCCGCTTGTGGTCATGCGGTCCTTGTGGCCGTGCGGGCGGCGAGTCGAGGCAGCTGGGAGTAGCTACCCTCGATGCGGGGTTATACCTCATGCGGGCCTATGAGTTTGGCCTATGCGGAGTGCGGGAGTTCGGGGTTAGGCAGCGTACATCGATCTGCGGGCAAGTGGTCAACTTTGATCATGTGGGATGCAAGCAGATCTTATGATCTGATTCGCGGACCTTGTTGGTGCGTAGGTGTTAGTAGTCGGCTATGCCTTCGCACTTACCGTCACGGTGTTATTATGGCACAGTGGGACACCGTGTTCATGTGTTTTCCTTGGTGCTTTTATATCATTCTCTGCGGGAAGTGAGGAAGTTATTCCAGGGGCATGATTTATGGTGTTGGCGTGAGACCCATTATTATATTTGATTAATGACTTTGAGGGCGTGAGTCCCTGACTTGATATGACTGCTTGTTTATTGTGAACTGTAGTTTTGTTATCATACATGTCTCACCGCTTTATATAGACTACTATGATTTCATTTCTGATATTTTCATTTCACATACTCGGTACTGTTATCGACCTCCTTGAAGTGCGTTCATCTGCGAGTAAAAGGTACACGATCGTTGATCCTCGCTCTTAGGGTCACAATTCGGCGTTTGGGAAAGCTCCGTTTCTCGGAGGCTTATCTTGGTATAGTCCACTGTCGTTGTAGGTATTTACATTCGTGGTATGGCGGGGCCACTGTCCGCCATTGTTGTCATATCATTTCTTAGAGTGCATGTAATCTTGTTGTGGCGGGAGTTTGTAAAAAGATTAAAGCTGTTCATTTGTAAGAGTTGTTATTTATATATATCTCGAAAGCGAGTTTCCTCAGTTCTTGTTTTGTACTTCATTTGTTTCATGTATGTGTTTTATGTTCATTGATTACTCGATGTTGTATCACTAGGGTGCCCGGTAAGGCACGATCACGCCCAGTTCGGTCGTGACAAAAGTGGTATCGAGCGATTAATCCTCGGAAAGTGTCTCTGACCGTATCCAGTAGAGTCTTGATTATCGGTGTGTTGTGCACCACATCAATAATCAGGAGGCTATAGGATATTTAGGATTGGTTTCTATTTCTTCTCACTCTGAGATCGTGCCTTAGAGCCGTGTTGTAAGTTGAACCCTCTAACGTATTTCTTTCCCTTACCGTTATGCCTCCGCGTAGGGCAACCCGGGCCTGGAGGCAAAGCGGCCAGAGGCTGCGAGTAAATCTGAGAAGGTTACGTGGGCACAGGCCCAATTATCACCTTGGGTGGTGCTTCATTCGGGGAGTTCTGCGACGTCACTAGCCCCAGCAGAGTTTAGCACGGCGGCAGCAGTTCCTACTGCGGCCATGATATTTGAACCTTGGTTCGCGGCCACGAGCAGAAAATATAGATTTCAGGAGGCGACCACATTACTAACTATGGATTTGACTACGAGAGTATACCGATGTACCGCGAGTCTTGATGACTATCTAAGAGGTTGTGCGAGTAATTCTTGATTGGGCTTGGCATGGCACGTATGCGGGCTTATGCGCGGCAGCGAAAAACATAGAGATCGACGGGTTAACGAAGGGCGAGAAGAGGCGAGCGTGAGTCCTTTGGTAACTTTCGAGGCGAGTCACCTCGCGGCGTGATTTGATTATGCACATCCACAATGCAGTGGTCTTCCACGGATTCGGGGCGTTCGGGGTATGCAGGAGTTGGTTAGAACTCGGGCTTCGGTTCGCGATTTAGCGGACGTCATCGGGAATGTCGTCTTTTAGTTAGTACTTGTTGTACTATGACCGTCAGTGCGATGTCGAAAGAGTGTCCTTGTAGGAGGACTTAGCCTTGAGAATCGATGGGTAGTCGTCACCTTCAGCTATGCGCCTGCACGGCGAGTTTGATTAGAACGGCTAAGGGGAGTGAAGCAGTAGATATAGATATATCCTTAACCCTCTAGAGTTCAGTATGTGTGATAAGATGGGTATACCTTAAGTGCTATGTTCTGATAGCAGTGTGTTAGTTGTGATTAGAAATCATGGTGGGTTAACCGAGTAAGATTTTGGGGGATAGAGAAGGTGTGAGCCTTAGAGTTTTATACGTAGAGACCTTAGAGGTAAGGCCATCTCGAGTAAAAGATGTATTGTTTATGTTTGACCCGTATAGGAGTACATAGTGCACGTGAGTTATGTTGGTGGGATTAGTCCCTGAGTAGTGTGGAATGAAAGAGGGTAGTTGAGCTAAGAAGACGCTAGGTTTTTAACGTGATTAGTGAGATTGTTCGGTTCGGGAGCTAGTATGATGCGGCGTTGCGGGTCGGGTTGAGGCCACGTTGCGGGTCAACCCGCGACGGGTTTGGTGGTGGGGTCGGTTGTGGTGGTCGCTTTGGGTTGGGGTTCTGAGGTGTTAGGCGAGTTTAGCTAACCAACGTCGAGTTCGTGGATGCGTTCGACCGGTGGTCGGGCGATGAAGCGACCTATCGTGTTCTTGGTCGGGGCCGTTCACTCGGCGATGTTGTTTTATCGAGAAAGGTTGTAAGGCTGCATGGGGTGCCTACCTTCACCTTATGACGATGGAGCCAGTGCGGCTGTTTTTGTTTTGGAAGTTTTACCAGCGGGGTTAAGAACTCGGTGAGTCTCGAATCGCGTTCGCCACCGGGCGGTATGTGGAATCGGGGTAGTTGTGGGGATTGTTATCTCCTGTGGAGGGAGTGTTTAAGCTACCATTTCTGTTATACCCCGTAGTTCCAGGGTATGTATGCGAGGACGTACGTACGAGAATACGACAGAAAGATTGGAAAGGAAGAAAGAGGCGATTTTTCCACGGAAAAGTTTCCGGTTTCTGTGAAGGAAAAAGGTTCGTTAATGGGAATTGGATTCCCAGATTTGGTATTCGGATTTCCTGGAATATTAGAGAATTATGGAATTTTATTTTCGGAAATGGTCACGTGGGGCCCACGGGAGAAATTCTGGTTTTGTAGAACCAGCTTTGTTTTGAGATTTTTGGCCATTGTGGATATTTTGGAAGATGTTTTATTTTGGGCCAATAGGAGGGTGACACGTGTCACCCCGCCTAGGTGGCTTGGGAATTGGCATTTGTGCCTGACACTTTGGTTAAGTCGTTTTTTCGACTAAGCGTTTTACATAACTTGCGAGGAAAATTCGGCTATGTCTTTTCTTATTTTTGCGGATTTTTAGAGATGAAATGTTTTGGACCAACGAGAGGCGACACTTGTCACCTGAGTTGGTGGAGTTAGACGGCCACCCGGGCGTTTGAAGGAGTCAGTTGGTGAGATATTTTGTGAGGATTTGTGGAGTAGGGACTAGGGGCACTTGGGCACATCTTGGCCCTACACTGCATAACACTTGGCTAGATCTTGGCCCTTGGTTGGCCTTTGCTTACCCTATAAATACCCTCCTTTGAAGACTTCTTCCGCCAAATCTCTAAGTCTTGAGAACCCTCTCCTCCTCTTGTTGACTCGTCCAGAGCCTCCCTCCCTTTCATGTGGCCTTGTGGCGAGAGCACCTCTCTCTACGAGAGCACCCCTACCTTGGGGTGTTCTCGTGGGTACCCACTTGTTGAAATACTCTCAAAGTATTGTTATAATGCCCAAATACCTTAGCCTTATACCTTGTAGTATTCTAAGGTTATACTATCTGAAAAGCCGGAAATACTATTATACTTCCCGTCGGTCCACAAAACCGAAACCACAGGAAAATCTCCATAGTCAGTTGGAGTTTTGTGTAGAAGTTAGTTAGAACTTCTAAGGGTGGTTTAGAAGCGGGTTGGGCGCTCGGAGTTGGAGCTAAGCGATTGCCGGGATCGACTTTATACTTGGATAATTATGGGCTTATCGAGGTAATTATCTTTTCCCCTATTGTAATTGGATATTACATGTTGTTAGAATATATAGTTAAAGTATACCATATAGAATGAGCGTAGTTGTTGCAATGTCTTTTGACTTAAGCTGAAGAATAAGGAATCAATCGATCAGTAATTACATGGGGTGTATTACGGTAGACTTGTGTAGTATTACGGTATAGTAGAATTGTACCGTTCGGGTTAGATGTATAACCCCACTGGTTGGCTTGGTAGCGGCCTCGATAGAGAGGAGATTTCTGTTGTGGCGAGAAGTCTTTGCCGAATTTACGTAGAATGTTCTACGATGTTAATAAAGCGCGTGGCCTTATAGGTTGAAGTGCTACGTGTGGAATGATCCACTTGGCTTAGGAGTAGCCATTTGTTTGGAGCGTTTGCTATTAGTCGATACTCATCGCGAGGTATGTGAACCTCTTCCTATCTCTTCTAGCATGATATGTGTGAACTATGTAGTGCGGTGAGCGTCGTGTACTAAATGTATTTGATTGGTGTAAAACATAAAGTGTTATAACGGCTTTATGGGAAGTTGGTTATAACGGCTTTATGACGTGTGGTTTTAAAAGGTAAGCGATTTGAACTATAAGCGGCTTGTTATGTGTTAATAAAGAACTTGAAGTATTTCAAAAGATTTTGAATCATTTTGAAAGAAGAAGTAATACTTGGTTTTGAAAAACTTAAGAGTTATACTAGCTTTATGGGAAGTTAGGTATAACGGCTTAAGAATGTTTCTTGATTTGGAAATCGAATGTGTATCGACAAACCAACTGCGCGTTAAGGAAATGTTTTGACTAATTAAGTATTATTAAAACCAGTAGAAACTTCCATCTGCATGAAGCTAAGATGAGACAAAATGATATTTCTAGATCATGGTTCTTTGTAATAAGATTGTTATAAACAAGAATATCCTACTCACACCTAAGACTTATGTTTCTCAGATAGTTTAAAGGAGAATTATATTCTCAAATGAATAAGACTATGAACTACGAAACCTTTCTAAAATGAGAAACTTGAACATTGGAAAGTAGGCAAACTTGATCATTGGAAAGAATGTTGCTACTTGATTTTACAAAGAGAAGTAATTGATTTACTTTAAAAGGATAGTCACTCTATTTTATACTACGGGTATTGTGTGACATTGTGAAGTAACGTATCTTTTAAAAGTTAATGTATGAAGTACTTTGGGGATAAAACCCGAACTTGTTGGCATATAGTAGAAAGTACCTTGTGTGTATAACTTGATTGTGTTGGTTTGTGATAGCACAGTACTACTTTCTTGTTGATTGATAAGTAAACATGCTAGGATGCTACGTGTGTTAGTATCTTGTGATGTTGTGTAAAGGGGTTTCCTTTGTTGTGCTTATGTTGCTTAACGATAAGCTGTTGTGTTAGTATTTTACATCACTCATCTCTTGAGATGATTAGGGAGTTGCGCCTCCGTCGCGGTAGACTCGGCGGGTCGATGGACCTATGATTCGAGACTACCTCATGCGGGTCGAGGGCTATCGCGGGCTGCGGAAGTTCGAGTTAGGATCGGCCCTTGTGGTCATGCGGTCACTTGTGGCCCATGCGGACGGCGAGTCGGGGCAGCTGCGGGAGTAGCTACCCTCGATGCGGGGTTATACCTCATGCGGGCGATCTGATTGGCCTATGCGGGCTGCGGAAAGTTCGAGGCTAGACGCGCGCATTAGATCTGCGGGCAAGTGGTGACTTTGATCATGTGACGATGCAAGACAGATCTTATGATCTGATTCATGACCTTGTTGGTGCGTAGGTGTTAGTAGTCGGCTATGCCTTCGCACTTACCACATGCGTGTTATTATGGCACAGGTGGGACCTGGTGTTCATGTGTGTTCCTTGGTGCTTTTATATCATAAACTGCCGGCAGTGAGGAAGGTATTCCACGGGCATGATTGATGTTGTGGGCGTGAGACCCATTGTTATAGTTGAGTGATGACTTGAGGGCGGGAGTCCCTGACTTGACATGACTGCTTATTATTGTGAACTGTAGTTTGGTTATCATACATGTCTCCTGCTTTATAGACTATTATGATTTCATTTACAATATTTTTAGTTTCACATACTCGGTACATGTTGTACTGACCTCCTTCGGGGGGCTGCGTTCATGCCGCAGGTAAAGGTACACCAGCCATTGATCCTCGCTCTTAGGGTCACGATTCGTGTGGGAAAGCTCGTTTCTCGGAGGCTTATCGGTGGTATAGTCCTGTTGTTGTAGGTGTTTACATTCGGTATGGCGGGGCCCTGTCCGCCATTGTTGTCGTATCATTTCTTAGAGTGCATGTCTGTTGTGGCGGGGTTTGTAAAAGGATTAAAAGCATTCATGTTGGAAAAAGTTGTTATTTATATATATATGCGAAAGGCAAGTTTTCTCAGTTATTGTTTCATATTTCATAATATGTCTTGTATTGTTTATGTTCGTGATTACTCGATGTTGTATCACTAGGGTGCGGGGTAAGGCACGATCACGGGCCGGAATCGGTCGTGACAAAAGTGGTATCGAGCGATTAATCCTCGGAAAGTGTCTCTGCACCGTATCCGGTGAAGTCTTGATTATCGGTGTGTTGTGCACCACGCCAATAATCGTGAGGCTATAGGATATTTAGGATTGGTTTCTATTCTTCTCACTCAGGTCGTGCCTTAGAGGCTGTTTTAAGTTGGACCCTCTAAACGTATTTCTTTCCCACCGTTATGCCTCGCGTGGGCAACCGAGCCCGGGAGGCAAGGCGGCCGAGGAGGCTGAGTAGAATACGAGAGGGTTGCGAGGGCACAGCCCAATCATTACCTAGGGTAGTGCTTCATTCGGGGATTTCTGCGGCGTCACTAGCCAGCAGAGTTTAGCGCGGCGGCGGTTCCTCTGCGTCCATGATATTTGAACCTCGGTTCCACGGCCAGGAAACGATGAATATAGATTGCAAAGCGACCATTACTAGCTATGGATTTGGCTACGGAAGATTATACCGATGTACCGCGAGTCTTGATGACTACCAGAGAGGTTGTGCAAGAGTAATTCTTGATTGGGCTTGAGCATGGCACGTATGCGGGCTTATGCGCAGGCCAGAAACGTAGAGATCGACGGGTTAACCAAGGGGCGAAGAGGGCGAGCGGCAAGGTCGCCGGTAACTTTCAAGGTGAGTATACCTTAAGTGCTATGTTACGATAGCGGTGTGTTAGTTGTGATTAGAAATCATGGTGGGTTAACCGAGTAAGATTTTGGAGGATAGACAAAGTGTGAGCCTTAGAGCTTTATACGCAAAGACCTTAGAGGTAAGGCCGTCTCGGGTAGAGGCGTATGTTTATGTTTGACCACTTATAGGAGTGCATAGTGCGTGGTGTGTTTGGGATAGGTCCCTAAGTAGTGTGAAATGAAGAGGGTAGTTGAGCTAAGAAGACCGCTAGGTTTCGTAACGTGATTAGTGAGATTGTTCCGATCGGGAGCTAGTATTGTGCGCGTTGCCGGGTCGGGTTGAGGCCACGTTGCGGGTCAACCCGCGGCATGTATGACGGTGGGGTCTGGTTGTGGTGGTCCCGCCTTGTGGTAGGGTCACGAGGGTGCTAGGCCCAAGTTTAGTTAACCAACGTGCGAGTTCGTGGATGCGTTCGGCCGGTGGTCGGGCGATGGGGCAGCCCATCGTGTTCTTGATCGGGGCCGTTCACTTGGCGATGATTTATCGAGAAGGTTGTAAGGCTGCAGGTGCCTACCTTCACCTTATGACGAGCAGTGGAGCCAGTTACGGCTGTTTTTGTTTGGAAGTTTTACCAAGCATGTGTTAAGAACTCGGTGAGTCTCGAATCGCGTTCGCCGCCGGGCGGTCGTGGATTTGAGGTAGTTGAGAGGATTGTTGTCTCCTGTGGAGGGAGCGTTTGAGCTACCATTTCAGTGTTCGGATGTCGCCTTACGAAGCCTTGTAGGGGCAGAAGTGTAAGTTGCCGGTCGATTGGATTCGATGTTGGCAGGGTTCAGATAGTTGGTTCAGTCTTGTTCCGGTGATTTGTGGATAGTGAAGCTTATCTAGAAGAAGTTACGGCGGCTCGGAGGAATCGTGCGGATAATCGGCGGCGGCGCTTAGAGTTGAGTTAATGGTCGGTCTTCTTGAAAGTACCACCCGGACGAGTGTGACGAGTTTTGGAAACAGAATGAACTTAGCCCGAGTTACTTTGGGCCTTTTGAGTTCATGTGAAGAATAGGCGGGTTGCTATAGGTTAGCATTCTTGCGTCCGACTTAGGAGGCGATGCGTCCGATCGCCGTATTGTTATGTTCGGGAAGTATCGAAGATCCATCCAGAGTGTTCGATAATAATGACCACGTTAGAGATAGTAACCCGAGTTTTGGATCTTGAAGCGATGCTCGAAATGTAGTAAGAGTTCGAGTGTCGGCGATTCCGGTGATCGCGTGCGATCCGGCACCATTTGTTGGGTCGCTTTGAGAAGGTTAATGCCTCGAGCAAAGTGACAAAAGTGGTATCATTTTGGTGATGTTAGAGGTGTTTCCCGTGGACTTGGAGGTAAGCATTTTTTTGTGATTGTTTAGGGCGGTATGGCGAGATTGTTCTCGTAAGTATAGTAGTAAAGACTACATCGGTATGCGGTTTTTGAGACTTAGAAGGAACATTCGACGAATGTTTCTAAGGAAGAATGTTATACCCGTAGTTCGTGGTATGTATGCGAGGGCGTGCGTGCGAGAATCTGACAGAAAGATTGGAAAGGAAGAAAGAGGCGATTTTCCACGGAAAAGTTTAGGTTTACGTGAAGGAAAAAGGTTCGTTAATGGGGAATTGGATTCCCAGTTTGGTGTCGGACTTCTGGAATATTAGAGAATTATGGAATTTTATTTTGGAAATGGTCACGTGGGGCCCACGGGAGAAATTTACTGGTTTTGTAGGCCCACTTTGTTTTGAGATTTTTGGCCATTGTGGATATTTTGGAAGATGTTTTATTTTGGGCCAATAGGAGGGTGACACGTGTCACCCACTTTAGGTGGCTCGAATTGGCATTTGTGCAACACCGGTTAGAGTCGTTTTTTTAAAGCGTTTTACATAACTTGCGAGAAAATTCGGCTATGTCTTTTCTTATTTTTGCGGATTTTTCCGAGAGATGAAATGTTTTGGACCAACGAGAGGCGACACTTGTCACCTCAAGTTGGTGGAGTTGACGGCCACCTCGGGCGTTTGAAGGGTCAAGTTGGTGAGATATTTTGTGAGGATTTGTGGAGTAGGGACTAGGGGCACTTGGGCACATCTTGGCCTACACTTGCATGCACTTGGCTAGATCTTGGCCCTTGGTTGGCCTTTGCTTACCCTATAAATACCCACTCCCTTTGAAGACTTCATCCCTCAAATCTAAGTCTTGAGAACCCTCTCCTCCTCTTGTTGACTCTCGTCCAAGAGCCTCCCTCCCCCTTTCATGTGGCCTTGTGGCCGAGAGCACCTCTCCTTCCTAGTAGGCCACTTGTAGAGCACCCCCTTGGGGTGTTCTCGTGGGGTACCACTTGTTGAAATACTCTCAAAGTATTGTTATAATGCCCAAATACCTTAGCCTTATACCTTGTAGTATTCTAAGGTTATACCTATCTGAAAAGCTGAAATACTATTATACTTCCGTCGGTCACAAAACCGAAACCCTAGGAAAATCTCCATAGTCCGTTGGAGTTTTGTGTAGAAGTTAGTTAGAACTTCTAAGGGTGGTTTAGAGCGAGTTGGGCGCTCGGAGTTCGAGCTAAACGATTGCCGGGATCGACTTTATACTTGGATAATTATGGGCTTATCGAGGTAATTATCTTGTCCCCTATTGTAATTGGATATTACATGTTGTTAGAATATATAGTTAAAGTATACCATGTATAGAATCGAACGTAGTTGTTGGATGTCTTTTGACTTAAGCACAAGAATAAGGAATCGATCAGTAATTACATAGGGTGTATTCAGATAGACTTGTGTAGTATTACGGTATAGTAGAATTGTACCCGTTCGGGTTAGATGTATAACCCACGGTTGGCTTGGTAGCAGCCTCGATAGAGGAGAGATTTCTGTTGTGGCGGGGAGGTCTTTGCCAATTTTACGTAGAATGTTCTACGATGTTAATAAGCGCGCTTGTGGCCTTATAGGTTGAAGTGCTACGTGTGGAATGATCCACTTGGCAGGAGTAGCCGATCGTTTGGGCGTTTTGCTATTAGTCGATACTCGTCGCGAGGTATGTGAACCTCTTCCTATCTCTTCTAGCATGATATGTGTGAACTATGTAGTACGGTAGACGTACATGTACTAAATGTATTTGATTGGTGTAAAACATAAAGTGTTATAACGGCTTTATGGGAAGTTGGTTATAACGGCTTTATGACATGTGGTTTTTAAAAGGTAACTGATTTGAACTATAACTGGCTTGTTATGTGTTAATAAAGAACTTGAAGTATTTCAAAAGATTTTTGAATCATTTTGAAAGAAGAAGTAATACTTGGTTTTTGAAAAACTTAAGAGTTATACTAGCTTTATGGGAAGTTAGGTATAACGGCTTAAGAATGTTTTACTGATTTCGGAAATCAGAATGTGTATCGACAAACCACTGCAGCGTTAAGGAAATGTTTTGACTAATTAAGTATTATTAAAACCAGTAGAAACTTCCATCTGCATAGAAGCTAAGATGAGACAAAATGATATTTCCTAGATCATGGCTGCTGTAATAAGATTGTTATAAACAAGAATATCCTACTCACACATAAGACTTATGTTTCTCAGATAGTTTAAAGGAGAATTATATTCTCAAATGAATAAGACTATGAACTACGAAACCTTTCTAAAATGAGAAACTTGAACATTGGAAATTAGGCAAACTTGATCATTGGAAAAGAATGTTGCTACTTGATTTTACAAAGAGAAGTAATTGATTTACTTTAAAAGGATAGTCACTCTATTTTATACTACGGGTATTGTGTGACATTGTGAAAGTAACGTATCTTTTAAAAAGTTAATGTATGAAGTACTTTGGGGATAAAACCCCGAACTTGTTGGCATATAGTAGAAAGTACCTTGTGTGTATAACTTGATTGTGTTGGTTTGTGATAGCACAGTACTACTTTCTTGTTGATTGATAAGTAAACATGCTAGGATGCTACGTGTGTTAGTATCTTGTGATGTTGTGTAAAGGGGTTTCCTTTGTTGTGCTTATGTTGTAACGATAAGTCGCTGTGTTAGTATTTTACATCACTCATCTCTTGAGATGATTAGGGTTAAGCGCCCTCCGTGCGGGGTAGACTCGGTAGTCGATGGACCTATGATTCGAGACTACCTCATGCGGGTCGAGGGCTATGCGGAGCTGCGGAAGTTCCGTGTTAGGATGCGGCCCTTGTGGTCATGCGGTCCTTGTGGCGTGCGGACGGCGAGTCCAGACGGCTGCGGGAGTAGCTACCCTCGATGCGGGGTTATACCTCACGCGGGCGATCGATTGGCCTATGCGGGCTGCGGAAAGTTCGAGCTAGACGCGCACATTAGATCTGCGGGCAAGTGGTCGGCTTTGATCATGTGACGGTCTAGACAGATCTTATGATCTGATTCATGACCTTGTTGGTGCGTAGGTGTTAGTAGTCGGCTATGCCTTCGTACTTACCTCATGCGTGTTATTATGGCAGTGGGACTCGTGTTCATGTGTGTTCCTTGGTGCTTTTATATCATAAATCGCTGGCGGTGAGAAGGTATTCCACGAGCATGATTGATGTTGTGGGCGTGAGACCCATTGTTATAGTTGAGTGATGACTTGAGGGCGTGAGTCCCTGACTTGACATGACTGCTTATTATTGTGAACTGTAGTTTGGTTATCATACATGTCTCCTGCTTTATAGACTATTATGATTTCATTTACAGTATTTTTAGTTTCACATACTCGGTACTGTTATCGACCTCGCCCGAAGCTGCGTTCATGCCGCAGGTAAAGGTACACCAGTCATTGATCCTCGCTCTTAGGGTCACAGTTCAGCGTGTGGGAAAGCTCCGTTTCTCCGGAGGCTTATCAGTGGTATAGTCCCCTGTTGTTGTAGGTGTTTACATTCAGGGGTATGGCGGGGCCCTGTCCCGCCATTGTTGTCGTATCATTTCTTAGAAGTGCAGTAATCTTGTTGTAGGCGTGGTTTGTAAAAAGGATTAAACTGTTCATGTTGGAAAAAGTTGTTATTTATATATATATGCCGAAAGGCAAGTTTTTCTCAGATTATTGTTTCATATTTCATAATATGTCTTGTATTGTTTTATGTTCCGCTGATTACTCTGATGTTGTATCACTAGGGTGCCCGGGGTAAGGCACCAGTCACGGGCCCGAAATCGGGTCGTGACAATTTCAGTTATCGAATATCGCCTTGTGACGCCTTGTAGGGGCGGAAGTGTAAGTTGCCGGTTGATTGGTTCGACGTTGGCAAGATTCAGATAGTTGGTTCAGGCTTGTTCCAGCAGACTGTAGATAGAGTAAAGCTTGTCTAGAAGAGGTTACGGCGGCTCGGAAATCGTACGGATAATCGGCGGCGCAGAGTTCAAAGTTGACGGTCGGTCTTCGAAGGTACCACCGGTCGGGTGTGACGAGTTTTGAAACAGAGGAACTTAGCCCGAGTTGTTTTGGGCCCTTTGAGTTCATGTGAAGAATAGGCGGGTTGCCTATATGTTAGCTTTTTGGTCCGACTTAGGAGGCGGTATGTCCGGTCTTTCGTATTGTTATGTTCGGAAAGTATCGGAGATCCATCCGTAGTGTTCCCGATTAATGATGACCGTTAGAGATAGTAACCGAGTTTGAGCGAAGCGATGTCAAGAGTTTGGGTGTCTGACGGCCGCGATGATCGCACGCGATCGGCACCATTGTTGGGTCACCTGAGAAGGTTTATGCCTCGGGCAAAGTGACAAAAGTGGTATCATGTGGTAAGAATTCGAGTGTACGAGAAGGGTACGACACGTAAGGAAAGAAGCGAGCGTGTATGGCGAGCGTAGATGTGATCATTTCTTTTGTGTGGAGAAAGTGCGAAGAAATTATATTTTAGACCCTTGGATAGGAGCGTTTGTGATGTTAGAGGTGTGTCCTCGTGGACTTGAAGGTAAGTACTTTGCGCAAGTTGGTTCCGTGGCTATGCGTGGCGTGATTGTTTTAAATAAGTATAGCAGTGAGGACTATACCGGCGCGCGTTTGTTTTGAGACTTAGAAGGAACATTCGGGACGAATGTTTCTAAGGAGGGGAGAATGTTATACCCCGTATTTCCAGAGTATGTACGCAGGGACGTACGTAGGAAATTTCGAACTTCAAGTAGGCTTGGCCGATTTAATTTTGTGCACAACACCCGGTTAGAGTCGTTTTTAGTGAAAGCGCTTTCCACGACTTTCGTAGGGGAATTTCCGGCTATGTCTTTTTTAATTTTTGCGGATTTTTCCGAGACACGAAACATTTTGGACCAACAAGAGGGCGACACTTGTCACCCTCTCATTGGGACACCTTGGGCGGTCAAGCTTGGCCGAAAGTTGGCCATTTTTGTCATGGAGTAGGTAGGATATTTTGTGTGTAGTTGGATAAGGTGCACTTGGCAAGATCTTGGCCCTACACTTGCTATGCACTTGGCTAGATCTTGGCCATTGGTTGGCCTTCACTTGACCTATAAATACCCACCCCTTTGAAGACTAATTCATCCACAATTGCCTAAGTCTTGAAAGCTTCTTCCTTCCCCCTTAGTGTAGTGCCTTGGCGAGAGCCCTCTTCCCCCGGCGAGAGTTCCCCACAGTGGGGTAGGCGAGGGTATACACCCCTCCTTGGGTGCTAGCCGTGGTACCCACTAGCCTAGTTGTTTTCGTATAATACCCCACTCTTGGTAGAAATACTCTCAAAGTATTGTTATAATGCCCAAATTACCTTAGTAGTATACCTTGTAGTATTCTAAGGTTATACTTATCTGAAAAGCCCGAAATACTATTATACTTCCCTTCATCCACAAAGAAACCCTAAGTAAATCTTCACCGTAGTTGAAGTAGTAAGTAGAAGTTGGTTAGAACTTCTAAGGGTTGTTGGAGCGGGTCGGGCGCGGAGTAGGAGCTAAACCTTGCTCGGGATCGACATTTAAACTCGGATAATTATGGGCTTATCGAGGTAAATATCTTGTCCTCTATTGTAATTGGAAATTACATGTTGTATGATTATATAGTTGAAGTATACTATATATAGAATCAACGTAGTTATCGCAATGTCTTTTGACTTAAGCTGAATAATAAGAAACCTTTTCGAAAGAAGAGTCTTGGCTGTATTTACATGGGGTATTCAGATGAGACTTGTGTAGCCTTTCGCGAGGTAGAATTGTGCACGTCGGTTTAGACGTATAACCCCTGGTTGGCTTGGTAGCCGACCAGATGGAGAGAGGAGATTTACGCTGCTGCGGGGGAGGAGGTCTTCTTGAATTTTACGTAGAATGTTCTACAAAGGGATCTAAATGTTAATAAGCGCCTTGTGGCCTTATAGGTTGAAGTACTACGTGTGGCGCGATCTACTTGGCTTAGGAGTAGCCGACGGTTGGAAGTACTTGAGCGTTTGCTATTAGTCGATACTCGTCGCGAGGTTTGTGTTCATCTTCCTTTCTCTTATAGCATGATATGTGTGTACTATGTAGTACGGTGAGCGTCACGTGTGCTAAATGTATTTGATTGGTTCAAAACATAAAGTGTTATAACGGCTTTATGGGAAGTTGGTTATAACGACTTTATGTTGGTAAGAAAATACTTGTGGTTTTAAAGGTAAGCGATTTGAACTATAACTGGCTTGTTATGTGTTAATAAAGAACTTGAAGTAATACTTGGTTTTTGAAAACTTAAGAGTTATACTAGCTTTATGGGAAGTTAGGTATAACGGCTTAAGAATGTTTTACTGATTTCGGAAATCAGAATGTGTATCGACAAACCACTGCAGCGTTAATAAAAGGAAATGTTTTAATGGTTAAGTATTATTAAAACCAGTAGAAACTTCCATCTGCATAGAAGCTAAGATGAGACAAAATGATATTTCCTAGATCATGGCTACTGTAATAAGATTGTTATAAACAAGAATATCCTACTCACATAAGACTTATGTTTCTCAGATTGTTTAAAAGAGAATTATATTCTTAAATGAATAAGACTATGAACTACGAAACCTTTCTAAAATAAGAAACGTGAACATTTGAAATTAGGCAAACTTGGACGTTTGG
Organism: Przewalskia tangutica; assembly: GCA_029844215.1. NCBI lineage: Eukaryota > Viridiplantae > Streptophyta > Magnoliopsida > Solanales > Solanaceae > Przewalskia > Przewalskia tangutica. Next base: position 61,186,791 of record CM056726.1, read on the forward strand.
AAAATAATGTTGTTACTTGATTTCACAAAGGTAAGTATTTGGTTTACTTAAAAAGATAGTCACTCTATTTTTATATACTACGGGTATTGTGTGACTTTTGACGTACCTTTTAAAAGAGTTATTGTATAAAGTACTTTGGGGATTAATTCCCGAACTTGTTAACTTAAAGTAGAAAGTACCTTGTGTGAATAACTTGATTGTATTGAATTGTGATAGCCTGGTAATACTTTCTCGTTGCTTTGATAAGTAATCATGTTAGGATGCTACGTGTGATAGTATCTTGTGATGTTTGTGTAAAGGGGTTTTCCCTTGATTGTGCTTCTTAACTATCAGTCGTTATGATAGTATTGTGCCACTCATCGTGACATATTCCGGAGGTTAAGCTGCCCTCCGATGCGGGGTAGACTCAGGCGGGTCGATGGACCTATGATTCGAGAATACCTTATGCGGGTCTGTAGGGCCTATGCGGAACTGCGGGAGTTCCAGGTTAGTGTGCGGCCCTTGTGGTCATGCGGTCTTTGGGGCGTTGCGGACGGCGAGTCCGTGCGGCTGCCGGAGTAGCTACCCTCGATGCGGGGTTATACCATGCGGGCCTATGAGTTTGGCCTATGCGGGCTGCGGGAGTTCGAGGTTAGACAGCGTACATCGATCTGCGGGCAAGTGGCGGCTTTGATCATGTGGCGGTCTAGACAGATCTTATGTCTGATTCGCTGACCTTGTTGAGTGCGTAGGTGTTAGTAGTCGGCTATGCCTTACGCCTTACCGTGCGGTGTTATTATGGCACAGTGGGACACAGTGTTCATGTGTGTTCCTTGGTGCTTTTATATCATAAAGCTGGCGGTGAGGAAGGTATTCCACGGCATGATTGATGTTGTGGGCGTGAGACCCATTATTATATTTGAGTAATGACTTTGAGGCGTGAGTCCACGACTTGATATGGTCGCTTGTTTATTGTGAACCGTAGTTTTGTTATCATACATGTCTCCGCTTTATATAGACTACTATGATTTCATTTCTGATATTTTGATTTCACATACTGGTTTTGTTATCGACCTCCTTGGGGCTGCGTTCATGCCGCGGTAAAGTACACCGATCGTTGATCCTCGCTCTTAGTGGTCACGATTCGGTGTTTGGGAAAGCTCCGTTTCTCCGAGGCTTATCTTGGTATAGTCCTGTCGTTGTAGGTATTTACATTCGAGGTATGGCGGGAACCACTGTCCGCCATTGTTGTCATATCATTTCTTAAGTGCATGTAATCGTTGTGGCGGGGTTTGTAAAAAGATTAAACTGCTCATTTGTAAGAGTTGTTATTTATATATATGCGAAAAGCGAGTTGTCCTCAGATTACTGTTTTGTACTTCATTTGTTTCATGTATGTGTTTTATGTTCCGCTGATTACTCTGATGTTGTATCACTAGGGTGCCCGGGGTAAGGCACCAGTCACGGGCCCAGGTTCGGGTCGTGACATTACGGGCCGGTGTTTTGATTTCAGGGGTAGCTGTGAGGATTATTTGCCTCTTGATTGAGTGAGTATTATATAGCTACCATTTTAGTATTCGGATGGTGCCTTATGAAGCCTCGTATGGGCGGAAGTGTAGGTTGCCGGTCGATTGGTTCGATGTTGGCAAGATTCAGATAGTTGGTCCGTACTTGATCCAGCAGGACTTGGATATGTTCGGAAAAGTATCGGAGATCCATCCAGAGTGTTCCCAATTAATGATGACCAAGTTGGAGATAGTAACCCAGAGGTTTTGGAAACTGAAGCGATGACTGGAGTATGGAATGTGTACTAGGGAGAGAGTTCGGGTGTACGAGAAGGGTACGACGAGTAAGGAAAGAAGTGAACGTGTGTTAGCAGAATAAAAGAGATCATTTTGTTGTGAAGTGAAGATGCGAAGGGAGAATCCTTTAGACCAGGGTGGAAGCTTTTGTGATGTAGGAGTGATTCCTCGTTGACTTGGGTTAAGTATTTGCGCGTGTGTTATTTTATGGCCAGGTGTGGCATTGGCAACTTGTTTAAGTTATGAGGAACTTTATCGTTATCTGTCTTGAGAAGGAACATTCGGGACGAATGTTTCTAAGGAGGAGAGAATGTTATACCCCGTATTTCCAGAATATGTACGTAAGGGCGTACGTACAAAAGTTTTAGCCTTAAGTAGGCATAAAGGACGAAATTTGTCCACAACTAACGAAAAGAATTGTTTTCCAACGAAACGTTTTCCGGACTTTGCGAAGGGGAAATTACGGTTGCGACATTTATAATTTTTGCGGATTTTTCTGAGAGATGAAATATTTTGGACCAACGAGAGGGCGACATGTGTCACCCTCAAGTTGGCGGAAGTTGGTGGACGAACTTGGCACGTTTTTGGCATTTTTGTTGCCTAAAACATTTGGTCAATGTTTTGTAGATATTTTGTGTGGTAGATGGATAAGGTGGGACCCACACACACTTGTCCAAATCTCCACCCTCCACTTGCCCTCCACTTGCCTTAATCTTGGCCATTGAAAGTCCTATAAATACCCCTCAAGTGCAAGACTAAATCTTCATCCCTTAAACACTTTCCAAGTCTTGAAATCCTTCCTCCTCTTAAAGCTCGCCCAAACCTCCTCCCCTTTGAAAGGCCCATGGCCGAGACCCCCCTTCCTAGTAGTGCTAGCCGAAACACCCCCCCCCCTTGGTAGAAAAATACTCTCCAAGTATTGTTACTATTCCAAAATACCTTAGCCTTATACCTTGTAGTATTCCAAAGTTACCTCTATACGTAGAGCCCGGAAATACTACCTTATGTCCTTTTAGTCTCAAAACGAAACCCTAAGGAAAATCTTCATAGTTGGTTCAAGTGCTAAGTAGAAGTTGTTTGGAAACTTCTAAGGGTTTCTTGGAGCGAATTGGAGCGTACAGAATAGGAGCTAAACCTTGCTCAGGATCGACTTTTAAACTTGGATAATTGTGGGCTTATCGAGGTAAATACTCTTATCCTTCTATAGTAAATGGAAATTACATACTGTAGTAGTATAGAAATGAGTATAAGTTATATACAAGGAAGGTATATAAGAAGAGAATTGAACTGAATTCACATCAGAAGAATATTAAAGAAGATTGAATCAGATTTACATGGGAATTTGTATTCTGATGACTTGTGTAGTTTGTGGGTAGGAAGTCTTGCCCAATTTTCCGTAGAATAAGAATCTTGTATCTAGAATTATTCTACAGCGTAGTCTAGACGTTGATAGACTTATATGACCGTTATAGGTTGAAGTACTGCGAGTAGCGTATTCTACTCGAAGGGTGGAAAAGACTAGCAGGATTACAGTACTTTGGAGTTATTTGCTAATTGTCGATAATCGTCGCGAGGTATGTGATTCTTCCTATCCTCTTGAGCATGATATTTTAAAAGAATATATATATAGTACGGTAGACGTACGTGTGTTGACTGAACGTGGTTTTACTTCGATGTCTTATGACTTGAGTTTTAAATAATAAGAATTTTGAAGTATTTCAAAAGAATTAAGAATCGTTTTCGAAAGAAGATTAATACTTTATTTTGAAAGCTTAAGAGTTATACTAGCTTTATGGGAAGTTAGGTATACAACTTAAGTAAGATAAAAAGAATGGTTTATTGGTTTTAGAAAATAAGAGACTTGATTTAAATGAATTGATATGAATTTGGTTAAAAAGTGTGAAACCTCATTCGTGAGTAATGAGTACTTGGTTTTTAAAGAATAATGTTTTACTGATCTCAGAAATGAGAATAAGTATCGAACGAACCACTGCAGCGTTAATAAGATTGTTATAAACAAGAATAACCTACTCACACATAAGGCATACGTTACTCAATTGTTTTAAAAGAGAGTACGTTATTTGATTAAGACTATGAGCTATGAAATCTTTCGAAACTAAAAGACTTGAGTATTTGAAATTAGGCAACTTGAACTTTTGGAAAAGAATGTTGTTACTTGACGTTGTTCTAAAAGTGTAAGCCACTTGGTTTAAAATAGTGTAAAGTACTTGATTTTAAAACATGAACGTATTTGGTACTACGGATAATAGTATCGAGTTGTTTTTACGTAAAAAGAGGTCTTTTTGAAAGGATTAATGTATGTAGTACTTTGGGGTTAAAACCCGGATTTGTTGTAATAAAATAAAAGTCTATGAGTATGTTGAACTTGCCTATGCTTGTGGTGATAGCCTTTGTTGTGCAAGTGTTGTATTCTTTGTGCTCTGCGTCTCGTTGGGTAGGCTATCCGTTGATTGATGGACATACCGACACGATGGGTGGCGCGGTATGCTTCCACTATATCGATCCTTTTGGACATCGACACGATGGGTGGCCCGGGTATGTTTCCATTAAGTGTTATCTTGTTATTTGCTTTGGACATCGACACGATGGGTGGCCCACGAGTATGCTTCCACTTTGATTGTTATTTTGTTATTTCCTTTTGGACATACTGACACGATGGGTGGCCCACGGGTATGCTTCCATTAGGAGTGTTATCTTGTTATTTGCTTTGGACATACTGACACGATGGGTGGCCCACGAGTATGCTTCCATTATGATTGTTATCTTGTTATTTCCTTTGGATATACTGACACGATGGGTGGCCCACGGGTATGCTTCCATTAGGATGGTTCCATGGCCATGCTTGTACCGAGGTAAGATGCCGGGGCATGCGGCCGTTGTGCGGGTTAAATTCCCGAGATATATTTGAGTGATGACTTTACGGGCGTGAGTCCCTGACTTGACATGTCTGCTAAATTATATTGTGAATTGTAGTTTGGTCATCATACATGTCTCCTGTTTTATATAGACTGTTATGATTTCACTTACAGTATTTTTCAGTTTCCAATACTTGGTACCTGTTGTACTGACCTCCTTGAAGTGCGTTCATCTGCGGTAGAGTACACGATCGTTGATCCTCGCCATGGATCACGATTCACAGATTAGGAAGCTCCGTTTCTCGGAGGCTTATCTTTTAGTATGTTTTCCACGAATTGTAGGTTCTTGTACATTCGAGGTATGGCGTAGCCACTGTCCGTCATAGTTCTTATAAAAATTTTAGAGTGCATGCTTTGTTGTAGGCGGGGTTGTAAAGGATATGCTCAAACTTTGTTTATATATATATCTTTGAAATCGACTTTCTCTCGGATAAAATGTGTCTCATTTCTGATTGTTTCATGTCTTGTTTTTATGTTCGTGATTACTCGATGTATGACTACTTGGGTGCGGGTAAGGCACGATCCACGCCCGGGCAGTCGTGGCGACCATGTTGGACGATTTGTATGGCCAAGTGGACAAGTTCAAGTGGTCAAAGTCTTGGAAGATATTTTTGTTGGGATAGTGGGAGTAGGTGGGCGTTTTTTTGTGGGCAAGTGGGGGAATCTTGGACGGTTTTTTGGAGAAACATGTGGCTAGCCAGATGGCTCATTGTTGTGGTGGACATATGTCCCAATGTATGGTTGGCCGAGACATGTATTCCACCTCGAGTTATGGCCGATTCTACCTCGAGTCCCATGAGATGGGCCGAGACATGTATTCCACACGATCCGACACCGAGTCCATGGGATGGACCGGGAATGTATTCCACACGATCCGACACCGAGTCCATGGGATGGACCGGGAATGTATTCCATACGATTTGACACCGAGTCCGTGAGATGGACCGGGAATGTGACCATATGATTTGACACCGAGTCTGTGAGATGGACCGGGAATGTGACCAGGCGATTCCACCTCGAGTCCCATGGGATGGGCCGAGACACGTTATACGTATCACACGATTTATACCTAGACTGCCGGCAGTGAGGAAAGAGTTCCACGGGCATGAGGGAGGACTTTGAGGGCGTAAGTCCCTGACTTGACATGACTGCTTTCATGTTGTGAACTGTAGTTTGGTTATCATACATGTCTCCTGCTTTATATAGACTATTATGATTTCATTTACAGTATTTTCAGTTTCACATGCTTGGTACTGTTATCGACCTCCTTCGGGGCTGCGTTCATCTGCGGTAGAGGTACATCGGTTGTTGATCCTCGCTCATAGGATCGCATTCGGCGTTAGGAAGCTCCGTTTCTCCGAGGCTTATCTTTTAGTATAGTCCCATCCTTTGTAGGTACTTGTACATTCGAGGGTATGGCGGGAGCCATCGTCATGTTGTATAAAAACTCTTAAGTGCAGTAATCTTGTTGTGGCAGGGTTTGTAAAGGATGTAACTGTTCGGTTATATATATATACATGAAGGTGACCGTTTTGGTTAGCCTGTTTTCTTATGTTATATCTTGTTTCCTGTTAAGTTTTTATTTCCACTGATTTTCTCTGATGTTGTATCACTAGGGTGCCCGGGGTAAGACACCAGTCACGGGCCCGAAGTCGGGTCCTGACAAAAGTGGTATCAGAGCAGTTAGTCCTCAGAAAGTGTCTACAGACCGTGTCTAGTAGAGTCTTGATTATCGGTGTGCTGTGCACCACATCTATAATCAGGAGGCTGCAGGACATTTAGGATTGGTTTCTATTCTTCTCACTCTGAGATCGTGCCTTAGAGTTGTATTATAAGTTGGACCCCTCTGACGTATTTCGTTTTTACCAGTTATGCCTCCGCGCAAGGCAACCCGGGCCCAGAAGGGCAAGAAATCCGAGGGAGCTGCTAGTAGGATCTGAGAGAGTACGAGCGCGAGCGGTCATTACGAGATAGTGCTTGACGGCGAGTTTTGTAGCGCCGCCCGGCCCAGCGAGTTTAGAGCGCAGCCGGTGGCTCACGAGACCACTGTACTGAGCCTCCAATCCCGGCGGAGCGGAGGAGATGGGTTACAAGAGATGGCCCGATTATTGGCGGGATCGTGGCACGACACGAGGATAAGTGGATCTGGCGATCGATGGTACCCATAGTTCACCCAGTCGGATAGTTTGAGGCTGCGGGACTTTTGAGTTGCGACCGCGAGTTTTATGGGTCGAGGCACGAGGATGATCCGCGAGAGTTCATCCGAAGCGATTCTGAATCATGAGATTGATCAAGGCTTCGGAGACCGAGTCAGTGGTCTTAGGTTCGCATCAGCTGCGTGATACTGCAGTCGAGTGGTTTGATTCATGGGAGATGTGTCGGGGAGAGTATGCACTTCCAGTAGTATGGGACGAGTTCTCAGGGGCATTTCTTGCGCATTTCTTGCCTCCACAGATGAGGAGGGCTCGGTAGCAGTTCTTGACGTTGAGCGGGCCGGCGCTGGTTCGGGAGTACAATGTGGAGTTTGAGTCATTAGCTCGGTACGTCCCCGCATTAGTAGCCGACATGGAGGATAGAGTGCACCGATATGTCACAGGACTTGACGATTATCTAGTAGAGAGTTGCTCGGGTGTAGCTCTTCAGCCGGGCATGGACATTTCCCGCATGCAGGCTTATGCACTTGGATGTGAGGAGCGGAGGGGTCGACGGAATGGCGAGATCAGCGAAGAGGGCGATCTGGCGAGTCCTTTGGAAACTTTGAGGCGGACCGCCTCGTGGCGAGTTAGTTATGCACCTCCACGATGCAGTGGTCCTCCGCGATCTTGGGGCGTTGGGGTATTCGAGCTGGTCGAGCTCGGGGCTTAGTTCACGAATATACGGGTTCTAGCTAGCAGGGTTCATGTCCCCCTCAGTGTGCACAATGTGGCAGGCGTCATCCCGGGGAATGTCGTCCTTTTACTGGTGCTTGTTTCACCTGCGGCCGTCAGGGCCATGTGACGAGCATCCTAGTAGGAGAGTGCAGGCGAGAATGACGCGGCCTCCGGTCGATGGCGAGTTCATCGTCTTTTATAGCTATGCGCCGGCGTGTGATATTAATTAGGCGGCGAAGGAAAGTGAGCGATCTGTATATTCTTACCCTGAGATTAGTATGCTTGATATGATGATCTTTGATTGAGTGCTATGTATGGGTAGCATTGTGTTAATTAGGATATAGAGAACATGGTTAGTTGAAAAAGGTAAGTTTGGGGGTTAAGGAAGAATGGTGAACCTTAGAATGTTATACGTAGAGACCTTAGATGCGAGGCAATCTTGAGTAAAAGATTTATTTTTATGTTGACCTTTATCGGAGTGCATAGTATACGTGGGATATATTTGTGTGATAAGTCCCTGAGTGGTGTGAAATGAAAGAGGGTAGTTGAGCTAAGGAGACCACTAGGTTTTCGTGACTTGATTAGTGAGATTGTTCCGGATCGGGGGAACAAGAGTTTGGAGCGTTAGCGGGTCGGGTTGAGGACAGATCGCGGGTTAACTCGCGGCCTGTAATGTGGTGGGGTCAGTTCGAGGTGGTCCCGCCAGGTGGTAGGGTCACGAGGGCGCTAGGCCCAAGTTTAGATGACCGTTGTATGAGTTCGTGGATGCGTTCGACCAGTAGCCGGGCCGATGAGATCATCCCATCTTGTCTTTCAGTCAGTACTATTTACTCGGTGGAGGGTTATGCGAGATGTTATATATCAGGAAGGTTGTAAGGCTGCACGGGGTTCCTACTTTTACTTTATGACGGGCAGTGGAGCCCAGTTTACGGCTATTTCTTTTTCTAGAGGTGTTACCAGGCGGGGTTAGGAACTCAGGTGAGTCTCAGTAATGCATTCACCCTCGGGCCGGTGTTTTGATTTCAGGGGTAGCAGTGAGGATTATTGGTATACCCCGTATTTCCAGAGTATGTACGTGAGGGTGTACGTACAAAAGTTAGCCTAAGTAAAAGACCTTGGACGAAAAAGTTTGTGCACAACTCGCTAAAAGAATCGTTTTTCGACGAACCGTTTTACTAAACTCGCGTAGGGTAAATTCCGGCTATGTCATTTCTAATTTTTGCGGATTTTTCCGAGAGACGTAACATTTTGGACCAACAAGAGGGCGACACTTGTCACCCTCTAATTGGTGAACGTTGGGCGGTAAAGGGTGGACGATTGGGAGCTTGTTTTGTCAAGGAGTTGGTAGGATATTTTGTGTAGTAGATGGATAAGGACACTTGCCCAAATTTTGACCTTACACTTGCCTTGCACTTGGCATCATATTGGCCATTGGTTGGCCTTTGCTTGACCTATAAATACCCCCCTTAAGATGAAGAGTTATTCATCCACAAATCACTCTCCAAGTCTTGAAATTCCCTCCCCTCTCTTGTTGAGTTTTCGTCCAACACCCTCTCCCTCTCTAGCCTAAGTGGCTTTGGTAAGCCCCACTCTAAAGAAAGCCCACAGAAACCTACCCCCTCATGGTAGAAATGTTGTCTTCCAAGTGTAGTTACTATTCCTAAATACCCTAGCCCAAATCCCTTAGTACTTAGTAGAAGTTGTGAAGAACTTCTAAGGGTTCTTGGAGCTATCGGAGCGTACAAATTAGGAGCTAAACCTTGCTCAGGAGCGACTTTTATCTAGGATATTATTGGGCTTACCGAGGTAAATAATCTTATCCTTCTTTTGTAACTAGAGAATACATACTGTAGAAGTATAGGAATAAGTATAAATACTTAGAAGGATATTAAAGAATAGAATTGAACTGTTATCACAGTAGAAGGGTTTAAAAGAAGAATAATTGAACCATACTTACTTAGGATTGTTTTCATAGTAGACTTGAGTAGCTCGACGGGTAGGGAAGTGCTGCCCAATTTTCCATAGAATAGAGAACCCTCTACTTAAAACTGTTTACAAAATAGTCTAGACGTTGATAGACGTATTTGACTATTATAGGCTGATTCTCTGCGCGCGACATATTCGACTTGGCAGGTGGATTTCGCCGAGAAGGTATGTGATTCTTCCTATACTCTTGAGCATGATATTTTAAATATATATAGTACGGTAGACGTACGAGTGTTAACTGAATAATAATTACGGCAATGTCTTTTGACTTAAGCCTGAATAATAACTACGACAATGTCTTTTGACTTAAGCCTGAATAATAAAAGATCTTGAAACATTTCAAAAAAATACTGAATCATTTTTAACAGAAGAGAAACAGTTGGTTTTTAAAAAGCTTAAGAGTTATACTAGCTTTATGGGAAGTTAGGTATAACAACTTAAGAAAGATAAAAAGAACTGTTTACTTATTTGCTTATAAAAACCTTGTATTGATTTCTGTAAGGTGTAGTAAGATTGATTGATAAATAGACATATTATGATGCTACGTGTGTTAGTGTCTTGTGATGTTGTGAAAGGGGGACATTCTTGTTGTGCTTACGTTGCTAAACGGTAAGTCAGTTGTATTGTTATTATTATATCACCTACCCCCTTGACTTGTTATACCGAGGGCTTGCCACCCTTGATGCGGGTCTATACGGCCTATGCGGTCTGTGAGACTATGCGGAACTGCGGGAGTTCGGAGATTGATCATTCGGGTGTTTTAGCTCGATGCGGGGATGCCTATGCGATGCGTGTGACTATGCGGTCTATTGAGACTATGGGACCGCGGAGTCGAGGAGAATGCAGGGGTTAGCTACCCCGATCACGAGAATACCTCATGCGGGTGCATGTGTGACTCTATGCGGATCGCGGGAAGTCGAGGACTAGGCACACATAATGATACTATGGGCGATTGGCCTTGCCGATCATTCGCGGCCTAGGAAAGACCGGTTACATTATATCTATTAGTGTTCTTGTTTGTGATATGACATGTGCAATTGAACTTATTGTATTTGCAAATGGTTTTAAATACTTTGATTTCATTTAAGTACTTTCTGATTTCACATACTTGGTACTGTTATGCGACCTCCTTGAGTCTTTGCGTTCATGCCGCGGTAAGAACAGCAGTGCTAGATCCACATCCTTAGGATCTCTTTGCTTTGGTGTCAGGAGCTCCATCTTCTCCGGAGGCTCGACTTTTGGGTATGATCTCCCTGTTGTTGTATATAGTTTCGTACATTCAGGGTATGGCGGGGCCCTGTCCCGCCATAGTTGTTATCTTCTTAGAGGTCTGTAGTCCTATTGTACAGTTGGGATGTAACTGCAAAACTATGTTTATATATATATTCCGAAAGGCGACATTTTCTCACATAAAACTGTGTCTCACTTTACAACTGTTTCATGTCTTCTTTTTATATTCCGCTGATTACTCTGATGTATGACTACTTGGGTTTCCGGGTAAGGCACCAGTCATGGGCCCCGGAACGGGTCGTGACAAAAGTGGTATCAGAGTAGTTAATCCTCGGAAAGTGTCTACAGACCGTATCTAGTAGAGTCTTTATTATCGGTATGTTGTGCACCACACCAATAATCAGGAGGCTATAAGGATATTTAGGATTGGTTTCCATTCTTCTCACTCTGAAATCGTGCCTTAGAGCTGTGTTATAAGTTGGACCCCTCTAACGTATTCCTTTTATGTGATTATGCCTCACGTAAAGGCAACCGGGCCCGGAGAAGGGCAAGCGTAGGAGGCGCTAGTAGGACACCGAGAGTTATGAGGGCACAGGCCCAGTTATTACCCGAGGCGATACCTCAGACGGCGAGTTCCATGACGCCGCCCGGCCGGCGAGACCACGATGCCGCCCCTCGGTCCACGGCAGGCGAGAGGAGTTAAGTACAAGGAGATGGCCCGATTCGCGGCGGGATCGTAGCGAACATGAGATAGGTGGATCGCGATTCGATTCGGCCCGATAGCACCCGTGGTTCGCTGAGGCGAGCAGTTTGAGGCTACGAGATTTCTGAGTTGTAGCCCGCGAGTTTTACGGGTCGAGGCGAAGGATGATCGCGAGAGTTCATCCGTCGATTCTGAAGGATTATGAGGGTGATCGAGCGTCGGAGACCGAGTCCATGATCTTGGTTTTGCATCGGTGCGTGATACGCGATCGATTTGTTTGATTCATGCGAGTTATCGGGAGAGCACGCGTCCCAGCTACTTGGGATGAGTTCTCGGAGGCTTTCCTCACTCACTTCTTGCCTCACGGATGAGGAGGCACGGGCGACAGATTTTTATTCTTTGAGACGAGAGGGCCTTACGATTAGGAGTACAATGTCGAGTTCGATTCTTTGGCTCGATATGTCCCTGCAATGGTAGCGGATATGGAGGACAGAGTGCATCGCTACGTCACCGGGCCAGATGATTATATGGCGAGTCTTGTGCGGGTGTGTCTCTTGACGAGCATGGACATTACCGTATGCGAGCTCATGCACTTGGATGCGAGGCGTAGAGACCGGCGGTCGACGGATATCAGCGAGAAGAAGGCGAGGCGGCGATTCTTTTGGTAGTTCTCGGGGTGGTCGGCCTCGTGACGTCTAGATTTGCACCACGGCGGCTCGAGCACTCTACATCGTTTTGGTACATCGAGCATTCGAGGCGGTCGGGGCCCGGGACTTGGACTTCGAGTAGCGAGGTGCTAACCGATCGAGTGCTTTCGGTGTGTCCGTTGTGGTAGATTCCATTCGAGGCGTAGTACTACTCGGGAGCTTGCTATACTTGTGGCGGCCGGGGTCATTATGCGAGTTTGTCCGGCCGGGGCGGCTGGTGGTAGGGCTCGGCTACGAGTGCATTGCGGTTCATCATCTCCTCTGATTACTCGCCCGGGCGGGGTACTCGTAGGCTAGCAGTCGCGGCGAGTCGTGGCGCGGGTCCCGATTCTAGCGGTCCTCGAACCGCATTTATGCCTTGTCGGCCGGCGGGACTAGGAGGCCTCACGATGTAAATCCACGTGTACCTTATCGATCTCAGATTATGATGTGTATGCCTTGATAGATCCGGGTTCTACTGCCCTATATATCTCCCACTTGTTGCTAGTAGGATGAGGATAGAGCACGAGTCCATAGACCACTCGAGTAGCTACGCGATGGGTGGTTCGGTGGTAGCTCGGCGGGTATATAGAGCTTGTCGGTGACTTTATGCGATCGTCGGACCTAGCGAACTTGATAGAAATTTGGACATGACCGATTCGGCGTGATCATGGGCATGGATTGGCTAGCTTCTTGCTATGCCAATGTAGCTGCGAGGAGAGTGATGCAGTTCGATTTCTGAGGAGCGGTTATTGAGTGGGAGAACAACTGTGTCGTAGGGGTAGGTGTATTTCCTACCTCAAGGCTAGGAAGATGGTGCGAAGGGTATATCTACCATCTCGTTCGGGTGTTTGATCACGGTGCGGTACAGATTTTGATCGATTCGATGAGTCGAGAGAGTTCCCGAGCGTGTTTCGAAGACCTCGGGTATCCTCACGAGAGGAGATAGAGTTTTGTATTGATGTCTTTGCGGACACTCGGCTATTTCCATTCCGCCATACAGAATGGCACCTGAGTTGAGAGAGTTGAAGGACCAGGTGAGAGATTTCTTTGGAGAATGGCTTCATCGGACCTAGTGTTTCTCCCCGGGAGCGCCGTGTGTTCGTGAAGAAGAAGAAGGGCGGGGCCCTGCGCATGTGTGTTGATTCTGAGCGGTGAACAAGGTGACCATTAAACGAATACCCTTCCCGGGATTGATGATTTGTTCGACCGGTTGCGAGTGCGAGATATTTCTCAAGATTGATCTGCGATCGGGCTATCATCAGTGCAGTCGGAGGCGGATGTCCCTAGGGTGCATTCGGACCGATGCGGGCATTATGAGTTGTGGTCATGTCTTTTGGGTTGACCAATGCTCGTGCGGTATTCATGGATTTGATGAGCGAGTGTTCAAACCATTTTGGACACGCTTGTGATAGTGTTCATTGGCGATATCTTGGTTTATTCTCGCTCGAGCGAGGAGCATGCGGAGCATTTGAGGCTGTGTTGCGATTCTCGGGACCCAGCGATTATCGCCAAGTTTTCCAAATGTGAGTTTTGGTTAGCCGGTGGAATTTCTTGGGCATATTGCCGGTGATGGTATTGGTGGATCTGGCCAAGATCGAAGCGATCGGGACTTGGCCTGACCTACTACTCGGCGAGAGGTTCGCGATTTTACGGGCCTTGCGAGTTATTATCGGCGGTTCGTAGAAGTTTGCTTCTATCTACGCCCGGTGACTAGGTGACTCGGAAGCGGCTAAGTTTGATGGTGATGCTTGTGGCGGGGTTTCGATTCTTGAAGGAGGCGCGACCGCCCCGTTCTTACTCTTCACGAGGTCGAGACGGTTATGTCATGTATTGTGATCGTCGATCGTGGTGGGATGTGTGTTGATCTGCAGGTAAGGTTATAAGCGTATGCATCCCGACAGTGAAGAAACACGAGAGGAACTACCCACCCATGATTTGGAGTTAGCGGCGGTGATTCACGCCTTGAAGATCTGGAGGCACTATTTGTATGGGGTTCATGTGGATATTTATACTGACCACAAGAGCCTCGGTATATCTTCAGCCGAGAGCTGAACTTACGAGAGGCGGTGGTTAGAGCCGCTCAAGATTACGATGTGGATATCTGTACCACGGGAAGGCCAATGTTGTGGCGGATGCTCTTAGTCGTAGGTCGATGGGAGCCTATCGGATGTCGGCCCGGAGATGAGGACATGGTTCGTGATTTACATCGATTAGCGAGCCTTGGTGTCCGTTTGATTGATTACGATAGCGATGGGGTTCGAGTTCGTGAGGTTGCGAGTCTTCCATCGTCGAAGAGGTGAAGAAGCGGCGATTCGAGATCGATTTTGACACGTTATCGTGATCTGGCTCTTCGTGAGGAAGCGGTCGCTTTTGAGTAGCACGATGGGGTGCTAAGGTTTGAGCGAGTTGTGTGTTCCGGATGTTTGAGGACTTCAACGGAGTTCTAGGAAGCACACGGCGCGTTACTCTATCCATCCGGTCGACCAAGATGTACCACGACGCCCGATCGTGTATTGGTGGGATGGCTTGAAGTGGGGCGTTGCGAGTTCGTAGCTCGGTGCGTGTTGTCGGTGAAGGTAGAGCACCGAGGCACGGTGGTTTTATTCTGACGATAGAGATCCGACACGGAAGTGGGAGGTGATCAACATGGACTTCATCACGGGATTACCTCGCACTCGGAGGAGACATGATTCTATATGGGTTATCGTCGGCGGTGTGAAATCAACCCACTTTCTTCCGTCGGGGCGACTTTTGGTGAGGATTATGCGGACTTTACATCAGAGATCGTCGACCGCATGGAGTCCCTATTTCGATCATATCGCATGAGGAGTCCGATTCTGGCTAACTTCCGGAGGTCTTTCGAGAGGGTTTAGGGGCGGTGAGCACAGTCTTGTATTCCATCCGCAGACAGACGGACAAGTGGCGCACTATCCGAACTCTTGAGGATATCTTTGCGAGCTGTGTTATCGACCGAGGTGGTGGGAGGATCATTTGCCTCTAGTTGAGTTTGCGTACAATAATAGCTACCACTCCGGTATTGAATGGCGCCTTATGAGGCCTTGTATGGGAGGAAGTGCGGATCGCCAATAGGCTGGTTCGATGTGGCGAGTGCGATTAGTGGGACCAGATTTGGTGCGGCGGCGATGGATAAGGTGAAGCTTATCCGGAGAGGTTCTTGGCGGCTCGAGTCGGCCAAGTCATATGCAGATCATCGTCGTCGGCATCTGGAGTTCGAGTTTGATGATTGGGTTTTCCTGAAGGTGTCACCCATGAAGGGTGTGATGAGATTCGGGAGGAAAGGGAAACTCAGCCCAAGGTACATTGGGCCCTATCAGATTGTCCGCAGGGTAGGCAAGGTTGCCTATGAGTTGGATCTGCCGTCCGATCTGGAGGCAGTGCATCCGGTGTTTCATGTTTATATGTTGAGGAGATGTATCGGGGATCTATCTAGAGTGCACCCGATTGACGATGTTCAGGTGACCGAGGGATTATCGTATGAGGAGATTCCCATAGCGATAATCGATCGTCAGGTTAGGCGTCTGCGGACCAAGGACGTGGCTTCCGTCAAAGTCTTGTGGCGGAACGAGCTTAGGGAGGAGATGACGTGGGAAGCAGAGGAGGACATGAGGCAGAGGTATCCTCACTTATTCCCCACACCTCCAGGTAACTTACTTTCCTACTTGCTAGTCTTAATTTTCGAATTGTTAAGTGTTATTTTGTGGCCATGTGTGGCACTTGCAAACTGTTTAAGCTTTATCGTTAACTGTCTTGGGAAGGAACATTCGGGACGAATGTTTCTAAGGAGGGGAGAATGTTATACCCCGTATTTCCAGAGTATGTACGTACAAAAGTTAGCCTAAGTAAAAGACCTTGGACGAAAAAGTTTGTGCACAACTCGCTAAAAGAATCGTTTTTCGACGAAACGTTTTACTAAACTCGCGTAGGGTAAATTCCGGCTATGTCATTTCTAATTTTTGCGGATTTTTCCGAGAGACGTAACATTTTGGACCAACAAGAGGGCGACACTTGTCACCCTCTAATTGGTGAACGTTGGGCGGTAAAGGGTGGACGATTGGGAGCTTGTTTTGTCAAGGAGTTGGTAGGATATTTTGTGTAGTAGATGGATAAGGACACTTGCCCAAATCTTGACCTTACACTTGCCTTGCACTTGGCATCATCTTGGCCATTGGTTGGCCTTTGCTTGACTTATAAATACCCCAAGATGAAGAGTTCTTCATCCACAAATCCTTCTCCAAGTCTTGAAATTCCCTCCTCTCTTGTTGAGTTTTAGGTCAACACCCTCTCCCTCTAGCCTAAGTGGCTTTGGCCAAAGCCCCATAAAGAAAGCCTGGCAGAAACCTACCCCCCTTGGTAGAAATGTTGTCTTCCAGTGTAGTTACTATTCTAAATACCTAGCCCAAATCCCTTAGTACTTAGTAGAAGTTGTGAAGAACTTCTAAGGGTTCTTGGAGCTATCGGAGCGTACAAATTAGGAGCTAAACCTTGCTCAGGAGCGACTTTTATCTAGGATATTATTGGGCTTACCGAGGTAAATAATCTTATCCTTCTTTTGTAACTAGAGAATACATCTTTGTAGAAGTATAGGAATAAGTATAAATACTTAGAAGGATATTAAAGAATAGAATTGAACTGTTATCACAATAGAAGGGTTTAAAAGAAGAATAATTGAACCACACTTACTTAGGACTGTTTTCACAGTAGACTTGAGTAGCTCGACGGGTAGGGAAGTGCTGCCCAATTTTCCATAGAATAGAGAACCCTCTACTTAAAAGCTGTTTACAAAATAGTCTAGGCGTTGATAGACGTGTTGACTATTATAAATTTGATTCTCTGCGCGACATATTCGACTTGGTAGGTGGATTTCGTGAGAAGGTATGTGATTCTTCCTATACTCTTGAGCATGATATTTTAAATATATATATAGTGCGGTAGACGTGCAGTGTTAATCGAATAATAATTACGGCAATGTCTTTTGACTTAAGCTGAATAATAACTACGGCAATGTCTTTTGACTTAAGCTGAATAATAAAAGATCTTGAAGCATTTCAAAAAAATCAATCATTTTTAACGAAGAGAAAGCAGTTGGTTTTAAAAAGCTTAAGAGTTATACTAGCTTTATGGGAAGTTAGGTATAACAACTTAAGAAAGATAAAAAGAAGCTTACTTATTTGCTTATAAAAACCTTGTATTGATTTACGTAAGGTGTAGTAAGATTGATTGATAAATAGACTTATTATGATGCTACGTGTGTTAGTGTCTTGTGATGTTGTGAAAGGTCATTCTTGTTGTGCTTACGTTGCTAAGCGGTAAGTCGGTTATCTTGTTATTAAATCACCTACCCTTGACTTGTTATCCGAGGGCTTGCCACCGCGATGCGGGTCTATACGGCCTATGCGGTATGTGAGACTATGCGAAGCTGCGGGAGTTCCAGGATTGATCATTCCGGGTGTTTTAACCCGATGCGGGGGATGCCCTATGCGGTCTGTGTGACTATGCGATCTATTGAGACTATGTGGACTGCAGGAGTCGGGAGAATGCAGGGGTTAGCTACCCCGTCACGAGAATACCTCATGCAGTGCATGTGTGACTATGCGGATCATGAAGTCGGGACTAGGCGCATAATGATACTATGGGCGATTGGCCTTGCTTGATCATTCACGGCCTAGGAAAGACCGGTTACATTATATCTATTAGTGTTCTTGTTTGTGATATGACACTATGTGCAATTGAATCGATTGTATTTGCAAATGGTTTTAAATACTTTGATTTCATTTAAGTACTTTCTGATTTCACATACTTGGTACTCTTTATCGACCTCCTTGAGGCTGCGTTAAATCCGCAGGTAAGGGCAGCAGTGCTAGATCCACATCCTTAGGATCTCTTTGCTTTGGTGTCGGAGCTCCATCTTCTAGGAGGCTCGACTTTTAGGTATGATCTCCCTGTTGTTGTATATAGTTTCGTACATTCGGTATGGCGGGGCCTGTCCGCCATAGTTGTTATCTTCTTAGAAGTGCAGTAGTCTATTATGCAGTTGGGATATGCGCAAAACTATGTTTATATATATATGACGAAAGGCGACATTTTCTCACATAAAACTGTGTCTCATTTTACAACTGTTTCATGTCTTGTTTTTATATTCCGCTGATTACTCTGATGTATGACTACTTGGGTGCCCGGGTAAGGCACCAGTCACGGGCCCCGGAACGGGTCGTGACAATTATGTGCCTCTTGTTGAGTGAGTATCATTATAGCTACCATTTCAGTATTCGGATGTCGCCTTATGAAGCCTTGTATGTGCGGAAGTGTAGGTTGCCGGTCGATTGGGTTGATGTTGGCAAGGTTCAGATAGTTGGTCCATACTTGATCCAGCAGGATGTGGGTAAGGTGAAGCTTATCCAGAAGAGGTTATTGGCAGTTCAGAGTCAACATAAGTCGTGCGGATAATCGGCGTCGACACTTGGAGTTCAGGTTGACGGTGGGTCTCCTTGAAGGTACCACCCCGGAAGGGTGTGATGAGATTTGGAAGCAGGGGAAACTCAGCCCGAGGTACTTTGGGCCTTTTCAGATCGTTGTAGAATAGGCCAGGTTGCCTATAAGTTAGCATTGTCGTCCGACTTAGATGGCAGTACGTCCGGTCTTCCATGTTGCTATGTTCGGAAAAGTATCGGAGATCCACAGAGTGTTCCCAGTTAATGATGACCAAGTTGGAGATAGTAACCCCGAGATTTTGGAAACTGAAGCAATAACAGAAATGTGGTATGTTATTAGGAAGAGTTCGAGTGTACAAGGAGGGTACGACGAGTAAGGGAAGAGTGAACATGTGTTAAGAGAATAGAAGTGATCATTTCTTTTGTGAAGTAAAGGTGCGAAGGAAGTATCTTTTAGACATGGTGTGGGAGCTTTTGTGATGCTAGAGGTGATTCCTCGTGGACTTGGATTTAAGAATTTGCGCGTATGTTATTTTGTGACCATGTGTGGCATTGGCAACTTGTTAAGAGGAACTTTATCGTTATCTGTCTTGAGAAGGAACATTCGGGACGAATGTTTCTAAGGAGGGGAGAATGTTATACCCCGTAGTTCCAGAGTATGTATGTGAGGACGTACGTACAATTGTTTAAGCCCTAATTAGGTTGAGGATGAAATTGTGAACTTTCGTCGGAAAAGATTCCGAACCTTGTGAAGGAAATTTTACGTTTTTAATATTTTAACCGATTACGGATTTTTCCGAGAGATGGAATATTTTGGACCAATAGGAGGGCGACATGTGTCACCCCACTTAGGCCATGTTGGACGATTTGTATGGCCAAGTGGACAAGTTCAAGTGGTCAAAGTCTTGGAAGATATTTTTGTTGGGATAGTGGGAGTAGGTGGGCGTTTTTTTGTGGGCAAGTGGGGGAAGCTTGGACGGTTTTTTGGAGAAGCATGTGGCTAGCCACATGGCTCATTGTTGTGGTGGACATATGTCCCAATGTATGGTGGACATATGTCCCAATGTTGTGGCGGACAGTTGGTGGAAGACTCCACTCACACAAGCTATCTAATCTACACCCTCCACTTGCTTGAATCTTGGCCCTTGTTTGTTCTATAAATACCCCCCTTATGTGCAAGACTTCTTCATCCACAAACACAATTTCCAAGTCTCAAAATCCCTCCCCCGCTCTTAGTAGTTCTCGTCTAAATCCCCCTTTCCTAGCTCTCGTCAGAATACATCCCCACATGGTAGAAAAGTTGTCTTCTAGTATTGTTACAATTCCAAAATACCTTAGCCCAAATCCCATGTAGTATTTTCCAAAGTTACCTCTATACTAAAAGCCCGAAAATACTACTTTATTCCAATAGTCGCAAAACGAAACCCTGGAAAAAATCTTCCTAGCTTGGTTAAAGTGTTAAGAGAGGTTGTTTAGAAACTTTTAAGGGTCGCTTGGAGCGGATTGAAGCGTAAGGAATATGAGCTAAACGTTGCTCAGAATCGACTTATATCTTGGATAATTTTGGGCTTATCGAGGTAATGATCTTTATCTCCCCCCTATTGTAATTGGATATTACATGTTGTAGTAATGTATAGTTGAATACTATATGTAGAATGAATATTATAAAGGATTGAACTATATCTACATTGGACTGTATTTACAGTAGACTTGTAGTATTATTGTGAGACAGAATTGTGCACGTCCGGTTAGACGTATAATCCCCTTGGAATTATTGGCTCAGTAGCGAGCCTTGATAGGGGAGGAGATTTATGTGATAACGGGAGGGGAGGTGCTGCCGAATTTTCCGTAGAATATGGAACCGTGTATTTAGAAATATTCTACGAAGGGATCTAGAAGTTAATAGACGTTTTATGGCCATTATAGGTTGAAGTTCTACAAGTAGCGTGTTCTACTTGAAGGGTGGACAAGGCTAGCAGGGTTATAGTACGGTGGAGCGTTTTGCTATTTGTCGATAATCGTCGCGGGGTATGTGAACCTCTTCCTATCCTTTCTAGCATGATGTTTGCAAACTATGTAGTACGGTAGACGTACGTGTGCAAAATGAATTTGGTTGGTTTAAAACATAAAGTGTTATAACGGCTTTATGGGAAGTTTGTTATAACAACCTTATGTAGGTAAAGAAATGGGTTGTTGATTTTAAAAAGATAAGGGACTTGACTTATATTTGACTTGATATGATCTGTGAAGAACTTGAATTGCGTAGAAAGTTGTGAAACCTCATTCGTGAGTAATGAGTACTTGGTTTTTAAAGAATAATGTTTTACTGATTTTGGAAATGAGAATAAGTATCGAACAAACCACTGTAGCGTTAATAAAAGAAAATGTATTGACAAATAATTAATTATATTAAAACCGGTAGAAATCTCCATCTGCATAGAAGCTAAGATAAGACAAAATTGTATTGCATTTCCTAGATCATGGCTGCTTTAATAAGATTGTTATAAACAAGAATAACCTACTCACACATAAGGCATATGTTACTCAAATTGTTTTAAAAAAAGAGATTACATTATTAAGTGATTAAGACTATGAACTATGAAATCTTTCGAAAATAAGAGACTTGAGTATTTGAAATTATGCAACTTGAACTTTTGGAAAATAATGTTGTTACTTGATTTTTTAAAAAGGAAAGTGGTTCGGTTTAAAAAGGAGGGCATGATATTGCCTTAGTTTGATTTAAAAGGAAAACATGGTGTGATTTTAATCTGTCTTAAAAGAGGGTTTTAATGTTATGGCCGATTCTACCTCGAGTCCCATGAGATGGGCCGAGACATGTATTCCACACGATCCGACACCGAGTCCATGGGATGGACCGGGAATGTATTCCACACGATCCGACACCGAGTCCATGGGATGGACCGGGAATGTATTCCATACGATTTGACACCGAGTCCGTGAGATGGACCGGGAATGTGACCATACGATTTGACACCGAGTCCGTGAGATGGACCGGGAATGTGACCAGGAGATTCCACCTCGAGTCCCATGGGATGGGCCGAGACACGTTATACGTATCACATGATTTATACCTAGACTGCCGGCAGTGAGGAAGGAGTTCCACGGGCATGAGGGAGGACTTTGAGGGCGTAAGTCCCTGACTTGACATGACTGCTTTTATGTTGTGAACTGTAGTTTGGTTATCATACATGTCTCCTGCTTTATATAGACTATTATGATTTCATTTACAGTATTTTCAGTTTCACATGCTTGGTACCTGTTATCGACCTCCTTGAAGTGCGTTACATGCGCAGTAAGTACATCGGTTGTTGATCCTCGCTCATAGGATCGCAGTTCAGCGTTGGGAAGCTCCGTTTCTCCGGAGGCTTATCTTTTGGTATAGTCCCCTGTCACTGTAGGTACTTGTACATTCAGGGGTATGGCGGGGCCCTGTCCCGTCATGTTGTATAAAAACTCTTAGAGGTCTGTAGTACTGTTGTGGGCAGGGTTTGTAAAGGATGTAACTGTTCGGTTATATATATATACATGAAGGTGACCATTTTGGTTAGCCTGTTTTCTTATGTTATATCTTGTTTCCTGTTAAGTTTTTATTTCCGTTGATTTTCTCTGATGTTGTATCACTAGGGTGCCCGGGGTAAGGCACCAGTCACGGGCCCGAAGTCGGGTCCTGACAGTATTCTATGTTTGATCTTAGTTGGGGTACATGGTATATGTGAAGTATATTAGTTGTGATGATTCCTTGGTATGCCTATGTTTGTATGAAAAGGAGGTGAGATATTAAGATCCAATCCAAGTACTACTTGTGTGGTTAGAGTTGGAGATAATATTGAAACTGAAGATAAGAGACCCCAGGGCAACTTGAAATGGAAATGTAAAGGTAATTCGATTTCCTATTTGACTATGTTGATGGATGAATGAGATTATGTGTTATATTGTGGTCATGTGAGACATCTTTGGGTTTGCTGAGTATTGTGGGAACTTGTAGAAGAAGGAAAGATTAAGTGATAAATGAGAGCTGTGAATTTGAGCCTGACACCACTGCAGTGCCAAAGAATAGGGTGATCTTTGAAACCACAGAGTGCGAGAATTCCGGAACCACGGTCTTGACATGCGGGGCTAGTCTTGACACTAACGAGTATTGGGTGATAGGTAGAGTTAAAAGAGACTATGCCGAATTATATAGCTTGAGACCTTGGATGAACATTCGGGGACGAATGTTTCTAAGGGGGGAAGAATGTTACACCCCGTAGTTCCAAGACATGTATATGATAACGTAAGTAAGGAAATAAGACTTGAACGGTGGAAGGAAAGTATAATTACTTTTTCTTAAGGAAATTTCGGAACTTCGTGAAGGAAAAAGGTTTATAATTTGGAATTTGATTCTCAAATTTGGTATATGGAATTATTATAGTACATTGAAGTTTTGGATTTTTAAGTCTCGGATTTGGTCATGTGGGGCCCACAGGAAATTTTATGACTTTGTGGGGCCCACAAGATTTTTAGATATTTTGGCCCAGTATGAAAATTATTGGGGAAGAAATAATTTTGTACCAATAGGAGGGTGACACGTGTCACCCCCACTTGTCATTGACTTGGACTTAGATATTTTGAGACTTAGAGGACAAGTGGACATGGGTCCCAGTCCACTTGGCATTACACTTGGATAAATATTCAAGTCTTGCAATACTTGGACATTATACACTTATCCATATAGCTCTCATCTTCTCCCTTTGAGCTCCATATTCAAAAATCTCCATAGCCAAAGATCAACAAGTGTTGACAAGTTCCTTTCTCCAAGATTAGCTCCTAAACCAAGTGCTAAAACAAGTTAACTCTCCAAACCCTCCAAATGTTGTGTTGGCCGAAAATGAGGGTGAACCCCAAGGGGTTTCTGTTGACTTTTTGGAAGCGAAACGTGAAGTGGAGTTGGTTATAATCTTCTAGAGGATACATATATATGATTGGAACTTGAAGAAGTGGAGCAAAACGAAAACTACGGGCCAAAATATAGCGGACTGCCTTGGTGCATTTTTGGGCCATTTTTTAGGTAAAGTTCTTCTTCTCTTGAAGTAATTAGATATTACTTATTGTTATGACTAGTATATGAACTTGTATTAAGGAAGATATGGAAAATAAGAAGTGCATGTCTCATTTTTGGGGGTTGGCCGAGACTAGGCCATTGTTGGTGACAATTGGATTCGTTGATTTTTGTTGTTGTTAACGTCACCTATTGCATGTTATAATGAAGTAATCCTATTATTACAAGTTGATATGGAGTGTATATAAGTATTGAAATGTGAATTGGATTATAAAGAATTTTGGAAAAGGGCTTTGGATTGTTGTAGTTGTTGTTGCCGAGAAACTGCCCAAAACTGTTAGACGTTGTGGTGTCATTTTTATGGATTGTTTTGGGGTGTTATTATGCTGGAAAATAATCCCCCAACATGCATGATTAATTTGGTAAAATGACTAATGAAAGTCCTAAGGAATAAGGGTGTTAATGGCTTCATATTGTACCCTTAATGTTGATTAATGGTGGACTGTTTTATGGACTATTTTTATGTGATTGTGGGACAGAATTTTACACGTCAAGTAGGCGTTTAATCCCCTTTGATTAAATGTTGGTTATGCCTTAAATGTGGCTTGTTGGTTGTTGAATTCGGGCCTTGGAAAAGGTGGAAAAGTATGTAGAAACAGGGGAAGTGCTGCCCAAATTTCCGTATAATAAGAGGACAATTACTTGGTACAAGTCTTATACTAGTGTGTATGAAGTTGATAGAAGTATTATTGTTGTTATAGGTTGAATTACTATTTGTGGCGTATTATACTTAGCGGGTGGATTAGCCGAAGAGGTATGTGAACTCTTTCTATCTTCTTTGAGCATGAACCTTATAAAATGATACTTGATATGATAAGTGTCTTGAATTTCCAAATGAGGATTTTAAATGAATTCGGATTTCATTGTGGTGTTTGTTTGATTTGAAAAGAATAGGTTACTTGATTTTAAATGTGTAAGTGCCTTGATTTTAAAAGAGTAAGTTACTTGAGTTTAAAAGTATACTTGTCTTGACTTTAAAAGTATAAGTCACTTGGTTTAAAAAGTGTAAGTTACTTGATTTAAAAGTGAAAGTGTCTTGATGCTACAAGTGCTAGTGTATTAGGGTTTATAAATGAAAAGGGTGTGTGGCAGACATACATAGTTCTATTTGGTTATTTTAAAATGGAAGGCATGGTAATTGTCTTGGTTATTTTAAAAGGAAGGCATTGTATTGTCTTGGTTGTCTAAAATGATGGTTGTTCATTTTATTGTAATGAGAGTCAAAGATTATTTAACTTGCAGATGTATCTGGGTTAGAGTCCCATGACATTATATTATTCTCCAGGCGACATTATATATATATGTATGTGGGTTAGAGTCCCATGATATTATATCATTCTCCCGGCGATATTATATATATATGTATGTGGGTTAGAGTCCCATGACATTATATCATTCTCCCGACGACATTATATATGTAAGTGGGTTAGAGTCCCATGACATTATATTATTTTCCCGGCGACATTATTGTTACACCCCGGAATTCCAGGATATGTTTATAAGAACGTATGTAAGAACTCAAAAATGTTAAGATTTGAGACGAGTAAAAATTTATCGGAATTATGGAATTGTCGGAAAATGAAATATTGCGACGTATGGGAGGGCGACACGTGTCACCCCCCTTAGTGGTCTTGGACGAAATGGCATGGATAAAATGGTCATTTGACCATAATTTAAATGACCAAGTCTTGCTAAGACAAAGAGCTTGACATTGTTGACTTGTCAAAGGGCCACTTCGCTTGACCTTTAATGAATTGCATCTAAGCCAACCATTTGTGTAGATCTTGACCCTCCATAGTATTATATATGTGTACAAGTAGCAAGACAAAGTCTCTACACTTAGAAAAAAATTCAAGAAATTGAAGAATACCTAGAGGAGGCTCTCGGGTTTGAAGGTTCTTCAAGGCAAGAATTTTCAATTTTTGTCCAATAGGCTCCACACATTAAACCAAGGTTCCTAAGATTATTGCAAGGGTATCTCAATAGAAAGATCCCAGAAAAGTAGCGTTTTCGTATTAGTCGCAAGGCGGAAAGTTAAGGAGTTCTTCAACTTTGAAGTTGGAACTTGAAGATGAGTTCTTCATAAGCTTCTAAGGGTTGGTTGGAGTGAATTGGAACGTCAAAAAGAGGAGCTAATGTTTCTAAGGATCGACTTGTAATCTTGGATCATATTTGGGCTAAATGAGGTAATAATCTTCATCTTACTTTTGTAATTGAAGATTCTATGTTATGATAAGTTATAAGTGATCATGTGATATGTGTTATGAAGATTGGTAAGTGTTATGGAAGTTTAGAAGCTCAAATCCGAAAATGACATGTTCAGTCATTTGAAATTGAATTACATTTTGGTCGTTAATTAGAATCGACACATATTACCTACTTGAAGATTGTAGTAGTTATACTCAATTGCGGCTTGATAAAATGTTATACTAAACAACTTGAATTGAAAAAGGAAATTGGAAAGGTTGATATGTTGATACACCTTTGGCCGAATTGACATTGTATTTTTGGACTAGTTTGATATAATTGTGGGGCGGAATTTTACACGTCTTGTAGGTGTGTAATCCCCTATTGTTAACTTCATTGTTGAGCCTTAAATGTGGCGTGTTTGGTTTTTGAATTCGGCCTTGAAAAAGGTGGCAAAGTATGTAGAAACAAAGGAAGTGCTGTCCGATTTTTCGTAGAATTTAGTAGCTTTGCACTTGGAATATTCTACGTTTGAAACTAGAAGTTAATAGACGTATTATGGTCATTACAGGTTGACATACTACGTACGGCATATTGGACTTAGCAAGTGGATTGAACCGAAGAGGTATGTGGAACTTTCCTATCTCTTGATCATGAATAGTTGTAAGTATATAGTACGGTAGACGTACGAGGTTTTGACGAATTTAGTTCCTTTGATATCCTTGGCTTATTATAAGAAATGTCCAAGTTGGTTGAGTTAGGGAATTAACTCACTTGTTTAAAATATTAAGGATATCTTACTTTCTAAATGTTAAGAGACTTAAAGTATTTTTGAAGGTATATGACACTTGTTTTGTTTGGAAAGTTTAAGTCTCTCGGTTATAAAGAAGTGTTATACCCCGTATTTCTAGAGTATGTATGTGAGGACGTACGTACAATTGTGTAAGCCCGAATTATGTTAAGGACGAAATTGTGCACATCCACGAGAAAGATTTGTTTTTCCGACGGAAAATTTTCCGAACCTTGTAAAGGAATTTTACGTTTTCAAGAAAATATTTATTTTGGATTTTTCCGAGAGATGAAATATTTTGGACCAATAGGAGGGCGACATGTGTCACCCTTAGGTGGCAAAGTTGGACGGTTTGGTTGGTCATTCTTGGCACGTTTTTTGTGTGAAAAAGGCCTTAAACATTTGGTCAATGTTTGGCTAGATATTTGTGTAGTAGATGGATAAGTGGGACCCACACACACATGTCCAAATCTTCACCCTCCACTTGCTTTGATCTTGGCCATTGATTGGCCTATAAATCCCACTTGTGTGACAGACTAATACTTCATCCCATAAACATGTTCCACGTCTCAAAATCCTCTCCCCTCTTGAAGCTCTCGTCAAACTACCCCCAGAAGCTCTCGTGAAACCCTCCATCCCCTTCCTAGTTGTTCTCGTTGAAATACCCCACTTGGTAGAAAAATATTCTCCAAGTATTGTTACTATTCCAAAAATACCTTAGCCCAAATACCTTGTAGTATTCCAAAGTTACCTCTATACTAAAAGCCCAGAAATACTACTTTATATCCATTAGTCACAAAATGAAACCCTGGGGAAATCTTCATAGTTGGTTGAAGTATTAAGTAGAAGTTGTGTAGAAACTTCTAAGGGTTTCTTGGAGCGGATTGGAGCGTACAGAATAGGAGCTAAACGTTGCTCAGGATCGACATATAATCTTGGATAATTTTGGGCTTATCGAGGTAATGGTCTTGTCCCCCTATTGTAATTGGATATTACATGTTGTAGTAATGTATAGTTGAGTATACTATATGAAGAATGAATATTGAAAAGGATTGAACTCTATTTACATTGGACTGTATTTACAGTAGACTTGTGTAGTATATCTGTGAAGTAGAATTGTTCACGTCCGGTTAGACGTATAGCCCTCTGGGAGTTGTTGGCTCGGTAGCGGGCCTTGTTAGGGGAGGAGTTTTGTGTGATTGCGGGGGGGGAGGTGTTGCCGAATTTTCTGTAGAATATTCTATGAAGAGAACTAGAAGTTAATAGGCGTTTTATGGCCATTATAGGTGGAAGTATTACGAGTAGCGTATTCTACTTGAAGGGTGGAAAAGGCTAGCAAGGTTGTAGTACTTGGAGCATTTTGATAATTGTCGATAATCGTCGCGAGGTATGTGAACCTCTTCCTATCTTTTCTAGCATGATATGTTGTGAACTATGTAGTACGGTAGACGTACATGTGTTAAATGAATTTGGTTGGTTTAAAACATAAAGTGTTATAACGGCTTTATGGGAAGTTGGTTATAACAACTTTATGTGGGCAAAGAAATGGTTTGTGGTTTTTAAAAGATAAAAGACTTGATGTGAAATAATAAGGACTTGGGTTGTGTTAAAAAGTTGTGAAACCGTTTTAATGAGAAATGGGTAATTGGGTTTTAAAAGGAATAATGTTATATTGATTTCGAAAATGAGAACAAGTATCGAACAAACCACTGCAGCGTTAATAAAGGAAAATGTATTGACTAATTAATTATTATTAAAACCAGTAGAAACCTCCATCTGCATAGAAGCTAAGATAAGACAAAATTGTATTACATTTTCTAGATCATGGCTGCTTTAATAAGATTGTTATAAACAAGAATAACCTACTCACACATAAGGCATATGTTACTCAAATTGTTTTAAAAGAGAATTATGTTATTAAGTTATTAAGACTATGAACTACGAAACCTTTCGAAAATAAGAGACTTGAGTATTTGAAATTAGGCAAACTTGAACTTGTGGAAAAGAAGGTTGATACTTGTCTTTAAAAAGGGAAATTATTTTGGTTTACTTAAAATAATAGTTACTCTGTTTTGGATACTACGAGTGTTGGTATCAGGTGACTTCTTGTGAAAGAATGGATATTTGTAAGAGAATTGAAGTATGGTAAATTGCTTGTGCTTGCTTGTGATAGCCTTGTTGTGTAAAAGTTGTATTCTATGCTCTGGCGTATCTCGATGGAGGGCGGTATATTATTGTTGTTACATGGACATATACGCACCGATGAAGAATTAGGGGCATGCGGCCATCGGCGGGTTAATCACCGATATATTGTTATTGTTGTTACATAGACATGCTGCCGATGAATTCGGGGCATGGCTATGCGGCGGGTTGATTACGATATATTGTTATTGTTGTTACATGGACATTTCGCACCGTCTGCGAATTAGGGGCATGTGGCGTCTGGCGGGTTGATTACGATATATTGTTATTGTTGTTACATGTACGTATGCACTGCGTCACGAGTCGGGGCATGTGGCGTGCGGCGAGTTGATTACCCAGGTATCGTTGTGCATCTGGACATGTCTGCGATGGAGAATTAGGGGCATGTGGCGTGATGCGGGCATGATTGATATTGTGGGCGTGAGACCGCGGTTATATTTGAGTGATGACTTTGAGGGCGTGAGTCTCTGCTTTGACATGACTGCTTTTATGTCGTGAACTGTAGTTTGGTTATCATACATGTCTCTGTTTATTTATTTATTATGATTTCGTTCTGATATTTTGATTTCACATACTTGGTATATGTTGTCTTGACCTCCTTGAAGCTGCGTTCATCTGCGCGGTAGAGGTACATCGGTTGTTGAATCTCGCTCATAGGATCACAGTTCAGCGTATTGGGAAGCTCCGTTTCTCCGGAGGCTTATCTTTTGGTATGTTTCCCTGAGTTGTAGGTTCTTATACATTCAGGGGTATGGCGGGGTCCTGTCCCGTCATAGTTGTGGTTACATTCTTAAGTGCATGTAATCTTGTTGTGGGCGGGGTTGTAAAGGATGTAATCTGTTCAATTCTGTATATATGCGGGAAGGCAACCGTTTTGGTTGCTTTGTTTATTATCATATCTCTTGTTTCATGTTTAAGTTTTTATTTCCGCTGATTTTTCTCTGATGTTGTATCACTAGGGTGCCCGGGGTAAGGCACCAGTCACGGGCCCGGGATCGGGTCGTGACAAGAAGAATGTAAGTTTCTAAAGTATAAAGCTAGTATAACGGCTTTATGGGAAGTTGGTTATAATAGCTTTATGGAAAGTTAAAAAGAGTGGTTTACGCTAAGTAATTTAAGTATGATAAATGACTTGAAATAATGAAAGGCAAATTGATTTAAAGGCATCAATTGCTTAAAGTTTTAAAAGAAAGAAGTCACTTGATTTAGAAGCCTATAAATGTATTTCTAAAAGGTGTTGTGACTTGTCTTGAAAAGTAGTTATGACTTGATACTATGATTATTAGTATCTTGGAAGTTTTATATGAAAAAGAGTCATTTTAAAATATCATCAGTACGTAGTACTTTGGGTTAAATTCCCGGATTTTTATATTGACATGTTAGTGCCTTAAGTGAACTAAAATGAGAGTGTATATGAATAAGACTAATAAGAAGTTAGGGGGATTTCTTAACTTACTTATGTCATGTATGATAAGCCGGTAGCGCTTATGTTATGTTAGGATAAGCCGGTAGCGCTTATGTTATGTATGATAGCCGGTTGTGCTAGTTTATGTTATTCTTACGGGGTAAAGCCCCGGATTACTACTAATTCCATGGATTTGCTACCCATGATGCGAGTGCGGCGTTTGTACTCATTGCGGGCCCAGGGTGGCCAGGTGAAATAGTCCTGTGCGGGTGAAATAGTCCTATGCGAGGAATACCTCATGCGGGTCCACACGACCTATGCGGGCGGATACAACCTATGCGAGGAAGTTACCTCATTGCGGGTCCACAAGACCTCTGTCACGACCCGACCCCGGGCCCGCGACTGGTGCCCTACCTGGGCACCCTTACAGGTATACATCAGAGATAATCAGCGGAACATACATGAAACTTATAAAATAAACAAGCAAAATAAAACAACAGGTTAGCCGATAGGGCTACCTTCCTGGACATACATATACAACTGAAGTAGTTGCCTCATTTCCTTAATAAACTGACCCACAATATGTGACTACAGACCTCTTAAGAGTTTTAACATAACAACAGTGGAGGGACAGGGCCCCGCCATACCCCTGAATATACATGAATCTACAACCTCAGGGGAAACCGTACCAAGAGATAAGCCTCCGGAGCAAATGGAGCTTTTTCCCAAAACTAAACAGAGATCCTAAGAGCAAGGATCACCAACCTGTGCACCTAATACCTGCGGGCATGAACGCCGAGAAGTCGATCTAGCAGTGCGAATATGGAACGGAAGTAAGGTACAACAATTAAAACATATTTGTATAAGAGCATGACAGAGGTAAGTGTAAAAAGTAAATACCTGAACTTACCAAGTCATTACCATCTCGTGAACTTAATCGTACCTTATAATCTTTTCCCATTTTTCAATAAAAATTATAGTCACTTTCTTACGTACATACTTAGGAAAATCATCAAGTTCATTACCATATAATTTACTTACCTTACATAACATAATCCGGCCCTATATGGAGGGACGCCTATACTGCCCGGCCCAAACTGGGACGCGATAAAGTCACATAGTCTGCCCATAAAGGTATACTGCACGGCCCAATCTGGGACGCGGTAAAGTCATGTAGTCTGCCCATAAAGGTATACTGCCCGGCCCAATCTGGGACGCGGTAAAGTCATGTAGTCTGCCCATAAAGGTATACTGCCCGGCCCAATCGGGGCCGGTAAAATCATGTAGTCTTCCATAAGGTATCTTGCCCGGCCCAATCTGGGGCCAGCGGTAAATCATGTAGTCTTCCCATAAAGGTATACTGCCAAGCCCAATCTGGGACGCGGTAAAGTCATGTAGTCTGCCCATAAAGGTATACTGTCCGGCCCAATCTGGGACGCGGTAAAGTCATGTAGTCTGCCCATAAAGGTATACTGCCCGGCCCAATCTGGGACGCGGTAAAGTCATGTAGTCTGCCCATAAAGGTATACTTCCCGGCCCAATCTGGGACGCGGTAAAGTCATATAAAATCCGGGAATTTAACCCAACGTACTACGCACCTCTACTCCTTTAGAATGACTCTTTTTCAAATAAAACTTCCAAGATACTAACAACCGTAGTATCAAGTCATATCTACTTTTCAAGACAAGTCACAATACCTTTTAGAAATACATTTACCGGCTTCTAAATCAAGTGACTTCTTTCTTAAAAACCTTAAGCAATTGGTACCTTTAAAACAATTTGCCCTTCTTTATTTCAAGTCATTCTTTGTTTATATTACTAGAGAAAACCATTCTCTTAACCTCTCATAAAGTTATTATAACCAACTTCCCATAAAGTCGTTATACTAACTTTATGCCTTAGACTAATTCATTTTTTTATACCAAGAGACTTATACTTTCAAATCAAGTTACATAACTTTTAAAATACTTCAAGTCTCTTAACTTTTTAGAAAACAAGTTTCTTAACTTAGAATGGCAAGAAATCAATACTTTCCAAATCAAGTATTCTATACTTTTAATCAATTCATTTCTTCCTTTAAGAATCAAGTCCCATGACTTGAAAAATAAAGTCCCTTAACCTTTTAAAAATTTGAGGTTCATTGTCTTAAAACTTCATACGTAAATTCTTATAAATTAAGTAACATATACATTGGTGCGTTGGGAATAAGTTATACTTATTTATAACGATCTTAATTAAGTAGCCATGATCTAGAAAATGTAATACAATTTCGTCTTATCTTAGCTTCTATGCAGATGGAGAATTCTACTCATTTTAACTTAATTGGTTGTCATTACATTTTCCTTTATTAACGCTGCAGTGGCTTGTTCGATACTTATTCTCATTTGTGCCGTAACTTAGCCAAGTCAACTTGGCTCCAAATACCTCCTAACGACTCTTACCAACATCCCCCATAAGACTTGGTAAGAACTTAGGGTAACCTAGACATAACCCTTACATAGAGTAAATCACATACATACCTCTTAACTTCTAAGAGTAGAAGGGAACAAGAAATATTACCACATGTATATTCCATACATAGAATCATGCCAAAAGAAGGAAGAGGTTCACATACCTCGCGACGATTATCGATAATTAGCAAAATGCTCCAAAGTACTTCAACCTTGATAGCTATTCCATCCTTCAAGTAGAATACGCTATACTTAGTACTTCAACCTATAATGGCCATAATACGTCCATTAACTTCTTGCTTCAAACGTAGAATATTCTAAGTGCTAAGTCACTAAATTCTACGGAAAATCGGACAACACTTCCTTTGTTTCTACATACTTTGCCACCTTTTCAAGGCCGAATTCAATAACCAAACACGCCACATTTAAGGCCCAACAATGCAATTAATCAATAGGGGATTACACGCCTACTAGACATGTAAAATTCCGCCCCACAATTGATATCAAACTAATACAACAACAAGTGTAAATCCGTCAATCTTGGGATACAACAATACCAATTCTTATCCAATTTCCTTTTCAATCCAAATTGTTAGCATAATCATGATATCAAGTCGCAATCGATTATAACTACTATAATCTTCAAGTAAGTAACATGCGACGATTCTAATTAACGACCAAATTGTAATCCAACTTCAAATGGCTTAATATGACATTTCGGTTTTTAGGCTACAACAATCCATAACACTTATAAAACTTCAACACATATACTTCATGCTAGCAAACATGTAAGGCTAACAACAATATCTAATCTTGTAACACTTTAAGAGACAAGATTATTACCTCAACGAGTCTTAGTCGACTTCAATCAAGTCGCTCCCTAGCAACTTAGAGCCTCTTCTTGACACTTCAATCCACCACTTGAGACCCTTAGAATATCACAAACCACTTCCCTTAAATCTTTCAATCAAAACCTAGAAAAGCAACTAGGTTTTCACCTTGCGACTAATACGAAAACTATCTTTTTCTGGGATTTTTCTATTGAGATACCCTTACAATACACTTAGGAACCTTGGTTTGAAGTGGGGAGATTATTGGACAACAAACAATTTTTTTTTCCTTCTCCCCCTTGATGAACCCGAGAGCACTTGCAATGGCAAGAACTAGTTTCTTGAAAATTTGGTTAAGTGTGGAGCTTGTCTCACTACTAGTACTACTATATAGTTCAATGGAGGGTTGAGATTAGCACAAATGTGTGTTTTGGATGAAGTTCTTTTAAATATCAACTAAGTGGTCCGTTTGACTAAGTCAAATATATCAAGCTCACTACTTGCAAGATGTTATACCCCGTATTTCCAGAGTATATATGTGAGGACGTACGTACAAAAGTTTAAGCCTTAGTTAGGCATAAGGGACGAAATTTGTGCACAACTAGCGAAAAGAATTGTTTTCCGACGAAAAGTTTTCCGAACCTTGCGAAGGGAAAATTACGGTTGCGACATTTTTATTTTTTGCGGATTTTTCCGAGAGATGAAATATTTTGGACCAACGAGAGGGCAACACTTGTCACCCTCAAGTGGACGGCAATTGTGGGCATTTATTGGCACGTTTTTTTCAAGGAAAATGCCTTAAACATTTGGTCAATGTTTGCTAGATATTTGTGGAGTAGATGGATAAGGTACACATGTGCAAATCTACACCCTCCACTTGCCTTAATCTTGGCCCTTGAAAGTCCTATAAATACCCCCCCTAAGTTGGAAGAATTCTTCATCCACAAATATTTTTCCAAGTCTCAAAAACTCCCTTCTCTCTTAGTAGCTTTTCATCCAACACCATCTCCCCCCCCCCTCTAGAGAGCTCTAGCCGAAACACCCCCCCTTTGATAGAAAAATCTCTCCAAAGTATTGTTACTATTCCCAAATACCTTAGCCAATCCCTTGTAGTATCAGCTGCGTGACACGGCTTTGGTATCTGGTAGTTGGCTTTCGTACTTGCCCCGTATCAGCTTCGTGGTTGGGTTGTATAGTGTTGTTAGTACGGCCTTGGTGTTATTATATCATAGACTGCCGGCAGTGAGGAAGGTATTCCACGGGCATGATTGATGTTTTGGGCGTGAGACCCATAGTTATATTTGAGTGATGACGTTGAGGGCGTGAGTCCCTGACTTGACATGACTGCTTATTTATTGTGGACTGTAGTTTGGTTATCATACATGTCTCCTGCTTTATATAGACTGCTATGATTTCATTTACAGTATTTTTCAGTTTCACATACTTGGTACCTGTTGTACTGACCTCCTTCGGGGGGCTGCGTTCATGCCGCAGGTAGAGGTACACCAGTTGTTGATCCTCGCTCATAGGATCACCGTTCAGCGTATTGGGAAGCTCCGTTTCTCCGGAAGCTTATCTTTTGGTATAGTCCCCTGTCACTGTAGGTACTTGTACATTCAGGGGTATGGCGGGGCCCTGTCCCGTCATGTTGTATAAAAACTCTTAGAGGTCTGTAGTACTGTTGTGGGCAGGGTTTGTAAGGATGTAACTGTTCAAACTTTGTATTTATATATATGCCGAAAGGCGACTTTCTCTCAGATAAAATGTGCCTCATTTTACATTTGTTTCATGTATTGTTTTTATGTTCCGCTGATTACTCTGATGTATGACTACTTGGGTGCCCGGGTAAGGCACGATCCACGAACCGGGCAGGTCGTGACAAAAGTGGTATTAGAGCAGTTAATCCTCGGAAAGTGTCTACAGACCGTGTCTAGTAGAGTCTTGATTATCGGTGTGTTGTGCACCACATCTATGTCAGTGGTGCGAGACATTTAGGATTGGTTTCCATTCTTCTCATTACGAGATCGTGCCTTAGAAGGCGTGTTATAAGTTGGACCCTCGGCGTATTTCGTTTTTACGATTATGCCTCGCGCAAGGCAACCGGGCAGATGGGCAAAGCGGCGAGGAGGCGCTAGTAGGATCTGAGTAGTGCAGGCGTAGGCCCGATCATTACGAGATAGTGCTTGACGGCCCGAGTTTTGCGGCCGCCGGCCCGATAGAGTTTAGAGCGCGGCGGTGGGCTGCTGAGACCCACGATGCACGAGCCTCGGTCCACGGCTGGAGCGGAGGAGATGGGTTACAAATAGATGGCGATTATTGGCGGAATAGTGGCAAGGCATGAGGATAAAATTTGGATCGCAGCGATTTGATGCCGTAGTACCGTAGTTCACGAAGGCGGATAGTTTGAGGCTGCGGGACTTTACGGATGCGACCCGCCGGTGTTTTTGGATCGAGGCACGAGGATGATCCGCGAGGAGTTCATCAAGCGATTCTGACGGATCATGAGTGATCAAGGCTTCGGAGACCGAGTCAGTGGTCCTAGGTTCGCATCGGCTGCGTGATACTGCAGTCGACTGGTTTGATTCGTGGGAGCTGTCCCGGGGAGAGTATGCACTACCAGCCGTATGGAACGAGTTCTCAGAGGCATTTCTTGCACATTTCTTGCCTCCACAGATGAGGAGGGCTCGGGCCGACAGATTTTTGGTGTTGAGGCAGAGCGGGCGTACGGTTCGGGAGTACAATGTGGAGTTTGACTCATTAGCTCGGTACGTCCCCGCATTAGTAGTCGACATGGAGGACAGAGTGCACCGCTACGTCACCGGGCTTGATGACTACTTGGCAGAGCTTGTTGGTGTAGCTCTTGTGGGCATGGACATTGCCGCGTGCGAGCTTATGCACCAGGTGTGAGGCGGAGAGGTCGGCGGAATGACGAATCAACGAGAAGAGGGCCGGGGCGAGGTCTTTTGGCGACTTCGGCGGACCGCCTCGGCGAGCTAGTTATGTACCTCGCTTGATGCAGTGGTCCTCACAACCGGGACGCCGGGATATTCAGAGGCGGTCGGGGCTCCCGGGTTTGATTCTCGGGAGTAAGTGCTCGCGGATGAGGCCACCACTTGTCTCGATGTGGCGTTGTGGAAAAATTCATAAGGAGAGTGTCGTACTAATTTGGGAGATTGTTATGCTTGCGGCCAGCGGGGCCATTTGGCGAGAAGGCGTCAGGCCGGAGATAGCACTAGTGGGATAGCACGGACTACGAGATCGATTGCGGGCTCTTCACCTTCCATAGCTAGGCGGGATGTTCATGCCGTGAGCCACGGTAGAAGTCGCGATGGAAGTTCCGATTTTAGCGGTCCTTTGAACGCCTATGTTTTCAGTATATCCTTAACCCTTTAGAGATTAGCATCGTGA
Organism: Przewalskia tangutica; assembly: GCA_029844215.1. Taxonomy (NCBI): domain Eukaryota; kingdom Viridiplantae; phylum Streptophyta; class Magnoliopsida; order Solanales; family Solanaceae; genus Przewalskia; species Przewalskia tangutica. The sequence continues at coordinate 61,223,826 of CM056726.1, forward strand.
TCGATGATTATATCTTTGAGTGCTATGTCTGGAATAGTGTTGTGTATATTGGGGTTTAGAGACATGGTTAGTTGAAAGGATAAGTATGGGGGCAGGGAAGGTATGAACCTTAGAATATTACACGTAGAGACCTTAGATGCGAGGTCATCTTGAGTAAAAGATTTATGTCTATATTGACCTTTATCAGAGTGCATATTATACGTGGGATATATTTGTGTGATAAGTCTCTGAGTGGTGTGACATGGAAGAGGGTAGTTGAGCTAAGAAGACCAATAGGTTTTCGTGACTTGATTTGTGAGATTGTTCCGGATCGGGGGAACAAGAGTTTGGCGCAATTATGGGTCGGGTTGTGGACCATTCGCGGGTCGACCCGTAGCCAGGATTAAGGTGGGGTCAGTTCTAGGTGGTCCCGCCAGGTGGTAGGGTCACGAGGGTGCTAGGCCCAAGTTTAGATGACCATCGTATGAGTTCGTGGATATGTTCGACCAGAATCGGATCATGAAGGCCGGGAGTGGCCTTAAAGAAGATCGAGGCTAGTAAGATGACCAAGTTTGGAGGTAGTGACTCCAGAAATTTTGGGAACTGAAGTAACGACTGAAATATGGTACGTATGCTAGAAAGAGTTCAAGTGTTCGAGAAGAGTACGACTAGTGAGGAAAGAAGTGAACGTGTGTTAGCAGAATAAGAGAGATCATTTTGTTGTGAAGTGAAGATGCGAAGGGAGGATCCTTTAGACTAGGATGGAAGCTTTTGTGATGTAGGAATGATTCCTCGTTGACTTGGGTTAAGTAATTGCGCGTGTGTTATTTTGTGGCCAGGTGTGGCACTGGCAACTTGTTAAGAGGAACTTATCGTTATCCATCTTGAGAAGGAACATTCGGGACGAATGTTTCTAAGGAGGGGAGAATGTTATACCCCGTATTTTCAGAGTATGTACGTGAGGGCGTACGTACAAAAGTTTAAGCCTTAAAGTAGACTAAGGGACGAAATTTTTGTGCACAACTAGCGAAAAGAGTCGTTTTCCGACGAAACGTTTTCCGAACTTTGCGAAGGGAAAATTACGGCTATGTCATTTATTATTTTTGCGGATTTTTCCGAGAGATGAAATATTTTGGACCAACGAGAGGGCGACACTTGGCCCTCAGTGGGCCAAAGCTAGGAGGTCTTGCACGTTTTTGTGTTGAGACTTTGGTCAAGGAGTTGGTAGGATATTTGTAGATATTTTTTGTAGTTGATGAGCAAGTGGGACCCACAAACACTTGTCCAAATCTTGACCCTCCACTTGCCCACCACTTGTCTTGATCTTGGCCATTGGTTGGCCTATAAATACCCCCCCTTTGTTGAAGACTTCTTCATCCTAAAAAACATTTCCAAGTCTTGAAAATCCTCCCTCCCTTGTAGTGAAGCTCTCGTCCAAAGAGCTCCCCCTTTGTGAGGCCTTTTGGCCGAGAGTACCCCCCCTACCTTGAGTGTTGTCTCGTAAATACACCCCCCCCCCTTGGTAGAAAAGTATTCTCCAAGTATTGTTACTATTCCCAAATACTTTAGCCCAAATACCTTGTAGTACTTTCCAAAGTTACCTCTATACGTAGAGCCCGGAAATACTACTATTTTCCCTTAAGTCACAAAAACGAAACCCTAAGAAAAATCTTCACAGTTGGTTGAAGTATTAAGAAGAAGTTGCGTAGAACTTCTAAGGGTTATTTGGAGCGGGTTGGAGCGTTCAGAATAGGAGCTAAACGTTGCTCAGGATCGACATTAAAACTTGGATAATTTTGGGCTTATCGAGGTAAATACTCTTGTCCATCTATTGTAATTGGGAATTACATACTGTAGTAGTATATAATGAGTATAAGATGCATAGAAGGATATTACAGAAAAGAATTTAACTGAAATCACTTCAGAAGAATATTAAAGAGGAAGACATAACTGTACTTACATGGAATTTGTATTCTGATGAACTTGTGTAGTTTGGCGGGTAGGGAAGTGCTGCCCAATTTTCCGTAGAATAAGGAATCGTATCTAGAATAATGCAGAGTAGTCTAGGCGTTGATAGACTTGTATGGCCGTTATAGGTTGAAATCTGCCAAGTAGCGTATTCTACTCGAAGGGTGGAAAGGTCTAGCCGGATTACAGTACGTTGGAGCTATTTGCTTATAGTCGGTAATCGTCGCGAGGTATGTGATTCTTCCTATACTCTTGAGCATGATATTTTAAAAGTATATATATATATATATATGCGGTAGCGTCGTGTGTTAAGCGAGCGTGGTTTCTGACAATGTCTTTTGACTTAAGCCTGAATAATAAGAATTTTGAAGTATTTCAAAAGAATTAAGAACCGTTTTGAAAGAAGAGTAATACTTGGTTTTGAAAGCTTAAGTTATACTAGCTTTATGGGAAGTTAGGTATAACGACTTAAGAGAGATAAAAGGAACGGTTGACTTAATTAAATTGATTTTAAAGTCTGTTAAAGTGTGAAACCTCATTCGTGAGTAATGAGTACTTGGTTTTTAAAAGAATAATGTTTTATTGATTTCGGAAATGAGAATAAGTATCGAACGAACCACTGCAGCGTTAATAAAGGAAAATGTATTGACAAATAAGTAATTATATTAAAACCAGTAGAAACCTCCATCTGCATAGAAGCTAAGATAAGACAAAATTGTATTACATTTCCTAGATCAGGCTGCTTTAATAAGATTGTTATAAACAAGAATAACCTACTCACACATAAGGCATATATTACTCAATTGTTTTAAAAGAGAATTATGTTAAGACTATGAACTATGAAATCTTTCGAAAATAAGAGACGTGAATATTTGAAATTAGGCAAACTTGAACTTTTGGAAAAGAATGTTGTTACTTGAACTTAAGAAGGAAAGTGTTTTGGTTTAAAAAGAAGGGCATAATATTGCCTTAGTTGATTTAAAAGGAAAACATGGTATTATCTTAATCTGTCTTAAAAGAGCGTTTAAATGTTATGGCGCGACACCGCGTTCATAGGATGAGCAGGAATGTATTCCACACGATTTGATACGCGTCCATGAGATGGACCGAGAATGTATTTCATGCGACACGCGTTCATGGGATGAGCAGAATGTATTTCACGACACCGCGTTCATGGATGAGCAGGAATGTATTCCACCGATTTGATACCGCGTCCATGAGATGGACCGGGAATGTATTTCATTTGACACGCGTTCATAGGATGAGCGGGAATGTATTCACCGACACGCGTTCATGGGATGAGCAGGAATGTATTCCACCTGATTTGATACGCGTCCATGAGATGGACCGGGAATGTATTCATGCGACACGCGTTCATAGGATGAGCAGGAATGTATTTCACCACGACAGCGTTCAGGATGAGCAGGAATGTATACCACCTGATTCGATATCGAGTCCTTGAGATGGACCGGGAATGTATTCCATACGATTTCAGCTCGAGTCCATGAGATGGGCCGAGACACGTTACACGTATCACATGACTTATACATAGACTGCCGGCAGTGAGGAAGGAGTTCCACGGGCATGAGGGATGACTTCGAGGGCGTGAGTCCCTGACTTGACTTGCTTTTATGTTATGAGCGTAGTTTTGTTATCATATATGTCTTACATTTTATATAGACTATTATGATTTCATTCTGATATTTTTGATTTCACATACTTGGTACTGTTATGCGACCTCCTTGAGGCTGCGTTCATGCGGTAGAGGTACACGGTTGTTGATCCTCGCTCATAGGATCACGATTCAGCGTATTAGGAAGCCGTTTCTCGGAGGCTTATCTTTTGGTATGTTTCCACGAGTTGTAGGTTCTTGTACATACAGGGTATGGCGGGGCCACTGTCCGTCATAGTTGTTATTACATTCTTAGAAGTGCATGAAATCTTTGTTGTGGCGGGGTTGTAAAAGATGTAAGCTGTTCAAAAAAAAATTATGTATATATCAAGAAAGCAACCGTTTTGGTTGGCTGTTTTATTATCTTATCTCTTGTTTCATATCTGTATGTTTTATATTCAGATCTCTCTCGATGTTTGACTACTTGGGTGCGGGTAAGGCACGATCCAGGCAGGATCGGTCGTGACAAAAGTGGTATCGAGTAGTTAATCCTCGGAAAGTGTCTGACCGTATCTAGTAGAATCTTGATTATCGGTGTGTTGTGCACCACACTTAATCGAGGAGGCTATAGGATATTTAGGATTGGTTTCCATTCTTCTCACTCTGAGATCGTGCCTTAGAGTGTGTTATAAGTTGGACCCCTCTAACGTATTTCTTCCCGTACGATTATGCCTCGCGCAGCAACCGGGCCCAGGGCAAAGCGGCCGTAGGAAGGCTGCGAGTAGAACACGAGAGGGTTACGAGGGCCTGAGGCCCAACCATCACACGAGGTGGTGCTTCGTTCGGGGAGTTACTGCGGCAGCGCCAGCCCAGAGTCTAGCACAGAGGCAACGATTCCTCTGCGGCCCACGATATTTGAACTGCGATTCCACGACGATGCGGAAAGTATAGATTGCAAAGAGGCGACCACATTACTAGCTAGGGATGTAGCAACGGAGTATATTATGTACCGATTTATCACGGGTCTTGATGACTATCTAAGAGAGGTTGTGCAAGAATAGCTCTTGATCGGACATGAGCATGGCTGCGTGCGGGCTTATCGCGTGTGCAGAAAGCGTAAGGATCGGCGGGTTAACGAATCGCGAGAAGAGGCGGTCGGCGAAGTCGCTTTGGTAACTTTAGGCGAACGCCTCAGCATGACTGGATATGCATCTCCGCCCGATCTGAGTGGTCCTCCACGGGGTTCGAGACATTCGGGGTATCTGGAGTTGGTGAGCTCGAGGCTTAGTTCCGCGGCTATCGTAGGCTCTGCAGTAGGTTGATTTTCCTCGGTGTTCCGCGGTGTGGCGGCGTCATCCCGGGGAATGTCGTCTTTTTGTTAGTGCTTGTTTTACCTGCGACCGTTAGGGCCATGTGTCGAAAGGATGTCCTAGTAGGAGGGATGTAAGTAGGAGGACTCGGCTACCGTCGATTCTGCGGATTGATGGTTCGGAGAGGAAGGGGTGCTAGCAGAGGCCACCCCGCTCGGTGTGGCCGTTGTGGTAAGTGTCATTGTGGGAGTGTCGTACTTCTTGGCGACTTGTTATGCTTGCGGCCAGCGGGGCCATTTGCGAGAAATTGTCAGGCCAGTGGCGCGGATGTAGAGACTCGACCTTCGGGATCGGTGGCTGGTTAAATCACGCCCACTGTTATCGCCCAACAGGGAAGGATGGATTAGAACGACAAAGGGGAGTGAAGCAGTAGATACAGGTATATCCTTAACCCTCTAGAGATTAGTATGTGTGATTAGATGAGTATATCTTAAGTGTTATGTTCAGATAGCATTGTGTTAATTGTGATTAGAAATCATGGTTAGTTAAAAGGATAAGATTGGGGATAAGGAAAGTGTGAGCCTTAGAATGTTATACGTGGAGACCTTAGAGGCAAGGCAATCTCGAGTAAAAGATTTATTTTTATGTTTGACCCTTATCGGAGTGCATAGTACACGTGAGTTATGCTTGTGTGATAATTCCCTGAGTGGTATGAAATGAAAGAGGGTAGTTGAGCTAAGAAGACCGCTAGGTTTTCGTGACTCGGTGGTGAGATTGTTCCGGATCGGGGAACAAGTGCTTGGCGCGAAGTGGGTCGGGTTGAGGCCATGTCGCGGGTCAACCGCGGCCGGTTTGGGGTGGGGTCAGTCGAGCTGTTCAGCCGGTGGTGGGGTCATGAGGGTGTTAGGCACAAGTTTAGTTAACCAGCGTACGAGTTCGTGGATGCGTTCGACCAGTAGTCGGGCCGATGGGGTCAGCCCATCTTGTCTTATAGTCGAGACTGTTTACTCAGCAGTGGGTTATGCGAGATGTTATATATCGGGAAGGTTGTAAGGCTGCACGAGGTGCCTACTTTCACCTTATGATGACGGTGGAGCCAGTTACGGCTATTTCTTTTGGAAGTTTTACGAGCGGGGTTAGGAACTTCGGGTGAGTCTCGATGTCGCATTCACCCTCGGGCGGTGTTTGGATTTGAGGGTAGCTGTGAGGATTGTTGCCTCCTGTTGAGGGAGTGTTTTATAGCTACCATTTCAGTATTCGGATGTCGCCTTATGAAGCCTTGTATGGGCGGAAGTATAGTATGTCAGTCGATTGGTTCGATGTTAGCAAGATTCAGATAGTTTGTTCATACTTGTTTCAGCAGAATGTGGATAGGGTGAAGCTTATCCAGGAGAGGTTATTGGCAGCTCGGAGTCAACAGAAGTCGTGCGGATAATCGGCGACGACGCTTGGAGTTCAAGTTGACGGTGGGTCTTCTTGAAGGTACCACCCCGGAAAGGGTGTGACGAGTTTTGGAAAACAGAGGAAACTTAGCGAAGTACTTTGGCGTTTTGGATCATTTGGAGAATAGGCGGGTTGCCTATAAGTTGGCATTGCCGTCCGCGTAGGAAGGCGATGCGTCGGTCTTTCTTCTTGCTATGTTCGGAAAAGTGTCGGAGATCCATCAAGAGTGTTCCCAGTTAATGATGACCAAGTTGGAGATAGTAACCCCGAGATTTTGGAAACTGAAGCAGTAGCAGAAATGTGGTAAGTTATTAGAAAGAGTTCGAGTGTACGAGGAGGGTACGACGAGTAAGGGAAGAAGTGAACATGTGTTAAGAGAATAAATGTCGTTTCTTAAGGGAAGTAAAAGTGCGAAGGGAGTATCTTTTAAACTTTGGGTGGGAGCTTTTGTGATGTTAGAGGTGATTCCTCGTGGACTTGGATGTAAGTATTTGCGCGGGTGTTTTCTGTGGCCATGTGTGGCATTTGCAAACTGGTTAACCTATGAGGAACTTGATCGTTATCCGTCTTGAGAAGGAACATTCGGGACGAATGTTTCTAAGGAGGGGAGAATGTTATACCCCGTATTTCCAGAGTATGTACGTGGGGGCGTACGTACAAAAGTTTTAGCCTTAAGTAGGCATTAGGGGCGAAATTTGTGCACAACTAGCGAAAAGAATCGTTTTCCGACGAAACGTTTTCCGGACATTGCGAAGGGAAAAATACGGTTGCAACATTTATTATTTTTGCGGATTTTTCCGAGAGATGAAATATTTTGGACCAACGAGAGGGTGACACTTGTCACCCTCAAGTGGACGGCAAAGTGAGTCATCTTGGCACATTTTTTGTGCCTTTCTTTTGGTCAAGGATTAGGTAGGATATTTTGTGATATTTTGTGTAGTTGATGAGCAAGTGGGACCCACACAACACTTGGCCAAATCTCCACCCTCCACTTGCCTTAATCTTAACCATTGATTGGCCTATAAATACCCCTCAAATGCAAGACTTATTCTTCATCCACAAATCATTTTCCAAGTCTCAAAACTCTCTCCCCCTTAAGTGTAGTTTTCGTCCAAGCTATCCCTCCCCCTTTGAGAAGCCTTGGCCGAAACCAAGCCCCCCCCCTTTCCTAAGTTGTTTTTAGTAAAATACCCCCACCCTTGGTAGAAAAGTATTCTTCAAGTATTGTTACTATTCCAAAATACCTTGGCCCAAATACCTTGTAGTATTCCAAGGTTACACCCATACTAAAAGCCCAGAAATACTATTATATTTCCCTTCAATCACAAAACGAAACCCTAAGGGAAAATCTTCATAATTGGTTGAAGTATTAAGAAGAAGTTGCGTAGAACTTCAAAGGGTTGTTTGGAGCGGGTTGGAGCGCCCAGAGTAGGAGCTAAACGTTGCTCAGGATCGACATTAAATCTTGGATAATTTTGGGCTTATCGAGGTAAATACTCTTGTCCTTCTATTGTGATTGGAAATTACATACTGTAGTAGTATAGAAATGAGTATAAGATATATAGAAGGATGGTATAAGAGAAGAGAATTGAATTGAAATCACATCAGAAGAATATTAAAGAAGAAGATTGAATTGTACTTACATAGAATTTGTATTTCTGATGACTTGTGTAGTTTAACGGGTGAAGTCTTGCTTGATTTTTCCGTAGAATAGAGAACCTTCTGCTTAGAATATTCTACAGAGTAGTCTAGACGTTGATAGAAGTATATGGCCTTTATAGGTTGAAAGTTCTGCGAGTAGCATGTTCTACTTGAAAGGTGGACAAGGCTAGCAGGATTACAGTACTTTGGAGCTATTTGCTAATAGTCGATAATCGTCGCGAGGTATGTGATTCTTCCTATCCTCTTGAGCATGATATTTTAAAAGAATATATATATAGTACGGTAGACGTACGTGTGTTAACTGAACATGGTTTTACTTCAATGTCTTTTTACTTGAGTTTTAAATAATAAGAATCTTGAAGTATTTCAAAAGAATTAAGAATCATTTTTGAAAGAAGAGTAATACTTGGTTTTGAAAGTTTAAGAGTTATACTAGCTTTATGAGAAGTTAGGTATAACGACTTAAGAGTAATAAAAAGAATGGTCTATTGATTTTAGAAGTTAAGAGACTTGACTTAATTTAATTGATATGTATTTTGTTAAAAAGTGTGAAACCTCATTCGTGAGTAATGAGTACTTGGTTTTTAAAAGAATAATGTTTTATTGATTTCGGAAATGAGAATAAGTATCGAGTGAACCACTGCAGCGTTAATAAAGGAAAATGTATTGACAAATAAGTAATTATATTAAAACCAGTAGAAACCTCCATCTGCATAGAAGCTAAGATAAGACAAAATTGTATTACATTTCCTAGATCATGCTGCTTTAATAAGATTGTTATAAACAAGAATAACCTACTCACACATAAGGCATATATTACTCAATTGTTTTAAAAGAGAATTATGTTAAGACTATGAACTATGAAATCTTTCGAAAATAAGAGACGTGAATATTTGAAATTAGGCAAACATGAACTTTTGGAAAAGAATGTTATTACTTGAACTTAAGAAGGAAAGTGTTTTGGTTTAAAAAGAAGGGCATAATATTGCCTTAGTTGATTTAAAAGGAAAACATGGTATTATCTTAATCTGTCTTAAAAGAGCGTTTAAATGTTATGGCGCACGACACGCGTTCATAGGATGAGCCGGAATGTATTCCACGATTTGATACGCGTCCATGAGATGGACCGGGAATGTATTTCATGCGACACGCGTTCATGGGATGAGCAGGAATGTATTTCACGACACCGCGTTCGAGGATGAGCGGGAATGTATTCCACGATTTGATACGCGTCCATGAGATGGACCGGGAATGTATTCATGCGACACGCGTTCATGGGATGAGCAGAATGTATTTCACACGACACCTCGTTCATGGGATGAACCGGGAATGTATTCCACCTGATTTGATACAGCGTCCATGAGATGGACCGGGAATGTATTTCATGCGACACGCGTTCATAGGATGAGCAGAATGTATTTCACGACACGGCTGTGGCGCCCGAAAATCGGGCGTCGCAGTGCCTTACCGAGCACCCTAGTGATACAACATCGAGAAAACCGGAAATAAAAACTTTACACATGAAATGAGAGATATAATAAATAAGCAGGCCAGCAAGCAGTTGCCTTGGTATATCATAAAACACAGCAGTTTAATCCTTTTACAACCACACTTGTGATTACTACAGACCTCTAAGATTTATACAACAACTATGACGGGGACGGGGCCATACCACGAGCGTACAGAACTTACGGACTCGGGTAACATACCAAAGATAAGCCTCAGACGGAATGGAGCTCCCAAGCTGAAATGAGATCCTAGCGGGGATCGGCGTAGATGTACCTCTACTGCGGCGTGAGCGGCCGAAGGAGGTCGATCTGAGTACCAAGTATGTGGCGTAAATCTTTATAAATGAAATCATAATAGTCTATATAAAGCGGGAGACATGTATGATGACCAAACTACGATATATAACATATAACGATTCATCAAGAGCGAGGACTCACGCCTCCAAATTATCACTCGTGCGTGGAATTTCTTCTCCTCATGGCGATTTATGATATAACAATACCAAGGATTATACATGAACACGAGTCCCACTGTGTTATAAAAACCGTCTGGAGACAAGTATAACTACAGATCCGACCGTACCAATAATACAATGCAACCAAAACACGAAGCGTCACGGGGCAAGTGCGAGCCGACTCACAGGAGACCAAGGCGGTCACGTAGGCTGGCGGGGCAAATCTGGTGACCACGAGGACGAGCCGTATCACGAGACCGTCACTATCTTGAGCAGGGCAAGTCACGGTGACTCACGGTGCAAGGCGAATCATCCGTGAGGCGGGGCAAAATCGGCGAGCCACGGGGACGAGGCGAGCGGATGAAACCTCGTGGAGAGCTAGTCCATAAATAACAATTCTTGCACAACCAAGGCTATCACCACAAGCATAAGCAAGTTACGCAACAACAAGCATAGGCAAGTTACACAACAACAAGCATAGGCAAGTTACACAACAACAAGCATAGGCAAGTTACACAACAACAAGCATAGGCAAGTTACACCACAAAAAGCGTAGGCAAGTTACACAACTCAAGTTACTTTCATTTTATGCCAAAGTCCGGGTTTTTAACCCTAAAGTACTACGTACGTTAAATCCCTTTTAAAGAGATCCATTCCTTTTATCAAAGTCACCCGATACGTAGTATTAGAATGACCAACCCATTCCTTTTCAAAATCAAGTAACAACATTCTTTTCCTAAGTTCGGTTGCCTAGTTTGATAACTCAAGCTTCGTTTCAAATGGTTTCATAGTTCATAAACTTAATCACTTGATTCCTTTTTAGAACAATTGAGTAATATATGTCTTACGTGAGAGTAGGTTATTCTTGTTTACAACATTCTTATTACAGCAGCCATGATCTAGAAAATGTATATCATTTTGTCTCATCTTAGTTTCTATGCGGATGGAGGTTTCTCTGGTTTTAATACAATTCATCATTATTTAATACATTTTCCTTTTATTAACGCTGCGGTGGTGCAGCCGATACACGTTCGATTTCGAAATCGGTAAAACATTATCCCTTTAAATAAAACCAAGTACTCATTACTCACGAATGAGGTTTCACACAAACATCCACATTAAAACAAATAAGTTAAGTCTCTTATCTTATAAGATCAAGTCTCTTAACTTCTAAAATCAATAAACCATTCTTTTTATCTCTCTTAAGTCGTTATACCTAACTTCCCATAAAGCTAGTATAACTCTTTTTAAAACCTTTAAAACCAAGTGTTACTCTTCCTTCAAACGATTATAAATCTTTTGAAATACATCAAGTTCTTTATTATAACAAGCGGTTATAATTCACATGATTACCTTTTAAAACCACAAAGTATTTTCTTACCTACATAAAGCCGTTATAACGACTTCCCATAAAGCGTTATAACACTTTATGTTTTAAGACAATCAAACCACAGTTAACACGTATGCGTCTACCGTACTACATAGTTCACACATATCATGCTAGAAGAGATAGGAAGAGGTTCACATACCTCGCGGCGAGTCTGACTACTAGCAAAAGCGCTCCAGTACTTCAAACCGTCGGCTACTCCTTAAGCCACGTAGATCGCACCACCGTAGTACTTGACCTATAAGGCCACGGCGCTTATTAACATCTAGATCTCATCGTTCCATATTCTCTGAGAAAATTGGCGGCCACCTCCCGCCATAGCGTAAATCTCCCTACTATCGGCGGCTACCAAGCCAACGAGGGGTTTTACACGCCTAACGGACGTGTACAATTCTACTACGGTAATACTACACAAGTCTCATGTCTGATCCTATGTAATTACGATTCGATTCTTAATTCTTGAGCTTAAGTCAAAAGACATTGCCACGATACTAAGTATAGTTCTATATATAGTATACTTGACTATATATTAACACAACATGTAATTTCCAATTACAATAGAAGAATGATAGTGTTTACCTCGATAAGCCCAAAATTATCCGAGTATAATGTCGCGCTGAGCAAGGTTTAGCTCTACTCAGAGTGCTCGATCGCTCCAAACAACCGCTTAGAAGTTCTAACCAACTTCTACTCCAAAACTTAACCAACGGTGAAGGTTTCCTTAGGGTTTCGGTTTGAGACTAAAAGGACAAAGGTAGTATTTAGGACTCTACGTATAGAGGTAACTTTGGAATACTACAAGGTATAAGGCTAAGGTATTTTGGGCATTATAACAATACTTGGAGGAGTATTTCAATACCACAAAGGGGGTACCACGAGAACAACACCCTAAGGAGGGGTGTTCTCGGCTTTAAACTCATGAGGGAAGGTTTCGGCCAAAGGCCTTCCTGAGGAGAGGGGCTCTTGGGCGAGAGTCAACAAGAGGAGGAGGGTTCTCAAGACTTAGGCAAGTGAAGAGTGGATGAAGAAGTCTTGAGAGAGGGTATTTATAGCAAAACCAAAGGCCAACCAATGGCGAGATCAAGCCATGTGCAAGGCAAGTGTAAGGCGAAGATCAAGCCAAGTGCACCTAACCCTACTCCACAAAACACTCCACAAAACAAGCCACAAAGCAAGGCACAAAGAGGAGCCAATCGGCGAGGCCAACGAGGCTCTCTTTGGGCGTAATCGTCCAACCTTCCCCACTGCTTCCGATGTGAGGTGACACGTGTCACCCTCCGTTAATCCAAAATGTTTCGTCTCTCGGAAAAATCCGCAAAAATTTTAAATGACATAGCGGAATTTTCCCAGCGTAAATGGAAGCGTTTAGTCGTAACGACTCTGTCGGCACTTGTGCCCAAATTTGAATCGATGCCTAACTTAAGGCTCAAATTTAAATGCGTCGTCCATACGTACATACTGCGGAAATACGGTATAACATTCTTCCCAGAAACATTCGTCGAATGTTCCTTCTAGTCTCAAAACAAGCGGCGTCGGTATAGTCTTCAACGCTATCGTGCGAAAATAATCATGCCACGCTGGCCACAAAAACACGTTCACTTCTCCGCTTTCGTAGTACTCGTCACGAACACTCGAACTCGTTCTAGTATCCGTACGCATACATCAGCTTACGTTTCCAACCCTTGGAGTCACTACCTCGAACTTGGTCATCTCCGCAACCTCGATTTCCCTAAGGCCATTCGGCCTTCACGAACTGATCGATCGAGCGCGTCCACGAACTCATCGATGGTCATCTAAACTTGGGGCCTAGCACCCTCGTGACCTACCACTGGCGGGACCACCGAGCCCACCCAAACGGGTTCTTGGTTGACCCGCAAATGGTCCTCAACCCGACCCCCAACTCTTGTTCCCGATCGGAACAATCTTACTATTTCACATCATGAAAGCTACCACTTCCGTCTCACACTACCAGGACTTACCCTTTTCACTAACTGTGTTTCTAAATCACATTTTAGCACAAAGCTATCCAAACATAACATTAAACACATCAACAACATCAATACAAACAAAACTCTAGAGGTTAAGGATATACAGAAACTAGGCGGTTCGAGGACCGCTAAAGCGGAACTCCACGCGACCTCTACGGGGCCTTAGGTGTACTAACATCCTGCTGGCTATGGAAGGTGAAGAACCATAAGCTGCTACAGTAGTCCATGCTATCTACCGGTGCTACCCACAGTGGACGATCTCTTGCCGGATGGCCTGTTGGCGCAAAAATAACAATCTCAGAGTTAGTACGACACTCTCCCTTATGAAGCTTTCCCGGCCACACTGAGACAAGGGCAACCTCGTCCGTGAGCACTCCTGCTCCGCGAAAATCTGAAACACAGGAGCCCAGGCACTGCTCTGAATATCCGAAGGTCCGAAAAGTGGAGGACCCCTCTGTCCTGGCTGAGGTACATAACTAGCCTGCTGCTGATGCGGTCCGCCTCGAAAGTCACCAAAGGACCACTGCTGTTACGGCCTCTTCTGCGACTTTGGTCATTCCGTCGATTTATCCGCTCGCCGCATCCAGTGTATACGCTGCGTGCGGGCGATGTCCGTGCGGTGAAGAGCTACCCGAACAACTCTGCAAGGCAATCGTCGAGCCTGTAACATATCGGTGCACTCGATCCTCCATACAAGCTACTAACGCGGGGGCGTCACGGGCGATGAGTCGAACTCCACATTGTACTCCCGAAATGCGCGGATTCTGCGTAACACCAAAAATCTGCCGGCGAGCCCTCGCAAATGCAGGAGGCAAGAAATGTGCAAGAAAGGCTTACGAGAACTTCGTTCCATACGCTGGAAGTGCATGCTCTCCCACGGACAGCTCGAGAATCAAACGATCATTGCGGTATCACGCGATTGATGTGAACCTAGGGCCACCGACTCGATCTCCGATGCCTTGATCACTCTCGCGATCGGCTAGCGCCGGATGAACTCCTGCGGATCATCCTCGGGCCTCGACCCGTAAAACTCGGCGGCCTGACTCGGAAAATCCGTAGCCTCGAACTATCGATCTAGGGTGAACGGCTGGTGCTCTTTGGGCTGCTGCGTCCGGCTATCCTCGAAGTCGGCCTGACCACGGCCGTCGCGGGCCAGCTCGCGTAACTCATCTCATCTGCTCCGGTGCGGGGTGGAGGCTCGAGTCTTGTGGTCTGCCCATTGCTCTGCTCGCGACTCCTCTGCTGCCTTGCCGCCCGGGCGGGTTGCCTTACGCGGAGGCATAGCGGTAAAAGCGAAGTATGTCGGAGGGTCGATCTTATCACTGCGGCTAAGGCACGATCTCGGAATGAGAAGAATGAAACCAATCCTAAATGTCCTATAGCCTCACGATTATAGATGTGGTGCCTGACACATCGATAATCGAACTACTAGACACGGTGCATAGACACTTTCCGAGGATTAAGCGCTCGATACCACATGGCGCCCGAAAATCGGGCGTCACAGTGCCTTACCGGGCACCCTAGTGATACAACATCGAGAAAACCAGCGGAAATAAAACTTTACACATGAAATGAGAGATATAATAAATAAGCAGGCCAACCAAGCGATTGCCGGTATATACATAAAACACGAGCAGTTTAATCCTTTTACAACCACACTTGCGGTACTACAGACCTCTAAGATTTATACAACAACTATGGCGGGACGGGGCCCATACATACCACGAGCGTCTGAGAACTTACGGACTGTGGTAACATACCAAAGATAAGCCTCAGACGGAATGGAGCTCCCAAGCTGAAATGAGATCCTAGCGCGGGGATCGGCGGCCGATGTACCTCTACTGCGGCATGACGCGGCCAGAAGAGGTCGATCTGGCAGTACCAAGTATGTGGCGTAAATCATGTAAATGAAATCATAATAGTCTATATAAAGCGGGAGACATGTATGATGACCAAACTACGATATATAACATATAACCGATTCACATCAAGCGAGGACTCACGCCTCCAAATTATCACTCGTGCGTGGAATTTCTTCCTCACTGGCGGTTTATGATATAACAATACCAAGGATTATACATGAACACGAGTCCACTTGTGTTATAAAAACCGTCTGAGACAAGTATAACTACGATCCGACCGTACCAATAATACAATGCAACCAAACCACGGCCGTCTGGGGCAAGTGCGAGGCCGACTCACAGGAGACCAAGGCGGTCACGTGGTGGCCGGGGCAAGTCTGGTGACCACCGAGGACGAGGCGTATCACGAGACCGTCACTATCTTGAGCAGGGCAAGTCACGGTGACTACCGGGTGCCAAGGCGAATCATCCGTGAGGCAGGCAAATGCGAGGCCGACCACCGGGGACGGCGAGCGGTAAGAAACCTCATGGAGAGCTAGTCCATAAATAACAATTCTTGCACAACCAAGGCTATCGCACAAGCATAAGCAAGTTACGCAACAACAAGCATAGGCAAGTTACACAACAACAAGCATAGGCAAGTTACACAACAACAAGCATAGGCAAGTTACACAACAACAAGCATAGGCAAGTTACACCACAACAAGCGTCGGCAAGTTACACCACTCAAGTTCCTTTCATTTTATGCCAAAGTCGGGTTTTAACCTAAAGTACTACGTCGTTAAATCCCTTTTAAAGAGATCTATTACTTTTATCAAAGTCACCCGATACGTAGTATTAGAATGACCAACCCACATTCCTTTTCAAAATCAAGTAACAACATTCTTTTCCTAAGTTCGGTTTGCCTAGTTTGATAACTCAAGCTTCTCATTTTCAAATGGTTTCATAGTTCATAAACTTAATCACTTGATTCCTTTTTAGAACAATTGAGTAATATATGTCTTACGTGAGAGTAGGTTATTCTTGTTTACAACATTCTTATTACAGCAGCCATGATCTAGAAAATGTATATCATTTTGTCTCATCTTAGTTTCTATGCGGATGGAGGTTTCTCTTGGTTTTAATACAATTCATCATTATTTAATACATTTTCCTTTTATTAACGCTGCGGTGGTGCAGTCGATACACATTCGATTTCCAAATCGGTAAAACATTATCCCTTTAAATAAAACCAAGTACTCATTACTCACGAATGAGGTTTCACAAACATTCACATTAAAACAAATAAGTTAAGTCTCTTATCTTATAAGATCAAGTCTCTTAACTTCTAACATTAGTAAACCATTTTCTTTACCTCTCTTAAGACATTATACCTAACTCATAAAGCTAGTATAACTCTTTTTAAAACCTTTAAAACCAAGTGTTACTCTTCCTTCAAAACGATTATAAATCTTTTGAAATATATCAAGTTCTTTATTATAACAAGCGATTTATAATTCACATCGATTACCTTTTAAAACCACAAAGTATTTTCTTACCTACATAAAGCCGTTATAACGACTTCCCATAAAGCGTTATAACACTTTATGTTTTAAGACAATCGAACCACGATTAACACGTATGCGTCTACCGTACTACATAGTTCACACATATCATGCTAGAAGAGATAGGAAGAGGTTCACATACCTCGCGGCGAGTCTGACTACTAGCAAAACGCTCAGTACTTCAAACCGTCGGCTACTCCTTAAGCCACGTAGATCGCACCACGTAGTACTTGACCTATAAGGCCACGCGTGACATTAACATCTAGATCTCATCGTTCCATATTCTCTGAAAAATTGGCGAAGACTCCCCGCCATAGCGTAAATCTCTTCTATCGGCCGGCTACCAAGCCAACCGGGGGTTTTACCGCCTAACGGACGTGTACAATTCTACTACACGGTAATACTACACAAGTCTCATGTGTAATACTGATCTATGTAATTCTGATTCGGTTCTTAATTCTTGGGCTTAAGTCAAAAGACATTGCCCAAGATTACTAAGTATAGTTCTATATATAGTATACTTCAACTATATATTCTTACAACATGTAATTTCCAATTACAAAAAAACAGTAGTGTTTACCTCGATAAGCCCAAAATTATCCGAGTATAATGTCGCGCCTGAGCAAGGTTTAGCTCTACTCCGAGTGCTCAATCCGCTCCAAACAACCCTTAGAAGTTCTAACCAACTTACTCCAAAACTTCAACCAACGGTGAAGGTTTCCTTAGGGTTTGGTTTGAGACTAAAAGGACAAAAGGTAGTATTTAGGACTCTACGTATAGAGGTAACTTTGGAATACTACAAGGTATAAGGCTAAGGTATTTTGGGCATTATAACAATACTTGGAGAGTATTTCAATACCACAAAGGGGGTACCACGAGAACAACACCACAAGGGAGGGGGTGTTCTCGGCTTTAAACTTCAGAGGGGAAGGTTTCGCCAAAGGCCTTCACAAGGAGAGGGCTCTTGGGCGAGAGTCAACAAGAGGGAGGAGGGTTCTCAAGACTTAGGCAAGTGAAGAGTGGATGAAGAAGTCTTGAAGAGAGGGTATTTATAGCAAAACCAAAGGCCAACCAATGGCCAAGATCAAGCCATGTGCAAGGCAAGTGTAAGGCCAAGATCAAGCCAAGTGCACAACCCTACTCCACAAAACACTCCACAAAACAAGCCACAAAGCAAGGCACAAAGAGGAGCCAATCGGCGAGGCCAACGAGGCTCTCTTTGGGCCTTGATCGTCCAACCTTCCCACTTGCTTCCAATGTGAGGTGACACATGTCACCCTCCGTTGGTCCAAAATGTTTCGTCTCTCGGAAAAATCCATAAAAATTTTAAATGACATAGCGGAATTTTCCCAACGTAAGCTGGGAAGCGTTTGCGTCAGAAAACGACTCTAATCGGCACTTGTGCCCAAATTTCGAATCCAATGCCTAACTTAAGGCTCAAATTTCGTACGTACGTCCATACGTACATACTCTGGAAATACGGGGTATAACAACCGCGTTCATGGGATGAACCGGGAATGTATACCACCTGATTCGATACCGAGTCCATGAGATGGACCGGGAATGTATTCCATACGATTTCACCTCGAGTCCATGAGATGGGCCGAGACACGTTACACGTATCACATGACTTATACCTAGACTACCGGCAGTGAGGAAGGAGTTCCACGGGCATGAGGGATGACTTCGAGGGCGTGAGTCCCTCACTTGACTTGACTGCTTTTATGTTATGAACTGTAGTTTTGTTATCATATATGTCTTCTGTTTTATATAGACTATTATGATTTCATTCTGATATTTTGATTTCACATACTTGGTACTGTTATCGACCTCGCCCTTGGAGGCTGCGTTCATGCGCGGTAGAGTACACCGGTTGTTGATCCTCGCTCATAGGATCACATTTCAGCGTATTGAGAAGCCCCGTTTCTCCGGAGGCTTATCTTTTGGTATGTTTCCCTGAGTTGTAGGTTCTTGTACATACAGGGGTATGGCGGGGCCCTGTCCCGTCATAGTTGTTGTTACATTCTTAGAGGTCTGTAGTACTGTTGTGGGCAGGGTTGTAAAGGATGTAACTGTTCAAAAAAAAAAAATTGTATATATGCAAGAAGGCAACCGTTTTGGTTGGCCTGTTTTATTATCTTATCTCTTGTTTCATATATGTATGTTTTATATTCCGCTGATCTCTCTGATGTTTGACTACTTGGGTGCCCGGGTAAGGCACCAGTCACGGGCCCGGGATCGGGTCGTGACATTACTCATCTTGCTTTTGCGGATGACCTCATGCTTTTTGCCAAAGGTGATGTATCTTCAGTTGGGATTCTTATGAGTTGTCTGGAAGAATTGGAGGCTGTCTCAGGGTTAACTCTTAACCCATCTAAATCCTCAGTCTACTTAGCGGGAGTGCATAATGCAGTTCGTGACTTGATCTTGTCCAGAGTGGGATTCGGCATTGGCGACTTTCGATGCGGTGCCAGGGATCCCTTTGTCCCCAATCTCAGTCTCGGTGGATCAATTTGCTCCTTTCACTAGTGCAATTTCGAATTACATTAAAAAATGGGGGCATCACTCGCTTTCTTATGCGGGTAGTGTCACGCCCCGAACCCCGGGCCCGTGACTGGTGCCCTACCTGGGCACCCTTCTACCTTAACAACTAAGTACATTGCGGAAATTAATAATTTCATTTTTTCTTTTAAAACCAACGTCGTCTGAGGCAAAACCGACTAGGCCGCCATATAATATACATAAACAAAAGACACTACACTGCATACGAGTCGATCCACATATGAATACGGACCTCTGGAGTTAAATCAACTATGACGGACAAGGCCGCGTACCCGTAAATGTACAAAAGCACATCTTGAAGGGACTATACCAAAATGATAAACTCCTGAACAAAGGGAGCTATCAAAAACTACGAGCGGTCCTACACTGCCGATCCAAGCTAGACCTAAACTGCGGCATGAACGCGGCCCCGAAGAGGTCGATGCGAAGAATGTACCAAGTATGTGCACGATGAAATGCGTAATAAAATCATAACGATCTAAATAAAGCAGAGACATGTATGATATCCAACCTACGATCACATACACATGCGATCATATCAAGTCGGGGGCAGACCTCAAAGTCATTACTCAAATATAACCATGGGTCTCACGCCCATAATATCAATCATGCGTGGAATCCTTCCTCACCGGCGATCCATGATGTAATAACACACATAAGGATACATGAACACCAAGTCCCACCGTGTCCTAAATACCTCGTGGTCTCATGCCGGAATCCTACCTCGTAAAGCATGACCATAGGGTAACACAAACAAATCGGGGACATATATGATAATCAAAATACAACACCTTGTGCCTTACTACAATGAGAGTAAGCGATAGTATCCTTACAATATAAAATAGGAAGCTCATGATCAAAGCGGGACCATCGCGCGGTATTATTCGGCAATCCTATTCACGGGACTATTTCACCGCATAGGTCGCGTGGACCCGCGTGAGGTATTCCTCGCATAGGTGGACCGCCGCGTGGGACTATTTCACCCGCATAAGCCCTTTCGGACTCGCATGTGGTATTCCTCGCATAGGTGGACCCGCGCATGAGACTATTTCACCGCGTAAGCCTACGGACTCGCGTGAGGTATTCTCGCGTAGGTCGGACCGCCGCGCGTGGGACTATTTCACCCGCATAAGCCCTACGGACGCGCATGAGGTATTCCTCGCATCGTGGGTAGCAAATCCACGGAATTATGCAAATGCCACAAACCCGGGGAATGACCCCGAAACGACTGATATACCAATAGCACACAACCGGCTATTTCCAGCACACATAAGCAATTCTCAATTAACAAGCCAAAGTACTTATCAAGGCACACTTAGACAAATCCTCAATTTATCAAGCCAAAGTACTAATCAAGGCATACATAGAATAATTCTCTTTTAACAAGCCAAAGTACTTATCAAGGCACACTTAGACAAATTCTCAATTTATCGAGCCAAAGTACTAATCAAGGCATACATAGAATAATTCTCTTTTGACAAGCCAAAGTACTTATCAAGGCACACTTAGACAAATCCTCAATTTATCAAGCCAAAGTACTAATCAAGGCATACATAGAATAATTCTCTTTTAACAAGCCAAAGTACTTATCAAGGCACACTTAGACAAATCCTCAATTTATCAAGCCAAAGTACTAATCAAGGCATACATAGAATAATTCTCTTTTAACAAGCCAAAGTACTTATCAAGGCACACTTAGACAAATTCTCAATTTATCGAGCCAAAGTACTAATCAAGGCATACATAGAATAATTCTCTTTTAACAAGACAAAGTACTTATCAAGGCACACTTAGACAAATTCTCAATTTATCGAGCCAAAGTACTAATCAAGGCATACATAGAATAATTCTCTTTTAACAAGCCAAAGTACTACGTACGTACATTCTTTTATAAAAGACTCATTTCTATGTAAAGCCCCAAGATACTAACACCCGTAGTATCAAGGCGTGTCTATTTTTTTTTTAAAGTAAGTTACTACACTTTTAGAAAACTCATTTCAAAGCTTGAAATCAAGTAACTCCAAATTTTCACAATCTAGGCAACTTATGCCGATTAATCTAAATAGACAACTTTCTAAACCTTCCATAAAGCCGTTATAACCAACTTCCCATAAAGCCGTTATAACCCTTTATGGTTTTAGACATATCCATTCCTTCAATAACCAAGAGACTTATACTATTAAAACCAAGTATCACATACTTACAAAACAAGTTCTTAACTTTCAAAATACTCCAAGTCTCTTAATAGTTAGAAAACAAGTTTTCTTCTACCTTTTAAACCTCAAGTAACTTCACCCTTAACACAAGTTACTTCTCTTAAAACATGTCATTTCTCCTCTTTTAAATCAAATAAGTAAATCACTCCTTTGACTCCCCTAAAGTCATTATAATGACCTTTAGGTTTTAGAATTAAGGCTCTAGCCAAAAGATTTGGAAACCACTTCCTTTTTAAGACTCCATGTACTTTAAGTAAAATACCTTCACTTTTAAGAATCCAAACTTCATCAAGAAAATGGATTATACAACTTACAATCTAAACATCAAAGTACAATCAAGGAAGTACATAGAACATATTCTATTCTAGGCAATCCAAGTACAACCAAGGGATGGATCATTTAAGGAGTAAAACTTACTTTCTTTATTCTAAGGAATCATGCTAGAAGAGGAGATAGTTCACATACCTTTTCGGCTAAATCCACAAGCTAAGCCGAATACGCCGTACGTAGAAGTGTCAACCTATAATGGTCACAACAAGACTATCAACTTCTAGTCTCTAACGTAGAATAATACTAAGTATTTGGTCTCTAATTCTACGGAAAATCGGGCAGCACTTCCTTTGTTTCTACTCACTTTGCCACTGTTTTCAAGGCCGAATACAATAACCAAAAAGCCACATTTAAGGCTCCAAACAACAACCAAACAAAGGGGATTACACGCCTTACAATACGTGTAAAATTCCGCCCACAATTCATCTGAAGTAGTTTAATGCACACTAGCCAATTCTCGGCCAACTTACATAGCAACCCTAAGTCTTTTCCAACCCTTTTCAAATTCCAAGTTCCAAGGTCTAACATGTTATATAGTTATAAACTACTTCAACAACTACAATTTCCTTCTTTATACAACATGCGACGCTTAGACCAATAGTCGACTTGAATTGTAATCTTAAGGCTAACATGCTAGTTTTGGATTAGGGTTCGATTGCCAATAAACATATCAAAATTCATACAATATAACACATGCTTGCTAAAATCCATAGCTCTGACAATAAGTAAGTCTTAACTACTAAAGCGACAAAATTTATACCTTTATAAGCCCTTAAAATTTCCAAGATTCCCAAGTCGCGCCTTAGCAATTCTTAGCTCCTTTCCTTGGGTTCCAACCGCAAGCACTCCTTAGAAGCCTATGAAGAACCCTCTTCAAGTTCCAACTTCAAAGTTGAAGAACTCCATTAGTTTCCGCATTTGCGACTAACGTAAAAATCGTTTTTCGAGATCTTTCTATTGAGATATCCTTACAAAACCCTTAGGGACATTGGGTTTAAGTCTTGTGGTTAAAGGATCAAAACTAAATTTTTGTGTGGACATGGATCTGAACACGAGGCTCTTCTCTCAAGCCTGAGGGCTCTCTAATTTTTCTAAGTGTAGAAATGCCAAGTCTTGCTACTAGTTAGTATATAACATATTGGAGGGCTTAGACTTAAACAAATGTGAGGCTAGGATTAAAATCACATGGATCGAGCCTAAGTGGCAAGTTGACTAGTCAATTATGTCAAGCTTTGAAGACTTATCTTCCAAGAGGTTCAATGACCAAATTACCCTCATCTAATTCGACCAAGACCACTTATGGGAGTGCCGTGTCGCCTCTCATTCGTCCATAAAATTCAGTAACCTTCGTGGGCCCACAAACGTAAAATTCCTCCGTGGGCCCACGTGACCAAATCCGTAAAAATAAATTTCCATAATATTAATAAGTTCCATACTCTTCAAATAATGCATTTTGAGAATCGATTCTCAATAACGAACATTTTTCCTTTCCGACGTCAGGAAGATTTTTCCGTCGGAAGAACAATTCTTCCTTTCGTACTAATGTCCAAGTCTTGTTTCCTTCGTACATTCTCTTATACATGTCACGGACTTACGGGTGTAACATTCTTCCCTTAGAAACATTCGTCCCGAATGTTCTTAGTCGATTGCCAAGCTATACACACTCCGGCACAATCTATACTATGCCTATCAATCAAATGCACAAGACCAGCGATGCCACATGGCCACCACATAACATACGTAAACATATCAATGGACCTTCCGTTCGAGACCCCCTTCTCACAAAACTCGAAGGTTACAGTCTTCCCAAACACGGGATCCTTAGAGGTTCCTTTCTTTCCTTACTTGCCATACTTTCTCGTACTTTCAAACTTATCTAGTACACGTACAAATTCTCAAATATTGTTTCTGTTCTCCAATCCTTGGAGTTACTAATCGAACCTGGCCATTATGCTACTTGAATTTCTTGCTAAGGCTCTCCTCGGTCCTTACGACCTAGTTCCGGTGGAACGCATCCACAAACTCGTACAACAATTTACTAAACATGGGCCTTGCATCCTCGGGACCCTATCACATAACGGGACCATTTCTAACTGACATCACCCCATTCCATACTATCGGTGACCGAAATGAGTCCACAACCCGACTCATCGTCACCCTTAACTTCTCGTTCTTAGTCTGAAATCCATCTCTCTTATCTCAAGGTACTTCATACCCTATCCCCTATTCACTAGAGGTTCGTCACATAAGCCAAAGTATTTCTACTGTACAATCTTCCCTATCGGTCTTACACTTATACGGGGTAATTACAACTTGTGAACTTTATACAACTATAGTCTCAGTTCACCTATCATTCTTGTCAACATTCCTACTTCTCACTTTACTAATCAAAGTACCCTACCTGCAGGGTACTATCACTTCTATTTGCTAGCACCTCTATCTTGGTCAATAACATAATCGCTTCCTCATGACCACATAGTCTTCTCCTAACCGAAAGCTGGAGGCTCGTGTTGGGGCCTCAAAACTGGCGCAGAAGAACTTCGCCATTGCGGAACAACATCGATATACCACAGGCATAAGCCTATCAACTCTGAGTCGACTAGTAGCTCCTGCTACTCCTTTGCCCTACAGGCGGTGTTGCCCTCGCGGAGGCATAATCATGTACACAACAATACGTCGAGAGGAATTTTCTTACTAACACGGCTCTATGGCACGATCTTAGAGTGAGAAGAATAGAAACCAACTCTAAATGTCCTGTAGCCTCACTGTTTATGGGTGTGGCGCGCAACACACGATAATCAAGAACTACTAGACACGGTGCAGTAAACATTCCGAGGGTGGCGCTCGATACCACTCTGTCACGCCCGAACCCGGGCGTGGTGGTGCCTACACAGGCACCGCCTGCTTAACAACTAAGTACATTGCGGAAATTAATAATGACTCATTTTTTCTTTTAAAACCAACGTCGTCTGAGGCAAAACCGACTAGGCCGCCATATAATATACATAAACAAAAGACACTACATGCATGCAGTCCAATCCACATATGAATACGGACCTCTAGGAGTTAAAGCCCGAACTATGACGGGACAAGGCCCAGCGTACCCGTAAATGTACAAAGCACATGCTTGAAGGGACTATACCAAAATGATAAACTCACGAACAAAGGAGCTATCCAAAAACTCGAGCGGTCCTACACTGCCGATCACCAAACAGCGTACCTAAACTGCGGCGTGAGCGGCCGAAGGAGGTCGATCTGAAGAATGTACCAAGTATGTGCACGATGAAATCGTAATAAAATCATAACGATCTAAATAAAGCAGAGACATGTATGATATCCAACCTCTGATGCATAACACATGCGGATCATATCAAGTCGGGGCGAGCCTCAAAGTCATTACTCAAATATAACCATGGGTCTCACGCCCATAATATCAATCATGCGTGGAATCCTTCCTCAGCCGTGATCCATGATGTAATAACACACATAAAGATACATGAACACCAAGTCCCACTGTGTCCTAAATACCTCGTGGTCATGCCGGAATCCTACCTCGTAAAAGCATGACCATAGGGTAACCTGAAACAAATCGGGGCATATATGATAATCAAAATACAACACCTTGTGCCTTACTACAATGAGAGTAAGCGGTAGTATCCTTACAATATAAAATAGGAAGCTCATGATCAAAGCGGGACCATCCGCGGTATTATTCGGAATCTATTCACGGGACTATTTCACCGCGTAGGTCGCGTGGACGCGTGGTATTCTCGCATAGGTTGGACCGCCGCGTATGGGACTATTTCACCGCGTAAGCCCTTTCCGGACTCGCGTGAGGTATTCTCGCATAAATTTGGACCGCGCGTGAGACTATTTCACCGCGTAAGCCTACTGGACTCGCGTGAGGTATTCCTCGCATAGGTTGGACGCGCGTGGGACTATTTCACCGCGTAAGCCCTACGGACTCGCGTGAGGTATTCGCCGCATCGTGGGTAGCAAATCCACGGAATTATGCAAATGCCACAAACCCGGGGAATGACCCCGAAACGACTGATATACCAATAGCACACAACCGGCTATTTCCAGCACACATAGGCAATTCTCAATTAACAAGCCAAAGTACTTATCAAGGCACACTTAGACAAATCCTCAATTTATCAAGCCAAAGTACTAATCAAGGCATACATAGAATAATTCTCTTTTAACAAGCCAAAGTACTTATCAAGGCACACTTAGACAAATTCTCAATTTATCGAGCCAAAGTACTAATCAAGGCATACATAGAATAATTCTCTTTTGACAAGCCAAAGTACTTATCAAGGCACACTTAGACAAATCCTCAATTTATCAAGCCAAAGTACTAATCAAGGCATACATAGAATAATTCTCTTTTAACAAGCCAAAGTACTTATCAAGGCACACTTAGACAAATCCTCAATTTATCAAGCCAAAGTACTAATCAAGGCATACATAGAATAATTCTCTTTTAACAAGCCAAAGTACTTATCAAGGCACACTTAGACAAATCCTCAATTTATCAAGCCAAAGTACTAATCAAGGCATACATAGAATAATTCTCTTTTAACAAGCCAAAGTACTTATCAAGGCACACTTAGACAAATCCTCAATTTATCAAGACAAAGTACTAATCAAGGCATACATAGAATAATTCTCTTTTAACAAGCCAAAGTACTTATCAAGGCACACTTAGACAAATTCTCAATTTATCGAGCCAAAGTACTAATCAAGGCATACATAGAATAATTCTCTTTTAACAAGCCAAAGTACTTATCAAGGCACACTTAGACAAATTCTCAATTTATCGAGCCAAAGTACTAATCAAGGCATACATAGAATAATTCTCTTTTAACAAGCCAATGTCACAACCGTTCAGGGGCGTGGTCGTGCCTTCTAAGGCACCCAGTAGTCATACATCAGAGTAATCAGCGGAAATATAAAGCAAGACATGAAACAGTTTATAAAATAAGACACAGTTTATGTGAAAACATCGCCTTTCGGCATATATATATAAACATGGTTTTAGCGATTTACATCCGACATCGCAACATACGACTACAGCACCTCTGAAATACACAACTATGGCGGGACGGGGCCCGCCATACCACTCGATACAAAACTATCTACAACAGGGAGATCATACCCAAAAGTAGAGCCTCCGGAAAAGATGGAGCTCCCGACACCAACGTAGAGATCCTAAGAATGTGGATCTAGCACTTGCTTGCCCTTACCTGCGGCATGAACGCAGCCCCCCGAAGGAGGTCAGTACAACAGGTACTAAGTATATGAAATCAGAAATACTTAAATGAAACATATCATTTTAAAAACAATTTTGCAAGTATGTATAAAACAACGAAGCGTGATAGGTAAGCTATGTGTCTTTTCTAGTGTGAATGATCGAGCAGGCCAATTGCGTAGTATCACCATGCAAGCCTAATCCTCGACTCCGTAGTCGCGTAGGCCAATCACATAGGCCCGCATAGGTATATAACCCGCGTCGGTAGCTACTCGGCGTCGCCCCGAATCGTCGTCGCATGGCCCACATAGGCCGCGTGAGGTATAACCCCGCACACTAACACGGAACTCCGTAGCTCGCATAGGTCCTTGGACCCGCGTGAGGTATTCTCGAATCATGGTCCTGCATGCGAGTCTCCCGCGTCGGAGGCGACAACCCCGGTAATATGTCGAGGTGAGTGATGTTACACTAACCTAACGAACATAGTTAAACAACATAAGCCTGACAAGAATACTCTTTTACACAAACGTTACAAGACACTAGCACATAGCATCATATCATGTCTACTTATCAAACCATCTTATTATTCTTTTCACAATTCAATATAAGTCTGTTATAAACACATAAGCAACTGTTTCTTTTATCAATCTTAAGTGGTTATACTTCACTTCCCATAAAGCTAGTATAACTCTTAAGCACATTTAAAAACCAATTAGTTCTCTTACATTAAAAATGATTCGAGATTCTTTTGAAATGCTTTGGATCTTTATTATTCGGGCTTAAGCGTGAGGCATTCAGTAAGTGTTATTCGAGCTTAAGCGTGAGGCATTCTGTAAGTATTATTCGAGCTTAAGTCAAAGACATTCTGCGTAGTTATATTCGATTAACACGTATGCGTCTACCGTACTATATATATTGTAAAATATCATGCTTTAGGAAGAATCACATACCTTCTCGTGAAAACCACCGCGAGTTGAATATGTGTCGCAGAGAGTCGACTATAATAGTCACAGACATCTATCAAAGACTACTCGAAGGTCATTCTAAGCAGAGGTTCACAATTCTATGGAAAGTTGGGCGTGCTTCCTACTGCAGTGAGCTATATAAGTCTCATGTGAAAACAATTCTATGTAAGTCTGATTTGATTATTCTTCTTTTAAACCGCCTACTGTGGTATGATTCAATTCTATTCGTGATATTCTTCTAAGTATTTAATACTTATTCTAATACTACTACAGTATGTATTCTCTAATTCAAAAGAGGTTAGGATTAGTTACCTCGGTAAGCCCAAAATATCCTAGATAAAGTCGCGCTGAGCAAGGTTTTGCTCACAAGTTGTATGCTCGAGGAAACCTTAGAAGTTCTTCACAACTTCTACTAAGTACTAAGGTATTTGGGCTAGGGTATTTTGGGCATTATAACAATACAAGAAGGCAATTTTTCTACGAGGGAGGTAGATTTTTGGCTAGGCTAGGGGGTAGGCCCTCGGCCAAACTTCACAAGGAGGGGTGTTGGGCCAGAAAGAGCTACAAAGGGAGAGAGAGGATTTTTCAAGACTTGGAAAGATTTGTGGATGAAGAACTCTTCATCTCTAAGGGGTATTTATAGGTCGAAGTGGCCAACCAATGGCCAAGATTAAGACAAGTGCAAGGCAAGTGTAGGGTGAAGATTTACTCCACACAAATATCCTACCAACTCCTTGACTTGTGCACAAGGCACAAAAACGTGCTCACCTTGTCCAATTCGTCCAAATGGACGATTTCAAGTCCATCAATTGGAGGTGACAAGTGTCGCCCTCCGTTGGTCCAAAATGTTTCGTCTCTCGGAAAAATCCGCAAAATTAGAAATGGCATAGCGGAATTTACCCTACGAAAGTCGTGGAAGCGTTTGTCGGAAAACGATTCTTTTAGTGAGTTGTGCACAAAAATCGTCAAGCCTAAACTTTAAGGCTAAACTTTTGTGCGTATTCCCTTACGTACATACTGAAATACGGGTATAACATTCTCCTCTTAGAAACATTCGTCGAATGTTCCTTCCCTGACAGATAACGATAAGGTTCTTCATAACTTAAGCGGTTTGCAAATGCCACACGCGCGGCCACAAAACAACACTTAGGCATAAACGATAATGAAAATTTACAAGTAGGAAAGTGAATTACGGAGGTGTGGGAATAGGTGAGATACTTCTGCCTCATGTCCTCCCGGCTTCCCACGTCATCTCTCCCCGAGCTCGTTCGCCACAAGACTTTGTGGAAGCCACGTCGCGGTCGCAGACGCCTAACGACGATCGACTATCGCTATGGGAATCTCTCATCGATAACCCGCCGGTCACGGACATCGTCAATCGGGTGTACCACAGATGGATCCCGATACATCTCGCCGGCGTAGATACGTGAAAAACCGGATGCATGCCTCCGGATCGGACGGCGGATCCAACTCATAGCAACCTTGCCTACCTGCGGACAATCAAGCGGCCCGATGTACCTGGTGAGTTTCCCCTTCTTCCGAATCTCATCACACCGCCATGGGTGACACCTTTAGGAAAACCCAATCATGAACCTCGAACTCAAGATGCCGACGACGATGATCTGCATACGACTTACCGACTACGAAATTGTCGATAGCGCTCTCGGATAAGCTTCACTTATCCATCTGCACGATGTACCAAATCTGGTCCCACTAGCCACGTCGCCCACATCGAACCAACTATAGGCGATCTGCACTTCCTCCCATACAAGGCCTCATAAGGCGCCATCCGAATCGGAGTGGTAGCTATTATTATCGCGAACTCAACTAGAGGCAAATGATCCTCCCAACTACCACTGAAGTCAATAAGGCGGGCTCGCGGATATCCTCGAAGTGCGGATAGTGCGCTCTGCTGTCCGTGCATGCGTGGATGAAATGCGATTTCGGGCTCACTGCGTCCCTAAACCCCTGGAAGGACCTCGAAGTTAGCGTAAAGCGGGCTCCATGCGATATGATCAGTAGGGACTCCATGCGATCGACGATCTCTCGGATGTAAAGTCGGCATAATCCTCGGTAGAAAAAGTCGTCTGACGGGAAGAAAGTGGGCTGATTTAGTCATTTGTCGGCGATAACCCATATAGAATCATGTCTCCTGCGAGTGCGAGGTAATCCTGTGATGAAGTCCATGTTGATTACCTCCCACTTCCGGTCGGGATCTCAATCGTGCGTAACAAACCACGGGCCTGCGGTGCTCTACCTTCACTGCGACAACACGGGCGAGCTACGAACTCGCAACGTCCCTTCAAGCCATCCCACCAATACGGATCTAAGGTCGTGGTACATCTTGGTCGACCGGATGGATAAGTAACGTATTTGTGTGCTTCCCAAGAACTCTGCCAAGTCCTGAAACATCTGGAACACTCAATCGCCCTCAAACCTTAGCACCCCATCGTGCTACCTCAAAGGACCGCGCCTCACGAAGACTGTATCGCGATATCGTATCAAAGTTGGATCCTCGGTGTTGCCTCTTCACCTCCTCAACGATGGAAGACTCGGCAACCTCACGAACTCTAACCCAGCTGCTATCGTAATCAATCAAGCGGATACCAAGGCTCATTGGCGATGCAAATCACGAACCATGTCCCTCCTCTCTAGTCGCATCCGATAGGCTCACATCGACCTACGACTAGAGCATACGCCAACATTGGCCTTCCCGGGTGGTACGGGATATCAACATCGTAATCCTTAAGCAACTCTAACCACCGTCTCGCCGTAAGTTCGGCTCCTCCGGTGAAGATATCTGGAGGCTCTTGTGGTCCGTAAAAATATCCACGTGAACCCCATACAAATAGTGCCTCCGGATCTTCAAGGCGTGAATCATACCGGTGCGACTCCAAATCATGGGTGGGGTAGTTCTCTCGTGTTTCTTGGTGTCGGGATGCGTATGCTATAACCTGCCATGCTGCATCAACACACATCCCAACCCGATGCGGCGCGTCACAATACACGACATAACCATCTGGACCTGCGGAAGTAAGAAGCGAGGCGATCGTCGATCTCTCTTTCAAGAATCGGAAACCACGCTCCAAGCATCGATCCATCAAACTTGCGCCTACGAGTCGGCCTAGTCAATGGTGCGAAGATAAAGCAAACTTCTCCACGAACGCGATAATATCCTGCAAGGCCCGTAAAGCTGCGAACCTCTGCAGCCGGAGTAGTAGGTCTAGGCCAAGTCTTGACTGCCTCGATCTTGGTCGTATCCACTCGAATGCCATCAGCCCCGACAATATGCCCAAGAAACGCCACTGAAGTCAACCAAAACTCACATTTGGAAAACTTGGGGTACAACTGCTGGTCCTGGAGAAGCTGTCGGCCTGACCGCCAAATGCTCTGCATGCTCCTGCTCTGAGCGAGAATAAACCAAGATATCATCGATGAACACTATCACAAACGTGTCTAAAAATGGTTTGAACACTCGGTTCATCAAATCCATGAATCTGCACGAGCATTGGTCAACCAAAAGACATGACCACGAACTCATAATGCCGTCACGGGTCTAAATGCGATCTGGGGCGTCCACCTCTCGACTACTTTGATGATAGCGGCCGTAGATCAATCTTGGAGAAGCATCTCGCACCTGCGGGTCGAACAAATCATCAATCACAGGAAGGGTATCTGTTCTTAATGGTCACCTTGTTCACCGCATGTAATCAACACACATGCGCGGCGTCCGTTCTTCTTCACGAACAATCTGGCGCTCCCGGGGAGAAACACTAGGCACGATGAAGCCGCTTCTCCGGAAATCTCTAAGGTGATCCTTGACTCTCTCAACTCGGTAGGTGCCGTTACGTATGGCGGAATGGAAATAAGGAGTGTCCGCAATATGTCAATACAAAACTCAATCTCCTCTCGGGAGGATACGGGAGTCGTCTGGAAACACGTGCGGGAACTCTCTAACCACTGGGCCCGGCGGAAAATCTGGTACGCGGCTTGATTATCAAACACCGAACGAGATGGTAGATATACCGCCTTCGCGTCTTCCTAGCCTTGAGGTAGGAAATAAACCTACCCTCGGCGATCTGGTGCTCCCTCCCACTCAACAATGGCTCGCCGAGCTGGAACCGTGCTACTACTCTCTGCGGTCTACATTGGCGTAGCAGAAGCTAGCCAATCCATCCCCATGATCACGTCGAAGTCAATCATCTCTAACTCTATCAAGTCGGCTGTGGTCCGACGATGTAAATAGTCACAGGACAAGCTCATATACCCGCCGAGCTACCATCGAATCACCCATTTGGCGTGGCTACCTCGAAAGGGTCTATGGACTCGTGCTCTATCCTATCCTACTAGCAACAAGGGAGATATATGGGACCAGTAGAACCGGATCTATCAAAGCATACACATCAAACCAGCCCGATAAGGTACAGCGGCGACATCGGTGAGGCCTCCTCACGATCTGCCCGGCTGGACAAAGCATAAATGCGGTTCTGAGGACCGCTAGAACTGGGACCCGAGCCACGACCTCTGCCGCGACCTGCTGACCCATGAGTACCCTGCCCTCCGGGGCGAGTAACTGTAGGAGATGAAGAAGACCCGGCGAAAGAACCTGTAGGCTGACCCCTACCATCAGCACTGCCCTTGGTCGGACAGTTCCTCGCATAGTGACCCTGCTGGCCTGGCCACGAAACAAACTCCGTACCTGACTCCGAAGTGGGATCTGCATCGGCCACACCGCGGGTGGTCGTCGGCGAGAACCTCTGCTGCTCGGATGTCAAGTCACGGGGCCACAGTGCGCCTCAAATATCTCTGTGTCTTGAGGGCGGTGCGAGTGCTCTGCCGTGGCGTGGTGCAAATCTAGACTGCTGCGGAGGCCGCCACCACGAGAGCCACCAACCGACCCTGCCGTCCTGGTCGTCTTCAGCTGCTGCCGGTCAACCCGGCGATCTCTACGCTCACATCGAGCATGAGCTGCGTGCGGGTAATGTCCATACCGGTGAAGAAACACCGCGCGACTTCGGCCATATAGTCATCTAGCGGTGGCGTAGCGGTGCACCTATCCTCCATAATCGCTACTACGATTGGGACATATCGAGCCAATGAATCAAACTCGACATTGTACTCCACGGCGGTCGTCCTCTGCCTCGGCAGTAAAAATCTATCGGCCGCGCCCTCGCCATCTGTGGAGGCGAAGTGAGTGAGGAAAGCCTCGAGAACTCATCCCAGTAGGCTGAGGACGTGCTCTCCCGGGATAACTCCGTGAATCAAACCAATCGATTGCGGTATCACGCGGCCGATCGAACAAAGGTCACGGACTGTCTCGAGGCCTTGATCACCTCATGATTCTCTGTAGCTGACGGATGAACTCCTGCGGATCATCCTCCGGCCTCGACCCGTAAAACTCTGGCGGGCAACAACTCAAGAAATCTCGTAGTCTCAAACTATCTGCCCTCGGGTGCATCACGGGTGCGACTGGAGCTGGGTAGGCTGGGCTGCCGCGTCGGCCTCTCGCCGTGTCGGGCCTGACTTTAGCCAATAGTGGGCCATCTCCTTGTACCCTAACTCCTCGCCCGGTGTGGGACAAGAGGTGTGGAGTGCGTGGTCTCTGCTTGGGCTGGCGGCGTCATAGAACTCGCCGTCTCTGGTATAGACTGGGCCTGAGCCCTCGTGACTCTGGGTGTCCTGCTAGCAGCTCCCTCGGCTGCCTTGCCCTTCTGGGCCCGGGTTGCCTTACGTGGAGGCATAAGCATGAGGAAAGGAATACGTTAGAGGTCCAACCTATAACACGACTCTAAAGCACGATCTCGGAATGAGAAGAATGAAACCAATCCTAAATATCATATAGCCTCACGATTATTGGTGTGGTGCACAACACAGATAATCAAGACTCTACTAGATACGGTGCAGTAGACACTTTCCGAGGATTAATCGCTCGATACCACTTTTGTCACAACCCGTTCGGGGCGTGGATCGTGCCTTCAAGGGCACCCAGTAGTCATACATCGTAGTAATCGGCGGAAATATAAAGCAAGACATGAAACAGTTTATAAAATAAGACACGGTTTATGTGAGAAAACATCGCCTTTCGGCATATATATATAAACATGGTTTAGCAGTTACATCCGACACTGTACAACATGACTACAGACCTCTAAGGAAATACACAACTATGGCGGGACAGGGCCCCGCCATACCCTGACTGTACAAAACTATCTACAACAGGGAGATCATACCCAGTAGAGCCTCAGGAAGAGATGGAGCTCCGACACCAACGTAGAGATCCTAAGAATGTGGATCTAGCACTGTTCTTGCCGCCTGCGGCATGAGCGCGGCCCGAAGGAGGTCGATCTGTGTACTAAGTATATGAAGCGTAAAATACTTAAATGAAACATATCATTTTAAAAGCAGTTTTGCTAGTATGTATAAAACAACGAGAAACCGCGCATAGTGCCATCACAAACAAGAGCGTGATAGGTAAGCGCGCGAGTCTTTTCTAGGCTGCGAATGATCGGCGAGGCGATTGCGTAGTATCACCATGCAATCCTAATCACGGACTCCGTAGTCGCGTAGGCCAATCACATAGGCGCGTAGGGTATATAACCCGCGTCGAGGTAGCTACTCCTCGGCGTCGCCCCGACTCGTCGCGCATGGCCACATGCATCGCGTGAGGTATAACCCGCACACTAACACGGAACTCCGTAGATCCGCATAGGTCCCGGACCCGCGTGAGGTATTCTCGAATCATGGTCCTGCATCGCCGAGTCTACCCGCGTCGGAGGAAGCTTAACCCCGGTAATATGTCAAGAGGTGAGTGATGTTACACTAACCTAACGACTTATCGTTAAACAACATAAGCACAACAAGAATACTCTTTTACACAAGCGTTACGACACTAGCACACATAGCATCATATCATGTCTACTTATCAAACCATCTTATTATTCTTTTCACAATTCAATATAAGTCTGTTATAAACACATAGGCAAAATGTTTCTTTTATCAATCTTAAGTGGTTATACTTAACTTCCCATAAAGCTAGTATAACTCTTAAGCTTCTGTTTAAAAACCAATTAGTTCTCTTCTATTAAAAATATTCAGTATTCCTTTGAAATGCTTTGGATCTTTATTATTGGGCTTAAGCGTGAGGCATTCAGTAAGTGTTATTCGGGCTTAAGCGTGAGGCATTCTGTAAGTATTATTCGGGCTTAAGTCAAAGACATTGCCGTAGTTATATTTCGATTAACACGTATGCGTCTGGTACTATATATATTGTAAAATATCATTCTTTAGGAAGAATCACATACCTTCTCGTGAAAACCACCTTGAGTTGAATATGTCGCGAGAGTCACCTATAATAGTCACGGACATCTATCAAAAACTACTCAAGGTCATTCTAAGCGGAGGGTTCACAATTCTATGGAAAGTTGGGCGTACTTCCCTGCAGGTGAGCTATATAAGTCTCATTGTGAAAGCAGTCCTATGTAAATCTGATTTGATTATTCTTCTTTTAAACCGCCTACTGTGGTAGCAGTTCAATTCTATTCGTGATATTCTTCTAAGTATTTAATACTTATTCTAATACTACTACGGTATGTATTCTCTAATTCAAAAGAGGTTAGGATTAGTTACCTCGGTAAGCCCAAAATATCCTAGATAAAGTCGCGCTGAGCAAGGTTTTGCTCTAAGTTGTATGCTCCAGAAACCTTAGAAGTTCTTCACAACTTCTACTAAGTACTAAGGTATTTGGGCTAGGGTATTTTGGGCATTATAACAATACAAGAAGGCAATTTTTCTACCAAGGGAGGGGGGGTAGATTTTTGGCTAGGCTAGGGGGGGGCCTCGGCCAAACTTCACAAGGGGAGGGGTGTTGGGCGAAAGAGCTCTGAAAAGGGAGAAGAGGATTTTCAAGACTTGGAAAGATTTGTGGATGAAGAACTCTTCATCTCTACAGGGGGTATTTATAGGTCAAGTGGCCAACAATGGCCAAGATTAAGACAAGTGCAAGGCAAGTGTAGGGTGAAGATTTACTCCACACAAATATCCTACCAACTCCTTGACTTGTGCAAGGCACAAAAACGTGCTCACTTGTCCAATTCGTCCAAATGGGCGATTTCAAGTCCATCAATTGGAGGGTGACAAGTGTCGCCCTCCCGTTGGTCCAAAATGTTTCGTCTCTCGGAAAAATCCGCAAAAATTAGAAATGGCATAGCCGGAATTTACCCTACGAAAGATGTGGAACGTTTCGTCGGAAAACGATTCTTTTAGTGAGTTGTGCACAAAAAATCGTCCAAGCCTAAACTTTAAGGCTAAACTTTTTGTACGTATTCCCTTACGTACATACTCTGGAAATACGGGGTATAACACCAAAGTACTACGTACGTACATTCTTTTATAAAAGACTCCTTTCTATGTAAAGCCCCAAGATACTAACACCCGTAGTATCAAGACGTGTCTATTTTTTTTTTAAAGTAAGTTACTACACTTTTAGAAAACTCATTTCAAAGCTTGAAATCAAGTAACTCCAAATTTTCACAATCTAGGCAACTTATGCCGATTAATCAAAATAGACAACTTTCTAAACCTTCCATAAAGCCGTTATAACCAACTTCCCATAAAGCCGTTATAACCCTTTATGGTTTTAGACATATTCATTCCTTCAATAACCAAGAGACTTATACTATTAAAACCAAGTATCACATACTTACAAAACAAGTTCTTAACTTTCAAAATACTCCAAGTCTCTTAATAGTTAGAAAACAAGTTTTCTTCTACCTTTTAAACCTCAAGTAACTTCACCCTTAACACAAGTTACTTCTCTTAAAACATGTCATTTCTACTTTTTTAAATCAAATAAGTAAATCACTCCTTTGACTCCCCTAAAGTCATTATAATGACCTTTAGGTTTTAGAATTAAGGCTCTAGCCAAAAGATTTGGAAACCACTTCCTTTTTAAGACTCCATGTACTTTAAGTAAAATACCTTCACTTTTAAGAATCCAAACTTCATCAAGAAAATGGATTATACAACTTACAATCTAAACATCAAAGTACAATCAAGGAAGTACATAGAACATATTCTATTCTAGGCAATCCAAGTACAACCAAGGGATGAATCATTTAAGGAGTAAAACATACTTTCTTTATTCTAAGGAATCATGCTAGAAGAGGAGATAGTTCACATACCTTTTCGGCTAAATCCACAAGCTAAGCCGAATCGCGTGCGTGAAGTGTCAACCTATAATGGTCACAACAAGACTATCAACTTCTAGTCTCTAACGTAGAATAATACTAAGTATTTGGTCTCTAATTCTACGGAAAATCGGGCAACACTTCCTTTGTTTCTACTCACTTTGCCACTTTTTTCAAGGCCGAATACAATAACCAACAAGCCACATTTAAGGCTCCAAACAACAACCAAACAAAGGGGATTACACGCCTTACAATACGTGTAAAATTCCGCCCCACAATTCATACGAAGTAGTTTAATGCACACTAGCCAATTCTCGGCTAACTTACATAGCAACCCTAAGTCTTTTCCAACCCTTTTCAAATTCCAAGTTCCAAGGTCTAACATGTTATATAGTTATAAACTACTTCAACAACTACAATTTCCTTCTTTATACAACATGCGACGCTTAGACCAATAGTCGACTTGAATTGTAATCTTAAGGCTAACATGCTAGTTTTCGGATTAGGGTTCCAATTGCCAATAAACATATCAAAATTCATACTACATAACACATGCTTGCTAAAATCCATAGCTACAACAATAAGTAAGTCTTAACTACTAAAACGACAAAATTTATACCTTTATAAGCCCTTAAAATTTCCAAGATTCCCAAGTCGCGCCTTAGCAATTCTTAGCTCCTTTCCTTGGGTTCCAACCCGCTCCAATCACTCCTTAGAAGCCTATGAAGAACCCCTCTTCAAGTTCCAACTTCAAAGTTGAAGAACTCCATTAGTTTCCGCATTGCGACTAACGTAAAAATGCGTTTTTTCCGAAATCTTTCTATTGAGATATCCTTACAAAACCCTTAGGGACATTGGGTTTAAGTCTTGTGGTTAAAGGATCAAAAACTAAATTTTTTTGTGTGGACATGGATGCAAACACAGAGCTCTTCTCTCGAAGCACAAGGGCTCTCTAATTTTTCTAAGTGTAGAAATGCCAAGTCTTGCTACTAGTTAGTATATAACACATATTGGAGGGCTTAGACTTAAACAAATGTGAGGCTAGGATTAAAATCACATGGATCAAGCCTAAGTGGCAAGTTGACTAGTCAATTATGTCAAGCTTTGAAGACTTATCTTCCAAGAGGTTCAATGACCAAATTACCCCTCCTCTAATTCGACCAAGACCACTTATGGGAGTGCCACGTGTCGCCATCTCATTCGTCCATAAAATTCCGTAACCCTCGTGGGCCCCACAAAACGTAAAATTCCTCAGGTGGGCCCCACGTGACCAAATTCGTAAAAATAAATTTCCATAATATTAATAAGTTCCATACTCTTCAAATAATGCATTTTGAGAATCCAATTCTCAATAACGAACATTTTTCCTTTCCGACGTCCGGAAGATTTTCCGTCGGAAGAACAATTCTTCCTTTCGTACTAATGTCCAAGTCTTGTTTCCTTACGTACATTCTCTTATACATGTCCTGGACTTACGGGGTGTAACAGGTAGACTAGAACTTATCAGGTCGGTCGTCCAAGGGGTTGAGAGCTTTTGTGTCACGACCGAGCCGGGCCCGGTGCCCTACAGCACCCTACAGTATATATCGAGAAAATCAGCGGAACATACATGAAACTTATAAAATAAAACAACAATAATAAAACAACGAGTTAGCCGATAGGGCTACCTTCCCGAACGTCATAAGCATAAGCGGTTGCCTCGCTTTCCTTTACAAACCGACCCACAAATGTGACTACTGCACTTAAGAATTACAAGCTGCGGCGGGACGGGGCCCATACCCTGAATGTACATAAGTCTACCATATCGGAAACCGTACCAAAAGATAAGCCTCGGGAGTGAAAGGAGCTTTTCCAAAATCGAGCAGAGATCCAGAGCAAGGATCGCTGCGCAGGTACTATAACTGCGGGCATGACGCAGATCCCGAAGAAGTCGATAACAGTGCAAGTATGAAATGTAAATAAAATGCAATAACCAAATCGTATCTGTATAAAAGAATGTCCTTTTAACTCCTGAAATCAATCATATATTAACCGTTCCTTTCCTTCTTTCAATAAAATTAACGACATATTCATACATACATACTTAAGAGTTTAATTCAGTCTTTTTCACATAACTTACATATCTTACATAACATAATCCGGCCCATTAGGGAGGGACTTCTTATTTGGGAGCTTACTTTGATTATCCATACGTGATAACGTAATCCGGCCCATTTGCGGGACACGGTGTACTCATAAATCATGTGGCATAATGTCGGCGCTGTGGGGCTCGGTGTCTTGTGGAATCATGTAGCATAATCCGGCCCGCCTGTGGGGCTCGGTGTAAGATGACGTAACCGGCACCGTGAAGGCTCGGGGTAATATGGCGTGTCCGCCTATGTGTAGGCTCGGTGTATCTCATAACGTAATCCGCCTATTCGTAGGCTCGGTATATTCATAACGTGTCCGCCTATTCGTAGGCTCGGTGTATTTTCCTTACATAACATTTTTAAACCATCTTTTCACTTCTTCTTAAGTCGTCATAACAACTTCCCATAAAGCTATTATAACAACCATTCATTTTAGAGAACTTATGCCACTTTTATTCTTACAACATTTAGGAAAAGCGGGATCAAAGATACTACGTGCATACATACTTAAAAAGAATCGTATCGCTTAAAACTTCATAATCCTTAAAAGACAATCAAAGTTCTTAGTCTTCAAACTTCATAACATACTTCCTTTAAAGCCCAATTACTTATACAAAAACATATAAAGTTCCATACCTTCCCAAAACCAAGTAATTCATTCCCTTAAAATCATATAACTTCCACTTTTAAAATCAATCCCCTTTTCACATATAAATTCAAGTCATTTTCTAACATAAAATCCACTTACTTACTTTAAACAATTCAAGACACATAGCCTTTAAATCAAATCTCATAACTTCCTAACCGTTCTTACCAACGTCTCCCATAAGACCTAGTAAGGACTTAGGATAATTTAAACATACTCTTAACTTAGATTCGACAATGTAAATACTTCTTAACTTCTAAGAGTAGAAGGAATCTTGAAATACTATCATGGAGATTTCATACGTAGGATCATGCCAAAGAAAGAAGAGGTTCACATACCTCGCGATGACTAGCGACAAGTTGCAAAAGGCTCAAAGTACTTCGACCTATAATGGCCACAATACGTCCATTAACCTCTTAATTCAAACGTAGAATATTCTAAGTGCTAAGTCGCTAAATTCTACGGAAAATCGGACAGCACCTCCTTTGTTTCTACTCACTTTGCCACCTTTTTCAAGGCCGAAATACAATAACCAAACAGCCCCAATTGGCTCACAACAATAAAGAAGGTAGTCCAATACAAATGAATAACTAAACAGCCCCAATTGGCTCACAATTTAGAAAGTAGTCCAAATTCGACCACCTAGAGTTCAACCATACCAATACTTATCAAATTTCCATTTCAATCCAATTTGTTAATCATAACATGATATCAAGTCACATTTGGTTAAAACTACCACAATCTTCAAATCAATAACATGCGACGATTCTAATAACGACTAAATTGAAATCCAACTTAACATGGCTTACATTACATTCCGGATTTCCAATGCTACAATCAATCCACAATCCTTATAAACTTCGACATATCAACTTCATGCTAGCAACACGTAAATCTAACAACAACAATATAAATATATAATCTTATAACACATTAAAGGACAAAATTATACCTCAACGAATCTTAATCCAATTCCAATCCGAAGTCGCTCCTAGTAGTTTAGAACCTCTCCAAGACACTTCAATCCGCTCGTTGAGACCCTTAGAACCATACCAACAACTTTCCTTCAACTTCCAATCCAAAACCTAGAAAGACCCTTAGGTTTTCGTTTTGCGACTAACCCGTAAACTATTTTTTTCCAAGGTTTTTCTATTGAGATATGCTTACACTACCCTCAAGAACCTTGGTTTAAAGTGTGGAGCCTAAAGAACAAGAAACGAAAAATTTTCCTTTTGAAGGAGAGGGAACCCGAGAGCTTCTTGCTCTTGCTCTTCAATTCTTGTGAGTTTTTCTAAGTGTTAAGCTAGTCATACTACTACTAGTATTATAAAGAAACACGGAGGGTAATGATGTGAACAATTGGGTGGTTTGGATGATCTCTTAACAAATATCAAGACTTGTGGGACCTTGACTTAGTCAAACTTCTCAAGCTAATCAACTTGCAAGACTTGCCATCTAGGACTATGGTCAATGACCATATTGGCCATGCCAATTTCGTCCAAGGCATCTATAAGGGGGGTGACACGTGTCGCCCTCCCATTCGTCACAATAATACATTTTCCGACAATTCCATAATTCCGTTAAATTTTTACAAGTCTCTAATTTAACACTTGCGAGTTCTTACGTACGTTCTTAAAACATGTCCTGTAATTACAGGGTGTAACATTCTTCCCCCCTTAGAAACATTCGTCCTCGAATGTTCTTTCGGAGTCAAACTTATAATTAGCGACATAGTTTCCTTTCACAACCCCGACATACCAACAATGCCACACATGGCTCTAATACCCCACACACGCATATCTGTCCATCATAAGCCCAAACGAGGTTACCTTTTTGTACTTCCAACTCCTTCTAACATACATACATAACTTCAATATTATCCGTTCTGGATACTTAAACATAAAATAACCTTATCATGCATACAGATCTGTAAAGGGCCGAAGATATACCTGAATTCATATAGGCGGTTCAAAGGACCGCTAAAAATGGAAACTTCCACCACGACCCTTGCCACGCGGCTGCGTGGATGAACATCTGCCTAGCTCAAGGCGAAGAACGCATGGCGATCCGGTGGACTTTTCTATCCCTCCCGCAACTCTCCTACTAGGACAATCCTCAACATATGGCCCAGCGGCGCGAGCAAAAGCAGCACGATGTGACGACATTCCCGTGGTGATGCCACACTGTGAACATCGAGGAAGAGGGGCCCGGTATCTAGAACCCGTATGCGTATCTGAATCCGAAACCTTTGGAGCTCGACCGCTCCCGAATTACCGGTGATCTAACCTCCGCGAAATCGGGAAGGAGCACTCTGTCGGTGAGCTGTAGACCTAGCTGCTTCGAGGCTCTCGCCTTGAAAATCACCGGAACCCGCTGTCACGGCCTCTTGGTGACCTTGGCCTGGTCGGTCCTCTCTCTCCCGCCTCGATCCGCATGCATAAGTTCGTATCCCGCAATATCCATTTCTGGTGAAGGGCTACTCGAGCAAGCGGTGATCATATAACGGTCTAGCCCATAACATAGCGATGAACTCTATCGGCCATGTTAGCCACAATAGTATGCGTATGCGGCCAAGAGTCAAACTCAGCTATACTCTCTGATAGTCCTCCCGTTCTGCCTCAAGGTCAAGAATCTGTCTACCCGGGCTCTCCTCATCTCAGGAGGCAAAAAGTGATCCATGAAGGCCTCTGTAAACTCCTCCCAAACAGCTGGAAGAGCATCATCACCTCTTGAAAGCAACCACGACTCAAACAAGTTCAACGCGATATCGCGTAACCGGTAGGAGGCTAGCGTAACAGACTCTATCTCTGAAGCCCTAAGAACCTGCGTGGTCCGTTGTAGCTGCCGAATGAACTCCTGCGGATCCTCATCAGACCTCGAACCATAAAACTCGGGTGGATGACATCTAGAAAATCCCTAATCCATGGCCCCGGCTCTGGGTGGTGCACTGCTCACCGTCGTTTGCCAGACTACTATCTTGGTCAATAATCGGATCCGCTCCTCGTAGTCTCATACTCGGCACCATGCGGGCTGGAGGCTCTGCACGAACCTCTGGAGCTACTGCGCTCTCGGCTCCTGCTGCTGGCGTGGTGAACTTCGCCGACCGCTACTACCTCGTGCATATTGCGTGCGACTCACGGTAACTCTGCGCCTCTTGGCGACTCTGCTGCGCCTTGCCACAGGCATGGTCGCTTTCCGTGGAGCATAGCTGATTCACATACATAAGAATACGTCGAGACGGATCAACCTATTATCTGACTCTGCTGCACGATCTCGAGTGAGAAGAATGAAACCGATCCTAAATGTCCTGCGACCTCACGATTATAGATGTGGTGCGCAACACCGATAATCAAGACTCTACTAGACACGATGCCGTAGACACTTTCCGAGGACTAATCGCTCTAATACCACTTTTGTCACGACCGACCAGGGCGCGGCGGTGCCCTACCAGGCACCGCTACGGTATACATCGAGAAAATCAGCGGAACATACATGAAACTTATAAAATAAAACAACGATAATAAACAACAAGTTAGCCGATGTAGGCTACCTTCCCGAACGTACATACATAAACGGTTGCCTCGCTCCTTTACAAATTGACCCACAAAATGTGACTACGGACCTTAAGAATTACAAGCTGCGGCGGGGCGGGGCCCGCCATACCACTGAATGTACATAAGTCTACCATATCGGGGACACTGCACCAAAAGATAAGCCTCGGAGTGAAAGGAGCTTTTCCAAAAATCGAGCAGAGATCCTAGAGCAAGGATCACCACGGATACCTATAACTGCGGGCATGAACGCGGCCCAGAAGAAGTCGATCTAACAGTGCAGAGTATGGAACAGAAATAAAATGCAATAACCAAATCGTATCTGTATAAAAGAATGTCCTTTTAACTCCTGAAATCAATCATATATTAACCGTTCCTTTCCTTCTTTCAATAAAATTAACGACATATTCATACATACATACATAAGAGTTTAATTCAGTCTTTTTCACATAACTTACCTATCTTACATAACATAATCCGGCCCATTAGGAGGAACTCTTATTGGGAGCTTACTTTGATTATCCATACGTGATAACGTGTCCGCCCATTGCGGGACACGGTGTACTCATAAAACATGTCTCATAATCCGGCCCGCCTGTGGGGCTCGGTGTACTGTGGAATCATGTAGCATAATCCGGCCCGCCTGTGGGGCTCGGTGTAAGATGACGTAACCCGGCATATGTGAAGGCTCGGGGTAATATGGCGTAATCCGGCCTATGTGTAGGCTCGGTGTATCTCATAACGTAATCCGGCCTATTCGTAGGCTCAGTGTATTTCATAACGTAATCCGGCCTATTCGTAGGCTCGGTGTATTTTCCTTACATAACATTTTTAAACCATCTTTTCACTTCTTAAGTAAATCGTAACAACTTCCCATAAAGCTATTATAACAACCATTCATTTTAGAGAACTTATGCCACTTTTATTCTTACAACATTTAGGAAACGGGATCAAAGATACTACGTACATACATACTTAAAAAGAATCGTATCGCTTAAAACTTCATAATCCTTACAAGACAATCAAAGTTCTTAGTCTTCAAACTTCATAACATACTTCCTTTAAAGCCCAATTACTTATACAAAAAC
This sequence comes from Przewalskia tangutica, assembly GCA_029844215.1. Classification (NCBI taxonomy): domain Eukaryota; kingdom Viridiplantae; phylum Streptophyta; class Magnoliopsida; order Solanales; family Solanaceae; genus Przewalskia; species Przewalskia tangutica. The sequence goes on from CM056726.1 coordinate 61,268,470, forward strand.
ATATAAAGTTCCATACCTTCCCAAAACCAAGTAATTCATTCTCTTAAAATCATATAACTTCCACTTTTAAAATCAATCCCCTTTTCACATATAAATTCAAGTCATTTTCGAACATAAAATCCACTTACTTACTTTAAACAATTCAAGACACATAGCCTTTAAATCAAATCTCATAACTTCCTAACCGTTCTTACAACGTCTCATAAGACCTAGTAAGGACTTAGGATAATTTAAACATACTCTTAACTTAGATTCGACAATGTAAATACTTCTTAACTTCTAAGAGTAGAAGGAATCTTGAAATACTATCACATGGAGATTTCATACGTAGGATCATGCCAAAGAAAGAAGAGGTTCACATACCTCGCGATGACTAGCGACAAGTTGCAAAAAGGCTCCAAAGTACTTCAACCTATAATGGCCACAATACGTCCATTAACCTCTTAATTCAAACGTAGAATATTCTAAGTGCTAAGTCGCTAAATTCTACGGAAAATCGGACAGCACCTCCTTTGTTTCTACTCACTTTGCCACCTTTTTCAAGGCTGAAATACAATAACCAAACAGCCCCAATTGGCTCACAACAATAAAGAAGGTAGTCCAATACAAATGAATAACTAAACAGCCCCAATTGGCTCACAATTTAGAAAGTAGTCCAAATTCGACCACCTAGAGTTCAACCATACCAATACTTATCAAATTTCCATTTCAATCCAATTTGTTAATCATAACATGATATCAAGTCGCATTTGGTTAAAACTACCACAATCTTCAAATCAATAACATGGCGATTCTAATAACGACTAAATTGAAATCCAACTTAACATGGCTTACATTACATTCCGGATTTCCAATGCTACAATCAATCCACAATCCTTATAAACTTCGACATATCAACTTCATGCTAGCAACACGTAAAGCTAACAACAACAATATAAATATATAATCTTATAACACATTAAAGGACAAAATTATACCTCAACGAATCTTAATCCAATTCCAATCCGAAGTCGCTCCTAGTAGTTTAGAACCTCTCCAAGACACTTCAATCCGCTCGTTGAGACCTTAGAACCATACCAACAACTTTCCTTCAACTTCCAATCAAAACCTAGAAAGACCCTTAGGTTTTCGTTTTGCGACTAACAGTAAACTATTTTTTTCCAAGGTTTTTCTATTGAGATATGCTTACACTACCCTCAAGAACCTTGGTTTAAAGTGTGGAGCCTAAAGAACAAGCGAAAAATTTTCCTTTTGAAGGAGAGGGAACCCGAGAGCTTCTTGCTCTTGCTCTTCAATTCTTGTGAGTTTTTCTAAGTGTTAAGCTAGTCATACTACTACTAGTATTATAAAGAAACACGGAGGGTCAAGATGTGAACAATTGGGTGGTTTGGATGATCTCTTAACAAATATCAAGACTTGTGGGACCTTGACTTAGTCAAACTTCTCAAGCTAATCAACTTGCAAGACTTGCCATCTAGGACTATGGTCAATGACCATATTGGCCATGCCAATTTCGTCCAAGGCATCTATAAGGGGGGGTGACACGTGTCGCCCTCCCATTCGTCACAATAATACGTTTTCCGACAATTCCATAATTCCGTTAAATTTTTACAAGTCTCTAATTTAACACTTGCGAGTTCTTACGTACGTTCTTAAAACATGTCCTGTAATTACGGGGTGTAACATTTTGGTTCCGGGCACTTCCTATTCCCGCCACAGTCCTCAACAAGGTACGGTCTGCATGTATTCAATTCTTATGGGGAGGGAAACCACCAAGAGTTGCTTGGGATGTTATTTGCTTGCCTCAATCCGAAGGGGGCTTGGGCCTTATGAACATCAAGGAATGGAACCATGCCCTGCTATCCCGGACTATTTGGCAAACCCACACCGAGACAGATTCACTATGGGTCCAATGGATCAACAACTTTTATTTGAGAGGCGATTCTTTTTGGGAATATGAGGTACGTCCTAGGGACTCACCCCTATTCAAAAAGATTTGCGGAATCCGTGACAAACTTGTTTCCATCTACGGTAGCCAAGGAGTCACAATTGTCGGATTGGAAAAGTGTTGTACCAATGGTAATTTTGATTCAAGCCTCGTCTATGATATCTTGCGCACTACGTAAGATAAAAAGCCTTGGATGTCCCATATTTGGAAAGGGTTCATTCCCCCTAAGTTTTCGTTCACCATGTGGCTTAATTGTAGAAAGCGGCTAGCTACAAAGGACACTCTTTCCTATCTAAACTTGGAGGATAAGTCTTGTGGGTTCTGCAAGCAAGCTAATGAGACAAGGGAGCACCTCTTCTTTACCTGCCCCTACACCCGCTTGATTTGGAAGAGCATAAGAGATTGGTTGGGTATTATGAGAGAAATGACAACTGTTGAAAGTTCTCTCAAGTGGATTAAGAAAGACCACCGCGGGACAAGCATCCGAGCCAAAGCTACCTTGCTTGCCTTTTGCATAGTGGTCTATGAGATTTGGAGGACAAGAAACACACTACTCTTTGAAGGCACAAGCTTACCGGCAGAAGAGGTCATTACAAGGATTAAAACAACATCTTATAGAGTTCTCTATGACTTTATCCCCTCTTGTAATGGCACCTTTGAGTGACCACCCCTCCCTCCCCCGTTTCTTCTTTTCATTACGTTGAGGATTGAGAACCCTCAATGACTGATTGTAGCCACTTTTCTTTCCGTTATTAGTAATAATATTTGCATTTACCTAAAAAAAAATTCATCGAGGGTTCTCAAGCCTCAACGTAAACAAAGAAAAATAATACAAGAAAATAAACTCAAACATGAAAATTAAATGCTTTCTATCCGGGGCATTCCAAGATAGTATCTTCATTTAATTAATCGGGGGGTAGTGAAATACTCTTCCAATCTTCGTACTTGGACTTTTACCACTGTTGCTTTGGTAATTCTTTCTTGAAGTAACCTCTTGCCATCCATCTTCATCACCTTGCCTTGACACCGAAATACCTCCAGAAGCATCCGGAATCAAAGGCGAATTAGGTACCCTTTTAGTCATCACACCCGTGTCCCTTCCAATGTTCAATGATCCACCGACTGGTAGTGGAACAAATAGGGGGTTGGTTTGGAGTGGGCGTGTAGGTTCCTGAACAACCACCATTTTCGGATCTACTCCTTTGTCTGAAACAACCATAGGATCCTGAGTGCTCATAGTTTCCATAGGCGTTACATGTTCCTCCAATTTCTTACACTTGAAATGATTATGTCTGAATGCTTTGCAGTGAAAACAATAATCGGGATAATTCTCATATTCCACCTTCTGAACATACTTGATATTGCTTGGTAATTTTACATTAAACTCGTGGCCGCTCGCGCTAACATTGACTTCAATTAATACCCGTGCATAATTCATTTTGGACCTCTCTTTCGTGACTTGGTCCATATACAAGGGCTTCCCCACTCGTGAGGCTATCTTACTTAACCCGGATGCACTCCAGACCGAAAATGGAACATCACGAAGTACTACCCAGACCGGGATGTCCATGAAAAGATCATCCGTAAGCAAAACGTCCTTATCGACCAATTTTAGCATCAAACTTTTCCCAAAGGTCGTATAAGGACCACCATGAAATACCGTGATGCGATCTTGCTCAGTCATAAATCTGAAAATAGTCCATCGACGTCCATAGGGAATGATTCTACACTTAACTCCCCATTTTTTTAACAATAGAATTCAATGCCTCACGTCCCGGGAAAGGACCCGTGAAGCACCCAATAAGACAATAACCCCAAGTTTCAACAAAGGGAACCTCGTCATTTGTATAGCTTGACAATCGACTAAGAACATTCGAGGACGAATGTTTCTAAGGGGGGAAGAATGTTACACCCCGTAATTCCAGGACATGTATAAGAGAATGGACGCGAGAACACAAGACTTGAAAATTGGTACGAAAGGAAGAATTGTTTTTCCGAAGGAAAAATGTTCGTTAATGAGAATTAGATTCTCAAAATACATTATTTTAGGAGTATGGAACTTATTATCATTATGGAAATTTATTTTTACGGATTTGGTCACGTAGGGCCCACCCGAGAATAGCAGCTCCCTCGGCTGCCTTGCCCTTCTGGGCCCGGGTTGCCTTACGTGGAGGCATAACTGTTACAGAAAAGGAATACGTTAGAGGGGTCCAACTTAACACAGCTCTAAAGCACGATCTCAGAGTGAGAAGAATGGAAACCAATCCTAAATATCCTATAGCCTCCTGATTATTGGTGTGGTGCACAACACACCGATAATCAAGACTCTACTAGATACGGTATGTAGACACTTTCCGAGGATTAACTGCTCTGATACCACTTTTGTCACGACCCGTTCCGGAGCCCGTGACTGGTGCCTTACCCGGGCACCCAAGTAGTCATACATCAGAGAAAATCAACGGAATATAAAACAAGGCATGAAATAATTGTAAATAATACACAGTTTCTGAGAAAAGGGTTGCCTTTCGGCATATATATAAATAACCCAAGTTTTGCAGTTACATCCCAAATGTACAATAGGACTACAGACCTCTAAGGAAGTAAACAACTATGGCGGGACAGGGCCGCCATACCTGAATGTACAAACTATCTACAATACAGGAGATCATACCAAAAGTAGAGCCTCGGAGAAGATGGAGCTCACGACACCAATGCAAAGAGATCCTGGGATGTGGATCTAGCACTGCTTGCCACCTGCGGCATGAGCGGCCCGAAGGAGGTCAGTACAACAGGTACTAAGTATGCGAAACTGTAATTACTTAACTGAAAACATATCATTTTAAAATCAGTTTACATATACGTATGAAACAACCAAGGTAACCTCACATAGTGCCATATCATAAACAAGAGCAACAATAGGTAAACTGTAACAGGTCTTTTCTAGGCTGCGAATGATCGAGCGAGGGCCATTGCCCGTAGTATCACCAAGCAAGCCTAATCTCGACTCCGTAGTCCGCATAGGCCACTCTCGGAGGCGCATAGGGTATATAACCCGCATCGAGGGTAGCTATTCCTCGACATCGCCCCGACTCGTAGTCGCGTGGCCACATAGACCGCATGAGGTATAACCCGCATCACTAACACGGAACTCCGTAGCTCGCATAGGTCCCATGGACCCGCGTGAGGTATTCTCGAATCATGGTCCTGCATCACCGAGTCTACCCGCGTGGAGGCGACAACCCCTGTAATATGTCAAGAGGTGAGTGATATTACACTAACATAACAGCTTATCGTTAAACAACATAAGCACAACAAGAATACTCTCTTATACAAACGTTACAAGACACCAACACACATAGCATCATATCATGTCTACTTATCAAACCATCTTATTATTCTTTTCACAAATCAATATAAGTCTGTTATAAACACATAGGCAAACTGTTTCTTTTATCAAGCTTAAGTGGTTATACCTAACTTCCCATAAAGCTAGTATAACTCTTAAGCTTCTGTTTAAAAACCAATTAGTTCTCTTCTGTTTAAAATGATTCAGTAATCTTTTGAAATGCTTTCAGATCCTTATTATTCAGGCTTAAGTCGCAAGACATTGCCGTAAGTATTATTCAGTTAACACGTGTACGTCTACCGTACTATATATATTTTAAAATATCATGCTTTAGGAAGAATCACATACCTTATCAGCGAAAACCACCTGCCAAGTTGAATATGTCGCGCGCAGAGATTCAACCTATAATAGTCAGACACGTCTATCAACGTTGGACTACTCAAACGATTCTAAGCGAGAGGGTTCTTTATTACGGAAAATTGGCGCACTTCCCTACCGGTGAGCTACTCAAGTCTCGTGAAAACAATCTAAGTAAAATGCTTTGATTATTCTTCTTTTAAACCCCTACTGTGATATGATTCAATTCTATTCTGTGATATTCTTCTAAGTATTTATACTATTCTTATACTACTACAATATGTATTCTCTAATTCAAAAGAGGGTTAGGATTATTTACCTCGGTAAGCCCAATAATATCCTAGATAAAAGTCGCGCCTGAGCAAGGTTTAGCTCCTAAGTTGTACGCTCCGATAGTTCCAAGGAAACCTTAGAAGTTCTTTACAACTTCTACAAGTACTAAAGGATTTGGGCTAGGGTATTTTGGGCATTATAACAATACTAGAAGGCAACTTTTCTACCAAGGAGGGGGTATTCGGCCAAGACTTCACAAGGGGAGAAGTGAGGCTTAGGATGATGGCTCACAAGGGGAGGATGATTTAGGCTTGGAAATTTGTGATGAATAAGTCTTCAAAGAGAGGGTATTTATAGGAAACCAAGGGCAAGATCAAGCCAAGTGGGGCAAGTGGAGGGCCAAGATTTGCCCAGTGCCCCTAACCTCCTCAAATCACTCCACAAACAAAGGTCCATGTTCTATGGCCCAAAGCCTCCCAATCGTCCAAGGCAAAAGGCCACTGCGTCGGCGAGGTGACAAGTGTCACCCTCGTTGGTCCAAAAGGTTCCGTCGCTCGAAAAAATCCGCAAAAATAAGAAATGGCATAGACGGAATTTATCCTACGCGAGTTGTGTAAAACGTTTCGTCGGAAAACGATTCTTTGTGAGGGTTGTGCCCAAAAACGTGCCATGCCTAAACTTTAAGGCCAAACTTTTATGCGTACCCCTCACGCACAAACTCGTAAATACGGTATAACATTCTCCTCTTAGAAACATTCGTCCCGAATGTTCCTTCCCAAGACAGTTAACGATAAGATTCTTCATAACTTAAATAGTTGCAAATGCCACACACGGCCACAGAACAACACTAAGGCATAAACGATAATGAAGATTTACAAGTAGGAAAGTGAATTACCTGGAGGTGTGGGGAATAGGTGAGATACTTACGCCTCATGTCCTCCTCGCCTTCCACGTCATCTCCTCCCGAGCTCGTTCGCCACAAGACTTTGTGGAAGCCACGTCCCCGTCCGTAGACGCCTAACCTGACTATCGATTATCGCTATGGAAATCTCCTCATACGATAACCCCTCGGTCACCTGGACATCGTCAATCGGGTGTACCCTAGATGGATCCCCGATACATCTCCTCAAAGTAGATCGTGAAACACGGATGCATCGCCTCCGGATCGGACGGCAGATCCAACTCATAGCAACCTTGCCTACCTGCGGACAATGCGAACGGCCCAATGTACCTTGGTGAGTTTCCTTCTTCCGAATCTCATCACACCGCCATGGGTGACACCTTCAGAAAACCCAATCATCAATCGCGAACTCCGGATCTGCCGACGACGATGATCTGCATACGACTTCTGCGACTCGAAGTCGATAGCGCTCTCGGATAAGCTTCACCTTATCATCACTGCTGCACCAAATCTGGTCCCACTAGCACCTCGCCCACATCGAACCAACCTATAGGCGTCTGCACTTCCTCCCATACAAGGCCTCATAAGGCGCCATCCCGAATCTTTGGGTGGTAGCTATTATTGTACGCGAACTCAACTAGAGGCAAATGATCCTCCCTACCCACGAAGTCGATAACACGGGCTCGCAGATATCCTCGAGTGCGGATAGTGCGCTCTGCTGTCGTCTGCGTGGATGGAATGCGATGCTCGTGCTCACTGCGTCCCTAAACCCTCTGGAAAGACCTCCGGAAGTTAAGTCAAATCGGGCTCCTCTATCTGATATGATCGAAATAGGGACTCCATGCAGTCTGACGATCTCTCGGATATAAAGTCTGGCATAATCCTCAGCCGAAAAAGTCGTCCTGACGGGAAGAAAGTGGGCTGATTTCGTCAGCCTGTCGACGATAACCCATATAGAATCATGTCTCCTCTGAGTGCGAGGTAATCCTGTGATGAAGTCCATGTTGATCACCTCCCACTTCCAGGTCGGGATCTCTATCGTCTGTAACAAACCACCAGGTCTCTGGTGCTCTACCTTCACCTGCTGACAACACGGGCACTGAGCTACGAACTCTGCAACGTCCCTCTTCAAGCCATCCCACCAATACACAGATCTAAGGTTGTGGTACATCTTGGTCGACCCTGGATGGATAGAGTAACGCGTGTTGTGTGCCTCCCCAAGAACCTGCTGCCGAAGTCCTGAAACATCTGGAACACACAACCTGCCCTCAAAACTCAGGCACCCATCGTCTATCTCAAAAGGACCGCGCCTCACGAAGAGTTGTATCACGATAACGTGTCAAAATCGGATCCTCGAGCTGTTGCCTCTTCACCTCGCCGACGATGGAAGACTCGGCAACCTCACGAACTCGAATCCACCGCTATCGTAATCAATCAAGCGGACACCAAGGCTCGCTGGCGATGCAAATCACGAACCGTGTCCTCCTCTCTAGCCGCATCCGATAGGCTCCCATCGACCTACGACTAAGAGCATCGCCACAACATTGGCTTTGCGGGTGGTACAGGATATCAACATCGTAATCCTTAAGCAACTCTAACCACCGTCTGCAGCCGTAAGTTCGGCTCCTCTGTGAAGATATATTGGAGGCTCTTGTGGTCCGTAAAAATATCCACGTGAACCCCATACAAATAGTGCCTCGGATCTTGGCGTGAATCACACCCAACTCAAATCATGGGTGGGGTAGTTCCTCGTGTTTCTTGGTGTCGGGATCGTATGCTATAACCACGACATGATGTATCAACACACATCCTAACGATGCGGCGCGATCACAATACACGACATAACCATCTGGACCTCCGGAAGAGTAAGAACGAGGCGGTCGTCGGTCTCTTTCAAAGAATCGAAACCCCGCTCACAAGCATCACCATCAAACTTGGCGCCTTCGAGTCGGCCTAGTCAATGGTGCGAAGATAGAAGCAAACTTCTCCACGAACCGATAATATCCTGCAAGGCCCGTAAAGCTGCGAACCTCTGCCGGAGTAGGTCTAGGCCAAGTCTGCGCCTCGATCTTGGCGTATCCACTCGAATGCCATCGGCCCGACAATGTGCCCAAGAAAAGCCACCAAGTCAACCAAAACTCACATTTGGAAAACTTGGCGTCTAATCTTGGTCTGGAGAATCGGCCAGATCGCCAAATGTTCGCGTGCTCTGCTCGGCGAGAATAAACCAAGATATCATCAATGAACACTATCACAAACGTGTCAAAAATGGTTTGAACACTCGGTTCATCAAATCCATGAATCTGCCGGAGCATTGGTCAACCCAAAGACATGACCACGAACTCATAATGCGTCTGGGTCCGAATGCGATCCTAGGGACATCCACCTCTCTGACTCGAACCTGATGATAGCCCGATCGCAGATCAATCTTGGAGAAACACCTCGCGCCCTGGCGGTCGAACAAATCATCAATCACGGGAAGAAGGGTATCATTCTTAATGGTCACCTTGTTCGGTGCACCTGTAATCAACACACATCGCGGCGTCGCCCTTCTTCTTTACGAACAATACGGCGCTCCCGAGGAGAAACACTAGGCTGATGAAGCCGCTTCTCCAAAGAAATCCCTAAGTTGATCCTTCAACTCTCAACTCGGCGGTGTCATTACGTATGGCGGAATGGAAATAGGCAGTGTCCGCAATATGTCTATACAAAACTCGATCTCCTCGGGAGGATACGGGAGGTCGTGCGGAAACACGTGCGGGAACTCTCGACTCGGGCGGTGAAAATCGCACTGCGGCCTCGGTATCAAACACGAACGAGATGGTAGATATACCCTTCGCACCATCTTCCTAGCCGAGGTAGGAAATAAACCTACCACCGGCGTCTGGTGCTCCCACTCAACAACCGGCTCGCCGAACTGGAACGTACTACTCTCTCTGCGGTCTACATTGGCGTATCAAGAAGCTAGCCAATCCATCCCATGATCACGTCGAAGTCAATCATCTCTAACTCTATCAAGTCGGCTGGTCCGACGATCAGAATGGTCACAGACAAGCCTTATATACCGCCGAGCTACCACCGAATCACCCACCGGCGTAGCTACCTCGAAAGGGTCTATGGACTCGTGCTCTATCCCTATCCTACTAGCAACAGGGAGATATATGGGGCCAGTAGAACCGGATCTATCAAAGCATACACATCAAACCCGAACGATAAGGTACGTGGCGACATCGGTGAGGCCTCCCGATCTGTCGGTGGACAAAGCATAAATGCGGTTCGAGGACCGCTAGGCTGGGACCGTTCCACGACCTGCCGCGACCTCATGGTCCATGAGTACCTTGCCCTCAGGCGAGTAGCTGTCGGGGATGAAGAAGACCGCGAAAGAATCCGATGGTGACTCTACCACCCGCGCCACTCTGAGTCGGGCGGTCTCAAAGTGACCTGGCCTGGCCACAATCAAACAAGCTCCGTAGCACCTGACTCGAAGTGGGATCTGCGCATCGGCCACGAGGGGTGGTCGTCGGCGATACCTCTGCTGCTCTGGGCGCTGAAGTCTGGGGCCTCTGTTCGCCTCGAATATCCTGGTGTCTTGAGGGCGGTGCGAGAGTGCTCGAAGTGGCGTGGTGCAAATCTAGGCTCACTGCGAGGCCGCCACCACGATAGCCACAAAGACCTGCCGTCCCGGTCTTCTTACCTGCTGCGCTGTCGGCGTCGGTCTCGCTCCTCACAACCAAGAGCATGAGCTGCATGCGGTAATGTCCATACGGTGAAGAGAAACACCGCGCATGACTCGGCCATATAATCATCTAGCTCGGTGGCGTAGCGGTGTACCTGTCACGACCGAACCGGGCGTGGCGTGCCTTACCGGGCACCCTAGTGATACAACATCGAGAAAACCGTGAAATAAAACTTAAACATGTAAGTAGACATGGATTAAGATGAAAGAAAATAGGCAACCAAAGCGGTTGCCTTTCAACGTATGTAAATATAAACATTAGAAACGATTATAATCCTTACAACCACAACGATTACTACGGACCTCTAAGATGTGACAACAACTATGACGGGACAGGGCCGCCATACCACAGAATGTACAAGAACCTCTGCACTCGGGTAACATACAAAGATGAGCCTCCAGGAACGGAGCTTCAACACGCTGAAATGAGATCCTAAACGCGGATCGGCGGCGATGTACTTACTGCGGCATGAACGCGGCCCCGGAGGTCGATAACAGTACCAAGTATGTGAAAGCGTAAAATCAGTAATGAAATCATAATAGTCTATAAAAAGCGGGAGACATGTATGATAACCATTCTGATTCATAACATAAAAGCGATCATGTCAAGTCGTGACTCACGCCTCAAGTCATCCTCGTACGTGGAACTCCTTCCTCTTGGCGATCTAGGTACAAATCAGGTGATACGTACAACATGTCTCGGCCCATCTTATGGACCAAGTATAGAAACGTGTGGAATACATTCCCGGATGAACCGGTAGTCGAGTGAAATACATTCCCGGATGAACCGGTAGTCGATTGAAATACATTCCCGGATGAACCGGTAGTCGATTGAAATACATTCCCGGATGAACCGGTAGTCGATTGAAATACATTCCCGGATGAACTGGTAGTCAAGTGAAATACATTCCCGGATGAACCGATAGTCAAGTGAAATACATTCCCGGATGAACCGGTAGTCAAGTGAAATACATTCCCGGATGAACCGGTAGTCAAGTGGAACACCGTACTTGCACAACAAAGGCTATCATAATAAGCATAGGCAAGTTTCACAACAACATGCATAGGCAAGTTACACAACAACAAACTTAGGTTATACACAACTCAAGGTACTTTCATTTTATGTCAAGTCCGGATTTTAACCCTAAAGTACTACGTACGTTAAATTCCTTTTAAAGAGATCCATTCCTTTTATAAAAGTCACCCGATACCCGTAGTATATAAAAAAATAGAGTGATTCACATTATTAAGTAAACCAGAACACTTTCTTTTTAAAATCAAGTACCAACATTCTTTTCCTAAAGTTCCGGTTTGCCTAATTACAAATGCTCAAGTTTCTCATTTTAGAAAAGGTTTCGTAGTTCATAGTTTTAATCCTTTAAAACATAATTCTCCTTTAAACGTTTTGAGAAACATATGTCTTATATGTGAGTAGGTTATTCTTGTTTATAATCAATCTTATTAAGCAGCCATGATCTAGGAAATGTAATATCATTTTGTCTCATCTTAGCTTCTATGCAGATGGAGGTTTCTACTGGTTTTAATAATACTTCTTTAGTCAATACATTTTCCTTTTATTAACGCTGCAGTGATTTGTCGATACACATTCTGATTTCCGAAATCAGTAAAACATTCTTAAGCCGTTATACCTAACTTCCCATAAAGCTAGTATAACTCTTAAGCTTTCAAAACCCAAGTAATACTCATTCTTTCAAAACGATTCATAAATCTTTTGAAATGCTTCAAGTTCTTTATTAACACATATCAAGCCAGTTATTATTCAAATCAGTTACCTTTTAAAAACCACAAAGTATGTGCTTATCCACATAAAGCTATTATAACCAACTTCCCATAAAGCCGTTATAACACTTTATGTTTTAAACCAATCAAATACATTTAGCACGTATGCGTCTACCGTACTACATAGTTCACACATATCATGCTAGAAGAGATAGGAAGAGGTTCACATACCTCGCGACGATTATCGACTAATAGCAAAACGCTCAGTATCTCAACCGTCGGCTACTCCTTAAGCCAAGTAGATCACGCCATACGCGATGCTTGACCTATAGAGGCCCCAAGGCGCCTATTAACATCCTAGATCTCAATGTAGAATATTCTGAGAAAATTCGGCGACACCTCCACATGGCGTAATCTCTTCCTCTATCGAGCCGCTACCAAGCCAACGGGGGTTTGCACGCCTAACGGGCGTGTACAATTCTACTCACGATAATACTACACAAGTCTCTTATGTCTGATCTATTTAATTACGATTCGATTCACTTATTAAAATTCAGGCTTAAGTCGCAAGACATTGCCGTAAGTATTATTCAGGCTTAAGTCAAAAGACATTGCCGCACAACTATGTTCAATTCTATTTATAGTATACTTAACTATATACTCCTACAACATGTAATTTCCAATTACAACAGAAGGTCAAGAATGTTTACCTCGATAAGCCCAAAATTATCCGAGTTTATATGTCGATCTGAGCAAGGTTTAGCTCTACTCCGCGCTCCAACCCGCTCCAAACAACCCTTAGAAGTTCTAACCAACTTCTACTTAATACTTCAACCGACTATGAAGGTTTTCCTTAGGGTTTCGTTTTTGTGGGAGGGAAGTATAATAGTATTTTCTGGGCTTTTGTATAAGTGTAACCTTGGGAATACTACAAGGTATTTGGGCAGGTATTTGGGCATTATAACAATACTAGGAGAGTATTTCTATACCACAAAGGGGGTATTATACGAAGACAACTAGGCTAGGGGTACCCACGGCAAAACACCACAAGAGGAGGGTTTCGGCCAAGGGTTGGACGAGAACCACAAGAAGGGGGAGGGAAGGATTTCAAGACTTAGGCAATTTTTGGATGAAGAAGTTCATCAAGTTAGAGGGGTATTTATAGGTCAAGAAATGGCCAACCAATGGCCAAGATTCAGCCAAGTGTTAGGCAAGTGTAAGGCAAGATTAAGCCACGTGTGCTACCTTATCCATCTACCCAAAATATCCTACCTAACCGCTTGACCACATTTGTTAGCACAAAAAACGTGCCCAAGTCGTCCTCTTTGCCGTCCCTAGCTTCCAATGTGAGGGTGACACATGTCACCCTCCCGTTGGTCCAAAATGTTTCGTCTCTCGGAAAAATCCGCAAAAATAATAAATGACATAACCTAAATTTTTCCTACGAAAGTCATGGAAACGTTCGTCAACGACTCTGTCGGGTGTTGTGTACAAATTTCGAATCTTGCTTAACTTAAGGCTCAAATTTTTATCGTGCGCCTCACGTACATACTCTGGAAATACGGTATAACATTCTCCCCTCGCCGAAACATTCGTCGAATGTTCCTTCACAAGGCGGATAAAGATGAAGTTCTTCTAACAAGTTTCCACTGCCACACATGGCCACAAAAACCCGCGTAACTACTTCCATCCAAGTTCACGAGGAAACACCTCTCACATCACAAACTTTTGTCACTTTGCCGCGAGGTCCTAGTGTCACTCCGGCGACCAACAAATGGTGCCGGATGCGTGCGATTCCTGAGGTCTAAAATATACATCCTTCGCACCTACTCCCTTCACAAGAAATGATCATATCTATGCTCGCAATACATGCTCGCCTCTACCCTTACTCGTCGTACTCTTCTCGAACACTTGAACTTTTCTAGTATACGTACCACACTTTAGTTTCCGAAACTTGGAGTCACTACCTCCCAACTTGGTCATCTTACTAGCCTCGATCTTCCTTAAGGCCATTCCCGGCCTTCACGATCTACTTCTGGTCGAACGTATCCACGAACTCATACGATGGTCATCAAAACTTGGGCCTAACACCCTGGTGACCCTACCACCTGGCGGGACCACCGAGTGACCCAGCTCATTCTGGCCACGGTTGACACGCAACACGCCCTCAACCCGACCCTCCGTCACGCCAACTCTCTTGTTTCTCGATCCGAACAATCTTACCTAATTACGTCATGAAAGCTACCACTTCCCTCTCACACTACCCAGGGACTTATCCTTTCAACAAACCAGGTTTCTAAATCACATTTTTTGCACAAAGCTATCCGATCATAACGCTAAACACATCAACAACATCAATACATACAAAACTCTAGAGGTTAGGGATATACACGAATCTACTCCACTCTAATCATAGGCACGCCTGCGGCGCATAGTAGAAGGCGATGAACTGCGATCCGGTGACCGCGCCAAACTACGGTACCTCTCCTATAAGCACGATCTCGTCACATGGCCACGGCGGCGCAGTGAAACAAGCACCGATAAAAACGACATTCCCGGGATGATGTTTGCCACATCGTGCACTGGGGGACATGAATCCTGCCGCTAGAACTCACGTATACCGTGAACGGAAGCCCGGAGCTCGACCGGCTCGAATACCCGAACGTCCCAAGAGCGCGGAGGACCACTCTGTACTGGCGGAGTTACATAACTAGCCTGCTGCTGAGACGGTCCGCCTTGAAAGTTACCAAAGGACCCTGCTGTCCTGGCCCTCTTCTGCTGATCTCGGTCATTCCGTCGACCTCTCCGTGCCTCACATCCTAGTGCATGAGCTTGTATGCGGGCAATGTCCATGCCGGTGAAGAGCTACACCTGCAAGCCTCGCGAGTAATCGTCCAGCCCGGTGACGTAGCGGTGTACTCTGTCCTCCATATCAGCTACCACAGCGGGCACATACCGAGCTAATGAGTCGAACTCCACATTGTACTCTCTAACCGTCCGCCCGTCCTGCCTCAACGTCAAAAATCGGCCGAGCCCTCGCCGCGTGGAGGCAAGAAGTGTGCAAGAAATGCCTTGGAGAACTCGTCCCATACAGCTGGAAGTGCATTCTCTCCCCGGGACAGCTCCCACGAATCAAACCAGTCGACTGCGGTATCACGCAGCCGATGCGAACCTAGGACCACTGACTCGGTCTCCGATGCCTTGATCACTCTCATGACCCGCTGTAACTGCCGGACGAACTCCTGCGGATCATCCTCAGGCCTCGACCCATAAAACTCTGGCGGGTTACATCTTAGAAAATCCCGTAGTCTCAAATCATGCGCTCGGGGTGAACTACGGGTACTCTGGGGCTGAATCTGGCGTCGGCCGATCCTCATATCGCCACGACCACGGCGATGGCGCCATCTCTCAGCGTACCATCTCATCTGCTCCGGTGTGGGATGGAGGCTCAGTGCTTGTAGTCTCAGCGGCCATCTGCGGCTCTAAACTCTGCTGGTCTTTGGCGTCGCGAAACCCGCCGTCGGGCACTGTCTCAGTCTTGGCCAGGGCTGCGCCTCGTACTCCTCAGATCTCACTATGACTCCGATCGCTTTGCCCATGGGCTCAGGTTGCCTTACGCAGAGGCATAATCGGTAAAGGAAAGGAATACGTCGGAGGGTCCAACTTATCCACAGCTACAGGGCACGATCTCGTAATGAGAAGAATGGAAACCAATCCTAAATGTCCTATAGCCTCACGATTATAGAT
Organism: Przewalskia tangutica; assembly: GCA_029844215.1. Lineage (NCBI taxonomy): Eukaryota > Viridiplantae > Streptophyta > Magnoliopsida > Solanales > Solanaceae > Przewalskia > Przewalskia tangutica. The sequence goes on from CM056726.1 coordinate 61,284,518, forward strand.
GTGGTGCACAACACAGATAATCAAGACTCTACTAGACACGGTGCTGTAGACACCTTCCGAGGACTAATCGCTCACGATACCACTTTTGTCACGACCGAACCGGGCGTGGTCGTGCCTTACCGGGCACCTAGTGATACAACATCGAGAAAACCGGCGGAAATAAAACTTAAACATGTAAGTAGACATGGATTAAGATGAAAGAAAATAGGCCAACCAAAGCGGTTGCCTTTCAACATATGTAAATATAAACGTTAGAACGATTACAATCCTTACAACCACCGCGGCATTCTACGCACCTACAAGATGTGATAACAACTATGACGGACGGGGCCCCGCCATACCACAGATGTACAAGAACCTCTGCACTCGTGGTAACATACCAAAGATGAGCCTCAGGAAGGAGCAGCTTCCCAACACGCTGAAATGAGATCCTAAACGCGGGGATCGACAGCCGATGTACTTCTACCTGCGGCATGAACGCAGCCCCAGAGGTCGATAACAGTACCAAGTATGTGAATCGTAAAATCAGAATGAAATCATAATAGTCTATAAAAAGCGAGAGACATGTATGATAACCATTACGATTCATAACATAAAAGCAGTCATGTCAAGTCAGGGACTCACGCCCTCAAGTCATCCCTCATGCCCGTGGAACTCCTTCCTCACTGCCGGCAGTCTAGGTACAAATCAGGTGATACGTACAACATGTCTCGGCCCATCTTATGGACCAAGTATAGAAACGTGTGGAATACATTCCCGGATGAACCGGTAGTCGAGTGAAATACATTCCCGGATGAACCGGTAGTCGATTGAAATACATTCCCGGATGAACCGGTAGTCGATTGAAATACATTCCCGGATGAACCGGTAGTCGATTGAAATACATTCCCGGATGAACCGGTAGTCAAGTGAAATACATTCCCGGATGAACCGATAGTCAAGTGAAATACATTCCCGGATGAACCGGTAGTCAAGTGAAATACATTCCCGGATGAACCGGTAGTCAAGTGGAACACCGTACTTGCACAACAAAGGCTATCATAATAAGCATAGGCAAGTTTCACAACAACATGCATAGGCAAGTTACACAACAACAAACTTAGGCAAGTTATACACAACTCAAGGTACTTTCATTTTATGTCAAGTCCGGTTTTAACCACTAAAGTACTACGACGTTAAAGTCCTTTTAAAGAGATCCTTTAATTTTATAAAAGTCACACGATAGACGTAGTATATAAAAAAAATAGAGTGATTCACATTATTAAGTATACCAGAACACTTTCTTTTTTAAATCAAGTACCAACATTCTTTTCCTAAAGTTCTGGTTTGCCTAATTACAAATGCTCAAGTTTCTCATTTTAGAAAAGGTTTCGTAGTTCATAGTTTTAATCCTTTAAAACATAATTCTCCTTTAAACGTTTTGAGACACATATGTCTTATATGTGCGTAGGTTATTCTTGTGTATAATCAATCTTATTAAGCGACCATGATTTAGGAAATGTAATATCATTTTGTCTCATCTTAGCTTCTATGCGGATGGAGGTTTCTCTTGGTTTTAATAATACTTCTTTAGTCAATACATTTTCCTTTTATTAACGCTGCAGTGATTTGTCGATACACATTCTGATTTCCGAAATCAGTAAAACATTCTTAAGACGTTATACCTAACTTCCCATAAAGCTAGTATAACTCTTAAGCTTTCAAAACCAAGTAATACTCATTCTTTCAAAGCGATTCATAAATCTTTTGAAATGCTTCAAGTTCTTTATTAACACATATCAAGCGCTTATTATTCAAATCAGTTACCTTTTAAAAACCACAAAGTATGTGCTTATCCACATAAAGCTATTATAACCAACTTCCCATAAAGCCGTTATAACACTTTATGTTTTAAACCAATCAAATACATTTAGCACATGTACGTCTACCGTACTACATAGTTCACACATATCATGCTAGAAGAGATAGGAAGAGGTTCACATACCTCGCGACGATTATCGACTAATAGCAAAACGCTCCAAGTATCTCAAACCATCGGCTACTCCTTAAGCCAAGTAGATCACGCCATACGCAGATGCTTGACCTATAGAGGCCACAGCGCCTATTAACATCCTAGATCTCAATGTAGAATATTCTACGAGAAAATTGGCAAGACTCTCCCTCCGCAAGGCGTAATCTCCTCCTCTATCGAGGCCGGCTACCAAGCCAACCGGGGGGGGGGGGGGGTTTGCACGTCAAACCGGACGGGGAAAATTCTACTCACAAGAATACTACGAAGTCTCATGTCTGATACATCCTATGTAATTACAGTTCAGTTCACTTATTAAAATTCAGGCTTAAGTCGCAAGACATTGCCGTAAGTATTATTCAGGCTTAAGTCAAAAGACATTGCCGCACAACTATGTTCAATTCTATATATAGTATACTTAACTATATACTCCTACAACATGTAATTTCCAATTACAACAGAAGGTCAAGAATGTTTACCTCGATAAGCCCAAAATTATCCGAGTTTATATGTCGATCTGAGCAAGGTTTAGCTCCTACTCGTGCGCTCAACCCGCTCCAACAACCCTTAGAAGTTCTAACCAACTTCTACTTAATACTTCAACCGACTATGAAGGTTTTCCTTAGGGTTTCGTTTTTGTGACTGAGGGAAGTATAATAGTATTTTCTGGGCTTTTGTATAAGTGTAACCTTGGGAATACTACAAGGTATTTGGGCCAAGGTATTTGGGCATTATAACAATACTAGGAGAGTATTTCTATACCACAAAGGGGGGTATTATACGAAGACAACTAGGCTAGGGGGGGGTACCCCTCGGCAAAACACCACAAAGGGGAGGGGTTTCGGCCAAGGGTTGGACGAGAACCACAAGAAGGGGGAGGGAAGGATTTCAAGACTTAGGCAATTTTTGGATGAAGAAGTTCATCAAGTTAGAGGGGTATTTATAGGTCAAGAAATGGCCAACCAATGGCCAAGATTCATCCAAGTGTTAGGCAAGTGTAAGGCCAAGATTAAGCCATGTGCTACCTTATCCATCTACCCAAAATATCCTACCTAACCCTTGACCACATTTTTTAGCACAAAAAACGTGCCCAAGTCGTCCTCTTTGCCGTCCCTAGCTTCCAATGTGAGGGTGACACATGTCACCCTCCCGTTGGTCCAAAATGTTTCGTCTCTCGGAAAAATCCGCAAAAATAATAAATGACATAGCCGAAATTTTTCCTACGAAAGCTGTGGAAACGTTTCGTCGAAAAATGACTCTAATCGGGTGTTGTGTACAAATTTCGAATCTTGCTTAACTTAAGGCTCAAATTTTTATACGTACGCCCTCACGTACATACTCTGGAAATACGGGGTATAACATACCCTATCCTCCATATCTGCTACCAACGCTGGGACATATCGAACCAATGAATCAAACTCGACATTGTACTCCCTGACAGTGCATCCTCTCTGCCTCAGCAGTAAAAATCTATCAGCCCGCGCCCTCCTCATCTGTGGAGGCAAGACGTGAGTGAGGAAAGCCTCTGAGAACTCATCCCAGTAGGCGGGACGCGTGCTCTCCGGGATAACTCCCACGAATCAAACCAATCGATCGCGGTATCACGCGACTATGTGAAGCAAAGATCACGGACTCGGTCTCGGCATACGATCACTCTCAAAATCCTCTGTGGTGCGGATGAACTCCTGCGGATCATCCTCCGGCCTTGACCCGTAAAACTCTGGCGGGCAACAACTCAGGAAATCTCGTAGCCTCAAACTCTCTGCCCTCGGGTGAACCACGGGTACGACTGGGGCTGGGACTGGAACTGCTGCATCCATCCTGTCCTCATGTCTAGCCACGATCCTGGCCAATAGCTGGGCCATCTCTTTGTACCCTAACTCCTCCGCCCCAGGCTGTGGGACAGGAGGTGTGGGTACTGTGGTCTCATCAGCCGCTGCTGCGGCCCTAAACCCTCCTGGGGTCGGCGGCGTCGTAGAACTCGCCGTCTGCAGTATAGGCGGGCGAGCCCTCGTGACTCTAGGTGTCCCACTAGCAGCTCCCTCGGCTGCCTTGCCCTTCTGGGCCCGGGTTGCCTTACGTGGAGGCATAACTATTACAGAAAAGGAATACGTTAGAGGGGTCCAACTTAACACAGCTCTAAATCACGATCTCAGAGTGAGAAGAATGGAAATCAATCCTAAATATCCTATAGCCTCCTGATTATTGGTGTGGTGCACAACACACCGATAATCAAGACTCTACTAGATACGGTCTATAGAAACTTTCCGAGGATTAACTGCTCTGATACCACTTTTGTCACGACCCGTTCCGGGGCCCGTGACTGGTGCCTTACCCGGGCACCCAAGTAGTCATACATCAGAGAAAATCAGCGGAATATAAAACAAGACATGAAATAATTGTAAATAATACACAGTTTCTGAGAAAAGGGTTGCCTTTCGGCATATATATAAATAACCCAAGTTTTGCAGTTACATCCCAAATGTACAATAGGACTACTGCACTTCTGGAAGTAAACAACTATGGCGGGACGGGGCCCGCCATACCTGAATGTACAAACTATCTACAATACTGAGATCATACAAAAGTAGAGCCTCCGAGAAGATGGAGCTCACGACACCAATGCAAAGAGATCCTAAGGATGTGGATCTAGCACTGCTTGCCCTTACCTGCGGCATGACGCAGCCCCGAAGGAGTCGATTACAACAGTACTAAGTATGCGAACTGTAAGTACTTAATCGAAAACATATCATTTTAAAATCAGTTTACATATATGTATGAAACAACCAAGGTAACCGCATAGTGCCATATCATAAACAAGAGCAACAATAGGTAAATCAGAATGTGTCTTTTCTAGGCTGCGAATGATCGGCGGGCCAATTGCGTAGTATCACCAAGCAAGCCTAATCCTCGACTCCGTAGTCCGCATAGGCCACTCTCGGAGGCCGCGTAGGGTATATAACCGCATCGAGGGTAGCTATTCCTCGGCGTCGCCCCGACTCGTAGTCCGCATGGCCACATAGACGCGTGAGGTATAACCCCGCATCACTAACACGGAACTCCGTAGCTCGCGCATAGGTCCCATGGACCGCATGAGGTATTCTCGAATCATGGTCCTGCACCGCTGAGTCTACCCGCGTCGGAGGCGACTTAACCCCCGGTAATATGTCAAGAGGTGAGTGATATTACACTAACATAACAGCTTATCGTTAAACAACATAATCACAACAAGAATACTCTCTTATACAAACGTTACAAGACACCAACACACATAGCATCATATCATGTCTACTTATCAAACCATCTTATTATTCTTTTCACAAATCAATATAAGTCTGTTATAAACACATAGGCAAACTGTTTCTTTTATCAAGCTTAAGTGGTTATACCTAACTTCCCATAAAACTAGTATAACTCTTAAGCTTCTGTTTAAAAACCAATTAGTTCTCTTCTGTTTAAAATGATTCAGTAATCTTTTGAAATGCTTTCAGATCCTTATTATTCAGGCTTAAGTCGCAAGACATTGCCGTAAGTATTATTCAGGCTTAAGTCAAAAGACATTGCCGTAAGTATTATTCAGTTAACACGTGTACCGTACTATATATATTTTAAAATATCATGCTTTAGGAAGAATCACATACCTTCTCAAAAAAACCACCGCCAAGTTGAATATGTCGCGCGAAGATTCAACCTATAATAGTCGACACGTCTATCAACGCGTTGACTACTCAAAACAAACTCTAGCGGAGGGTTCTTTATTACGGAAAATTGGGCAGCACTTCCCTACCCGGTGAGCTACTCAAGTCTACTATGAAAACAGTCCTAAGTAAGTACAGTTTGATTATTCTTCTTTTAAACCCTTCTACTGTGATAACAGTTCAATTCTATTCTGTGATATTCTTCTAAGTATTTATACTATTCTTATACTACTACAGTATGTATTCTCTAATTCAAAAGAGGGTTAGGATTATTTACCTCGGTAAGCCCAATAATATCCTAGATAAAAGTCGCGCCTGAGCAAGGTTTAGCTCCTAAGTTGTACACTCCGATAGTTCCAAGGAAACCTTAGAAGTTCTTTACAACTTCTACAAGTACTAAAGGATTTGGGCTAGGGTATTTTGGGCATTATAACAATACTAGAAGACAACTTTTCTACCAAGGAGAGGGGGGGGGGGGGTATTCGGCCAAGACTTCACAAGGGGGGGAGAAGTGAGGCTTAGTACGATGGCTCACAAGGGGGGGGGGATGATTTAGGCTTGGAAATTTGTGATGAATAAGTCTTCAAAGAGGGGGGTATTTATAGGGAAACCAAGGGCCAAGATCAAGCCAAGTGGGGGGCAAGTGGAGGGCCAAGATTTGCCCAAGTGCCCCCTAACCTACTCCTCAAATCACTCCACAAACAAAGGTCCATGTTCTATGCCCCAAAAGCCTCCCAATCGTCCAAGGCAAAAGGCCACTTGGCCGTCCACTTGAGGGTGACAAGTGTCACCCTCTCGTTGGTCCAAAAAGGTTTCGTCGCTCGAAAAAATCCGCAAAAATAAGAAATGGCATAGCCGGAATTTATCCTACGCGAGTTGTGTAAAACGTTTCGTCGGAAAACGATTCTTTGTGAGGGTTGTGCCCAAAAACGTGCCATGCCTAAACTTTAAGGCCAAACTTTTGTACGTACCCCCTCACGTACATACTCCAGAAATACGGGGTATAACATTTATCAAGGTAACAATCTTGTCGTTAAGTGATTAAAGATTACTTATTGTTGTAGTTATGGATATAAACAATCATGAGATGTATATATTAAAGTTTGATAAGGTTATGGATATTGGAACCCTAATACGAAACTAGCATGTTTAGCCTTTGAGATTACAATTCAATTTGGTTATTAGTTTAGTCGTCGCATGATATATAAAGAAGGAATTGTAGTTGTTAAAGTTGTTTATGACTTTATAACATGTTAGACCTAAGAACTTGGATTGAAAAAGAATTGGAAAGGACTTAGGATTGGTTATATTGGTGTCTGAATGCCCTTATAAGTGTTGGATTATTTTATATGAATTGTGGGCAGAATTTTACACGTATTGTAAGGCGTGTAATCCCCTTTGATTGGTTGATGTATTGAGCCTTAAATGTCGAATGTTGGTTATTGATTATCGGGCCTTGAAAAAGGTGGAAAAGTATGTAGAAACAAAGGAGGTGCTGCCCAATTTTCCGTAGAATAAGAGACCGTATACTTAGTATCATTCTACGTTAGAAACTAGAAGTTGATAGTCGCGTTGTGGCCATTATAGGTTGACAATTCTACGTGCGGCGTATTCGACTTAGCTTGTGGATTAAGCCGAAAAGGTATGTGAACTATCCCCTCTTCTTCTAGCATGATTTCTTATGGTATAATAAGTAAATCCTACTCCTTAAATGATCCACTCCTTGATTGTACTTGGATTGCCTAATATAGAATTTGTTCTATATACTTTCTTGATTGTACTTTGGATGTTTAAATTGGAAGTTGTTATAATCCATTACCTTGATGAAGTTTGGATTTTCAAAAGTGAAAGTGTTTTACTTGAAGTACATAGAGTCTTAAAAAGGAAGTGGTTTCCAAATCTTTTGGATAGTGCCTTAGTTCTAAAACCTAAAGGTTGTTATAACGACTTTAGGGGAGTCAAAGGAGTGATTTACTTAATTGATCTAAAAGAGGAGAAATGACATGATTTAAGAGAAGTAACTTGTTTTAAAGATGTGAGTTACTTGAGATTTAAAAGTAGAAGCTACTTGATTTCTAAAGTTAAGAAACTTGATTTCTAAAGTTAAGAGACTTGAAGTATTTTGAAAGTTAAGAAACTTGATTTGAAAGTATATGATACTTGGTTTTAAAAGTATAAGTCTCTTGGTTATAAAAAGAATGAATTTGTCTAAAACCATAAAGGGTTATAACAGCTTTATGGCAAGTTAGTTATAACTGCTTTATGGAAGGTTAAGAGAGTTGTCTATTTTAATTGATAGGCATGAGTTCCCTAGATTGTGAAATTAGAAGCTACTTGGTTTCAAAGTCTTGAAATGAATTTCTAAAGGTGTAGTAACTTAATTTGAAAAATAGACATGCCTTGATACTACGAGTGTTAGTATATTGGGGTTTTATATAAAAAAGAGTATTTTGAAAAGAATGGAAGTACGTAGTACTTAGGGTTAAAATCCCGGATTTTTATATAAAACGTAAGTGCTTTGAGTTTATAAAATGAAAGTCTAAAGATTTTATGAACCTGCCTATGCTTGCTTGTGATATCATTTGAGTGCAAGTGTTATATTTATACGTTGCCGTGACTCTCAGTTGGAGGGTCGGCTGTCTTGTTGTGAGTTGACTTGGACGTACCGACAGTGATGTGGGATTCCACGGGTATGCTTCCATTATGATTGATCCTTGGACATGCTTATACGATGTGGGATTCCGAGGCATGCGACCAGGATGCGGGTTAGATTTCCGGATTGTTTTTATTACTCCTTGGAAATGCTTATACGATGTGGGATTCCGGGGCATGCGACCAGGAGACGGGTTAGATTCCCGGATTTGTTTGTATTACCCCATGGACATGCTTATACGATGCGGGATTTCGGGGCAGGCGACCATGTTGGATATTGTTATTACATGGACTAGCCCTCGATGAGGTTTAGTGACGCAGGATGGTCTGGTAGATAGCTTTCGTACTTGCCCCGGTCAGTGGCTGACGTAGGATGGACTGATAGATAGCTTTCATAATTGCCCCCGTCAGTTCTATAGCACAGTTTGGTACGGTAGGCTCTGGTAGATAGCTTTCGCACTTGCCCCGATCATATCTCGTAACGATAATTTGATGCGGTAGTTAGCTTTACTTGCCTGATCGATTATTGCCTTGGTGGATCCGTAGTTGGCTTTCGTACTTGCCCCGGTCAGTTTTATGATGCAGGCTGGATCTGGTGGTTCGCTTTCCTACTTGGCCCGTACAATTTTTAGGACACATGTGGGACTTGGTTGTTATACCCCGTAGTTCTGGCCATACGTGAGAGAGTGTACGAAAGGAGTAAGACTTAAAATTTTTGAAAGTTAGGTTGACGGATTGTTTCGGACGGGGTTTTGGTCAACTTTGGGACGGGTTATGACCCGTTACATTGAGAGTTCCTAAGTGTTTCAAAGGCCTGGTGTGTAGTTCGTTGAGTCTAGTTTCCAACGCAACCAACCATTCGTCGATAGGACATCAGAGTAGAAAGTTATGGGAGTTACAAGTTCGGTCTTGTGATCGGACGCAAATGTGTTTTAAATCGGGAGCCCACGAGCTGCGGCGCCGGATGCAGGGCCGCGGCGCCAAATGTTCTGAAAGTTTGCTGGAGTTGCAGCGCCAGGAAGCGAGGGCCACGGCAGGAAAGTTACGAGGCTGGCGAGAGGTTTTGTAGCCATGCAGGGCTGCGAACGCCGAGGCGGGTTCTGCGAAATTGAGTGGGAAATTCTGCACTGTTTTGTTTTAAAAGAGGCCATGGGTGGTTGACAAGTGTCCCCCCCATCTGATTTTGCATGCACTACTTATTGACCAAGTCTTCATTCTTCAAACTCTTCTCTCTCTCTAAAGCTAAAAGCTCTCCCTTCTCTCTAGAATTTCAAGAGGAAATCTAAGCTTGAGAAAAATCTGAAAAGTGTGGCAAGAAGGAAGCTTGTGGCTAGCTTGTAGGAGTTATTGTGGTGGTGTTCTTGGAAAGGAGGCTAGCAAAGTTGTTGGAATAATTTGGCTAAAGCTCTAAGGTAACAATTCTTCTCTTGTAGCTAGTTATTGGTGTTGCATGTGAAGAAGAAGGAACTTGTAGTAATAAATAATGCTCTTAGATTCATTGCATGTAAGAAATAGGGTTTGGGTATGAAAGAATTGGTTAAGAAGGTTATGTGAGCATGTTGTAGCCTAAAAACTACCTTAAACTTATTAAGTTAGTTGTTATACATTGTGGGGCAGAATTTTACACATCCAAGATTAGGTGTGTAATCCCCTTTGAAATGTTGGATTGTTGGGCCTTAAATGTGGCGTTTGGATGTTGAATTCGGACTTGAAAAAGGTGGCAAAGTATGTAGAAACAAAGGAAATGCTGTCCAATTTTCCATAGAATTTAGTAGCTTTACACTTGGAATGTCTACATTGAAACTAAAAGTTAATAAACGTATTATGGTCATTATAGGTTGACATATTACGTGCGGTATTTTTGACTTAGCAAGTGAATTGACCGAAGAGGTATGTGGAGCTTTCTTATCTCTTGAGCATGAGTAGTTGTACCTATGTAGTACGGTAGACGTACAAGATTTGACATTCTTCACTTGTTTTGAGTATATGATACTTGTTTCGTTTAAAAGTATAAGTCTCTTGGATATAGGGATATGTGTTTGACTAGTGTATAATGGTAATATAATAACTTTATGGGAAGTTGGTTGTATTGGCTTTAAGAAAGGTTAATAAGGAAAGGTTTACTCCAAGTAAAATAAGTACGGATAAAGGATTTGAATTTGTTGAAGGCAAATTATTTTTAAGGCATTAATTTCCTAAGGTTTTAAAAGAGATGAAGTCACCTGATTTTAGAATCCTATTGTATTTTTTAAAGGTAAACGTGACTTGTTTTGAAAAGTTGTCGTGACTTGATACCACGGTTATTAGTATCTTGGGAGTTTTATATAAAAAAGAGTCATTTTTTAAAAAGGTTTAAGGAATGTGGTACTTGGGTTAAATTCCCGGATCTTCTTTTAAAATGACATGTAGTGCCTTAAGTAACTAAAATGAGAGGATGTACTAGAAATGTTGTTAAAAAGTTAGGAGATATTCTTAACTTACTTACGTTATGATAAGCCGATAGCGCTTATGTTATGTATGATAGCCGGTTGTGCTGATTTATGTATTATTACTATTATTACTATTTATGCCATGGATTTGCTATCCATGATGCGAGTGCGGCGCTTGTACTCATGCGGGCCCACTAGGTCTATGTGGGTGAAATAGTCTCATGCGGGTGAAATAGTCCCATGCGAGGCGGATGACCTCATGCGGGTGAAATAGTCTCATGCGGGTGAAATAGTCCCACGCGAGGTGATGACCTTATGCGGGTCCCCAGGACCCATGCGGGTGAAATAGTCCCAGGAGTAGGATTGCTTAATGATACTACGGGCGAGAGACCCTGTTTTGATCATGAGCCTCCTATTTTCATGCAGTAAAGTTTTTACTTGTTACTCTCATTGTTAGTAAGGAACAGTGTACTGTATTTTTGACTTCTTTCCATGACTCCAGTTTATTTTAAACTTATGATATTATTACAGTATTTTCCAGTTTTACATACTTGGTACATATTGTGTACTGACCCCCTTCCCCGGGGGCTGCGTTCATGTCGCAGCTAAGGGAAAGCAGGTGGTGGATCCTCGTTCTTAGGATCTTTACTCAGGTGTCAGGAGCTCCATTTCTCAAGAGGCTAGACTTTTGGTACGGTTCTCCCTGGTGTTGTAGATATTTGTACATTCAGGGGTATGACGGGGCCCTGTCCCGTCATAGTGGTTACTCATTCTTAGAGACCTGTAGTCCTGTTATAGCTTGGGTTGTTAAGGATGTAAATGTTTAGCTTTGTTATATTAGAGGTAGTCATTTTGGGTTAGCCTGCTTATTTTATGTATGGGTTCTTGTTGTGAGTTTATTTTCCGCTGGTTTTCTTTGATGTTGTATCACAAGGGTGCCCGGGGTAAGGCACCAGTCACGGGTCCGTGGTCGAGTCGTGACAAAAGTGGTATCAGAGCAGTTAATCCTCGGAAAGGGTCTATAGGCCGTATCTAGTAGATTCTTGATTATCGGTGTGTTGTGCACCACATCTATAATCAGGAGGCTACAGGATATTTAGGATTAGTTTCCATTCTTTCACTCTAAGATCATTCAATAGAGCTGTGTTATAGGTTGAACTCCCTCTGACATATTTTCTTGTATCAGTTATGCCTCCGCGCAAGGCAACCACGACCCAGAAGGGCAAGGCAGCAGAGGGAACTACTAGTAGGACACGAGAGGTTACGAGGCACATCCCGATCTTTACGAAGAGATGTTTGACGGCGAGTTCCAGCGTCGCCAACCCAGCGAGTTGAGGCGGCGAGCGACTACGAGACGCGATACATGAGCCTCCGGTTACCTGACACAGGCGAGAGGATATGGGCTACAAAGAGATGGCCCGATTATTAGCGAGATCGTGGCTGGCGGGAGAGATAGGCGGGGCGGCGGTTCGGTTGTACGTAGCCACCCACGAGTTGATAACGAGGCTGCGGGACTTTTGAGTTGCAGCCCACGAGTTCTACGGTCGAGACACGAGGATGACCTCAGAGTTTATCAAGCGATTCTGACGGATCATAGTGATCGAGGGCTTGAGAGCAGTCGGTATTATTGGGCTCACATCGGTGCGGGATCTGCGGTTGGTGGTATGATTCATGGAACTATCACGGGGAGCATGCGCTTCCGGCTGTTTGGGACGAGTTCTCGAGGCGTTCATGGCCATTTCTTGCCTTCGCGGATGAGGAGGGCTCGGGCGATAGATTTTTGACAACGAGGCAGTGGGCGGATGGTCGGGAGTACAACGTGAAGTTTGACTCGTTGGCTCGGTATGTACCGCTTTGGTAGCGCATGGAGGGCGGGGTGCACCGCTATGTCACGAGGCTCGATGATTACTTGGTCGAGAGTTGCAGGAGTAGCTCTTGGTAGGGCATGGACATTGCCGCGTGCGAGCATATGCACAGGTGTGAGAACGCAGGGCGGCGGATTGGCAGTATCGCGAGAAGAGGGCCAGACAGCGAGGTCCTCTGGTAGTTTCGAGTAGACAACCTCGGCAGAACCAATTTGCACCTCGGCCGGTTGAGCGCTCCACCATCTTCCGGACGTCACAGGCATTGAGGCGGGGCGAGTTCCATGGCCGGGTTACGTTATACCGTATTTCCAGAGTATATGCGTGATGGCGTACGTATAAAAATTTGAGCCTTAAGTTAAGCAAGATTCGAAATTTGTACACAACACCCGATTAGAGTCGTTTTTAGACGAAACGTTTCCACAGCTTTCGTAGGAAAAATTCCGGCTATGTCATTTATTATTTTTGCGGATTTTTCCGAGAGACGAAACATTTTGGACCAACGGGAGGGTGACATGTGTCACCCTCACATTGGAAGCTAGGGACGGCAAAGAGGACGACTTGGGCACGTTTTTTGTGCTAAAAATGTGGTCAAGGGTTAGGTAGGATATTTTGGGTAGATGGTTAAGGTAGCACATGGCTTAATCTTGGCCTTACACTTGCCTAACACTTGGATGAATCTTGGCCATTGGTTGGCCATTTCTTGACCTATAAATACCCCTCTAACTTGATGAACTTCTTCATCCAAAAATTGCCTAAGTCTTGAAATCCTTCCCTCCCCCTTCTTGTGGTTCTCGTCCAACCCTTGGCCGAAACCCCTCCCCTTTGTGGTGTTTTGCCGAGGTACCCACTAGCCTAGTTGTCTTCGTATAATACCCCCCTTTGTGTTATAGAAATACTCTCTAGTATTGTTATAATGCACAAATACCTTGGCAAAAATACCTTGTAGTATTCCAAAGTTTAAACTTATACAAAAGCCAAGAAAATACTATTATACTTCCCTAATTCAAAAAAAAGAAACCCTAAGGAAAACCTTCATAGTCGGTTGAAGTATTAAGTAGAAGTTGGTTAGAACTTCTAAGGGTTGTTTGGAGCGGGTTGGAGCGCACGGAGTAGGAGCTAAACCTTGCTCAGGATCGACATATAAACTCGGATAATTTTGGGCTTATCGAGGTAAACACTCTTGACCTTCTATTGTAATTGGAAATTACATGTTGTAGGAATATATAGTTGAAGTATACTATATATAGAACTGAACATTATAATTGTGCGGCAATGTCTTTTGACTTAAGCTGAATAATACTTACGGCGATGTCTTGCGACTTAAGCTGAATTTTAAGAATCGAATGACTGTAATTACATGGGGTGTATTACAGTAGACTTGTGTAGCATTACTGTGTAGTAGAATTGTACACGTCCGGTTAGACGTGTTAACCCCCCCCCCCCCCTGGTTGGCTTGGTAGCCGGCCTCGATAGAGGAGGAGATTTACGCTGTTGCGGGGAAGTCTTCGAATTTTACGTAGAATATTCTACGTCGGGATCTAAAGATATTAATAGGCGCCTTGTGGCCTCTATAGGTTGAAATACTACGTGTGGCACGATTTACTCGGCTTAAGGTGCAGCCGACGGTTTGAGGTACTTGGAGCGTTTTGCTATTAGTCGATAATCGTCGCGAGGTATGTGAACCTCTTCCTATCTTTTCTAGCATGATATGTGTGAGCTATGTAGTGCGGTGAGCGTACATGTATTAACTGTATTTGGTTGTTTTAAAAACATAAGTGTTATACTAGCTTTATGGGGAGTTAGGTATAACGTCTTAAGGGTGGTAAAATGAATGGTTTATTAATTTCAAAAGTTAAGAGATTGGATCTTATAAGATAAGAGACTTAACTTAAATGAATTAATATGGATTTTGTGTGAAACCTCATTCGTGAGTAATGAGTACTTGGTTTTAAAAGGAATAACGTTTCTTGATTTTGGAAATCGAATGTGTATCAATAAACCATGCGGCATTAATAAAGGAAAATGTATTGAATAACTAAGTATTATTAAAACCGGTAGAAACCTCATCTGCATAGAAGCTAAGATGAGACAAAATGATATTACATTTTCTAGATCATGGTTGCTTAATAAGATTGATTATGAACAAGATTAACCTACTCACCTATGGCGTATGTTACTCTATTGTTTTAAAAGAGGTTAAGACATTGAACTATGAAACTTTTCTAAAAGAGACTTGCGTAATTGAAATTAGGCAAACTGGAACTCTTAGGGAAAAGAAAGGCATTGTGTTGTCTTAAAATGGTTTAAAACATAAAGTGTTATAACAACTTTATGGGAAGTTGGTTATAACGACTTTATGAAAACAAACGAAGGGTTTTATCATTTGTTTTAATGCGGTAACTTGACTTTTAAAAGAGAAGTATTTTGGTCCAAAGGAAGGCATGGTATTGCCTTAATTTGGTCTTAAAAAGGAAAGTATGAAAGTTGTTTTGGTTTACTTAAAAGATATAAGTCACACATTTTTATATACTACGGTTATCGGGTGACTTTTAGAAAAGGAATGAATCTCTTAAAAGGAATTTACGTATGTAGTACTTTAGGGTTAAAATCCGGACTATGACATAAAATGAAAGTACCTTGAGTTGTGTGTAACTTGCTTATGCTTGTTGTTATGAAACTTGACCATGTTACGTGTGATAGCCTTGTTGTGCAAGTACTGTGTTCTACTCGACTCTAGGTTCATCCGAATGTATTTCACTTGATTACGGTTCATCAGGAATGTATTTCACTTGATGGCCAGGTTCATCAGGAATGTATTTCACTTGACTACGGTTCATCAGGAATGTATTCACTTGATTAGGTTCATCAGAATGTATTTCACTTGATGGCCAGGTTCATCCGAATGTATTTCACTTGATGGCCGGTTCATCCAGAATGTATTTCACTTGACTCTGGGTTCATCAGGAATGTATTCCACTCGACTCTGGGTTCGTAGGATGAGCAGGAATGTATTCCACACGTTTCTATATTGGGTCCATAAGATGGGCGAGACACATTATCGTATCACATGATTTGTACCTAGGCGTAGCGGTGAGGAAGAAGTTCCACGGGCGTGAGGATGACTTTGAGGCGTGAGTCACGACTTGACATATTTGCTTTTATGTTGTGAGCGTAGTTTGGTTATCATACATGTATCTGCTTTATATAGACTATTATGATTTCATTTCTGATATTTTCTGATTTCACATACTTGGTACACTGTTGTACTTACCTCCTTGAAGTGCGTTCATCTGCGAGTAAAATTACATCGACGTCGATCCCCGCTTATAGGATCACATTTCAGCGTGTTGGGAAGCTCCGTTCCTTGGAGGCTTATCTTTTGGTATGTTACCACAGTGCAGATTCTTATACATTCGAGGTATGGCGGGGCCACTGTCCGTCATAGGCTTGTAAAAATCTTAGAAGTGCATGCCTTTGTTGTGGCGGGGTTTGTAAAAGGATAAGCTGTTGGGTATTTATGTATATATGATGATGAAGGCAAGCTGTTTTGGTTGCTTTGTTTATTTATCTTTTCTCTTAATTCATGTTCATGTTTTTATTTCGCTGATTTTCTCGATGTTGTATCACTAGGGTGCGGGGTAAGGCACGATCACGGGCGGTTGGTGCGTGACAAAAGTGGTATCGAAGCGATTAGTCCTCGGAAGGTGTCTGAGACCGTGTCTAGTAGAGTCTTGATTATCGGTGTGTTGTGCACCACATCTATAATCGAGGAGGCTATAGGACATTTAGGATTGGTTTCCATTCTTCTCATTACGAGATCGTGTCCTGAGGCGTGTGATAAGTTGGACCCCTGGCGTATTCCTTTCCTTTACGGTGATGCCTCGCGTAAGGCAACCCGAGCCCGGATGGGCAAGCGATCGAGAGGCTGTTAGCGAATCTGAGAGAAATGCGAGCGCGAGCGGTCGATGCGAGCAGTGCCTTACGGCGGGTTTGCGGCTGCCCGGCCAGCGAGTTTAGAGCGCGGCGGTGGCTGCGAGACTCTGATACTGAGCCTCGATCCAGCTGGAAGCGGATGAGATAAGTACAAGAGATGGCGATTCTGCGGCGGTCGTGGCGAATATGAGATAAATGAATCGGCGGATTCCGGCCCGATAGCACCGTAGTTCACCCCGGCGAGCGGTTTGAGGCTACGTGACTTTACGAGTTGTAGCGCCCGATGTTCTATGGATCGAGAGCGAGGCGACCCTCGGGAGTTTATCAAGCGACTCTGACGGATCATGAGGTGTCCGAGTCTCGAGCGAGTCGGTGGTATTGGGTTCGCATCAGTGCGTGATCTGCGATTGGTAGTTTGATTCGTGGGCTGTCCGGGAAGAGCATGCACTTCCAGCGATTTGGGGCGAGTTCTCGAGGCATTTCTTGCACATTTCTTGCCTCACGGATGAGAGGGCTCGGTAAACAGATTTTTGACGTTGAGGCGGGGCGGGCGGGCGGTTAGAGTACAATGTGGAGTTCGACTCATTAGCTCGGTATGTTCCATGTGGTAGGCGATATGGAGGACAAAGTACCGCTACGTCAGGCTGGGCGATTACTTAGCGAGGCTTATGCGGGTGTAGCTCTTCACCGGGCATGGACATTGCCCGTCTGCAAGCTTCATGCACTAGGATGTGAGGCACGGAGAGATCGACGGAATGACCGGGATCAGCAGAAGAGGGCCAGAACAGCGGGGTCCTTTGGTAACTTTCGAGGCGGACCGCCTCGGCCGATCTAGTTATGTACCTCCGCGATGCAGTGGTCCCCACATTCGTCGGGGCGTTCGAGGTATTCGGGAGTGAGAACTCGGGGCTTACGGTTCCGCGAATATACATGGGTTCTAGCCAGCGGGATTCATATCCCCCTCAGTGTGCACGATGTGGCAAACATCATCCCGGGGAATGTCGTCTTTTTACTGGTGCTTGTTTCACCTGCGGCCGTCAGGGCCATGTGACGAGAGACTGTGCTTATAGGAGAATGCAGCGGTTTGGCGCGATCTGCCGGATCGTGGCGAGTTCATCGCCTTACTGACTATGTGCCTGCAGTGAGCCTATGATTAGAGTGGAGTGGTAGATTCAGGTATATCCCTAACCCTCTAGAGTTTTGTATGTATTGATGTTGTTGATGTGTTTAGCGTTATGATCGGATAGCTTTGTGCAAAAAATGTGATTTAGAAACACAGTTTGTTGAAAGGATAAGTCCCAGGTAGTGTGAGAGGAAGTGGTAGCTTTCATGACGTAATTAGGTAAGATTGTTCGGATCGAGAAACAAGAGAGTTGGCGTGACGGAGGGTCGGGTTGAGGCGTGTTGCGTGTCAACCCGTGGCAGAATGAGTGGGTCAGCTCTGGGTGGTCCCGCCAGTGGTAGGGTCACGGGGTTCTAGGCCCAGTTTTGATGACCATCGTATGAGTTCGTGGATACGTTCGACCAGTAGATCGTGAAGGCGGGAATGGCCTTAAGGAAGATCGAGGCTAGTAAGATGACCAAGTTGGGAGGTAGTGACTCAGTTTGAAACTAAAGTGTGAGTGCATTATACTAGAAGAGTTCAAGTGTTAGAAGAGTACGACGAGTAAGGGTAGAGGCGAGCATGTATTGCGAGCATAGATATGATCATTTCTTGTGAAGGAGAAGGTCGAAGGATGTATATTTTAGACCTCGGGAATCGCATGCGATCCGGTACCATTTGTTGGGTCGCGGGTGACACTAGAACCTCGCGGCAAAGTGACAAAAGTTTGTGATGTTAGAGGTGTTTCCTCGTGGACTTGGATGTAAGTATTTCTGCGGTGTTTGTGGCCATGTGTGGCGGTGGAAACTTGTTAGAAGAACTTCATCTTTATCCGCTTTGTGAAGGAACATTCGGGACGAATGTTTCTAAGGAGGAGAATGTTATACCGTATTTCCAGGTATATGCGTGAGGCGTGCGTATAAAAATTTGAGCCTTAAGTTAAGCAAGATTCGAAATTTGTACACAACACCCGATTAGAGTCGTTTTTATTGAAAGCGTTTCCACGACTTTCGTAGGAAAAATTCCGGCTATGTCATTTATTATTTTGCGGATTTTTAGAGAGGCGAAACATTTTGGACCAACGGGAGGGTGACATGTGTCACCTCACATTGGAAACTAGGGACGGCAAAGAGGGCGACTTGGGCACGTTTTTTGTGCTAAAAATGTGGTCAAGGGTTAGGTAGGATATTTTGGGTAGATGGATAAGGTAGCACATGGCTTAATCTTGGCCTTACACTTGCCTAACACTTGGATGAATCTTGGCCATTGGTTGGCCATTTCTTGACCTCTCAATACCCCTAACTTGATGAACTTCTTCATCCAAAATTGCCTAAGTCTTGAAATCCTTCCTCCCCTTCTTGTGGTTCTCGTCCAACCTTGGCGAAACCCCTCCACTGTGGTGTTTTGCGAAAGGTACCCCTAGCATAGTTGTCTTCGTATAATACCCCCCTTTGTGGTATAGAAATACTCTCCTAGTATTGTTATAATGCCCAAATACCTTGGCCCAAATACCTTGTAGTATTCCCAAGGTTACACTTATACAAAAGCCCAGAAAATACTATTATACTTCCCTCAGTCACAAAAACGAAACCCTAAGGAAAACCTTCATAGTCGGTTGAAGTATTAAGTAGAAGTTGGTTAGAACTTCTAAGGGTTGTTGGAGCGGGTTGGAGGCGCGGGTAGGAGCTATACCTTGCTCAGGATCGACATATAAACTCGGATAATTTTGGGCTTATCGAGGTAAACACTCTTGACCTTCTATTGTAATTGGAAATTACATGTTGTAGGAATATATAGTTGAAGTATACTATATATAGAACTGAACATTATAATTGTGCGGCAATGTCTTTTGACTTAAGCCTGAATAATACTTACGGCAATGTCTTGCGACTTAAGCTGAATTTTAAAGCTGGCGAATCAAAATTACATAGGGTGTATTCTGATGACTTGTGTAGCATTCTTGTGTAGTAGAATTGTACACGTCCGGTTAGGCGTGTTAACCCCTGGTTGGCTTGGTAGCCGGCCTCGAAAGAGGAGGAGATTTCCGCTGTTGCGGGGAGAGTCTTTGCGAATTTTTACGTAGAATATTACGTCGGGATCTAAAGATATTAATAGGCGCCTTGTGGCCTCTATAGGTTGAAATACTACGTGTGGCGCGATTTACTCGGCAAGGTGCGAAGCGGTTTGAGGTACTTGGGCGTTTTGCTATTAGTCGATAATCGTCGCGAGGTATGTGAACCTCTTCCTATATTTTCTAGCATGATATGTGTGAGCTATGTAGTGCGGTGAAGCGTACATGTGTTAAGCGTATTTGGTTGTTTTAAAAACATAAGTGTTATACTAGCTTTATGGGAGTTAGGTATAACGTCTTAAGTGGTAAAATGAATGGTTTATTAATTTCAAAAGTTAAGAGATTGGATCTTATAAGATAAGAGACTTAACTTAAATGAATTAATATGGATTTTGTGTGAAACCTCATTCGTGAGTAATGAGTACTTGGTTTTAAAAGGAATAACGTTTCTTGATTTTGGAAATCGAATGTGTATCAATAAACCAACCGCGGCATTAAAAAAGGAAAATGTATTGAATAACTAAGTATTATTAAAACCAGTAGAAACCTCCATCTGCATAGAAGCTAAGATGAGACAAAATGATATTACATTTTCTAGATCATGGCTGCTTAATAAGATTGATTATGAACAAGATTAACCTACTCACCTATGGCGTATGTTACTATATTGTTTTAAAAAGAGGTTAAGACATTGAACTATGAAACTTTTCTAAAAAGAGACTTGCGTAATTGAAATTAGGCAAACTGGAACTCTTAGGGAAAAGAAAGGCATTGTGTTGTCTTAAAATGGTTTAAAACATAAAGTGTTATAACAGCTTTATGGGAAGTTGGTTATAACGACTTTATGAAAACAAACGAAGGGTTTTATCATTTGTTTTAATGCGGTAACTTGACTTTTAAAAGAGAAGTATTTTGGTCCAAAGGAAGGCATGGTATTGCCTTAATTTGGTCTTAAAAAGGAAAGTATCAAAGTTGTTTTGGTTTACTTAAAAGATATAAGTCACACATTTTTATATACTACGGTTATCGGGTGACTTTTAGAAAAGGAATGAATCTCTTAAAAGGAATTTACGTATGTAGTACTTTAGGGTTAAAATCCGGACTATGACATAAAATGAAAGTACCTTGAGTTGTGTGTAACTTGCTTATGCTTGTTGTTATGAAACTTGACCATGTTACGTGTGATAGCCTTGTTGTGCAAATCTTGTGTTCTACTCGACTACGGTTCATCCGAATGTATTTCACTTGATTAGGTTCATCAGAATGTATTTCACTTGATGGCCGGTTAAATCCGAATGTATTTCACTTGACTCTGGTTCATCAGGAATGTATTCCACTTGATTACCGGTTCATCCGGGAATGTATTTCACTTGATGACCGGTTCATCCGGGAATGTATTTCACTTGATGACCGGTTCATCCGGGAATGTATTTCACTTGACTACCGGTTCATCCGGGAATGTATTCCACTCGACTACCGGTTCATGGGATGAGCAGGAATGTATTCCACGTTTCTATATTGGGTCCATAAGATGGGCGAGACATTATACGTATCACATGATTTGTACCTAGGCTGCGGCGGTGAGGAAGAAGTTCCACGGGCATGAGGATGACTTTGAGGCGTGAGTCACGACTTGACATATCGCTTTTATGTTGTGAGCGTAGTTTGGTTATCATACATGTCTCTCTGCTTTATATAGACTATTATGATTTCATTTCTGATATTTTCTGATTTCACATACTTGGTACTGTTGTACTTACCTCCTTGAGCTGCGTTCATGCGCGAGTAAAAGGTACATCGATGTCGATCCCGCTTATAGGATCACATTTCGGTGTGTTGGGAAGCTCCGTTCCTTGAGGCTTATCTTTTGGTATGTTACCACAGTGCAGAGATTCTTATACATTCGGGGTATGGCGGGGCCACTGTCCGTCATATTTGTAAAAATCTTAGAGTGCAGCCTTGTTGTGGCGGGGTTTGTAAAAGGATAAGCTGTTGGGTATTTATGTATATATGATGAAAGGCAATCGTTTTGGTTGCTTTGTTTATTTATCTTTTCTCTTAATTCATGTTCATGTTTTTATTTCATTGATTTTCTCGATGTTGTATCACTAGGGTGCGAGGTAAGGCACGATCCACGCCCGGTTCGGGTCGTGACAGGTTCCCAGAGGGACCAGGGTTCAAGTCAGATGAGGCCACCTATACCTCGGTGTGGTCGATGTGGCGATTGCCATTATGGGGTGTCGTGTTACTCTAGGAGCTTGTTACACTTGTGGCCAGCAGGGCCATTTGAGGAGAGATTGTCTGACTAGAGGCGGCGGGAATGTTATTGTCACGACCCGACCGGGCGCGATCGTGCCCTACACAGGCACCGCTACAGTATACATCAGAGATAATCAGCGGAACATACATGAAACTTATAAATAAATCATCAAAGACAAAATCAACAGGTTAGCCGATAAGGCTACCTCCCTGGATAGTAAATACATAAACGAAGCAGTTGCCTCCTTTCCTTTACAAACAGACCCACAATATGTGACTACAGACCTCTAAGAGTTTTTAACATAACAACTGTGGCGGGACAGGGCACCACCATACCCCTGAATAACATAAATCTACAACCTCAGGGAAAAGCCGTACCAGAGATAAGCCTCGAGCAAATGGAGCTTTTCTCAAAGCGAACCGAGATCCTAAGAGCAAGGATCACCACCACAGGTACCTAAAACTGCGGGCATGAGCAGCCCCCGAAAGTCGATACAACATGTACCGAATATGGAAGCGAAATAACGTCTGATGAAAGCGGTCATAAGCGTACAAAAGAATGACAGGGACAAGTATAAAAAAATACATACCAGATCCTGCCGTGTCATTACCACTTATGAACTTAATCGTACCTTATTATCTTTTCCCATTTTCAATAAAAGTTATAGTCACAATCTTAAGGACATGATTAGGAAAAATCATTAAGTTCATTACCGTATAACTTACTTATCTTTCATAAGTATAATCCGGCCCTTTAAGGAGGGGCGTCTTTACTACCCGGCCCGATCTGGAAGCAACCAAGTCACACAAGTATCAAAGCGTGCCCGTGGAATCCCCCATCACTGCCGACAACTATAAGTTTAAAATATAACCATGTGACGCGCCCGTGGCATCCCACCTCACTGTCGGCGTACACATACACAACACATATATATATCTCCTGCCCGTGGAATCCCACATCACTGCCGACAGCTATAAATGTAAAATATAACCATGTGACGCGCCCGTGGCATCCCACCTCACTGTCGGCGTACACATATACAACACATATATATATATATATATATCGCGGCCGCATGCCCCGGAATCCCACATCGTATAAGCATGGCCATAACGTGCCCTCGGCATCCCTCATCGTAGGTGCAGGTCTTCATGGGGAGCTAGCCCATGGAGTAATAATATAACATGCCCCCGGAATCCCTCATCGTGGGTACATGTCTTCATGGGGAGCTAGCCCATGGAGTAAAATATAACATGGTCGCATGCCCCGGAATCCCACATCGTATAAGCATGACCATGGAGTAATAAAATGCGCGGGCATCTAACGCGTCACAGTTGCATGCCGGCATCCTCATCGTATAAGCATGGCGAGATCAATCCTGATGGAAGCATACGTGGAATCCCCGTCACTGCCGATGCGTCGATAAAATGTCCGGTATCTAACGCGTCTGATCACGTGCCGAAATCCCACATCGTATAAGCATGTCCAAGGATCAATCAAAATGAAAGCATACCCGTGGAATCCCATATCACTATCGGTACGTCCAAGTAAACTTACAACAAAACAGTCGGCCCTCCAACTGAGAGACACGACAACGTAGACATATAATACTTGCACTCAAAGCTATCACAAGCAAACCTAGGCAAGTTCATTAAACCTTTAGACTTCCATCTTTATAAACTCATGGTACTTTTCGTTTTACATTAAAATCAGAATTAAACCCCAAGTACTACGTACTCTACTCTTTTAGAAAGTCCTTTTTCAAATAAAACTTCCAAGATACTAACAACCGTAGTATCAAGTCATACTACCTTCAAGACAAGTCACAATACCTTCTTAGAAATACAATTTAGAACTTCTAAATCAAGTGACTTCTTCCTCAAAACATTAAACGATTTATACCATTAAGACAGTTGCCCTTCTTCATTTCAAACCAATTCTTTTCTTACATTATTAGAGAAAACCATTCTCTTAACCTTCCATAAAGCCGTTATAACCAACTTCCCATAAAGCCGTTATAACCCTTTATAGTTTTAGACCAACTCATTCCTTTTATAAACAAGAGACTTCTACTTTTTGAAACCGAGTATTATATACTTTCAAATCAATTCTCTTAACTTTCAAAAATACAATTAGTCTCTTAACCTTTAGAACTCAAGTGACTCCTTTTATTATAAAACCTTAGGCAATTGATGCCTTAAAATTCAAGTTGCCTTTTCATTAAAAACGAGTCATTTATCTTTCCATAAAGCAAATATAACCAACTTCCCATAAAGCCGTTATATTCACTTTATACCTTAGCCAAAATACAATTTCCTATCGAGGACTTATACGTTTAAAACGGAACAAGTATCACATACTTCAAAACTCTTCAAGTCCCTTAACTTATAAAAACATTAGACATCCTTAATACTTTCAAAGAAGTGAGTTAATCTCCTAACTCACCCGACTTGGCTATTCATAAAACTATTAAAGGATATCAAGGTGTTGTACGTCTACCGTACTACATACGTGCAACTAGTCATGCTCAAAAGATAGGAAAAGTTCTACATAGAGTAAATCACACAACTACCTCTTAACTTCTAAGAGTAGAAGGAAACATGAAATGATACCACAGGTATATTCCATACATAGAATCATGCCAAAGGAAGGAAGAGGTTCACATACCTCGCGACGATTATCGACAAGTAGCAAAATGCTCCAAAGTACTTCAACCTTGATAGCTATTCCACCCTCCAAGTAGGATACGCTATTCTTAGTACTTCAACCTATAATGGTCACAATACGTCCATTAACCTCCTACTTCAAACGTAGAATATTCCAAGTGCCTAAGTCACTAAATTCTACGGAAAATCGAACAAGACCTCCTTTGTTTCTACTTACTTTGCCTCCTTTTTCTAGGCCGAATACAATAACCAAACACGCCACATTTAAGGCCCAATCAAAGCAATTAAAAATAGGGGATTACACGCCTACTAGACGTGTAAAATTCCGCCCACAAACGATATCAAATTAATACAACTTACTAGGCCAATTCGCTAACTTGAAGTACTACAACATCAATTCTTATCAATTTCCATTTCAATCCAAGTTATTAGCCTAACATGATATCAAGTCGCAATTGATTATAACTACCATAATCGCCAAGTAATTAACATGCGACGATTCTAATAACGACGATTTGTAATCCAACTTCACACGTGGCTTGCATTACATTTCGGATTCTAAGGCTACAAGCAATCCATAATACTTATAACTTCAACACATATACTTCATGCTAGCAACATGTAAAGCTAACAACAATATAAATAATCTTGTGACACTTTTAAGAGACAAGATTATACCTCAACGAATCTTAATCCAACTCCAAATCCGAAGTCGCTCCTTAGCAACTTAGAGCCTCTTCAAGACACTTCAATCCGCTACTTGAGACCCTTAGAACAATACCAACAAGGTTCCTCCAAACTTCCAAACAAAACCTAGCAGACAACTAGGTTTTCGCTGCGACTAACCCGAAAACTATCTTTTTCCGAGATTTTTCTATTGAGATATGCTTATAATACACTTAGGAACCTTGGTTTAAAGTGGGAAAATTATTGGACAACAAACAATTTTTTTCCATGTGGAGAGGGAGTGAACCCGAGAGCAACATGCTCTTGTTCATCCAATTTTTGTGTAAATTTGGCTAAGTGTTAGGCTTGTCTCACTACTAGTAGTATTATATAGGGACATGGAGGGTCAAGATGTAAACAAATGGGTGGTTTGGATGAAGTCTTATTAAATATCAAGACTTTGGACCCTTTGACTTAGTCAATTTTGTCAAGCTCTCTATTAGCAAGACTTGTCTTCCTAACAAGGGTCAAATGACCCTTGTGCCCATGCTACAATTCGTCCAAGGCACCATAAGGGGGGGTGACACGTGTCGCCCTCCCATTCGTCACAATATTACGTTTTCCGACAATTTCACAATTCCGATAAAAAAAAAATTACAAGTCTCAAATCTTAACACTTGCGAGTTCTTACGTACGTTCTTATAGCATGTCCTGTAAATACGGGGTGTAACAGTTATAGCTCAACCGAAGCGGTCGGTGTGGTCTTCATCTTGGTGGCGTGCGCCCGGAGGCGGGTGTTCACGGACCAAGGCGCGGCGAGGGTCGTGGTAGGGGTCCCGATTCCACGGTCCTCGAACGCATCTATGATATGTCGGTAGACATGACCAGGAAGCGTCGCCA
This sequence comes from Przewalskia tangutica, assembly GCA_029844215.1. Taxonomy (NCBI): domain Eukaryota; kingdom Viridiplantae; phylum Streptophyta; class Magnoliopsida; order Solanales; family Solanaceae; genus Przewalskia; species Przewalskia tangutica. The sequence goes on from CM056726.1 coordinate 61,310,768, forward strand.
GATGTCGTCACAGGTACATTATTGATTGCATTTTGTGATGTATATGCTTTGATAGATCCAGGTTCTACCTTGTCCTATATATCTCCTCATATTGCTGGTAGAATAGGGATAGAGCCCGAGTCCATAAAACCTTTTGAGGTGGCTACGCCAGTAGGTGATTTGGTGGTAGCTAAGCGGGTATATAAGGCTTGTCCAGTGACTATAGACAGTCGTCAGACTCTAGCCGACTTGATAGAGTTGGATATGACGGACTTTGATGTAATTATGGGTATGGATTGGCTAGCGTCTTGCTATGCCAATATGGACTGTAGAGAGAGACTGGTACGGTTCCAGTTTCCTGGTGAGCCGGTTATCGAGTGGAAGGGGAACACTGCGTCGTCGAGGGGTAGGTTTATTTCTTACCTCAAGGCTAGGAAGATGGTGCGGAAGGGGTATATCTATCATATGGTTCGAGTATTTGATACGGAGGCTGAGATACCGGACCTTCAGTCAGTTCCGGTCGTTAGAGAGTTTCTAGACGTATTCCCAGACGAGCTTCCGGGTATCCCTCCTGAGAGGGAGATTGAGTTTTGCATTGATTTGGCGCCAGACACTCGACCGATATCTATTCCGCCATACAGGATGGCACCTGTTGAGTTGAGGGAATTGAAGGACCAGCTGAAATATTTGCTGGAAAAAGGCTTTATCAGGCCAAGTGTTTCTCCCTGGGGAGCGCCAGTGTTATTTGTAAAGAAGAAGGATGGGACGCTGCGTATGTGTGTTGATTACAGGCAGCTGAATAAGGTAACTATCAAGAATAGATATCCCCTCCCCAGGATTGATGATTTGTTTGAACAGTTGCAGGGTGCAAGATGTTTCTCCAAGATAGACCTGCGATCCGGTTATCATCAGGTGCGAGTTAGAGAGACAGATATCCCGAAGACTGCTTTCAGGACCCGGTATGGGCACTATGAGTTCAGGGTGATGTCTTTCGAGTTGACCAACGCCCCAGCAGTATTCATGGATTTGATGAACCGGGTGTTCAATCCATTCTTGGATATGTTCGTTATAGTATTCATTGATGACATCTTGGTTTATTCGCGCATAGAGCAGGAGCATGCAGATCATTTGGGAACGGTATTGGGAGTCCTCCGGGACCGGCAGTTGTATGCCAAGTTCTCGAAATACGAGTTGTGGTTGGCTTCAGTGGCTTTCTTAGGGCATGTTATCGGGGCTGATGGTATTCGGGTTGATACAGCGAAGATTGAGGCAGTCAAGACTTGGCCCAGACACACTACCCCAACGGAGGTGCGCAGCTTTTTGGGCCTTGCAGGTTATTATCGAAGGTTTGTGGAGAAGTTTGCTTCCATTTCAGCACCTTTGACTAAGATGACTCAGAAGGCAGCTATGTTCCGGTGGACGGATGATTGTGAGGGAAGTTTCCAGTTGCTAAAGGAGAAGTTGATGACCGCCCTAATTCTTACTCTTCCAGAGGGATTAGACGGATATGTGGTTTATTGTGATGTGTCGGGTGTCGGGATTGGGTGCGTGCTGATGCAGCACGACAAAGTTATAGCTTACGTATCTCGACAGCTTAGGAAGCATGAGAAGAACTATCTCACACATGACCTAGAGTTGGCAGCAGTGATTCATGCCTTGAAGATCTGGAGACATTATTTGTATGGAGTTCATGTGGATATTTACACAGACCACAAGAGTCTCCAGTATATCTTCAGCCAAAGGGAGCAGAACTTGTGGCAGAGACGGTGGTTGGAACTACTTAAGGATTATGGTGTCGACATTCTATACCACCCAGGGAAGGCCAATATAGTTGCAGACGCCCTTAGTCGCAGATCGATGGGTAGTGCATGCGATGTACAACAGAGAAAAGGGATATGGTCGAGATTTACATCATTCGCGAGCCTTGGGGTTCGTTTGGTTGATTACGATAGTGATGGAGTTCGGTTCGAGAGGTTGCGAGTCTTCCATCATCGAGGAGGTGAAGAGGTGATATGATGATCCGATTAGTGCGGTATCGAGATGCGCTTTTGAAAAGAAGAGTCTATTTGAGGTAGCGCTGATGGGGTGCTAAGATTTGAGAGCGGTTGTGTGTTCCCGATGTGGCGAGGACTTCGTCGGCGGTGCAGGGAGGCACCGCGGTGCTCGTTATTCTATTCATCGGTCGACTAAGATGTACCATGACCTCGGATATGTGTATTGGTGGGATGGCACGAAGAGGGGCGTTGCGGAGTTCGTGGCGCGATGCGAATTGTCGGCCAGTCGAGGTTGAGCACGAAGCCGGTGAACATTGCGAGCTATTGATATTCCGACTTGGAAGTGAGAGGTGGTAAATATGGATTTTATTACAGGGTTACCTCACACTCAGAGGAAGCATGATTCCATCTGGGTTATTGTCGACAGGCTGACGAAATCAGCCTATTTTCTTCCAGTCAGGATGACTTTTGGTAGAGGATTATGCTAGATCGTATATCGAGAGATTGTGAGGCGCACGGAGTTCCTATATCGATTATTTGAGCGAGGAGCCCAGTTCACGGCTAACTTCGGAGTCTTTCGAAGGGATTAGGGACACAGTGAGTCTCAAGATCGCGTTTCATCCTCGGATCGACGGACGGGCGAGCGCACTATCCGCACAACGAGGATATGCCGCGGGCTTGTGTTATTGATTTCAGGGGTAGCTGGGATGATCATTTACCTCTGGTGGAGTTTGCTTATAACAACAGCTACCATTCTAGTATTCAGATGGCGCCTTATGAGGCCTTATATGGGAGGAAGTGCAGGTCACCGATAGGCTGGTTTGAGGTGGGAGAAGTTCAGTTAGTCGGGCCAGACTTGATTCAGCAGACAGTGGATAAGGTGAAGCTTATCCAGGAGCGGTTATTGTCAGCTCAGAATCGACATAAGTCGTATGCAGATCATCGGCGTCGACACTTGGAGTTTGAGGTAGATGATTGGGTCTTCCTGAAGGTATCACCCATGAAGGGCGTGATGAGATTTGGGAAAAAAGGGAAACTCAGACCAAGGTATATTGGGCCTTATCAGATTGTCCGTAGGGTAGGCAAGGTTGCCTATGAGTTGGATCTGCCGTCCGATCTGGAAGCAGTACATCCAGTTTTTCACGTGTCTCTGTTGCGGAAATGTATTGGAGATCCATCTAAAGTGCACCCTATTCATGAGGTTCAGGTGACAGAGGAGTTGTCATATGAGGAGAGTCCCATAGCGATACTTTATCGTCAGGTTAGGCGACTTCGGACAAAGGATGTGGCTTCCGTCAAGGTCTTATGGCGGAACGAAAACAGGGAAGAGATGACGTGGGAAGCAGAGGATAACATGATGAAGAAGTATCCTCACTTATTCCCTATACCTCCAGGTAACCCACTTTCCTGCTTGTTAGTTTTAATTTGGCAATTATGCTTAAGTATTGTTGTGGCATGTGGAGCGTCTTTAATTGCAAAAAGAATAGTTAAGAGGGTCTATGTTGGGATTGTGGTTTGAGTAAGCCTAAAAGGAACATTCGGGACGAATGTTTCTAAGGGTGGGAGAATGTTATACCCCGTAGTTCTGGCCATACGTGAGAGAGTGTACGAAAGGAGTAAGACTTAAAATTTTCGAAAGTTAGGGTGACGGATTGTTTCGGACGGGTTTTTGGTCAACTTTGGGGCGGGTTATGACCCGTTACATTGAGAGTTCCTAAGTGTTTCAAAGTTCTGGTGTGTAGTTCGTTGAGTCTAGTTTCCAACGCAACCAACCGTTCGTCGATAGGACATCAGAGTAGAAAGTTATGGGAGTTACAAGTTCAGTGCGCAGTCGGACGGAAATGTGTTTTCGTCAGGAGCCACAGGGCCGCGGCGCCGGATGCAGGGCTGCGGCGCCAAATGTTCTGAAAGTTTGCTGGAGTTGCAGCGCCGCGGCACCGAAAAGTTCTGAGGGCTGGCAGAGGTTTCAGCGCCGCGGCGCCGGCTGCAGGGCCGCGGCGCTGAGGCGGGTTCTGCGAAGTTGAGTGCGAAATTCTGCACTGTTTTGTTTTAAAAGAGGCCATGGGTGGGTGACAAGTGTCCCCCCCATCTGATTTTGCATGCACTACTTATTGACCAAGTCTTGAAGACTTTGTCATTCTTCAAACTCTTTTCTCTCTCTAAAGCTAAAAGTTCTCCATTCTCTCTAGAATTTCAAGAGGAAATCTAAGCTTGAGAAAAATCTGAAAAGTGTGGCAAGAAGGAAGCTTGTGGCTAGCTTGTAGGAGTTATTGTGGTGGTGTTCTTGGAAAGGAGGCTAGCAAAGTTGTTGGAATAATTTTGGCTAAAGCTCTAAGGTAACATTTCTTCTCGTGTAGCTAGTTATTGGTGTTGCATGTGAAGAAGAAGGAACTTGTAGTAGTAAATAATGTTCTTAGATTCATTGCATGTAAGAAATATGGTTTGGGTATGAAAGAATTGGTTAAGAAGGTTATGTGAGCATGTTGTAGCCTAAAAACTACCTTAAACTTGTTAAGTTAGTTGTTATACATTGTGGGGCAGAATTTTACACATCCAAGATTAGGTGTGTAATCCCCTTTGAAATGTTGGATTGTTGGGCCTTAAATGTGGCGTTTGGATGTTGAATTCGGCCTTGAAAAAGGTGGCAAAGTATGTAGAAACAAAGGAAATGCTGCCCAATTTTCCATAGAATTTAGTAGCTTTGCACTTGGAATGTCTACATTGAAACTAAAAGTTAATAAACGTATTATGGTCATTATAGGTTGACATATTACGTGCTGTATTTTGGACTTAGCAAGTGAATTGACCAAAGAGGTATGTGGAGCTTTCTTATCTCTTGAGCATGAGTAGTTGTACTTATGTAGTACGGTAGACGTACAAGATTTGACATTCTTCACTTGTTTTGAGTATATGATACTTGTTTCGTTTAAAAGTATAAGTCCATTGGATATAGGGAGATGTGTTTGACTAGTGTATAATGGTAATATAACAACTTTATGGGAAGTTGGTTGTATTGGCTTTATGAAAGGTTAATAAGGAAAGGTTTACTCCAAGTAAAATAAGTACGGATAAAGGATTTGAATTTGTGGAAGGCAAATTGTTTTTAAGGCATTAATTGCCTAAGGTTTTAAAAGAGATGAAGTCACCTGATTTTAGAAGCCTATTGTATTTTTTAAAGGTAAACGTGACTTGTTTTGAAAAGTTGTCGTGACTTGATACCACAGTTATTAGTATCTTGAGAGTTTTATATAAAAAAGAGTCATTTTCTAAAAAGGTTTAAGGAACGTGGTACTTGGGTTAAATTCCCGGATCTTCTTTTAAAATGACATGTAGTGCCTTAAGTAACTAAAATTAGAGGATGTACTAGAAATGTTGTTAAGAAGTTAGGAGATATTCTTAACTTGCTTACGTTATGATAAGTCGGTAGCGCTTATATTATGTATGATAGCCGGTTGTGTTGATGTCACGACCCGATCCCGGGCCCGTGACTGGTGCCTTACCCCGGACACCCTAGTGATACTACATCAGAGAAAATCAGCGGAAATAAAAATTTAAACATGAAACAAGAGATAAATTATGAAACAGGCTAACCAAAACGGTCACTTTCCTGAATATATACATATATATATCAACCTGAACAGTTAAATCCTTTTACAACTCTGCCCACAACAGTACTACAGACCTCTAAGAATGTAACCATAACTATGACGGGACAGGGCCCCGCCATACCCCTGAATGTACAAGTAACTACACTGACAGGGGACTATACCAAAGATAAGCCTCCGGAGAAAACGGAGCTTCCCAAAACGCTGAACTGTGATCCTATGAGCGCGGATCCACAACCGATGTACCTCTACCTGCGGCATGAACGCAGCCCCCCGAAGGAGGTCAGTACAACAGGTACCAAGTATGTGAAACTGTAAAATACTATAAATGAAATCATAATAGTCTATATAAAGCAGGAGACATGTATGATAACCAACTACAGTCCACAATATATATAAACAATCGTATCAGTCGTGACTCACGCCCTCAAAGTCATTACTCAAAAATCAATGGGTCTCACGCCCACAACATCAATCATGCCCGTGGAATACCTTCCTCACTGCCGGCAGTCTATGATATAATCACACCAAGAAGTACACATGAACACCACGTCCCACCTGAGTCATAAAAACCATACGGGGTAAGTACGAAGGCTAACTACCAGATACCAAGCCGCATCATCAATCGATCGGCAAGTCGAAGCCAACTACCGATACCAAAGCCGTGCAACAAATCTATATAACCAAACCACGGCCGACCAGGTACGAAGCCAACTACCAGATACTAAGCTCTGCGCCACGCGGTGGCGGGCAAATCTGAAGATTAACTACCCGATACTAAGCCGGAATCACGAGACTTCATCACAAAACTGAACGGGGCAAGTACGAAGGCTAACTACCAGATACCAAGCCGAGACAGCCACGACCTCAGGGCAAGTAAGAGAGCCAACTACCAGATACCAAGCCGAATCAGTAAAACCTCATGGAGAGCTAGTCCATGGAATAATACTATCAACAGGGAAACGAACCTTCATCATGGCCGCATACCCGTGGACCATCCATCGAGTCAGTATGCCCATGGCCTATCATAGTGGAAGCATACCCGTGGGCCGCCCATCGTGTCAGTATGTCCAAAATGATCAAGAACAACATGACCGGCCCTCCATCGAGAGACGCGGTAACATAAAGATACAACACTTGCACAACAAGGCTATCACACGCAAACATAGGCAAGTTACACACAACTCAAGGTACTTTCATTTTATGACAAAGTCCAGGTTTTAATCCCCAAAGTACTACGTACGTTAAATTCTTTTTAGAAGATCCATTTCTTTTACAAAAGTCACCCGATACCCGTAGTATCAAAATAAAGTGACTAACATTTTAATTAAACCAAAACAACTTCCAGACTTTCCTTTTTAAACCAAATTAAGACAATACCATGCCTTCTTTTTAGACCAAAACACTTCTCCTTTTAAAGTCAAGTTACCATTTTAAAACCAATGATAAAAACCATTCCTTTGTTTTCATAAAGTCGTTATAACTAACTTCCCATAAAGTTGTTATAACACTTTATGTTCTAAACCAAAAACTCTTCAATTCCACAAGTCTCCTTTCTTTTAAAACAACAACAAGTATTCTTTTAAAACCCAAATAACTTACTCTTTTCAAAACAAGTAACCTATACTTAAAATCAAGTTACTTCTCTTTTTCCGAAAACAAGTCGTTATAAGTCAAGTCTCTTATCTTTCAAGATCAAGTCTCTTATCTTTCAAGATCAATAAACCATTCTTTTACCTACATAAAGTCGTTATAACTAACTTCCCATAAAGCTGTTATAACACTTTATGTTCTAAACCAACCAAATCACTTAGCACATGTACGTCTACCGTACTACATAGTTCACAACAATCATGCTAGAAAAGATAGGAAGAGGTTCACATACCTCGCGACGATTATCGACAATTAGCAAAACGCTCCACAGTACTGTAACCCTGCTAGCCTTTTCCACTCTTCAAGTAGAATACGCTACTCGTGGTACTGCAACCTATAAAGGCCACAAAACGCCTTTCAACACCTAGATCTCTTCGTAGAATATTCTAATTGTAAGATTCCTTATTCTACAGAAAATTCGGCAGCACCTCCCCCCCCCCCCCCCGCTATCACATAAATCTCCTCCCCTACCAGGGCCCGCTACCAGGCCAACAACTCCCAGGGGATTACACGTCTAACCGGACGTGTTCAATTCTGCTTCACAATAATACTACACAAGTCTACTGTAAGTACAATCCAATGTAAATACAGTTCAATCCTTTATAATCATCCCTCCAATATAATATACTCAAGTATAATTTGTCACGACCCATTCCGGGGCCCGTGACTGGTGCCTTACCCGGGCACCCCAGTAGTCATACATCAGAGTAATCAGCGGAATATAAAAACAACCAAGATAAGAAACAGTATAAATTTGAGACACAGTTATCTGAAGAAAGTTGCCTTTCGGCATATATATATATATCAATACCCAAAATGAACAGTTACATCCCAACTTTACAACAGGACTACAGACCTCTAAGAGTTTTAAAACAACAATGGCGGAACAGGGCCTCGCCATACCCCTGAATACAAATATCTACAACGACAGGGGACCATACCAAAATGCTAAGCTTCCGGAGAAACGGAGCTTTCCCAACGCTGAAACGGTGATCCTAAGAACGGGGATCAACAGTAGGAGTACCTTTACCTGCGGCATGAACGCAGCCCCGGGAGGTCGATAACAGTACCAAGTATGTGGCGAAAATCAGAAATGAAATCATAGTAGTCTATATAAAGCGTGAGACATGTATGATAACCAAAACTACGATTCCTGATAAATAAACAAATATGTCAAGTCGGGACTCACGCCTCAAAGTCATCATAAAACCGTGCGGGGTAAATGCGAGGCATAGCCGACTACTAAAAACCCCGATAACAAGGTCGTAAATCAGATCATGAGATCTGCTGCATCGTCACATGATCAAAGTTGCCACTCGCGCGATATCTAATGTGCGCGTCTAGCCCTGGAACTTCCCGTAGCTCCGCATGGGCCATTCCAATGGCCCACATGAGGTATTCCCCGCATCGAGGGTAGCTACTCCCCGGCAGCGTCCTGGACTCGCCGTCCGCATGGCCACAAAGACCGCATGACCACAAGGGCCGTATACTAACCTGGAACTCCCGTAGTTCCGCATAGGCCATACAGACCTGCATAAGGTGTTATACCCCGTAGTTCCAGGGTATATAGGTGAGGATGTACGTGCGAGATTACGACAGAAATTTTGGAAAGAAAGAAAGATGTGATTTTTCGACGGAAAAGTTTCCGGTTTTTGTGAAGAAAAAGGTTCGTTAATGGGAATTGGATTCCCGGATTTGGTATTCGGACTTCTTAGAATATTTGAGAATTATGGAATTTTATTTCCGGAAATGGTCACGTGGGGCCCACGGGTGAAATTTACGGTTTTGTGGGGCCCGCTTAGTTTTTGAGATTTTGGCCATTATGGATATTTTCGAGATGAAATATTTTGGGCCAGTAGGAGGCGACACGTGTCACCCCTAGGTGGCCCTTGCCGAAATTAGCTAGACAGTGGCAACATGTGGCAAGTCTTGCTAGATATTTTGTGTGGACAAGTGGCTTGTGGGTCCCACCCACACTTGTCCCCAATCTCAACCACACACTTGCCTTCATCCTATCCCTTGGTTGTCTTATATATGCACCCTTAGTTGATGAAATCTTCCACACTTAGACATTTGAAGACTTGAAAAACCCTCCCTTCTCCCTTGACCTAGAGCTCTCGGTTTTGCCCCCATTTCTTGAGCAAAATTTGTCCAACAATTCTTAAACTCTCAAGTGTTCTTCCCTAAGGTGTTAGGAAGATTGTGTACCAAGAGTTGGAAAAGATTTCACACCCCTAGCCTTGAAGGGATGCCTTGGCCGAAAGTTGTCATCTTGAAACCCTAAGTGTTCTTCACTTTTTGGAGTTGAATCTTGAAGAGAAGTTGGTTAGGAGCTTCTATGGGTTGCTTGTAGCGGATTGGAACGTAAAGATTTGGAGCTAAGACTTGCTGGAGCGACTTTAAGAACTTGGATATTTTTGGGCTATTTGAGGTAGTGGAACTTAAACCTCTTTGTGAATTGGTTGTTATACATATATTATAAGTATATTATGGATTATATAATATATGGAGTAAGTTTGGAAGAGTTGGATCTTGTTAACTTGTTAAAAGAAAGGATTGGTCGTTTGCCATTAAAATGGTAAAAGCATTATCTTACTTGCTAAGAAGCTTATAACAAAGTAACTATAACTTATATTAAGAATGGAAATATAAGTTGGATGACTAATGAGTAAATTGGATAAGTAAAATGGACAAAGTTGGCCAAGGACCCCAACTTAAATTTGTATTTACTTTGGATTTGTATTTACATCGACAGTATTTACATTTACATTAAGGAAGATTTTTCAATCGCGTTCCGTTTGGGCGTGTGATCCCTTTTTAATTATTGTATTATGAAGGCGTGATAGTAAACGCGTTCGGTTGGCGCGTAATCCCCTCTTTTTACTTATTGTTGTTATGGGCGTGATAGTAAACGCGTTACCGTTTGGGCGTGTAATCCCCTTCTTTATGTTGTTTAATTATTACGCCTTATATATATATATGGTATATATATTACGGTTATTCGCCTTGGTAAAAGATGGAAAAGTGAGTATAAGCGGGGAAGTCTTTAAATTTCGTAGATTTTGAGGGCTTTTATTGGTATAAGTCTTCAATGATAAGAAAGGTTTGATAGAGTACCATGACCATTTTAGGAGTGGAGTACTCGTGTGGCGTGATCTACTTGGCTTAAGGAGTAGCCACGGGTTGAAGTACTTGAGCGTTTTGCTTATTGTCGATAAATCGTCGCGAGGTATGTGAACCTCTTCCTATCTTTTCTAGCATGATTGTTGTGAACTATGTATGCGGTGAGCGTACATGTGCTAAGTGATTTGGTTGGTTTAAAACATAGGGTGTTATAATAGCTTTATGGGAAGTTAGTTATAACGACCTTATGTAGTGAAAATGGTTTCTCGATGTTAGAAGTTAAGAGACTTGATCTTATAAGATAAGAGACTTAACTTATTTGTTTTAATGTGGATGTTTGTGTGAAACCTCATTCGTGAGTAATGAGTACTTGGTTTTAAAGGGATAATGTTTCTTGATTTGGGAATCGAATGTGTATCGACAGCACCATTGCAGCGTTAATAAAGGAAAATGTATTGAATAATGATGTGTTGTATTAAAACGGTAGAAACCTCCATCTGCATAGAAGCTAAGATGAGACAAAATGATATTACATTTTCTAGATCATGGTCTTTGTAATAAGATCGTTATAAACAAAGAATAAACTACTCACATATATGACATATGTTACTCAATTGTTTTAAAAGAGATTAAGACTATGAGTTATGAAACCTTTCTAAAATAAGTGACTTGAGCATTTGAAAATGAGAAGCTTGAGTAATTGAAACTAGGCAACCGGAACTTAGGAAAAGAATGTTGTTACTGATTTTGAAAAGGAATGTGGGTTGGTCATTCTAATACTATGGGTATAGGGTGACTTTTATAAAAGTAATGGATCTCTTTTAAAGAACTTAACGTATGTAGTACTTTGGGGTTAAAAACCGGACTTTGGCATAAAATGAAAGTACTTTGAGTTGTGTGAAACTTGCCTATGCTTGTTGTTGTGAAACTTGCCTATGCTTGTTGTTGTGAAACTTGCCTATGCTTGTGATGATAGCCTTTGTTGTGCAAGTGTGGTATTTACGTATTCTGGCGTCTCGATGAGGCGGTCGACTTGTTGAGAACTTACTTGGGCGTCTTTGGCGGTGATGGAGAATTCCACGGGTATGTTTCCATTTTGATTCTTGTCTTGTTGTTGATGTCACATGGACATGTCTACACCGACTGATATTCCGGCATCGGCCGTGCGGCGTTGATTACCGATATATTGTTATTGTGGTTACATGGACATGTCTACACCGAGGTAGAATTCCGGGGCACGTGGCCGTGCGGCGGGGTTGATCACCCAGTATATTATTGTTGATGTCACATGGGCGTGTCTGCCGAGGTAGAATTCGGGCATGTGGCCGTGGGGCATTGGTATTATTGTTGCATCATGGACATGTCTACACCGTCAGAATTCCGGCATGCGCCATGATGCGAACATGATTGATGTTGTGGGCGTAAGACCCATAGTTATATTTGAGTGATGACTTGAGGCGTGAGTCACGATCGACATGATCGCTTTTATGTTGTGAATCGTAGTTTGGTTATCATACATGTCTCTGCTTTATATAGACTAGTATGATTTCATTCTGATATTTTTCTGATTTCACATACTTGGTACTGTTGTCTTGACCTCCTTCGGCCGTGTTCATGCCGCAGTAGAGGTACATCGGCCGTGGATCCTCGCTCTTAGGATCTCGATTCAGCGTTTTGGGAAGCTCCGTTTCTCCGAGGCTTATCTTTTAGTATGTGTTCCAAGTTGTAGGTTCTTGTACATTCGTGGTATGGCGGCCCTGTCCGTCATAGTTGTTGTAAATCTTAAGTGCATGTATCTTGTTGTGGCGGGGTTTGTAAAAGGGATTAAACTGCTCGTTTTGAAAGAGTTGTATTTATTATGTTATTGGAAGGTAACCGTTGGGTTGGCTTTGTTTATGTTCATATATCATTTCTTGTTTAAGTTTTATTTTCGCCGGTTTTCTCGATGATTGTATCACTAGGGTGCGGGATAAGGCACGATGCAGGGCCGAACGGTCGTTACAAAAGTGGTATCGAGCGATTAATCCTCGGAAAGTGTCTACGCACCGTGTCTAGTAGAGTCTTGATTATCGATGTGTTGTGCACCACATCTATAATCGTGAGGTCGCAGACATTTAGGATTAGTTTCCATTCTTCTCATTCCGAGATCGTGCCTTAGAGTTGTGTTGTAAGTTGGACCCTCCGACGTATCTCGTTTTTACGCTTATGCCTCCGCGCAAGGCAACCAGAGCCACGAAGGGCAAGACAAACGAGGAACCGCTAGTGAGATACTGAGAGAATGCGAGGCGCAGCGATACACGAGGTTGTGCTTGACGGCGGGTTTTGTGGACGCCACTTGGCCAGAGAGGTTAGAGCGCGGCAATGGCTGCCGAGACGCGATACGAGCCTCGGTCCCACGATGCAGAGGCGGAGAGATGGGTTATAAGGAGATGGCGATTCTTGGCCGTGGTCGTGGCGAATATGAGGATAGGATCGCGGCGATTCGATTCAGAGCACGATGGTTCACCCCGGCGAATAGTTTGAGGCTACGGACTTTCCGAGTTGTAGCCCGCAGTTTTATGGGTCGAGGCTCGAGGATGATCCGCAGGAGTTCATCAAGCGATTCTGACGGATCATGCGGGTGATCAAGGCTTGAGACCGAGTCTGTGACCTTTGGTTCGCATCGGTGCGTGATACCGCAATCGATTGGTTTGATTCATGGGAGCTTTCGGGAGAGCATGCACTCCAGCAGTATGGGATGAGTTTTGGGCGTTCCTCACGCACTTCTTGCCTCCGCATGAGGAGAGGCACGGCCGACAAATTTTTGATGCTTAGACGAGCGGGCGTGCGGTTCGGGAGTACAATGTGAGTTCGACTCATTGGCGTCGTCAGCGTTGGTAGCTAGTATGGAGGATCGAGTGCACCGATATGTTCTGAGGCTCGATGATTACATGTCGAGGCATGTTCGTGAGTAGCTCTTCACCGCATGGACATTGCCGCACGCAGCTCACGACGGATGTGAGGCACGGAGGTCGACGGAATGACCAAGATCGCCAGAAGAGGCGAACAACAGGTCCTTTGGTGACTTTCGAGGCGGACCGCCTCAGAAGATACTAGTTTTGTACCTCCGCCCGGTGCAGAGTGATCCTCCACAACCTTCGAGTATTCGGGAGCGGTCGGGCTCCAGGTTCTGTTTCGAGGAAGTAAGTGTTGGCGGATCGGTCACCCCTACCTCGGTGTGGTCGATGTGGTAGACCGCATTTCGTGAGTGTCGTGGTGCGGGGAGCTTGTTATTTTTGCGGCCAGCGGGGCCATTTGCGGAACTGTCCGACCAAGGGTAGCACGGATGTTACGACTCGACCTACCGGATCGATGGCTGGTTCGCCTTCTACGATTATACGCCTGCGGCAGTGCCTATGATTAGAGTGAGCGGTAGCTTGTGTATATCCTTAACCTCTAGAGTTTGGTTTGCGCGATATGATGATCTTAATATTGTGTGCTATGTAAGGAAATCGTTGTGTTGATTGTAAATTAGAAAACATTGTTAGTTTGAAGGATAATTGTGTGGTCATTGAAAGTGTGAAACTTAGAGTTTTATACGTGGAGACCTTAGAGGAGAGTACGTCTTGAGTGGGTTATTTTACGTTTGGTCTTTGCCGATGTACTTGTTATGCGGGGAAATATTGTGGGATAATTACATGGGTAGTGTGAGATGGAAGTGGTAGCTTTCATGGCGTGAATTAGTAAGATTGTTCGGATCGGGAACAAGAGTTGGCGCGTTTAGGGGTCGGGTTGAGGGCCATTTGCGGGTCAACCAGCCCATATTGAGGTGGGGTCGGTTCGAGGTGGTCTGCCAGTGGTAGGGTCACGAGGTGCTAGGCCCAGTTTAGGTAACCATCGTGCGAGTTCGTGGATCGTTCAACCAGAATCGGATCGTGAAGGCGGGAATGGCCTTAGAGTAAATTGAAGCTAGTGGGAGCTTGTAAGATTAGAAATGATTCCTCGTTGGCTTGGATTTGAGTTTTGCGCACATGTTATATTCTCGCCATTGGTGGCATGATCGGTTTGTAAGTATAGTAGTGAAGACTATACCGACACAAATGCGTTTGGAGACTTAGAATGAACATTGGGACGAATGTTTCTAAGAGGAAGAATGTTATACCCGTAGTTCCAGGTATATAGGTGAGGATGTGCGTGCGAGATTACGGCGAAATTTTGGAAAGAAAGAAAGATGTGATTTTTCACGGAAAAGTTTCGGTTTTGTGAAGAAAAAGGTTCGTTAATGGGAATTGGATTCCCAGTTGGTATTCGGACTTCTTAGAATATTTGAGAATTATGGAATTTTATTTAGGAAATGGTCACGTGGGGCCACGGGTGAAATTCTGTTTGTGGGCCCGCTTAGTTTTTGAGATTTTGGCCATTATGGATATTTTCGGAGATGAAATATTTTGGGCCGAGTAGGAGGCGACACGTGTCACCCCCACAGGTGGCCCTTGGCGAAATTAGCTAGACAGTGGCGAGACAGTGGCCAAGTCTTGCTAGATATTTTGTGTGGACAAGTGGCTTGTGGGTCCCACCCACACTTGTCCCCAATCTCAACCACACACTTGCCTTCATCCTATCCCTTGGTTGTCTTATATATGCACCTTAGTTGATGAAATCTTCCACTTAGACATTTGAAGACTTGAAAAACCCTCCCTTCTCCCTTGACCTAGAGCTCTCGGTTTTGCCCCCATTTCTTGAGCAAAATTTGTCCAACAATTCTTAAACTCTCAAGTGTTCTTCCCTAAGGTGTTAGGAAGATTGTGTACCAAGAGTTGGAAAAGATTTCACACCCCAGCCTTGAAGGGATGCCTTGGCCGAAAGTTGTCATCTTGAAACCCTAAGTGTTCTTCACTTTTTGGAGTTGAATCTTGAAGAGAAGTTGGTTAGGAGCTTCTATGGGTTGCTTGTAGCGGATTGGAACGTAAAGATTTGGAGCTAAGACTTGCTTGGAGCGACTTTAAGAACTTGGATATTTTTGGGCTATTTGAGGTAGTGGAACTTAAACCTCTTTGTGAATTGGTTGTTATACATATATTATAAGTATATTATGGATTATATAATATATGGAGTAAGTTTGGAAGAGTTGGATCTTGTTAACTTGTTAAAAGAAAGGATTGGTCGTTTGCCATTAAAATGGTAAAACGTATCTTACTTGCTAAGAAGCTAATAACAAAGTAACTATAACTTATATTAAGAATGGAAATATAAGTTGGATGACTAATGAGTAAATTGGATAAGTAAAATGGACAAAGTTGGCCAAGGACCCCAACTTAAGGACTGTATTTACTTTGGACTGTATTTACATTGGACTGTATTTACATTTCTGTTAAGGGGAAGATTTTTCAATCGCGTTCCGTTTGGGCGTGTGATCCCCTTTTTAATTATTGTATTGTTATGAAGGCGTGATAGTAAACGCGTTAGGTTGGCGCGTAATCCCTTCTTTTACTTATTGTTGTTATGGGCGTGATAGTAAACGCGTTACCGTTTGGGCGTGTAATCCCGCTTCTTTATGTTGTTTAATTATTACGCCTTATATATATATATGGTATATATATTACGGTTATTCGCCTTGGTAAAAGATGGAAAAGTGAGTATAAGCGGAAGTCTTTGAAATTTCCGTAGATTTTGAGGGCTTTTTATTGGTATAAGTCTTCAATGATAAGAAAGGTTTGATAGGAGTACCATGACCATTTTAGGAGTGGAGTACTACGTGTGGCGTGATCTACTTGGCTTAAGGAGTAGCCGACGGGTTGAAGTACTTGGAGCGTTTTGCTTATTGTCGATAAATCGTCGCGAGGTATGTGAACCTCTTCCTATCTTTTCTAGCATGATTGTTGTGAACTATGTAGTACGGTAGACGTACATGTGCTAAGTGATTTGGTTGGTTTAAAACATAGGGTGTTATAATAGCTTTATGGGAAGTTAGTTATAACGACCTTATGTAGGTGAAAATGGTTTATTGATGTTAGAAGTTAAGAGACTTGATCTTATAAGATAAGAGACTTAACTTATTTGTTTTAATGTGGATGTTTGTGTGAAACCTCATTCGTGAGTAATGAGTACTTGGTTTTTAAAGGGATAATGTTTTACTGATTTCGGGAATCAGAATGTGTATCGACAGACCATTGCAGCGTTAATAAAGGAAAATGTATTGAATAATGATGTGTTGTATTAAAACAGTAGAAACCTCCATCTGCATAGAAGCTAAGATAAGACAAAATGATATTACATTTTCTAGATCATGGTCATTGTAATAAGATCGTTATAAACAAAGAATAAACTACTCACATATATGACATATGTTACTCAATTGTTTTAAAAGAGATTAAGACTATGAGTTATGAAACCTTTCTAAAATAAGTGACTTGAGCATTTGAAAATGAGAAGCTTGAGTAATTGAAACTAGGCAAGCTGGAACTTAGGAAAAGAATGTTGTTACTGATTTTGAAAAGGAATGTGGGTTGGTCATTCTAATACTATGGGTATAGGGTGACTTTTATAAAAGTAATGGATCTCTTTTAAAGAACTTAACGTATGTAGTACTTTGGGGTTAAAAACCGGACTTTGGCATAAAATGAAAGTACTTTGAGTTGTGTGAAACTTGCCTATGCTTGTTGTTGTGAAACTTGCCTATGCTTGTTGTTGTGAAACTTGCCTATGCTTGTGATGATAGCCTTTGTTGTGCAAGTGTGGTATTTCGTGTTCTCGCGTCTCGATGAGGCGGTCGACTTGTTGAGAACTTACTTGGGCGTCTTTGGCGGTGATGGAGAATTCCACGGGTATGTTTCCATTTTGATTCTTGTCTTGTTGTTGATGTCACATGGGCGTATACTGCCGATCAAGATTCGGGCATCGCGGCCCGTGCGGCGGGTTGATTACCCGATATATTGTTATTGTGGTTACATGGACATGTCTACACCGAGGTAGAATTCGGGCACGTGGCCGTGCGGCGGGGTTGATCACCAGATATTATTGTTGATGTCACATGGACGTGTCTACACCGAGGTAGAATTCGGGGCATGTGGCCGTGGGGCATTGGTATTATTGTTGCATCATGGACATGTCTACACCGTCTGCAGTCCGGCATGCGGCCATGATGCGAACATGATTGATGTTGTGGGCGTAAGACCCATAGTTATATTTGAGTGATGACTTGAGGCGTGAGTCCTCGATCGACATATCGCTTTATGTTGTGAGCAGTAGTTTGGTTATCATACATGTCTCTGCTTTATATAGACTAGTATGATTTCATTCTGATATTTTCTGATTTCACATACTTGGTACTGTTATCGACCTCCTTGAGGCCGTGTTCATCTGCATGAGTAGAGGTACATCGGTCGTGGATCCTCGCTCTTAGGATCTCGATTCGGCGTTTTGGGAAGCTCCGTTTCTCGGAGGCTTATCTTTTGGTATGTGTTCCACTGAGTTGTAGGTTCTTGTACATTCGGTATGGCGGGCCCTGTCCGTCATAGTTGTTGTAAATCTTAAGTGCATAATCTTGTTGTGGGCGTGGTTTGTAAAAGGGATTAAAGCTGTTCGTTTTGAAAGAGTTGTATTTATTATGTTATTGGAAGGTAACCGTTGGGTTGCTTTGTTTATGTTCATATATCTGTTTCTTGTTTAAGTTTTATTTTCCGCTGGTTTTCTCTGATGATTGTATCACTAGGGTGCCCGGGATAAGGCACCAGTAACGGGCCCCGGAACGGGTCGTTACATAAGGTATTCTCGAATCATAGGTCACTAGACCCGCCTGAGTCTACCCGCGTGGAGGCGACAACCCGGAATCATGAGTGATATAATATCAACATGACAGTTTTATCGTTAAACAACCTAAGCACAATAAGGGAAAACCCCTATACACAAACATCACAAGATACTAACTCACGTAGCATCCTAACATGTTTACTTATCAAGTCAACAAGAAAGTATTACAAGACTATCACAAATCAATACAATCAAGTTGTTCACACAAGGTACTTTCTACATTATGCTAACAAGTTCGGGTTTTTAGCCCCAAAGTACTTCATGTATTACTCTTTTAAAAGATCCGTTTTTTTCACAAAAAGTCACACAATACCCGTAGTATAAAAATAGCGTGATTATCTTTTGAAGTAAATCAGAACACTTCTCTTGGTAAAATCAAGTAACAACATTCTTTTCCCAACGCTCAAGTTTGCCTAATTTCAATTACTCAAGTTTCTCATTTTCGAAAGGTTTCGTAGTCATAGTTAATCCTTTAAAACAATTTGAGAAACATATACCTTATGTGTGAGTAGGTTATTATTGTTCATAATAATCTTATTACAGCAGCCATGATCTAGGAAATGTAATATCATTTTGTCTCATCTTAGCTCCTATGCAGATGGAAGTTTCTACTGGTTTTAATAATACTTTATTAGTCAAAATATTTCCCTTTATTAGCGCTGTTGTGGTTTGTTCGACATTCATTCTGATCGGTAAAACATCATTCCTTTTGAAAACCAAAAATACTATTTACTCACGAATGAGGTTTCACACTTTTTAACGAAATTCATATTAGTATAATAAGTCAAGTCTCTTATTTCCTTAAATCAATAAATCGTTCTTTTTATCACTCTTAAGCCGTTATACCTAACTTCCCATAAAGCTAGTATAACTCTTAAGCTTTTTAAAACCAAGTGTTACTCTTCTTTCAAAAAAGTTTCTTAATTCTTTTGAACTACTTCAGATTCTTTTTATTCAGGCTTAAGTCAGAAGACATTGCCGTAATTATTATTCAGGCTTAAGTCCGAAGACATTGCCGTAATTATTATTCAGGCTTAAGTCCGAAGACATTGCCGTAATATTATTCAGTTAACACACGTACGTCTACCGTACTATATACATATTCTTTAAAATATCATGCTCAAGAGGATAGGAAGAATCACATACCTTCTCGGCGAAATCCACCTGCCAAGTTGAATATGTCGCGCGCAGAGAATCGACCTATAACAGTCAAATACGTCTATCAACGTCCAGACTGTACTGTACAAAGCTCTAAGCAGAGGGTTCGTTATTCTATGGACATTTGGGCAGCACTTCCCTACCCGGTGAGCTACTCAAGTCTACTGTGAAAACAGTCCTATGTAAGTACAGTTCTATTATTCATCTTTTAAACCCTTCTACTGTGATAACAGTTCAATTCTATTCTTTAATATCCTTCTAAGTATTTAATACTTATTCCTATACTTCTACAGTATATATACTCTAATTACAAAAGGAGGATAAGGTTATTTACCTCGGTAAGCCCAATAATATCCTAGATAAAAGTCGCGCCTGAGCAAGGTTTAGCTCCTAAGTTGTGCGCTCCGGTAGCTCCAAGAAAACCTTAGAAGTTCTTCACAACTTCTACTAAGGACTAAGGGATTTGGGCTAGGGTATTTTGGGCATTATAACAATACTAGAAGGCAACTTTTCTACCAAGGGAGGGGGGGTAGTGTTTCGGCTAGGCTAGCTTTAGAGGGGGGGGGGGCTCTCGGCCAAGCCACTAAGGCTAGAGGGGGGGGGGAGAGGTTGGACGAAAACACAACAAGGAAGGGGAGGGATTTTCAAGACTTGGAAAGTGAAATGTGGATGAAGAACTCTTCATCTAAAGGGGGGTATTTATAGGTCAAGGGATGGCCAACCAAGGGCCAAGATGGTGCCAAGTGCAAGGCAAGTGTAGGGTGAGGATTAGGGCAAGTGTCCTAGCCAACTTGCACACAAAATATCCTACCAACTACTTGACAAAATAAGCCACTCCATTCGGCCCTATTATCATACAAGTCCACAATGAGAGGGTGACACGTGGCGCCCTCTGTTTGTTCCAAGGTGTTTCGTCTATCGTAAAAATCCGAAAAAAATAGAAATGAAATAGCCTTAATTTATCCTACGCTTTTTTATTAAAAGTTTTCTTCGTAACACGACTCTAAACGTGTGTTGTGCACAAAGTGAAATCGTCAAGCCAACTAGGGGGTGACACGTGTCGCCTCCTACACGCGTCAACATATTTCATCTTCCAAAATATCCACAATGGCCAAAATCTCAAAACAAAGTGGGCCCACAAAATCAGTAAATTTCTCCGTGGGCCCACGTGACCATTCCAAAATAAAATTCCATAATTCTCTAATATTCCAAGAAGTCCGAATACCAAATCTGGGAATCCAATTCCCATTAACGAACCTTTTTCCTTCACAAAAACCGGAAACTTTTCCGTGGAAAAATCACCTCTTTCTTCCTTTCCAATTTCAATGTCGTATTCTCGTACGTACGTCCTCGCATACATACCCTGGAACTACGGGGTATAACATTCTCCCCTCCTTAGAAACATTCGTCCCGAATGTTCCTTCTAAGTCTCAAAACGAACAGGCGCCAGTATAGTCCTTACTGCTATACTTACGGAAACATCCATGCCACACCTGGCCACAACACAACAAGCGCACATACTTATCTCCAAGTCCACGAGGAATCACCTCTATCACGAAAGCTCCTACTAGAGGTCTAAAAAGATACTCCCTTCGCACCTACTCTTTACAAACGAAATGATCACACCTATGCCTGTAATACATGCTCGCTTCTTCCCATACCACTTTTGTCACTTTGCCTTACTCGTCGTACCCTTCTCGTACACTCGAACTCTTCCTTATCACTTACCATGTTTACGATGCGCTTCCCACTCGAGCTGCCAATAACCTCTTACGGATAAGCTCCACTATCCACGCCTCGAACAAGTACGAACCAATCAGATGCACCTTGCTTACATCGAATCAATCGATCGGCAATCTTACACTAGCGCTTATAAAAAGGCTCCAAACGGCGACACCCGAATACTGAAATGGTAGCTATATAATACATACTCAACAAGGGGCGAAGAGTCCTTACAGCTACTCCCGAAATCCAAACACTGGCCCGAGGGTGAATGCGACACTGAGATTCACCTGAGTTCCTAACCTTGCATGGTAACTCTTCCAGAAAAGAAACAGCCGCAACTTGGACTCCCCTGTCAGCCATAAGGTGAAGGTAGGCACCCCGTGCAACCTTACAACCTTCTTGAAATAATCATCTCGCAACTTACTACCGAGTACACGGTTTGACTAAAGGATAAGACGGGTTGACCCCATCGGCCCGACTACTGGTCGAACACATCCACGAACTTGTACAATGGTTAACTAAACCTGGGCCTAACACCCTCGTTATCCTAACACAAAGCGGGACCACCACAAACTGACCCCATCACCAAACAGGGCGTGGGTCGACCCGCAACACGGCTTCAATCCGACCCGGCAACGCGCAAAACACTAGCTCCCCGATCCTAACAATCTCACGATCACGTTACGAAAACCTAGCGGTCTTAAGCTCAACCACCTCTTTCGTTTCACAACACTCGTGATTCATCCCATAAAAATATCTCACGTATATTATGCACTTCGATAAGGGTCAAACACGAAATAATTCTTTTACCAAAGATGGCCTCGCCTCTAAGGTCTTCTACGTAATATTCTAAGGCTCCCACTCTCTCTGTCCCCCAATCTTACCCGGTTAATTAATCAACAATTTTAATCACACTAACACCATGCTAACTGAAAACAATACTTTAAGATATTCGCATCTTACTATACATATAAATCTCTAAAGGGTTAAGGATATATACAGATCTACGCAGCACTTCCCTAGGTCGTCTAGTCAATCCCGCCTCTTTGTAGCATCGGGAAGGTGATGAACTATCCACTGATCCCGAAAGCTGAGTCCCTTCATCCCCGCCAACTCTGGTTGGACAATTTCTCGCAAAATGGCCCTGCTTGACGCAAACATAAAAAGCTGACGCGAAGCACGACACTCCCACGATGGCATCGACCACAACGGCCATACCGGGTGGGGTGGCCTCCAACTAACACCTGTCACGACCCGATTCCGCCCGTGGTCGTGCCTTACCGAGCACCCTAATGATACAACATCGAGTAATCAGAACATAAACGATACAAGACATATTATGAAATATGAAACAATAATCGAGAAAACTTGCCTTTCGGCATATATATAAATGACAACTTTTTCAACATGAACAGTTTAATCCTTTTACAAACCCCGCACAGCGATTACTACAGACTCTACGAATGATATGACAACCACAGCGGGGCGGGGCCCAAACCACGAATGTAAACACTTACTACGACGGGGACTATACCACCGATAAGCCTCGGAAAGCGGAGCTTCCCAACGCTGCGTGACCACGAGCTAGGATCAACGGCGGTGTACCTCAACTGCGGCATGAATGCAGCCCGAAGGAGGTCGATAACAGTGCAGGAGTATGTGGCGAAAATCTGTAAATGGAATCATAGTAGTCTATATAAAGCGGAGACATGTATGATAACAAAACTACGATTCCTGATAAACAAGCAATATATCAAGTCGTGGACTCACGCCTCAAAGTCATCACTCAAACATAACAATGGGTCTCACGCCCAACATCAATCATGCGTGGAATACCTTCCTCATCTGGCGGCTTTATGATATAAAAGCACCAAGGAACACACATGAACACGGTCCCACTGTGCCATAATAACACCGTGCGGGGTAAGTGCGAAGGCATAGCCGATTACTAACACCTACCAACAAGGTCATGAATCGTATCATAAGATCTGTCTGCACCGTCACATGATCAAAGCCGCCACTTGCCCGCAGATCTAATGTCGGCGTCTAGTCCTCGAACTTCGCAGCCTCGCGTAGGCCAATCTCATCGGCCGCGTGAGGTATTCCCGCGTCGGGTAGCTACTCCGGCGTCGCCCCGACTTCGCGATCCGCATGGCCACGTGGACGATGCCCATAAAGGACGACACTAACACGGAACTCGTAGCTCGCGTAGGCCCTCAGGACTGCGTGAGGTATTCTCGAATCATAGGTCCATCGACGCTTTGAGTCTACCCGCGTGGAGGCGACAACCGGAATCATCTCGAGATGAGTGATGTAAAATACTAACATAACGACTTATCGTTAAACAACATAAGCACAAAAGAAAAACCCCTTTACAAACATCACAAGATACTAACACACGTAGCATCCTAGCATGTTTACTTATCAATCAACAAGAAAGTATTACAAGGCTATCACAAACCAACACAATCAAGTCATACACATAAGGTACTTTCTATTATATGCCCACAAGTTCGGGGTTTTATCCCCAAAGTACTTCATACATTAACTCTTTAAAAGATACGTTACTTTCACAATGTCACACAATACCCGTAGTATAAAAATAGAGTGACTATCTTTTTAAAGTAAATCAATTACTTCTCTTTGTAAAATCAAGTAGCAACATTCTTTTCCACTGTTCAAGTTTGCCTAATTTCCAATGTTCAAGTTTGCCTAATTTCCAATGTTCACGGTTCTTGTTTTAGAAAGGTTTCGTAGTTCATAGTCTTATTCATTTAAGAATATAATTCTCCTTTAAACAATCTGAGAAACATAAGCCTTATATGTGAGTAGGATATTCTTGTTTATAACAATCTTATTACAAAGACCATGATCTAGGAAATATCATTTTGTCTCATCTTAGCTTCTATGCAGATGGAAGTTTCTACTGGTTTTAATAATACTTAATTAGTCAAAACATTTCCTTTTATTAACACTGCAGTGGTTTGTCGATACCCATTCTGATTTCCAAATCGATGAAACATTCTTAAGGCGTTATACCCAACTTCCCATAAAGCTAGTATAACTCTTAAGTTTTTAAAACCAAGTATTACTTCAAGTTCTTTATTAACACATAACAAGCGGTTATAGTTCAAATCGATTTACCTTTTAAAAACCACAAGTCTTTTCTTACCAACATAAAGTCGTTATAACCAACTTCCCATAAAGCGTTATAACACTTTATGTTTTAAACCAATCAAATACATTTAGCACGTATGCGTCTGCGTACTACATAGTTCACACATATCATGCTAGAAGAGATAAGAAGAGGTTCACATACCTCGCGACAGTATCGACTAATAGCAAAACGCTCAAGTACTTCCAAACGTCGGCTACTCCTTAAGCCAGTAGATCGCGCCACACGTAGTACTTCAACCTA
The DNA here is from genome assembly GCA_029844215.1 of Przewalskia tangutica. Taxonomy (NCBI): domain Eukaryota; kingdom Viridiplantae; phylum Streptophyta; class Magnoliopsida; order Solanales; family Solanaceae; genus Przewalskia; species Przewalskia tangutica. The sequence continues at coordinate 61,335,211 of CM056726.1, forward strand.
TAAGGCCACAAGGCGCTTATTAACATTTAGGTCTAATCGTAGAATATTCTACGAAAATTGTGAAGACCTCCCCATGGCAGCGTAAATCTCCTCCTCTATCTGGGCCGCTATCAAGCCAACCGGGGGTTCATACATCTAACGGACGTGCACAATTCTACCTCACGTAAAAGCTACACAAGGTCTCTCAATACTGATCCTATGTAAAAACAATTCGATCTTCTTTCAAAAGGTTTCGTATTATTATTGAGCTTAAGTCCAAAGACATTGCGACAACAACGTTCGATTCTATATATAGTATACTTCAACTATATAGTCTAACAATCATGTAATTTCCAATTACAATAGAGGACAAGATATTTACCTCGATAAGCCCATAATTATCCAAGTATAAAGTCGATCTGGGCAATCGCTTAGCTCGACTCAGCGCTCGACCGCTCTAAACCACCCTTGAAGTTCTAACCAACTTCTACACAATACTCAACGGACTAAGGAGATTTTCCTAGTTTTTCGGTTTTGTGACTGACAGGAAGTATAATAGTATTTCAGGTCTTTTCGTATATGTATAACCTTAGAAAACTACAAGGTATACGGATAATGTAATTTTTGCATTATAACAATACTTTTGAGAGTATTTCTACACCACAAAGGGGGTATTATCTGAAAGCAACTAGGCTAGGGGGTACCCCACGGCCACACTACTGAGAGGGAGAGGGCTCTCGGCGAGGGGGCCTTTCAAAGGGGAGAGGGGCTCTTGGGCGAGAGTCAACAAGAGGGAGAGGAGGGATTTTAACACTTAGAAGATTTGTGGAAAGGATGAAGAATTCATCAAAGGGAGAGGGGTATTTATAGGTCAGTGAAGGCCAACCAATGGCGAGATCTTGCCAAGTGCAAGGCAAGTGTAGGCCAAGATCCACCCAGTGTCCTTGACCAACTAACACACAAAAATATCCTACCAACTCCCTCGACCAAGGCCAATTCGTCCACCCTTTACCGCCCATTCACGTCACGCCCATGAGAGGGTGCCAAGTGGCGCCTCTTGTTGCCCAACACGCTTCGCCTCTCGGAAAAATCCGCAAAATAAAATATGGCATAGCGGAAATTCCCCTACGAAGTCGTGAAAACGTTTGTGAAAAACGACTCTAACAAGTGTTGTGCAAAATTAAATCGGCAAGCCTACTTGAAGTTCGAAATTTCCTACGTCGTCCTCCTGCGTACATACTCTGGAAATACGGTATAACATTCTCCTCTTAGAAACATTCGTCGAATGTTCCTTCTAATCTCAAAACAAACGCGCGGTATAGTCTCATCTATACTTACGAAAACAATCACGCGCACGTAGCCACGGAACCAACTTGCGCAAAGTACTTACCTTCAAGTCTACGAGGACACACCTCCAACATCACAAACGCTCCCATCCAAGGGTCTAAAATATAATTTCTTCGCACTTTCTCCACACAAAAGAAATGATCACATCTACGCTCGCCATACACGCCGCTTCTTCCTTACGTGTCGTACCGCTTCTCGTACACTCGAATTCTTACCACATGATACCACTTTTGTCACTTTTCGAGGCATAAACCTTCTCGAGCGACCCAACAAATGATACCGACCGCGTGCGATCACTGCGGTATCGTACACCCAAACTCTTGATCTCGCTTGATTTAAACTTCGGTTACTATCTCTAACAGGTCATCATTAATCGGGAACACTGCGGATGGATCTCGATACTTTCCCGAACATAACAATACGAAAGATCGACATACCGCCTCCTAAGTCGGACGGCAAAGCTAACATATAGGCAACGGCCTATTCTTCACATGAACTCAAAGGGCCCCAAAACAACTCGGGCTAAGTTCCTCTGTTTCCAAAACTCGTCACTGACGGTGGTACTTTCAAGACCGACCGTCAACTGAACTCTAAGCGTCGTCGCGATTATCCGTCACGATTTCCTCTGAGCTGCGTAACTTCTTCTAGACAAGCTTCACTAACCACGATCTGCTGGAACAAGCTGAACCAATGCGAACGCCAACATCGAACCAATCGGCCGTGACTTACACTTCCGCCTCAAGGCTTCAAAGGCGACATCCGAACACTGAAATGGTAGCTTAAACACTACCTCCACAGGAGACAACAATCCCCACAACTATCCCTGAAATCCAAACACTGGCCCGAGGGCGAATGCGATTTTGAGACTCACCTGAGTTCTTAACCTTGCCTGGTAAAACTTTCCAGAAACAAAAACAGTACCACTGGCTCCATGCGTCATAAGGTGAAGGTAGGCACCCCGTGCAGCCTTACAACCTTTCTGATAAAATCAACACTGCCGAGTAAACTGTCTTTGCTAGAAGACAAGACGGCTGACCGCCTCGGCCCGACCACTGGTCGAACGCATCCACGAACTCGTATGCTGGTTAACTAAACTTGGGCCTAACACCCTCACAACCCTAACACAAGGCGGGACCACCACAACCTGACCCCACCAAAACCTACCGCGGGTTGACCCGCAACGTGGCCTCAACCCGACCAAGCCGCACAATACTAGCTCCCGATCCGAACAATCTCACTAATCACGTTTCGAAAACCTAGCGGTCTTCTTAGCTCAACTACCCCCTTTCATTCCACACTACTAGGGACCTATCCCAAACATAACTCACGTGCACTATGCACTTCCGATAAGGGTCAAACATAACACTACACCTTTTCTCGAGATGGCCTCACCTCTAAGGTCTCTACGTAAAAAAGCTCTAAGGCTCACACCTTCTCTATCCCCCAAAATCTTACTCGGTTAAACAACCATGATCTAATCACGACTAACACATTATCGAACATAGCACTTAAGGTATACTCACCTTATCACACATCCGATCTCTAGGGTTAAAGATATATCTATATCTCGCTTCACTCCCTTAGTCGTTCAAATCAAACTGCCCGTGAGGCGCATAGCTAAGGAAGATGACGAACTACCCACCAATCACGAAGGCTAAGTCCTCCTACAGGACACTCTCTCGACCACATGGCCACGGCGGCGCGAGTACAACAAGTACCCAACTAAAAGACGACATTCCCGGGATGGCGTGCATCGCGAATGAGCAGGAAGCCACGGAGTTACGACCAACTCCTGCGTACTCGAACGCCCCGATATCCGTGGAAGACCACTGCTGCGGCGAGGTGCATATCAAATCTGTTGGTGAGGCGACTTGCCTCGAAAGGTACCAAAGGACCTTGCCTGGCCTCGCCTCCTCGCCCGTTAACGTCGATCTACGTTTCTCGACTGCGTATAAGCTCGTACGAGCCATGCCAAGCCCAATCAAGAATTACTGTTGCACAACCTCTTAGATAGTCCTCCAGAATCGCGGTACATCGGTATACTCTCTGGCAGCCAAATCTATAGCTAATGTGGTCGCCTCTTTGCAATCTAAATTCTCTGTTCGGCCGTGGGCGAAGGTTCAAATGTCATGGCGCGAGAGGAGCGCCACAGTACTAAACTCTTTGGGGCTAGTGGCGTCGCAAAACTCCCGAATGAAGCACCACCCGGTGATGATTGGGCCTGTGCCACGTAACCCTCAGACTTTACTCGCGGCTCCCACGCCTTGCCTCACGGGCCCGGTTGCCTACGCGGAGGCATAGCGGTAGGGAAAAATACGTTAGAGGTCCAACTTACAACACGACTCTAAGGCACGATCTCGAGTGAGAAGAATAGAAACCAATCCTAAAATATCCTATAGCCTCACGATTATTGGTGTGGTGCACAACACCGATAATCAAACTTCGGATCTGATGCGTAGACACTTTCCGAGGATTAAGCGCTCGATACCACTTTTGTCACGACCGATTCCGGCCCGTGATTCCTTACCGGGCACCCTAGTGATACAACATCGAGTAATCGTGGAACATAAAGCGATACAAGACATATTATGAAATATGAAACAATAATCTGAGAAAAACTTGCCTTTGGCGTATATATAAATGACAACTTTTTCAACATGAGCAGTTTAATCCTTTTTACAAACCACCGCCTGCATTACTACAGACCTCTACGAATGATATGACAACCTGGCGGGGACGGGGCCCACAAACCCACGAATGTAAACACTTACTGACGGGGACTATACCTGATAAGCCTCGGAGAAGCGGAGCTTCCAACGCCAAATCGTGACCACGAGAGCTAGGATCAACGGCGGTGTACCTCAACTGCGGCGTGAACGCGGCCCGAAGAGGTCGATCTGGCAGTGCAGAGTATGTGGCGAAAATCGTAAATGGAATCATAGTAGTCTATATAAAGCGGGAGACATGTATGATAACAAAACTACGATTCCTGATAAACAAGCGGTCATATCAAGTCGAGGACTCACGCCAAAGTCATCACTCAAACATAACAATGGGTCTCACGCCCACAACATCAATCATGCGTGGAATACCTTCCCGCCAGCTGGCGGTTATGATATAAAAGCACCAAGGAACACACATGAACACGGTCCCACGTGCCATAATAACCGTGCGGGAGTAAGTGCGAAGGCATAGCCGACTACTAACACCACAGTACCAACAAGGTCATGAAGCGTATTATAAGATCTGTCTGGCCGTCACATGATCAAAGGCGCCACTTGCCCGCAGATCTAATGTCGCGCGTCTAGTCCTGGAACTTCCGCGACTCGCGTAGGCCAATCTCGTCGCCCGCATGAGGTATTCCCGCGTCGGTAGCTACTCCCAAAGTCGTCACGGACTTCGCGATCGCGTGCCCGCATGGACCGCGTGCCCATAAGGGCCACTAACGGAACTCTCGTAGCTCGCGTAGGCCCACAGGACTGCGTGAGGTATTCTCGAATCATAGGTCCATCGACCACTTTGAGTCTACCGCGTGGGCGGCTTAACCCGGAATCATCTCGAGATGAGTGATGTAAAATACTAACATAACAGCTTATCGTTAAACAACATAAGCACAACAAAGGAAAAACCCCCTTTACACAAACATCACAAGATACTAACACACGTAGCATCCTAGCATGTTTACTTATCAATAAACAAGAAAGTATTACAAGGCTATCACAAACCAACACAATCAAGTCATACACACAAGGTACTTTCTATTATATGCCCACAAGTTCGGGGTTTTATCCCCAAAGTACTTCATACATTAACTCTTTAAAAGATACGTTACTTTCACAATGTCACACAATACCCGTAGTATAAAAATAGAGTGACTATCTTTTTAAAGTAAATCAATTATTTCTCTTTGTAAAATCAAGTAGCAACATTCTTTTCCACTGTTCAAGTTTGCCAAATTTCCAATGTTCAAGTTTGCCTAATTTCCAATGTTCACGGTTCTTATTTTAGAAAGGTTTCGTAGTTCATAGTCTTATTCATTTAAGAATATAATTCTCCTTTAAACAATCTGAGAAACATAAGCCTTATATGTGAGTAGGATATTCTTGTTTATAACAATCTTATTACAGTGACCATGATCTAGAAATATCATTTTGTCTCATCTTAGCTTATGCGGATGGAAGTTTCTCTTGGTTTTAATAATACTTAATTAGTCAAAACATTTCCTTTTAACGCTGCGGTGGTTTGTCGATACCCATTCGATTTCGAAATCGAGTAAAACATTCTTAAGCCGTTATACCCAACTTCCCATAAAGCTAGTATAACTCTTAAGTTTTTAAAACCAAGTATTACTTCAAGTTCTTTATTAACACATAACAAGCGCTTATAGTTCAAATCGATTACCTTTTAAAAACCACAAGTCTTTTCTTACCAACATAAAGTCGTTATAACCAACTTCCCATAAAGCGTTATAACACTTTATGTTTTAAACCAATCAAATACATTTAGCACGTATGCGTCTACCGTACTACATAGTTCACACATATCATGCTAGAAGAGATAGGAAGAGGTTCACATACCTCGCGGCAGTATCGACTAATAGCAAAGCGCTCAAGTACTTCCAAACGTCGGCTACTCCTTAAGCCAAGTAGATCGCGCACACGTAGTACTTCAACCTATAAGGCCACAGCGCTTATTAACATTTAGGTCTAATCGTAGAATATTCTCTGAAAATTCGGCGCCTCCCCCACACATGACAGCGTAAATCTCTCTCTATCGGGCCGACTATCAAGCCAACCGAGGGGTTCATACATCTAACGGACGTGCACAATTCTACCTCGTAAAAGCTACACAAGTCTCATGTCTGATCCTATGTAAAAACAATTCGATCTTCTTTCGAAAAGGTTTCATTATTATTGGGCTTAAGTCCAAAGACATTGCGACAACAACGTTCGATTCTATATATAGTATCTTGACTATATAGTCTAACAATCATGTAATTTCCAATTACAATAGAGGACAAGATATTTACCTCGATAAGCCCATAATTATCAAAGTATAAAGTCGATCTGGGCAATCGTTTAGCTCCAACTCGGCGCTCAACCCGCTCTAAACCACCCTTAGAAGTTCTAACCAACCTGCACAATACTCCAACTGACTATGGAGATTTTCCTAGGGTTTCGGTTTTGTGAGGACAGGAAGTATAATAGTATTTATGGGCGTTTCGTATAGGTATAACCTTACAATACTACCATGTATACGTCGAAGTTAATTTGGGCATTATAACAATACTGTTGCGAGTATTTCTACACCACAAAGGGGGGTATTATACGAAAGCAACTAGGCTAGGGTACCCACGCCACACTGAGGAGAGGGCTCTCGGCGAGGGCCTTTCAAAGGGGAGAGGGCTCTTGGGCGAGAGTCAACAAGAGGAGAAGGAGGATTTTAACACTTAGAAGATTTGTGGAAAGGATGAAGAATTCATCAAAGGGAGAGGGTATTTATAGGTCAGTGAAGGCCAACCAATGGCGAGATCTTGCCAAATGCAAGGCAAGTGTAGGGCCAAGATCCACCCAAGTGTCCTTGACCAACTAACACACAAAAATATCCTACCAACTCCTCGACCAACAAGGCCAATTCGTCCACCCACCCTTACCGCCCATTCACGTCCGCTGATGAGAGGGTGCCAAGTGGCGCCCTATTGTTGGCCAACACGCTTCGCCTCGGAAAAATCCGCGAAAATAAAATATGGCATAGCGGAAATTCCCTACGAAAGTGTGAAAGCGTTTGGCTAAAAACGACTCTAACCGTGTTGTGCACAAAATTAAATCGGCCAAGCCTACTGAAGTTCGAAATTTCCTACGTCGTCCTGCGTACATACTGGAAATACGGTATAACACACCTCTCCGAACCATGCATCCACAATGGTCTAGTAGTGGGCCTCCTACTGCATCCTTCCTCATGAACATTCCTCGCCATATGGCTCGACTACGCAACTAAAACAAGCACCGATAAAAAGCGGCATTTCGGGATGACGCTTACACTGTGAACACCGAGGAAAAATCAACCACAGTGGAGGACACTGCCTTTGGCGGAGGCGCATATCTAATCTGCTTGAGGCGGTTCGCCTCGAGTTACCAAATGATCCGCCAATCGGGCCTCTTACGCTGATCTTGTTTAATCTGCCGATCTCTACCTCTCTCGGCCATTGCACATAGTCTGAGCATGGCTTTGGCTCGTTCTCGATCAAGAGCTACTCCTCACAACCCTTCTTTAGATAAGCATCAATATCCTTGGTATACGGTACATAAAATACTCTGCGCCAAGTCCGCTAGTAATGTGGTCGTCTCCTTCCAATCCATATTTTCGCTCCAAGTCGTGGGCCGAAAGTCCAGATGTCATGGCCGCGATGAGCTGCCGCCGTGCCAAACTCTGCTTCTTGGCGGCGTCTCGAACTCCCGCATGAAGCATCACCCGGTGATGATTGGGCTGTGCCCTTCTAAATCTCGAACTCCACTCGCGGCTCGCCGCTTTGCCTTCTCGGGCCCGAGTTACTGGCGCGGAGGAATCACCGTAAAGGAAAGGAATACGTTAGAGGTCCAACTTATAACACGGCTCAAAGCACGATCTCGAGTGAGAAGAATGGAAACCAATCCTAAATATCCTATAGCCTCACGATTATTGGTGTAGTGCGCACAACACACCGATAATCAAGACTTACTAGATACGGTGTAGACACTTTCCGAGGATTAATCGCTCGATACCACTTGTCACGACCCATTCGGGGCGTGGATCGTGCCTTACCCGCACCCGGTAGTCATACATCGAGTAATCGGAATATAAAAACAACCAAGATAAGAAATTATAAATTTGAGACACGCTTATCAAGAAAGTTGTCTTTCGGCATATATATATATCAATACCCAAAATGAGCGATTACATCCCAACTTTACAATGGGACTACGGACTCTAAGAGTTTTAAAACAAAAATGGCGGGCAGGCCTCGCCATACCACGAATACAAATATCTACAACGGGGACCGTACAAAATGCTAAGCTTCCGAGAAACGGAGCTTTCCCAATGAAACGGTGATCCTAAGAACGGGGATCAACGGTAGGAGTACCTTTACTGCGGCATGACGCAGCCCCGAAGGAGGTCGATAACAGTACCAAGTATGTGGCCGAAAATCAGTAAATGAAATCATAGTAGTCTATATAAAGCAGAGACATGTATGATAACCAAAACTACGATTCACAATAAATAAACATCGTATCAAGTCGGGACTCACGCCTCAAAGTCATCATAAAACCGTGCGGGGTAATGCGAGGGCATAGCCGACTACTAAAAACCCCGGCATAACAAGGTCGTAAATCGTATCATGAGATCTGTCTGCACTCACATGATCAAAGCCGCCACTCGCCGCGATATCTAATGTCGCGTCAGCCCGGAACTTCCGTAGCTCGCACGGGCCATTCCAATGGCCCGTGAGGTATTCCCGCATCGGTGGTAGCTACTCCCGGCGTCTGGACTCGCCGTCGCGTAGCCACAAAGACCGCGTGACCACAAGGGTCGATACTAACCGGAACTCCGTAGTTCCGCATAGGCCATCTGCACTGCATAAGGTATTCTCGAATCATAGGTCACTAGACCCGCTTTGAGTCTACCGCGGAGGCGACTTAACCCGGAATCATGAGTGATATAATATCAACATGACGCTTTATCGTTAAACAACCTAAGCACAATAAGGAAAACCCTCTACACAAACATCACAAGATACTAACTCACGTAGCATCCTAACATGTTTACTTATCAATCAACAAGAAAGTATTACAAGACTATCACAAATCAATACAATCAAGTTATTCACACAAGGTACTTTCTACATTATGCTAACAAGTTCGGGTTTTAGCCCCAAAGTACTTCATGTATTACTCTTTTAAAAGATCCGCTTTTTCACAAAAGTCACACAATACCCGTAGTATAAAAATAGCGTGATTATCTTTTGAAGTAAATCAGAACACTTCTCTTGGTAAAATCAAGTAACAACATTATTTTCCCAACGCTCAAGTTTGCCTAATTTCAATTACTCAAGTTTCATTTTGAAAGGTTTCGTAGTCATAGTTAATCCTTTAAAACAATTTGAGAAACATATACCTTATGTGTGAGTAGTTTATTATTGTTCATAATAATCTTATTACAGCAGCCATGATCTAGGAAATGTAATATCATTTTGTCTCATCTTAGCTCCTATGCGGATGGAAGTTTCTCTGGTTTTAATAATACTTTATTAGTCAAAATATTTCCACTTTATTAGCTTTGTGGTTTGTTCGACATTCATTCGATCGGTAAAACATCATTCCTTTTGAAAACCAAAATACTATTTACTCACGAATGAGGTTTCACACTTTTAACAAAATTCATATTAGTATAATAAGTCAAGTCTCTTATTTCCTTAAATCAATAAATCGTTCTTTTATCACTCTTGCCGTTATACCTAATTTCCCATAAAGCTAGTATAACTCTTAAGCTTTTAAAACCAAGTGTTACTCTTCTTTCAAAAGGTTTCTTAATTCTTTTGAACTACTTGATTCTTTTATTCGGGCTTAAGTCAAGACATTTGCGTAATTATTATTCGGGCTTAAGTCAGAAGACATTAGTAATTATTATTCGGGCTTAAGTCCAAGACATTGCCGTAATATTATTCGATTAACACGTCGTCTGATACTATATACATATTCTTTAAAATATCATGCTCGAGAGGATAGGAAGAATCACATACCTTCTCGTGAAATCCACCGCCAGTTGAATATGTCGCGAGAGAATCGACTATATGATCAAATCGTCTATCAACGTCCGGTATCTTGCATAAAGCTCTAGCGAGGGTTCGTTATTCTATGGACATTTGGGCAGCAACTTCCCTGCGGTGAGCTACTCAAGTCTCATGTGAAAACAAATTCTATGTAAATCTGATTCTATTATTCATCTTTTAAACCGCCTACTGTGATAACAGTTCGATTATTCTTTAATATCCTTAAGTATTTAATACTTATTCCTATACTTCTACAGTATATATACTCTAATTACAAAAGGAGGATAAGGTTATTTACCTCGGTAAGCCCAATAATATCCTAGATAAAAGTCGCGTGCGAGCAAGGTTTAGCTCTAAGTTGTGCGCTCAGAGCTCGAAAACCTTAGAAGTTCTTCACAACTTCTACTAAGGACTAAGGGATTTGGGCTAGGGTATTTTGGGCATTATAACAATACTAGAGGCAACTTTTCTACCAAGGGAGGGGGTAGTGTTTGGCTAGGCTAGCTTTGGGGGCTCTCGGCCAAGCCACTAAGGCTAGAGAAGCGAGAGGTTGGACGAAAACACAAAGGAAGGAAGGGATTTTCAAGACTTGGAAAGTGAAATGTGGATGAAGAACTCTTCATCTAAAGGGGGTATTTATAGGTCAAGGATGGCCAACCAAGGGCCAAGATGGTGCAGTGCAAGGCAAGTGTAGGGTGAGGATTAGGGCAAGTGTCCAGCCAACTTGCACAAAATATCCTACCAACTACTTGACAAAATAAGCCACTCCATTCGGTCCTATTACCGCATAAGTCCACTGATGAGAGGGTGACAAGTGTCGCCCTCTCGTTGGTCCAAAGTGTTTCGTCTCTCGGAAAAATCCGCAAAATTTAGAAATGACATAGCCGGACTTTATCCTACGCGAGTTTCGTCAAACGTTTCGTCGGAAAACGACTCTAAACGGGTGTTGTGCACACAGGGCAATCGTCCAAGCCAACTAGGGGGGGGGGGGTGACACGTGTCGCCCTCCTACACGTCCAACATATTTCATCTTCCGAAAATATCCACTATGGCCAAAATCTCGAAAACAAAGTGGGCCCCACAAAACCGTAAATTTCTCCCGTGGGCCCCACATGACCATTTCCGAAAATAAAATTCCATAATTCTCTAATATTCCAAGAAGTCCGAATACCAAATCTGGGAATCCAATTCCCATTAACGAACCTTTTTCCTTCACAAAAACCGGAAACTTTTCCGTGGAAAAATCACCTCTTTCTTCCTTTCCAATTTCAATGTCGTATTCTCGTACGTACGTCCTCGCATACATACCCTGGAACTACGGGGTATAACATAATTACTACAACATGTAATATCCAATTACAATAGGGGGACATAGATCATTACCTCGATAAGCCCAAAATTATCCAAGATATAAGTCGATCCTGGGCAACGTTTAGCTCTAACTCCTTACGCTCCAACCCGCTCCAAGCGACCCATAGAAGTTTCTAAACAACTTTTCTAAACACTTCAACCAAGCTATGAAGGTTTTTCTAGGGTTTCGTTTTGCGACTATTGGAATAAAGTAGTATTTCCGGGCTCCTAGTATTAAAACAACTTTGGAATACTACTAGGGATACTAGGCCAAGGTATTTGGGATTATACTACAATACACAAAGTATTACTACTCAAGTGGGGGAGGGGGACGAAAAAGCAACTCTGAAGGGAGGAGTATTTTGCCTTGGAAAGTATTCAGTGAGGATGAAATTACTCTTCAACTTAAGGGGTATATATAGAGGATTCAAGGGTCAAGATCAAGTCAAGTGGGTGGTCAAGATTGGGCCACGTGTGTGTGGGTCCCACCACACCACATGGCAATCTTTCTCACTGATGTCATGGCCATTTCGGCCAAGGGTGCCACATGGGGGTGACACGTGTCGCCCCCCGATTCGTCCAAAATATTTCGTCTTCCGAAAATATCCAAAATACCGAAAATCTCAAAAACAAAGCGGGCTCCACAAAACCGTAATTTTATCCCGTGGGCCCCACGTGACCATTTCCGAAAATAAAATCTCAAAATTCTAATATAATCCAAGAAGTCCAAATACCAAATCTGGGAATCCAATTCCCATTAACGAACCTTTTTCTTCACAAAAACCGGAAACTTTTCCGTCGAAAAATTGCATCTTTCTTTCTTTCCAAAATTTCTGTCGTATTCTCGTACGTACATCCTCACATATATACCCTGGAACTACGGGGTATAACATTCTTCCCCCCTTAGAAACATTCGTCCCGAATGTTCCTTCTAAGTCTCCAATCACACATGCGCCGGTATAGTCTTCACTACTATACTTACGAAACCAATCATGCCATCAATGGCCATAGTATAACATACAAATTCAAGCCAACGAGGAATCACCTCTAACATCACACATAAAAAACTCACACCCATGGTCTAAAGGATACTCCCTTCGCATCTTCACTTCACAAAAGAAATGATCACTTCCGTTCTCATAACACATTGTTCGCTTCTCTTCTTACTAGTCGTCCCTTTCTCGTACACCCGAACTCCTTCTAGTACACATACCATACTTCAAACTTGGTATGTGACCTGTCACGACCCGAACCCGGGCCCGTGACTGGTGCCTTACCCCGGGATATAAAACACAACATGAAACAATGTAAAAGAGACACAGTTTATCTGAAGAAAAGTTGCCTTTCGGCATATATATATAAAAACTTAAATCCGAACAGTTACATCATTTTTTACAAACTCTGCCCACAACAGTACTACAGACCTCTAAGAATGATATGACAACAATGGCGGGACAGGGCCCCGCCATACCCCTGAATGTAAGTACCTACAATGACAGGGGACTATACCCAAGATAAGCCTCCGGAGAAACGGAGTTTCTCAAACGCTGAACTGTGACCCTATGAGCGAGGATCAACACTGGTGTACCTCTACCTGCGGCATGAACGCAGCCCCCCGAAGGAGGTCAGTACAACAGGTACCAAGTATGTGAAACTGAAAATACTGTAAATGAAATCATAGTAGTCTATATAAAGCAGGAGACATATATGATAACCAAACTACAGTTCACAATAAATAAGCAGTCATGTCAAGTCAGGGACTCACGCCCTCAAAGTCATCACTCAAATACAACTATGGGTCTCACGCCCACAACATCAATCATGCCCGTGGAATACCTTCCTCACTGGCGATCTATGATATAAAAGCACCACGGAATACACATGAACACGTGTCCCACGTGTCATAATAAAACCGTGCGGGGTAAGTGCGAAGGCATAGTCGACTACTAAAACCCACAGCACCAACAAGGTCATAAATCAGATCATGAGATCTGTCTACCGCCACATGATCGGCCGCCACTCGCCAGTGATATCTAATGTCGCGCGTCTAGTCCTGGAACTTCCGACTCGCGCATAGGCCACTCGATGGCCCGCATGAGGTATTCCCGCATCTAGTAGCTACTCCCGCAACGTCCCGGACTCGCGATCATGGCCATATAGACCGCATGACCATATAGGCGCACTAACACGGAACTCTCGTAGCTCGCATAGGTCCCTGGACCCGCGTGAGGTATTCTCGAATCATAGTCACGCAGATCGCTGAGTCTACCCGCGTCGGAGGCGCCTAACCCGGGATCAAGTCAAGGTGAGTGATATAATACTAACATGTGACTTATCGTTAAACAACATAAGCACAATCAAGGGAAACCCCCTTACACAACATTACAAGACACTAACATACGTAGCATCCTAACATGTTTACTTATCAAATCAACAAGAAAGTATTACAAGGCTATCACAAACCAACACAATCAAGTTATTCACGCAAGGTACTTTATACTCTATGTTAACAAGTTCGGGTTTTTATCCCCAAAGTACATCATACATTAACTCTTTAAAAGATCCGTTTCTTTCACAAAAGTCACACAATACCCGTAGTATAAAAATAGAGTGACTATCTTTTTAAGTAAACCAAAACACTTCCCTTTGTAAAATCAAGTAAGAACATTATTTTCCAAACGTTCAAGTTTGCCTAATTTTAGATGCTCAAGTTTCTCATTTTCGAAAGGTTTCGTAGTTCATAGTTTTAATCACTTAATAATATAATTCTCCTTTAAAACAATTTGAGAAACATATGCCTTATGTGTGAGTAGGTTATTCTTGTTTATAACAATCTTATTAAAGCAGCCATGATCTAGGAAATGTAATATCATTTTGTCTCATCTTAGCTTCTATGCAGATGGAGGTTTCTACTGGTTTTCATAATACTTTATTTAGTCAATACATTTCCCTTTATTAGCGCTATTTGTAGTTTGTTCGATACTTATTCTCGATTTCCAAATCAAGAAACATTATTCCTTTTAAAACCAAGTACTCATTACTCACGAATGAGGTTTCACACTTTTAACAAAATTCATAGTAATTCAATTAAGTCAAGTCTCTTATCTTTTAAGATCAAGTCTCTTAACTTCTAAAATCAATAAACCATTCTTTTTATCTCTCTTAAGTCGTTATACCTAACTTCCCATAAAGCTAGTATAACTCTTAAGCTTTTAAAACCAAGTATTACTCTTCTTTCAAAACGGTTCTTAATTCTTTTGAAATACTTCAAGATTCTTATTATTAGACTCAAGTCAAAAGACATCGCGATAAAACCACGTTCGATTAACACACGTCGCCTACCGTACTATATATATTCTTTTAAAATATCATGCTCAAGAGGATAGGAAGAATCACATACCTCGCGACGATTTATCGACTATTAGCAAAAGCGCTCACGACTATAACCCGCTAGCCTTGTCCACCTTTCAAGTAGAACACGCTACTCGCGATCTTCAACCTATAACGGTTATATAAGTCTATCAAAGTCTAGACTACTCAGTAGAATATTCTAAGCGATGAGTTCTCTATTTTACGGAAAATCGGGCAGCACTTCCCTACCGTTAAGCTACACAAGTCATCAGTAAATACATCCATGTAAGTACTGATTTAATCTTCTTCTTTAATATTCTTGATGCAATTTCGTTCAATTCTCTTACGTAATATCCTTCTATTACAGTTCAAACTTCTTCTTTAATGCCCTTCTATATCTTATACTCAATTCTATGCTACAATGTGTAATTTCCAATTACAATAGAAGGACAAGATTATTTACCTCGATAAGCCCAAAATTATCCAAGATTAAAGTCGACCCTGAGCAAGGTTTAGCTCCTATTCTGAATGCTCCAATTCGCTCCAAGAAACCCTTAGAAGTTCTACACAACTTCTACTTTAATACTTCAATCACTTATGAAGATTTTTCCATAGGGTTTCGTTTAGTGGCTAAAGGAAAGTATAGTAGTATTTTTCCGGGCTTTTCGTATAGAGGGTACTTGGAAATACTACAAAGGTTTTTGGGCTAGAGTATTTGGCATTATAACAATACTTGGAGAAGTATTTCTCTACCAAGGGGGGGGGGGGGTATGTCTCGGCTAGGCTTGACAAAGGGAGAGAGGGTGGTTTCGGCCAAGGCTCACAAAGGGGGAGGGGGAGGCTTGGACGAGAACTACTAAAAAGGGGGGAGGGATTTTTAAGACTTGGAAATGTCTAAGTGTGGATGAAGAATTTCATCAACTAAGGGGGGTATTTATAGGCCAACCAATGGCCAAGATCAAGACAAGTGGGGGGCAAGTGGATGGTGTGGATTAGGACATGTGTTAAGTGGGTCCCACTTGCTCATCTACCACACAAATATCTCACAAATATCCTACCTAACCTTGGCCAATGTTTTAGGCAACAAAAAGGCCAAAAACGTGCCATGAATTCGTCTTCCATTCCGCCAACTTAAGGGTGACACATGTCGCCCTCTCGTTGGTCCAAAATATTTCATCTCTCGGAAAAATCCGCAAAAATAATAAATGACATAGCCGTAATTTTCCCTTCGCAAAGTTTGGAAAACGTTTCGTCGGAAAACAATTATTTTTGGTAGTTGTGCACAAAATTTCGTCTCTGGCCTAACTTAAGGCTTAAACTTTTATACGTACGCCCTCACGTACATACTCTGGAAATACGGGGTATAACATGACCATTTCCGAAAATAAAATCTCAAAATTCTAATATAATCCAAGAAGTCCAAATACCAAATCTGGGAATCCAATTCCCATTAACGAACCTTTTTCTTCACAAAAATCGGAAACTTTTCCGTCGAAAAATAGCATCTTTCTTTCTTTCCAAAATTTCTGTCGTATTCTCGTACGTACATCCTCACATATATACCCTGGAACTACGGGGTATAACAGCTGATTTATGTATTATTACTATTTATGCCATGGATTTGCTACCCATGATGCGAGTGCGGCGCTTGTACTCATGCGGGCCCACTGGGTCCATGCGGGTGAAATAGTCCCATGCGGGTGAAATAGTCCCATGCGAGACGGATGACCTCATGCGGGTGAAATAGTCCCATGCGGGTGAAATAGTCTCATGCGAGGTGATGACCTTATGCGGGTCCCCAGGACCCATGCGGGTGAAATAGTCCAAGGAGTAGGATTGCTTAATGATACTACGGGCGAGAGACCCTGTTTTGATCATGAGACTCCTATTTTCATGCAGTAAAGTTTTTACTTGTTACTCTCATTGTTAGTAAGGCACAGTGTATTGTATTTTTGACTTCTTTCCATGACTCCAGTTTATTTTAAACTTATGATATTAATATAGTATTTTCCAGTTTTACATACTTGGTACATATTGTGTACTGACCCCCTTCCCCGGGGGCTGCGTTCATGCCGCAGGTAAGGGAAAGCAGGTGGTGGATCCTCTTTCTTAGGATCTTTACTCAGGTGTCAGGAGCTCCATTTCTCCGGAGGCTCGACTTTTGGTACGGTTCTCCCTGGTGTTGTAGATATTTGTACATTCAGGAGTATGACGGGGCCCTGTCCCGTCATAGTGGTTACTCATTCTTAGAGACATGTAGTCATGTTATAGCTTGGGTTGTTAAGGATGTAACTGTTCAGCTTTGTTATATTAGAGGTAGCCATTTTGGGTTAGCCTGCTTATTTTATATATGGGTTCTTGTTGTGAGTTTATTTTCCGCTCGTTTTCTCTGATGTTGTATCACAAGGGTGCCCGGGGTAAGGCACCAGTCACGGGTCCGTGGTCGGGTCGTAACAAAAGTGGTATCAGAGAAGTTAATCCTCGGAAAGGGTCTACAGGCCGTATCTAGTAGAGTCTTGATTATCGGTATGTTGTGCACCACATCTATAATCAGGAGGCTACATGATATTTAGGATTGGTTTCCATTCTTTCACTCTAAGATCGTGCAATAGAGCTGTGTTATAGGTTGAACTCCCTCTGACATATTTTCCTGTATCAGTTATGCCTCCACGCAAGGCAACCGCGGCCCAGAAGGGCAAGGCAGCAGAGGGAACTACTAGTAGGACACAGAGGGTTACCAGGGCACAGGCCCAGTCTTTACCAGAGGAGATGTTTCGGACGGCGAGTTCCACGACGTCGCCAACCCCAGCAGAGTTCGGGGCGGCAGCAGCGGCTACTGAGACCGCGATACATGAGCCTCCAGTTACACAGCCTGGAGCAGAGGATATGGGCTACAAGGAGATGGCCCAGTTATTAGCCAGGATCGTGGCTAGGCAGGAGGATAGACGGGAGGCAGCGGTTCCGGTTGTACCCGTAGCCCACCACAGAGCTGATAGCTTGAGACTGCGGGACTTTTTGAGTTGCAGCCCACCAGAGTTCTACGGGTCGAGACCTGAGGATGACCCTCAGGAGTTTATCCGACGATTCTGACGGATCATGAGTGATCGTGGCTTGGAGACGAGTCGGTATTATTGGGCTCACATCGGCCGCGGGATCTGCGGTTGGTGGTATGATTCATGGAACTATCCTGGGAGCATGCGCTTCCGGTGTTTGGGACGAGTTCTCAGAGGCGTTCCTTGGCCATTTCTTGCCTCCGCAGATGAGGAGGGCTCGGGCCGATAGATTTTTGACACTGAGACAGAGTGGGCGGACGGTCCGGGAGTACAACTGTTATACCCCGTATTTTCAGAGTATGTACGTGAGGGTGTACGTACAAAAGTTTAGCCTTAGTTAGGCATTATGGACGAAAAAGTTTGTGCACAACTCGCTTAAAGAATCGTTTTTCGACGAAACGTTTTACTAAACTCGCGTAGGGTAAATTCCGGCTATGTCATTTATAATTTTTGCGAATTTTTCCGCGAGACGAAACATTTTGGACCAACGGGAGGGTGACTTGTCACCCTCATTGGACGGCAAAAATGGGCATAGTTGGCACGTTTTTTGTGCCTTTGCACAAGTCAAGGAGTTGGTTGTATATTTGTGTAGTAGATGGATAAGGACACTTGCCTAAATCCTCACCCTACACTTGCATAGCACTTGGCTTCATCTTGGCCATTGGTTGGCCTTTGCTTGACCTATAAATACCCCTCTAACTTGAAGGTTTTCTTCATCCACAAATCCATTCTCCAAGTCTTGAAAATCCTTCCCCCTCTCTTGTTGTGTTTCGTCCAAGCCTCCTCTCCCCCCCCCCCCTTGAGTGAAGCTTAGCCGAAACAACCCTCTAGCCCTAGCCGAAACACCCCCCCTCCCTTGGTAGAAAAGTTGTTTTCCAAGTATAGTTACTATTACAAAATACCCTAGCCCAAATCCCTTGTAGTATTTTAGTAGAAGTTGTGTAGAACTTCTAAGGGTTTCTTGGAGCTATCGGAGCGTACAAATTAGGAGCTAAACCTTGCTCAGGAGCGACATTTAACTTGGATAATTTTGGGCTTATCGAGGTAAAAACTCTTATCCTTATATTGTAATTGGATATTACATATAAGAATAGTATAGACTTGAGTATAAGATACACTGAAGGATATTAAAGAATAGAATTGAACTGTTATCACAGTAGAAGGGTATAAATGAAGAATAATTGAACTGTACTTACATAGGACTGTTTCTGATGAACTTGGGTAGCTTACCGGGTAGGGAAGTACTGCCCAATTTTCCGTAGGATAGAGAACCCTCTGCTTAGAACTGTTTACAGAGTAGTCTGGACGTTGATAGACGTGTCTGACTATTATAGGTTGATTCTCTGCGCGCGACATATTCGACTTGGCAGGTGGATTTCGCCGAGAAGGTATGTGATTCTTCCTAAGCATGATATTTTAAAATATGTATATATATATAGTACGGTAGACGTACATGTGTTAACAGAATAATAATTACGGCAATGTCTTTTGACTTAAGCCTGAATAATAATTACGACAATGTCTTTTGACTTAAGCCTGAATAATAAGAATCTTGATGCATTTCAAAAGAATACTGAATCATTTTTAACAGAAGAGAACTAATTGGTTTTTAAACAAAAAGCTTAAGAGTTATACTAGCTTTATGGGAAGTTAGGTATAACAACTTAAGAAAGAAGAAAAGGAACAGTTTACTTATGTGTTTATAAAAGACTTATATTGATTTCTGGAAAGCATAATAAGATGGTTTGATATAATACTATGGGTGTTAGTGTCTTGTAACGTTTGTGTAAAAGGGTATTCTTGTTGTGCTTATGTTGTTTAACGATAAGCTGTTATGTTAGTATTATATCACTCACCTACATGATACAGGGGTTAAGTCGCCTCCGTCTGGGGTATACCTCGAGCGATCAGTGTGACTATGATGCGAGGATACCTCATGCGGGTCCAGGGACCTATGCGAGCTACGAGTTCGTGTTAGTGTGCGGGGTTATACCTCATGCGGTCTATGTGGCATGCGGACTACGAGTCGGGGCGATGCCGAGGTAGCTACCCTCGATGCGGGGTTATACCCTATGCGGGCCTATGTGAGTGGCCTATGCGGGCTACGGGAGTGCAGGATTAGGCTTGCATAATGATACTATGGGCGATTGGCCTGCCGATCATTCGCGGCCTAGAAAAGACTATTCTGATTTACCCATTGTTGCTCTTGTTTATGATGTGGCACTATGTGCGATTTACATTGGTTGTTTCGTGCATATTTGTAAAATTGGTTTTAAAATGATATGATTTCATTTAAGTACTTTCTGCTTTCACATACTTAGTACTGTTGTCTTGACCTCCTTCGGCCGCGTTCATGCGCAGTAAGGGCAAGCAGTGCTAGATCCACATCCTTAGGATCTCTTTGCTTTGGTGTCAGGAGCTCCATCTTCTCCTGAGGCTCGACTTTTGGGTATGATCTCCCTGTTGTTGTATATACTATTGTACATTCAGGTATGGCGGGGCCCCGTCCGCCATAGTTGTTATCTTCTTAGAGGTGCATTTGTCCTATTATGCAGTTGGGATGTAATCGCAAAACTATGTTTATATATATATGCGAAAGGCGACATTTTCTCACATAAAGCGTGTCTCATTTTACAATCGTTTCATATCTTGTTTTTATATTCCGATTACTCGATGTATGACTACTTGGGTGCGGGTAAGGCACGATCCACGAGCCGAACGGGTCGTGACAAAAGTGGTATCGAGCGATTAATCTCGGAAAGTGTCTACGCACCGTATCTAGTAAGTCTTGATTATCGGTGTGTTGTGCACCACCAATAATCGAGAGGCTATAGGATATTTAGGATTGGTTTCCATTCTTCTCACCGTGAGATCGTGCCTTAGAGTTGTGTTATAAGTTGGACCCTCTAACGTATTCCTTTTCAATGATTATGCCTCCACGTAAAACCTGGGCGAAGGGCAAAGCGGCCAGGAGCTTCTAGTAGGACAAGGAGTTACGAGGCTCGGGACCGATCTATACGAGACGGCGAGTTCCATGACGCCGCCGGCCCCAGCAGAGGCCACAGTACACACCTCAATCCCACACCGGCGGATGAGATGGGTTCTGAGAGATGGCCCGATTCTTGGCGGGATCGTGGCGAACACGAGATAGGATCTTTGCGATTCGATTCAGCGGCACTGTAGTTCACGAGATCGAGCGGTTTGCGGCTACGGATTTTCGAGCAGTAGCCGCCGGAGTTCTACGGTCGAGACACGAGGATGATCGCGAGAGTTCATCCGTCGATTCTGAGAGGATCATGCGAGTGGTCAAAGCCTCAGAGACCGAGTCTGTGATATTCGGTTCGCATCGGCTGCGTGATACCGCAGTCGATTGGTTTGATTCGTGGGAGTTATCCCGGGGAGAGAATGCGTCCCCAGCTACTTGGGACGAGTTCTCGGAGGCCTTTCTCACTCACTTCTTGCCTCGCGGATGAGAGGCACGGGCGACAAATTTTTGTTCTTGGCGAGAGAGGACGCCGCGATTAGGGAGTACAACGTTGAGTTTGATTCGTTGGCTCGATATGTCCCTGCGTTGGTAGCAGATATGGAGGACAGGGTGCATCACTACGTCACCGGGCTAGATGATTATATGGCCGAGTCTTGTGCGGGTGTGGCTCTTCAGCCAGGCATGGATATTACCCATATGCAGGCTCATGCATTGGGATGCGAGGAGCGTCGAGGCTGACGGGTTGACAAACAGCAGCAGAAGAGGACCAGGACGGCAGGGTCCTTTGGTAGTTATCAGGGTGGACGGCCTCGGCGATCTAGGTCGCACCACGGCCCGGCTCGAGCACTCTGCCGTCCTCAGCCTGACCCAGTATTGAGGCGGTCGGGGCCCCGGACTTGAACTTTGGTGGCGAGGTGCTGGCGGTCGGGACCACCCCCAGAGTGTGGCCGTCGGTAGATCCCATTTCAGGAATTGTGGTACTCCTCAGAGTTTGTTCTGATTGCGGCGATCGGGTCATTTGCGAGGCCTGTCGGCCGAGGCGGCGTGGGTGGTAGGGCTCGGCTACGAGTGCATTGCCGATTCATCATCTCCTCTGATTACTCGCCGGAGGCGAGTACTCATGGCCCAGCAGGTCGCGGCGAGGTCGTGCCGCGGGTCGATTCTAGCGGTCCTCGAATCGCATTTATGCTGTCGGCCGGCGGGACTGGGAGGCCTCACGATGTCGCCACGGTACCTTATCGCCTCCGTTATGATGTGTATGCCTTGATAGATCCGGTTCTACTCATTATATATCTCCCCTTGTTGCTAGTAGGATAGGGATAGAGCCTGAGTCCATAGACCCTTTCGAGGTAGCTACGCCAGGGGGTGATTCGGTGGTAGCTCGGCGGGTATTTAGAGCTTGTCCAGTGACTTTATGCAGTCGTCAGACCTAGCGAACTTGATAAGTGGACATGACGATTTCGATGAGATCATGGGCATGGATTGGCTAGCTTCTTGCTATGCCAATGTAGCTGCGAGAGAGAGTGGTGCAGTTCGGTTTCTGAGGCCGGTTATCGAGTGGGAGGAAAAGCGTATCACCGGGGTAGGTTTATTTCCTACCTCAAGGCTAGGAAGATGGTGCGAAGGGTATATCTACCATCTCATTCGGGTGTTTGATCTCGAGGCTGCGGTACAGATTTTCATCGGTTCGAGTCGAGAGAGTTCCCGGGCGTGTTTCTGACGACCTCCCGGTATCCCTCCCGAGAGAGATAGAGTTTTGTATTGATGTGCTACGCACACTCGGCCTATTTCCATTCGCCATACGAGAATGGCACTGCCGAGTTGAGAGAGTTGAAGGACCGGTGAGAGATTTCTTTGGAGAAGGGCTTCATCGGACCTAGTGTTTCTCCCGGAAGCGCCGGTATTGTTCGTGAAGAAGAAGAAGGGCGGGGCCGCGCATGTGTTGATTACTGAGCGGTGAACAAGGTGACCATTAAACAGATACCCTCCGAGATTGATGATTTGTTCGACCAGTGCGAGTGCGAGATGTTTCTCAAGATTGATCTGCGATCGGGCTATCATCAGTGCAGTCGAGAGGCGGATGTCCCTAGGCGCATTCGGACCCGTCACGGGCATTATGAGTTCAGTCATGTCTTTTGGGTTGACAATGCTCGCTGGTATTTATGGATTTGATAAACCGATTGTTCAAACCATTTTTGGACACATTTGTGATAGTGTTCATCGATGATATCTTGGTTTATTCGCCGAGCGAGGAGCATGCGAGCATTTGAGGATTTGTGCGACGGTTCTCCAGACCAGCGATTATACGCCAAGTTTTCCAAATGTGAGTTTTGGTTAGCTTGGTGGCTTTTCTTGGGCATATTGTCGGGCCGATGGTATTCAGTGGATACGGCAAGATCGAGGCGATCGAGTTGGCCTCGACCTACTACTCAGGCTGAGGTTCGCGATTTTGGGCCTTGCAGTTATTATCGGCGGTTCGTAGAAGTTTGCTTCTATCTGCCCATTGACTAGGTGACTCGTAAGCGGCTAAGTTTGATGGTGATGCTTGTGGCGGGGTTTCGATTCTTTGAAAGAGGATCGACCGCCCCGTTCTTACTCTTCCAGAGGGTCCAGACGGCTATGTCGTGTATTGTGATGCGTCAGGCATCGGGTTGGGATGTGTGTTGATGCGTGAGGCAAGGTTATAGTGTATGCATCGGCGACTTAAGAAACACGGAGGAACTACCCCACCCATGATTTAGAGTTGGCGTGGTGATTCACGCCAAGATCCGAGGCACTATTTGTATGGGGTTCATGTGGATATTTATACAGACCACAAGAGCCTCCAGTATATCTTCAGCCAGAGGGAGCTGAACTTACGACAGAGACGGTGGTTAGAGCTGCTCAAGGATTATGATGTTGACATCCTGTACCACCCGGGGAAGGCCAATGTTGTGGCGTATACTATTAGTCGTAGTCGATGGGAGTCTATCGATGTGCGGCGAGAGGAGAGGCTGGTTCGCTATTTGCATCGATTAGCGAGCCTTGGTGTCCGTTGATTGATTACGTAGCGATGGGGTTCGAGTTCGAGAGGTTGCCGAGTCTTCCATCGCCGAGAGGTGAAGAGGCAACATTTGAGGATCCGGTTTTGATTGGTATCGCGATACAACTCTTCGTGAGGCAAGGTCCTTTTGAGGTAGCACGATGGGGTGCTAAGGTTTGAGGCGAGTTGTGTATTCGGATGTTTGAGGACTTGGCGAGTTCTTGGGGAAGCACAACACGCGTTACTCTATCCATCCGTGGTCGACCAAGATGTACCACGACCTTAGATCGTGTATTGGTGGGATGGCTTGAAGAGGGGCGTTGCGAGTTCGTAGCTCGGTGCCGTGTTGTCGGCGGTGAAGGTAGAGCACGAGGCCGGTGGTTTGTTGCGACGATAGAGATCCGACACGGAAGTGGGAGGTGATCAACATGGATTTTATCACGGGATTACCTCGCTCGGAGGAGACATGATTCTATTTGGGTTATCGTCGACGGTGCGAAATCAGCCACTTTCTTCCGTCGGGGCGACTTTTTCGGTGAGGATTATGCGGACTTTACATCCGAGATCGTCGATGCATGGAGTCCCTATTTCGATCATATCGCATGCGAGAGCCCGGTTCTGGCTAACTCGGAGGTCTTTCGTAAGGGTTTAGGGACGCAGTGAGCACGAGTCGCATTCCATCCACGCAGACGGACAGCGGAGCGCACTATCCGCACTCTTGAGGATATGCTGCGAGCCTGTGTTATTGACTTCAGGGGTAGCTGGGAGTTTCATTTGCCTCTAGTTGAGTTTGCGTATAATAATAGCTACCACTCCAGTATTCAGATGGCACCTTATGAGGCCTTGTATGGGAGGAAGTGCGGTCGCCGATAAGGCTGGTTTGATGTAGGCGAGTGCGATTAGTGGGACCAGGTTGGTGCGGCGAGCGATGGATAAGGTGAAGCTTATCCAGGAGAGGTTGCTGACATCTCAGAGTCGACAGAAGTCATATGCAGATCATCGTCGTCGGCATCTGGAGTTCGAGGTTGATGATTGGGTTTTCCTGAAGGTGTCACCCATGAAGGGTGTGATGAGATTCGGGAAGAAAGCTTCGGCCAAGGTACATTGGGCCCTATCGATTGTCCGCGAGGTAGGCAAGGTTGCCTATGAGTTGGATCTGCCGTCCGATCGGAGGCGGTGCATCCGGTGTTTCATGTTTCTATCTTTGAGGAGATGTATCGGATCCATCTAGGGTGCACCCGATTGACGATGTCCAGTGACCGAGGGTTATCGTATGAGGAGATTCCCATAGCGATAATCGATCGTCGAGTTAAGCGTCTGCGGACGAGGCGTGGCCGTCAAAGTCTTGTGGCGGAACGAGCTCAGGGAGGAGATGACGTGAAAAGCTGAGGAGGACATGAGGCAGAAGT
Source organism: Przewalskia tangutica (assembly GCA_029844215.1). Lineage (NCBI taxonomy): Eukaryota > Viridiplantae > Streptophyta > Magnoliopsida > Solanales > Solanaceae > Przewalskia > Przewalskia tangutica. The sequence goes on from CM056726.1 coordinate 61,360,514, forward strand.
ATCCTCACCTATTCCCCACACCTCCAGGTAATTCACTTTCCTACTTGTAAATTTTCATTGTCATATATGCCTAAGTGTTGTTTTGTGGCCGTATGTGGCATTTGTAAACTGTTTTAGTTATGAAGAACCTTATCGTTAACTGTCTTGGGAAGGAACATTCGGGACGAATGTTTCTAAGGATGGGAGAATGTTATACCCCGTATTTCCAGAGTATGTACGTGAGGGTGTACGTACAAAAGCTTAGCCTTAGTTAGGCATTATGGACGAAAAAGTTTGTGCACAACTCGCTTAAAGAATCGTTTTTCGACGAAACGTTTTACTAAACTCGCGTATGGTAAATTACGGCTATGTCATATATAATTTTTGCGGATTTTTCCGAGAGACGAAACATTTTGGACCAACGGGAGGGTGACACTTGTCACCCTCATTGGACGGCAAAAATGGGCATAGTTGGCACGTTTTTTGTGCCTTTGCACAAGTCAAGGAGTTGGTAGGATATTTGTGTAGTAGATGGATAAGGACACTTGCCTAAATCCTCACCCTACACTTGCATAGCACTTGGCTTCATCTTGGCCATTGGTTGGCCTTTGCTTGACCTATAAATACCCCTCTAACTTGAAGGTTTTCTTCATCCACAAATCCATTCTCCAAGTCTTGAAAATCCTTCCCCCTCTCTTGTTGTGTTTCGTCCAAGCCTCCTCTCTCCCCCCCCCCCCCTTGAGTGAAGCTTAGCCGAAACAACCCTCTAGCCCTAGCCGAAACACCCCCCCTCCCTTGGTAGAAAAGTTGTCTTCCAAGTATAGTTACTATTCCAAAATACCCTAGCCCAAATCCCTTGTAGTATTTTAGTAGAAGTTGTGTAGAACTTCTAAGGGTTTCTTGGAGCTATCGGAGCGTACAAATTAGGAGCTAAACCTTGCTCAGGAGCGACATTTAACTTGGATAATTTTGGGCTTATCGAGGTAAAAACTCTTATCCTTCTATTGTAATTGGATATTACATATAAGAATAGTATAGACTTGAGTATAAGATACACTGAAGGATATTAAAGAATAGAATTGAACTGTTATCACAGTAGAAGGGTATAAATGAAGAATAATTGAACTGTACTTACATAGGACTGTTTTTACAGTAGACTTGGGTAGCTTACCGGGTAGGGAAGTACTGCCCAATTTTCCGTAGGATAGAGAACCCTCTGCTTAGAACTGTTTACAGAGTAGTCTGGACGTTGATAGACGTGTCTGACTATTATAGGTTGATACTCTGCGCGCGACATATTTGACTTGGCAGGTGGATTTCGCCGAGAAGGTATGTGATTCTTCCTAAGCATGATATTTTAAAATATGTATATATATATATAGTACGGTAGACGTACATGTGTTAACTGGATAATAATTACGGCAATGTCTTTTGACTTAAGCCTGAATAATAATTACGGCAATGTCTTTTGACTTAAGCCTGAATAATAAGAATCTTGATGCATTTCAAAAGAATACTGAATCATTTTTAACAGAAGAGAACTAATTGGTTTTTAAACAAAAAGCTTAAGAGTTATACTAGCTTTATGGGAAGTTAGGTATAACAACTTAAGAAAGAAGAAAAGGAACGGTTTACTTATGTGTTTATAAAAAACTTATATTGATTTCTGGAAAGCATAATAAGATGGTTTGATATAATACTATGGGTGTTAGTATCTTGTAACGTTTTTGTAAAAGGGTATTCTTGTTGTGCTTATGTTGTTTAACGATAAGTTGTTATGTTAGTATTATATCACTCACCTACATGATACCGGGGGTTAAGATGCCCTCCGATGCGGGGTATACCTCAGGCAGTCTATGTGACTATGATGCGAGGATACCTCATGCGGGTCCAGGACTGTCGGAGCTCTGAGAGTTCCGTGTTAGTGTGCGGGGTTAGACCTCACGCGGTCTATGTGGCCACGCGGACTACGAGTCCGGGGCGATGCCGAGTAGCTACCCTCGACGCGGGTTATACCTATGCGGGCCTATGTGAGTGGCCTATGCGGCTACGGAGTCGTGATTAGGCTTGCATAATGATACTATGGGCGATTGGCCCTGCTTCGATCATTCGCAGCCTAGAAAAGACCTGTTACAGTTTACCCATTGTTGCTCTTGTTTATGATGTGGCACTATGTGCGGTTACATTGGTTGTTTCGTGCATATTTGTCACGACCCGATTCCGGGCCCGTGACTGGTGCCTTACCCCGGGCACCCTAGTGATACAACATCAGAGTAATCAGCGGAACATAAAACAATACAAGACATATTATGAAATATGAAACAATAATCTGAGAAAAACTTGCCTTTCGGCATATATATAAATAACAACTTTTTCCAACATGAACAGTTTAATCCTTTTTACAAACCCTGCCCACAACAGTACTACAGACCTCTAAGAAATGATACGACAACAATGGTGGGACAGGGCCCCGCCATACCCCTGAATGTAAACACCTACAACAACAGGGGACTATACATCGATAAGCCTCGGAGAAACGGAGCTTTCCACACGCCAACCGTGACCCTAAGAGCGAGGATCAATGGCGGTGTACCTTTACTGCGGCATGAACGCAGCCCCGAAGGTCGATCTGACAAGTACCAAGTATGTGAAACGAAAATCGTAAATGAAATCATAATAGTCTATAAAGCAGAGACATGTATGATAACCAAACTACGATTCACAATAAATGTGATCATGTCAAGTCGTGACTCACGCCAAAGTCATCACTCAAATGTAACTATGGGTCTCACGCCACAACATCAATCGTGCGTGGAATACCTTCCTCACCGCCAAAGATACAAGCACCAAGGAATACATGAACACCGTGTCCCACCTGTGTCCTAATAAAAGCGATGCAGGTAAGTCGAAGGCATAGCCGATTACTAACACCACAATGCAACAAGGTCATAAATCGTGTCATGATATCCGCTGCAGTCACATGATAAAAGCGGTCACTCGCCGCAGATCAAATGTGCGCGTCTAGCCCTGGAACTCCCCGCAGCTCCGCATAGGCCAGTCTCATAGGCCCGCATGAGGTATAACCCCGCATCGAGGGTAGCTACTCCCGGCATCGTCCTGGACTCGCAGTCCGCATGGCCATATAGACCGCATGACCATAAAGGCCGCACTAACACGGAACTCCGTAGTTCGCATGGATCCCTGGACCCGCATGAGGTATCCTCGAATCATGGTCCCGCATCACCGAGTCTACCGCGTCGGAGGCGGCTTAACCTCTGACACAAGTCAAGGTGAGTGGTACAATACCAACATAACGGTGATAGTCAAACAACTTTAAGCGCGATGAGAAAACCCTTTACACTAACATCACAAGATACTAACACACGTAGCATCCTAACATGTTTACTTCTCAAATCGCAAGAAAGTATTACAAGGCTATCACAAACCAATACAATCAAGTTATTCACACAAGGTGCTTTCTACTAACAAGTTCGTATCTAACCCCAAAGTACTTCACATTAAATCTTTAAAAGATCTGCTTCTTTCACATAAGTCACACAATACGTAGTATAAAATAGAGTGTATCCTTTTAAGAAAACTAAAACTCTTACCTTTGTAAAATCAAGTAACAACATTATTTTCCAAACGTCAAGTTTGCCTAATTTCAAATGTTCACGTTTCTTATTTTAGAAAGGTTTCGTGGTTCATAGCCTTATTCATTTAAGAATATAATTTCTTTTAAACAATCGAAACATAAGTCTTATATGTGAGTAGGATATTCTTGTTTATAACAATCTTATTACAAAGAACCATGATCTAGGAAATATCATTTTGTCTCATCTTAGCTTTTATGCGGATGAAAGTTGCTCTGGTTTTATTAATACTTAATTAATCAAAACATTTCCCTTTATTAACGTTCTTGTGGTTTGTCGATACATTCGATTTCGAAATCAAGAAACATTCTTAAGCCGTTATACCTAACTCCCATAAAGCTAGTATAACTCTTAAGTTTTCAAAAACCAAGTATTACTTCTTCTTTCAAAATGATTCAAAACTCTTTTGAAATACTTCAAGTTCTTTATTAACACATAACAAGCCGCTTATAGTTCAAATCGATTACCTTTTAAAAACCACATGTATTTTCTTACCAACATAAAGCCGTTATAACCAACTTCCCATAAAGCCGTTATAACACTTTATGTTTACACCAATCAAATACATTTAGTACATGCGTACGCTACACCATAGTTCACACATATCATGCTAGAAGAGATAGGAAGAGGTTCACATACCTCGCGACAGTATCGACTAATAGCAAACGCTCAAGTACTTCCAACCGCCGGCTACTCCTTAAGCCAAGTAGAGGCGCCACACGTAGTACTTCAACCTATAAGGCCACAAGGCGCTTATTAACATCAAGATCTTATCGTAGAACATTCTACGAGAAAATTCGCGAGACCTCCCCACATGGCAGCGTAAATCTCCTCCTCTGGCAGGCCGCTACCAAGCCAACGGGGTTATACATCTAACCCGACGTACAATTCTACTCCACGATTACTACACAAGTCTCATGTCTGATTCGATTCGATTCTTGAGCTTAAGTCAAAAGACATTGCCAACTAACCACGTTCGATTCTATATATAGTATACTTCAACTATATATTCTAACAACATGTAATTTCCAATTACAATAGAGGACAAGATATTTACCTCGATAAGCCCATAATTATCCGAGTTTAATGTCGATCCTTAGCAAAGTTTCGCTCCTACTCGGTGCTCAACCCGCTCCAAACAACCCTTAGAAGTTCTAACCAACTTCTACATAGTACTCAACTAACTATGGAGGTTTTCCTTAGGGTTTCGGTTTTGTGGCTAAAGGAAGTATAATCGTATTTTAGGCTTTTGTATAAGTGTAACCTTGGGAATACTACAAGGTATTTGGGCCAAGGTCTTTGGACATTATTACAATACTAGGAGAGTATTTCGCTACCACACCCTGGGGTCGTAGACGAACACAACTAGGCTAGGGGGGGGTAGCCCACGGCCAAGGCACCACAATGAGGGAGGAGGCTCTGCCACAAGGCCACTCAAAGGGGAGGGGGTGTTGGACGAACACAACACAAGAGGAGGGAGGATTTTAGGCTGGGAAGGTTTCATTTGTGGATGAAGAGTTCATCAACATAAGGGGGTATTTATAGCAAAACCAAAGGCCAACCAATGGCCAAGATCTAGCCAAGTGCAAGGCAAGTGTAAGGCCAAGATCAAGCCAAGTGCACCCTAACCCTACTCCACAAAACATGGCACAAAACAAGCCACAAAACAAGGCCAAAACAAGGCACAAAACCATGAACCAATCGGCAAGGCCAAGCCTCCTCTTTACCGTCAACGAGGTGACAAGTGTCACCTCCCGTTGTCCAAAATGTTTAGTCTCTCGGAAAAATCATAAAAATTAAAAATGACATAGCCGGAAATTCACCTAAAGCCGTGAAAGCGTTTGCCGAAAACGACTCTAATCGGGTGTTGTGTACAAAAATAATTCGCCGCCTATTCTCGAGTTCGAAATTTCTACGTGCGTCCTGCGTGCATACTGCGGAAATACGGTATAATCGTATACCCCGTATTTCCGCAGTATGCGGGACGACGTGAAATTTCGAACTTCTTTAAACGGCCGAATTCTTTTGTGCACAACACCCTTAGAGTCGTTTTAAACGCTTTCACAAATTCGTGGAATTTCCGCCATGTCGCTTATAATTTTTAGGATTTTTCCGAGAGATCAAACATTTTGGACAACGGAGGTGACAAGTGTCACCTCACATCGATGGAGTGGGACGACAATTTGGACGAATTGGTGAGTGGGGTTAGGTAGGATATTTTTGTGCAAGTTGTTGTGGTAGATGGATAAGGTGCACTTGGCTTAAATCTAGCCCTACACTTGCACCACACTTGTCTTCATCTTGGCCATTGGTTGGCCTTCACTTGACCTATAAATACCCCCCTTAGTTGATGAACTTCTTCATCCAAAAATTGTCTAAGTCTTGAAAATCCCTCCCTCTCCCTCAACCTTGTTCTCGTCCAAACACCACCCCTCTCCCCCCCTCTTGAAGGCCCTCGGCCGAGAGCAACCCCCCCCCCCCCCCCTAGCCTAGTTGTGCTAGTCAAAATACTACCCCCCTTGGTAGAAATGTATTCTACAAGTATCGTTATAATGCCCAAAATACTTTAGCCAAATACCTTGTAGTACTTTCCAAAGTACCCTTTATACGAAGCCCGGAAAATACTATTATACTTTCCTTTAGCCACTAAACGAAACCCTAAGTAAAAATCTTCACCCGTAGGTGAAGTATTAAGTAGAAGTTGTGGAGACACTTCTCAGGGTTTCTTGGAGCGTTTTGGAGCGCACGGAGTAGGAGCTAAACCTTGTTCAGGAACGACATATAAACTCGGATAATTTTGGGCTTATCGAGGTAAACATTCTTGACCTTCTGTTGTAATTGGAAATTACATGTTGTAGGAATATATAGTTGAAGTATACTATATATAGAACTGAACATTATAATTGTGCGGCAATGTCTTTTGACTTAAGCTGAATAATACTTAAGGCAATGTCTTGCGACTTAAGCTGAATTTAAATAAGAGAATCGACTGTAATTACATGAGGCGTATTCTGATGAGACTTGTGTAGCATTGCTGTGTAGTAGAATTGTACACGTCCGGTCAGACGTGTTAACCCCACGGTTGGCTTGGTAGCCGGCCTCGATAGAGGAGGAGATTTACGCTGTTGCGGGGAGGTCTTTGCCAATTTTTACGTAGAATATTCTACGTCGGGATCTAAAGGTATTAATAGGCGCTTTGTGGCCTCTATAGGTTGTAGTACTGCGTGTGGAGTGATCTGCTTGACTGAGAGTGTCGCCGACGGTTTGAGGTACTTGGAGCGTTTTGCTATTAGTCGATAATCGTCGCGAGGTATGTGGACCTCTTCCTATATCTTCTAGCATGATATGTGTGAACTATGTAGTACGGTAGACGTACATGTGCTAAATGTATTTGATTGATTTAAAACATAAAGTGTTATAACGGCTTTATGGGAAGTTGGTTATAATAGCTTTAGGTGGATAAGCACATACTTTGTGGTTTTTAAAAAGGTAACTGATTTGAATAATAACTGGCTTGATATGTGTTAATAAAGAACTTGAAGCATTTCAAAAGATCTATGAATCGTTTTGAAAGAATGAGTATTACTTGGGTTTTGAAAGCTTAAGAGTTATACTAGCTTTATGGGAAGTTAGGTATAACGGCTTAAGAATGTTTCTTGATTTAAATCGAATGTGTATCGACAAACCATGCGGCGTTAATAAAGGAAAATGTATTGACTAAAGAAGTATTATTAAAACGATGAAACCTCCATCTGCATGAAGCTAAGATGAGACAAAATGATATTACATTTCCTAGATCATGGTGCTTAATAAGATTGATTATAAACAAGAATAACCTACTCACTTATAAGACATAGGTTTCTCAAAGCGTTTAAAGGAGAATTATGTTTTAAAGGATTTAAAACTATGAACTCTGAAACCTTTTTCTAAAATGAGAAACTTGAGCATTCAAATTAGGCAACTTGAACGTTTGGAAAATAAGGTTGTCACTTGATTTTACAAAGGAAAGCATTTTGGTTTACTTAACAATGTTAGTCACTCAAATTTTATACTACGTATCGGGTGACCTTTGTAAAAGAAATGGATCTTAAAAGGAATTTAACGGACGTAGTACTTTAAGGTTAAAATCCGACTTTGATATAAAATGAAAGTACCTTGAGTCGTGTGTAACTTGCTTATACTTGTTGTTATGAAACTTGACCATGTTACGTGTGATAGCCTTGTTGTGTAAGTCGTGTTCTACTCGACTACCGGCTCATCCGAATGTATATCACTTGACTCAAGGTCATCCGAATGTATATCACTTGATTAGGTTCATCCGAATGTATTTCACTCGACTACGGTTCATCCGAATGTGTTTCACTTGATTACCGTTCATCGGGAATGTATTTCACTTGAGGACCGGTTCATCGGAATGTATTTCACTTGAGGCCGGTTCATCCGGAATGTATTTCACTTGACTAGGTTCATCCGAATGTATTCCACTCGACTAGGTTCGTGGGATGAGCAGGAATGTATTCCACCCTTGTCTATATTGGGTCCATAAGATGGCGAGACACGTTATCGTATCACATGATTTGTACCTAGGCTGCGGCGGTGAGGAAGGAGATCCACGGCATGAGGATGACTTTTAGGCGTGAGTCCCCGACTTGACATGGATCGCTTCTATGTTGTGATCGTAGTTTGGTTATCATACATGTCTCCGCTTTATATAGACTATTATGATTTCATTTCTGATATTTTCTGATTTCACATACTTGGTACTGTTATCGACCTCCTTGAGTGCGTTCATGCCGCAGTAAAAGGTACATCATTGCCGATCCCGCTTTTAGGATCACCTTTCGTATTGGAAAGCTCCGTTCCTTCGAGGCTTATCTTTGGTATGTTACCACGAGTGCATAGATGCTTATACATTCAGGGTATGGCGGGGCCTGTCCGTCATAGCCGCTGTAAAATCTTAAGGTCTGCAGCCTTTGTTGTGGCGGGGTTTGTAAAAAGGATAACTGTCGTATTTATGTATATATGATGAAGGCAACTGTTTTGGTTGCTTCGTTTATTTATCTTTTCTCTTAATTCATGTTCATGTTTTTATTTCCGCTGATTTTCTCTGATGTTGTATCACTAGGGTGCCCGGGGTAAGGCACCAGTCACGGGCCCGGGTTCGGGTCGTGACAATAACATTCTCCCCTCCTTAGAAACATTCGTCCCGAATGTTCCTTCTAAGTCTCAAAACAAACGTGCGCCAGTATAGTCTTCACTACTATACTTACGAGAATCAATCCTGCCACACCGCCACGAAACAACTTTCGCAAAATTGCTTACAACCAAGTCAACGAGGAAACACCTATAATCATCACCACAAAACAATTCACTCCGGGGACTAAAATATACTTCCCGCCTTCTCTTTACAAAAGAAATGATCACATCTATGCTCGCCATACATGCTCGCTTCTCTCTTTACTCGTCGTAGATACCGCTTTGTCACTTTGCCTGAGGCATTAACCTTCTCAGGCGACCCAACAAATGGTACCACTTTTGTCACTTTGTCGCGAGCCTTGCTCCGACGACCCAACAAATGGTACCGGGCTGCTTGCGATCCCTGAGGATGTCGTACACTCGAACTCTTACCACATTCTGATACTGCTTCAGTTTCCAAAACTCGGGGTTACTATCTCTAACGTGGTCATCATTAACTGGGAACACTCTGGATGGCTCTCCGATACTTTCCCGAATATAACAATACGAAAGACCGGACGTACTGCCTCCTAAGTCGGACGGCAAATGCTAACATATAGGCAACCTGGCCTATCCTTCACATGAACTCAAAAAGCCCAAAGTAACTCGGGCTAAGTTTCCTCTGTTTTCCAAAACTCGTCACACCCTAACCGGGGTGGTACTTTCAAGAAGACCGACCGTCAACCTGAACTCTAAGCGTCGTTGCCGATTATCCGCACGATTCCTCCGGTGCGTAACTTCTTCTAGACAAGCTTCTCACTATCCATAGTCTCTGGAACAAGCTCAACCAATCGAACTCGCCAACATCGAACCAATCGACCGCACTTTACACTTCCGCCCCTGAGGCTTCAAAGGTGACATCCGAACACCGAAATGGTAGCTTAAACACTACCTCCACAGAGACAACAATCCCACAACTATCCTCGAAATCAAACACCGGCCCGAGGCGAATGCGATCTGAGACTACCTGAGTTCTTAACACATGCTTGCTAAAACTTCCAGAACAAAATAGCCGTAACACTGGCTCCATGCGTCATAAGGTGAAGGTAGGCACCGTGCATCCTTACAACCTTTCGGATAACTCAACACAATAGTAAACGGTCGATCAAGAACACGATGGGCTGCCCCATCGGCCCGACCACCGGTCGAACGATCCACGAACTCGTCTGTTGGTTAACTAAACTTGGGCCTAACACCTCACAACCCTAACACAGGCGGGACCACCAAAACCTGACCCGCGCCATACATGCCGCGGGTTGACCCGCAAATGGCCTCAACCCGACCCGCGCCGCATGATACTAGCTCCCGATCCTAACAATCTCACCAATCACGTTTGAAAACCTGGCGGTCTTCTTAGCTCAACTACCCCCTTTCATTTCACTACTTGCCAGGACCTATCCCAAACATAGCTCACGTGCACTATGCACTCGATAAGGATCAACATAACACTACACCTTTACTCGAGATGGCCTTACCTCTAAGGTCTCTACGTATAAAACTCTAAGGCTCACACCTTCTATCCCCAAATCTTACTTGGTTAACTAACCAAGATTTCTAATCACAATATTAACATCGCTATCAAAACATAGCACTTATGATATACCCATCTTATCATACATACCGAACTACAGGGTTAGAGATATATCTATATCTCTTGCTTCACTCCCTTAGTCGTTCTAATCAAACTCGCCTGTAGGCGCATACCGGAGGAGATGACACACTACCCACCTATCCTGAATTCTAAGTCCTCATACAAGGACACTTATCGACACCAGACCCTGACGGTCATAGGTACAACAAGTACCAACTAAAAAACGACATTCCCGGGACGGCGTCATCGCTGCGTGAACCGGAAGTCCTGGAGTTCTGACCAACTCCTGCATACCCCGAACGTCCTGAACTCCGTGGAAGACCACTCTGCATTGGCGGAGGTGCATAATCTAATCTGCTGGTGAGGCGACTCGCCTCGAAAGTTACCAAAGGACCCTGCTGCTCTGGCCCTCTTCTGATGTCCTTTGTTAACCCGTCGATCTCTATGTTTCTCGGCCTAATATGCATAAGCCCGTACACAGGCCATGCTCAAGCCTAACTGAAGAACTTAATCTTGCACAACCTTCTCGTTGATATTCATCAAGACTCGCGATACATCGGTATACTCTCTGTTATCCAAATCCAGAGCAAGAAATAGGGTCGCATCTTTGAAATCCATATTCTGTTCTCGGTCGTGGGCGAAGGTTCAAATATCATGGCGCGGTAAGGCTGCGCGCCGTGCTAAACTTTCTGGGGCTAGTGGCGTCGCGAAATCCCGAATGAAGCATTACCTAGGTAATGATTGGGCTGTGCCACGTAACCCTCTCAACTCTACTCGCGCCTCCTCCGCTGCGCGCCTCCCGGGCGGGTTTGCCACTACGGAGGCATAACGATAAGTGGAAAGAAATACGTCGGAGGTCTAACTTACAACACGGCTCTAAGGCACGATCTCGAGTGAGAAGAATAGAAACCAATCCTAAATATCCTATAGCCTCACGATTATTGGTGTGGTGCACAACACACCGATAATCAAGACTCTCTTGGATACGATGCGCAGACCGCTTTCCGAGGATTAATCGCTCGATACCACTTTTGTCACGACCGATTCGGGCGTGGTCGTGCCTACCGGGCACCTAGTGATACAACATCAGTGTAATCGGAACATAAAACAATACAAGACATATTATGAAATATGAAACAATAACTGAGAAAACTTGCCTTTGGCATATATATAAATAACAACTTTTTCCAACATGAGCAGTTTAATCCTTTTTACAAACCACACTTGCGATACTACAGACCTCTAAGAAATGATATCGACAACAATGGCGGGACGGGGCCGCCATACCACGAATGTAAACACCTACAACAGGGGACTATACCACTGATAAGCCTCCGGAGAAACGGAGCTTTCCCAACTGCTGAACTGTGACCCTAAGAGCGAGGATCAATGACTGGTGTACCTTTACCTGCGGCATGAACGCAGCCCCCCGAAGGAGGTCAGTACAACAGGTACCAAGTATGTGAAACTGAAAATACTGTAAATGAAATCATAATAGTCTATAAAGCAGGAGACATGTATGATAACCAAACTACGATTCACAATAAGTGCGATCATGTCAAGTCGTGACTCACGCCTCAAAGTCATCACTCAAATGTAACTATGGGTCTCACGCCCACAACATCAATCGTGCGTGGAATACCTTCCTCACCGCCGGCGATATCAAGCACCAAGGAATACACATGAACACCGGGTCCCACATGTGTCCTAATAAAGCGATGCAGTAAATGCGAAGGCATAGCCGACTACTAACACCAGCGATGCAACAAGGTCATAAAGCGTGTCATGATATCTGTCTGCATCGTCACATGATAAAAGGCCGGTCACTCGCGCAGATATCAAATGTGCGCGTCTAGCCTCGAACTCTCGCGACTCCGCCATAGGCCAACCTCATAGGCCGCGCATGAGGTATAACCCCGCATCGAGGGTAGCTACTCCGGCGTCGCCTCGACTCGCGATCCGCATAGCCACAGACCGCGCATGACCATAAAGGCCGCGACACTAACACGAACTCCGTAGTTCGCATGGATCCTCGGACGCGTGAGGTATCCTCGAATCATGGTCCCGCATCGCTGAGTCTACCCGCGTGGAGGCGCCAACCTCCGGACACAAGTCAAGGTGAGTGGTACAATACCAACATAACGGTGATAGTCAAACAACTTTAAGCGCGATCGAGGAAAACCCCTTTACACTAACATCACAAGATACTAACACACGTAGCATCCTAACATGTTTACTTCTCAAATCAGCAGAAAGTATTACAAGGCTATCACAAACCAATACAATCAAGTTATTCACACAAGGTGTTTTCTACTAACAAGTTCGTATCTAACCCCAAAGTACTTCACATTAAATCTTTAAAAGATCTGTTTCTTTCACATAAGTCACACAATACGTAGTATAAAATAGAGTGATCGTCCTTTTAAGAAAACCAAAACTCTTACCTTTGTAAAATCAAGTAACAACATTATTTTCCAAGCGTCAAGTTTGCCTAATTTCAAATGTTCACGTTTCTTATTTTAGAAAGGTTTCGTGGTTCATAGCCTTATTCATTTAAGAATATAATTTCTTTTAAACAATCGAGAAACATAAGTCTTATATGTGAGTAGGATATTCTTGTTTATAACAATCTTATTACGACAGCCATGATCTAGGAAATATCATTTTGTCTCATCTTAGCTTCTAAGCGGATGGAAGTTGCTCTTTGGTTTTATTAATACTTAATTAATCAAAACATTTCCCTTTAATTATTTCTTTGTGGTTTGTCGATACACATTCGATTTCAAATCGAGAAAACATTCTTAAGTCGTTATACCTAACTCCCATAAAGCTAGTATAACTCTTAAGTTTTCAAAACCAAGTATTACTTCTTCTTTCAAAATGATTCAAAACTCTTTTGAAATACTTCAAGTTCTTTATTAACACATAACAAGCCGTTATAGTTCAAATCGATTTACCTTTTAAAAACCACATGTATTTTCTTACCAACATAAAGCCGTTATAACCAACTTCCCATAAAGCCGTTATAACACTTTATGTTTTACACCAATCAAATACATTTAGTACATGCGTCTACCGTACTACATAGTTCACACATATCATGCTAGAAGAGATAGGAAGAGGTTCACATACCTCGCGACAGTATCGACTAATAGCAAACGCTCCAAGTACTTCCAACCGGCTACTCCTTAAGCCAAGTAACGCGCCACACGTAGTACTTGACCTATAAGGCCACTGGCGCTTATTAACATCAAGATCTTATCGTAGAACATTCTACGAAAATTCGGCAAAGACCTCCCCCATGCAACGTAAATCTCCTCTCTAGGCGGCTGCGAAGCCAACCGAGGGGTTATACATCTAACCCGACGGTACAATTCTACTCCACGATTACTACACAAGTCTCATGTCTGATTCGATTCGATTCTTGAGCTTAAGTCAAAAGACATTGCCAACTAACCACGTTGATTCTATATATAGTATACTTCAACTATATATTCTAACAACATGTAATTTCCAATTACAATAGAGACAAGATATTTACCTCGATAAGCCCATAATTATCCGAGTTTAATGTCGATCCTTAGCAAAGTTCGCTCTACTCGGTGCTCCACCGCTCCAAACAACCCTTAGAAGTTCTAACCAACTTCTACATAGTACTCCAACTAACTATGGAGGTTTTCCTTAGGGTTTCGGTTTTGTGGCTAAAGGAAGTATAATGGTATTTTCCGGGCTTTTCGTATAAGTATAACCTTGGGAATACTACAAGGTATTTGGGCCAAGGTATTTGGACATTATAACGATACTAGGAGAGTATTTCTATACCACAAAGGGGGGTATTATACGAAAACAACTAGGCTAGGGGGGGGTACCCCACGGCTAGCACCACTAGGAGGAGGCTCTCGGCCACAAGGCCACTCAAAGGGGAGGGGTGTTGGGCGAACACAACACAAGAAGGGAGGGATTTTAGGCTTGGAAGGTTTCATTTGTGGATGAAGAGTTCATCAACATAAGGGGGTATTTATAGCAAAACCAAAGGCCAACCAATGGCAAGATCTAGCCAAGTGCAAGGCAAGTGTAAGGCGAGATCAAGCCAAGTGCACCCTAACCCTACTCCACAAAACATGGCACAAAACAAGCCACAAACAAGGCCAAAACAAGGCACAAAACCATGAACCAATCGGACAAGGCCAAGCCTCCTCTTTCTGCATCGATGAGGGTGACAAGTGTCACCCTCCCGTTGGTCCAAAAATGTTTTGTCTCTCGGAAAAATCCGCATAAATTAAAAATGACATAGCCGGAAATTCCCCTACGAAAGCTGTGAAAACGTTTCGCCGAAAAACGACTCTAATCGGGTGTTGTGTACAAAAATAATTCGGCCAAGCCTATTCTCAAGTTCGAAATTTCCTACGTACGTCCCTGCGTACATACTCTGGAAATACGGGGTATAACAATATTTGTAAAATTGGTTTTAAAATGATATGATTTCATTTAAGTACTTTACAGTTTCACATACTTAGTACCGTTATCGACCTCCTTGAGTGCGTTCATGCGCGAGTAAGGGCAAGCAGGTGCTAGATCAACATCCTTAGGATCTCTTTGCTTTGGTGTCAGGAGCTCCATCTTCTCCGGAGGCTCGACTTTTGGGTATGATCTCACTGTTGTTGTATATAGTTTTGTACATTCAGGTATGGCGGGCCCCGTCCCATAGTTGTTATCTTCTTAAGTGCGTAGTCCTATTATGCAGTTGGGATGTATCGCAAAACTATGTTTATATATATATGCGAAAAGCGACATTTTCACATAAAACTGTGTCTCATTTTACAACTGTTTCATGTCTTGTTTTTATATTCCGCTAATTACTCTGATGTATGACTACTTGGGTGCCCGGGTAAGGCACCAGTCACAGGCCCCGGAACGGGTCGTGACAACAACGTAGAGTTTGACTCGTTGGCTCGGTATGTACCCGCTTTGGTAGCAGACATGGAGGACAGGGTGCTCCGCTATGTCACAGGGCTCGATGATTACTTGGCCGAGAGTTGCACGGGAGTAGCTCTTGTAGGGCATGGACATTGCCGCGTGCGAGCATATACGCAGGTGTGAGAAGCGAGGGCCGGCCGGATTGTGTATCGAGAAGAGGCGGGGCGGCGAGTTCCTCGGGTAGTTTTCGAGGTAGACAACCTCAAGGCGGCAGATTTGCACCTCGGTAGGTTGAGCGCTCCTACCATCTTCCGGACATACAGGCATTGAGGCGGGGCGGGGTTCGGGGCTTGGGTTCCCGAGAGGACGGGGTTCCAGTCAGATGAGGCCACCTATACCTCGGTGTGGTCGATGTGGCGATTGCCATTATGGGGGTGTCGTGTTACTCCAGGAGCTTGTTACACTTGTGGCCAGCAGGGCCATTTGAGGAGAGATTGTCCGACTAGATGCGACATGAATGTTATGGCTCAACCGACAGGGTCAGTCTTCATCTTCGGTGGCGATGCGCCCCGGAGGGCAGGGTGTTCACGGACCAGCAGGGGTCGTGGTAGGGGTCTGTTATACCCCGTATTTCCAGAGTATGTACGTAAGGGAATACGTACAAAAGTCTAGCCTTAAAGTTTAGGCACAAGACGTTTTTTTTGGGCACAACTCACAAAACGAATAGTTTTCCGACGAAACGTTTCCACAGCTTTCGTAGGGTAAAATCCGGCTATGCCATTTCTAATTTTTGCGGATTTTTCCGAGAGACGAAACATTTTGGACCAACGGGAGGGCGACACTTGGCACCCTCCAATTGGTGGACTTGAAATCGTCCATTGGACGAATTGGACAAGTGCACGTTTTTGTGCCTTTGCACAAGTCAAGGATTAGGTAGGATATTTTGTGTGCAAGTTGGCCAAGGACACGTGCCCTAATCTTGGTCTTACACTTGCCTAGCACTTGGCTAAATCTTGGCCCTTGGTTGTGTAACGACCCGTTCCGGGGCCCGTTACTGGTGCCTTACCCTGGGCACCCTAGTGATACATACATCAGAGAAAATCAGCGGAACATAAAACATGAGTCATTTAACAAGAGATATCATAAATAAACAGGCCAACCAAGCGATTTGCCTTGGTATATACATAAAACACGAGCAGTTTAATCCTTTACAACCACACAACAGACTACAGACCTCTAAGATTTACACGACTATGACGGGACGGGGCCCGCCATACCACGAATGTACAAGAACCTACAACTCGGGAACACATGCAAAAGATAAGCCTCGAAGAAGCGGAACTTCCCGTCTGTTGATCGTGATCCTAAGAGCGGGGATCCACGGCCGATGTACCTCTACTGCGGCATGAGCGGCCCGAAGGAGGTCGATACAACAGTACCAAGTATGTGAAAGCATAATCACGTAAATGAAATCATACTAGTCTATATAAAGCGGGAGACATGTATGATAACCAAACTACGATTCACAACATAAAACAATCATCACTCCGATATAACTATGGGTCTCACGCCCAACATCAATCGAGTTCGCATTATGGCGCGTGCCGGAATCGCATCGGTGTAGACATGTCCATGATGCAACAATAATACCAATGTCCCGGCACATGCCCCGGATTCTGCGCCGGTGTAGACATGTCCATGTGACCTCAGCAACAGGCAATGATCAAATGGAAGCATACGTGCGCTACGCGTCGTGTCGGTATGTCGAAGGAAAAATAAGACAACATTCCAAATGGGCGCATGCGTGCGCTACGCATCGTGTCGGTATGTCGAAGGAAAAATAAGACAACATTCCAAATGGGCGCATGCGTGCGCTACGCGTCGTGTCGGTATGTCGAAAGGAAATCACTGGCGATAATCAAAATGGAAACATACCCGTGCGCTACGCGTCGTGTCGATATATCCAAAGCGATTAACCACAAGACCTTAACAAAATGGAAGCATGCGTGCGCTACGCGCATCGTGTCGGTATGTCCAAAGCGATTAACAACAATAATACTATCAACGAGGCGTGCGTGGAATTTCTCGTCACTGCCGCGCGTCGAGTAAGTTCTCAACGATCCAGGACCTCTGTCGAGAGCGGTAACACGAAACACAACGATTGTACAATAAAGGCTATCATCACAAGCATAGGCAAGTTTCACAACAACAAGCATAGCAAGTTTCACCTGACTCAAAGTACTTTCATTTTATGCCAAAGTCGGGTTTTAACCCCAAAGTACTACATACGTTAAGTTCTTTTAAAAGAGATCCATTACTTTTATAAAAGTCACCCGATACGTAGTATTAGAATGACCAACCCACCTTCCTTTTCAAAATCAAGTAACAACATTCTTTTCCTAAGTTCCGGTTGCCTAGTTTGATTACTCAAGCTTCTCATTTTCAAATGGTTTCATAGTTCCCAAACTTAATCACTTGATTCCTTTTTAGAACAATTGAGTAACATATGTCATATCGTGAGTAGTTTATTCTTGTTTATAACGATCTTATTACAATGACCATGATCTAGAAAATGTAATATCATTTTGTCTCATCTTAGCTTATGCGGATGGAGGTTTCTACGGTTTTAATACAACACATCATTATTCAATACATTTTCCTTTATTAACTGCGGTGGTGCAGTCGATACACATTACGATTCGAAATCGGTAAAACATTATCCTTTAAAACCAAGTACTCATTACTCACGAATGAGGTTTCACACAACATCCACATTAAAACAAATAAGTTAAGTCTCTTATCTTATAAGATCAAGTCTCTTAACTTCTAACATCGATAAACCATTTTCACTTACATAAGGTCGTTATAACTAACTTCCCGTAAAGCTATTATAACACCACATGTTTTAAACCAACCAAATCACTTAGCACGTATGCGTCTACCGTACTACATAGTTCCACAACAATCATGCTAGAAAAGATAGGAAGAGGTTCACATACCTCGCGACGATTTATCGACAATAAGCAAAATGCTCCAAGTACTACAACGCACTAGCCCTTTCCACTCCTTGAGTAGAATACGCTACTCTTGTACTTTCACCTATAAAGGTCAAAGCGTCTATTAACCCCAAAACACAAGTTTCTATCTTTCTATAGAAAATTCGTACACCTCACACATGAGCGTAAATCTCTCTCTCTATCGAGGCTACCAAGCCAACCGGGGGTTTACACGTCTACGGGCGTGTACAATTCTACTCGATATCTTACAAGTCTATGCAATCTGATCCATGTAAATACGATTGATTCGATTCTTTATTCTTGGGCTTAAGTCAAAAGACATTGCGAATACTAAGTAGTTCCATATATAGTATACTTGACTATACTCTAACAAACATGTAATTTCCAATTACAATAGAGGACAAGATAATTACCTCGATAAGCCCAAAATTATCAAGTTATAATGTCGATCTGAGCAAGGTTTAGCTCACTCCGTGCGCTCCAAACCACTCCAAACAACCCTTAGAAGTTCTAACCAACTTCTACTCACATACTTGACCAACTATGAAGATTTCCTTAGGGTTTCGGTTTGAGACTAAAAGGACAAAGGTAGTATTTCCTGACTACGTAAAGAGGTATCTTTGGAATACTACAAGGTACAAGGCTAAGGTATTTTGGGCATTATAACAATACTAGGGGAGTATTTCTATACCACAACAAAGGGGTATTATCTGAAAACAACTAGGCTAGGGGGTACCCAGCTAGACCTCATGAGGGAGGGAGACCTCACGGCGAGGCCACTTTCAAGGAGAGGAGCTCTTGGGCGAGAGTCGACAAGAGGAGGAGGATTCAAGACTTGGAAACATTTGTGGATGAATGAAGTCTTCACAAAGGGGGTATTTATAGCAAACCCAATGCCAACAATGGCCAAGATCGAGCCATGTGCAAGGCAAGTGTAAGGCCTTGATCAAGCCAAGTGCACCCTAACCCTACTCCACAAAACATGGCACAATACAAGCCACAAAACAAGGCCAAAACAAGGCACAAAACAAGGAACCAATAGGGCCAAAAGCGTGAGCCACAATATCAATCAAATTCGTGAACGATCGTCACTTGGCGCCCGAGTTTCGATGTGAGGGTGACATGTCACCCTCCCGTTGGTCCAAAATGTTTCGTCTCTCGGAAAAATCCATAAAAATTAAAAAGGACATAGCGGAATTTTCCCTACGAAAGTGGAAAGCGTTTAAGTCGGAAAGCGACTCTGAGTCGGCACTTGTGCCCAAATGTAACCGGCGAGCCACTAGGCGGGGTGACACGTGTCACCCTCTATTGTCCTCAAAAGCGTCTTTCGAAAAAATATCCACAATGGCCAAAATCTGAAAACAAAGTGGGCCCGCCAAAACCAGTAAATTTCTCCGTGGGCCCAGTGACCATTCAGAAAATAAAATTCCATAATTCTCTAATATTCGGGAAGTCCGAATACCAAATCGGGAATCCAATTCCGTTAACGAACCTTTTTCCTTCACAAAAGCGGAAACTTTTAGTGGAAAAATCACCTCTTTCTTCCTTTCCAATCTTTCTGCCGTATTCTGCGTGCGTGCGTCTCGCATACATACTCTGGAAATACGGTATAACATTCTCCTCGCCTTAGAAACATTCGTCGAATGTTCCTTCCTGAAGCGGATATCGATGAAGCTCTTCTAACAAATTGCAGCGCCCACGCTTGGCGCGAAATAACACACGTTATCTTCCTTCCTTACTCGTCGTGCCCTTCTCGAACACTTGAACTCTCCCGATGCGTACCATACTTCAGTCATTACTTGCTTCGAAAATCTGCGAGTCACTACCTCGAACTTGGTCATCTTACTAACCTCAAACTTCCTTAAGGCCATTCCGGCCTTCGAACGCTTCGGTCGAGCGCGTCCACGAACTCATCGATGATCATACAAACTTGGGCCTAGCATCCTCGTGACCCTACCACCTGGCGGGACCACCCGAACTGGCCCCACCCCAAATGGGTTACGGTTTGACCCGCAAATGGTCCTAAACCCGACCCCAACCGTGCCAAACTCTTGTTCCCCGATCCGGAACAATCTTACTAATTCACATCATGAAAGCTACCACTTCCATCTCACACTACCCATGGACTTATCACACAAATAAATCCACGTATACTACTCACCCTTATAAAGGTCAAACATAAAAGCAGATCCTTTACTCAAGGCGACCTTACCTCTAAGGTCTCGATCGTGAAATAGTCTAAGGTTCACACTTACCATGCCTCCATCGTATCCTTCCAACTAACCGTGCATTTTAACTCACACATATCACAATGCTATCCGTACATAGCACACACAATAATGAGATCATCATAACAAGCATACCAAAACTCTAGAGGTTAAGGATATACGAAGCTACCGCTCACTCTAATCATAGGCACTGCCTGCCAGGTAGGCGTATGAAGGTGATGAACGACCACAGATCCTGAAGGTGAGTCGTAACATCCGCTTCCCTTGGTAGGGCGGTTCCTCGCAAAATGGCCTGCTGTCGCATGCAAAACAAACTCCCAATCTAGCACGACACTCTCCAAAATGGAGTCTACCACAATGGTCACAACGAGGTAGGGGTGGCTTCAGCTGGTTAACACCCCGCTCTCCCGAAAATCTGAACCCTTGGAGCCCTGACCTGCATCTGAAGACGGTGGAGGACCACTCTGTACTGGTGGGGGTATATAACTAGCTTTCTTCTTTGGCGGTCCGCCTCGAAAGCCACCAGGACCTGCCGTCACGGCCCTTCGCGATCCGGTCATTCGTTGACCCTCCGTGCCTCGCATCCTGGTGCATGAGCTGCGTGCGGGCAATGTCCATACGGTGAAGAAACACCGCCGCAAGATTCGGCCATATAATCATCAAGCGGTGGCGTGGCGATGCACCTATCCTCCATGCTCTGACTAAGCGCGAGGGACATATCGAGCAAAGAATCGAACTCGACATTGTACTCCACGACGGTCGCCTCTCTGTCTTAGTAACAAAAATCGCCGGCGTGCCCTCGCATCTGCGGAGGCAAGAAGTGCGTGAGAAAGCCCGAAAACTCATCCCATGCTGGAGGTGCATGCTCTCCCGGAAAGCTCCATGAATCAAACCAATCATTGCGGTATCACGCGGCCGATGCGAACAAAGGTCCGCAGACTCGGTTTACGAAGCCTTGATCACCGCGTGATCCGTAGCTGCCGGATGAACTCCTGCGGATCATCCTCGAGCCTCGACCCGTAAAACTCTGGCGGGCTACAACTCGAGAAAGTCCGTAGCCTCAAACTATCTGCTCGGGGTGAACGGCGGTGCTCTTTGGGCCAGGCTGCTGCGTCCGGCTATCCTCATATCGGCCACGACCACGGCGGCCAAGCTGGGCCATCTCGCGTAACCCGTCTCCTGCGCGGTGTGGGGTGGAGGCTCAGTGCTGCGGTCTCGGCGACCATTCTTTGCGCTCTAACCTCTTTGGTGGCGGCGTCCACAAAACCGCCGTCAAGCCTGACCTCAGTCTTGGCCGGGCTGCGCCTCGAACTCTCTGTATCTCACTAGCGGCTCCTCGCCGCTGCCTTGCCGCCGGGCTCTGGTTGCACTGCGGAGGCATAAGCGGTAAAAGCGAGATACGTCGGAGGGTCGACTTACAACACGGCTCTAAGGCACGATCTCGGGATGAGAAGAATGAAACCAATCCTAAATGTCCTGCGACCTCACGATTATAGATGTGGTGCAACACATCGATAATCAAGACTCTACTAGACGCGGTGCGTAGACACTTTCAGGATTAAGCGCTGCGATACCACTTTTGTAACGACCCGTTTGGGCGGTTCGCGATGCCTTACTGGGCACCCTGGTGATACATACATCGAGAGAAAATCACGGAACATAAAACATGAGTCATTTAACAGAGATATCATAAATAAGCAGGCCAACCAAGCGGTTGCCTTGGTATATACATAAAACACGAGCAGTTTAATCCTTTACAACCACGCGCGGGACTACAGACCTCTAAGATTTACAACGACTATGGCGGGACGGGGCCACGTACCACGAATGTACAAGAACCTACAACTCGGGAACACATACCAAAGATAAGCCTCAGAAAGCGGAACTTCCCAATCTGACGTGATCCTAGGCGAGGATCACGGCCGATGTACCTCTACTGCGGCGTGAGCGCGGCCCGGAGTCGATGCCGGTACCAAGTATGTGAAGCGTGCAATCACGTAAATGAAATCATACTAGTCTATATAAAGCGGAGACATGTATGATAACCAAACTACGATTCACAACATAAAGCGATCATCACTCGATATAACTATGGGTCTCGCGCCCGCAACATCAATCGAGTTCGCATTATGGCGCGTGCCGGAATCGCGCCGGTGTAGACATGTCCATGATGCAACAATAATACCAATGTCCGGCCACGTGCCGGAATTCTGCATCGGTGTAGACATGTCCATGTGACCTCAACAACAGACGGCAATCCAAATGGAAGCATACGTGCGCTACGCGTCGTGTCGATATGTCGAAAGGAAAAATAAGACAACATTCCAAATGGGCGCATACGTGCGCTACGCGTCGTGTCGGTATGTCGAAAGGAAAAATAAGACAACATTCCAAATGGGCGCATACCCGTGCGCTACGCGTCGTGTCGGTATGTCGAAGGAAATCCTGGCGATAATCAAAATGGAAACATACGATGCGCTCGCGTCGTGTCGATATATCAGCGATTAACCACAAGACCTTAACCAAAATGGAAGCATACGTGCGCTACGCATCGTGTCGGTATGTCAGCGATTAACAACAATAATACTATCAGCGAGCGTGCGGTGGAATTTCTCCGTCGCTGTAGCGCGTCAGTAAGTTCTCAACGATCCAACCGACCTCTATCGAGAGCGGTAACACGAAACACAACGATTGTACAATAAAGGCTATCATCACAAGCATAGGCAAGTTTCACAACAACAAGCATAGGCAAGTTTCACACTGACTCAAAGTACTTTCATTTTATGCCAAAGTCGGGTTTTAACCCCCAGTACTACATACGTTAAGTTCTTTTAAAGAGATCCATTACTTTTATAAAAGTCACCCGATACGTAGTATTAGAATGACCAACCCACCTTCCTTTTCAAAATCAAGTAACAACATTCTTTTCCTAAGTTCGGTTGCCTAGTTTGATTACTCAAGCTTACCGTTTCAAATGGTTTCATAGTTCCCAAACTTAATCACTTGATTCCTTTTTAGAACAATTGAGTAACATATGTCATATCGTGAGTAGTTTATTCTTGTTTATAACGATCTTATTACGTGACCATGATCTAGAAAATGTAATATCATTTTGTCTCATCTTAGCTTCTATGCGGATGGAGGTTTCTCGGTTTTAATACAACACGTCATTATTCAATACATTTTCCTTTATTAGCAGCTGCGGTGGTGCAGATACGTTACGATTCGAAATCGGTAAAACATTATCCCTTTAAAACCAGTACTCATTACTCACGAATGAGGTTTCACACAAACATCCACATTAAAACAAATAAGTTAAGTCTCTTATCTTATAAGATCAAGTCTCTTAACTTCTAACATGATAAACCATTTTCACTTACATAAGGTCGTTATAACTAACTTCCCATAAAGCTATTATAACACCATGTTTTAAACCAACCAAATCACTTAGCGTATGCGTCTACCGTACTACATAGTTCCACAACAATCATGCTAGAAAAGATAGGAAGAGGTTCACATACCTCGCGACGATTTATCGACAATAAGCAAAATGCTCCAAGTACTACAACGCACTAGCCCTTTCCACTCCTTGAGTAGAATACGCTACTCTTAGTACTTTCACTATAAAGGTCAACGTCTATTAACCCCCAAAACACAAGTTTCTATCTTTACATAGAAAATTCGTGACCTCCCACATGAGCGTAAATCTCCTCATCTATCGAGGCGGCTACCAGCCAACCAGGGGGTTTACGTCTACCGGGCGTGTACAATTCTACTCGATACTACAAGTCTACATGTCTGATCCTATGTAAATCTGATTGATTCGATTCTTTATTCTTGGGCTTAAGTCAAAAGACATTGCGAATACTAAGTAGTTCCATATATAGTATACTTGACTATACTCTAACAAACATGTAATTTCCAATTACAATAGAGGAACAAGATAATTACCTCGATAAGCCCAAAATTATCAAGTTATAATGTCGATCTGAGCAAGGTTTAGCTCCACTCATGCGCTCAAACCACTCCAAACAACCCTTAGAAGTTCTAACCAACTTCTACTCACATCTTCAACCAACTATGAAGATTTCCTTAGGGTTTCGGTTTGAGACTAAAGGACAAAAGGTAGTATTAGGACTCTACGTAAGAGGTATCTTTGGAATACTACAAGGTACAAGGCTAAGGTATTTTGGGCATTATAACAATACTAGGGAGTATTTCTATACCTGACAAAGGGTATTATCTGAAAACAACTAGGCTAGGGGTACCCAGCATTGACCTCACGAGGGGAGGAGACCTCGGCGAGGCCACTTTCAAGGGAGAGGAGCTCTTGGGCGAGAGTCAACAAGAGGAGGAGGATTCAAGACTTGGAAACATTTGTGGATGAATGAAGTCTTCACAAAGGGGTATTTATAGCTAACCCAAATGCCAACGATGGCGAGATCGAGCCATGTGCGAGGCAAGTGTAAGGCCTTGATCAAGCCAAGTGCACCTAACCCTACTCCACAAAACATGGCACAAGACAAGCCACAAAACAAGGCCAAAACAAGGCACAAAACAAGGAACGATAGGGCCAAAAGCGTGAGCCACAATATCAATCGATTCGTGAACGATACGTCCACTGGCGCCCGAGCTTCGATGTGAGGTGACACATGTCACCCTCCGTTGGTCCAAAATGTTCGTCTCTCGGAAAAATCCGCAAAAATTAAAAGGACATAGCGGAATTTTCCCTACGAAGTTGTGGAAAGCGTTTCGTCGGAAAAGCGACTGAGTCGCTTGTGCCCAAATGTAACCGGCCAAGCCACTGGCGGGGTGACACGTGTCACCTCCTGTCGCCCTCAAAAGCGTCTTTCGAAAAAATATCCACAATGGCCAAAATCTCGAAAACAAAGTGGGCCCAAAGCCGTAAATTTCTCCGTGGGCCCGTGACCATTCAGAAAATAAAATTCCATAATTCTCTAATATTCCGAAGTCAGAATACCAAATCTGGGAATCAATTCCCATTAACGAACCTTTTTCCTTCACAAAAACCGGAAACTTTTCCGTGGAAAAATCACCTCTTTCTTCCTTTCCAATCTTTCTGCCGTATTCTCGTACGTACGTCCTCGCATACATACTCTGGAAATACGGGGTATAACATTGGCCATGTCTTGACCTATAAATACCCCCTTAGATGAAGAGTTCTTCATCCACAAAATTACTTCCAAGTCTTGAAAATCCTCTCCTCTCCATGGCCTTTTAGTCACACCACACTTTTTAGTGAGCTTGGCGAGGCAACCCTCCCCTAGCCTGGCAAATCTACCCCCTCCTTGGTAGAAGCAGTTGTCTTCTAGTATTGTTATAATGCCCAAAATACCTAGCCCAAATCCACTTAGTCCTTAGTAGAAGTTGTGAAGAACTTAAGGTTTCTTAGACTCTGGGAGCGTACAACTTAGGAGCTAAACCTTGCTCGGTAGCGACTTTATCTAGGATATTATTGGGCTTACCAGGTAAATAATCCTAACCCTCTTTTGAATTAGAGAATACATCTTGTAGTAATATAAGAATAAGTATTAAATACTTAGAAGAATATTGCGAATAGAATTGAGCTATTATCACGATAGAAGGGTTTAAAGAAGAATAATCAAAGCGTACTTACATAGAATTTGTTTTCACTGATGAACTTATATAGCTCAGGGTAGGAAGTGCTGCCCGACTTTCCATAGAATTGTGAACCCTCTGTTTAGAATGACCTTGAGTAGTCTAGACTTTGATAGATGTCGTGACTATTATAGGGTGATTCTCTGTGCGACATATTCAACTTGGCGGTGGTTTTATTTGAGAAGGTATGTGATTCTTCCTAAAGCATGATATTTTACAATATATATGTAGTGCGGTGAAGCGTCGTGTGTTAAGCGAATAATAACCACGGCAATGTCTTTGACTTAAGCTTGAATAATACTTACTGCGATGCCTCAAGCTTAAGCTGAATAATACTTACTGGCAATGCCTCACGGCTTAAGCTGAATAATAAAGAAGCGAAAGCATTTCAAAAGAATCTTGAATCATTTTTAATGAAGAGCACTAATTGGTTTTAAAGCGAAGCTTAAGAGTTATACTAGCTTTATGAAGTTAAGTATAACCACTTAAGAATGATAAAAGAAGCAGTTTGCCTATGTGTTTATAACTTGACTTATATTGAATTGTGAAAGAATAAAAAGATGGTTTGATAAGTAGACATGATATGATGCTATGTGTGTTAGTGTCTTTTAACGTTCTTGTTGTGCTTATGTTGTTTAAAGATAAGCTGTTATGTTAGTGTACTATCACTCGCCTCTTGACATATTACCGGGGGTTAAGCTGCCCTCCGATGCGGGAGTAGACTCGGGTGATGCAGGACCATGATTCGAGAATACCTCATGCGGGTCGGGGACCTATGCGAGCTACGGGAGTTCGGGTTAGTGATGCGGGTTATACCTCATGCGGTCTATGTGGCCATGCGGACTACGAGTCGGGGCGATGCAGGAGTAGCTACCCTCGATGCGGGGTTAGGTACCTATGCGGGCCTATGTGAGTGGCCTATGCGGACTACGAGTCGATTAGGCTTGCATGGTGATACTACGGGCAATTGGCCTGCTTGATCATTCGCGGCCTAGAAAAGACACATTCTGATTTACCTATTGTTGCTCTTGTTTATGATGTGGCACTATGTGTGGTCCCCTTGGTTGTTTCATACATACTTGCAAAACTGATTTTAAAATGATATGTTTTCATTTAAGTATTTCTGATTTCATATACTTAGTACTGTTATCTTGACCTCCTTGGTGCGTTCATCTGCGGTAAGAAGCAGTGCTAGATCCACATTCTTAGGATCTACGTTGGTGTCGGAGCTCCATCTTTTAGGAGGCTCTGCTTTTGGGTATGATCTCCTGTTGTAGATAGTTTTGCGATCGGGGTATGGCGGGGCCTGTCGCCATAGTTGTATATTTCCTTAGAAGTGCGTAGTCATGTTATGCGATTATCGGATGTAATGCTAAACCATGTTTATATATATATCAGAAAAACGATGTTTTCTCACATAAGCGTGTCTTATTTTATAAAGCTGTTTCATGTCTTGTTTTATATTTCCGATTACTCGATGTATGACTACTTGGGTGCCGGTAAGGCACGATCCACGAACCGGAAGTCGTGACAAAAGTGGTATCGAGCGATTAATCCTCGGAAAGTGTCTCTGACCGTATCTAGTAGAGTCTTGATTATCGATTGTGTTGTGCACCACGCAATAATCGAGAGGCTATAGGATATTTAGGATTGGTTTCCATTCTTCTCACTCTGAGATCGTGCTTTAGAGTTGTGTTAAAGTTGGACCTCTAACGTATTCCTTTTACGTAACGATTATGCCTCGTAAGGCAAACCGGCCCAGAAGGGCAAGCGGCCGAGGAGGCGCGATGAGACACCTAGAGTCACGAGGGCTCGGGCGATCTATACGAGACGGCGAGTTCTACGCCGCCCGGCCCAGAGACCACGGTACCACTCCTGTCCACGGCTGGGCGGAGGTTAAGTCTACAAGAGATGGCTTTCATCGGCCGAGATCGTGGCGAACGTGAGGGTGGATCACGGCGATTCGATCCAGCCCGATCGTACCGTGGTTCACGAGGCGAGAGTTTGAGGCTCACGAGACTTCGAGTTGTAGCCGCGAGTTTCTGGTCGGCGAAGGATGATCGCGAGAGTTCATCCGTCATTCTGAAGGATTACGAGTGATCGAGTGTCGTGAGGCGAGTCAGTGATCTTTGGTTCACATAAGTGCGTGATACGCGGTCGATTGGTTTGATTCATGGGAGTTATCGGGAAACGCGTCCCGGCTACTGGGATGAGTTCTCGAGGCTTTCTCACTCACTTCTTGCCTCGCGGATGAGGAGGGCGCGGGTTGATAGATTTTTACTGCTGAGGCAGAGAGGACGCACTGTCAGGGAGTACAATGTCGAGTTTGATTCATTGGCTCGATATGTCCCAGCGTTGGTAGCAGATATAGAGGATAGGGTGCACCGCTACGTCAGCTAGATGACTATATGGCGAGTCGTGTGCGGGTGTTTCTCTTTAGCCGGGTATGGACATTATCCGCATGCAGGCTCATGCTCTTGGATGTGAGGCGTAGAGGCCGGCGGGTTGTGACGGCGAAGAAGGCCGGGCGGCGGTCTTTTGGTAGCTATCGTGGTGGCGGCCTCGGCGATCTGGGTGCACCACGGCCGGCAGAAACTCTGCGTCCTCGGCCAGCCGACATTCGAGCGGACGGGGCCCCGGGACTTGAGCGTCGAGCGGCGAAGTGCGGGCGATCGGGACCACCCTCGGTGTGGCGATGCGGTAGATCCGCCGGGAGTTGTGGTGCGGCGGGAGCTTGTTTGATTGTGGCGGCGGGTCACTATCGCGGCTGTCCGACCAAGGCGATCTTGATTGTAAGTCGACTACGAGTTCTTCGGGTCTTCTTCCCCAAGCCTACTCGCCGGAGGGCAAGGTACTCATGGACGGCCAGTGTGGCGGGGTCGTGGCGCGGGTCGATTCTAGCGGTCCTCGAGCGCATTTATGCTTTGTCGGCCGAAGCGGGATCGGGAGGCCTCGCACGATGTAAATCACAGGTACCTTATCAGTTTCTGGTTTTGATGTGTATGCTTTGATAGATTCGGTTTCTACTCTGTCCTATATATCTCCTCTTGTTGCTAGTAGGATAGGGATAGAGCCTGAGTCCATAGACCCTTTCGAGGTAGCTACGCCAGTGGGTGATTCGGTGGTAGCTCGGCGGGTATATAGAGCTTGCCTAGTGACCATTCTGATCGTCGGACTGGCGACTTGATAGAGTTGGAGATGATTGACCGGCGTGATCATGGGGATGGATTGGCTGGCTTCTTGCTACGCCAATGTAGGCTGAGAGAGAGTAATGCAGTTCGGTTTCCTGATGAGCCGGTTGTTGAGTGGGAGGGGAGCACGGTATCGCCGAGGGGTAGTTTTATTTCCTACCTCAAGGCTAGGAAGATGGTGCAGAAAGGGTATATCTACCATCTCGTTCGGGTGTTTGATACTGAAGTTGCGGTACCAGATTTTCCGTCAGTTCCAGTGGTCAGAGAGTTCCCAGACGTGTTTCCAGACGACCTCCCGGGTATCCTCACGAGAGGAGATTGAGTTTTGTATTGACATATTGCGGACACTCGGCCTATTTCCATTCCTATCTGAGAATGGCACTGCCGAGTTGAGAGAGTTGAAGGATCGGCTTAGGGATTTCTTTGGAGAAAGGGCTTCATCGGGCCTAGTGTTTCTCCAGGGAAGCGCGGTATTGTTCATGAAGAAGAAGGGCGGGGCCAGCTGCGCATGTGTTGATTCTGACGGTGAGCAGGGTGACCATTAAACGAATACCCCGCTTCCCGGGATTGATGATTTGTTCGACCCGGTTGCGAGTGCGAGATGTTTTCTAAGATTGATCTGCGATCGGGCTATCATCAGTGCGAGTCGAGAGGTGGATGTCCCTAGAATTTGCATTCGGACGATGCGGGCATTATGAGTTGGTCATGTCTTTTGGGTTGACCAATGCTCGCGATATTCATGGATTTGATGACCGAGTGTTCAAACCATTTTTGGACACGTTTGTGATAGTGTTCATTGATGATATCTTGGTTTATTCTCGCTCAGGCGGGAGCATGCGGAGCACGAGGCGTCTTGTGATTCTCGAGGACCAGCGGTTATGCGCCAAGTTTTCCAAATGTGAGTTTTGGTTGACTTGATGGCGTTTCTTGGGCTTATTATCGGGTGATGGCATTAGTGGATCGGCCAAATCGGCGATCGAGACTTAGCCTGAACTCTTACTCAAGCGAGGTTCGCGATTTTACGGGTCTTGCGAGGATATTATCGGTTCGTGGAGAAGTTTGCTTCTATCTACGCACCATTGACTAGGGTGACTCGAGAAGGCGGAGTTTGATGGGTGATGCTTGTGGCGGGGTTTCGATTCTTGAAAGAGGCGGCGACCGCCCGTTCTTACTCTTCCGGAGGTCGGATGGTTATGTCGTGTATTGTGATCGTCGGGCATCGGGTTGGGATGTGTGTTGATGCGGCATGGCGGGGTTATAGCATATGCATCCCGACGGTGAAGAAACACGAGAGAACTACCCGCGTGATTTGGAGTTGGCGGTGTGATTCACGCTTTGAAGATGCGGAGGCACTATTTGTATGGGGTTCACGTGGATATTTTTGGACCACAAGAGCCTCGGTATATCTTGACCGGAGGAGGTGAACTTACGGCGAGGCGGTGGTTAGAGTTGCTTAAGGATTACGATGTTGATATCTGTACCACCGGGAAAGCCAATGTTGTGGCGGATGCTCTTAGTCGTAGGTCGATGGGAGCCTATCGGATGTGCGGCTAGAGAGGAGGACATGGTTGCGTGATTTGCATCGATTAGCGAGCCTTGGTGTCCGTTTGATTTATTACGATAGCGATGGGGTTCGAGTTCGTGAGGTTGCGAGTCTTCCATCGTCGAGGAGGTGAAGAGCAGCGATTCGAGATCGATTTTGACACGTTATCGTGATACAACTCTTCGTGAGGGCAAGGGTCCTTTTGAGGTAGCACTGATGGGGTGCTAAGGTTTGAGAGCGGTGTGTTCCGGATGTTTGAGGACTTGGCAGCGAGTTCTTGGGAAGCACACGGTAGCGGCGTTACTCTATCCATCCGGGGTCGACCAAAATGTACCACGACCTTAGATCAGTGTATTGGTGGGATGGCTTGAAGAGGGACGTTGCAGAGTTCGTAGCTCAGTGCCCGTGTTGTCAGCAGGTGAAGGTAGAGCACCAGAGGCCTGGTGGTCTGTTGCAGGCGATTGAGATCCCGACCTGGAAGTGGGAGGTAATCAACATGGATTTTATCACGGGATTACCTCGCACTCAGAGGAGACATGATTCTATATGGGTTATCGTCGGCGGTGTGAAATCAGCCCACTTTCTTCCGTCGGGGCGACTTTTGGTGAGGATTATGCGGACTTTACATCAGAGATCGTCGGTGCATGGAGTCCCTATTTCGATCATATCGGATAGAAGTGTTATACCGTATTTCGGTATATGCGTGGGGCGTGCGTGGAGAATTTGAGCCTTAAGTTAGGCTTTGGTTGAAATTTGGGCACAAGTGCGAATAGAGTCGTTTTCGACGAAGCGTTTCCCTGACTTACGTTGGGAAAATTACGGCTATGTCCTTTAGTATTTTTGCGAATTTTTCGAGAGGCGAAATGTTTTGGACAGCGGGAGGTGACACTTGTCACCCTCAGTGAAGCGTTGGGTTGGCGATTGGGTCACGTTTCTATGGCCTATTGGCTCCTTGTTTTGGCCTTGTTTTGTGGCTTGTTTGGTGCCATGTTTGTGCCTTGTTTTGTGGAGTAGGGTTTAGGGTGCACTTGGCTTAATCTTGTCCTTACACTTGCTATACACTTGGAAGGATCTTGGCCCTTGGTTGGCCTTTGGTTTTGCTATAAATACCCCCCTAAATGTGAAGACTTCATCCATTCCAAAAACTTCCAAGTCTTGAAACCCTCTCCTCCCCCTTTTTGAGCTCTAACCGAGAGCCTTCCCCTCCCACTTCGTTTGGCCTTTGGCGAACACCACTAACCTAGTGTGCTAGCCAGGCCTACCCACTTGGTAGAAAGTTGTCTTCCAAGTATTGTTATAATGCCCAAAATACCTTAGCCTTGTACCTTGTAGTATTCCAAAGATACCTCTATACGTAGAGCCCGGAAATACTACCCTTTTGTCCCTTTAGTCTCAAACCGAAACCCTAAGAAAATCTTCATTGATTGATTGAAGTATTTAAGTAGAAGTTGATAGAACTTCTAAGGGTTGTTTGGAGCGGGATGGAGCACCCGGAGTTGGAGCTAAACGTTGCTAAGGATCGACATTTAACTTGGATAATTATGGGCTTATCGAGGTAATTATCTTGTCCCTCTATTTGTAATTGGAAATTACATGTTATTAGAATATATAGTTGAAGTATACTATATATAGAACTAAGCTTAGTACTGCGACAATGTCTTTTGACTTAAGCCTGAAGAATAAAGAAAAGAAGCGCCTTTGTATTTACATAGGGTGTATTGCGAGACTTGTGTAGTATTCTTGAGTAGAATTGTACACGTCGGTTAGGCGTGTAAACCCCACTGGTTGGCTTGGTGGCCGGCCTCGATAGAGGAGGAGATTTCTGTTGTGCGGGGAGAGTCTTCTTGAATTTTATGTAGAGAAATGGAACCTTGTGTTTTGAAGTTAATAGACGTTTTTGACCTTTCTAGGTGAAAGTACTAAGAGTAGCGTATTCTACTTGAGGAGTGGACAGGGCTAGCAAGGTTGTAGTACTTGGAGCATTTTGCTTATTGTCGATACTCGTCGCGAGGTATGTGAACCTCTTCCTATCTGTTCTAGCATGATATGTGTGTAGCTATGTGATGCGGTGGGCGTCACAGTGCTAAGTGTATTTGTTTGGTTTTAAACATAAAGTGTTATAACGGCTTTATGGGAAGTTGGTTATAATGACTTTATGTAGGTAAGAAAATGGTTTCTTGATGTTAGAAGTTAAGAGACTTGATCTTATAAGATAAGAGACTTAACTTATTTGTTTTAATGTGGATGTTTGTGTGAAACCTCATTCGTGAGTAATGAGTACTTGGTTTTAAAGGGATAATGTTTCTTGATTCGGAAATCAGAATGTGTATCGACAGACCACTGCAGCGTTAATAAAGGAAAATGTATTGAATAATGATGTGTTGTATATAAACCAGTAGAAACCTCCATCTGCATAGAAGCTAAGATGAGACAAAATGATATTACATTTTCTAGATCATGGCTGCTGTAATAAGATCGTTATAAACAAGAATAAACTACTCACATATATGACATATATTACTCAATTGTTCTAAAAAGGAATCAAGTGATTAAGTTTATGAACTATGAAACCATTTGAAAATGAGAAGCTTGAGTAATTGAAACTAGGCAAACTGGAACTTAGGAAAAGAATGTTGTTACTTGATTTTGAAAAGGAATGTGGGTTGGTCATTCTAATACTACGGGTATCGGGTGACTTTGATAAAAGTAATGGATCTCTTTTAAAGAATTTAACGTACGTAGTACTTTAGTGTTAAAACCCGGAATTTGGCATAAAATGAAAGTACTTTGAGTTGTGTGAAACTTGCCTATGCTTGTTGTTGTGAAACTTGCCTATGCTTGTGATGATAGCCTTTGTTGTGCAAGTGTGGTATTTCTGTGTTACCGCGTCTCTCGATAGAGGGCCGGTCGACTTGTTGAGAACTTACTTGGGCGTCTTTGGCGGTGATGGAGAATTCCGCGGGTATGTTTCCATTTTGATTCTTGTCTTGTTGTTGATGTCACATGGGCGTATCTGCCGTCTGATGATTAGGAGCATCGCGACCATGCGGCGGGTTGATTACCGATATATTGTTATTGTGGTTACATGGACATGTCTACACGAGGTAGAATTCGGGGCATGTGGCCATGCGGCGAGGTTGATCACCCGATATATTATTGTTGATGTCACATGGGCGTGTCTACAGGAGGTAGAATTAGGGGCATGTGGCCATGGGGCATTGGTATTATTGTTGCATCATGGACATGTCTACACCGTCACGAATTCGGGGCATGCGGTCATGATCTGAACATGATTGATGTTGTGGGCGTGAGACCCATAGTTATATTTGAGTGATGACTTGAGGCGTGAGTCACAGTGGACATATTTGCTTTTATGTTGTGAGCGTAGTTTGGTTATCATACATGTCTCTGCTTTATATAGACTAGTATGATTTCATTCTGATATTTTCTGATTTCACATACTTGGTACCGGTTGTACTGACCTCCTTCGGGGGGCTGCGTTCATGCCGCAGGTAGAGGTACATCGGTCGTGGATCCTCGCTCTTAGGATCTCAGTTCAGCGTTTTGGGAAGCTCCATTTCTCCGGAGGCTTATCTTTTGGTATGTGTTCCACGAGTTGTAGGTTCTTGTACTTTCGGGGTATGGCGGGGCCACATCCGTCATAGTTGTTGTAAATCTTAGAAGTGCATGTAATCTTGTTGTGGCGGGGTTTGTAAAAAGGATTAAAGCATTCGTTTTGAAAGAGTTGTATTTATATATGTTATTGGAAAGGTAACAGTTGGGTTGACTTTGTTTATGATCATATATCTTGTTTCTTGTTTAAAGTTTTATTTTCCATTGGTTTTCTACGATGTTGTGTCACTAGGGTGCAGGATAAGGCACGATCACGGGCCGGGCAGTCGTGACAAAAGTGGTATCGAGCGATTAATCCTCGGAAAGTGTCTCTGACCGTGTCTAGTAGAGTCTTGATTATCGATGTGTTGTGCACCACATCTATAATCGAGGAAGCTGAGACATTTAGGATTGGTTTCCATTCTTCTCATTACGAGATCGTGCCTTAGAGCGTGTTGTAAGTTGGACCCTGCGGCGTATCTCATTTTACGATTATGCCTCCGCCAAGGCAACGAGCCACGAAGGGCAAGGCAGTAGAGGAACCGCTAGTGAGATCTGAGAGAAGTGCGAGCGCGAGCCCGACGATGCACGAGGTTGTGCTTGACGGCGGGTTTTGTGACGCCCGGCCCAAGCGAGAGTTAGAAGCGCAGCAATAGGCTTTGAGACGCGATACTGAGCCTCGGTCCCGATGCAGGCGGATGAGATGGGTTACAAGGAGATGGCGATTCTTTGGCGAGATATGAGATAAATTTGGATCTGGCGGTTCCAGTTCGATGCACGATGGTTCACCCCGTAGATAGTTTGAGGCTACGGGACTTTCGAGTTGTAGCCGCCAGAGTTTTATGGGTCGAGGCACGAGGATGATCGCGAGGAGTTCATCCGGCGATTCTGGCGGATCATCACGGGTGATCAAGGCTTGAGAGACCGAGTGTGAACTTTGGTTGGCATCGGCTGCGTGATACCGCAGTCGATTGGTTTGATTCATGGGAGCTTTCCAGGGGAGAGCATGAACCTCCAGCAGTATGGGATGAGTTTTCTGGGGCTTTCCTCACTCACTTCTTGCCTCCGCGGATGAGGAGAACGCGGGCGACAGATTTTGATGCTTAAACAGGCGGGCGTGCGGTTCGGGAGTACAATGTGAGTTCGACTCATTGGCGTGCGTCAGCGTTAGTAGCTAGTATGGAGGATCGAGTGCACCGATATGTTCTGAGGCTCGATGATTACATGTCGAGGCATGTTCGGGAGTAGCTCTTGGTAGGGCATGGACATTGCCGCATGCAGCTCATCTGCTGGGATGTGAGGCACGGAGAGGTCGGCGGAATGACGAATCGAGAAGAGGCGAACAACGAGGTCCTTTGGTGACTTCGAGGCGGACCGCCTCGGTATACTAGTTTTGTACCTCCGCTTGATGAGTGGTCCTCCACAACCTTGAGTATTCGGGAGCGGTCGGGGCTCGAGGTTGAGTTTCGAGGAAGTAAGGGTGTTGGCGAATCGGTCACCCTACCTCGGTGTGGTCGATGTAGTAGACGCATTTGAAGTGTCGTGGTGCGAGGAGCTTGTTATTTTTGCGGCCAGCGGGGCCATTTGCGAGCTGAACAGGCCAAGGGTAGCACGGATGTTACAACTCGACCTCTGGATCGATGGTGGTTCATCGCGCCTACGATTATGCGCCTGCCAGTGCCTATGATTAGAGTGGGCGGTAGCCGGTATATCCTTAACCCTCTAGAGTTTTGGTATGCTTGTTATGATGGTCTCATTATTATGTGCTATGTACGAATAGCGTTGTGTTAATTGTGAGTTAGAAAACATGCTTAGTTGGGAGGATACGTGTGGGGGGCATGGAAAGTGTGGACCTTAGACTATTTCACGACTGAGACCTTAGAGGTAAGGTCGTCTTGAGTAAAAGATTCGTTTTATGTTTGACCACTTATCGAGTAGTAGTATCGTGGGATTTATTTGTGTGATAAGTCCGTGGGTAGTGTGAGATGGAAGTGGTAGCTTTCATGATGTGAATTAGTAAGATTGTTCGGATCGGGAACAAGAGTTTGGCGCGATTGGGGGTCGGGTTGAGGACCATTTGCGGTCAACCAGTAACCGGTTTGGGGTGGGGTCGGTTGGGTGGTCCGCGGTGGTAGGGTCACGAGGATGCTAGGCCCAAGTTTGTATGACCATCGTATGAGTTGGTGGATATGTTCGACCAGAAGCGGATCGTGGAGGCCGGGAACGGCCTTAGAGAAGATCGAAGATAGTAAGATGACCAAGTTTGGAGGTAGTGACTCCAAGGGTTGGAAACAGAAGCGTTGACGGAAGTGTGGTACAGATACTAGAAAGAGTTTGAGTGTTCGAGAAGGGTACAACAAGATAGGGGTAAAGTGAACGTGTGTGATCGTTTCTTTTGTGAAATGAAGGTGTGAAGGGAGTATATTTTAGACCTCGTGTAAGGGTTTTGTGATTATTAGAGGTGTTTCCTCATTGATGCAGGTTTAAGTATTGGTGCGTTTGTTATTTTTATGGCGGTGTGGCATGATTGTTTTCGTGCGTATAGCGATGAAGGCTATACTAAGCGCATGTTTGTGTTGAGACTTGAGAAGGAACATTCGGGACGAATGTTTCTAAGGAAGGAGAATGTTATACCGTATTTCCAGTATATGCGTGGGGCGTGCGTGGAGAATTTGAGCCTTAAGTTAGGCTTTGGTTCGAAATTTGGGCACAAGTGCGAATAAGTCGTTTTCCGGCGAAGCGTTTCCACG
Organism: Przewalskia tangutica; assembly: GCA_029844215.1. Classification (NCBI taxonomy): domain Eukaryota; kingdom Viridiplantae; phylum Streptophyta; class Magnoliopsida; order Solanales; family Solanaceae; genus Przewalskia; species Przewalskia tangutica. The sequence continues at coordinate 61,397,870 of CM056726.1, forward strand.
ACTTACGTTGGGAAAATTCCGGCTATGTCATTTAGTATTTTTGCGAATTTTTCCGAGAGGCGAAATGTTTTGGACCAACGGGAGGTGACACTTGTCACCCTCAGTGGCGTTGGGTTGGCGATTGGTTCACGTTTCTATGGCCTATTGGCTCCTTGTTTTGGCCTTGTTTTGTGGCTTGTTTGGTGCCATGTTTTGTGCCTTGTTTTGTGGAGTAGGGTTTAGGGTGCACTTGGCTTAATCTTGTCCTTACACTTGCTATACACTTGGAAGGATCTTGGCCCTTGGTTGGCCTTTGGTTTTGCTATAAATACCCCCCCTAAATGTGAATACTTCATCCATTCCAAAAACTTCCAAGTCTTGAAACCCTCTCCTCCCCCTTTGTGAGCTCTAAACCCGAGCCTTCCTCCTCCCCTTTCGTGTGGCCTTTGGCGAGAACACCCCTCCACTGCCTAGTGTGCTAGCCGAGCCTGCCCCCCCCCCTTTGTAGAAAGTTGTCTTCCAAGTATTGTTATAATGCCCAAAATACCTGAGCCTTGTACCTTGTAGTATTCCAAAGATACCTCTATACGTAGAGCCCGGAAATACTACCCTTTTGTCCCTTTAGTCTCAAACGAAACCCTAAGAAAATCTTCGTTGATTGATTGAAGTATTTAAGTAGAAGTTGGTTAGAACTTCTAAGGGTTGTTTGGAGCGGGATGGAGCACCCGAGTTGGAGCTAAGCGTTGCTAAGGATCGACAATTAACTTGGATAATTATGGGCTTATCGAGGTAATTATCTTGTCCCTCTATTTGTAATTGGAAATTACATGTTATTAGAATATGTAGTTGAAGTATACTATATATAGAACTAAGCTTAGTACTGCGGCAATGTCTTTTGACTTAAGCCTGAAGAATAAAGAAAAGAAGCATTTGTATTTACATAGGGCATGTATTGCGGTGAACTTGTGTAGTATTCTTGAGTAGAATTGTACACGTCGGTTAGGCGTGTAAACCCCACTGGTTGGCTTGGTGGCGGCCTCGATAGAGAGGAGAGATTTCTGTTTATGCGGGAGGTCTTTGCTAATTTTCTGTAGAGAAATGGAACCTTGTGTTTTGAAGTTAATAGACGTTTTTGACCTTTCTAGGTGAAAGTACTAAGAGTAGCGTATTCTACTTGAGGAGTGGAAAGGGCTAGCAAGGTTGTAGTACTTGGAGCATTTTGCTTATTGTCGATACTCGTCGCGAGGTATGTGAACCTCTTCCTATCTGTTCTAGCATGATATGTGTGTAGCTATGTAGTACGGTGGACGTACAGGTGCTAAGTGTATTTGTTTGGTTTAAACATAAAGTGTTATAACGGCTTTATGGGAAGTTGGTTATACTTGACTTTATGTAGGTAAGAAAATGGTTTACTGATGTTAGAAGTTAAGAGACTTGATCTTATAAGATAAGAGACTTAACTTATTTGTTTTAATGTGGATGTTTGTGTGAAACCTCATTCGTGAGTAATGAGTACTTGGTTTTTAAAGGGATAATGTTTTACTGATTTCGGAAATCAGAATGTGTATCGACAGACCACTGCAGCGTTAATAAAGGAAAATGTATTGAATAATGATGTGTTGTATATAAACCAGTAGAAACCTCCATCTGCATAGAAGCTAAGATGAGACAAAATGATATTACATTTTCTAGATCATGGCTGCTGTAATAAGATCGTTATAAACAAGAATAAACTACTCACATATATGACATATATTACTCAATTGTTCTAAAAAGGAATCAAGTGATTAAGTTTATGAACTATGAAACCATTTGAAAATGAGAAGCTTGAGTAATTGAAACTAGGCAAACTGGAACTTAGGAAAAGAATGTTGTTACTTGATTTTGAAAAGGAATGTGGGTTGGTCATTCTAATACTACGGGTATCGGGTGACTTTGATAAAAGTAATGGATCTCTTTTAAAGAATTTAACGTCGTAGTACTTTGAGTGTTAAAACGAATTTGGCATAAAATGAAAGTACTTTGAGTTGTGTGAAACTTGCCTATGCTTGTTGTTGTGAAACTTGCCTATGCTTGTGATGATAGCCTTTGTTGTGCAAGTGTGGTATTTACGTATTCTACCGTCTCTCGATAGAGGCGGTCGACTTGTTGAGAACTTACTTGGGCGTCTTTGGCGGTGATGGAGAATTCCACGGGTATGTTTCCATTTTGATTCTTTGTCTTGTTGTTGATGTCACATGGGCATGTCTACCGTCTGCAATATTAGGGGGCATGCGACGTGCGGCCGGGTTGATTACGATATATTGTTATTGTGGTTACATGGACATGTCTACACCGAGTAAATTCGGGGCATGTGGCCGTGCGGCAGGTTGATCACCCGAGATATTATTGTTGATGTCACATGGGCGTGTACCGAGGTAGAATTAGGGCATGTGGCCATGGGGCATTGGTATTATTGTTGCATCATGGACATGTCTACACCGATCTGAGTCCGGGGCATGCGGCCGTGATGCGAACATGATTGATGTTGTGGGCGTGAGACCCATAGTTATATTTAGTGATGACTTGAGGCGTGAGTCTGATGGACATGGCTTTTATGTTGTGAAGCGTAGTTTGGTTATCATACATGTCTCTGCTCTATATAGACTAGTATGATTTCATTCTGATATTTCTGATTTCACATACTTGGTACTGTTGTCTTGACCTCCTTGAGGTGCGTTCATCTGCAGTAGAGTACATCGGTCGTGGATCCTCGCTCTTAGGATCTCGATTCGCGTTTTGGGAAGCTCCGTTTCTCGGAGGCTTATCTTTTGGTATGTGTTCACGAGTTGTAGGTTCTTGTACATTCGGGGGTATGGCGGAACACTGTCCGTCATAGTTATTGTAAATCTTAGAGGTATGTAATCTTGTTGTGGCGGGGTTTGTAAAAAAAGGATTAAAGCTATTCGTTTTGAAAGAGTTGTATTTATATATGTTATTGGAAGGTAACGTTGGGTTGGCTTTGTTTTATGATCATATATCTTGTTTCTTGTTTAAAGTTTTATTTTCCATTGGTTTTCTCGATGTTGTGTCACTAGGGTGCGGATAAGGCACCGATCCACGGCCCGAATGGGTCGTGACAAGGAGCCGATTCTGCTAACCGAGGTCTTTCGAGAGGTTTTGGGGCGCAGTGAGCACGAGTATTGTATTCCATCCACGAGACAGACCGGACGGTAGCGCGCTATCGAACTCTTGAGGATATCTGCGAGCTTTGTGTTATCGACTTCGAGGTAGCCGGAGGATCATTTGCCTCTAGTTGAGTTCGCGCAATAATAGCTACCACTCGATTCAGATGGCGCCTTATGAGGCCTTGTATGGGAGGAAGTGCGAATCGCCTATAGGTTGGTTCGATGTGGCGAGAGTGCGGCTAGTGGGACCGATTTGGTGCAGGTGTGGATAAGGTGAAGCTTATCCAGGCGGCTATTGACAACTTTCAGTCGAAGTCGTATGCAGATCATCGTCATCGACATCCGGAGTTCGCGATTGATGATTGGGTTTTCTGAAGGTGTCACCGTGAAGGGTGTGATGAGATTCGGGAAGAAGAAACTTCGGCCCAGTACATTGGGCGTTTGGTGTCGCGAGGTAGGCAAGGTTACTACGAGTTGGATCTGCCGTCCGATCTGAAGCGGTGCATCGGTGTTTCACGTATCTATGTTGAGAGATGTATCGGGGATATATAGGGTACAGATTGGCGATGTCGGTGTGAGGTTATCGTGTGAGGAGATTCCATAGCGATAGTCGATCGTCGGTTAGGCGTCTGCGGACAGGGCGTGGCTTCCGTCAAGTCTTGTGGCGGAGCGAGCTCGAGAGGAGATGACTTGGGAGCCGAGAAGACATGGAGCGGTATCCTCACCTATTCCCACACCTCGGGTAATTCACTTTCCTACTTGTAAATCTTCATTATCGTTTATGCCTAAGTGTTGTTACGTGGCCGTGTGTGGCATTTGCAGCATTTAAGTTATGAAGAATCTTATCGTTATCGTCTTGGGAAGGAACATTCGGGACGAATGTTTCTAAGGGGGAGAGAATGTTATACCCCGTATTTCCAGAGTATGTACGTAAGGGAATACGTACAAAAGTCTAGCCTTAAAGTTTAGGCACAAGACGTTTTTTTTGGGCACAACTCACAAAACGAATAGTTTTCCGACGAAACGTTTCCACAGCTTTCGTAGGGTAAAATCCGGCTATGCCATTTCTAATTTTTGCGGATTTTTCCGAGAGACGAAACATTTTGGACCAACGGGAGGGCGACACTTGGCACCCTCCAATTGGTGGACTTGAAATCGTCCATTGGACGAATTGGACAAGGAGTGGCACGTTTTTTGTGCCTTTGCACAAGTCAAGGATTTGGTAGGATATTTTGTGTGCAAGTTGGCCAAGGACACTTGCCCTAATCTTGGCCTTACACTTGCCTAGCACTTGGCTAAATCTTGGCCCTTGGTTGGCCATGTCTTGACCTATAAATACCCCCTTAGATGAAGAGTTCTTCATCCACAAAATTACTTCCAAGTCTTGAAAATCCTCTCCTCTCCCTTGTAGCCTTTTTCGTCCAACACCCCCCCCCCCTTTTTAGTGAGCTTGGCCGAGGCAACCCTCCCTAGCCTGGCGAAATCTACCCCCCTCCCTTGGTAGAAAAAGTTGCCTTCTAGTATTGTTATAATGCCCAAAATACCCTAGCCCAAATCCCTTAGTCCTTAGTAGAAGTTGTGAAGAACTTCTAAGGTTTCTTGGAGCTACCGGAGCGTACAACTTAGGAGCTAAACCTTGCTCAGGCGCGACTTTATCTAGGATATTATTGGGCTTACCAAGGTAAATAATCCTAACCCTCTTTTGAATTAGAGAATACATACTGTAGTAATATAAGAATAAGTATTAAATACTTAGAAGAATATTGCAGAATAAAATTGAACTGTTATCACAGTAGAAGGGTTTAAAAGAAGAATAATCAAACTGTACTTACATGGGAATTGTTTTCTGATGAACTTATATAGCTCACCGGGTAGGAAGTGCTGCCCGACTTTCCATAGAATTGTGAACCCTCTGTTTAGAATGACCTTGAGTAGTCTAGACTTTGATAGATGTCTGTGACTATTATAAATTTGATTCTGTTGCGACATATTCAACTTGGCGGTGGTTTTATTTGAGAAGGTATGTGATTCTTCCTAAAGCATGATATTTTACAATATATATGTAGTACGGTGACGTACATGTGTTAAGCGAATAATAACCACGGCAATGTCTTTGACTTAAGCTGAATAATACTTACGGCAATGCCTCACGGCTTAAGCTTTGAATAATACTTACAGCGATGCCTGGCTAAGCTTGAATAATAAAGAAGAAAGCATTTCAAAAGAATCTTGAATCATTTTTATGAAGAGAACTAATTGGTTTTAAAGCGAAGCTTAAGAGTTATACTAGCTTTATGGGAAGTTAAGTATAACCACTTAAGAATGATAAAAGAAGCGGTTGCCTATGTGTTTATAACGGACTTATATTGAATTGTGAAAAGAATAATAAGATGGTTTGATAAGTAGACATGATATGATGCTATGTGTGTTAGTGTCTTGTAACGTTCTTGTTGTGCTTATGTTTTTTAAAGATAAGCTGTTATGTTAGTGTACTATCACTCACCTCTTGACATATTACCGGGGGTTAAGGTGCCCTCCGATGCGGGGTAGACTCGGTGATGCAGGACCATGATTCGAGAATACCTCATGCGGGTCGAGGACCTATGCGAGCTACGGAGTTCGGAGTTAGTGATGGGGTTATACCTCATGCGGTCTATGTGTCCATGCGGACTACGAGTCCAGGACGATGCCGAGGAGTAGCTACCCTCGATGCAGGGTTAGGTACCCTATGCGGGCCTATGTGAGTGGCCTATGCGGACTACGAGAGTCCAGGATTAGGCTTGCATGGTGATACTACGGGCAATTGGCCCTGCTTCGATCATTCGCAGCCTAGAAAAGACCTGTTACAGTTTACCTATTGTTGCTCTTGTTTATGTTGTGGCACTATGTGGTCCCTGGTTGTTTCATACATACTTGCAAAACCGATTTTAAAATGATATGTTTTCATTTAAGTATTTCTGATTTCATATACTTAGTACTGTTATCGACCTCCTTGAGGCTGCGTTCAATCCGCGAGTAAGCGGCAGTGCTAGATCCACATTCTTAGGATCTACGTTGGTGTCGGGAGCTCCATCTTTTAGGAGGCTCTACTTTTGGGTATGATCTCCTGTTGTAGATAGTTTTGTACGATCGAGGTATGGCGGGCCCTGTCCGCCATAGTTGTATATTTCCTTAGAAGTGCAGAGTCATGTTTCTGATATCGGATGTAGCTTCTAAACCATGTTTATATATATATCGAAAGCGATGTTTTCTCACATAAAGCGTGTCTTATTTTATAAACTGTTTCATGTCTTGTTTTATATTTCCGCTGATTACTCGATGTATGACTACTTGGGTGCCGGTGAGGCACGATCCACGCCGGAATGGGTCGTGACGAGGTCCCGATTCAGCGGTCCTCGAGCCGCATCTATGCTATGTCGGTAAGCGGGACCGGAAGCGTCGCGAATGTAAATCACGGTACATTATTGATTGCATGTTGTGATGTATATGCTTTGATAGATCCAGGTTCTACCTTGTCCTATATATCTCCTCATATTGCTGGTAGAATAGGGATAGAGCCCGAGTCCATAAAACCTTTTGAGGTGGCTACGCCAGTAGGTGATTCGGTGGTAGCTAAGTGGGTATATAAGGCTTGTCCAGTGACTATAGACAGTCGTCAGACTATATCCGACTTGATAGAGTTGGATATGACGGACTTTGATGTAATTATGGGTATGGATTGGCTAGCGTCTTGCTATGCCAATATGGGTATGAGAGAAGCTGATGCAGTTCGGTTTCTGGTGGCCGGTTATCGAGTGGAAGAGGAACAACTGCGTCGTAGAGGTAGGTTTATTTCTTACCTCAAGGCTAGGAAGATGGTGCGGAAGGGGTATATCTACCATATGGTTCGAGTATTTGATACGGAGGCTGAGATACCGGACTTTCAGTCAGTTCCGGTCGTTAGAGAGTTTCCAGACGTATTCCCAGACGAGCTTCCGGGTATCCCTCCTGAGAGGGAGATTGAAATTTGCATTGATTTGGCGCCAGACACTCGACCGATATCTATTCCTCCATACAGGATGGCACCTGCCGAGTTGAGGGAATTGAAGGACCAACTGAAAGATTTGCTGGAAAAAGGCTTTATCAGGCCAAGTGTTTCTCCCTGGGGAGCGCCAGTGTTATTTGTAAAGAAAATTGATGGGACGCTGCGTATGTGTGTTGATTACAGGCAGCTGAATAAGGTAACTATCAAGAACAGATATCCCCTCCCCAGGATTGATGATTTGTTTGACCAGTTGCAGTGTGCCAGATGTTTCTCCAAGATAGACCTGCGATCCGGTTATCATCAGGTGCGAGTTAGAGAGGCAGATATCCCAAAGACTGCTTTCAGGACCCGGTATGGGCACTATGAGTTCAGGGTGATGTCTTTTGGGTTGACTAACGCCCCAGCAATATTCATGGATTTGATGAACCGGGTGTTCAAGCCATTCTTGGATATGTTCGTTATAGTATTCATTGATGACATCCTGGTTTATTCGTGCACAGAGCAGGAGCATGCAGATCATTTGGGAACGGTATTGGGAGTCCTCCGGGACCGGAAGTTGTATGCCAAGTTCTCGAAATACGAGTTTTGGTTGGCTTCAGTGGCTTTCTTAGGGCATGTTATCGGGGCCGATGTTATTCGGGTTGATACAGCAAAGATTGAGGCAGTCAAGACTTGGCCCAGACCCACTACCCCAACGGAGGTGCACAACTTTTTGGGCCTTGCAGGTTATTATCGGAGGTTTGTGGAGAAGTTTGCTTCCATTTCAGCACCTTTGACTAAGATGACTCAGAAGGCAGCTATGTTCCGGTGGACGGATGATTGTGAGGGAAGTTTCCAGTTGCTAAAGGATAAGTTGACGACCGCCCCAGTTCTTACTCTTCCAGAGGGATTAGACGGATATGTGGTTCATTGTGGTGCGTCGGGTGTCGGGCTTGGGTGCGTGCTGATGCAGCACGGCAAAGTTATAGCTTACACATCTCGACAGCTTAGGAAGCATGAGAAGAACTATTTCACACATGACCTAGAGTTGGCAGCAGTGATTCATGCCTTGAAGATCTGGAGACATTATTTGTATGGAGTTCATGTGGATATTTACACAGACCACAAGAGTCTCCAGTATATCTTCAGCCAGATGGAGCTGAACTTGCGGCAGAGACGGTGGTTGGAACTACTTAAGGATTATGATGTCGACATTCTATACCACCCAGAGAAGGCCAATGTAGTTGCAGACGCCCTTAGTCGCAGATCGATGGGTAGTGCATGCGATGTCTGACCATAGAAAAGGGATATGGTCCGAGAGTTACATCAGCTAGCGAGCCTTGGGGTTCGTTTGGTTGATTCTGATAGTGATGGAGTTCGGGTTCGAGAGGTTGCCGAGTCTTCCATCATCGAGGAGGTGAAGAGGCGACAGTATGAGGATCCGATTATGGTACGGTATCGAGATGCCGCTTTTCAGAAAGAGAAGAGTCTATTTGAGGTAGCGCCTGATGGGGTGCTAAGATTTGAGGGCCGGTTGTGTGTTCCCGATATGACAGGACTTCGTCAGCAGATTCTGGGGGAGGCACACAGTGCTCGTTATTCTATTCATCCGGGGTCGACTAAGATGTACCATGACCTCAGATGTGTGTATTGGTGGGATGGCCTGAAGAGGGACGTTGCGAAGTTCGTGGCGCAGTGCCCGAATTGTCAGCAGGTCAAGGTTGAGCACCAGAAGCCCGGTGGGCTGTTGCAGGCTATTGATATTCCGACTTGGAAGTGGGAGGTGGTAAATATGGAAGAAGTGTGGCAAGAAGGAAGCTTGTGGCTAGCTTATAGGAGTTATTGTGGTGGTGTTCTTGGAAAGGAGGCTAGAAAAGTTGTTGGAATAATTTTGGCTAAAGCTCTAAGGTAACAATTCTTCTCTTGTAGCTAGTTATTGGTGTTGCATGTGAAGAATAAGGAACTTGTAGTAGTAAATAATGCTCTTAGATTCATTGCATTTAAGAAATGTGGTTTGGGTATGAAAGAATTGGTTAAGAAGGTTATGTGAGCATGTTGTAGCCTAAAAACTACCTTAAACTTGTTAAGTTAGTTTTTATACATTGTGGGGCAGAATTTTACACATCCAAGATTAGGTGTGTAATCCCCTTTGAAATGTTGGATTGTTGGGCCTTAAATGTGGCGTTTGGATGTTGAATTCGGCCTTGAAAAAAGTGGCAAAGTATGTAGAAACAAAGGAAATGCTGCCCAATTTTCCATATAATTTAGTAGCTTTGCACTTGGAATGTCTACATTGAAACTAAAAGTTAATAAACGTATTATGGTCATTATAGGTTGACATATTACGTGCGGTATTTTGGACTTATCAAGTGAATTGACCGAAGAGGTATGTGGAGCTTTCTTATCTCTTGAGCATGAGTAGTTGTACCTATGTAGTACGGTAGACGTACAAGATTTGACATTCTTCACTTGTTTTGAGTATATGATACTTGTTTCGTTTAAAAGTATAAGTCCCTTGGATATAGGGAGATGTGTTTGACTAGTGTATAATGGTAATATAACAACTTTATGGGAAGTTGGTTGTATTTGCTTTATGAAAGGTTAATAAGGAAAGGTTTACTCCAAGTAAAATAAGTACGGATAAAGGATTTGAATTTGTGGAAGACAAATTGTTTTTAAGGCATTAATTGCCTAAGGTTTTAAAAGAGATGAAGTCGTCTGATTTAGAAGCCTATTGTATTTTTTAAAGGTAAACGTGACTTGTTTTGAAAAGTTGTCGTGACTTGATACCACGGTTATTAGTATCTTGGGAGTTTTATATAAAAATGAGTCATTTTCTAAAAAGGTTTAAGGAACGTGGTACTTGGGTTAAATTCCCGGATCTTCTTTTAAAATGACATGTAGTGCCTTAAGTAACTAAAATGAGAGGATGTACTAGAAATGTTGTTAAGAAGTTAGGAGATATTCTTAATTTGCTTACGTTATGATAAGCCGGTAGCGCTTATGTTATGTATGATAGCCGATTGTGCTGATTTATGTATTATTACTATTTATGCCATGGATTTGCTACCCATGATGCGAGTGCGGCGCTTGTACTCATGCGGGCCCACTGGGTCCATGCGGGTGAAATAGTCCCATGCGAGGCGGATGACCTCATGCGGGTGAAATAGTCCCATGCGGGGTGATGACCTTATGCGGGTCCCCATGACCCATGCGGGTGAAATAGTCCCAGGACTAGGATTGCTTAATGATACTACGGGCGAGAGACCCTGTTTTGATCATGAGCCTCCTATTTTCATGCAGTAAAGTTTTTACTTGTTACTCTCATTGTTAGTAAGGCACAGTGTACTGTATTTTTGACTTCTTTCCATGACTCCAGTTTATTTTAAACTTATGATATTATTACAGTATTTTCCAGTTTTACATACTTGGTACATATTGTGTACTGACCCCCTTCCCCGGGGGCTGCGTTCATGCCGCAGGTAAGGGAAATCAGGTGGTGGATCCTCGTTCTTAGGATCTTTACTCAGGTGTCAGGAGCTCCATTTCTCCGGAGGCTCGACTTTTGTTACGGTTCTCCCTGGTGTTGTAGATATTTGTACATTCAGGGGTATGACGGGGCCCTGTCCCGTCATAGTGGTTACTCATTCTTAGAGACCTGTAGTCCTGTTATAGCTTGGGTTGTTAAGGATGTAACTGTTCAGCTTTGTTATATTAGAGGTAGCCATTTTGGGTTAGCCTGCTTATTTTAAATATGGGTTCTTGTTGTGGGTTTATTTTCCGTTGGTTTTCTCTGATGTTGTATCACAAGGGTGCCCGGGGTAAGGCACCAGTCACGGGTCCGTGGTCGGGTCGTGACATTGGTGTTCATGTATGCTTATTGGTGTTATATTATATCATGGACTGTCGGCAGTGAGGAAGGATTCCACGGGCATGGTTGATGTTATGGGCGTGAGACCCATGGTTATATTTGAGTAATGACTTTGAGGGCATGCGTCCCTGATTTGACATGACTACTTATGTATTGTGTATTGTAGTTTGGCTATCATACATGTCTTATGTTTTGTATAGACTGTTATGATTTCATTACAGTATTTCAGTTTCACATACTTGGTACATTCTTCGTATTGACCTCCTTCGGGGGGCTGCGTTCATGCCGCATGTTTAGGTGCGCAGTTCGGTGATCTGCAGGTGTAGGACCCTTGATTAGAGTTTTTGGATAGCTCCATATGTTCAGGAGTTTATCATTTTGGTATAGATTCTTCAGTACAGGCTTTTGTACAGTTATGGGTTCGGCAGGGCCTTGTCCCGTCATAGTTCAGTAAAACTCTTAGAGGTCTGTATTCATATGTGGGATTGGACTCATGTACAGTGTAGTGCCTTTTTATTATGTATATTATATGGCAGCCTTGTCGGTTTTGCCCTTGCATGTTCGTTGGTTTTAAAGAAAAAAAAACAAAGTGTTATTTAGTTCCGCGATTTACTTGTGTCAGTTAGGTAGAAGGGTGCCCAGGTAGGGCACCAGTCACGGGCCCGGGGTTCGGGGCGTGACAGAGCTTGTATAGGAATAAATTCCCATTTCTGGATGGGGGCTGGCATCTCTTTCCTAGAGGGCCCTGCTGGTTTAACTGCTTCTGAGTATGATTCTGGGGGAACCATTTTGTAACTATCTCTGCTCTGGGCAGCTGCTGGTGTAGCCTTGAACGACTAAGTTTGTTCCTTCCCTTTTTTAGAGGAGACTGGTAAAATAGGTAGTATAGGGAGATCTCCCAATACTGTAAATCTATTCTGCCCGCTGGGCTTATGGAGGATTGGTCCTGCAGTTTTTTCTGCAAAGGGCTGTTTCATTTTCTCTTCTAGTTTATTCTGAAAGGGGGGTCTCATCGGGCGTAAGCCCTGGGAGCCTGGTCTCATTTAAAAATTCTCTAGTCAGGAAACCTAGTAGAGAGTTTTCTTCACTTTTTATAAAATCAAATTTAAAATTCGAAATTTGATAATAAGGCTTGCCATCCGGCAAAATCTGTTTTGAAACTAAATCTTTTTGTAAAATGTCTTTGGCTGCTTTGCAGTCGACTTTTAACAAAATTCTTTTGTTAACTAAATTATCTTGAAACTTTGTAGTACATAGTACTATAGATAAAAATTCTTTTTTAACTGTGTTATAATTCTTTTGTGCCTGGTTCCAATTTCCAGACGTGAATCTAACTAACTGTTTAACTGACTCAAGGGATATTCTTTGTTTAAAGATATCACCGTAATCTATGTCGGAAGTAACAATTTCTATTTTCTGAAGGCTTCTGGATTAAGGATTCCTAAACATGGAAGTTTCTGGACAATATCCTTTATCTGGATGACAGCTCTATTCTGTTTGTCTGACAAAGGGACTGGATTTTTCCCAAACCTTCTATATAGAGGTTCACCTATCTGTCTAATTTTCGGGACAAAATCTGCTACGTAATTAGGACTTCCTAAGAACCTTTGTAGCTGAGTTTTATCTATGTTCTTATTAGGAAACTTGGTAGAGAACTCTATGGCTCTGCAGATCGGTTTATAAGTTCCTTTTAACAAATCCTTTTTATTAGGTATTGGGTACCTAATCCATTTTAATGCTTGGCTAAGCGGTTTATAATTTATTACGAGTCTCAGGACTCCTTTTTCTTTTCCAGCGTTTTTGTTGACATAACATGCCAAACAATTCCACTGAGATTTGGATGGTCTAATGATCCCTTTTTTGGGTAGATCATTGACTTCATTTTTACAATGTTCTATGAGCTCATGGCTCATCTGTATAGGTCTGGCTTTTGTGGGAATGTTCTTCTCACTAAAGTCATCCGTATACGGTAGATCTACAGTATGCCTCTTTCTTTTCCAGAAGGCATTTGGTAGCTCTGAGCAAATCTCTTTTTTCATAGAATCTAATAAGATTTTTACTTTGTTAATTACCTCCGGGGGTTTTAAAGTAGATTCTATTCGTTTTACATTAATATCGCTTTTTAGAAAGTTAACCTGATTGGTTAATAGCTGTATTTTAAAGACCGTCTTTTTATTAATGCGATCGCTATGATCAACCGAAACTGGGTTATCGTATGGGAACCTGAGATTCTTTCTCATTGAGGTTGTGTAGATACTGTCTAGTTTTGCAGTATAAGGTTTTATCTGTGTTAGGAATGAGATTCCTAAAATGATATCTTCAGTTATGTTTCGCGTAATAACGAAATCATTAGTGAAGCAAATACCATTATTACAGATGTGGGCTTTTGAAAGCTTCCAATCTATTTTTATATTATCTCCTGTAGCAGAGTATAATTTGTGGGTACTTTTACTTAAATACTTAGTAGGAATCATCCCTTCACAAATACAATTTTGACTTGCTCCGGAGTTTAATAATGCAATTGATTTTTTAATAAAATCTCTGTTTATTATAATCTTATTAGGGACATGGTAGCTTAAAGCTCTGGCCCTGGATATTAATCTTAACCCTGGTTTATTCTCTGTTGTCAGAGGATCACTAACAGATTTTAATTCTCCGTTAGTCAAAGTGTCAGCCTTTGTGGGACTGAGATTCTTTTTCATACTGAGAATTTCTTTTTTCAGATTTACAATTTCTTTTAGTAAATCTTGAACCGTAGTGTCTGATTTTGTTTCTTTAATAGAAACTTCTTGGTGGTTATTCGCGATAACACTACTCTTTTGTTTCATACAGGTGCAGATTTTCCCAGTACTCTCACAGTCTGAGCTGGAGGTGGAACTACCTGAACTGTTTTTCAATGAACTTTTGACACTGTAATAGTTATCTGAAGTTCCTTCAGAGTTATCACCGGACTGTTCATTATTTGTATTAATAACCAATGAATTAATATCATTCTTCTTTTTACGCTTCTTTCTAATTCTTTTCTTTTTGATGTTAATTAACTTTGGACTGGTTAATTCGTCTTGCTTACCTTTTGAATTAGAACCCTTGCTGGGTTTTCTGATTGAATTAAGCTCATTAAACTTTTTATTAATTTTGCTTAAAAACTTATTATCAACCTTTTCAGGTTTTTTACGGCGTTTTGCCAAACAATCTTTAATACCAAAAAAGAGTTCGGAAAGTGTTTTCTTTCCTGAAAAATCTGAAGTATTATTAACCTCAGTATTTTGGTTGGGAACAACATGTAACAACTGACATGTGTAGTTGTCCTGCTGAAGTTTTCTGTTAATGTTTTCAACATTCGGGATTCCTTTTGGATCCTTTATGTCCTTTTAAAAGGAGTGTTAATCAAGATCTTACCCTTTACGGGGACCTTTTTCTGTTCTAATGGAGGTGTTACTGTTTCCACAATATTTTCTCCTTTGAACCATTCTTCAGCAATGGTGTTTAAACATTGTCTGTTGTTATGGAGTTTATCAGTGATTTGAAACCACTTAAAGAATTCTATATTAAAATTAATTCTGTTCATATCACTAATCCAATTATTTCTAAACTCTTTTCTTTCTTCTAAAGAGAAAGTGTAATTATACCATTTTCTTTTAATGACATTTTCTGGATCTACCCATAATTTATTAAGGGTTTTCCAATCAATTTTAAAATTGATGTCTTCATTAATAGTACCAAGTCTACCGTGCTTTTGTGTAAGCATAGCATTAGTACTCCTACTACCAACTGAATTAGCTTCTGGAGCTAACCTGGTATCAATTCTTTTGATTAAAATAGCTTCTGGAGCTAAATCATTAATTCTGTTGATTAAATTATTACCATTAATCACACCATGGTTATCCTCACCATACCTTTCGCTTTTGGCGGGACTGTTAATCCTTCTATCGATTGGTCGATAGTAGTCTGTCGACGAATAGTCTATTCCCCGAACTTTTCGTTCAAGTATAGTTTCGCCAAATTTATCAAAATACTTTTCCTCCTCCCGGGGTTTGGAAGAAGATACTGGGTATCGTTCTTTAGAATTAGAATTAATTAATTCATCTAATTCT
Organism: Przewalskia tangutica; assembly: GCA_029844215.1. Taxonomy (NCBI): domain Eukaryota; kingdom Viridiplantae; phylum Streptophyta; class Magnoliopsida; order Solanales; family Solanaceae; genus Przewalskia; species Przewalskia tangutica. The sequence goes on from CM056726.1 coordinate 61,412,984, forward strand.
TTGATTAATCTATTGACCTCAGAACCTTCTGGTTCCATCTTTGGTTGAGTGATGACATCAAAGTGCCATTCATTTTTAAACATTATAGCTTTCGGAGCTAAGACTGTTTTCATTAGTAATGAACTGTATGGAGTTCATTTAGACGTCGAGTAATTTTCAACGTCGTTGCTAGGCTATCAACCCTTATTCTTAACCCTATGTTTTCTTCATAGAGTTCAACCATTTTATTAATGATTACATGTCTAATTATGATCTGATAATAATCATTCAAACCTTCAATCGGTTTAGCAATTTTATAATACTCTAACTCTCTAAGGTTTGACCTTATCCTCTTATTACAGTCATTACTTGTTACAACAAGCTTAAGTGTTTGAGAATTATATCTTCTTATATAATCAAATTCATGACGCATCTTCATTCTAATCACTTGGCTTAACCAAAGGGTTGTTGTCAAGCGTGGCGACTGTTATACCCCGTATTTCCAGAGTATGTATGTGAGGGCGTACGTATAAAAATTTAAGCCTTAAGGTTGGCAAGGTTCGAAATTTGTACACAAGTACCGAAAATAATCGTTTTTCGACGAAACGTTTTACTAGACTTGCGAGGGGAAAAATACGGCTATGTCATTTATAATTTTTGCGGATTTTTCCGAGAGACGAAACATTTTGGACCAACGGGAGGGTGACATGTGTCACCCTCACATTGGGCGTGAATTGGGGTGGCAATGGGACGATTTGGAGCTTGTGGTTAGGTAGGATATTTGTGCAAGTTGGTTTGGTAGATGGATAAGGTACACATGGTTTAATCCTAGCCCTACACTTGCCTAACACTTGGATTGATCTTGGCCATTGGTTGGCCATTGTTTGACCTATAAATACCCCTCTAACTTGAAGACTTTCTTCATCCAAAATTCATTTCCAAGTCTTGAAATCCCTCCCCCTTTTGTGAGTTGTGTTCGTCAAAGCCCCCATTTGAGAAGCCTTGGCCGAGAATACACCCCCCTGTAGCCTAGTTGGTTTCGTTTAATACCCCCCTTTTGTGGTATAGAAATACTCTCCTAGTATTGTTATAATGCCAAAATACTCTAGCCCTTATACCTTGTAGTACTTTCCAAAGTTACCTCTATACGTAGAGCCCGGAAAATACTATTATACTTCCTTTAGCCACTAAACGAAACCCTAAGGAAAATCTTCATAGCCGGTTGAAGTATTAAGTAGAAGTTGCGTAGAACTTCTAAGGGTTGTTTGGAGCGGGTTGGAGCACCCGGAGTAGGAGCTAAACGTCGCTCAGGATCGACATATATACTTGGATAATTTTTGGGCTTATCGAGGTAAATAATCCTATCCTTCTGTTGTAATTGGAATTACATACTGTAGTAGTAGAAATGAATATAAGACGTATAAGGATGGTATAAAAGAAGAGAATTGAACTGTAATAGAAGGATATTACAGAAAAGACTTGAATTGATATCACATCGGAAGAATATTAAAGAAAAGAAGACTGAACTGTACCTACATAGGACTGTATTTACAGTAGACTGATAACCTTTATTGGTTGAATGTTCTGCGAGTAGCATGTACTACTTGGAAGGTGGACAAGGCTAGCCGGATTATAGCCGTGGAGCGTTTTGCTATTAGTCGATAATCGTCGCGAGGTATGTGATTCTTCCTTTACTCTTGAGCATGAAGTATTTTAAAGGAATATATATAGTACGGTAGACGTACGTGTGGCAATGTCTTTTGACTTAAGCCTGAATAATAAGAACCTTGAAGTATTTTAAAGGAATATATATAGTACGGTAGACGTACCTGTGGCAATGTCTTTTTGACTTAAGCCTGAATAATAAGAACCTTGAAGTATTTTAAAGGAATATATATAGTACGGTAGACGTACGTGTGTTAACTGAATGTAGTGTTACGGCAATGTATTTTGACTTAAGCCTGAATAATAAAGAATCTTGAAGTATTTCGAAAGATTAAGAACCTTTTTGAAAGAAGAGTAATACTTGGTTTTGAAAACATAAGAGTTATACTAGCTTTATGGGAAGTTAGGTATAACGTCTTAAGAGAGATAAAGAGAATGGTTTACTGATTTTTAGAAGTTAAGAGACTTGATCTTAAAAGATAAGAGACTTGACTTGAATGAATTAATATGAATTTTGTGCGAAACCTCATTCGTGAGTAATAAGTACTTGGTTTTTAAAAAGGAGAGATGTTTTACTGATTTCGGAACTCAGAATGAGCATCGACAAACCACTGCAGCGTTAATAAAGGAAAATGTATTGAATAATGAAGTATTATTAAAACCAGTAGAAACCTCCATCTGCATAGAAACTAAGATGAGACAAAATGATATTACATTTCCTAGATCATGGCTGCTTAATAAGATTGATTATAAACAAGAATAACCTACTCACATATAAGGCATATGTTTCTCAAATTGTTTAAAAGAGAATTATGTTTTAAAGGATTAAAACTATGAACTACGAGACCTTTTCGAAAATGAGAAACTTGAGCATTTGAAATTAGGCAAACTTGAACGTTTGGAAAATAATGTTGTTACTTGATTTTACAAAGGAACACATTTTGGTTTACTTAAAAATGTGAGTCACTCTATTTTTAATACTACGGGTATCGGGTGACTTTTATAAAAGGAATGGATCTCTTTAAAAGGAATTTAACGTACGTAGTACTTTAGGGTTAAAACCCGGACTTGATATAACTGAAAGTACCTTGAGTTGTGTATAACTTGCCTATGTTTTTTGTTGTGTAACTTGCCTATGCTTGTTGTCGTGTAACTTGCCTATGCTTGTTGTGATAGCCTTTGTTGTGCAAGAATTGTGTTTATACTCTGGCGTCTCGATGGAGGCGGTTGACTTGTTGAGAACTTACTTGGGCGTCTTGGCGGTGTGGAAGATTCCACGGGTATGCTTCCATTATTATTGTTACATGGGCATGTCTACACCGATGATGGATTATGTGGACATGTGACCATTATGGTTATTTATGGCGAAGTATCGTGACTTACGGTTGTGATCGGGTGCGTAGCCTGTTTACTTGCCCCCGTCAGCTACGTGACGCAGGTGGATCTGGTATAGGTTATTGCACTTTCCACGTGTCAGCTTCGCGGCGAAGTATCGTGACTTACGGTTGTGATCTGGTGCTTAGCCGATTCACTTGCCCCCGTCAGCTACGTGGCGCAGGGAGGAGCTGGTGGAGGCTAGTGCACTTGCCACGTGTCAGCTTCGCGAGTCAGTGTTTGGATGGAGCTTCGTGACTTACGGTTGTGATCTGGTGCTTAGCCGATTCACTTGCCCCGTCATTCGTGGCGCGAGGAGAAGGCGGTGGAGGCTAGTGCACCGCGTGTCGACCAGCGAGTCGGTGTTTGGATGGAGCTTCGTGACTTACGGTTGTGATCTGTGCGTGGCGATTCACTTGCCCCGTCGGCCACGTGGCGCAGAAAGAGGCGGTGGAGGCTATTGCACTTGCGTGTCGACCGTGATATGATTATGCGATATTATTATGCGGTCGGATCTGGTAGTTATAAGTTCCCCGTAAGGTTTTTATGACACAGGTGGGACCTGGTGTTTATGTATACTCCTTGGTGTTGTTATATCATGAAGCGCCGGTGAGGAAGAATTCCACCGACGAGTGATGATTTGGAGGCGTGAGTCCTCACTTGATATAAGCATTATATGTGTGTCTTGTAGTTTGGTTATCATACATGTCTCCGCTTTATATAGACTATTATGATTTCGTTTCTGATTTCTGATTTCACATACTTGGTACCTGTTGTACTGACCTCCTTCGGGGGGCTGCGTTCATGTCGCAGGTAGAGGTACTTCGGCTGTCGATCCCCGATTTTAGGATCACATTTCAGCGTGTTGGGAAGCTCCGTTCCTTCGGAGGCTTATCTTTGGTATGTTACCACACAGTGCAGAGGTTCTTGTACATTCAGGGGTATGGCGGGGCCCTGTCCCGTCATAGTTATTGTAAAAATCTTAGAGGTCTGTAGCACTGTTGTGGGCAGGGTTGTAAGGATTGTAACTGTTCAAAGGTCGATATATATATATAAATGCTGAAAGGCAACCGTTTTGGTTGGCCTATTTTCTTTCATCTTGATCTATATCTATTTATATGTTTAAGTTTTCATTTCCGCTGGTTTTTCTCTGATGTTGTATCACTAGGGTGCCCGAGGTAAGGCACCAGTCACGGGCCCGGGTTTGGGTCGTGACAAAAGTGGTATTAGAGCAGTTAGTCCTCGGAAAGTTTCTACAGACCGTGTCTAGTAGAGTCTTGATTATCGATGTGTTGTGCACCACATCTATAATCAGGAGGCTATATGACATTTATGATTGGTTTCCATTTCTTCTCATTCTGAGATCGTGCCTTAGAGCTGTATGATAAGTTGGACCCCTCTGACGTATTTCGTTTTTACCAGTTATGCCTCCGCGCAAGGCAACCCGGGCGAAGAGCAAGCGGCGAAGGAGGCTGCGAGTAAGCGATGGCGATCTCTACAGACCACGATACACGAGCCTCGGTCCACGATGCAGGCGAAGAGATGGGTTACAAGGAGTGGGCGATTAATGGCGAGTTGTGGCGGACTTGAGAGCAGGTGGGCCAGCGGCGATTCGATGCACGATGGTTCACCTAGATCGAGATAGTTTGGCCTTCACGGATTTTCTCGAGTTGTAGGCGCTAGAGTTTTATGGGTCGAGGCACGAGGATGATCCGCAGGAGTTCATCCGAAGCGATTCTGACGGATCATGAGTGATCAAGGCATCGGAGACCGAGTCGGTGGTCCTAGGTTCGCATCGGCCGCGTGATACCGCGATCGGTGGTTTGATCGTGGGAGTTGTCGGGAGAGAATGCACTTCCGGCTATATGGGACGAGTTCTCGGGGCATTTCTTGCACATTTCTTGCCTCCACGGATGAGGAGGGCTCGGGCCGACAGTTTTTGGTGTTCTGGCGAAGCAGGCGTGCGGTTCGGGAAGTACAATGTGGAGTTCGACTCATTGGCGATGCGTCCCGCGTTAGTATCTAGTATGGAGGATCGAGTGCACCGATATGTTACGAGCTCGATGATTACCTAGCGAAAGTTGTTGGTGTAGCTCTTGTAGGCATGGACATTGCCCGCATGCGAGCTTATGACCAGGATGTGAGAGCGGAGAAGTCGGCGGAATGACGAATCAGCGAGAAGAGGCGAGCAGGGTCCTTTGGTGACTTTCGAGGCGGACCGCCTCAGCAGCAGACCAGTTATGCGCCAACGCCAGTACCAAGTGGTCCCCCACCGTCGTCGGGACGTTTGGGATATTCAGGAGCAGGTCAGGGCTCCCAGGGTTCAGATTTTCAGGGGAGTAGGAGTGCTCGCCGGATGAGGCCACCCGTATCTCAGTGTGACCGTTGTGGTAAAGCCCATAGAGGGGAATGTCGTACTGGTTTGGGAGATTGCTATACTTGCGGCCGACAGGGCCATTTGACGGGAGACTGTCCGACCAGGGGTAGCACTGGTGGGATAGCACAGACTACTAGATCAGTTGCGGGTTCCTCACCTTCCATAGCTAGGCAGGATGTTCATACACCGGCAGGCCACGGTAGAGGTCGCGGTGGAGGTTCCCAGTTTTAGCGGTCCTTTGAACCGCCTATTTTCAGGTATATCCTTAACCCTCTAGAGTTTTGTATGTTTTATTGTATGTTGATGTGTTTAGTGTTATGTTCGGATAGCTTTGTGCTAAAATGTGAGTTATAAGCCTAGTTAGTGAAAAAGGGTAAGCCTGGGGGTGAGAAAATGATGAACCTTAGAATATTACAGTTGAGACCTTAGATGTAAGGCCGTCTTGAGTACAAGATTTTGCGGGTGATCTTTGTCAGAATGTATAAGTGTACGTGGAGTAATGGTGGGAAAATTCCTGAGGTGATGTAAAATGGAAGTGGTAGCTTTCATGACCTGTATAGGTAAGATTGTTCCGGATCGGGAAACAAGAGCTTGATGCGTTAAGTGGGTTCGGGCCATGTTGCGGGCCAACCCGCGGCCTGTTTCAAGGTAGGGTCAGCTATGGGTGGTCCCGCCAGGTGGTAAGGTCACGAGGGTGCTAGGCCCAAGTTTAGATGACCATCGTATGAGTTCGTGGATGCGTTCGACCAGAAGCGGATCGTGAAGGTCGGGAATGGCCTTAAGGGAGATTGAGGCTAGTAAGATAACCAAGTTTGGAGGTGGTGACTCCAAAGTTTTGGGAACTGAAGCGATGACTGAAGTGTGGTACGTATACTAGAAGAGTTCAAGTGTTCGAGAAGGGCACGATGAGTAAGGAAGGAAGAGAACGTGTGTTATTTCGTGGCCAGGTGTGGCGTTGGCAGCTTGTTAGAAGAACTTTATCGTTATCCGTCTTGAGAAGGAACATTCGGGACGAATGTTTCTAAGGAGGGGAGAATGTTATACCCCGTATTTCCAGAGTATGTACGTGAGGGCGTACGTATAAAAATTTAAGCCTTAAGGTTGGCAAGGTTCGAAATCTGTACACAAGTACCGAAAAGAATCGTTTTTCGACGAAACGTTTTACTAGACTTGCGAGGGGAAAAATAAGGCTATGTCATTTATAATTTTTGCGGATTTTTCCGAGAGACGAAACATTTTGGACCAACGGGAGGGTGACATGTGTCACCCTTACATTGGGCGTGAATTGGGGCGGCAATGGGACGATTTGGAGCTTGTGGTTAGGTAGGATATTTGTGCAAGTTGGTGTGGTAGATGGATAAGGTACACATGGTTTAATCCTAGCCCTACACTTGCCTAATACTTGGATTGATCTTGGCCATTGGTTGACCATTGCTTGACCTATAAATACCCCTCTAACTTGAAGACTTTCTTCATCCAAAAATCATTTCCAAGTCTTGAAATCCCTCCCCCTTTTGTGAGTTGTGTTCGTCCAAAGCCCCCTTTGAGAAGCCTTGGCGAGAATACACCCCACTAGCCTAGTTGGTTTCGTATAATACCCCTTTGTGGTATAGAAATACTCTCCTAGTATTGTTATAATGCCAAAATACTCTAGCCCTTATACCTTGTAGTACTTTCCAAAGTTACCTCTATCGTAGAGCCGGAAAATACTATTATACTTCCTTTAGCCACTAACGAAACCCTAAGGAAAATCTTCATAGCCGGTTGAAGTATTAAGTATAAGTTGCGTAGAACTTCTAAGGGTTGTTTGGAGCGGGTTGGAGCACCGGAGTAGGAGCTAAACGTCGCGGGATCGGCATATATACTTGGATAATTTTGGGCTTATCGAGGTAAATAATCATATCCTTCATTGTAATTGGAATTACATCTTGTAGTAGTAGAAATGAATATAAGGCGTATAAGGATGGTATAAAAGAAGAGAATTGAACCGTAATAGAAGGATATTACGTAAAAGACTTGAATTGATATCACATCGGAAGAATATTAAAGAAAAAAATCAAATGTACCTACATAGAATTTGTATTCTGATGGATCGATAACCTTTATTGGTTGAATGTTCTGCGAGTAGCATGTACTACTTGGAAGGTGGACAAGGCTAGCCGGATTATAGCCGTGGAGCGTTTTGCTATTAGTCGATAATCGTCGCGAGGTATGTGATTCTTCCTATACTCTTGAGCATGAAGTATTTTAAAGAAATATATATAGTACGGTAGACGTACGTGTGGCAATGCCTTTTGACTTAAGCCTGAATAATAAGAACCTTGAAATATTTTAAAGGAATATATATAGTACGGTAGACGTACGTGTGGCAATGTCTTTTTGACTTAAGCCTGAATAATAAGAACCTTGAAGTATTTTAAAGGAATATATATAGTACGGTAGACGTACGTGTGTTAACTGAATGTAGTGTTACGACAATGTCTTTTGACTTAAGCCTGAATAATAAAGAATCTTGAAGTATTTCGAAAGATTAAGAACCTTTTTTAAAGAAGAGTAATACTTGGTTTTGAAAACATAAGAGTTATACTAGCTTTATGGGAAGTTAGGTATAACGTCTTAAGAGAGATAAAGAGAATGGTTTACTGATTTTTAGAAGTTAAGAGACTTGATCTTAAAAGATAAGAGACTTGACTTGAATGAATTAATATGAATTTTGTGCGAAACCTCATTCGTGAGTAATAAGTACTTGGTTTTTAAAAAGGAGAGATGTTTTACTGATTTCGGAACTCAGAATGAGCATCGACAAACCACTGCAGCGTTAATAAAGGAAAATGTATTGAATAATGAAGTATTATTAAAACCAGTAGAAATCTCCATCTGCATAGAAACTAAGATGAGACAAAATGATATTACATTTCCTAGATCATGGCTGCTTAATAAGATTGATTATAAACAAGAATAACCTACTCACATATAAGGCATATGTTTCTCAAATTGTTTAAAAGAGAATTATGTTTTAAAGGATTAAAACTATGAACTACGAGACCTTTTCGAAAATGAGAAACTTGAGCATTTGAAATTAGGCAAACTTGAACGTTTGGAAAATAATGTTGTTACTTGATTTTACAAAGGAAAGCATTTTGGTTTACTTAAAAATGTGAGTCACTCTATTTTTAATACTACGGGTATCGGGTGACTTTTATAAAAGGAATGGATCTCTTTAAAAGGAATTTAACGTACGTAGTACTTTAGAGTTAAAACCCGGACTTGATATAAATGAAAGTACCTTGAGTTGTGTATAACTTGCCTATGTTTTTTGTTGTGTAACTTTCCTATGCTTGTTGTCGTGTAACTTGCCTATGCTTGTTGTGATAGCCTTTGTTGTGCAAGAATTGTGTTTCTATACTACCGCGTCTCTCGATGGAGGGCCGGTTGACTTGTTGAGAACTTACTTGGACGTACTGGCAGTGACGGAAGATTCCACGGGTATGCTTCCATTATTATTGTTACATGGGCATGTCTACACCGATGATGGATTATGTGGACATGTGACCATTATGGTTATTTATGGCGAAGTATCGTGACTTACGGTTGTGATCGGGTGCGTAGCCTGTTTACTTGCCCCCGTCAGCTACGTGGCGCAGTGGATCCGTATAGGTTATTGCACTTGCCACGTGTCAGCTTCGCGGCGAAGTATCGTGACTTACGGTTGTGATCTGGTGCTTAGCCGATTCACTTGCCCCCGTCAGCTACGTGGCGCAGGGAGGAGCTGGTGGAGGCTAGTGCACTTGCCACGTGTCAGCTTCGCGAGTCAGTGTTTGGATGGAGCTTCGTGACTTACGGTTGTGATCTGGTGCTTAGCCGATTCACTTGCCCCCGTCAGCTACGTGGCGCAGGGAGGAGCTGGTGGAGGCTAGTGCACTTGCCACGTGTCAGCTTCGCGAGTCAGTGTTTGGATGGAGCTTCGTGACTTACGGTTGTGATCTGGTGCGTAGCCGATTCACTTGCCCCCGTCAGCTACGTGGCGCAGGGAGGAGCTGGTGGAGGCTATTGCACTTGCCACGTGTCAGCTTCATGATATGATTGTACAGTATTATTGGTACGGTCGGATCTGGTAGTTATACTTGCCCCGTACGGTTTTTATGACACAGGTGGGACCTGGTGTTCATGTATACTCCTTGGTGTTGTTATATCATAGACTGCCGGCAGTGAGGAAGGAATTCCACGGGCACGAGTGATGATTTGGAGGGCGTGAGTCCCTGACTTGATATAACTGTTATATGTGTGTACTGTAGTTTGGTTATCATACATGTCTCCTGCTTTATATAGACTATTATGATTTCATTTACAGTATTTACAGTTTCACATACTTGGTACCTGTTGTACTGACCTCCTTCGGGGGGCTGCGTTCATGCCGCAGGTAGAGGTACATCGGCTGTCGATCCCCGCTTTTAGGATCACATTTCAGCGTATTGGGAAGCTCCGTTCCTTCGGAGGCTTATCTTTGGTATGTTACCCTGAGTCTGTAGGTTCTTGTACATTCAGGGGTATGGCGGGGCCCTGTCCCGTCATAGTTGTTGTAAAAATCTTAGAGGTCTGTAGCACTGTTGTGGGCAGGGTTGTAAGGATTGTAACTGTTCAAAGGTCGATATATATATATATAAATGCTGAAAGGCAACCGTTTTGGTTGGCCTATTTTCTTTCATCTTGATCTATATCTATTTATATGTTTAAGTTTTCATTTCCGCTGGTTTTTCTCTGATGTTGTATCACTAGGGTGCCCGGGGTAAGGCACCAGTCACGGGCCCGGGTTCGGGTCGTGACAGCGACTACCATCCTTTTCCTAGGGCTGCTGTTCTATCTGTTACTAGGACTCGATCCTACTCTTTTCCTATTCCTCCGACTACCTAAATAGTACTCCTATCCTAGTTGCCAATACTAGTTCTTTACTTACTATAATTACCTAAATAGTTCTCCTACCGTAGTTGCTTACACTATTTCCTATTCTTTTTAATTACTTAAACAGTAAACACGTTCTGTTCATCTGACGCTTTCTCCTATGATCTTCGGCAGCATCCAACAGTGTACGACCCAGGCACCCTCCGTCCTTTCGGGCTAAAATACTGCTCCAGGAACTTGCCTACTTCAGTAGTACTCAGCAATCATAATAACAGAACAGTGGGACATCTAAGTGATTAAACCTAATCGGAATAGTGTACTTCCAACGGAACAGGGTAACGACATCGGTAACTACAGGAAACTTAGAACAGTATAACTTCTAGCGAAACAGGATTACTATACCGGTAACTACAGGAATTTAAACAGAGTAACAGGACACCTAGAAACCTAAGAACAACACCGCCCTAAGGACGGTAGAATGAGACTACTCACTCATTTCTAACAACATGGCTCTGATACCAATTTAAAGCGGAATAACAGTTTAAGATGCGAAAACCGAAATCAAAACTTAAAACATAAGAATATAATTTAAAACATAAGTTTAAAACTTACAAATTTTATTCAAAGCATAGTAAGAAAGAGGGATAAGAGTAAGGGTTCGCTTTTTAGCAACTTGGGAAAAAGTTGTTAGTCGATTAGCAGGACTCCATACAGTCCAGTATTAATGAAAACAGTTTTATCTCCAGAAGATAAAATAATCAAAAGAATTGATACTATGTTATCTCCAGAAGCTAATTTAGGTGGTGGTAGGAGTACTACGCTTACACAAAAGCACGGTAGACTTGACACTATGTTAGCTCCAGAAGCTACTTTAGGTGGTGGTAGGAGTACTACTATGCTTCCACAAAAGCACGGTAGACTTGGCACCATTAATGAAGACATCGGTTTTAAAATCGATTGGAAAACCCTTAACAAATTATGGGTAGATCCAGAAAATGCCATTAAAAGAAAATGGTACAACAACACTTTCCCACTCGAGGAAAGAAGAGACTTTAGAAATAATTGGATAAGTGATATGAACAGAATTAATTCTAATATAGAATTCTTTAGGTGGTTTGAAATCACTGATAAACTCCATAATGGCAGACAGTCCCTGAGCACCATTGTTAACAAATGGTTCGAAGGAGAAAATATTGTTGAAACAGTAACTCCTCTGTTAATACAGACAAAGGTCCCCGTAAAGGGTAAGATCTTGGCTACCGGTTCTTTTGAAAAAGACATAAAGGATCCAAGAAGAATCCCGCATGTTGAAAACATTAACAGAATTCCTCAACAGGACAACTACAAACAGTTGTTACTTGTTGTTCCCAGGAAAATTACTGAAGTAAGTAATACCTCAATTTTTAATAGTAACCCTATTAAGCCGGGAGGGAAAACACTTTCTGAACTCTTTTATAATATTAAAGATTGTTTGGCAAAACGCCACAAAAACCCGGAGAAAAAGATTAATAATGAATTTATAAACAAAGTTAATAATAAGCTTAAAAGGCTTAACGAGAATTCTAGAAAGAATGTATTAACCAAACCAGAATTACAAAACTCTGATGATAATCGGAAAAGGAAAAAGAAGAGGGTCAGAAAACCCAGAAGAAAGAATAAAAAAGATTCTTTAGCTGTTACAGGCTTAAATAATGAACAGTCCAGTGATAATTCTGAAGTTTCTTCAGATAACTATTACAATGACGATAGTTCATTAAAATTGAAATACAGTTCAGGTAGTTCCACCTCCAGCTCAGACTGCGAGAGTACTGGGAAAATCTGCAATTGTACGAAACAAAAGATTGGTGTTATCACGAATAACAACCAAAGAAATTCTATTAATGAAACTGAGTCAGAAACTTCGATTCAGGATTTATTAAAAGAAATTATAAATCTAAAAAGAGAAATTCTTAGTATGAAAAAGAATCACAGTCCTTTAGAGGCTGAAACTTTGGTTAATGGTTCATTAAGGAATTTAATTCCTGTTAATAATCAATTAACACCACCCACTTCTAAAGATGCAGAAGTTGGACCAGGATTAAAATTAGTATCCAGGGCCAAAGTACTAAGTTACCATGTCCCTATTAAGATAATAGTAAAAGATTTTATCTTACAAAAGATTGCATTATTAGACTCTGGAGCAGATCAAAATTGTATTTGCGAAGGAATAATTCCTACTAAGTACTTAAGCAAAAGTACCCATAAATTATACTCTGCTACAGGAGATAGCATTAAAATAAACTGGAAGCTTTCAAAAGCTCATGTTTGTAATAATGACGTTTGCTTCACTAATGATTTCGTTATTACACGAAACATAACTGAAGATGTAATTTTAGGAATACCCTTCCTAACTCAGATAAAACCTTATACCGCAAAACTAGACGGTATTTACACTACATCAATGGGAAAAGATCTCATATTTCCATATCTAAATCCGTTGTCTACTGATCACAGTGATCATGTAAAACAGAAAACAGTCTTTAGAATACAGCTTCTAACCAACCAGGTTAGTTACCTAAAAGACGATGTTAAGATAAAAAGGATAGAATCAGCCTTAAAAACCCCGGAGGTTATTAACAAAGTAAGAAATTCTCAAAATTCTATGGAAAAAGAAATTTGCTCTGAACTCCCAAATGCCTTTTGGGAAAGGAAGAAGCATACGGTTAATTTACCTTACACGGATGACTTTAGTGAAAGAAACATACCCACTAAAGCCATACCCATTCAAATGAGCCATAAGCTCATGGAACATTGCAAAGACGAAGTCAATGATCTTCTCAATAAAGGGATCATTAGGCCTTCTAAATCATAATGGAGTTGCTCAGCCTTCTATGTCAACAAGAACGCTGAAAAAGAAAGAGGAGCCCCGAGGCTCGTAATAAATTATAAACCTCTTAACCAAGCGTTAAAATGGATTAGATATCCAATCCCCAATAAGAGGGATTTGCTCAAAAGAACGTATAATGCCAATGTTTACAGTAAGTTCGACATGAAGTCGGGATTCTGGCAAATCCAGGTCAATGAAAAAGATAAGTATAAAACATCCTTCAATGTCCCTTTCGGGCAATATGAATGGAACGTAATGCCTTTCGGGCTCAAGAATGCCCCCTCAGAATTTCAGAACATCATGAATAACATATTCAACCCTTATAGTCAGTTTATGATTGTCTATATAGATGATGTTTTAGTATTCTCGGATAACATAGATCAGCATCATAAGCATCTAAACACTTTTGTCCAAACCACTAAGAAAAATGGTTTATCAATAAGTGCCAAAAAGATAAAACTTTTCCAGACAGCCATAAGGTTCTTAGGGCATGACCTCTACTAAGGAACCTATAAACCAATCTGTAGAGCCATAGAATTCTCTACTAAGTTTCCAAATGAAATTCCTGATAAAACCCAGCTGCAAAGATTCTTAGGAAGTCTTAATTATGTGGCAGATTTTATCCCGAAAATTAGACAGATATGTGAACCTCTATATAAAAGGCTTAAAAAGAATCCAGTCCCTTGGTCAGACGAACAGACTAGAGCTGTCATACAGATAAAAGAAATAGTCCAGAAACTTCCATGTTTAGGCATTCCTAATCCAGAAGCCTTTATGATAGTGGAAACTGATGCTTCCGACATAGGTTACGGTGGTATCCTTAAACAAAGAGTTTCTCTTGAGTCAGTTGAACAGTTAGTAAGATTTACTTCTGGAAACTGGAACCAAGCACAGAAAAACTATAGCACAGTTAAAAAAGAAATTTTATCTATAGTGCTATGTATCACAAAATTTCAAGATGATTTGATAAACAAAGAATTTTTATTAAGAGTCGACTGCAAAGCAGCCAAAGACATTTTGCAAAAAGATGTTAAAAATTTAGTTTCAAAACAGATTTTTGCCAGATGGCAAGCCTTATTATCAAGTTTCGATTTTAAAATTGATTTTATAAAAGGTGAAGAAAACTCTCTGCATTTCGACTAGAGAATTTTTGCGAGAGATAATGAGACCAGATTTCGGGTTACGCGATCGACCTCCATTTGAGTAAACGTAAGAAAAGCTAAAACAACCTTTTCACCGGAAGCTCGAATAGGGCTTTACATAAATCCGTGGGCGAATATGTTCACGATTAGAAACCTCCCAATAATATCAGCCATTCCCAAAGAGCTAGCCCAGAAAAAGCAGGCGCAACCTTTCAAGGCCACGCCATCAGAAAAAGAAAGTAAAAAGAGTTACAGGATGGTTCCTCCAGAATCATATTCAGAAGCGGTAAAACCAGCAACTCCAATGAAAAAGGAGTCTCCAGTTCCTGTCCCAAAATGGGAATTTATCCCAGCACAGGTTTTGCCAATAATGGCACTAGATAAACAGTATGAAAGCTTCAGGGTACAGGACCTCTTGAAGCCTTGTTACACAGACCACCAGTATGTGGATAATCAAGATCCAATTAAAACAAGAAGGTATTATGAATTCATTTTAGTGGACACAGATTCTATCGAGATAGAGCATAAATACTTCGATAAAACAGGAGGAATTAAATATTCCAAGTTTACGATTAAGAAGATTTTAAGTCCTTTTAATTGGTATATGGATCATTTACAGACACCAGTACCATTATCTGAGACTCATAAACCTCAAACTTATAACTGGTATGATTATAAAGATGCATGGTTTAATTTCTTATATGTGCGTCCGAATACCCATACATGGTTTATAAAGTATGCTGAGGATATGAAGGATAAAGTCATTCCCAGATGGTTCTACGAATGGTGGAACATGTTTGGAGGAAATCTACAGGTGGTTGCCCCGAGCTTCCAAAATCAGTATGTTCCTTTTGCCAGAACAATGATTTCAACACTCGAGCACATTAAATTGTGTAAGTTTTTATCGAAGAGGTTTCTTACATCCTAAATTGGACGTTCGATATCCAAGAGATAAATAGGATCAAATATCTAAGCAAGACCATCAAAATTAAAGGATGGAGCCCAAGATTAAAAGAAGATAAATTGAAGAAGAAGAAGTCATCTTCCTCAGGAGAAACTACAGATTCTAAAGCAGAAACAAGACGAAGGCTCCTAGAAGCCTTAGCAAAATTAGAAAATGAAGAGGACGTGGCATCCGACCACGAGAAAGCGCATAACGGTGACATGCTCATTCCCGAGAATTGCACAAGCCTACGCAGGCGTACTGTCAAAATAAAGCGAGCGACATTTGCCCGCCGGAAAAGCAAAGCGGCGACACTTGCCCCTTCAGAAAATCAAGAGGCGAAAGTGACATAAAACAGATGGTGACACTTGCCCTTTCGGAAAAGCAAAGGACAAAAGGCATAAAGCAGATAGTGACATAAAGTAGAACAAAACAAAGACGTTTGCCCTTTCAGAAAAGTAAAGGTCATGTAATCTTAGGCGTCCATTTGTTTTAACCAGAACCGTCCACGTGTTAGGACGAATAATTGATTCGAGGCCTATTTAAGGCTCTCACTTGTAACGTAGAAGGCATTCGGAAATCACCCCTCTCTCTCTCTTTCCTTGCCTGATCTTGTATCTCTCTCTCTTACTATGCTTTGAATAAAATTTGTAAGTTTTAAACTTATGTTTTAAATTATATTCTTATGTTTTAAGTTTTGATTTCGGTTTTCGCATCTTAAACTGTTATTCCGCTTTAAATTGGTATCAGAGCCATGTTGTTAGAAATGAGTGAGTAGTCTCATTCTACCGTCCTTAGGGTGGTGTTGTTCTTAGGTTGCTAGGTGTCCTGTTACTCTGTTTAAATTCCTGTAGTTACCGGTATAGTAATCCTGTTTCGCTAGAAGTTATACTGTTCTAAGTTTCCTATAGTTACCGATGTCGTTACCCTGTTCCGTTGGAAGTCCACTATTTCGATTAGGTTTAATCACTTAGAGGTCGCACTGTTCTGTTATTATGATTGCTGAGTACTACTGAAGTAGGCAAGTTCCTGGAGCAGTATTTTAGCCCGAAAGGACGGAGGGTGCCCGGTCGTGTAATCGCTGGATGCCGCCAAGATCGTAGGAGAAAGCGTCGGATGAGCGAGCGTGTTTCTTGTTTAAGTAATTAAAAGAATAGGAAATAGTGTAAGCAACTACGGTAGGAGAACTATTTAGGTAATTATAGTAAGTAAAGAACTAGTATTGGCAACTAGGATAGGAGTACTATTTAGGTAGTCGGAGGAATAGGAAAAGAGTAGGATCGAGTCCTAGTAACAGATAGAACAGCAGCCCTAGGAAAAGGATGGTAGTCGCCACGCTTGACAACAACCCTTTGGTTAAGCCAAGTAATTAGAATGAAGATGCGTCATGAATTTGATTATATAAGAAGATATAATTCTCAAACACTTAAGCTTGTTGTAACAAGTAATGACTGTAATAAGAGGATAAGGTCAAACCTTAGAGAGTTAGAGTATTATAAAATTGCTAAACCGATTGAAGGTTTGAATGATTATTATCAGATCATAATTAGACAGGTAATCATTAATAAAATGGTTGAACTCTATGAAGAAAACATAGGGTTAAGAATAAGGGTTGATAACTATGCATGCGTTGAAAATTACTCGACGTCTAAATGAACTCCATACAGTTCATTACTAATGAAAACAGTCTTAGCTCCGAAAGCTAGAATGTTTAAAAATGAATGGCACTTTGATGTCATCACTCAACCAAAGATGGAACCAGAAGGTTCTGAGGTCAATAGATTAATCAAAGAATTAGATGAATTAATTAATTCTAATTCTAAAGAAAGATACCCAGTATCTTCTTCCAAACCCCGGGAGGAGGAAAAGTATTTTGATAAATTTGGCGAAACTATACTTGAACGAAAAGTTCGGGGAATAGACTATTCGTCGACAGACTACTATCGACCAATCGATAGAAGGATTAACAGTCCCGCCAAAAGCGAAAGGTATGGTGAGCATAACCATGGTGTGATTAATGGTAATAATTTAATCAACAGAATTTATGATTTAGCTCCAGAAGCTATTTTAATCAAAAGAATTGATACCAGGTTAGCTCCAGAAGCTAATTCAGTTGGTATTAGGAGTACTAATGCTATGCTTACACAAAAGCACGGTAGACTTGGTACTATTAATGAAGACATCAATTTTAAAATTGATTGGAAAACCCTTAATAAATTATGGGTAGATCCAAAAAATGTCATTAAAAGAAAATGGTATAATTACACTTTCTCTTTAGAAGAAAGAAAAGAGTTTAGAAATAATTGGATTAGTGATATGAACAAAATTAATTTTAATATAGAATTCTTTAAGTGGTTTCAAATCACTGATAAACTCCATAACAACAGACAATGTTTAAACACCATTGCTGAAGAATGGTTCAAAGGAGAAAATACTGTGGAAACAGTAACACCTCCATTAGAACAGACAAAGGTCCCCGTAAAGGGTAAGATCTTGATTAACACTCCTTTTAAAAAGGACATAAAGGATCCAAAAGGAATCCCGAATGTTGAAAACATTAACAGAAAACTTCAGCAGGACAACTACACAAGTCAGTTGTTACATGTTGTTCCCAACCAAAATACTGAGGTTAATAATACTTCAGATTTTTCAGGAAAGAAAACACTTTCCGAACTCTTTTTTGGTATTAAAGATTGTTTGGCAAAACGCCGTAAAAAACCTGAAAAGGTTGATAATAAGTTTTTAAGCAAAATTAATAAAAAGTTTAATGAGCTTAATTCAATCAGAAAACCCAGCAAGGGTTCTAATTCAAAAGGTAAGCAAGACGAATTAACCAGTCCAAAGTTAATTAACATCAAAAAGAAAAGAATTAGAAAGAAGCGTAAAAAGAAGAATGATATTAATTCATTGGTTATTAATACAAATAATGAACAGTCCGGTGATAACTCTGAAGGAACTTCAGATAACTATTACAGTGTCAAAAGTTCATTGAAAAAGCGATTCAGTAGTTCCACCTCCATTTCGGTGTGAGTAATCGGGAAAATCTGCACCTGTATGAAACAAAAGAGTAGTGTTATCGCGAATAACCACCAAGAAGTTTCTATTAAAGAAACAAAATCAGACACTACGGTTCAAGATTTACTAAAAGAAATTGTAAATCTGAAAAAAGAAATTCTCAGTATTAAAAAGAATCTCAGTCCCACAAAGGCTGACACTTTGACTAACGGAGAATTAAAATCTGTTAGTGATCCTCTGACAACAGAGAATAAACCAGGGTTAAGATTAATATCCAGGGCCAGAGCTTTAAGCTACCATGTCCCTAATAAGATTATAATAAACAGAGATTTTATTAAAAAATCAATTGCATTATTAAACTCCGGAGCAAGTCAAAATTGTATTTGTGAAGGGATGATTCCTACTAAGTATTTAAGTAAAAGTACCCACAAATTATACTCTGCTACAGGAGATAATATAAAAATAGATTGTAAGCTTTCAAAAGCCCACATCTGTAATAATGGTATTTGCTTCACTAATGATTTCGTTATTACGCGAAACATAACTGAAGATATCATTTTAGGAATCCCATTCCTAACACAGATAAAACCTTATACTGCAAAACTAGACAGTATCTACACAACCTCAATGAGAAAGAATCTCAGGTTCCCATACGATAACCCAGTTTCGGTTGATCATAGCGATCACATTAATAAAAAGACGGTCTTTAAAATACAGCTATTAACCAATCAGGTTAACTTTCTAAAAAGCGATATTAATGTAAAACAAATAGAATCTACTTTAAAACCCCCGGATAATTAACAAAGTAAAAATCTTATTAGATTCTATGAAAAAAGAGATTTGCTCAGAGCTACCAAATGCCTTCTGGAAAAGAAAGAGGCATACTGTAGATCTACCGTATACGGATGACTTTAGTGAGAAGAACATTCCCACAAAAGCCAGACCTATACAGATGAGCCATGAGCTCATAGAACATTGTAAAAATGAAGTCAATGATCTACCCAAAAAAGGGATCATTAGACCATCCAAATCTCAGTGGAATTGTTTGGCATTTTATGTCAACAAAAACGCTGGAAAAGAAAAAGGAGTCCTGAGACTCGTAATAAATTATAAACCGCTTAGCCAAGCATTAAAATGGATTAGGTACCCAATACCTAATAAAAAGGATTTGTTAAAAGGAACTTATAAACCGATCTGCAGAGCCATAGAGTTCTCTACCAAGTTTCCTAATAAGAACATAGATAAAACTCAGCTACAAAGGTTCTTAGGAAGTCCTAATTACGTAGCAGATTTTGTCCCGAAAATTAGACAGATAGGTGAACCTCTATATAGAAGGTTTGGGAAAAATCCAGTCCCTTTGTCAGACAAACAGACTAGAGCTGTCATCCAGATAAAGGATATTGTCCAGAAACTTCCATGTTTAGGAATCCTTAATCCAGAAGCCTTCAGAAAAATAGAAACTGTTACTTCCGACATAGATTACGGTGATATCTTTAAACAAAGAATATCCCTTGAGTCAGTTAAACAGTTAGTTAGATTCACGTCTGGAAATTGGAACCAGGCACAAAAGAATTATAACACAGTTAAAAAAGAATTTTTATCTATAGTACTATGTACTACAAAGTTTCAAGATAATTTAGTTAACAAAAGAATTTTGTTAAAAGTCGACTGCAAAGCAGCCAAAGACATTTTACAAAAAAAAATTTAGTTTCAAAACAGATTTTGCCAGATGGCAAGCCTTATTATCAAATTTTAAATTTTAAATTTGATTTTATAAAAAGTGAAGAAAACTCTCTACTAGGTTTCCTGACTAGAGAATTTTTAAATGAGACCAGGCTCCCAGGGCTTACGCCCGATGAGACCCCCCTTTCAGAATAAACTAGAAGAGAAAATGAAACAGCCCTTTGCAGAAAAAACTGCAGGACCAATCCTCCATAAGCTGTTATACCCCGTATTTCCAGAGTATGTACGTAAGGGAATACGTACAAAAGTCTAGCCTTAAAGTTTAGGCACAAAACGTTTTTCTTGGGCACAACTGTTATACCCCGTATTTTCAGAGTATGTACGTAAGGACGTACGTAGAAAATTTGAAACTTGTACTAAGGCTTGGCCGAATTAATTTTGTTCACAACACCCGTTTAGAGTCGTTTTTCGAAACGCTTTCCACTTTCGTAGGGGAATTTCCGGCTATGTCATTTTTATTTTTTGCGGATTTTTCCGAGAGACGAAACATTTTGGACCAACAAGAGGGCGACACTTGTCACCCTCTAATTGGTGGGAGTGGGCGGTAATGTGATGGACGATTTGGCCTTGTTGGTCAACGGGAGTTGGTAGGATATTTTGTGTGTTAGTTGGTCAAGGACACTTGGGTGAATCTTGGCCTTACACTTGTGTAGCACTTGGCTCAATCTTGGCCATTGGTTGGCCTTCACTTGGCCTATAAATACCCATCCCTTTGAAGACTTATTCATCCATTCCTAAATGATCCTAAGTGTTAAAATCCCTCCCTCTCCCCTCTTGTTGACTCTCGTCCAAGAGCCCCTCTCCCCCTTTGAAAGGCCCCCTTGGCCGAGAGCCCTCTCCCCCCCTCCTAGTAGTGTGGCCGTGGGGTACCCCCCCCCCCTAGCCTAGTTGCTTTCGTATAATACCCCCCTCTCTTGGTAGAAATACTCTCAAAAGTATTGTTATAATGCCCAAATTACCTTAGCCTTATACCTTGTAGTATTCTAAGGTTATACCTATACGAAAAGCCCAGATATACTATTATACTTCCGTCAGTAACCAACCGAAACCCTAGGAAAATCGCCATGGTTTGTTGGAGTAGTATGTAGAAGTTGGTTAGAACTTCTAAGGGTGGTTTAGATGGGTTGGGCGCCGGAGTTGGAGTTAAACGATTGCCGGGATCGACTTTAACTAGGATAATTATGGGCTTATCGAGGTAATTATCTTGTCCTCTATTGTAATTGGAAATTGCATATTGTTAGAATATATAGTTGAAGTATACTATATATAGAATCGAACGTAGTTATCGGCAATGTCTTTTGACTTAAGCCGAATTTAAAGTAGAATCGAATCGTAATTACATAGGGTGTATTACAGAGACTTGTGTAGTTGTGCAGTGGAGTAGAATTGTACGTTAGGGTTAGGCGATAACCCTGGTTGGCTTGGTAGCCGGCCTCGATAGAGGAGGAGATTTACGCTGTTGCGGGGGGGGAGGTGCTGCCGAATTTTCTGTAGAATGTTCTACGAGGGGATCTAAATGTTAATAAGCGCCTTGTGGCCTTATAGGTTGAAGTACTACGTGTGGCGCGATCTACTTGGCTTAAGGAGTAGCCGACGGTTGGAAGTACTTGGAGCGTTTTGCTATTAGTCGATACTCGTCGCGAGGTATGTGAACCTCTTCCTATCTCTTCTAGCATGATATGTGTGAACTATGTAGTACGGTAGACGTACATGTGCTAAACGTATTTGATTGGTTTAAAACATAAAGTGTTATAACGGCTTTATGGGAAGTTGGTTATAACAGCTTTATGTTGGTAAGAAAATACTTGTGGTCTTTAAAAGGTAACTGATTTGAACTATAACTGGCTTGTTATGTGTTAATAAAGAACTTGAAGTATTTCAAAAGATTTTTGAATCATTTTGAAAGAAGAAGTAATACTTGGTTTTGAAAACTTAAGAGTTATGCTAGCTTTATGGGAAGTTAGGTATAACGGCTTAAGAATGTTTCTTGATTTGAAATCGTAATGTGTATCGACAAACCACTGCAGCGTTAATAAAGGAAAATGTATTGAATAATGATGTATCGTATTAAAACCAGTAGAAACCTCCATCTGCATAGAAACTAAGATGAGACAAAATGATATTACATTTTCTAGATCATGGTCTTTGTAATAAGAATGTTGTAAACAAGAATAACCTACTCTCGTGAGACATATATTACTCAATTGTTCTAAAGGAATCAAGTGATTAAGTTTGGGAACTATGAAACCATTTGAAAATGAGAAGCTTGAGTAATTGAAACTAGGCAAACGGAACTTAGGAAAGAATGTTGTTACTTGATTTTACAAGGTAAGTGTTTTGGTTTATTTAAAAAGACAAATACTCTATTTTTATACTACGGTATTGTGTGACTTATGTGAAATCAACGAATCTTTTAAAAGATTTAATGTATGAAAGTACTTTGCGTTGTGTGAAACTTGCCTATGCTTGTTGTTGTGAAACTTGCCTATGCTTGTTGTTGTGAAACTTGCCTATGCTTGTGATGATAGCCTTTGTTGTGCAAGTGTGGTATTTACGTTACCGCGTCTCGATAGAGGCGGTTGACTTGTTGAGAACTTACTTGGACGTCTTTGGCGGTGATGGAGAATTCCACGTATGTTTCCATTTTGATTATCGTCTTGTTGTTGATGTCACATGGACATGTCTGCCGTCAAAGATTCGGGGCATGCGGCCACGTGCGGCGTTGATTACCCGATATATGGTTATTATGCAACATGGGCGTGTCTGCCGTCGCAGATTCGGGCATGTGGCCATGGCGGGGTTGACCACCCAAGATATTGTTATTGAGGTTACATGGGCATGTCTACACCGTCACGATTCCGGCACGTGGCCACGCGGCCTTGTTGTGTTGCATCATGGACATGTCTACACCGTCAAAGATTCCGGCATGTGGCCATGATGCGAACATGATGGGTGTGGTGGCGTGAGACCCATAGTTATAGTTGAGTGATGACTTGAGGCGTGAGTCCTCGACTTGATATGATCGCTTGTTTATTGTGGCTGGAGTTTTGTTATCATACATGTCTCGCTTTATATAGATCGCTATGATTTCATTCTGATATTTTCGCCACATACTCGGTACTGTTATCGACCTCCTTCGGGGCTACGTTCATGCCGCAGTAAGGTACACGATCGTTGATCCTCGCTCCTGTGGTCACAGCGCTGGGAAGGCTCCGTTTCTCCGAGGCTTGTCTTCGTATAGTCCCTGTTGTTGTAGGTGCTTACATTCGTGGTATGACGAACCCCGTCCCGTCGTTGTTGTCATATCATTCGTAGAGTGCAGTAATCTTGTTGTAAGCGGGGTTTGTAAAAAGGATTAAAGCTCATGTTGAAAAAGTTGTTATTTACATATATGCCAAAGGCAAGTTTTTCTCAGTTATTGTTTCATATTTCATAATATGTCTTGTATCGCTTTATGTTCCGACATTACTCGATGTTGTATCACTAGGGTGCCCGGTAAGGCACGATCCACGGGCGGAATCGGGTCGTGACAAAAAGTGGTATCGAGCGATTAATCCTCTGAAAGTGTCTGACGTATCGATTCAGAAGTCTTGATCATCGGTGTGTTGTGCACCACACCAATAATCAGGAGGCTATAGGGTATTTAGGATTGGTTTCTATTCTTCTCAGTCTGAGATCGTTCCTTAGAGCTGTGTTGTAAGTTGGACCCTCTGACGTATTTCTTTCCTTACCGCTATGCCTCCGCGTAGGCAACCCGCCCGAGAAGGGCAAGGCGTAGAAGGCCGCTAGTAAGTCTGAGGGTTACGTGGGCACAGCCCAATCATCACCAGGTGGTGCTTCATTCGGAGAGTTTTGCGACGTCACTAGCCCCAGCAGAGTTTAGTATAGCGGCGGCAGTTCCTACTGCGGCCATGACATTTGAACCTTCAGTTCCACGACCGGGAACAGAGAATTTAGATTGCAAAGAGGCGACCCTGTTACTAGCTATAGATGTGGCTACCAGAGAGTATACCGATGTACCGCGAGTCTTGAGGACTATCTAAAAGAGGGTTGTGCAAGAGTAATTCTTCAGTTGGGCTTGAGCATGGCACGTATGCGGGCTTATGCGCAGCGGCGAAGCGTAGAGATCGACGGGTTAACGAGGGCGACGAAGAAGGCCAGAGCAGCAAGGTCCTTTGGTAACTTTCGAGACGAGTCACCTCACCAGCAGATTTGATTATGCACGTCCACCAGTACAGAGTGGTCTTCCACGGATTTCAGGACGTTCGGGGTACGCAGGAGTTGGTCAGAGCTCCAGATCTTCCGGTTCACAGTGTGACAGACGTCATCCCGGGGAATGTCGTCTTTTAGTTGGTACTTGTTGTACCTATGACCGTCAGGGTCTGATGTCGAAAGAGTGTCCTTGTAGGAGGACTTAGCCTTCAGGATCGATGGGTAGTCGTCACCTTCCTTAGTTATGCGCCCTACGGGGCAGGTTTGATTAGAACGATTAAGGGGAGTGAAGCAGTAGATATAGATATATCTTTAACCCTCTAGAGATCAGTATGTGTGATAAGGTGAGTATACCTTAAGTGCTATGTTCTGATAACAGTGTGTTAGTCGTGATTAGATCATGGTTGTTTAACCGAGTAAGATTTTGGGGGATAGAGAAGGTGTGAGCCTTAGAGCTTTTTACGTAGAGACCTTAGAGGTGAGGCCATCTCGAGAAAAGGTGTAGTGTTATGTTCGACCCTTATCGGAAGTGCATAGTGCACGTGAGTTATGTTTGGGATAGGTCCCTAGTAGTGTG
The DNA here is from genome assembly GCA_029844215.1 of Przewalskia tangutica. Taxonomy (NCBI): domain Eukaryota; kingdom Viridiplantae; phylum Streptophyta; class Magnoliopsida; order Solanales; family Solanaceae; genus Przewalskia; species Przewalskia tangutica. Next base: position 61,437,776 of record CM056726.1, read on the forward strand.
GAATGAAAGGGGGTAGTTGAGCTAAGAAGACCGCTAGGTTTTCGAAACGTAATTTGTGAGATTGTTCCGAATCGGGGAGCTAGTATTGTGCGCGTTGCCGGGTCGGGTTGAGGCCACGTTGCGGGTCAACCCGCGGTAGGTTTGGTGGTGGGGTCAGGTTGTGGTGGTCCCGCCTTGTGTTAGGGTTGTGAGGATGTTAGGCCCAAGTTTAGTTAACCAGCGAACGAGTTCGTGGATGCGTTCGACCAGTGGTCGGGCCGATGGGGGCAGCCCATCGTGTCCTTCGGTCAGGACCGTTTACTCGGCTGTGTTGAGTTATCAGAAAGGTTGTAGGGCTGCACGAGGTGCCTACCTACACCTTAAGACAGACAGTGGAGCCCAGGTTACGGCTGCTTCTTTTTCTGGAGGTTTTGCCAGGCAAGGTTAGGAACTCAGGTAAGTCTCAGAATCGCATTCGCCCTCGGGCCAGTGTGTGTACTTCAGAGGTAGTCGTGGGGATTGTTGTCTCCTGTGGAGGAAGTGTTTAAGCTACCATTTCAGTGTTCGGATATCGCCTTATGAAGCCTTGTAAGGGCGGTAGTGTAAGTTGCCGGTCGATTGGTTCGATGTTGGCAAGGTTCAGACAGTTGGTTCAGGCTTGTTCCAACAGACTGTGGATAGTGAGAAGCTTGTCTAGAAGAGGTTCTGGCAGCTCAGAGAAATCGTGCGGATAATCAGCGACGCTTTGAGTTCAGGTTGGCCGGTCTTCTTAAAGGTACCACCCGGTTTGGGTGTGACGAGTTTTGGAAAACAGAGGGAACTTAGCCCGGGTTACTTTGGGCCTTTTTAAGTTCATGTGAAGAATAGGCCAGGTTGCCTATATGTTAGCTTTTGCCGTCCGACTTAGGAGGCAGTATGACCGGTCTTTCGTATTGTTATGATCGGGAAAGTATCGGAGATCCATCCAGAGTATTCCCAGTTAATGATGACCACGTTAGAGATAGTAACCCCGAGTTTTGGAAACTGAAGCAGTATCAGAAATGTGGTAAGAGTTCGAGTGTACGACAGCCTCAGGGATCGCATGTAGTCCGGTACCATTTGTTGGGTCGCCGGAGTGACACTAGAACCTCGCGGCAATGTGACAAAAGTGGTATCGGGAAGAAGCGAGCATGTATGGCGAGAATTGATGTGACCATTTCTTTTGTTTGGAAAAGTGTGGAAGAAGTATATTTTAGACCCCGGAGAGAGGTGTTTGTGGTGATGTTAGAGGTGATTCCTCGTGGACTTGGATGTAAGTATTTTGCTTAGTTGTTTCTGTGGCCACTGTGGCAGGATTGTTTCGTAAGTATGGTAGTGAAGACTATACTGGCGCGCGTTTGTTTTGAGACTTAGAAGGAACATTCGGGACGAATGTTTCTAAGGAGGGGAGAATGTTATACCCCGTATTTTCAGAGTATGTACGTAAGGACGTACGTAGAAAATTTGAAACTTGTACTAAGGCTTGGCCGGATTAATTTTGTTCACAACACCCGTTTAGAGTCGTTTTTCGACGAAACGTTTTCACAGCTTTCGTAGGGGAATTTCCGGCTATGTCATTTTTATTTTTTGCGGATTTTTCCGAGAGACGAAACATTTTGGACCAACAAGAGGGCGACACTTGTCACCCTCTAATTGGTGGGAGTGGGCGGTAATGTGATGGACGATTTGGCCTTGTTGGTCAACGGGAGTTGGTAGGATATTTTGTGTGTTAGTTGGTCAAGGACACTTGGGTGAATCTTGGCCTTACACTTGTGTAGCACTTGGCTCAATCTTGGCCATTGGTTGGCCTTCACTTGGCCTATAAATACCCATCCCTTTGAAGACTTATTCATCCATTCCTATATGATCCTAAGTGTTAAAATCCCTCCCTCTCCTCTTGTTGACTCTCGTCCAAGAGCCCTCTCCCCTTTGAAAGGCCCCTGGCCGAGCCCTCTCCACTCCTACTAGTGTGGCCGTGGGGTACACCCCCCTAGCCTAGTTGCTTTCGTATAATACCCCCCCTCTCTTGGTAGACCTACTCTCAAAAGTATTGTTATAATGCCCAAATTACCTTAGCCTTATACCTTGTAGTATTCTAAGGTTATACCTATACGAAAAGCCCAGATATACTATTATACTTCCCGTCAGTCACCAAACCGAAACCCTAGGAAAATCTCCATGGTTTGTTGGAGTAGTATGTAGAAGTTGGTTAGAACTTCTAAGGGTGGTTTAGAGCGGGTTGGAGCGCTCGGAGTTGGAGCTAAACGATTGCCCAGGATCGACTTTAACTAGGATAATTATGGGCTTATCGAGGTAATTATCTTGTCCCTCTATTGTAATTGGAAATTACATATTGTTAGAATATATAGTTGAAGTATACTATATATAGAACTGAACGTAGTTATCGGCAATGTCTTTTGACTTAAGCCTGAATTTAAAGTAGAATACTGAACTGTAATTACATAGGGCTGTATTACAGTAGACTTGTGTAGTTGTACCGTGGAGTAGAATTGTACCCGTTAGGGTTAGACGTATAACCCCCCCCCTGGTTGGCTTGGTAGCCGGCCTCGATAGAGGAGGAGATTTACGCTGTTGCGGGGGAGGTGCTGCCGAATTTTCTGTAGAATGTTCTACGAGGGGATCTAAATGTTAATAAGCGCCTTGTGGCCTTATAGGTTGAAGTACTACGTGTGGCGCGATCTACTTGGCTTAAGGAGTAGCCGACGGTTGGAAGTACTTGGAGCGTTTTGCTATTAGTCGATACTCGTCGCGAGGTATGTGAACCTCTTCCTATCTCTTCTAGCATGATATGTGTGAACTATGTAGTACGGTAGACGTACATGTGCTAAACGTATTTGATTGGTTTAAAACATAAAGTGTTATAACGGCTTTATGGGAAGTTGGTTATAACAGCTTTATGTTGGTAAGAAAATACTTGTGGTCTTTAAAAGGTAACTGATTTGAACTATAACTGGCTTGTTATGTGTTAATAAAGAACTTGAAGTATTTCAAAAGATTTTTGAATCATTTTGAAAGAAGAAGTAATACTTGGGTTTGAAAACTTAAGAGTTATACTAGCTTGATGGGAAGTTAGGTATAACGGCTTAAGAATGTTTCTTGATTTCGAAATCGTAATGTGTATCGACAAACCACCGCAAATGTTAATAAAGGAAAATGTATTGAATAATGATGTATCGTATTAAAACCGGTAGAAACCTCCATCTGCATAGAAACTAAGATGAGACAAAATGATATTACATTTTCTAGATCATGGTCTTTGTAATAAGAATGTTGTAAACAAGAATAACCTACTCTCACGTGAGACATATATTACTCAATTGTTCTAAAAAGGAATCAAGTGATTAAGTTTGGGAACTATGAAACCATTTGAAAATGAGAAGCTTGAGTAATTGAAACTAGGCAAACGGGAACTTAGGAAAAGAATGTTGTTACTTGATTTTACAAGGTAAGTGTTTTGGTTTATTTAAAAAGACAGTCACTCTATTTTTATACTACGGGTATTGTGTGACTTATGTGAAATCAACGAATCTTTTAAAAGATTTAATGTATGAAAGTACTTTGCGTTGTGTGAAACTTGCCTATGCTTGTTGTTGTGAAACTTGCCTATGCTTGTTGTTGTGAAACTTGCCTATGCTTGTGATGATAGCCTTTGTTGTGCAAGTGTGGTATTTCTGTGTTACCGCGTCTCGATAGAGGCGGTTGAGTTCTTGAGAACTTACATGGACGTCCTGGCAGTGATGGACAATTCCACGGGTATGTTTCCATTTTGATTACTGTCTTGTTGTTGATGTCACATGGACATGTCTACACCGTGCGATATTCGGGGCATCGCGGCCGTGCGGCGGGTTGATTACCGATATATGGTTATTATCGCAACATGGGCGTGTCTACACCGTCAGATTGCGGGGCATGTGGCCACGCGGGGTTGACCACCCAAGATATTGTTATTGAGGTTACATGGGCATGTCTACACCGTCAGATTCCGGCATGTGGCCATGCGGCCTTGTTATTATTGTTGCATCATGGACATGTCTACACCGATGCAGTATTCCGGGGGCATGTGGCCATTGTCACGACCCGTTCCGGGGCCCGTGACTGGTGCCTTACCCGGGCACCCAAGTAGTCATACATCAGAGAAAAACCAGCGGAATATAAAACAACCAAGATATGAAACAGTATAAGTAAGACACAGTTTCTGGGAAAAAGGTTGCCTTTCGGCATTGTTATACCCCGTATTTCCAGAGTATGTACGTGAGGGCGTACGTATTAAATTTTTTTTGCCTTAAGAATTGGCTTTGGTTCGAAATTTGGGCACAAGTGCCGAATAGAGTCGTTTTCTGACGAAACGTTTCCACGACTACGTTGGGAAAATTCCGGCTATGTCATTTAGTATTTTTGCGGATTTTTCCGAGCGACGGAACATTTTTGGACCAACGGGAGGGTGACACTTGTCACCCTCATTGGACGGCAAAGAGGAGGCTTGGCCTTGGCCGATTGGTCCCTCCTTTTGTGCCTTGTTTTGTGGCTTGTTTTGTGGAGTGTTTTGTGGAGTGTTTTGTGGGTGCACTTGGCTTGATCTTGGCCTTACACTTGCCTAACACATGGATGGATCTTGGCCATTGGTTGGACTTTTCTTTGCCTATAAATAGCTCCCTTTGTGAAGACTTTCTTCATCCACAAATTGCCTAAGTCTTGAAGTTCTCTTCCTCCTCCCTTGTGAAATTCGCCCACCACACCCCTTTCCCCTTTGCCGAAAGCTTTCCCCATGTGGTGCCTTGGCGTGGGTACCCCTAGCCGAGTTGTTTTCGTATACTACCCGGTGTTGTGGTGTATAAATAGTCTCCTACGTATTGTTATAATGTCCAAAATACTTTAGCCAAAATGCCTTTTAGTACTTTCCATAGTACCCTTTGTCTGAAAAACCGGAAAATACGATTATACTTTCCTTAGCCTCTACACGAAACCCTAAGGAAAATCTTCACCCGTTGTTGAAGTATGGAGTAGAAGTTGCGTAGAACTTCTAAGGGTTGTTTGGAGCGGATTGGAGCACTCGGAGGAGGAGCTAAACCTTGCTCAGGAGCGACTTTAAACTCGGATAATTTTGGGCTTATCGAGGTAAATATCTTGTCCCCCTATTGTAATTGGAAATTACATAAGTGTTGAATATATAGTGTTATATACTATATATAGAACTGAACTTAGTATTATGGCAATGTCTTTTGACTTAAGCCTGAAGAATGAAGAATTGAACGAGAATCACATGAAGGATAATAAAGAGAAGAAGCGAATCGTAATTACCTAGGGTTGTATTACTGAGACTTATGTAGCATTCTTGTGTAGTAGAATTGTACGCGTCGGTTAGGCGTGTTAACCCCTGGTTGGCTTGGTAGCCGACCTCGATAGAGGAGGAGATTTCCGCTGTTGCGGGGAGGTCTTTGCCGAATTTTATGTAGAAAGATGGGAACGTGTGTTTAAGATTTAATAGACGTTTGTGGCCTTTATAGGTGAAAGTACTAAGAGTAGCGTATTCTACTCGAGGAGTGGAAAGGGCTAGCAAGGTTGTAGTACTTGGAGCATTTTGCTTATTGTCGTTAAATCGTCGCGAGGTATGTGAACCTCTTCCTATCTCTTCTAGCATGATATGTGTGAAGTATGTAGTGCGGTGACGTACATATGTTAATCGTGTTTGATTGTTCTTAAAACATAAAGTGTTATAACGGCTTTATGGGAAGTTGGTTATAACGACTTTATGTAGGTAAGAAAATACTTTGTGGTTTTAAAAGGTAATCGATGTGAATTATAAGCGCTAGTTATAATAAAGAACTTGATGTATTTCAAAAGATTTCTAAATCGTTTTGAAGGAGAGTAACACTTGGTTTTAAAGGTTTTAAAAAGAGTTATACTAGCTTGATGGGAGTTAGGTATAATGTCTTAAGAAAGGTAAAGAAAATGGTTTCTTGATGTTAGAAGTTAAGAGACTTGATCTTATAAGATAAGAGACTTAACTTATTTGTTTTAATGTGAATGTTTGTGTGAAACCTCATTCGTGAGTAATGAGTACTTGGTTTTATTTAAAGGGATAATGTTTCTTGATTTGGAAATCGAATGTGTATCGACAGGACACTGCGGCGTTAATAAAAAGGAAAATGTATTAAATAATGATGAATTGTATTAAAACCGGTAGAAACCTCCATCTGCATAGAAACTAAGATGAGACAAAATGATATACATTTTCTAGATCATGGTCATTGTAATAAGAATGTTGTAAACAAGAATAACCTACTCTCACGTAAGACATATATTACTCAATTGTTCTAAAAGGAATCAAGTGATTAAGTTTATGAACTATGAAACCATTTGAAAATGAGAAGCTTGAGTTATTGAAACTAGGCAAAGCGGAACTTAGGAAAAGAATGTTGTTACTTGATTTTGAAAAGGAATGTGGGTTGGTCATTCTAATACTACTGTATCGGGTGACTTTGATAAGTAATGGATCTCTTTTAAAGAATTTAACGTACGTAGTACTTTAGGGTTGAAACCCGGACTTTGGCATAAAATGAAGGTACTTTGAGTGATGTGAAACTTGCCTATGCTTGTTGTGGTGAAACATTCCTATGCTTGTTGTTGTGAAACTTGCCTATGCTTGTGATGATAGCCTTTGTTGTGCAAGTGTGGTGTTTTACGTTACTGGCGTCTCGATAGAGGCCGATTGGTAGTTGAGGTTTCTTCTTGTTCGGCTGGGTATCCGGTGGTCGGCTCTCGTACCGCCGCCTCGTGGTGATTCGGCCTTGGTATCGGTAGTCACCCTCGCACTTGCCCGTTCGAAGATAGTGACGAAGTTTCGTGATCTGACCTTGGTCCGGTGGTCAGCCCTCGTACTTGGCCCGGTCAGCTGCGTGACCGGCCTTGGTATCCGGTAGTCGGCTCTCGCACTTGCCCCGTATCGGCTTCGTGTTTTGGTTGCATTGTATTATTGGTACGGTCGGATCTGGTAGTTATACTTGTCCATGCGGTTTTATAACACAGTGGGACATGGTGTTCATGTATAATCCTTGGTATTGTTATATCATAAACCGCTAGCGATGAGGAAGAAATTCCACGCACGAGTGTTAATTTGGATGGCGTGAGTCCCTGTCTTGATGAATCGTTATATGTTATATATCGTAGTTTGGTCATCATACATGTCTCTGCTTTATATAGACTCTTATGATTTCATTTACTGATGTTGTGATTCACATACTTAGTACTGTTGCATCGACCTCCTTGGGCTGCGTTACGCCGCAGTAAAAGGTACATCGGCCGTCGATCCGCTTTTAGGATCACCTTTCAGCGTATTGAAAGCTCCGTTCCTTGGAGGCTTATCTTTTGGTATGTTACCACGAGTCAGTAGATGCTTATACATTCGGGGTATGGCGGGCCCTATCCGTCATAGTTGTTGTAAATCTTAGAGTGCAGCCTTTGTTGTGGGCGGGGTTGTAAAAGGATTAAACTGTTCGGGTTTTATGTATATCGAAGGCAACTGCTTTGGTTGCTTTGCTTATTTATTATATCTCTTGTTTCATGATTCATGTTTTATTTTCCTGGTTTTCTCGATGTTGTATCACTAGGGTGCCCGGTAAGGCACCGATGCGGCCCGGTTGGGCGTTACAAAGTGGTATCGAGCGATTAATCCTCGGAAAGTGTCTACAGACCGTGTCTAGTAGAGATTATCGGTGTGTTGTGCACCACATCTATAATCATGAGGCTATAGGACATTTAGGATTGGTTTCCATTCTTCTCATTCTGAGATCGTGCCTTAGAGCTGTGTGATAAGATTGGACCCCTCTGACGTGTTTCGTTTTTACCAGTTATGCCTCTGCGAAAGGCAACCCGCCCGAGAAGGGCAAAGCGTGCGAGGATCTGCGAGTAAACGTGGCGAGACCACAAGACTGAGCCTCGATCCGCAATGCAGGCGGAGGAGATGAGTTACAAGTGGGCGGTTAATGGCGGGGTTGTGGCGGACTTGAGGATAAGGCTGGGCCGCAGCAGTTCCTGAAGAGCACCGATGGTTCACCCAGATCCGATAGTTCGAGGCTACGGGATTTTCTGAGTTGTAGGCCGCCCGAGTTTTATGGGTCGAGGCCTGAGGATGATCCGCAGGAGTTCATCCGAAGCGATTCTGACGGATCGTAGAGTGATCAAGGCATCGGAGATCGAAGTCGGTGGCCTAGGTTCACATCAATCGCGTGATACCGCATGATCGGCGGTTTGATTCTTGGGAGCTGTCGGGGAGAGCATGCACTTCCAGCGGTATGGAACGAGTTCTCGTGAGGCCTTTCTTGCACATTTCTTGCCTCCCGGATGAGGAGGGCTCGGTGCCAGTTTTTGGTGTTCTGGCGAGCAGGCGTGCGGTTCGGGAGTACAATGTGGAGTTCGACTCATTGGCGTGCGTCCCGCGTTAGTAGCTAGTATGGAGGATCGAGTGCACCGATATGTTCTGAGGCTCGATGATTGCCTTGCGAGAGTTGTTCGGTGTAGCTCTTGGTAGGGCATGGACATTGCCGCGTGCAGCGTATACACTTGGATGTGAGGAGCGGATAAATCGGCGGAATGACCAAAGTCAGCGAAGAGGGCGAGCAGCAGGTCCTTTGGTGACTTTCGAGGCGGACCGCCTCGGCAGAACTAGTTATGTACCTCGTCGATGCAGTGGTCCTCCCCAGCTTTCGGGACCTTCGGGATATTCAGGAGCAGGTCGGGGCTCCCAGGTTTCAGATTTTCAGGGGAGCAGGAGTGCTCGCCGGATGAGGTTGCCCTTGTCTCAGTGTGGCCGTTGTGGAAAGCTTCATAAGGGAGAGTGTCGTACTAACTCGGGAGATTGTTATTTTTGCGGCCAACAGGGCCATCTGGCAAGAGACTGTCCGACCAGGGGTAGCACTGGTAGGATAGCATGGACTACTAGAGCAGTTGCGGGTTCTTCACCTTCCGTAGCCAGGCAGGATGCTCGTACACCGGAAGGCCCCGGTAGAGGTCGCGGTGGGAGTTCCCAGTTTTAGCGGTCCTTGAACCGCCTAGTTTCAGGTATATCCTTAACCCTCTAGAGTTTTGTTGTATTGATGTTGTTGATGTGTTTAATGTTATGTTTGGATAGCTTTGTGCAAAAATGTGATTTAGAAACCTGGTTAGTGAAAAGGGTAAGTCCCTGGGTAGTGTGAGATGGAAGTGGTAGCTTTCATGAAGTGAAATAGTAAGATTGTTCCGGATCGGGGAACAAGAGTTGGCGCGATTGGGGGTCGGGTTGAGGACCATTTGCGGGTCAACCCGTAACCCGGTTTGGGGTGGGGTCAGTTCTGGGTGGTCCCGCCAGGTGGTAGGGTCACGAGGGTGCTAGGCCCAAGTTTAGATGACCATCGTATGAGTTCGTGGATGCGTTCGATCAGAATCAGTTCGTGAAGGCCGGGAATGGCCTTAGGGGAAATCGAGGTTAGTGAGATGACCAAGTTTGGAGGTAGTGACTCCAAGGGTTGGAAACGGCGTTGGCGAAGTGTGGTACGGATACTAGAACGAGTTCGAGTGTTCGTGACGAGTACTACGAGAAAGGGGAAAAGTGAACGTATGTTTTTGTGGCCAGGTGTGGCATGATTGTTTTCGTACGTATAGCAGTGAAGACTATACTGACGCCTGTTGTTTTGAGACCTTGAAGGAACATTCGGGACGAATGTTTCTAAGGGGGGATGAATGTTATACCCCGTATTTCCAGAGTATGTACGTGAGGGCGTACGTATTAAATTTTTTTGCCTTAAGAATTGGCTTTGGTTCGAAATTTGGGCACAAGTGCCGAATAGAGTCGTTTTTACGACGAAGCGTTTCCACGACTACGTTGGGAAAATTCCGGCTATGTCATTTAGTATTTTTGCGGATTTTTCCGAGCGACGGAACATTTTTGGACCAACGGGAGGGTGACACTTGTCACCCTCATTGGACGGCAAAGAGGAGGCTTGGCCTTGGCCGATTGGTCCCTCCTTTTGTGCCTTGTTTTGTGGCTTGTTTTGTGGAGTGTTTTGTGGAGTGTTTTGTGGGTGCACTTGGCTTGATCTTGGCCTTACACTTGCCTAACACATGGATGGATCTTGGCCATTGGTTGGCCTTTGCTTGGCCTATAAATAGCTCCCCTTTGTGAAGACTTTCTTCATCCACAAATTGCCTAAGTCTTGAAGTTCTCTTCCTCCCTCCCTTGTGAAATTCGTCCACCACACCCCTTTCCCCCTTTGCCGAAAGCTTTCCCCCCCCTTTGTGGTGCCTTGGCCGTGGGGTACCCCCCCCCCTAGCCTAGTTGTTTTCGTATAATACCCTTTGTTGTGGTATAGAAATACTCTCCTAAGTATTGTTATAATGTCCAAAATACTTTAGCCCAAATACCTTGTAGTACTTTCCAAAGTACCCTTTGTACGAAAAACCCGGAAAATACGATTATACTTTCCTTAGCCTCTACACGAAACCCTAAGGAAAATCTTCACCCGTTGTTGAAGTATGGAGTAGAAGTTGCGTAGAACTTCTAAGGGTTGTTTGGAGCGGATTGGAGCACTCGGAGGAGGAGCTAAACCTTGCTCGAGCAACTTTAAACTCGGATAATTTTGGGCTTATCGAGGTAAATATCTTGTCCCCTATTGTAATTGGAAATTACATAAGTGTTGAATATATAGTGTTATATACTATATATAGAATCAACTTAGTATTATGGCAATGTCTTTTGACTTAAGCTGAAGAATGAAGAATTGAGCGAGAATCACATGAAGGATAATAAAGAGAAGAAGCGACGTAATTACCTAGGGTTGTATTACGATAGACTTATGTAGCATTCTTGTGTAGTAGAATTGTACGCGTCAGGTTAGGCGTGTTAACCCCCGGTTGGCTTGGTAGCCACCTCGATGAAGGAGGAGATTTACGCTGTTGCGGGAGGTCTTTGCGAATTTTACGTAGAAAGATGGGAACGTGTGTTTAAGATTTAATAGACGTTTGTGGCCTTTATAGGTGAAAGTACTAAGAGTAGCGTATTCTACTCGAGGAGTGGAAAGGGCTAGCAAGGTTGTAGTACTTGGAGCATTTTGCTTATTGTCGTTAAATCGTCGCGAGGTATGTGAACCTCTTCCTATCTCTTCTAGCATGATATGTGTGAAGTATGTAGTACGGTAGACGTACATATGTTAACTGTGTTTGATTGTTCTTAAAACATAAAGTGTTATAACGGCTTTATGGGAAGTTGGTTATAACAGCTTTATGTAGGTAAGAAAATACTTTGTGGTTTTAAAAGGTAACTGATGTGAATTATAACTGGCTAGTTATAATAAAGAACTTGATGTATTTCAAAAGATTTCTAAATCGTTTTGAAGGGAGAGTAACACTTGGTTTTAAAGGTTTTAAAAAGAGTTATACTAGCTTGATGGGGAGTTAGGTATAATGTCTTAAGAAAGGTAAAGAAAATGGTTTACTGATGTTAGAAGTTAAGAGACTTGATCTTATAAGATAAGAGACTTAACTTATTTGTTTTAATGTGAATGTTTGTGTGAAACCTCATTCGTGAGTAATGAGTACTTGGTTTTATTTAAAGGGATAATGTTTCTTGATTTGAAATCAGAATGTGTATCGACAGACCACTGCAGCGTTAATAAAAGGAAAATGTATTAAATAATGATGAATTGTATTAAAACCAGTAGAAACCTCCATCTGCATAGAAACTAAGATGAGACAAAATGATATACATTTTCTAGATCATGGCTGCTGTAATAAGAATGTTGTAAACAAGAATAACCTACTCTCACGTAAGACATATATTACTCAATTGTTCTAAAAGGAATCAAGTGATTAAGTTTATGAACTATGAAACCATTTGAAAATGAGAAGCTTGAGTTATTGAAACTAGGCAAGCGGAACTTAGGAAAAGAATGTTGTTACTTGATTTTGAAAAGGAATGTGGGTTGGTCATTCTAATACTACGGTATCGGGTGACTTTGATAAGTAATGGATCTCTTTTAAAGAATTTAACGTCGTAGTACTTTAGGTTGAAACGGACTTTGGCATAAAATGAAGGTACTTTGAGTGATGTGAAACTTGCCTATGCTTGTTGTGGTGAAATATTCCTATGCTTGTTGTTGTGAAACTTGCCTATGCTTGTGATGATAGCCTTTGTTGTGCAAGTGTGGTGTTTCTGTGTTACTGCGTCTCTCGATAGAGGGTCGGTTGACTGGTTGAGGTTTCTTACTGTTCGGCCTGGGTATCCGGTGGTCGGCTCTCGTACCTGCCCCGTCTCGTGACTGATTCGGCCTTGGTATCTGGTAGTCAGCCCTCGCACTTGCCCGTTCGAAGATAGTGACGAAGTTTCGTGATCTGACCTTGGTCCCTCGTGGTCACCCTCGTACTTGCCGGTCACCGCGTGACCGGCCTTGGTATCCGATGGTCGGCTCGCACTTGCCGTATCGGCCGTTTTGGTTGCATTGTATTATTGGTACGGTCGGATCTGGTAGTTATACTTGTCTGCACGGTTTTTATAACACGTGGGACATGGTGTTCATGTATAATCCTTGGTATTGTTATATCATAAACCGCTAGCGGTGAGGAAGAAATTCCACGCACAGTGATAATTTGGAGGCGTGAGTCCACTGTCTTGATATCGTTATATGTTATATCGTAGTTTGGTCATCATACATGTCTCTGCTTTATATAGACTATTATGATTTCATTTCTGATGTTGTGATTTCACATACTTGGTACTGTTATCGACCTCCTTCGGCTGCGTTCATCCGCAGTAAAAGGTACATCGGTGTCGATCCGCTTTTAGGATCACCTTTGGCGTATTGGAAAGCTCCGTTCCTTCGAGGCTTATCTTTTGGTATGTTACCACAGTGCAGTAGATGCTTATACATTCGTGGTATGGCGGGCCTGTCCGTCATAGTTGTTGTAAATCTTAGAGTGCATGCGTTGTTGTGGCGGGGTTGTAAAGATTAAAGCGTCGGGTTTTATGTATATCTTGAAGGCAAATGTTTTGGTTGCTTTGTTTATTTATTATATCTCTTGTTTCATGATTCATGTTTTATTTTCCATTGGTTTTCTCGATGTTGTATCACTAGGGTGCGGGTAAGGCACGATGCGGGCCCGGTTCGGGCGTTACGAGCATAATGTATATAAATAACCCAAACGAGCGATTACATCCCAACCTTACAACAGTGCAGACCTCTAAGAGTTTAAAACAACAATGGCGGGCGAGGCCGCCATACCCCGAATACAAATATCTACAACGGCGGGGACCATACCAAAATGCTAAGCTTCCGGAGAAACGAGCTTTCCCAACGCTGCGGTGATCCTAAGCGAGGATCAACGAGGAGTACCTTTACCGCGGCATGAACGCATGAGCGCAAGACAACTGATACCATGTGGAAATCAAAATGTAAATGAAATCATAGTAGTCTATATAAGCGAGGAGAGTATGATAAGGCAACACTACGATTCACAATAAATAAGCGTCATGCCAAGTCGTGACTCATGCCTCAAAGTCATCACAATAGAACGTCTGGGGTAAGTACGAAGGCATGGCCGACTACTAAAACCACGGTACCAACAAGGTCATAAATCGTATTATGAGATCTGCCTGACCGTCACATGATCAAAGCCGCCACTCGCCCGCGATATCTAATGCGCATCTAGTCCCGAACTTCCGCGACTCGCATAGGCCAAGCAGATAGGCCCGCATGAGGTATAACCCGCATCGGTGGTAGCTACTCCCGGCGTCTGAACACGTCGTCCTCATGGCTACAAGAACCGCGTGACCACAAGGGCGCATACTAACTCGAACTCCGCGATTCGCATAGGTCATCTGAGACCGCATAAGGTATTCTCGAATCATAGGTCCATCGACCCGCCTGAGTCTACCCCGCATCGGAGGGAAGCTTAACCCCCGGAGTTATGAATGATATAATATCAACATAACCGCTTATTGCTAAACAACATAAGCACAACAAGGAAAAATCCCTTTACACGAATATCACAAGATACTAACTCACGTAGCATCCTAACATGTTTACTTATCAAGTCAACAAGAAAATATTACAAGACTATCACAAATCAATACAATCAAGTTATTCACACAAGGTACTTTCTATATTATGTTAACAAGTTCGGGTTGTTAGCCCCAAAGTACTTCATGTATTACTCTTTTAAAAGATCCGTTTCTTTTACAAAAGTCACACAATACCCGTAGTATAAAAATAGAGTAATTATCTTTTGAAGTTCATTAAAACACTTCTCCTTGTAAAATCAAGTACAACATTCTTTTCCTAACGTTCAAGTTTGCCTAATTTCAATTACTCAAGTTCCTCATTTTCGAAAGGGTTTGTAGTTCATAGTTTTAATCCTTTAAAACAATTTGAGAAACATATACCCTAAGTGTGAGTAGGTTATTATTATTCGTAACAATCTTATTACAATGACCATGATCTAGTAAATGTAATATCCTTTTGTCTCATCTTAGCTCCTATGCAGATGGAAGTTTCTACTAGTTTTAATAATACCTTATTAGTCAAAATAATTCCCTTTATTAGCGTTGCTGTGGTTTGTTCGACATTTATTCTGATTGGTAAAACATCATTCCTTTTGAAAACCAAAAATACTAATTACTCACTAATGAGGTTTCACACTTTTTAACAAAATTCATATTAGTATAATAAGTCAAGTCTCTTATTTCCTTAAATCAATAAATCGTTCTTTTTATCACTCTTAAGCCGTTATACCTAACCTCCCATAAAGCTAGTATAACTCTTCAGCTTTTAAAACCAAGTGTTACTCTTCTGTTAAAAAATGATTCAGTATTCTTTTGAAATGTTTTCAGTTCTTTATTATTCAGGCTTAAGCCGTGAGGCATTCATAAGTATTATTCGGCTTAAGCGTGAGGCATTGCCGTAAGTATTATTCGAGCTTAAGTCAAAGACTTTGCCGTAGTTATTATTCAGTTAACACATGTACGTCTACCGTACTATATATATTGTAAAATATCATGCTTTAGGAAGAATCACATACCTTCTCGGCGAAAACCTCCTGCCAAGTTGAATATGTCGCGCGCAGAGTATCGACCTATAACAGTCAAATACGTCTATCAACGTCCAGACTGTACTGTACAAAGTTCTAAGCAGAGGGTTCGTTATTCTATGGTCATTTGGGCAGCACTTCCCTACCCGGTGAGCTACTCAAGTCTACTGTGAAAACAGTCCTATGTAAGTACAGTTCTATTATTCATCTTTTAAACCCTTCTACTGTGATAACAGTTCAATTCTATTCTGCAATATCCTTCTAAGTATTTAATACTTATTCCTATACTTCTACAGTATATATATTCTAATTACAAAAGGAGGATAAGGTTATTTACCTCGGTAAGCCCAATAATATCCTAGATAAAAGTCGCGCCTGAGCAAGGTTTAGCTCTGTTGTGCGCTCAGTAGCTCGATAAACCTTAGAAGTTCTTCACAACTTCTACTAAGGACTAAGGGATTTGGGCTAGGGTAATTCGGGCATTATAACGATACTAGAAGGCAACTTTTCTACCAAGGGAGGGGGGGTAGTGTTTCGGCTAGGCTAGCTTTAGAGGGGGGGGTTGCTCTCGGCTGGGGCTTCTCAAAGGGGAGGGTGTGTTTGGACGAAACAACAAGAGGAGAGGGAGGATTTGAGACTTAGATAGATGGCTCAATTGAGGACGAAATAACTCGACCACACGGGGGGGAATTTATAGGTCAAGACATGGCCAACCAATGGCCAAGATTATGCCAAGTGCAAGGCAAGTGTAGGGTGAGGATTTAGGCAAGTGTCCTTGGCCAACTTGCACAAAATATCCTACCAACTCCAAGACAAAACAAGCCATCCCAATCGGCCTATTGCTGTGACATCCATCAATGAGAGGGTGACAAGTGTCGCCTCTCGTTGGTCCAACGTGTTGCGCTTCTCGGAAAAATCCGCAAAAATTAGAAACGACATAGCGGAATTTATCCTACGCGATGTGTGTAAAACGTGTCGTCGAAAAACGACACTAAACGGGTGGAGTGTACAAAGTGGAATTCGTCAAGCCAACTAGGGGGTGACACGTGTCGCCTCCTACTCGTCCAAAATATTTCATCTTCCAAAATATCCACAATGGCCAAAATCTCAAAACAAAGTGGGCCCACAAAATCGTAAATTTTCTCCGTGGGCCCCACGTGACCATTTCCAAAATAAAATTCCATAATTCTCTAAAATTCCAAGAAGTCGAATACCAAATCGGGAATCAATTCCCATTAACGAATCTTTTCCTTCACAAAACCGGAAACTTTTCCGTGGAAAAATCACCTCTTTCTTCCATTCCAATTCGATGTCGTATTCTCGCACGTGCGTCCTCGCATACATACCTTGAAACTACTGGTATAACATTCTCCCCTCTAGAAACATTCGTCCGAATGTTCCTTCTAAATATCAAAACAAGCAGCGCCAAGATAGTCCTTACTGCTATACTTACGGAAACAACCATGCCACACCTGGTCACAACACAACAAGCGCGCATACTTATCTCCAAGTCCACGAGGAATCACCTCTATCACAAAATATTCCTACTCGAGATCTAAAAAGATGCTCCCTTCGCCCCTACTCTTAACAAACGAATGATCACACATATGCTCGTAATACATGCTCGTTCTTCCCTTACTCGTCGTGATACCACTTTTGTCACTTTGTCGCGAGCCCTGCTCCGACGACCCAACAAATGGTACCGGCCGCTTGCGATCCTCGAGGATGTCGTACACTTCTTGTGCGCTCGAACTCTTACCACCCTTCATATCGCTTAGTTTCCAAACCTCGGGTTACTATCTCTAACGTGGTCATTAATCGGGAACACTCTGGGTGGATTTCGATACTTTCCGAACATAACAATACGAAGATCGGACGTCTTGCCTCTAAGTCGGACGGCAATGCTAACATATAGGCAACGGCCTAATCTTCACATGAACTCAAAAGACCCAAAGTAACACGGCTAAGTTTCCTCTGTTTTCCAAAACTCGTCACACCTATCCACATCTGCGAACAACCTCAACTAACTATCTGAACCTTGCCAACATCGAACCAATCGATCGGCAACTTATACTTCCGCCCCTACAAGGCTTCCTAAGGCGACATCCGAATACTGAAAATGGTAGCTTAAACATTCCCTCTACAGGAGACAACAATCCCCACAACTATTCCTGAAATCCAAACATCGCCGAGGCGAATGCGATCGAGACTTACGAGTTCTTAACCCGCTGGTAAAACTTCCAAAACAAAGAACAGCCGTACCCTGGGCTCCACTGTCTGTCATAAGGTGAAGGTAGGCACCCCGTGCAGCCTTACAACCTTTCTGGCATAAATACCCCCTACCGAGTACACGGTCTTTGCTAGAAGACAAGGCGGGTGACCTCGCCGGCCATCTTGGTCGAATGTATCCACGAACTCGTACGTTGGTTAACTAAACTTGGGCCTAACATCCTAGTGACCCTACCACCCGGCGGGACCACCAAAAACTGACCCCACCACCAAACAGGCCACGGGTCGACCCGCCACATGGCCTCAACCCAACCCGGCAACGTGCAAACACTAGCTCCCTGATTAACTAATCATGATTCCCAATCACAGTTAACACAATGCTATCTGAAAATAATACTTAAGATATTCGCTACACATATAAATCTCTAAAGGGTTAAGGATATACCTGTATCTACGCGGCACTTCCCTTAGGTCGTCCTAATCAAACCCGCTGCTGTGCATGCGAGGAAGGTGATGAACTATCCATCGATCTCGGGCGAAGTCTCTACATCCGCACCACCCTTGGTCGGACAATTCCTCGCAAAATGGCCCTGCTGGCCGCAAACATAACAAGCTGACGCGGAGGAACGACACTCCCCACGATGACATCGACCACAACGGCCACACCGAGGTGGGGGTGACCTCTCAGCTTACACCCCCTCCTCTCCGAACCACTGCATCCACAACTGGTCTAGTAGGCTGAGTCCTCGTACTTGTATCCTTCCTCATAGAACATTCCCTTGCCATATGGCCCTGACGGCCGCAATAAAAACAAGCACCAGTAAAAAGACGGCACTTCCCGGGATGACACCTGCCACACTGTGAACACTGAGGAAAAATCAACCTGTGGAGGACACTGCGCCGGGCGGGCGCATGTCTAATCTGCTGCTGAGGCGATTCGCCTCGAGAGTTACCAAATGATCCTGCCAATCGGGCCCTCTTCTGCCGCTCTCGGTCACTCTGTCGATCTCTACCTCTCTCAGCCCGCTGCACATAATCCTGAACGCAAGCCTGGCTCGTCCCTGACTGAAGAGCTACTCCCTCACAACCCTTCTTTAGATAAGCATCAATATCCTTGGAATACCGGTACATAAAATACTCTGGCGGCCAAGTCCTTAGCTAGAAACAGGCCCGTCTCCTTCCAATCCATATTGTCTGCTCCCAGCCGTGGAACTGAAAGTCCAGATCTCATGACCGCGATAGGAATCGCTGCGCGTATAAACTCTACTGCTGCTGGCGACGTCTCAGAACTCCCCGCATGAAGCATCACCCCAGGTGATGATTGGGCCTGTGCCCTTCTAAATCTCTGTACTCTACTCGCCGCTCCTTCGGCTGCCTTGCCCTTCTGGGCCCGAGTTGCCTGGCGCGGAGGCATCACTGGTAAAGGAAAGGAATACGTTAGAGGGGTCCAACTTATAACACAGCTCTAAAGCACGATCTCAGAGTGAGAAGAATGGAAACCAATCCTAAATATCCTATAGCCTCCTGATTATTGGTGTGGTGCACAACACACCGATAATCAAGACTCTACTAGATACGGTCTGTAGACACTTTCCGAGGATTAACTGCTCTGATACCACTTTTGTCACGACCCGTTCCGGGGCCCGTGACTGGTGCCTTACCCGGGCACCCAAGTAGTCATACATCAGAGAAAAACCAGCGGAATATAAAACAACCAAGATATGAAACAGTATAAGTAAGACACAGTTTCTGGGAAAAAGTTGCCTTTCGGCATAATGTATATAAATAACCCAAAACGAACAGTTACATCCCAACCTTACAACAGGTCTACAGACCTCTAAGAGTTTAAAACAACAATGGCGGGACAGGGCCCCGCCATACCCCTGAATACAAATATCTACAACGACAGGGGACCATACCAAAATGCTAAGCTTCCGGAGAAACGGAGCTTTCCCAACGCTGAAGCGGTGATCCTAAGAACGGGGATCAACAGTAGGAGTACCTTTACCTGCGGCATGAACGCAGCCCGAGGAGGTCGGTCTAACAGTACCAAGTATGTGAAACGAAAATCTGTAAATTTAATCATAGTAGTCTATATAAGGCGGAGAGCGGTATGATAAGGCAACACTACGATTCACAATAAATAAGCGATCATGCAAGTCGGTGACTCATGCCCTCAAAGTCATCACAATAGACCGTGCGGGGTAATGCGAAGGCATAGCCGACTACTAAAACCTACGCATCAACAAGGTCATAAAGCGTATTATGAGATCTGTCTGCACCGTCACATGATCAAAGCCGCCACTCGCCCGATATCTAATGTGCGCATCTAGTCTGGAACTTCCCGACTCCGCATAGGCCAAGCAGATAGGCCGCGAGGTATAACCCGCATCGAGGGTAGCTACTCCGGCAGCGTCCTAGACACGTCGTCCGCATGGCTACAAGAACCGCATGACCACAAGGGCGCATACTAACTGGAACTCCCGCTCCGCATAGGCCATATCTGAGACCGCATAAGGTATTCTCGAATAATAGGTCCATCGACCGCTGAGTCTACCCGCATCGGGCGGCTTAACCGGAGTTATGAATGATATAATATCAACATAACCGCTTATTGCTAAACAACATAAGCACAACAAGGAAAAATCCCTTTACACGAATATCACAAGATACTAACTCACGTAGCATCCTAACATGTTTACTTATCAAGTCAACAAGAAAATATTACAAGACTATCACAAATCAATACAATCAAGTTATTCACACAAGGTACTTTCTATATTATGTTAACAAGTTCGGGTTGTTAGCCCCAAAGTACTTCATGTATTACTCTTTTAAAAGATCCGTTTCTTTTACAAAAGTCACACAATACCCGTAGTATAAAAATAGAGTAATTATCTTTTGAAGTTCATTAAAACACTTCTCCTTGTAAAATCAAGTACAACATTCTTTTCCTAACGTTCAAGTTTGCCTAATTTCAATTACTCAAGTTTCTCATTTTCGAAAGGGTTTGTAGTTCATAGTTTTAATCCTTTAAAACAATTTGAGAAACATATACCCTAAGTGTGAGTAGGTTATTATTATTCGTAACAATCTTATTACAGCAGCCATGATCTAGTAAATGTAATATCCTTTTGTCTCATCTTAGCTCCTATGCAGATGGAAGTTTCTACTAGTTTTAATAATACCTTATTAGTCAAAATAATTCCCTTTATTAGCGCTGCTGTGGTTTGTTCGACATTTATTCTGATTGGTAAAACATCATTCCTTTTGAAAACCAAAAATACTAATTACTCACTAATGAGGTTTCACACTTTTTAAC
Organism: Przewalskia tangutica; assembly: GCA_029844215.1. Classification (NCBI taxonomy): domain Eukaryota; kingdom Viridiplantae; phylum Streptophyta; class Magnoliopsida; order Solanales; family Solanaceae; genus Przewalskia; species Przewalskia tangutica. The sequence goes on from CM056726.1 coordinate 61,458,396, forward strand.
AAAATTCATATTAGTATAATAAGTCAAGTCTCTTATTTCCTTAAATCAATAAATCGTTCTTTTATCACTCTTGCCGTTATACCTAACCTCCCATAAAGCTAGTATAACTCTTGACTTTTAAAACCAAGTGTTACTCTTACGTTAAAAAAATGATTCGAGATTCTTTGAAATGTTTTCGATTCTTTATTATTCAGCTTAAGCCGTGAGGCATTCTTAAGTATTATTCGAGCTTAAGCGTGAGGCATTAGTAAGTATTATTCGAGCTTAAGTCAAAGACATTGCCGTAGTTATTATTCGGTTAACACGTATGCGTCACCGTACTATATATATTGTAAAATATCATGCTTTAGGAAGAATCACATACCTTCTCGCGAAAACCTCCGCCAAGTTGAATATGTCGCGCGAGTATCGACCTATATGATCAAATCGTCTATCAACGTCCGTATCTTGTACAAAGTTCTAAGCGAGAGGGTTCGTTATTCTATGGTCATTTGGCAGCACAACCCTACCTGTGAGCTACTCAAGTCTACTGTGAAAACAGTCCTATGTAAGTACAGTTCTATTATTCATCTTTTAAACCCTTCTACTGTGATAACAGTTCAATTCTATTCTGCAATATCCTTCTAAGTATTTAATACTTATTCCTATACTTCTACAGTATATATATTCTAATTACAAAAGGAGGATAAGGTTATTTACCTCGGTAAGCCCAATAATATCCTAGATAAAAGTCGCGCTGAGCAAGGTTTAGCTCTAAGTTGTGCGCTCAGAGCTCGATAAACCTTAGAAGTTCTTCACAACTTCTACTAAGGACTAAGGGATTTGGGCTAGGGTAATTCGGGCATTATAACGATACTAGAAGGCAACTTTTCTACCAAGGGAGGGGGGGTAGTGTTTCGGCTAGGCTAGCTTTAGAGGGGGGGGGGTTGCTCTCGGCTAGGGCTTCTCAAAAGGGGAGGGGTGTGTTTGGACGAAACAACAAGAGGGAGAGGGAGGGATTTGAGACTTAGATAGATTGCTCAATTTAGGATGAAATAACTCTTCAACAAGGGGGGTATTTATAGGTCAAGACATGGCCAACCAATGGCCAAGATTATGCCAAGTGCAAGGCAAGTGTAGGGTGAGGATTTGGGCAAGTGTCCTTGGCCAACTTGCACACAAAATATCCTACCAACTCCAAGACAAAACAAGCCATCCCAATCGGCCCTATTGCCGTGTGACATCCATCAATGAGAGGGTGACAAGTGTCGCCCTATCGTTGGTCCAAGGTGTTGCGTCTCTCGTAAAATTCCGAAAAATTTAGAAACGACATTGCGGTAATTTATCCTACGAATGTTGTGTAAAGCGTTTAAATCGGCGACTCTAACGGGTGTTGTGTACAAAGTGGAATTCGGCCAAGCCAACTAGGGGGGGGGGTGACACGTGTCGCCCTCTACTCGTCAAAATATTTCATCTTCCAAAATATCCACAATGGCCAAAATCTAGAAAACAAAGTGGGCCCACAAAACAGTAAATTTTCTCCGTGGCCCCACGTGACCATTCCAAAATAAAATTCCATAATTCTCTAAAATTCCAAGAAGTCCGAATACCAAATCTGGGAATCCAATTCCCATTAACGAATCTTTTTCCTTCACAAAAACCGGAAACTTTTCCGTGGAAAAATCACCTCTTTCTTCCATTCCAATTCCAATGTCGTATTCTCGTACGTACGTCCTCGCATACATACCTTGAAACTACGGGGTATAACAGCCATGATGCGAACATGATGGGTGTGGTGGGCGTGAGACCCATAGTTATAGTTGAGTGATGACTTGAGGGCGTGAGTCCCTGACTTGATATGACTGCTTGTTTATTGTGAACTGGAGTTTTGTTATCATACATGTCTCCTGCTTTATATAGACTGCTATGATTTCAATTACAGTATTTTCAATTTCACATACCGCACTGTTATCGACCTCCTTCGGGCTGCGTTCATGCCGCGAGTAAAGTACACGATCGTTGATCCTCGCTCCCTGGGTCACGATTCGGTAACAGGAAGGCTCCGTTTCTCGGAGGCTTGTCTTGTATAGTCCACTGTTGTTGTAGGTGCTTACATTCAGGGTATGGCGAACCCCGTCCGTCGTTGTTGTCATATCATTCGTAGAGGTGCAGTAATCTTGTTGTGGCGGGGTTTGTAAAAGGATTAAAGCTGCTCATGTTGAAAAAGTTGTTATTTACATATATGCGAAAGGCAAGTTTTCTCAGTTATTGTTTCATATTTCATAATATGTCTTGTATCGTTTATGTTCGTGATTACTCGATGTTGTATCACTAGGGTGCCCGGTAAGGCACGATCCACGGGCCCGAATCGGTCGTGACAAAAGTGGTATCGAGCGATTAATCCTCGGAAAGTGTCTGACCGTATCGATCCGAGTCTTGATTATCGGTGTGTTGTGCACACCAATAATCGGAGGCTATAGGGTATTTAGGATTGGTTTCTATTCTTCTCACTCGAGATCGTGCCTTAGAGGCATGTTGTAAGTTGGACCTCGGCGTATTTCTTTCCTTCCGCTATGCCTCGCGTAGAGGCAACCGGGCCCGGGAGGGCAAGGCACTGGCGAGAAACGCTAGTAAATCTGAGAGGGTTACGTGGGCACAGGCCCAATCATCACCTGGGGTGGTGCTTCATTCGGAGAGTTTTGTGACGTCACTAGCCCCAACAGAGTTTAGTATAGCGGCGGCAGTTCCTACTGCGGCCATGACATTTGAACCTTCAGTTCCACGACCGGGAACAGAGAATTTAGATTGCAAAGAGGCGACCCTGTTACTAGCTATAGATGTGGCTACGCAGTATACCGATGTACCGCGAGTCTTGAGGACTATCTAAAGAGGTTGTGCAAGAGTAATTCTTGATTGGGCTTGAGCATGGCACGTATGCGGGCTTATGCGCGGCGAGCGGCGTAGAGATCGACGGGTTAACGAGGGCGAGAAGAAGGCGAGCGGCAAGGTCCTTTGGTAACTTTCGAGACGAGTCACCTCGCGGGATTTGATTATGCACGCCCACCAAGATGCAGTGGTCTTCCACGGATTCGGGGCGTTCGGGCACGAGGAGTTGGTCGAGCTCGCATCTTCCGGTTCCACGATGTGACGTCATCCCGGGGAATGTCGTCTTTTAGTTGGTACTTGTTGTACCTATGACCGTCAGGGTCTGATGTCGAAAGAGTGTCCTTGTAGGAGGACTTAGCCTTCAGGATCGATGGGTAGTCGTCACCTTCCTTAGTTATGCGCCCTACGGGGCAGGTTTGATTAGAACGATTAAGGGGAGTGAAGCAGTAGATATAGATATATCTTTAACCCTCTAGAGATCAGTATGTGTGATAAGGTGAGTATACCTTAAGTGCTATGTTCTGATAACAGTGTGTTAGTCGTGATTAGATCATGGTTGTTTAACCGAGTAAGATTTTGGGGGATAGAGAAGGTGTGAGCCTTAGAGCTTTTTACGTAGAGACCTTAGAGGTGAGGCCATCTCGAGAAAAGGTGTAGTGTTATGTTCGACCACTTATCGGAGTGCAGTGCATAGTGCACGTGAGTTATGTTTGGGATAGGTCCCTAGTAGTGTGGAATGAAAGGGGGTAGTTGAGCTAAGAAGACCGCTAGGTTTTCGAAACGTAATTTGTGAGATTGTTCCGAATCGGGGAGCTAGTATTGTGCGCATTGCCGGGTCGGGTTGAGGCCACGTTAGGTCAACCCGCGGTAGGTTTGGTGGTGGGGTCAGGTTGTGGTGGTCCGCGCTTGTGTTAGGGTTGTGAGGATGTTAGGCCCAAGTTTAGTTAACCGACGAGTTCGTGGATGCGTTCGACCGATGGTCGGGCCGATGGGGGCAGCCCATCGTGTTCTTCGGTCAGGACCGTTTACTCGGCTGTGTTGAGTTATCAGAAAGGTTGTAGGGCTGCACGAGGTGCCTACCTACACCTTAAGACAGACAGTGGAGCCCAGGTTACGGCTGCTTCTTTTTCTGGAGGTTTTGCCAGGCAAGGTTAGGAACTCAGGTAAGTCTCAGAATCGCATTCGCCCTCGGGCCAGTGTGTGTACTTCAGAGGTAGTCGTGGGGATTGTTGTCTCCTGTGGAGGAAGTGTTTAAGCTACCATTTCAGTGTTCGGATATCGCCTTATGAAGCCTTGTAAGGGCGGTAGTGTAAGTTGCCGGTCGATTGGTTCGATGTTGGCAAGGTTGAACGGTTGGTTGAGCTTGTTCCAGCAGACTGTGGATAGTGAGAAGCTTGTCTAGAAGAGGTTCTGGCAGCTCAGAGAAATCGTGCGGATAATCAGCGACGACGCTTTGAGTTCAGGTTGACGGTCGGTCTTCTTAAAGGTACCACCCCGGTTTGGGTGTGACGAGTTTTGGAAAACAGAGGGAACTTAGCCCGGGTTACTTTGGGCCTTTTTAAGTTCATGTGAAGAATAGGCCAGGTTGCCTATATGTTAGCTTTTGCCGTCCGACTTAGGAGGCAGTATGACCGGTCTTTCGTATTGTTATGATCGGGAAAGTATCGGAGATCCATCCAGAGTATTCCCAGTTAATGATGACCACGTTAGAGATAGTAACCCCGAGTTTTGGAAGCGAAGCGATGTCGAAATGTGGTAAGAGTTCGAGTGTCTGACGACCTCGGGGATCGCATGTAGTCGGTACCATTTGTTGGGTCGCCGGAGTGACACTAGAACCTCGCGGCAATGTGACAAAAGTGGTATCGGGAAGAAGCGAGCATGTATGGCGAGAATTGATGTGACCATTTCTTTTGTTTGGAAAAGTGTGGAAGAAGTATATTTTAGACCCCGGAGAGAGGTGTTTGTGGTGATGTTAGAGGTGATTCCTCGTGGACTTGGATGTAAGTATTTTTGCGATTGTTTACGTGGCCCTTTGTGGCGAGATTGTTTCGTAAGTATGGTAGTGAAGACTATCTTGGCGCGTTTGTTTTGAGACTTAGAAGGAACATTCGGGCGAATGTTTCTAAGGAAGGAGAATGTTATACCGTATTTTGGAGTATGCGTGGGGCGTGCGTAGAAAATTTGAAACTTGTACTAAGGCTTGGCGAATTAATTTTGTTCACAACACCGTTTAGAGTCGTTTTTCTGAAACGTTTTCCACGACTTTCGTAGGGGAATTTCCGGCTATGTCATTTTTATTTTTTGCGGATTTTTCCGAGAGACGAAACATTTTGGACCAACAAGAGGGCGACACTTGTCACCCTCTAATTGGTGGGAGTGGGCGGTAATGTGATGGACGATTTGGCCTTGTTGGTCAAGGGGAGTTGGTAGGATATTTTGTGTGTTAGTTGGTCAAGGACACTTGGGTGAATCTTGGCCTTACACTTGTGTAGCACTTGGCTCAATCTTGGCCATTGGTTGGCCTTCACTTGGCCTATAAATACCCATCCCTTTGAAGACTTATTCATCCATTCCTAAATGATCCTAAGTGTTAAAATCCCTCCCTCTCCCCTCTTGTTGACTCTCGTCCAAGAGCCCCTCTCCACTGAAAGGCCCTTGGCGAGAGCCTCTCCCCTCCTAGTAGTGTGGTGGGGTACCCACTGCCTAGTTGCTTTGTATAATACCCCCTCTCTTGGTAGAAATACTCTCAAAGTATTGTTATAATGCCCAAATTACCTTAGCCTTATACCTTGTAGTATTCTAAGGTTATACCTATCTGAAAAACCCGGATATACTATTATACTTCCGTCGGTCCAAACCGAAACCCTAGGAAAATCTCCATGGTTTGTTGGAGTAGTATGTAGAAGTTGGTTAGAACTTCTAAGGGTGGTTTAGAAGCGGGTTGGGCGCTGGAGTTGGAGCTAAACGATTGCCGGGATCGACTTTAACTAGGATAATTATGGGCTTATCGAGGTAATTATCTTGTCCTCTATTGTAATTGGAAATTGCATATTGTTAGAATATATAGTTGAAGTATACTATATATAGGCGAACGTAGTTATCGCAATGTCTTTTGACTTAAGCTGAATTTAAAGTAGAATCTTGAATCGTAATTACATAGGTGTATTACGTGAGACTTGTGTAGTTGTGCAGTGGAGTAGAATTGTACCGTTAGGGTTAGGCGTATAACCCCCACGGTTGGCTTGGTAGCGGCCTCGATAGAGGAGGAGATTTCTGTTGTTGCGGGAGGTCTTTGAATTTTCGTAGAATGTTCTGCGAGGATCTAAATGTTAATAAAGCGCCTTGTGGCCTTATAGGTTGAAGTACTACGTGTGGCGCGATCTACTTGGCTTAGGAGTAATGAAGCGGTTGGAAGTACTTGGAGCGTTTGCTATTAGTCGATACTCGTCGCGAGGTATGTGAACCTCTTCCTATCTCTTCTAGCATGATATGTGTGAACTATGTAGTACGGTGAGCGTCATGTGCTAAACATATTTGATTGGTTTAAAACATAAAGTGTTACAACGGCTTTATGGGAAGTTGGTTATAACGACTTTATGTTGGTAAGAAAATACTTGTGGTCTTTAAAAGGTAATCGATTTGAACTATAAGCGGCTTGTTATGTGTTAATAAAGAACTTGAAGTATTTCAAAAGATTTTGAATCATTTTGAAAGAAGAAGTAATACTTGGTTTTGAAAACTTAAGAGTTATACTAGCTTTATGGGAAGTTAGGTATAACGGCTTAAGAATGTTTCTTGATTTCGGAAATCGAATGTGTATCGACAAACCAACTGCGGCGTTAATAAAGGAAAATGTATTGAATAATGATGTATCGTATTAAAACCGAGAAACCTCCATCTGCATAGAAACTAAGATGAGACAAAATGATATTACATTTTCTAGATCATGGTCTTTGTAATAAGAATGTTGTAAACAAGAATAACCTACTCTCACGTGAGACATATATTACTCAATTGTTCTAAAAAGGAATCAAGTGATTAAGTTTGGGAACTATGAAACCATTTGAAAATGAGAAGCTTGAGTAATTGAAACTAGGCAAACGGGAACTTAGGAAAAGAATGTTGTTACTTGATTTTACAAGGTAAGTGTTTTGGTTTATTTAAAAAGACAGTCACTCTATTTTTATACTACGGGTATTGTGTGACTTATGTGAAATCAACGAATCTTTTAAAAGATTTAATGTATGAAAGTACTTTGCGTTGTGTGAAACTTGCCTATGCTTGTTGTTGTGAAACTTGCCTATGCTTGTTGTTGTGAAACTTGCCTATGCTTGTGATGATAGCCTTTGTTGTGCAAGTGTGGTATTTCTGTGTTACCGCGTCTCTCGATAGAGGGCCGGTTGACTTGTTGAGAACTTACTTGGACGTGCTGGCAGTGATGGAGAATTCCACGGGTATGTTTCCATTTTGATTACTGTCTTGTTGTTGATGTCACATGGGCGTATCTGCCGTCTGATGTCCGGGGCATGCGGCCGTGCGTAGGTTGATTACCGATATATGGTTATTACCGCAACATGGGCGTGTCTACCTGCCGTCTGATTGCGGGGCATGTGGCCGTGCGGCGAGGTTGACCACCAGTATATTGTTATTGAGGTTACATGGGCATGTCTACACCGTCACGATTCCGGGCATGTGGCCATGCGGCCTTGTTATTGTTGCATCATGGACATGTCTACACCGTCACGATTCGGGGCATGTGGCCATGATGCGAACATGATGGGTGTGGTGGCGTGAGACCCATAGTTATAGTTGAGTGATGACTTGAGGCGTGAGTCACGACTTGATATATCGCTTGTTTATTGTGAATGGAGTTTTGTTATCATACATGTCTCTGCTTTATATAGACTGCTATGATTTCATTCTGATATTTTGATTTCACATACTCGGTATTGTTGTCGACCTCGCCCGAGGCTGCGTTCATGCCGCAGTAAAGGTACACGATCGTTGATCCTCGCTCCTAGGGTCATTCGGTAGCAGGAAGGCTCCGTTTCTCGGAGGCTTGTCTTGTATAGTCCCTGTTGTTGTAGGTGCTACATTCGGGGTATGGCGGCCCTGTCGTCGTTGTCATATCATTCGTAAGTGCAGTAATCTTGTTGTGGGCGGGGTTTGTAAAAGGATTAAAGCTCATGTTGAAAAAGTTGTTATTTACATATATGCGAAAGACAAGTTTTCTCAGTTATTGTTTCATATTTCATAATATGTCTTGTATCGTTTATGTTCCGATTACTCGATGTTGTATCACTAGGGTGCGGGGTAAGGCACGATCCACGGGCGGAATCGGTCGTGACAACAACTCACAAGCGAATAGTTTTCGACGAAAGCGTTTCCACGGCTTTCGTAGGGCAAATTCGGCTATGCCATTTCTAATTTTGCGGATTTTTCCAGAGGCGAAACATTTTGGACCAGCGGGAGGCGACACTTGGCACCTCCAATTGGTGGACTTGAAATCGCCCATTGGGACGAATTGGACAAAGTGTGGCACGTTTTTGTGCCTTTGCACAAGTCAAGGAGTTGGTAGGATATTTTGTGTTTGGACACTTGCCTAAATCTTCACCTACACTTGCCTTGCACTTGGCATCATCTTGGCCCTTGGTTGGCCACTTCTTGACCTATAAATACCCCCTTAGAGATGAAGAGTTCTTCATCCACAAATTACTTCAAGTCTTGAAAAACCCTCCTCTCCTTTAAGCTTGTTCGTCAAAAGCTATCCCACTTGAGTGAGTTTGGCGAGGGCCTTCCCACTAGCCTGGCGAAATCTACCCCCTCCTTGGTAGAAAAGTTGCCTTCTTGTATTGTTATAATGCCCAAAATACCTAGCCCAAATCCTTAGTACTTAGTAGAAGTTGTGAAGAACTTAAGGTTTCTGGAGCATACAAATTAGGAGCAAAACCTTGCTCAGGCGTGACTTTATCTAGGATATTATTGGGCTTACCGAGGTAACTAATCCTAACCCTCTTTTGAATTAGAGAATACTTACTGTAGTAGTATAAGAATAAGTATTAGATACTTAGAAGAATATTGCATAATAGAATTGAACTGTTATCAGTAGAAGGGTTTAAAAGAAGAATAATCAAAGCGTACTTACATAGAATTTGTTTTCACAATAGACTTGAGTAGCTCAGGGTAGGGAAAGTCGCCCAATTTTCCGTAGGATATAGAACCCTCTGTTTAGAACTGTTTACAAAGTAGTCTGAACGTTGATAGACGTGTCTGACTATTATAGGCTGATTCTCTGCGCGCGACATATTCAACTTGGCAGGTGGTTTTCGCTGAGAAGGTATATGATTCTTCCTAAAGCATGATATTTTACAATATATATGTAGTACGGTAGACGTACATGTGTTAACTGAATAATAACTACGGCAATGTCTTTGACTTAAGCCTGAATAATACTTACGGCAATGCCTCACTTAAGCTGAATAACACTTACGGCAATGCCTCACGGCTTAAGCCTGAATAATAAAGAACTGAAAGCATTTCAAAAGAATACTGAATCATTTTTAACAAGAAGAGAACTAATTGGTTTTTAAACAGAAGCTTAAGAGTTATACTAGCTTTATGGGAAGTTAAGTATATCCACTTAAGAATGATAAAAGAAACAATTTGCCTATGTGTTTATAATGCACTTATATTGAATTGTGAAAAGGATAATAAGATGGTTTGATAAGTAGACATGATATGATGCTATGTGTGTTAGTGTCTTGTAACGTTTGTATAGGAGAGTATTCTTGTTGTGCTTATGTTGTTTAAAGATAAGTCGTTATGTTAGTGTACTATCACTCATCTCTTGACATATTCAGGGGTTAAGTCGCCTCCGATGCGGGGTAGACTCGGCGATGCAGGACCATGATTCGAGAATACCTCATGCGGGTCCAAGGGACCTATGCGAGCTACGGTAGTTCGTGTTAGTGATGCGGGGTTATACCTCATGCGGTCTATGTGGCCATGCGGACTACGAGTCCATGGCGATCTTGCAGGAGTAGCTACCCTCGATGCGGGGTTATGTACCACTATGCGGGCCTATGTGAGTGGCCTATGCGGACTACGAGTCGAGATTAGGCTTGCATAGTGATACTACGGGCAATTGGCCTTCGATCATTCGCGGCCTAGAAAAGACACATTCTGATTTACCTATTGTTGCTCTTGTTTATGATGTGGCACTATGCGGTCCTCGTTGTTTCATACATACTTGCAAAACTGATTTTAAAATGATATGTTTTCATTTAAGTATTTCTGATTTCATATACTTAGTACTGTTATCTTGACCTCCTTGAAGCTGCGTTCATCTGCGCGGTAAGGGCGGCAGTGCTAGATCCACATTCTTAGGATCTACGTTGGTGTCGGGAGCTCCATCTTTTAGGAGGCTTTACTTTTAGGTATGATCTCACTGTTGTAGATAGTTTTGTGCGATCGAGGGTATGGCGGGCCACTGCCCGCCATAGTTGTATATTTCCTTAAGTGCATGAGTCATGTTTATGCGATCTGGATGTAGCTGCTAAACCATGTTTATATATATATGCGAAAGCGATGTTTTCTCACTTAAAGCGTATGTCTTATTTTATAAAGCTGTTTCATGTCTTGTTTTATATTTCCGTGATTACTACGATGTATGACTACTTGGGTGCCGGTAAGGCACGATCCACGAACCGGAATGGGTCGTGACAAAAGTGGTATCGAGCGATTAATCCTCGGAAAGTGTCTGACCGTATCTAGTAAGTCTTGATTATCGGTGTGTTGTGCACCACACCAATGTCGAGGCTATAGGATATTTAGGATTGGTTTCCACTCTTCTCACTCTGAGATCGTGCTTTAGAAGTATGTTAAAATTGGACCCTCTAACGTATTCTTTTACATGAATGATTATGCCTCACGTAAGGCAACCCGGCCCCGAGAAGGGCAAAGCGGCCGAGAAGCGCGATCGGACAAAGGATTCTGAGGCTCGAGCCCGATCTATCTGCATGACGGCGAGTTCTATGGCCGCCGGCCCAGCGAACCACAGTACCCACACCTCATCCCACGGCTGGGCGGAGAGTTAGGGCTACAAGGAGATAGCCCGACTATTGGCTAGAGTTGTGGCGGTCTGAGATAATTTGGATCTGGCGATTCGATTCGGCCTCGGCTCGGTCGCACCGTGGCGCGCACCAGGCGAATAGTTTGAGGCTACGAGATTTCTTGAGTTGTAGCCCGCGAGTTTTACTGGTGGCGGAGGATGATCGCGAGTTCATCCGTCGGCTTGAAGGATCATGCGGGTGATCAAGGCCTCGAGGCGTGCTGTGACCGATTCGCGTAAGTGCGTGATCTGCGATCGATTGGTTTGATTCATGGGAGTTATCCGGGAAAGCACGCGTCCCGGCTTGGGATGAGTTCTCGAGGCTTTCTCACTCACTTCTTGCCTCGCGGATGAGGAGGCGCGGGCTGATAGATTTTTCTGGCGAGGCGAGAGGGGCCTTGTCGGGAGTACAATGTCGAGTTTGATTCATTGGCTCGATATGTCCAGCGTTAGTAGCGATTATGGAGGATAGGGTGCACCGCTACGTCAGGGCTAGATGACTATATGGCGAATCGTATGCGGGTGTTTCTCTTGGCCGGGTATGGACATTACCGCATGCGAGCTCATGCTCTTGGATGTGAGGCGTAGAGACCGCCGGGTTGTGACGGCGGCGAAGAAGACCGGGGCGAGTCTTTTGGTGGCTATCGTGGTGGCGGCCTCGGCCGATCTAGATTTGCACCACGGCCGGCTGAGCACTCCTGCGTCCTCGGCCGCGGCCGAGATATTCGAGGCGGAACGGGGCCCCAGGACTTGAGCGTCGAGCGGCGAAGTGCGGCGATCGGGACCACCCTCCGGTGTGGCCGTCTGGCGAATCCGCCGAGTTGTGGTGCTACGGGAGTTTGTTTGATTGTAGCCAGCGAGTCACTATGCGGCTGTCAGGCCAAGAGGCGATCTTGATGGTAAGTCGGCCTACGAGTTCTTTATTTGGTCTTCATCCCAGCGATTTACTGCCACGGAGGGCAAGGTACTCACGGACCAGCGGTCGCGGCGAGTCGTGGCGCGGGTCGATTCTAGCGGTCCTCGAGAACCGCATTTATGCTTTGTCGGCCAGCGGGATCGGAGGCCTCGCGATGTCGTCACAGTACCTTATCGGTTCGGGTTTGATGTGTATGCTTTGATAGATCGGGTTCTACTGCCCTATATATCTCCACTTGTTGCTAGTAGGATGAGGATAGAGCACGAGTCCATAGACCACTTTCGAGGTAGCTACGCCAGATGGGTGATTCGGTGGTAGCTCGGCGGGTATATAGAGCTTGTCTGTGACCATTTACGATCGTCGGACCCAGCCGACTTGATAGAGTTGGAGATGATTGACTTGACGTGATCATGGGGATGGATTGGCTAGCTTCTGCTACGCCAATGTAGACTCTGAGAGAGAAGTAATGCGGTTCGATTTCTGAGGCCGGTTGTTGAGTGAGAGGAGCACGGTATCGCCGAGGTAGGTTTATTTCCTACCTCAAGGCTAGGAAGATGGTGCGAGAAGGGTATATCTACCATCGTTCGGGTGTTTGATCTGAAGGCTGCGGTACCAGATTTTCCGTCGATTCCGATGTCGAGAGAGTTCCCAGGCGTGTTTCGGGCGACCTCGGGTATCCTCACGAGAGGAGATTGAGTTTTGTATTGACATATTGCGGACACTCGGCTATTTCCATTCCGCCATATCGGATGGCACCGCCGAGTTGAGAGAAGTGAAGGATCGGCTTAGAGATTTCTTTGGAGAAGGGCTTCATCGGGCCTAGTGTTTCTCCACGGAAGCGCCGTATTGTTCGTGAAGAAGAAGGGCGGGGCGCTGCGCGTGTGTGTTGATTCTGACGGTGAACAAGGTGACCATTAAAACGAATACCCCGCTTCCCGAGATTGATGATTTGTTCGGCGATTGCGCGAGTGCGAGATGTTTCTCAAGATTGATCTGGTCGGGCTATCATCAGTGCGAGTCGAGAGGTAGATGTCCCTAGGTGCATTCGGGACGATGCGGGCATTATGAGTTCGAGGTCATGTCTTTTGGGTTGACCAATGCTCGGCGGTATTCATGGATTTGATGAACCGAGTGTTCAAACCATTTTGGACACGTTTGTGATAGTGTTCATTGATGATATCTTGATTTATTCTCGCTCGGGCGAGAGCATGCGGGCATTTGAGGCTGTCTTGTGATCCTCGAGACCAGCGTTATGCGCAAGTTTTCCAAATGTGAGTTTTGGTTGACTTGATGGCGTTTCTTGGGCATATTAGCCGGTGATGGCATTCGAGTGGATCGGCCAAGATCGAAGCGATCGAGACTTGGCCTGAACTCTTACTCGGCAGAGGTTCGCGATTTTACGGGCCTTGCGAGGATATTATCGGCGGTTCGTGGAGAAGTTTGCTATCTACGCACCATTGACTAGGTGACTCGGAAGGCGACGAGTTTGATGGTGATGCTTGTGGCGGGGTTTCGATTCTTTGAAAGAGAGGCGGCCGCCCCGTTCTTACTCTTCCGGAGGGTCGGATGGTTATGTCGTGTATTGTGATCGTCGGGCATCGGGTTGGGATGTGTGTTGATGCGGCATGGCGGGGTTATAGCATATGCATCCCGCTGAAGAAACACGAGAGGAACTACCCCACCCATGATTTGGAGTTGGCAGCTGTGATTCACGCTTTGAAGATCTGGAGGCACTATTTGTATGGGGTTCACGTGGATATTTTTACAGACCACAAGAGCCTCGGTATATCTTGACGGAGGAGGCTGAACTTACGGCGAGGCGGTGGTTAAAGTTGCTTAAGGATTATGATGTTGATATCTGTACCACGGGAAGGCGATGTTGTGGCGGATGCTCTTAGTCGTAGGTCGATGGGAGCCTATCGGATGTGCGCTAGAGAGGAGGACATGGTTCGTGATTTGCATCGATTAGCGAGCCTTGGTGTCGTTTGATTGATTACGATAGCGATGGGGTTAGAGTTCGTGAGGTTGCGAGTCTTCCATCGTCGAGGAGGTGAAGAGCAACGATTCGAGGATCGGCTTTGATTCGATATCGTGATCTGACTCTTCGTGAGGGCAAGGGTCCTTTTGAGGTAGCACGATGGGGTGCTAAGGTTTGAGGCGAGTTGTGTGTTCGGATGTTTGAGGACTTGGCGGAGTTCTTGGGAAGCACGGCGCGCGTTACTCTATCCCGTCGGTCGACCAAGATGTACCACGACCTTAGATCTGTGTATTGGTGGGATGGCTTGAAGAGGGGCGTTGCGAGTTCGTAGCTCGATGCCGTGTTGTCGATGGGTGAAGGTAGAGCACGAGGCACGGTGGTTTTATTCTGACGATTGAGATCCCGACACGGAAGTGGGAGGTAATCAACATGGACTTTATCACGGGATTACCTCGCTTTCGGAGAGACATGATTCTATATGGGTTATCGTCGACGGTGTGAAATCAGCCCACTTTCTTCCGTCGGGGCGACGCACCGGTGAGGATTATGCGAACTTTACATCAGAGATCGTCGGTGCATGGAGTCCCTATTTCGATCATATCGAGACGAGAGCCCGGTTCTGGCTAACCGGAGTCGCTTCGAGAGAGGTTTAGGGGCGGTGAGCACGAGTCTTGCATTCCATCCGCAGAGCAGACGGGCGGGCGCACTATCCGGACTCTTGAGGATATCTTTGCGAGCTGTGTTATCGACCGAGGAGTAGTGGGAGGATCATTTTCCTCTAGTTGAGTTCGCGTATAATAGCTACCACTCGGTATTCGGATGGCGCCTTATGAGGCCTTGTATGGGAGGAAGTGCGAGATCGCCTATAGGTTGGTTCGATGTGGCGAGAGTGCGGCTAGTGGGACGGTTTGTGCAGCGGCGATGGATAAGGTGAAGCTTATCGAGGCGGCTATTGGCGGCTGAGTCGACATAAGTCGTATCACGAGATCATCGTCGTCGGCATCTTGAGTTCGAGGTTCATGATTGGGTTTTCCTAAAGTGTCACCCATGAAGGGTGTGATGAGATTCGGGAAGAAGGAAAGCTTCGGCCAGTACATTGGGCGTTTCGTTGTCGCGAGGTAGGCAAGGTTGCCTACGAGTTGAATCTGCCGTCCGATCTGGAGGCGGTCATCCGTGTTTCACGTATCTATCTTTGAGGAGATGTATCGGGGATCCATCTAGGGTACACCGATTGGTGATGTCCGGTGTGAGGGTTATCGTATGAGAGATTCCATGCGCGATAGTCGATCGTCGTGTTAGGCGTCTGCGGACGAGGATGTGGCAGTCAAAGTCTTGTGGCGGAACGAGCTTAGGAGGAGATGGCGTGGGAAGGCGAGGAGGACATGAGGCGGAGGTATCCTCACCAATTCCCACCTCGGGTAATTCACTTTCCTACTTGTAAATTTTCGTTATCGTTTTTGCCTAAGTGTTGTTTGTGGCGTGTGTGGCTTTTACAAACCGTTAAGTTATGAAGAACCTTATCGTTATCTGTCTTGGGAAGGCTATGCGCCCGACCGGGCAGTTGCGGTGCCTTACCCGGGCACCCTAGTGATACAACATCGAGAAAACCGGAAAATAAAACACGAGTCATGAAACAAGAGATATAATAAATAAGCAACCAAAGCGATTGCCTTGGTATAGACACAAAAACCCGAACAGTTGTACTTTTTACAAACCACACTTGCGATTACTCTGAGACCTCTAAGATTTACAACAACTATGGGGACGGGGCCGCCATACCACGAATGTACAAGAACCTCTGACTCAGGAAACATGCAAAGATAAGCCTCAGAAGGCGGAGCTTTCAACCACGAAATGAGATCCTAAGCGGGGATCCACGGCCGATGTACCTCTACTGCGGCATGAACGCAGCCCAGAAGAGTCGATAACAGTACCAAGTATGTGAAAGCGTAAAAATCGTAAATGAAATCATACTAGTCTATAAAGCGGGAGACATGTATGATAACCAAACTTCTGATTCACAACATAAAAACGATCGTATCAAGTCGAGGACTCACGCCTCAAAGTCACCACTCAAATATAACTATGGGTCTCACGCCCACAACATCCATCATGTTCGCATCATGGCGCGTGCCCCGGAATCTGCGCCGGTGTAGACATGTCCATGATGCAACAATAATAACAAGGCGCGTGGCCACGTACCGGAATCTTGCGTGGTGTAGACATGCCCATGTAACCTCAATAACAATATCTTGGGTGGTCAACCTGCGCGTAGCCACATGTCCCGAATCGCGCCGGTGTAGACACGTCCATGTTGCGATAATAACCATATATCGGGTAATCAACACGGCGCGTGGCGCGTGCCCCGGAATCGCGTCGGTGTAGACATGTCCATGTGATATCAACAACAAGACGATAATCAAAATGGAAACATACGTGGAATTCTCCATCACTACCAAGACGCGTCGATGAAGTTCTCAACAAGTCAACCGCCTCTGTCGAGAGCGGTAACACGAAATACCACATGCAACAAAGGCTATCATCACAAGCATAGGCAAGTTTCACAACAACAAGCATAGGCAAGTTTCACAACAACAAGCATAGGCAAGTTTCACAACAACTCAAAGTACTTCCATTTATACCAAAGTCCGGGTTTTTAACCCCAAAGTACTACATACGTTAAGTTCTTTTAAAAGAGATCCATTACTTCTATAAAAGTCACGATACGTAGTATTAGAATGACCAACCCACATTCCTTTTCAAAATCAAGTAACAACATTCTTTTCCTAAGTTCCAGTTTGCCTAGTTTCAATTACTCAAGCTTCTCATTTTCAACTGGTTTCATAGTTCCCAAACTTAATCACTTGATTCCTTTTTAGAACAATTGAGTAATATATGTCTCACGTGAGAGTAGGCTATTCTTGTTTACAACATTCTTATTACAGCAGCCATGATCTAGAAAATGTATATCATTTTGTCTCATCTTAGTTTCTAAGCAGATGGAGGTTTCTCTTGGTTTTAATACAATTCATCATTATTCAATACATTTTCCTTTATTAACGCTGCAGTTGGTGCTGCGATACACATTCGATTTCGAAATCGATAAAACATTATCCTTTTTAAAAAAAACCAAGTACTCATTACTCACGAATGAGGTTTCACACAAACATTCACATTAAAACAAATAAGTTAAGTCTCTTATCTTATAAGATCAAGTCTCTTAACTTCTAATCGATAAACCATTTTCCTTACCTCTCTTAAGACATTATACCTAACTCCCCAAAAGCTAGTATAACTCTTTTTAAAACCTTTTAAAACCAAGTGTTACTCTCCTTCCAAAACGATTTATAAATCTTTTGAAATACATCAAGTTCTTTATTATAACTAGCGCTATAATTCACATCGATTACCTTTTAAAACCACAAAGTATTTTCTTACCTACATAAAGTCATATAACAACATCCCATAAAGCCGTTATAACACTTTATGTTTTAAGAACAATCAAACCACAATAACACGTATGCGTCGTCTACCGTACTACATAATACACACAAATCATGCAAGAAGAGATAGGAAGATATTCACATACCTCGCGGCGATTATCGACAAAAGCAAAATGCTCCAAGTACTACAACGCACTGGCCACTTTCCACTCGAGTAGAATACGCTACTCTTAGTACTTTCACCTATAAAGGTCACAAACGTCTATTAACCCCAAAACACAAGTTTTATCTTTCTACGTAAAATTCGCAACACCTCCCCGCAATGGCGTAAATCTCTCCTCTATCGAGGCTACCAAGCCAACGGGGGTTTTACACGTCTAACGGGCGCGTACAATTCTACCACGACACAAGTCTCATGTCTGATCCTATGTAATTCTGATTCGATTCGATTCGTGCTTCAGCTTAAGTCAAAAGACATTGCCAACTAACTACGTTCGATTATATATAGTATACTTCAACTATATAATCAACAACATGTAATTTCCAATCACAATAGAAGGACGATAGTGTTTACCTCGATAAGCCCAAAATTATCCAAGTAAAAAGTCGATCTGAGCAACGCTTAGCTCCTACTCAGAGTGCTCCAAACAACCGCCAGAAGTTCTAACTAACTTCTCCAAAACTTCAACCAACAATGAAGATTTTTCCTTAGGGTTTCGGTTTGAGACTAAAAAGGTAGTATTTCGGGCTCTACGTATAGAGGTAACTTTTGGAATACAACAAACAAGGTATAAGGCCAAGGTATTTTGGGCATTATAACAATACTTGGAAGACAACTTTCTACCAGGGGGTACCTGAGAACACTCCAACGTGGGGGTATGCTCTCGGCCAAGGCCACTAGGGGTAGTACCTGCCGGCCACTAGGCCTCACGAAAAGGGGAGGAGGAAGCTCTCGGCTAGCACAACAAGAAGGAAGGAGAGGGTTTCTAGACTTGGAAGTTTTGGATGAATGAAGTCTTGAGCTTAGGGGTATTTATAGCAAAACCAAAAGCCAACCAATGGCCAAGATCAAGCCATGTGCAAGGCAAGTGTAAGGCCAAGATCAAGCCAAGTGCACCCACAAACACTCCAAAACACTCCACAAAACAAGCCCACAAACAAGGCACAAAGAGGAGCCAATCGGCGAGGCCAACGAGGCTCTTGGGCGCCCAAATCGTCAAGCCAATCCATTTGCTTCAATGTGAGGTGACACATGTCACCCTCCCGTTGGTCCAAAATGTTAATCACGGAAAAATCCGCAAAATTATAAATGACATAGCGAATTTTCTCTCTGAAGTCAGGAAACGTTTCGTCGAAAACGACTCTAATCGGCACTTGTGCCCAAATTTCGAATCAATGCCTACCTTAAGGCTCAAATTTTCTATGTACGTCCCACGTACATACTGCAAATACGGTATAACATTCTCCTCGCCCGAAACATTCGTCGAATGTTCCTTCTCAAGTCTCAACACAAACATGCGTAGTATAGCCTTCATCGCTATACGCAGAAACGATCATGCCACTGGCCATAAAAATAACAAACGCGCAATACTTAAACCCAGTCAACGAGGAAACACCTCTAATCATCACAAAACCCTTACCCGAGGTCTAAAATATACACCCTACACACCTACATTTCCACAAAAGAAACGATCACAAACGTTCACTTCTCCCTATCTCGTCGTACCGCCTTCCGAACACTCGAGCTCTTTCTAGTATCCGTACCACACTTCCGTCAACGTTTTGTTTCCAACCCTTGGAGTTACTACCTCAAACTTGGTCATCTTACTACCCCGATTTCCTAAGGCCATTCTCGGCCTTCACGAGATTCGGTCGAGCGTATCCACGAACTCATCGATGGTCATCTAAACTTGGGCCTAGCACCCTCGTGACCACTGCCGCTGGCGGGACCACCCAGCTGACCGCCGCCGAAGCGGGACGCGGGTTGGCCCGCAACATGGCCCCACCCGACCAGCGTAGCGCCCAACTTCCTCGACCGACGGAACACATCATGGAAGCTACCACTTCCGTCTCACACTAACGATTTTTAAATCACACTATAGCACAAAGCTATCCGAACATAACACTTAACACATCATTAACATCAATACATACAAGTATCTGTGGTTAAGGATATACCAAACTAGGCGGTTCAAGGCGCTAAAGCGGGAACTTCCACCGCGACTTCTACCGTGGCCCGCAATCGCTCTAGTAGTCTGTGCTATCTACCAGCGCTACCCAGTCGGACGGTCTCTCGTCATATGGCCTGTTGGCGCAAGAATAACAAGCTCCTCGTACTACGACACTCCCGAAATGCGGTCTACGCATCGACCACACAGGTAGGGGTGGCTGCATCCGCCAACCCCTACTCTCGAACATCTGAAACACAGGAGCCACGACTGCTCACGAATATCCCGAGGTCCGAAGGCTGCGGAGGACCACTCTGCAATGGCGGAGGTACATAACTAGTCTACTGCTGAGGCGGTCCGCCTCGAAAGTCGCAAAATATCCGGCCGTCTTGGCCTTAACCTGTGGCGGTCCGCGTCGATCTGCGCTCGCCGCGCGGTCGTAGAGCACGAATGCGAGCAATGTCCATGCGGTGAAGAGAAACACGAACAACTCTGCTAGGTAATCATCGAGCGGTGGCGTAGCGATGCACCTATCTTCCATATCTGCAACTAGTGCAGGACATATCGAGCGAAGAATCGAACTCGACATTGTACTCCTGGCGGTCGCCTCTGTCTCGGTAACAAAAATTTGTCGGCCGTGCCCTCGCCATCTGCGGAGGCAAGAAGTGCGTGAGAAAAGCCCGAAACTCATCCCATACGGCTGAGTGCATGCTCTCCCGGGAAAGCTCGCGAATCAAACTAATCGATCATGCGGTATCACGCGCGGCGAACCGAAGGTCCGCGGACTCGGTCTCTGAAGCCTTGATCACCGCGTGATCCTTGGCGACGGATGAACTCCTGCGGATCATCCTCGTGCCTCGACCCATAAAACTCTGGCGGGCTCTGACTCGGAAAGTCCGTAGCCTCAAACTATCTGCTCTCGGGTGCACCTGCGGTCTCTGGAGCTGCCGCATCGTCGGCTGTCATATCCGCCACAACGGCCAAAATCGCCATCTCCGCGGACCCGTCTCACTGCTCCGGTGTGGGGTGGAGGCTCAGTCTTGTAGTCTCGGCAGCCCACTGCTGCGACTCTAAACTCTCTTTGGTCTTTGGCGGCGTCGCAAAACTTCGCCGTCAAGCACTACCTCAGTCTTGGCCAGGGCTGCGCCCTCGTGCTCCTCTGAATCCCTAGCGACTCCTCGGCTGCCTTGCCGCTTCGGGCCACTGGTTGCCTTCGCGAGGCATAACGGTAAAAGCGAAACACGTCGGAGGGTCCAACTTACAACACGGCTCTAAGGCACGATCTCGTAATGAGAAGAATGAAACTAATCCTAAATGTCCTATAGCCTCACGATTATAGATGTGGTGCCTGACACCGATAATCAAGACTCTACTAGACACGGTGCATAGACACTTTCCGATGACTAATCGCTCTGATACCACTTTGTAACGCCCGACCGGGCAGATTCGTGCCTTACCGGGCACCCTAGTGATACAACATCGAGAGAAAACAGCGGAAAATAAAACACGAGTCATGAAACAAGAGATATAATAAATAAACAGGCCAACCAAAGCAAGTTGCCTTGGTATATACACAAAAACCCGACAGTTGTCCTTTACAAACCACAGCCACAATTACTCTGCACTCTAAGATTTACAACAACTATGACGGACGGGGCCGCCATACCACGAATGTACAAGAACCTACAACTCGGGAAACATACAAAGATAAGCCTCGAAGGGACGGAGCTTTCAATCTGTTGAAATGAGATCCTAAGCGGGGATCCACGGCCGATGTACCTCTACTGCGGCATGAACAGCCCGAAGGAGTCGATCTAACAGTACCAAGTATGTGAAGCGTAAAAATCAGTAAATGAAATCATACTAGTCTATAAAAGCGGGAGACATGTATGATAACCAAACTACGATTCACAACATAAAAAGCGATCGTATGTCAAGTCGTGACTCACGCCTCAAAGTCACCACTCAAATATAACTATGGGTCTCGCCCACAACATCCATCATGTTCGCATCGCGGCGCGTGCCGGAATCGCGACGGTGTAGACATGTCCATGATGCAACAATAATAACAAGGCGCGTGGCCACGTACCGGAATCTGCGCCGGTGTAGGCGTGCCCGTATAACCTCAATATGATATCTGGGTGGTCAACCTGCGTAGGCCACGTGTCCCGAATCTGCGTCGGTGTAGACACGTCCATGTTGCGGTAATAACCATATATCGGGTAATCAACGGCGCGTGGCGCGTGCCGGAATCTTTGCGTCGGTGTAGCCATGTCCATGTGATCTCAACAACACGACAGTAATCAAACTGGACACTTACCCGTGGAAGTCTCCATCACCGCCAAAGACGTCGAAGAAGTTCTCAACAAGTCAACCGCCTCTATCGAGACGCGGTAACCGCGAAATACCACACGGCATGC
Source organism: Przewalskia tangutica (assembly GCA_029844215.1). Taxonomy (NCBI): domain Eukaryota; kingdom Viridiplantae; phylum Streptophyta; class Magnoliopsida; order Solanales; family Solanaceae; genus Przewalskia; species Przewalskia tangutica. The sequence goes on from CM056726.1 coordinate 61,480,296, forward strand.
AAAAGGCTATCATCAAGCATAGGCAAGTTTCACAACAACAAGCATAGGCAAGTTTCACAACAACAAGCATAGGCAAGTTTCACAACAACTCAAAGTACTTCCATTTATACCAAAGTCGGGTTTTAACCCCAAAGTACTACATCGTTAAGTTCTTTTAAAGAGATCCATTACTTCTATAAAAGTCACCCGATACGTAGTATTAGAATGACCAACCCACATTCCTTTTCAAAATCAAGTAACAACATTCTTTTCCTAAGTTCGGTTTGCCTAGTTTCAATTACTCAAGCTTCTCATTTTCAACTGGTTTCATAGTTCCCAAACTTAATCACTTGATTCCTTTTTAGAACAATTGAGTAATATATGTCTCACGTGAGAGTAGGCTATTCTTGTTTACAACATTCTTATTACAGCAGCCATGATCTAGAAAATGTATATCATTTTGTCTCATCTTAGTTTCTATGCGGATGGAGGTTTCTCTGGTTTTAATACAATTCATCATTATTCAATACATTTTCCTTTATTAATTTGCGGTGGTGCTGTCGATACATTCGATTTCCAAATCGATAAAACATTATCCTTTAAATAAAACCAAGTACTCATTACTACGAATGAGGTTTCACACAAACATTCACATTAAAACAAATAAGTTAAGTCTCTTATCTTATAAGATCAAGTCTCTTAACTTCTAACATCAGTAAACCATTTTCCTTACCTCTCTTAAGACATTATACCTAACTCCCCAAAAAGCTAGTATAACTCTTTTTAAAACCTTTTAAAACCAAGTGTTACTCTCCCTTCCAAAACGATTTATAAATCTTTTGAAATACATCAAGTTCTTTATTATAACTAGCGATTATAATTCACATCGATTACCTTTTAAAACCACAAAGTATTTTCTTACCTACATAAAGTCGTTATAACAACTTCCCATAAAGCCGTTATAACACTTTATGTTTTAAGAACAATCAAACACAGCTAACACATGTACGTCTACCGTACTACATAGTTCACACATATCATGCTAGAAGAGATAGGAAGAGATTCACATACCTCGCGACGATTATCGACAAAAGCAAAATGCTCAAGTACTACACTGCTAGCCTTTCCACTCCTCGAGTAGAATACGCTACTCTTAGTACTTTCACCTATAAAGGTCACAAACGTCTATTAACCCCAAAACACAAGTTTCTATCTTTCTCTGAAAATTCGTGACCTCACACATGGCAGCGTAAATCTCTCTCTATCGAGGCGGCTACCAAGCCAACCGGGGTTTTACACGTCTAACCTGACGCGTACAATTCTACCACACAAGACACAAGTCTCATGTCTGATCCTATGTAATTCTGATTCGATTCGATTCTGCGTTCCGGGCTTAAGTCAAAAGACATTGCCAACTAACTACGTTGATACTATATATAGTATACTTCAACTATATAATCAACAACATGTAATTTCCAATCACAATAGAAGGACGATAGTGTTTACCTCGATAAGCCCAAAATTATCCAAGTAAAAAGTCGATCTGAGCAACGCTTAGCTCCTACTCCGAGTGCTCCAAACAACCCTAGAAGTTCTAACTAACTTCTACTCCAAAACTTCAACCAACAATGAAGATTTTTCCTTAGGGTTTCGGTTTGAGACTAAAAAGGTAGTATTTAGACTCTACGTATAGACGTAACTTTTGGAATACAACAAGGTATAAGGCCAAGGTATTTTGGGCATTATAACAATACTTGGAAGACAACTTTCTACCAAGGGGGTACCTGAGAACACTCCAACGTGGGGGTATGCTCTCGCCACAAGGCCACTAGGGGGTAGTACCTCGGCCACTAGGCCTCACGAAAAGGGGAGGGGAAGCTCTCGGCTAGCACAACAAGAAGGGAGGAGAGGGTTTCTAGACTTGGAAGTTTTTGGATGAATGAAGTCTTCACGCTTAGGGGGTATTTATAGCAAAACCAAAAGCCAACCAATGGTCAGGATCAAGCCATGTGCAAGGCAAGTGTAAGGCCAAGATCAAGCCAAGTGCACCCACAAAACACTCCACAAAACACTCCACAAAACAAGCCACAAAACAAGGCAAAAGAGGAGCGATCGGCGAGGCCAAGGCTCTTGGACGCCCAAATCGTCCAAGCCAATCCATTTGCTTCCAATGTGAGGTTGACACATGTCACCCTCCCGTTGGTCCAAAATGTTTCGTCACCCGGAAAAATCCGCAAAAATTATAAATGACATAGCCGGAATTTTCTCTACGAAAGCTGTGGAAACGTTTCGTCAGAAAATGACTCTAATCGGCACTTGTGCCCAAATTTCGAATCCAATGCCTACCTTAAGGCTCAAATTTTCTACGTACGTCCTTACGTACATACTGGAAATACGGGGTATAACAGGAACATTCGGGACGAATGTTTCTAAGGAGGGGAGAATGTTATACCGTATTTCCGGTATATGCGTGAAATACGCACAAAAGTCTAGCTTAAAGTTTAGGCACAAAGCGTTTTCTTGGGCACAACTCACAAAACGAATAGTTTTTCGGCGAAACGTTTCCACGGCTTTCGTAGGGCAAATTCGGCTATGCCATTTCTAATTTTTGCGGATTTTTCCGAGACGAAACATTTTGACCAACGAGGGCGACTGGCACCTCCAATTGGTGGACTTGAAATCGTCCATTGGACGAATTGGACAAAGTGTGGCACGTTTTTTGTGCCTTTGCACAAGTCAAGGAGTTGGTAGGATATTTTGTGTTTGGACACTTGCCTAAATCTTCACCCTACACTTGCCTTGCACTTGGCATCATCTTGGCCCTTGGTTGGCCACTTCTTGACCTATAAATACCCCCTTAGAGATGAAGAGTTCTTCATCCACAAATTACTTCCAAGTCTTGAAAAACCCTCCCCTCTCCTTTAAGCTTGTTCGTCCAAAGCTATCCCCTTGAGTGAGTTTGGCCGAGGGCCTTCCCCTAGCCTAGCCGAAATCTACCCCCCTCCCTTGGTAGAAAAGTTGCCTTCTTGTATTGTTATAATGCCCAAAATACCCTAGCCCAAATCCCTTAGTACTTAGTAGAAGTTGTGAAGAACTTCTAAGGTTTCCTTGGAGCATACAACTTAGGAGCAAAACCTTGCTCAGGCGCGACTTTATCTAGGATATTATTGGGCTTACCGAGGTAACTAATCCTAACCCTCTTTTGAATTAGAGAATACTTACTGTAGTAGTATAAGAATAAGTATTAGATACTTAGAAGAATATTGCGAATAGAATTGAATCGTTATCACGAGAAGGGTTTAAAGAAGAATAATCAAACCGTACTTACATGAATTTGTTTTCACAATAGACTTGAGTAGCTCACCGGTAGGAAGTGCGCCCAATTTTCCGTAGGATATAGAACCCTCTGTTTAGAATCATTTACAAAGTAGTCTGAACGTTGATAGACGTGTCTGACTATTATAGGCTGACTCTCTGCGCGCGACATATTCAACTTGGCAGGTGGTTTTCGCTGAGAAGGTATGTGATTCTTCCTAAAGCATGATATTTTACAATATATATGTAGTATGGTAGACGTACATGTGTTAATCAATAATAACTACGACAATGTCTTTGACTTAAGCTGAATAATACTTACGGCAATGCCTCACGCTTAAGCCTTTGAATAACACTTACGCGATGCCTCACGGCTTAAGCCTGAATAATAAAGAACTGAAAGCATTTCAAAAGAATACTGAATCATTTTTAACAAGAAGAGAACTAATTGGTTTTTAAACAGAAGCTTAAGAGTTATACTAGCTTTATGGGAAGTTAAGTATATCCACTTAAGAATGATAAAAGAAACAGTTTGCCTATGTGTTTATAACAGACTTATATTGAATTGTGAAAAGGATAATAAGATGGTTTGATAAGTAGACATGATATGATGCTATGTGTGTTAGTGTCTTGTAACGTTTGTATAGGAGAGTATTCTTGTTGTGCTTATGTTGTTTAAAGATAAGCTGTTATGTTAGTGTACTATCACTCATCTCTTGACATATTACCGGGGGTTAAGCGCCTCCGACGCTGGTAGACTCAGCGGTCTAGGACCATGATTCGAGAATACCTCATGCGGGTCAAGGGACCTATCTTGAGCTACGGAGTTCGAGTTAGTGATGCGGGGTTATACCTCATGCGGTCTATGTGGCCATGCGGACTACGAGTCGGGGCGATGCCGAGAGTAGCTACCCTCGATGCGGGGTTATGTACCTATGCGGGCCTATGTGAGTGGCCTATGCGGACTACGAGTCGAGATTAGGCTTGCATGGTGATACTACGGGAAATTGGCCTGCTTGATCATTCGCGGCTAGAAAAGACTCATTACGATTTACCTATTGTTGCTCTTGTTTATGATGTGGCACTATGTGCGGTCCCCTCGTTGTTTCATACATACTTGCAAACTGATTTTAAAATGATATGTTTTCATTTAAGTATTTTCTGATTTCATATACTTAGTACCGTTGTCTTGACCTCGCTGGGCTGCGTTCATCTGCAGTAAGGGCGGCAGTGCTAGATCCACATTCTTAGGATCTCTACGTTGGTGTCGGGAGCTCCATCTTTTCCGAGGCTCTACTTTTGGGTATGATCTCCTGTTGTAGATAGTTTTATCTGATCGAGGGTATGGCGGGCCCGCCATAGTTGTATATTTCCTTAAGTGCATAGTCATGTTATACAAGATCTGGATGTAGCTAAACCATGTTTATATATATATGCCGAAAGGCGATGTTTCTCACTTAAAGCGTCTTATTTTATAAATTGTTTCATGTCTTGTTTTATATTTCCGGATTACTCGATGTATGACTACTTGGGTGCCCAGTGAGGCACCATCCACGGCCCTGAATGGGTCGTGACATAAGCCAATGAGGCGAGAATAGATTCTGATATTGGGAGATCTCCCTATACTACCTATTTTACTAGTCTCCTCTAAAAAAGGGAAGGAACAAACTCAGCCGTTCAAGGCTACACCAACAGCTGCCCAGAGCAGAGATAGTTACAAAATGGTTCCCCCAGAATCATACTCAGAAGCAGTTAAACTAGCAGGGCCCTCTAGGAAAGAGATGCCAGCCCCCATCCAGAAATGGGAATTTATTCCTATACAAGCTCTGCCAATAATGGCATTAGACAAACAGTATGAAAATTTTAGGGTGCAGGACCTGCTGAAACCCTGTTACACAGATCATCAGTACATTGATACTCAAGACTCCTTGAAAACCAGGAAATATTATGAGTTTATACCGACTCCATAGAAGTCGAACACAAATATTTTGATAAAACAGATGGGATTGAATATTCCAAATTCACTATCAAAAGGATTTTAGATCCATTTAATTGGTATGTAGATCATCTACAAACCCAGATATCGTTATCCAGAACTCACAGACCGCAAACCTATAATTGGTACGATTATAAGGATGCATGTTTCAACTTTCTGTATGTAAGGCCGAACACCCATACTTGGTTTATAAAATATGCAGAGGGTATCAAAGAAAACATTATTCCCAGATGGTTCTACGAATGGTGGAGCATCTTTGGAGGAAATTCTCAGGTGGTAGCTTCAAGCTTCCAGGATAAATATGCAAGTTTCCAGGAGGAACAACAGATTTCAACTTTACCAGAACACATTAAGTTATGCAAGTTCTTTTTTAATAAAAGAATTTCGTATATCATTAATTTGTCATTTGATGTCCAAGAGATAAACATGAACCGTTATTTAAGCAAGACCATCAGAATTAAAGGATGGAGCCCGAAGCCCAGGGAAGGAATTAAGGAAAAACTAGAAAGAAGAAGCCCGACTTCATCAAATGAAACTTCATGCTCCAAAGCAGAAACAAAGAAGAAGCTCTTAGAAGCTCTCGCAAGATTGGAAGACGAAGAAGAAGTAGCATCCAATCACGTGAAAGCACAACGGGACATGATGGACCCACGAGGAATAGCCCAAGCATACGCCAAAGCATATCTCCTCAAATAAAGTCAGTAGGTCCCTTCAAGAAAGAGACATAAAGCAGAAAAGGACGGTTGCCTATTCAGAAAAGCAAAAGGCGCCCTTTCAGAAAAGAAGACAAAGACACTTGCCTCTTCGGAAAAGCAAGAGACATAAGGACAAAAGCAGATAATGACATTTGCCCTTTCGTAAAAGAAGACAAGGACGTCTGGACGCCATTTCAAAAAAGCAGAAGGCAATGAATCTTAGCCTTCCACATGTTTTAATTATGTCCGTCCACCTGTTAGGATGAATAGTTCATTCGAGGCCTATTTAAGGCTCTCACTTTGTAATTGCTAAGGCATTCGGAAATTACCCCTCTCTCTCTATAATTCCTTGCCTGATCTTGTATCCCTCTCTCTTTCAATGCTTTGAATAAAATTGTAAGTTTTTAAACTTATATTTTCTTATGTTTTATGTTTTTAATTCGGTTTTCGCATCTTAACAATTTAAAGCAGAATAACAGTTTAAGATGCGAAAACCGAAATCAAAACTTAAAACATAAGAATATAATTTAAAACATAAGTTTAAAACTTACAAATTTTATTCAAAGCATAGTAAGAGAGAGGGATACAAGATCAGGCAAGGAAAGAGAGAGAGAGGGGTGATTTCCTAATTCCTTCTAAGTTACAAAAGAGAGCCTTAAATAGGCCTCGAATCCACTATCGTCCTAACACGTGGACGGTTCTGGTTTAAACAAATAAACGGCTAAGATTTATATGACCTTTACTTTTTTGAAAGGGCAAATGTCTTATCCTACTTTATGTCTTTTGTCTTCTTCTGCTTTACGTCGCTTTCTTGTCTCTTACTTTTACAAGAGGCAAATGTCATTTATCTGCTTTATCTGCTTTATGTCACTTTCGCCTCTTGCTTTTCCGAAGGGGCAAGTGTCACCATCCTGCTTTATGTCACTTTCGCCTCTTGCTTTTCCGAAGGGGCAAGTGTCACCATCCTGCTTTATTTTGTGATGTACGCTTATGCGTAGGCTTGTGCAATTTATCGGGAGATGAGCATATCCCCGTTGCCTGTTTTACTGTGGCTAGATGCCACGTTTTCATCATTTTGCTAAGGCTTTTGGAGCCTTTTCTTTATCTTCTTCGTCCGGAAAATGGGTTTTCCTTGTTCTGGCTAATTACCTGCTGAATTACCTGCTGAACTTTGATACATGCTGTTATTCTGGAGAACAAATTTTGGAAGGCCTTTGAGCCACTTAATTCTTAACATATTTCTAAAAATGTTTATGGGACCATAGTATCATAACAGATGATTTTTATGGGGTGGCTGAAATCCTTTGATGTATTCCTCGAAAAAATCTTTGTAGATTTAAAACTTGGTTTTCAAAATCAATGTTTTGAAGAAAGACTTTTAAAAGATGTTTCTAAAAGAAAATCTTGTGATACATAGCACAGTATAGATTTTAAAACAATTCTGACGCTGGATCTGATTGTTTTATCTGATTTAAACAACCAATTTTGAAGGTATGTACCTAAAAAGGCTCTCTGGCTAATTTTACCAATGATGCGGCACAGGCCCTTCCAGCCTTTCGTGCTAAATCTAATGGTTTTAGCTCACTTTGGCGGTTCTAAAGACCATCTTACGCTTAATGTGATTACTCGATCGATGAGTCGAAGGATTTATGTAAGGAAATATGAGATCTTCTCCATGGCGGTAGTATAAATACCATCTGGTTTTTGCAAGATATCATGTATCCGCTAGGAATGGTGTTCCTAAAATGATTTCCTCAGTTATTTCCTCAGTTATATCCTTAGTTATAATAAAGCTATTGGTGAATGCAATATTATTATTGCATACAAGTGCTTTTGAGAGTTTATAACCAATCTTTATATTCTCTCCTGTGGCGATCTGACTTATGAGTACTTTTGTTTAAGTACTTGGTAGGGATTATACCTTCGCGAATGCAGTTCTGATCTGCTCCTGAATCTAAAAGTGCCATTCTTTCGATAGCAAAATCATTAATTATTAACTTAATTGGGACATGGTAGCTTAATGCTTTAGCCCTGGATATTAAAGTTAAACCTGAATCAGAATTATTTTCTGTTTCTTCATCTTCTTGATCATCCGTAACTATCTGTTTAAAAATAGACGATGTCTGGGGATCTTCCGTGAGATCCAAATCTTTGGTTTTGGCCAATGCCTCAGTTTCCAATGAACTGAGTCTTTTGTTTATCCGAAGGATTTCTTCCTTCAAATGAGAGACTTCGTTTATTAAGTCTGGTAACGAAGTACCTGATTTAGAGTCTTTAAACTTATTAAAAACTCTTTTCATGTCATAAGGCTCTATTATTCCTTTTTCTTTTTTCTGGTTAATGACAATCTTTTTAAGTTCTTTTAGATATTGCTTTTTAAAATTGTCGTCATCGATGTGATCGACCATGTCAAAGAAAAACTCTTGGCTGCTACTAGAGATAACGCCAATCGTCTGTTTGGTAGATGTGCAGATTTTCCCAGTACATTCGCAGTCGAACCTGGAAGTGGAACTATCTGAACTGTAACCCAGATTAAGTGATCCTTCATCACTGTAATAATCATCTGAAGTTTCTTCAGAGCTATCACTGGACTGTTCTTCGTTTAAAATTGTAAATAGTTTATCTTTTACTTTGGGATCAATTCCCAATAGGTTAATTTTATCTTTCCTTTTATCGGGTTCTCTGCAGTTATTGGTCATGTGGCCTGTTTTCAAGCAATTCCAGCAAGTTCCTTTTGTCTTGGTACTTTTGTTGTTACTTTGCTTATTGTAACTCTTTCTAGGAGTATGATTTCTTTTATAAGTTTTTGGGCTAGAAATGTTATGTTTCTTTTTCATTCTCTTGATGCTCTTTGATGGAGCAGAAATCTTAACGTAACAGAAGTCTTCGCAAAAACTTCCTAATTCTCCTTTGGTGGAGTACTTCTGTATCTGATTATTAAGCTTTATCGAATTACACAGTTCTAAGCCTGTAAGATTAACATAGCTGATTAAATCACCATATGTCATGATGGCATAAGGAGTATCGCCGTTATGGCATCTCATAATGTTTGTTCTTACCTTTTCGGCAAAGAGCTTAGGTAAACCGCTGATAAATCTTTCTTTCCAATAATCATGATTACGATCGATTCGAGCATGACTTTGTTAAGAAATATATCTTTATACCATTTAAAATCGTGTAATTTTGGACACGTGAGATTATTAAGGATCTCTAAACTTCTGTCTTGGAAAAGTTTTGGATCTCCAACAAAATGTTTACCGTCTGATATAATAAGGTTGCCAAGCATCACCTTGAACTTCATTAGTATAATCAGTATCGATGTTTTTATTTGGTGTGGTGGTAGCATTCATGATGCTAGCTTTCACACCATCAAGTAGGTAGTTTTCCACCAATTTTTAACATCCCAGTGAAACCTGACATTATAATCGTTGCGAATTGGGCATCGTCAGTATGTGTTTTTATTTTATAACTGGTTAAACAGACTCCCATTTCGTGGAGCACTTTGACAACTTGTCCTTCTGACATGCCGTCTATGTTCCATTCATGGATTTCATCCCCTGAATAAGTGGTCGGGGGCGGGGTTCGTTCTTCAAACAACATGTCTGGGAACATGGATTGTTTATAAAAATTCTTACCATCAGTTTTGGTTAATTTTGAAATTCTATTAACCTCTGAATTACTATTAGAGCTGGAACCTTCGCTTAGCATTTTTACCGAGCGGTTAGATTCCTTTGAGATGGATCCTTCATAGACCTTCATCTCTTTGGATTTATTACTGATTCTTTCTAGCAGATCATCTTCGATTTCTTTCCCAAGTTTTGGATGGCTTTTTGCCGAAAACTGGGGAATCTTAAAAAGGGGTTCGGATAAGGTTTTCTCATCCGACCTTACTGGCGTATTCCTAAAGGTAGAAGCATTACTTGCCTCGTAAATCGTTAGAGATAACATGTAACAACCGTTGGTATAGTTGTTCTTGTAGAATTTTATTAATATCATCAACACGTGTGATATCATTTGGATCTTTTATATCTCTTTTAAAAGGGTGGCGATTAAGACTTCACCGTTTACGGGAATCTTTATCTGTTCTAAGGGAGGTGTTACTGACTCAACAGTTTTTTCACCTGTGAACCATTTCTTTACAATGGTACTCAGACATTGTCTGTTATTATGGAGTTTATTAGTGATTTCAAACCACATAAAGAATTCTAGATTTGCATTAATTCTGTTCATATCATTTATCCATGTTTCTTTAAACACCTTCCTTTCACTGAGTGAAAAGGTGCTTACATACCATTTTCTTTTAATGGCGTTCTCTGGATCTCTCCATAACTTGTCAATGGTTTTCCAATCGATTTTAAAATCGATGTCTTCTTTAATCATGCCCAAGCTATCTCCACCATGCATTTCACTTCTGGTGGGGCTGCCAGTCGTTCTATCGATTGGTCGATAGTAGACTTTGGGTACTGGTGACGAATAGTCTACTCCCTGAACTTTTCGTTCGGGTATAGTTTCGCCTGAATTATCAGAATACTCTTCATCCTCCCGGGGTTTGGAAGAAGATGCTGTAAAAGAGTATCTTCCATTAGATTTTAAAAACTTTAAATCTATTGAACCATCCAAATGCTGGATTATTTGTTCAATATCAGAACTCTCTGGTTCTATCTTTGGTTGGGTGATAGCATCGAAGTGCCATTCATCTTTCGCTAAAATTTCATTCCATTTTAGCATTCTAGGAACAAAGATGTTACTATGTTCCTGGTTTGCTTCCATAAGCATGGTAGCACCCTTACTGCTAACTAGTTTAGCTTTTGGAGCTAAGGTTGTTTTCATTAGCCTGTAATAGACTCTGTATATTATAGCAATTTCTCTCGTGTTTATTTTACTGTTCATGTTCTTGGTTTTAATGTTTAACGTTAGGGTATCCATAACGTTTTGATCATTAATATCTACTGAAAAATTTGGGTAACAGTTAAAATAAACTGGTCCCCTGGCCAAATTACTTTGTAAAACTCCCAGTAAGGAATCATCAAAGTTTAACAGCCTGACATCTCTTAGTAAGAGACAGATGGGGGTATCTAAACCCAGTCGATACAAAGGCTTAACAGCAATTTGCACCAAACCTATGTGAAGGAAATTAAATTCCTTTTTATATCTGTTTATATCTTCAGTTGATAGCAATTTAATAATCTCTTTTGAGTTATTAATAGCTACTGTGGATTCACAAGTTTTGATATTATAATTCTTTATAAAATCAAACTTTCCTGTTTCATAAACAGATCTGAAAGATTCTCTTGGAATATCCCAGTTCTGCAAATCTTTTTCAACTTTAGCAATCTTTGAAGTTGCTAAGTTTTCACTGTTGATGTTATTCATCATTAATAACTAACTGTGTGAAGTCTGACTAAATACTCAGATATAGATTGTCTACCTGCTAGGTAGCTAATCCTTCTTCTTAATCTGCTAACTTCTTCATAAAGTTCATTAGTTTTACCAATGATTATTTGCCAGATTATCTTTTGACAATAAGAGTCTAAACCTGGAGCCGGTCTAGCAGTTGAATAATAGTCTAATTCTCTAAGACTTTCTTTTAAATGCTTATTGCAATCCTTACTTGCTATTATTATTTCAAGTATCTGAGAATTATATTCTCTTATGTAATCAAACTCTGGACGCATCTTCATTTATAAATAACTTTTTAACCAAAGGGTTGTTGTTATGCGTGGTGACTACCATCCTTTTCCTAGGGCTGCTGTTCTATCTGTTACTAGGTTTCAATCCTACTCTTTTCCTATTCCTCCGACTACCTAAATAGTATTCCTATCCTAGTTGCCAATACTAGTTCTTTACTTACTATAATTACCTAAATAGTTCTCCTACCGTAGTTGCTTACACTATTTCTTATTCTTTTTAATTACTTAAACAGTAAACACGTTCTGTTCATCTGACACTTTCTCCTACGATCTTCGGCGGCATCCAACGATTATACGACCGGGCACCCTCCGTCCTTTCGGGCTAAAATACTGCTCCAGGAACTTGCCTACTTCAGTAGTACTCAGACATCATAATAACAGAACAGTGCGACCTCTAAGTGATTAAACCTAATCGGAATAGTGGACTTCTAACGGAACAGGGTAACGACATCGGTAACTACAGGAAACTTAGAACAGTATAACTTCTAACGGAACAGGATTACTATATCGGTAACTACAGAAATTTAAACAGAGTAACAGGACACCTAGCAACCTAAGAACAACACCGCCCTAAGGACGGTAGAATGAGACTACTCACTCATTTCTAACAACATGGCTCTGATACCAATAAGTGCGGAATAACAGTTTAAGATGCGAAAACCGAAATCAAAACTTAAAACATCAGAATATAATTTAAAACATAAGTTTAAAACTTACAAATTTTATTCAAAGCATAGTAAGAGAGAGGGATACAAGTTTTAAACTTATGTTTTAAATTATATTCTTATGTTTTGATACTATGTTAGCTCCAGAAGCAAATTTAGGTGGTGGTAGGCGTACTACTATGCTTCCACAAAAGCACGGTAGACTTGGCACCATTAAGGAAGACATCGGTTTTAAAACCGATGTCTTCCTTAATGGTGCCAAGTCTACCGTGCTTTTGTGGAAGCATAGTAGTACGCCTACCACCACCTAAATTAGCTTCTGGAGCTAACATAGTATCAATTCTTTTGATTATTTTATCTTCTGGAGATAAAACTGTTTTCATAAATACTGGACTGTATGGAGTCCTGCTAATCGACTAACAACTTTTTCCCAAGTTGCTAAAAAACGAACCCTTACTCTTAGCTCCTCAGTTTCTTTATAAAGTTCAACCATTCTATTGATGATTACTTGTCTAATTATAACTGATTTATGATTATCCAAACCCTCCATAGGCTTAGCAATTTTATAATACTCCAACTCTAGGAGATTAGCTCTTATCCTCTTATTACATTGATAACTTTCGACTATATATTAAAGCTTATCTGAATTATACTTTCTTATATAATCAAACTCGGGACGCATCTTCATCTTAAAATCTTGGTTTGACCAAGGGTTGTTGTCAAGCGTGGCGACTACCATCCTTTTCCTAGGGTTGCTGTTCTATCTTGTTACTAGGAATCGATCCTACTCTTTTCCTATTCCTCCGACTACCTAAATAGTACTCCTATCCTAGTTGTCAATACTAGTTCTTTACTTACTATAATTACCTAAATAGTTCTCCTACCGTAGTTGCTTACACTATTTCCTATTCTTTTTAATTACTTAAACAGTAAAAACGTTCTGTTCATCTGACGCTTTCTCCTACGATCTTTGGCGGCATCCAAGCGATTATGCGACCGTGCACCCTCCGTCCTTTCGGGCTAAAATACTGCTCCAGGAACTTGCCTACTTCAGTAGTACTCAACAATCATAATAACAGAATAGTGCGACCTCTAAGTGATTAAACCTAATCGGAATAGTGGACTTCTAACGGAACAGGGTAACGACATCGGTAACTACAGGAAACTTAGAACATTATAACTTCTAGCGAAACAGGATTACTATACCGGTAACTACAGGAATTTAAACAGAGTAACAGGACACCTAGCAACCTAAGAACAACACCGCCCTAAGGACGGTAGAATGAGACTACTCACTCATTTCTAACAACATGGCTCTGATACCAATAATTGCGGAATAACAGTTTAAGATACGAAAACCGAATTAAAAACTTAAAACATAAGAAAATATAAGTTTAAAAACTTACAATTTTATTCAAAGCATTGAAAGAGAGAGAGATACAAGATCAGGCAAGGAATTATAGAGAGAGATGGGTAATTTCCGAATTCCTTCTACGTTACAAGTGAGAGCCTTAAATAGGCCTCGAATCAATTATTCGTCCTAACACGTGGACGGTTCTGGTTAAAACAAATGGACGCCTAAGATTACATGACCTTTACTTTTCTGAAAGGGCAAACGTCTTTGTTTTGTTCTGCTTTATGTCACTATCTGCTTTATGCCTTTTGTCCTTTGCTTTTCCGAAAGGGCAAGTGTCACCATCTGCTTTATGTCACTTTCGCCTCTTGCTTTTCTGAAGGGGCAAGTGTCGCTTTCTGCCTCTTGCTTTTCCGAAGGGGCAAATGTCGCTTTCTGCTTTATTTTGACAGGTACGCTTCTGCGTAGGCTTGTGCAATTCCTCGGGGAATGAGCATGTCACCGTTGTCTGTTTCACTGTGGCTGGATGCCACGTCCTCTTCATTTTCTAATTTTGCTAAGGCTTCTAGGAGCCTTCGTCTTGTTTCTGCTTTAGAATCTGAAGTTTCTCCTGAGGAAGATGACTTCTTCTTCTTCAATTTATCTTCTTTTAATCTTGGGCTCCATCCTTTAATTTTGATGGTCTTGCTTAGATATTTGATCCTATTTATCTCTTGGATATCGAACGTCCAATTTAGGATGTAAGAAACCCTCTTACTGATAAAAAACTTACACAATTTAATGTGCTCTGGGAGTGTTGAAATCTGTTGTTCCTGGCAAAAAGGAACATAGTGATTTTGGAAGCTCGGGGCAACCACCTGTAGATTTCCTCCAAACATGTTCCACCATTCGTAGAACCATCTGGGAATGACTTTATCCTTCATATCCTCAGCATACTTTATAAACCAAGTATGGGTATTCGGACGCACATATAAGAAATTAAACCATGCATCTTTATAATCATACCAGTTATAAGTTTGAGGTTTATGAGTCTCAGATAATGGTACTGGTGTCTGTAAATGATCCATATACCAATTAAAAGGACTTAAAATCTTCCTAATCGTAAACTTGGAATATTCAATTCCTCTTGTTTTATCGAAGTATTTATGCTCTATCTCGATGGAATCTGTGTCCACTAAAATGAATTCATAATACCTTCTTGTTTTAATTGGATCCTGATTATCCACATACTGGTGGTCTGTGTAACAAGGCTTCAAGAGGTCTGTGCCACTCAAGCTTTCATCTTATTTATCTAGTGCCATTATTGGCAAAACATGTCTTTGGGATAAATTCTCATTTGGAGCAGGCGGAGACTCCTTTTTCATTGGAGTTGCTGGTTTTACCGCTTCTGAATATGATTCTGGAGGAATCATCCTGTAACTCTTTTTACTTTCTTTTTCTGATGGGGTGGCCTTGAAAGGTTGCGTCTGCTTTTTCTGGGCTAGCTCTTTGGGAAGGGCTGGTATTATTGGGAGGTTTCCCAGAACTGTGAACATATTTTGTCCATGGGATTTATGTAAAGCCCTATTCGAGCTTTCTGGCTGAAAAGGTTGTTTTAGCTTTTCTTCTGGTTTACTCTGAAACGGAGGTCGTATCGGGCGTAAGACCGTAAAGCCTGGTCTCATTATCTCCCTGCAAAAATTCTCTAGTCAGGAAATCTGGTAGCGAGTTTTCTTCACCTTTTATAAAATCAATTTTAAAATCGAAATTTGATAATAAGGCTTGCCATCTGGCAAAAATCTGTTTTGAAACTAAATTTTTAACATCTTTTTGCAAAATGTCTTTGGCTGCTTTTCAGTCGACTCTTAATAAAAATTCTTTGTTTATCAAATCATCTTGAAATTTTGTGATACATAGCACTATAGATAAAATTTCTTTTTTAACAGTGCTATAGTTTTTCTGTGCTTGGTTCCAGTTTCCAGAAGTAAATCTTACTAGTTGTTCAACTGACTCAAGAGAAACTCTTTGTTTAAGGATACCACCGTAACCTATGTCGGAAGCATCAGTTTCCACTATCATAAAGGCTTCTGGATTAGGAATGCCTAAACATGGAAGTTTCTGGACTATTTCTTTTATCTGTATGACATCTCTAGTGCATTCGTCGACCAGAATTTGGATTCCTTTTAAGCCTTTTATATAGAGGTTCACATATCTGTCTAATTTTCGGGATAAAATCTGCCACATAATTAAGACTTCCTAAGAATCTTTGCAGCTGGGTTTTATCAGGAATTTCATTTGGAAACTTAGTAGAGAATTCTATGGCTCTACAGATTGGTTTATAGGTTCCTTGGTAGAGGTCATGCCCTAAGAACCTTATGGCTGTCTGGAAAAGTTTTATCTTTTTGGCACTTATTGCTAAACCATTTTTCTTAGTGGTTTGGACAAAAGTGTTTAGATGCTTATGATGCTGATCTATGTTATCCGAGAATACTAAAACATCATCTATATAGACAATCATAAACTGACTATAAGGGTTGAATATGTTATTCATGATGTTACAAATTACGAGGCATTCTTGAGCCCGAAAGGCATTACGTTCCATTCATATTGCCCGAAAGGGACATTGAAGGCTGTTTTATACTTATCTTTTTCATTGACCTGGATTTGCCAGAATCCCGACTTCATGTCGAACTTACTGTAAACATTGACATTATACGTTCTTTTGAGCAAATCCCTCTTATTGGGGATTGGATATCTAATCCATTTTAACGCTTGGTTAAGAGGTTTATAATTTATTACGAGCCTCGGGGCTCCTCTTTCTTTTTCAGCGTTCTTGTTGACATAGAAGGCTGAGCAACTCCATTGTGATTTAGAAGGCCTAATGATCCCTTTATTGAGAAGATCATTGACTTCGTCTTTGCAATGTTCCATGAGCTCATGGCTCATTTGAATGGGTCTGGCTTTAGTGGGTATGTTTCTTTCACTAAAGTCATCCGTGTAAGGTAAATTAACCGTATGCTTCTTCCTTTCCCAAAAGGCATTTGGGAGTTCAGAGCAAATTTCTTTTTCCATAGAATTTTGCAAATTTCTTACTTTGTTAATAACCTCCGGGGGTTTTAAGGCTGATTCTATCCTTTTTATCTTAACATCGTCTTTTAGGTAACTAACCTGATTGGTTAGAAGCTGTATTCTAAAGACTGTTTTCTATTTTACATGATCACTGTGATCAGTAGACAACGGATTTAGATATGGGAATATGAGATCTTTTCCCATTGATGTAGTGTAAATACCGTCTAGTTTTGCGGTATAAGGTTTTATCTGAGTTAGGAAGGGTATTCCTAAAATTACATCTTCAGTTATGTTTCGTGTAATAACGAAATCATTAGTGAAGCAAACATCATTATTACAAACATGAGCTTTTGAAAGCTTCCAGTTTATTTTAATGCTATCTCCTGTAGCAGAGTATAATTTATGGGTACTTTTGCTTAAGTACTTAGTAGGAATTATTCCTTCGCAAATACAATTTTGATCTGCTCCAGAGTCTAATAATGCAATCTTTTGTAAGATAAAATCTTTTACTATTATCTTAATAGGGACATGGTAGCTTAGTACTTTGGCCCTGGATACTAATTTTAATCCTGGTCCAGCTTCTGCATCTTTAGAAGTGGGTGGTGTTAATTGATTATTAACAGGAATTAAATTCCTTAATGAACCATTAACCAAAGTTTCAGCCTCTAAAGGACTGTGATTCTTTTTCATACTAAGAATTTCTCTTTTTAGATTTATAATTTCTTTTAATAAATCCTGAATCGAAGTTTCTGACTCAGTTTCATTAATAGAATTTCTTTGGTTGTTATTCGTGATAACACCAATCTTTTGTTTCGTACAATTGCAGATTTTCCCGGATTTCATGATGAAATGGAGGTGGAACTACCTGAATTGTATTTCAATTTTAATGAACTATCGTCATTGTAATAGTTATCTGAAGAAACTTCAGAATTATCACTGGACTGTTCATTATTTAAGCCTGTAACAGCTAAAGAATCTTTTTTATTCTTTCTTCTGGGTTTTCTGACCCTCTTCTTTTTCCTTTTCCGATTATCATCAGAGTTTTGTAATTCTGGTTTGGTTAATACATTCTTTCTAGAATTCTCGTTAAGCCTTTTAAGCTTATTATTAACTTTGTTTATAAATTCATTATTAATCTTTTTCTCCGGGTTTTTGTGGCGTTTTGCCAAACAATCTTTAATATTATAAAAGAGTTCGGAAAGTGTTTTCCCTCCCGGCTTAATAGGGTTACTATTAAAAACTGAGGTATTACTTACTTCAGTAATTTTCCTGGGAACAACATGTAACAACTGTTTGTAGTTGTCCTGTTGAGGAATTCTGTTAATGTTTTCAACATGCGGGATTCTTCTTGGATCCTTTATGTCTTTTTCAAAAGAACCGGTAGCCAAGATCTTACCCTTTACGGGGACCTTTGTCTGTATTAACAGAGGAGTTACTGTTTTCAACAAGATTTTCTCCTTCAACCATTTGTTAACAATGGTGCTCGTGGGTATCTGCCATTATGGAGTTTATCAGTGATTTCAAACCACCTAAAGAATTCTATATTAGAATTAATTCTGTTCATATCACTTATCCAATTATTTCTAAAGTCTCTTCTTTCCTCGAGTGGGAAAGTGCTGTTGTACCATTTTCTTTTAATGGCATTTTCTGGATCTACCCATAATTTGTTAAGGGTTTTCCAATCGATTTTAAAACCGATGTTTAAATTCCTGTAGTTACCGGTATAGTAATCTTGTTTCGCTAGAAGTTATACTGTTCTAAGTTTCCTGTAGTTACCGATGTCGTTACCCTGTTCCGTTAGAAGTCCACTACTCCGATTAGGTTTAATCACTTAGAGGTCGCACTGTTCTGTTATTATGATTGCTGAGTACTACTGAAGTAGGCAAGTTCCTGGAGCAGTATTTTAGCCCGAAAGGACGGAGGGTGCCAGGTCATAATCGTTGGATTCGCCAAGATCGTAGGAGAAAGCGTCAGATGAACAGAACGTGTTTACTGTTTAAGTAATTAAAAAGAATAGGAAATAGTGTAAGCAACTACGGTAGGAGAACTATTTAGGTAATTATAGTAAGTAAAGAACTAGTATTGACAACTAGGATAGGAGTACTATTTAGGTAGTCGGAGGAATAGGAAAAGAGTAGGATCGATTCCTAGTAACAAGATAGAGCAAATTACTAGGAAAGGATGGTAGTCGCCACGCTTGACAACAACCCTTGGTCAAACCAAGATTTTAAGATGAAGATGCGTCCCGAGTTTGATTATATAAGAAAGTATAATTCAGATAAGCTTAAATATATAGTCGAAAGTTATCAATATAATAAGAGGATAAGAGTTAATCTCCTAGAGTTGGAGTATTATAAAATTGCTAAGCCTATGGAGGGTTTGGATAATCATAAATCAGTTATAATTAGACAAGTAATCATCAATAGAATGGTTGAAATTTATAAAGAAACTGAGGAGCTAAGAGTAAGGGTTCGCTTTTTAGCAACTTGGGAAAAAGTTGTTAGTCGATTAGCAGGACTCCATACAGTCCAGTATTAATGAAAACAGTTTTATCTCCAGAAGATAAAATAATCAAAAGAATTGATACTATGTTAGCTCCAGAAGCTAATTTATGTGGTGGTAGGAGTACTACGCTTACACAAAAGCACGGTAGACTTGACACTATGTTAGCTCCAGAAGCTAATTTAGGTGATGGTAGGAGTACTACTGTCACGACACGACCGGCTCGCGATCGTGCCTACCGGGCACCCCGCTGTATACATCGAGAATAGCAATGAACATACACAAAAACTTAGACAGTAAACAACAACAGGCTAGCCGATAAGGCCACCTTCCGTAAAAATATACTCAAACCAGAAATAGAACAATACATTTTTTTTTTACAACCCAATCCACAATGTGACTACAGACCTCTAAGAATAACAACTCTAGCGGGACAGGGCCCCGCCATACCCCTGCATGTACAACAACCGACAATGCCAGGGATAAACCTCCGAAATGAAGGGGCTTCTCAACAGCTGAACAGTGATCCTAAGAGCGAGGATCAAGAATCAGCACTCTACTGCGGCGTGAACGCGGCCCGAATAAGTCGATTACAACATGTACCAAATATGTGGAACTGAAATCAGAATGAAATCATGAGTCTATAATAAAGCGGAGACATGTATGATAGCTCAATAAACGATGTAATCGCGCCTTGCTAACAATGAGAGTAAATAGGAGTATACTTACAATATAAAGTAGGAAGCTCACGATCAAGCAGGACCACCCGCCCGCAGTATCATTAGGCAACCCTACTCCTGGGACTATCTCACCCGCATAGATCACGTGGACCCGCGTGAGGTATTCCTCGCATGGGACTATTTCACCCGCATAAGCCCTTACGGACTCGCATGAGGTATTCCTCGCATAGGCTGGACCCGCCCGCATGGGACTATTTCACCCGCATAAGCCCTACGGACTCGCATGAGGTATTCCTCGCATCGTGGGTAGCAAATCCACGGAAAATGCAATGCCACAAACCCGGGGAATGACCCCGCAACGAATAATATATGACTAGCACAAATCCAGCTACCACACATAACATAAGCACTACCGGCTTATCATACAATACATAAGCAAGTTAAGAAATCCCCTAACTTCTTATTATTCTTGTTTATATACACTCTCATTTTAGTTTACCTAAGGCACTAACATGTCTTTTATAAAAATCCGGGAATTTAACCCAAAGTACTACGTACTTCTATTCTTTTAAAATGACTCATTTCATTATAAAACTTCCAAGACACTAATAACCTTAGTATCAAGTTACAATTTCTTTTCAAGACAAGTCACAATACTTTTAGAAATAAAATTGGGCTTCTAAATCAAGTGACTTCTTTTCTCGTAAAAACCTTTGGCGATTGATGCCTTTAAATCAAATTGCCTTTCAATAAATCAAGCCATTTATCTTTCCATAAAGCCAATATAACCAACTCCCCATAAAGTCGTTATATTCACTTTATACCTTAGTCAAGTACAATTTTCTATCCAAGGGACTTATACGTTTAAAACGAAATAAGTATTACATACTTTAAAACTCTTCAAGTCCCTTAACATACTTAAATTACTTAGAGTAAACCACTCTTTAAACTTTCCATAAAGCTATTATAACCAACTTCCCATAAAGCCGTTATACTAGCCTTATACATTAGCAACTTACATTTTTCCTTATAACCAATAGACTTAAACTTTCCAACAAAACAAGTATCAAAATACTTTCAAGATACTTAAAGTCTCTTAACTTTTGAAAACCAAGATATCCTTAATATTTAAACAAGTGAGTTAATTCCCTAACTCAAACAACTTGGACATTCTCAAAATAAGCCAAGGATATCAAATAGACTAGATTGTCAAAATCTCAGACGCCTACCGTACTATACATTTACAACATAATCATGCTCAAGAGATAAGAAAGTTCCACATACCTCTTGGTTTAATCCACTTGCTAAGTCCAATCGCACGTAGTATGCCAACCTATAATGACCATAGTACGCCTATTAACTTCTAGTTTGAACGTAGAATATTCCAAGTGCAAGTCACTAAATTCTACGGAAAATCGGACAAAGACTTCCTTTGTTTCTACTCACTTTGCCACCTTTTCAAGGTCGAATTCAATAACCAAACACGCCACATTTAAGGCCCAACAAAGTAGTTAACAATAGGGATTACATGCTTAAACAAGACATGTAAAATTCACCCACAATGTAAAACAACTAGTCAAAACTACAATGTCCATTCGGCTAAACATAGGGACAACAATACAAATCGTTTCCAATCCCTTTTCAATCCAAGTGGTTTAGTATAACATGATATCAAGCCGCAATCGATTACAACTACTACAATCCTCAAGTAGGTAAACATGCGACGATTCTAATTAACGACCAAAATTGTATTTCAATTTCAAAAGGCTAATCATGCCATTTCGGTTTTGGGCTCCTAAAATTCCATAACACTTATCAAACTTCATAATACATATCACATGATCATTTCTAACTTATAATAACATGGAATCTTCAATTACAAAAGTAAGACGAAGATTATACCTCATTTAGCCCAAATATGATCCAAGATTACAAGTCGATCCTTAGCAACTTTAGCTCCTCCTTTCGACGTTCCAATTCACTCCAAGAAACCCTTAGAAGCTTATGAATCACTCATCTTCAAGTTCCAACTTCAAAGTTGAATAACCCCTTAGGTTTTCGCCTTGCGACTAATACGAAAACACCATTTTTCCGGGGTCTTTCTATAGAGATACACTTACAATACCCTTAGGAACCTTGGTTTAAAGTGGGGAGATTATTGGACAAGAATTGAAAAATTTCATCTTGAAAATCCCCTCAAAGCCGAGAGCTTCATAGTGCTCTTCAAGGTTTTCTTTGAAAATTTAACTAAGTGTTAAAAAGCCTTGTCTTGCTACTTGCACACATATATAATACTATGGAGGGTCAAGATCTACACAAATGGTTGGCCTAGATGAGTTTCACATGGATCCCAGCTGCCTTTGGACTTTTAGTCAACAATGTCAAGCTAAGCCATTTGCAAGACTTGGTCATCTCACTAATGGTCAAATGACCCTTTTGCCCATGGTAAATTTCGTCCAAGACACTAAGGGGGGTGACACATGTCGCCCTCCCATTCATCGCAATATTTCTTTTCCCGACAATTTCCAAAATTTCGCTAATTTATAACACGTCTCAAATCTTAACATTTCTGAGTTCTTACGTACGTTCTTATAAACATATCCCGAAATTCCGGGGTGTAACATTCTTCCTGTTATACCCCGTATTTCCAGAGTATATACGTGAGGGCGTACGTATTAAATTTTTTTTTGCCTTAAGAATTGGCTTTGGTTCGAAATTTGGGCACAAGTGCCGAATAGAGTCGTTTTCTGACGAAACGTTTCCACAGCTTACGTTGGAAAAATTCCGGCTATGTCATTTAGTATTTTTGCGGATTTTTCCGAGCGACGGAACATTTTTGGACCAACGGGAGGGTGACACTTGTCACCCTCATTGGACGGCAAAGAGGAGCTTGGCCTTGGCCGATTGGTTCATGGTTTTGTGCCTTGTTTTGTGGCTTGTTTTGTGCCATGTTTTGTGGAGTAGGGGTTAGGGTGCACTTGGCTTGATCTTGGCCTTACACTTGCTATACACTTGGAAGGATCTTGGCCATTGGTTGGCTTTTGGTTTTGCTATAAATACCCCCCTCTCTTTGAAGACTTCATTCATCCAAAAATCTTCCAAGTCTTGAAACCCTCCTCCTCTTGTTGACTCTCGCCCAAGAGCCCTCTCCCTTAAAGTTTGGCTTTGGCCGAGAGGCCACCCTCCCCTTTGTGGTGCCTTCACGTGGGTACCCCTAGCCTAGTTGTTTTCGTGATAATACCCCTTTGTGGTATAGAAATACTCTCCTAATATTGTTATAATGTCCAAATACCTTGGCCCAAATACCTTGTAGTATTCCCAAGGTTACACTTATACAAAAGCCCAGAAAATACGATTATACTTCCTTTAGCCACAAAAACGAAACCCTAAGGAAATCTTCACCGTTGTTGAAGTTGTAAGTAGAAGTTGGTTAGAACTTAAGGGTTGTTTGGAGCGCGGAGTAGGAGCTAAGCGTTGCTCAGATCGACTTTATACTTGGATAATTTTGGGCTTATCGAGGTAAACACTATCGTCCTTCTATTGTAATTGGAAATTACGTGTTTGAATATATAGTTGAAGTATACTATATATAGAATCAACTTAGTATTGTGGCAATGTCTTTTGACTTAAGCTCAAGAATAAAGAATCGAATCGAATCAGATTTACATAGGATCGTATTGCAGAGACTTGTGTAGTATTCTCGAGTAGGATGGTACACGTCCGGTTAGGCGTGTGAACCCCGGTTGGCTTGGTAGCCGCCTCGATAGAGGAGAGATTTACGTCATGGCGGGGAGGTGTCGAATTTTCTGTAGAAAGATAGAACTTGTGTTTTGGGGTTAATAGACGTTTGTGACCTTTATAGGTGAAAGTACTAAGATTAGCGTATTCTACTCGAGAGTGGAAAGTGGCAAGGTTGTAGTACTTGGAGCATTTTGCTTATTGTCGATAAATCGTCGCGAGGTATGTGAACCTCTTCCTATCTCTTCTAGCATGATACGTGTGAACTATGTAGTATGGTAGACGTACATGTGTTAACTGTGTTTGATTGTTCTTAAACATAAAGTGTTATAAATTTTACTTTAAAGAAGTTATAATAAACTTTAGGTAGGTAAGAAAATACTTTGTGGTTTTAAAAGGTAACTGATGTGAATTATAACTGGCTAGTTATAATAAAGAACTTGATGTATTTCAAAAGATTTATAAATCGTTTTGGAAGGGAGAGTAACACTTGGTTTTAAAAGGTTTTAAAAAGAGTTATACTAGCTTTATGGGGAGTAGGTATAATGTCTTAAGAGAGGTAAAGAAAATGGTTTACTGATGTTAGAAGTTAAGAGACTTGATCTTATAAGATAAGAGACTTAACTTATTTGTTTTAATGTGAATGTTTGTGTGAAACCTCATTCGTGAGTAATGAGTACTTGGTTTTATTTAAAGGGATAATGAGTTACTGATTTCGGAAATCAGAATGTGTATAGACAGACCACTTCAGCGTTAATAAAGGAAATTGTATTGAATAATGATGAATTGTATTAAAACCAGAAACCTCCATCCGCATAGAAACTAAGATGAGACAAAATGATATACATTTTCTAGATCATGGTCATTGTAATAAGAATGTTGTAAACAAGAATAACCAACAATCACGTGAGACATATAATACAAAATTGTACGAAAAATAATTAAAGAGATTAAGTTTATGAATGTGAAACCATTTGAAAATGAGAAGCTTGAGTAATGAAACTAGGCAACCGGAACTTAGGAAAAGAATGTTGTTAGTTGATTTTGAAAAGGTATGTGGGTTGGTCATTCTTATACTACGGGTATCGGGTGACTTTTATAAAAGTAATGGATCTCTTTTAAAAAGAACTTAACGTATGTAGTACTTTGGGGTTAAAAACCCGGACTTTGGCATAAAATGAAAGTACTTTGAGTTGTGTGAAACTTGCCTATGCTTGTTGTTGTGAAACTTGCCTGTGCTTGTTGTTGTGAAACTTGCCTATGCTTGTGATGATAGCCTTTGCTGTGCAAGTGTGGTATTTCTGTGTTACCGTGTCTCTCGATAGAGGGCCGGTTGACTTGTTGAGAACTTACTTGGACGTGCTGGCAGTGATGGAGAATTCCACGGGTATGTTTCCATTTTGATTACTGTCTTGTGTTGATGTCACATGGACATGTCTACACCGATGCAGTATTCCGGGGGCATGCGGCCATGCGGCCGGGTTGATTACCCGATATATGGTTATTACTGCAACATGGACGTGTCTACACCGATGCAGTATTCCGGGGGCATGTGGCCATGCGGCAGGGTTGACCACCCAGTATATTGTTATTGAGGTTACATGGGCATGTCTACACCGATGCAGTATTCCGGGGGCATGTGGCCATGCGGCCTTGTTATTATTGTTGCATCATGGACATGTCTACACCGAGGCAGTATTCCGGGGGCATGCGGCCATGATGCGAACATGATGGATGTTGTGGGCGTGAGACCCATAGTTATATTTGAGTGGTGACTTTGAGGGCGTGAGTCCCTGACTTGACTGCTTTTATGTTGCGTACTGTATTTTGGTTATCATACATGTCTCCTGCTTTTTAAGCTATTATGATTTCATTTACAGTATTTGACAGTTTCACATACTTGGTACCTGTTGTACTGACCTCCTTCGGGGGGCTGCGTTCATGCCGCAGGTAGAGGTACATCGGTCGTGGATCCTCGCCTCGTGATCTCGGGCCTGCTTGGGAAGCTCCGCTTTCTCCGAGGCTTATCTTTTGTATGTGTTCCCGAGTTGTAGGTGTTCTGTACATTCGTGGTATGGCGGCCCCCCGTCATAGTCGTTGTAAATCTTAGAGGTCCAGAATCGCTGTGGCGTGGTTGTAAAAGGATTAAACTGTCGGTTTTATGTATATACCAAGGCAAATCGCTTTGGTTGGCCTGTCTATTTATTATATCTCTTGTTTCATGATTCATGTTTTATTTTCCGCCGTTTTCTCTCGATGTTGTATCACTAGGGTGCCCGGTAAGGCACCGATGCCCGGTTCGGGCGTTACAAAGTGGTATCAGAGCGATTAGTCCTCTGAAAGTGTCTACGCATCGTGTCTAGTAGAGTCTTGATTATCGGTGTGTTGTGCACCACATCTATAATCGAGGCTATAGGACATTTAGGATTGGTTTCCATTCTTCTCATTCCGAGATCGTGCCTTAGAGTCGTGTTGTAAGTTGGACCCTCCGACGTGTTTCGTTTTACCGCTATGCTCGCGAAAGGCAACCGTGGCCCGGAGGGCAAGGCAGCGAGGAGCTGCTAGTGGATTCAGAGGAGTACGAGGGCGCAGGCCCGGTCAGTACCTGAGGTAGTGCTTCAGACGGCGAGTTTTGCGACGCCGCCAAAGACCAGAGCAGAGTCGCGCTGGCGATCGCCGAGACTACAAGACTGAGCCTCCACCCCACACCGAGCGGGAGATGGGTCACGCGAGATGGCCCGCTTATTGGCCGTGGTGGCCGATATGAGATAGGCCGGACGCAGCAGCTCCAGCCCAAAGAAGACTGTAGTGCACCCGAGGCGACATTTGAGGCTACGGATTTCTTAGTCAGTAGCCCGCCCGAGTTTTACGTCGAGGCCGAGGATGATCCGCAGGAGTTCATCCGTCGATGCAGAGGATCACGCGGTGATCAAGGCTTCGTAGACCGAGTCTGTGACATTTGTTCGCATCGGCCGCGTGATACCGCAGCCGATTGGTTTGACTCGGGAGCTTTCGGGAGAGCATGCACTTCCACCGCTTGGGACGAAGTTTTGGGGCCTTCCGCACATTTCTTGCCTCCACAAATGAGGAGGGCTCGGCCGACATTTTTGATGTTGAGGCGAGCGCTGATACCGGGAGTACAATGTGAGTTCGACTCATTGGCGGTATGTTCCGCATTAGTAGCTAGTATGGAGGATCGAGTGCACCGATATGTTACAGGATCGATGATTACCTAGCGAGAGTTGTTCGTGTTTCTCTTCACCGCATGGACATTGCCCGCATTCGTGCTCATGCACTTGGTGCGGCGAGCGCAGATCGACGCAGGACCGCCCACAGGTTAGCGCCAAGACGGCCGGATATTTTGGCGACTTTCGAGGCGGACCGCCTCAGCACCACACTAGTTAAGAACCTCCGCCATTCTGAGTGGCCCTCCGCGATGCGGACCTTGGGATATTCGTGAGCGTGTCCGCTCCTGTGCTCGAATGTTCGGGAGTAGGGTGTTGGCGGATGCACCCCTACCTCGGTGTGGTCGATGTGGTAGACGGCTTTTCGGAGTGTGTCGTAGTACCAAGGGTGCTTGTTATTCTTGAGTCCATCAGGGCCATATGACGAGAGTCTGTGCGACCTGGGGTAGCACTGGTAGGATAGCACAGACTACTAGAGCAGTTGCGGGCCACGGTAGAAGTCGCGGTGGAAGTTCCCAGTTTTAGCGGTCCTTGAACCGCCTAGTTTCAGGTATATCCTTAACCCTCTAGAGTTTTGTGTGTATTGATGTTGTTGATGTGTTTAATGATATGTTTGGATAGCTTTGTGCTAAAATGTGATTTAGAAACACGTTAGTGAAAAGGGTAAGTCCTCAGGTAGTGTGAAATGGAAGTGGTAGCTTTCATGACTGTAAAGGTAAGATTGTTCGGATCAAGAAACTAGAGAGTTGGCGCTACGATGGTCGGGTTGGGGCCATGTTGCGGGCCAACCCGCGTCCGTTTTGAGGAAGGGTCACCGGGTGGTCCCGCCAGGTGGCAGGGTCACGAGAGTGCTAGGCCCAAGTTTAGATGACCATCGTATGAGTTCGTGGATACGTTCGATCAGAATCAGTTCGTGAAGGCCGGGAATGGCCTTAGGGGAAATTGAGGTTAGTGAGATGACCAAGTTTGGAGGTAGTGACTCCAAGGGTTGGAAACAGAAGCGTTGACAGAAGTGTGGTACGGACACTAGAACGAGTTCGAGTGTTCGTGACGAGTACTGCGAAAAGGGGAGAAGTGAACGTGTGTTTTTGTGGCCGGGTGTGGCATGATTGTTTTCGTACGTATAGCAGTGAAGACTATACTGACGCCTGTTTGTTTTGAGACCTTGAAGGAACATTCGGGACGAATGTTTCTAAGGGGGGATGAATGTTATACCCCGTATTTCCAGAGTATATACGCAGGGCGCACGATAAATTTTTTTTTGCCTTAAGAATTGGCTTTGGTTCGAAATTTGGGCACAAGTGCCGAATAGAGTCGTTTTCTGACGAAACGTTTCCACAGCTTACGTTGGAAAAATTCCGGCTATGTCATTTAGTATTTTTGCGGATTTTTCCGAGCGACGGAACATTTTTGGATTAACGGAGGGTGACACTTGTCACCCTCATCGACTAAAAGAGGAGCTTGGCCTTGGCCGATTGGTTCATGGTTTTGTGCCTTGTTTTGTGGCTTGTTTTGTGCCATGTTTTGTGGAGTAGGGGTTAGGGTGCACTTGGCTTGATCTTGGCCTTACACTTGGAAGGATCTTGGCCATTGGTTGGCTTTTGGTTTTGCTATAAATACCCCCCTCTCTTTGAAGACTTCATTCATCCAAAAATCTTCCAAGTCTTGGAAACCCCTCCCCTCCCTCTTGTTGACTCTCGTCCAAGAGCCCCTCTCCCCCTTAAAGTTTGGCTTTGGCCGAGAGGCCACCCCTCCCCCCTTTGTGGTGCCTTGGCCGTGGGGTACCCCCCCCCTAGCCTAGTTGTTTTCGTATAATACCCCTTGTTGTGGTATAGAAATACTCTCCTAATATTGTTATAATGTCCAAATACCTGGGCCCAAATACCTTGTAGTATTCCCAAGGTTACACTTATACAAAAGCCCAGAAAATACGATTATACTTCCTTTAGCCACAAAAACGAAACCCTAAGGAAATCTTCACCCGTTGTTGAAGTTGTAAGTAGAAGTTGGTTAGAACTTCTAAGGGTTGTTTGGAGCGCTCGGAGTAGGAGCTAAGCGTTGCTCAGGATCGACTTTATACTTGGATAATTTTGGGCTTATCGAGGTAAACACTCATCGCCCTTCTATTGTAATTGGAAATTACGTGTTTGAATATATAGTTGAAGTATACTATATATAGAATCAACTTAGTATTGTGGCAATGTCTTTTGACTTAAGCCCAAGAATAAAGAATCGAATCGAATCAGTATTTACATAGGACTGTATTGCAGTAGACTTGTGTAGTATTACTGAGTAGGATGGTACACGTCCGGTTAGACGTGTGAACCCCCCCCCCCTGGTTGGCTTGGTAGCCGGCCTCGATAGAGGAGGAGATTTACGCTGTTGCGGGGGGGGGGAGGTGCTGCCGAATTTTCTGTAGAAAGATAGAACTTGTGTTTTGGGGTTAATAGACGTTTGTGACCTTTATAGGTGAAAGTACTAAGAGTAGCGTATTCTACTCGAGGAGTGGAAAGGGCTAGCAAGGTTGTAGTACTTGGAGCATTTTGCTTATTGTCGATAAATCGTCGCGAGGTATGTGAACCTCTTCCTATCTCTTCTAGCATGATACGTGTGAACTATGTAGTACGGTAGACGCGTACGTGTTAACGTGTTTGATTGTTCTTAAACATAAAGTGTTATAACACTTTATGGGAAGTCAAGTTATAATGCTTTAGGTAGGTAAGAAAATACTTTGTGGTTTTAAAAGGTAATCGATGTGAATTATAATCGGCTAGTTATAATAAAGAACTTGATGTATTTCAAAAGATTTATAAATCGTTTTGGAAGAGAGTAACACTTGGTTTTAAAAGGTTTTAAAAAGAGTTATACTAGCTTTATGGGAGTAGGTATAATGTCTTAAGAGAGGTAAAGAAAATGGTTTCTTGATGTTAGAAGTTAAGAGACTTGATCTTATAAGATAAGAGACTTAACTTATTTGTTTTAATGTGAATGTTTGTGTGAAACCTCATTCGTGAGTAATGAGTACTTGGTTTTATTTAAAGGGATAATGATTTACTGATTTGGAAATCGTAATGTATCGACAGGACCACTGCAGCGTTAATAAAGGAAAATGTATTGAATAATGATGAATTGTATTAAAACCAGAGAAACCTCCATCTGCATAGAAACTAAGATGACAAAATGATATACATTTTCTAGATCATGGTCATTGTAATAAGAATGTTGTAAACAAGAATAACCTACTCTCACGTGAGACATATATTACTCAATTGTTCTAAAATAAATCAAGTGATTAAGTTTATGAATCGTGAAACCATTTGAAAATGAGAAGCTTGAGTAATTGAAACTAGGCAAACCGAACTTAGGAAAAGAATGATGTGACTTGATTTTGAAAAGGAATGTGGGTTGGTCATTCTAATACTACGTATCGGGTGACTTTTATAGAAGTAATGGATCTCTTTTAAAAAGAACTTAACGTATGTAGTACTTTGGGGTTAAAAACCCGGACTTTGGCATAAAATGAAAGTACTTTGAGTTGTTGTGAAACTTGTCTATGCTTGTTGTTGTGAAACTTGCCTGTGCTTGTTGTTGTGAAACTTGCCTATGCTTGTGATGATAGCCTTTGTCTGCAAGTGGTATTTACGTTACCGCGTCTCGATAGAGGTTGACTTATTGAGAACTTACTTGACGCGTCTTTGGCGGTGCTGGAGAAGTCCACGGGTATGTTTCCATTTTGATTACTGTCTTGTGTTGATGTCACATGGACATGTCTACACCGATGCAGTATTCCGGGGGCATGCGGCCATGCGGCCGGGTTGATTACCCGATATATGGTTATTACTGCAACATGGACGTGTCTACACCGATGCAGTATTCCGGGTACGCCGCGCGTGGTTGACCAAGATATTCTTATTGAGGTTACATGGGCATGTCTACACCGGCGTGATTCGGCATACGGCCACGCGCCTTGTTATTATTGTTTCATCATGGACTTGTCTACACCGAGGCGATTCCGGCATGCGCCATGCTGCGAACATGATGGATGTTGTGGGCGTGAGACCCATAGTTATATTTGAGTGGTGACTTTGAGGGCGTGAGTCCCTGACTTGACTGCTTTTATGTTGCATACTGTATTTTGGTTATCATACATGTCTCCTGCTTTTTAAGCTATTATGATTTCATTTACAGTATTTGACAGTTTCACATACTTGGTACTGTTATCGACCTCCTTGGGCCGTTCATGCCGCAGTAGAGTACATCGGTCGTGGATCCTCGCTCTCGGGATCTCGATTCGGCGTTTTGGGAAGCTCCGTTTCTCGGAGGCTTATCTTTTAGTATGTGTTCCCTGAGTTGTAGGTTCTTGTACATTCGGGGTATGGCGGGGCCACCCCGTCATAGTCGTTGTAAATCTTAGAGGTGCAGTAGAACTGTGGGCGGGGTTGTAAAAGGATTAAAGCTTTCGGGTTTTATGTATATCACCAAGGCAACAAGTTGGTTGGCCTGTCTATTTATTATATCTCTTGTTTCATGATTCATGTTTTATTTTCCGCTGGTTTTCTCTGATGTTGTATCACTAGGGTGCCCGGGGTAAGGCACCAGTAACGGGCCCGGGTTCGGGGCGTTACACTTCCCCCCTTAGAAACATTCGTCCCCGAATGTTCTTTCGGGAGTCAAACTTAAAGATAGCGACATAGTCTTCTTACAACCCCTATGTACCAATAATGCCACACGTGGCCACATAACAATACTCATACCAAAATGTCAAACTGAACCCCACGTGTCAACATCGGTTATCTGCATAAAGCTTCGGCTGACTCTAAGCTTACTAATAATCTTTCCCGGATAAGCTTTGCCTTATCCACACTTGAATCAAATGCGACCAAATAAGCGAACCTCGCCTATGTCGAACCATCCAACCGCGAGCTACACTTACTTACAAACAAGGCCTCATACAGGCCATCCAAAGCGGAAGGGTATTCTATCGTGACGCACACGACAAGAGGCAATCAACCTTCCCGGCTATTCCTGGAATCAAAAACACAGGCCCGCAACCTATCCTAAATGTCCTGGATAGTACGCTCTGTCTGACCGTCGGTCTGAGGGTGTAATGCATCACTGAGACTCACCTGTGTCCCTAATCCCTTCTGAAAAGCCTCCAGAAGTTATCCGTAACCGAGCTCATCTGTCTGTCATCATAAACGTAGGAACCCTGTGCAGTCTCACAATCTCTCTGCTATACAAGCTAGTATAAACCTCAACCGAGTAAGTGGTCCCAACAGGAAGAACACGGCTGGTTTCGCCAGCACATTTACCATGACCCCCAGGGAGTCGTACTTCCTCCGAGTACGATGCCATCCTGTAACAAGATCCATATTAAATATCGCCCATGCCTAAGTCGGGGTCTAAATCGCCTGTAATAGCCCACTGGCTCCTGATGTTCAACCATGACCTGCTACTAATTCGGATATTAAGCAACAACTCTGCTACGTCCCTTTTTCCGGTCATCTTACCTATACATACATCTGAGGTCACAACACAACTTAGTCGACCTCGAAGGCGCAGCAATAGGCACCGTATGCCTCCCTAAACTCACGACTAGTCCCGTAGTACCGGGTACACGCAATCTATCCTCATCTCACAGCACCTCATCCGGCGCTACTCAAACAGGCTCTTCTCTTCCCGGAGAGCCGTATCTCGATACCGTATCATAACTGGATCCTCATACTGTCGCCTCCTTTCCTCCTCAACGACGGAAGACTCGGCAACCTCTTGGATCTAAACTTCGTTAACCTTGGAAACAAATAATCGAACCCCTAGGCTCGGTAACTGAAGGATCTCACGGACCATATCCTGTCTATCTGGCTGCCCATCTGGCAGACTACCCTTAGGTCCACGACAAAGAGTATACAGAATCGCTTGGCTTTCCCCGGATGGTATAGGATATCAATATCACAATCCTTGAATAACTCTAACCACCATCGCTGTCGCAAATTCTACTGCCTCAGTCTGCAGGTATACCGGAGGCTTTTGTGGTCTGCACAAATATCCATATGAAGTCTAATATACGTCATGCCCCCAAATCTTCAAGGCATGATTTAACTGCCGCCAGCTCTAAATCGTGAGTGGCGTAATTTCCTTTCCTGCTTCCCTAACTACCAGGAAAACATAGGCTCTATCCTTATCGGGTTGCGTCAGCACACAACCTAGCCCAACACCCAACGTGTTATCATAATAACATAACCCTCTAGTCTCACATGAGGGGTTAGAACTGTAGTCGTGGTCAACTTATCTTTCAATAACTGAAAGCCTTTCTCATTCCTGCGAAATATTCGGGTATCCTTAATCTCACTTATGGTTCCTGTTTCCCTTTCTCTGTTGCAACCAAACTTGGTCACTAAACTTAGATTTGATTCCTTTGCTTGCCTTACGGCTAAGACTTACTGTCAATCACATTTTAGGGGGGGGGGGGATTTCCTTGATCTCGTCAAGTAGTAACCTGATTTTTCCTTCCCCAGTTGCAGAGCCTATAGCTAGGTGTTACCACATTTCCTCGAAATGTTCTTACTTCCCATTATTTACTACCGGTCTTTACACTAGTCTGGGGTAATCATATCTCGTGCAACCTACATTTATATCTTTACGATACTCGCACCAATTAAACGTCGTTCTTAATTACCCCAACACAACACTTTTCCCACGGTTATCTACAACTGTAACCTATGGCATGACGATACCGAAGACCTTACCAGTCTTATATCCTTCGTCTAATAACATGGGTACACGCAACCCCATAATACGCAAAATTGTCCTTTTACGTGGGAAAAGAGCTTATCTCCCTTTCTTAAACTTTCCTTGGAGTCACAACCCTAATCACAGGGTCCTCTTGCGGTCCAGTAATTAGCTAATCATCACGCACCGCCCTTAAGTTCGTGTAGATTTTTCCAACCTACCAAAGATGCCCTCAGCTTTCCGCCGGCAGCACCCGTACTTATTTTATCCTAGCCTTGCACATTTTCCTGAAATTATCCGGAAGGTCGTGGCCCTGACCGCCACACCAAACCAACCCCAAGTACCTGCTAGGGCACTTAACATAAATTCCTTCAAATTCATTTATTACTTACTTTCTGCATTAGTTTTACCTCAAATGAACAAGTCACACAGACTTATTAAAATCAACAATGTCAAAGAATGAAGGATAATTCACTGGTTACCACCACTTCTCTTCTTTTCTACTCGATAACCGACTTACCAGAAAACTGGAATCGAGCCAATCTCTCTCTGTCGTCAACGTTGGCATAACAAGAGGCCAACTAGTCCGAACTCATAATGACCTCAATTCCTGTCATAACAGCTCTGCTAGGTCTGCTAGGGTCCAACGACTGTATCGTTACCGGTAATTATTATCTACCCGCTCAGCTACCACCCAACACCCACGGTGTAGTCTCCTCGAAAGGTTCTCATGGATTCAGGCTTTATTTCTTTACACTTGGTTGCTCTCTTTTTCACTGGTCGTACTCTTCCCGTACTCCCAAATTTATTTTTGCGTACGTACATAGCCTTCATACTGATTCGGGTCTCCAATCTTTGGAGTTACTAGATTAAACAATACAAGGCCCATTCCGGCTCTCACAACCTGGTTCCGGTGGAACACGTCCATGAACCCGTAAAATGGTTAACTAAACTTGGGCCCTGCACCTTCGTGACCCTGTCACGTAGCGGGACTACTACCAACTAATCCCATTTCATTTCAAGCTATAGGGCGACCCTTAATAGATCCCCAACCCGACTCGGCGTCGTATTTAACTCTTTCCTTAGTCCGTCTTAACCCTTTACTACCCGAGAAGGCCTTATATATCTAAGGTCTCGGTGGTTATCAACATTCTTAGGCTCGCAATTTCCATGCTCCAAGCCTATCTTATCAGCCCCCCGTAACCGGGTACAAAAACTTCTCGTAATACCATAATCGTGTTTTCTTGACCACAACAACCATACTTTCTTCGCCCGGATCTCGCCCGTACAATTCCCTTAAGCATACCACGTAGCTTAAGTTACTAACATAGTCTTCCAATTAGTCTCTTAATAATAACTTCTTAAGGGTCCACTACCTTTTCCGATAACTCATCATTTCCTAATTATCTCAAATTAGCACGTAAAACATTGATGAGAATTCATTAAACTGTTTCATACCTTCCCGGTATTTATTTAGTCCTTACCAAATCCTGGTAATCTAAAATCATCCTAGGCAACACGCGTCTGACCCTCATACATAAATCCGCATAGTCGTATGTCACAATACCAACTACAACCATTACCAACCTGGATATGCACTCCACGTAATCCTTCCTGGGTCACTGCTGCCTTCCTCGTAGCTGCAAACAATCATAACTTGTTAGGGAGAGACGACCCTAACCATACAGCTATATCGCACGATCTTAGAGTGAGAAGAATGGAAATCAATCCTAAATGTCCTGCAGCCTCCTGATTATAGATGTGGTGCACAACACACCGATAATCAAGACTCTACTAGACACGGTCTGTAGACACTTTCCGAGGACTAAGCGCTCGATACCACTTTTGTCACGACCAGGCCGGGCCCGCGGTGCCCTACCCAGGCACCCCGCCGGTATACATCGAGAATAGCAATGAACATACACAAAAACTTAGACAGTAAACAACAACAGACTAGCCGATAAGGCCACCTTCCGTAAAAATATACTCAAACCAGAAATAGAACAGTACATTTTTTTTTTACAACCCAATCCATAATGTGACTACAGACCTCTAAGAATAACAACTCAAGCGGGGCGCCCGCCATACCCCTGAATGTACAACAACCGACAATGCCAGGGATAAGCCTCCGAAATAAAGGGGTTTCTCAACAGCTGAACAGTGATCCTAAGAGCGAGGATCAGCACGCGTGTACTACTGCGGCGTGAGCGCGGCCGAAGGAGGTCAGTACAACATGTACCAAATATGTGGAACTGAAAGTACTGTAATGAAATCATGAGTCTATAATAAAACTGGAGACATGTATGATAGCTCAATAAACAGTACACTGTGCCTTGCTAACAATGAGAGTAAATAGGAGTATACTTACAATATAAAGTAGGAAGCTCACGATCAAGCAGGACCACCCGCCCGCATTATCATTAGGCAACCCTACTCCTGGGACTATCTCACCCGCATAGATCACGTGGACCCGCGTGAGGTATTCCTCGCATATGACTATTTCACCCGCATAAGCCCTTACGGACTCGCATGAGGTATTCCTCGCATAGGCTGGACCCGCCCGCATGGGACTATTTCACCCGCATAAGCCCTACGGACTCGCATGAGGTATTCCTCGCATCGTGGGTAGCAAATCCACGGAAAATGCAATGCCACAAACCCGGGGAATGACCCCGCAACGAATAATATATGACTAGCACAAATCCGGCTACCACACATAACATAAGCACTACCGGCTTATCATACAATACATAAGCAAGTTAAGAAACCCCCTAACTTCTTATTATTCTTGTTTATATACACTCTCATTTTAGTTTACCTAAGGAACTAACATGTCTTTTATAAAAATCCGGGAATTTAACCCAAAGTACTACGTACTTCTATTCTTTTAAAATGACTCATTTCATTATAAAACTTCCAAGACACTAATAACCGTAGTATCAAGTTACAATTTCTTTTCAAGACAAGTCACAATACTTTTAGAAATAAAATTGGGCTTCTAAATCAAGTGACTTCTTTTCTCGTAAAAACCTTTAGTGATTGATGCCTTTAAATCAAGTTGCCTTTCAATAAATCAAGCCATTTATCTTTCCATAAAGTCAATATAACCAACTCCCCATAAAGTCGTTATATTCACTTTATACCTTAGTCAAGTACAATTTTCTATCCAAGGGACTTATACGTTTAAAACGAAACAAGTATTACATACTTTAAAACTCTTCAAGTCCCTTAACATACTTAAATTACTTAGAGTAAACCACTCTTTAAACTTTCCATAAAGCTATTATAACCAACTTCCCATAAAGCCGTTA
The DNA here is from genome assembly GCA_029844215.1 of Przewalskia tangutica. NCBI lineage: Eukaryota > Viridiplantae > Streptophyta > Magnoliopsida > Solanales > Solanaceae > Przewalskia > Przewalskia tangutica. The sequence continues at coordinate 61,517,183 of CM056726.1, forward strand.
TACTAGCCTTATACATTAGCAACTTATATTTTTCCTTATAACCAAGAGACTTAAACTTTCCAACAAAACAAGTATCAAAATACTTTCAAGATACTTAAAGTCTCTTAACTTTTGAAAACCAAGATATCCTTAATATTTAAACAAGTGAGTTAATTCCCTAACTCAAACAACTTGGACATTCTCAAAATAAGCCAAGGATATCAAATAGACTAGATTGTCAAAATCTTGACGCTCACCGTACTATACATTTACAACTTAATCATGCTCAAGAGATAAGAAAGTTCCACATACCTCTTCGGTTTAATCCACTTGCTAAGTCCAATCGCCGTACGTAGTATGCCAACCTATAATGGCCATAGTACGTCTATTAACTTCTAGTTTCGAACGTAGAATATTCCAAGTGCAAGTCACTAAATTCTACGGAAAATCGGACAGCACTTCCTTTGTTTCTACTCACTTTGACACATTTTTCAAGGTCGAATTCAATAACCAAACACGCCACATTTAAGGCCCAACAAAGTAGTTAACAATAGGGGATTACATGCTTAAACAAGACATGTAAAATTCCGCCCCACAATGTAAAACAACTAGTCAAAACTACAATGTCCATTCGGCTAAACATAGGGACAACAATACAAATCGTTTCCAATCCCTTTTCAATCCAAGTGGTTTAGTATAACATGATATCAAGCCACAATCGATTACAACTACTACAATCCTCAAGTAGGTAAACATGCGACGATTCTAATTAATGACCAAAATTGTATTTCAATTTCAAAAGGCTAATCATGCCATTTCGGTTTTGTGCTCCTAAAATTCCATAACACTTATCAAACTTCATAATACATATCACATGATCATTTCTAACTTATAATAACATGGAATCTTCAATTACAAAAGTAAGACGAAGATTATACCTCATTTAGCCCAAATATGATCCAAGATTACAAGTCGATCCTTAGCAACTTTAGCTCCTCCTTTCGACGTTCCAATTCACTCCAAGCAACCCTTAGAAGCTTATGAATCACTCATCTTCAAGTTCCAACTTCAAAGTTGAATAACCCCTTAGGTTTTCGCCTTGCGACTAATACGAAAACACCATTTTCCGGGGTCTTTCTATAGAGATACACTTACAATACCCTTAGGAGCCTTGGTTTAAAGTGGGGAGATTATTGGACAAGAATTGAAAATTTTCATCTTGAAAATCCCCTCAAAGCCGAGAGCTTCATAGTGCTCTTCAAGGTTTTCTTTGAAAATTTAACTAAGTGTTAAAAAGCCTTGTCTTGATACTTGCACACATATATAATACTATGGAGGGTCAAGATCTACACAAATGGTTGGCCTAGATGAGTTTCACATGGATCCTAGCCAAGTGGCCCTTGGACTTTTAGTCAACAATGTCAAGCTAAGCCATTTGCAAGACTTGGTCATCTCACTAATGGTCAAATGACCCTTTTGCCCATGGTAAATTTCGTCCAAGACACTAAGGGGGGGGGGGTGACACGTGTCGCCCTCCCGTTCGTCGCAATATTTCGTTTCCCGACAATTTCCAAAATTCCGCTAATTTATAACACGTCTCAAATCTTAACATTTCTGAGTTCTTACGTACGTTTTTATAAACATATCCTGAAATTCCGGGGTGTAACAACTACTATGCTTCCACAAAAGCACGGTAGACTTGGCACCATTAATGAAGACATCGGTTTTAAAATCGATTGGAAAACCCTTAACAATTTATGGGTAGATCCAGAAAATGCCATTAAAAGAAAATGGTACAACAGCACTTTCCCACTCGAGGAAAGAAGAGACTTTAGAAATAATTGGATAAGTGATATGAACAGAATTAATTCTAATATAGAATTCTTTAGGTGGTTTGAAATCACTGATAAACTCCATAATGGCAGACAGTCCCTGAGCACCATTGTTAACAAATGGTTCGAAGGAGAAAATACTGTTGAAACAGTAACTCCTCTGTTAATACAGACAAAGGTCCCCGTAAAGGGTAAGATCTTGGCTACCGGTTCTTTTGAAAAAGACATAAAGGATCCAAGAAGAATCCCGCATGTTGAAAACATTAACAGAATTCCTCAACAGGACAACTACAAACAGTTGTTACATGTTGTTCCCAGGAAAATTACTGAAGTAAGTAATACCTCAGTTTTTAATAGTAACCCTATTAAGCCGGGAGGGAAAACACTTTCCGAACTCTTTTATAATATTAAAGATTGTTTGGCAAAACGCCACAAAAACCCGGAGAAAAAGATTAATAATGAATTTATAAACAAAGTTAATAATAAGCTTAAAAGGCTTAACGAGAATTCTAGAAAGAATGTATTAACCAAACCAGAATTACAAAAATCTGATGATAATCGGAAAAGGAAAAAGATGAGGGTCAGAAAACCCAGAAGAAAGAATAAAAAAGATTCTTTAGCTGTTACAGGCTTAAATAATGAACAGTCCAGTGATAATTCTGAAGTTTCTTCAGATAACTATTACAATGACGATAGTTCATTAAAATTGAAATACAGTTCAGGTAGTTCCACCTCCAGCTCAGACTGCGAGAGTACTGGGAAAATCTGCAATTGTACGAAACAAAAGATTGGTGTTATCACGAATAACAACCAAAGAAATTCTATTAATGAAACTGAGTCAGAAACTTCGATTCAGGATTTATTAAAAGAAATTATAAATCTAAAAAGAGAAATTCTTAGTATGAAAAAGAATCACAGTCCTTTAGAGGCTGAAACTTTGGTTAATGGTTCATTAAGGAATTTAATTCCTGTTAATAATCAATTAACACCACCCACTTCTAAAGATGCAGAAGCTGGACCAGGATTAAAATTAGTATCCAGGGCCAAAGTACTAAGCTACCATGTCCCTATTAAGATAATAATAAAAGATTTTATCTTACAAAAGATTGCATTATTAGACTCTGGAACAGATCAAAATTGTATTTGCGAAGGAATAATTCCTACTAAGTACTTAAGCAAAAGTACCCATAAATTATACTCTGCTACAAGAGATAACATTAAAATAAACTGGAAGCTTTCAAAAGCTCATGTTTGTAATAATGATGTTTGCTTCACTAATGATTTCGTTATTACACGAAACATAACTGAAGATGTAATTTTAGGAATACCCTTCCTAACTCAGATAAAACCTTATACCGCAAAACTAGACGGTATTTACACTACATCAATGGGAAAAGATCTCATATTCCCATATCTAAATCTGTTGTCTACTGATCACATTGATCATGTAAAACAGAAAACAGTCTTTAGAATGCAGCTTCTAACCAATCAGGTTAGTTACCTAAAAGACGATGTTAAGATAAAAAGGATATAATCAGCCTTAAAAACCCCGGAGGTTATTAACAAAGTAAGAAATTTGCAAAATTCTATGGAAAAAGAAATTTGCTCTGAACTCCCAAATGCCTTTTGGGAAAGGAAGAAGCATACGGTTAATTTACCTTACACGGATGACTTTATTGAAAGAAACATACCCACTAAAGCCAGACCCATTCAAATGAGCCATGAGCTCATGGAACATTGCAAAGACGAAGTCAATGAACTTCTCAATAAAGGGATCATTAGGCCTTCTAAATCACAATGGAGTTGCTCAGCCTTCTATGTCAACAAGAACGCTGAAAAAGAAAGAGGAGCCCCGAGGCTCGTAATAAATTATAAACCTCTTAACCAAGCGTTAAAATGGATTAGATATCCAATCCCCAATAAGAGGGATTTGCTCAAAAGAACGTATAATGCCAATGTTTACAGTAAGTTCGACATGAAGTCGGGATTCTGGCAAATCCAGGTCAATGAAAAAGATAAGTATAAAACAGCCTTCAATGTCCCTTTCGGGCAATATGAATGGAACGTAATGCCTTTCGGGCTCAAGAATGCCCCCTCAGAATTTCAGAACATCATGAATAACATATTCAACCCTTATAGTCAGTTTATGATTGTCTATATAGATGATGTTTTAGTATTCTCGGATAACATAGATCAGCATCATAAGCATCTAAACACTTTTGTCCAAACCACTAAGAAAAATGGTTTAGCAATAAGTGCCAAAAAGATAAAACTTTTCCAGACAGCCATAAGGTTCTTAGGGCATGACCTCTACCAAGGAACCTATAAACCAATCTGTAGAGCCATAGAATTCTCTACTAAGTTTCCAAATGAAATTCCTGATAAAATCCAGCTGCAAAGATTCTTAGGAAGTCTTAATTATGTGGCAGATTTTATCCCGAAAATTAGACAGATATGTGAACCTCTATATAAAAAGCTTAAAAGGAATCCAGTCCCTTGGTCAGACGAACAGACTAGAGCTGTCATACAGATAAAAGAAATAGTCCAGAAACTTCCATGTTTAGGCATTCCTAATCCAGAAGCCTTTATGATAGTGGAAACTGATGCTTCCGACATAGGTTACGGTGGTATCCTTAAACAAAGAGTTTCTCTTGAGTCAGTTGAACAACTAGTAAGATTTACTTTTGGAAACTGGAACCAAGCACAGAAAAACTATAGCACAGTTAAAAAAGAAATTTTATCTATAGTGCTATGTATCACAAAATTTCAAGATGATTTGATAAACAAAGAATTTTTATTAAGAGTCGACTGCAAAGCAGCCAAAGACATTTTGCAAAAAGATGTTAAAAATTTAGTTTCAAAACAGATTTTTGCCAGATGGCAAGCCTTATTATCAAATTTCGATTTTAAAATTGATTTTATAAAAGGTGAAGAAAACTCTCTACCAGATTTCCTGACTAGAGAATTTTTGCAGGGAGATAATGAGACCAGGCTTTCCCGGGTTACGCCCGATACGACCTCCATTTCAGAGTAAACCAGAAGAAAAGCTAAAACAACTTTTTCAGCCAGAAAGCTCGAATAGGGCTTTACATAAATCCCGTGGACAGAATATGTTCACAGTTCTGGGAAACCTCCCAATAATACCAGCCCTTCCCAAAGAGCTAGCCCAGAAAAAGCAGGCGCAACCTTTCAAGGCCACGCCATCAGAAAAAGAAAGTAAAAAGAGTTACAGGATGGTTCCTCCAGAATCATATTCAGAAGCGGTAAAACCAGCAACTCCAATGAAAAAGGAGTCTCCAGTTCCTGTTCCAAAATGGGAATTTATCCCAGCACAGGTTTTGCCAATAATGGCACTAGATAAACAGTATGAAAGCTTCAGGGTACAGGACCTCTTGAAGCCTTGTTACCTGAACCACCGGATGTGGATAATCGTGATCAATTAAAACAAGAAGGTATTATGAATTCATTTTAGTGGACACAGATTCCATCGAGATAGAGCATAAATACTTCGATAAAACAGGAGGAATTGAATATTCCAAGTTTACGATTAAGAAGATTTTAAGTCCTTTTAATTGGTATATGGATCATTTACGTACACCGATTCATTATCTGAGACTCATAAACCTCAAACATATAACTGGTATGATTATAAAGATGCATGGTTTATAAAGTATGCTGAGGATATGAAGGATAAAGTCATTCCCAGATGGTTCTACGAATGGTGGAACATGTTTGGAGGAATTCTACAGGTGGTTGCCCCGAGCTTCCAAAATCAGTATGTTCCTTTTTGCCAGGAACAACAGATTTCAACACTCCCAGAGCACATTAAATTGTGTAAGTTTTTTATCAGTAAGAGGGTTTCTTACATCCTAAATTGGACGTTCGATATCCAAGAGATAAATAGGATCAAATATCTAAGCAAGACCATCAAAATTAAAGGATGGAGCCCAAGATTAAAAGAAGATAAATTGAAGAAGAAGAAGTCATCTTCCTCAGGTGAAACTTCAGATTCTAAAGCTGAAACAAGACGAAGGCTCCTAGAAGCCTTAGCAAAATTAGAAAATGAAGAGGACGTGGCATCCAGCCACAGTGAAACAGACAACGGTGACATGCTCATTGTTATACACCGTATTTCCAGAGTATGTACGTAAGGACGTACGTACAAAAGTTTAAGCCTTAAGTTAGGCTAGGAACGAAAATTTGTGCACAACCCCCGAATAGAATCGTTTTCCGACGAAACGTTTTCCAAACTTTGCGAAGGGAAAATTTCGGCTATGTCATTTATTATTTTTGCGGATTTTTCCGAGAGATGAAATATTTTGGACCAACGGGAGGGTGACATGTGTCACCCTCAAAAGTGGACGGCAAAGGGCTAGCTTGGCACGTTTTTGTGTTGAAGTTTTAGTCAAGGGTTAGGTAGGATATTTTGTAGATATTTTGTGTAGCTGATGAACAAGTGGGACCCACAAACACTTGTCCAAATCTTGACCATACACTTGCCCACCACTTGTCTTGATCTTGGCCATTGGTTGGCCTATAAATACCCCCCTTAGTTGAAGACTTCTTCATCCACAAATTGTTTCTAAGTCTTGAAATCCCTCTCCCCCCTCTCTATAGTTTTCGTCCTCCCCCTTGTGAGGCTTTGGCGAGAAGTCTCCTCCCCTACCTGTAAGCTCTCGTAAAATACCCCTTGGTAGAAAAGTATTCTCCAAGTTTTGTTACTATTCCAAAATACCTTGGCCCAAATACCTTGTAGTATTCCAAGGTTACACCTATACTAAAAGCCCAGAAATACTATTATAATTCCCTTCAGTCACAAAACGAAACCCTAAGGAAAATCTTCATAGTCGGTTGAAGTATTAAGAAGAAGTTGCGTAGAACTTCTAAGGGTTGTTTGGAGCGGGTTGGAGCGCCCAGAGTAGAAGCTAAACGTTGCTCAGGATCGACATTTAAACTTGGATAATTTTGGGCTTACCGAGGTAAATACTCTTGTCCTTATATTGTAATTGGAAATTACATACGGTAGTAGTATAGAAATGTATATAAGATTCATAGAAGGATATTAAAGAAGAAGATTGAATCAGATTTACATAGACTGTATTCTGATGACTTGTGTAGCTTAACGGGTAGGGAAGTGCTCCCCGATTTTCCGTAGAATAGAGAAGCCTCTGCTTAGAATGTTCTACAGAGTAGTCTAGACATTGATAGACTTGTATAACCGTTATAGATTGAAGTACTGCGAGTAGCATGATCTACTTGAAAGGTGGACAAGGCTAGTCGGGTTATAGCCGTGGAGCGTATTGCTAATAGTCGATAATTGTCGCGAGGTATATGATTCTTCCTATCCTCTTGAGCATGATATTTTAAAGAATATATATATAGTATGGTAGACGTACGTGTGTTAACTGAACGTAGTTTTGCGGCAATGTCTTTTGACTTAAGCCTGAATAATAAGAATCTTGAAGTATTTCAAGAGAATTAAGAAACCTTTTTGAAAGAAGAGTAATGCTTGGTTTTAAAAGCTTAAGAGTTATACTAACTTTATGGGAAGTTAGGTATAACGACTTAAGAGAGATAAAAAGAATGGTTTATTGATCTTAAAAGATAAGAGACTTGACTTAATTGAATTAATATGAATTTTGTTAAAAAGAGTGTGAAACCTCATTCGTGAGTAATGAGTCGGGTTTTTAAAAGGAATAATGTTTCTTGATTTGAAATCGAATAAGTATCGAACAAACCACAGCAGCGCTAATAAAGGGAAATGTATTGACTAATAATGTATTATGAAAACCAGTAGAAACCTCCATTTGCATAGAAGCTAAGATGAGACAAAATGATATTACATTTCCTAGATTATGACTGCTTTAATAAGATTGTTATAAACAAGAATAACATACTCACACATAAGGCATATGTTTCTCAAATCGTTTTAAAGGAGAATTATATTATTTAATAATTAAGACTATGAACTACGAAACCTTTCGAAAATGAGAAATTTGAGCATTTGAAATTAGGCAAACTTGAACGTTTGGAAAATAATGTTGTTACTTGATTTTACAAAGGGAAGTGTTTTGGTTTACTTAAAAAGATAGTCACTCTATTTTTTTTATATACTACGGGTATTGTGTGACTTTTGTGAAAGAAACAGATCTTTTAAAGAGTTAATGTATGAAGTACTTTGGGGATAAAAACCCGAACTTGTTAACATAAAGTAGAAAGTACCTTATGTGAATAACTTGATTGTGTTGGTTTGTGATAGCCTTGTAATACTTTCTTGTTGATTTGATAAGTAAATATGTTAGGATGCTATGTGTGTTAGTATCTTGTGATGTTTGTGTAAAGGGGTTTCCCTTGTTGTGCTTATGTTGTTTAACGATAAGCTGTTATGTTAGTATTATATCACTCACCTCTTGACACGATACCGGGGGTTAAGCTGACCTCCGATGCGAGGTAGACTCGGTAGTCTGTGTGACCTATGATTCGAGAATACCTCATGCGGGTCTGTGTGACCTATGCGGAGCTACGAGAGTTCCAGGTTAGTGTGCGTCCTTTGTGGTCATGCGGTCTATGTGGCCATGCAGACTGCGAGTCCAGGACGATGCCGGGGAGTAGCTACCCTCGATGCGAGGAATACCTCATGCGGGCCTATGTGAGTGGCCTATGCGGAGATGCGGGAAGTTCGGGACTAGACGCGCACATTAGATCTCGCGGGCGAGTGGCGGCCGATCATGTGGCGGTGCAGACAGATCTCATAATACGATTTATGACTGTTGAACCGTAGGTTGTAGTCGGCTATGCCTTCGACTTACCCCGTGCGGTTTTATTATGACACGTAGGACACGTGTTCATGTGTATTCCTTGGTGCTTTTATATCATAGGGATCGCCAAGAAGAAGGTATTCCACGGGCATGATTGATGTTGTGGGCGTGAGACCCATAGTTGTATTTGAGTGATGACTTTGAGGGCGTGAGTCCCTGACTTGACATGAATGCTTATTTATTGTGAACTGTAGTTTAGTTATCATACATGTCTCCTGCTTTATATAGACTACTAAGATTTCATTTACTGATCTTTCGGCCACATACTTGGTACCGTTGTCTTGACCTCGCTGAGGCCGTTCATGCCGCAGGTAGAGGTACACCAGTGATGATCCTCTCTCATAGGGTCACAGTTCAGCGTTCGAGAAGATCCGTTTCTCCGGAGGCTTATATTGGGTATAGTCCCCTGTCCTTGTAGGTACTTACATTAAGGGGTATGGCGGGGTCCTGTCCCGCCATTGTTGTCATATCATTCTTAGAGTGCATGTAGTTGTGGCGAGTTTGTAAAAAAGGATGTAACTGTTCGGATTTAAGTTTTTATATATATATGCCGAAAGACAACTTTCTTCAGATAAACTGTGTCTCTTTTACATTGTTTCATGTTGTGTTTTATATTCCGCTGATTACTCTGATGTTGTATCACTAGGGTGCCCGGGGTAAGGCAACAGTCACGGGCCCGGGTTCGGGTCGTGACAAAAGTGGTATCAGAGCAGTTAATCCTCGGAAAGTGTCTACAGACCGTATCTAGTAGAGTCTTGATTATCGGTGTGTTGTGCACCACACCAATAATCAGGAGGCTATAGGATATTTAGGATTGGTTTCCATTCTTCTCACTCTGAGATCGTGCTTAGAGCTGTGTTATAAGTTGGACCCCTCTAACGTATTTCTTTCCCTTACCGTTATGCCTCTGCGTAAGGCAACCCGGGCCCAGTGGGGCAAGGCAGCCGAGGGAGCTGCGAGTAGAGCACAGAGGGTTTACGAGGGCACAGGCCCAATCATCACCTAGGGTGGTGCTTCATTCAGGGAGTTTTGCTACGTCGCGGCCCGTGAAATTTAGCCCAATGGGCGATTCCTACTGCGGCCATGATATCTGGACCTTCAGTTCCACGACCGGGAACAGAGAATATAGATTGCAAAGAGACGACCCTGTTACTAGCTAGGGATTTAAGCTACCAGAGGGTATATGATGTACCGATTTATCGCGGGCCTTGATGAATATCTAAGAGAAGGTTGTGTAAGAATAGCTCTTCAGTCAGGCATGAGCATGGCCTGCGTACGGGCTTATGCGCAGCAGGCCGAGAGACGTAGAGATCGACAGATTAATCAAAGACAGCAGGAGAGGGCCCGATCGGCAGGGTCCTTTGGTGACTTTCGAGGCGAATCGCCTCAGCAACAGACTGGATATGCACCTCCGCCAGTGCAGATTGTCCTCCACAGGGTTCAGGACGTTCGGGGTATGCAGGAGTTGGTCAGAGCTCCAGGGCTTCTGGTTCACAGATACACGTCGGTTCCAGCCAGCCGGATTCAGTGGTTCGGAGAGGAAGGGGTGCTAGCCAGAGGAGGCCACCCCCACCTCGGTGTGGCTGTTGTGGTAGATGTCATTGTGGGGAGTGTCGTGCTTCTTCGACAACTTGTTATGCTTGCGGCCAACAGGGCCATTTTGCGAGAGATTGTCCGACCAGAGGTGGCGCAGATGTAGAGACTCAGCCTTCGGGATCAGTGGCTAGTTCATCATCTTCCCTAGCTATGCGCCCAACAGGGCAGGATTGATTAGAACGACAGAGGGGAGTGAAACAGTAGATTCAGGTATATCCTTAACCCTCTAGAGATTGTATGTGTGATAAGATAAGTATATCTTAAGTGCTATGTTCAGATAGAATTGTGTTAATTGTGATTAGAAATCATGGTTAGTTAAAAAGGTAAGATTGGGGATAGGGAAAGTGTGAGCCTTAGAGTTTTATACGTAGAGACCTTAGAGGTAAGGCCATCTCGAGTAAAAGATGTATTTTTATGTTTGACCCTTATCAGAGTGCATAGTACACGTGAGATATGTTGTGTGATAGTTGAGCTAAGAAGACCACTAGGTTTTCGTGACTCGATGGTGAGATTGTTCCGGATCGGGAAACAAGAGTTCTTGCGCGATAGCGGGTCGGGTTGAGGACCGATCGCGGGTCAACCCGCGGCCTGCATTGTGGTGGGGTCAGTTCGAGGTAGTCCCGCTTTGTGATAGGGTCACGAGGGTGTTAGACCCAAGTTTAGTTAACCATCGTACGAGTTCGTGGATGCGTTCGACCAGTAGTCGGACCGATGAGGTCAGCCCATCTTATCTTTTAGTCAAGACCATTTACTCGGCAGAGGGTTATGCGAGATGATTATATCAGGAAGGTTGTAAGGCTGCACGAGGTGCCTACTTTCACCTTATGACAGACAGTGAAGCCCAGGTTATGGCTATTTCTTTTTCTGGAAGTTTTATCAGGCAAGGTTAGGAACTCAGGTGAGTCTCGATGCTCGCGTTCGCCACCGGGCGGTGTTTGGATTTCAAAGGTAGTGTGGAGATTGTTGCCTCTGTTGAGGAGTGTTTTATAGCTACCATTTCAGTATTCGGATATCGCCTTATGAAGCCTTGTAGGGGCGGAAGTGTAAGTTGTCGGTCGATTGGTTCGATGTTGGCAAGGTTCAGATAGTTGGTTCATACTTGTTTCGACGGGATTTGGATAGGGTGAAGCTTATCTAGAAGAAGTTATTAACAGCTCAGAGTCAGCAGAAGTCGTACGGATAATCGGCGACGACGCTTAGAGTTCAGGACGGTGGGTCTTCAAGGTACCACGGAAAGGGTGTGACAAGTTTTGGAAAGCAGAGGAAACTTAGCATGGTACTTGAGCGTTTTGGATCCTTTGGAGGATAGGCCGGGTTGCCTATAAGTTGGCATTGCCATCCGACGTAGGAGCGAGACGTCCGGTCTTTCATGTTGTTATGTTCGGAAAAGTATCGCAGATCCATCCAGAGTGTTCCCAGTTAATGATGACCAAGTTGGAGGTAGTAACCCAGAGATTTGGAAACTGAAGCAGTAACAAAAATGTGGTGAGTTATGAGAAAGAGTTCGAGTGTACGAGAAGGGTACGATGAGTAAGGGAAGAAGCGAGCCTGTGTTACGAACATTGATGTGAGCATTCTTTTGAAGAGTGAAGGTGCGAAGGGAGTATATTTTAGACCTCGGGTGGGAGCTTTTGTGATGCTAGAGGTGTTTCCTCGTGAACTTGGATGTAAGTATTTGCGCGGATGTTTTCTGTGGCCATGTGTGGCATTTGCAAACTGGTTAAGCTATGAGGAACTTGATCGTTATCTGTCTTGAGAAGGAACATTCGGGACGAATGTTTCTAAGGATGGGAGAATGTTATACCCCGTATTTCCAGAGTATGTACGTAAGGACTTACGTACAAAAGTTTAAGCCTTAAGTTAGGCTATAAACGAAAATTTGTGCACAACCCCCGAATAGAATCGTTTTTCGACGAAACGTTTTCCAAAATTTGCGAAGGGAAAATTTCGGCTATGTCATTTATTATTTTTGCGGATTTTTCCGATAGATGAAATATTTTGGACCAACGGGAGGGTGACATGTGTCACCCTCAAAAGTGGACGGCAAAGGGCTAGCTTGGCACATTTTTGTGTTGAAGTTTTAGTCAAGGGTTAGGTAGGATATTTTGTAGATATTTTGTGTAGTTGATGAACAAGTGGGACCCACAAACACTTGTCCAAATCTTGACCTTACACTTGCCCACCACTTGTCTTGATCTTGGCCATTGGTTGGCCTATAAATACCCCCCTTAGTTGAAGACTTCTTCATCCACAAATTGTTTCTAAGTCTTGAAATCCCTCTCCCCCCTCTCTATAGTTTTCGTCCTCCCCCTTGTGAGGCTTTGGCCGAGAAGTCTCCCCCCTCCCCCTACCTAGAAGCTCTCGCAAAATACCCCCCCCCCCCTGGTAGAAAAGTATTCTCCAAGTTTTGTTACTATTCCAAAATACCTTGGCCCAAATACCTTGTAGTATTCCAAGGTTACACCTATACTAAAAGCCCAGAAATACTATTATAATTCCCTTCAGTCACAAAACGAAACCCTAAGGAAAATCTTCATAGTCGGTTGAAGTATTAAGAAGAAGTTGCGTAGAACTTCTAAGGGTTGTTTGGAGCGGGTTGGAGCGCCCAGAGTAGGAGCTAAACGTTGCTCAGGATCGACATTTAAACTTGGATAATTTTGGGCTTACCGAGGTAAATACTCTTGTCCTTATATTGTAATTGGAAATTACATACGGTAGTAGTATAGAAATGTATATAAGATTCATAGAAGGATATTAAAGAAGAAGATTGAACTGTACTTACATAGGACTGTATTTACAGTAGACTTGTGTAGCTTAACAGGTAGGGAAGTGCTGCCCGATTTTCCGTAGAATAGAGAAGCCTCTGCTTAGAATGTTCTACATAGTAGTCTAGACATTGATAGACTTGTATAACCGTTATAGATTGAAGTACTGCGAGTAGCATGATCTACTTGAAAGGTGGACAAGGCTAGCCGGGTTATAGCCGTGGAGCGTTTTGCTAATAGTCGATAATCGTCGCGAGGTATGTGATTCTTCCTATCCTCTTGAGCATGATATTTTAAAGAATATATATATAGTACGGTAGACGTACGTGTGTTAACTGAACGTAGTTTTACGGCAATGTCTTTTGACTTAAGCCTGAATAATAAGAATCTTGAAGTATTTCAAGAGAATTAAGAAACCTTTTTGAAAGAAGAGTAATGCTTGGTTTTAAAAGCTTAAGAGTTATACTAGCTTTATGGGAAGTTAGGTATAACGACTTAAGAAAGATAAAAAGAATGGTTTATTGATCTTAAAAGATAAGAGACTTGACTTAATTGAATTAATATGAATTTTGTTAAAAAGAGTGTGAAACCTCATTCGTGAGTAATGAGTACTGGGTTTTTAAAAGGAATAATGTTTTACTGATTTCGGAAATCAGAATAAGTATCGAACAAACCACAGCAGCGCTAATAAAGGGAAATGTATTGACTAATAAAGTATTATGAAAACCAGTAGAAACCTCCATTTGCATAGAAGCTAAGATGAGACAAAATGATATTACATTTCCTAGATCATGGCTGCTTTAATAAGATTGTTATAAACAAGAATAACCTACTCACACATAAGGCATATGTTTCTCAAATCGTTTTAAAGGAGAATTATATTATTAAATGATTAAGACTATGAACTACGAAACCTTTCGAAAATGAGAAACTTGAGCATTTGAAATTAGGCAAACTTGAACGTTTGGAAAATAATGTTGTTACTTGATTTTACAAAGGGAAGTGTTTTGGTTTACTTAAAAAGATAGTCACTCTATTTTTTTTATATACTACGGGTATTGTGTGACTTTTGTGAAAGAAACGGATCTTTTAAAGAGTTAATGTATGAAGTACTTTGGGGATAAAACCCGAACTTGTTAACATAAAGTAGAAAGTACCTTGTGTGAATAACTTGATTGTGTTGGTTTGTGATAGCCTTGTAATACTTTCTTGTTGATTTGATAAGTAAATATGTTAGGATGCTACGTGTGTTAGTATCTTGTGATGTTTGTGTAAAGGGGTTTCCCTTGTTGTGCTTATGTTGTTTAACGATAAGTTGTTATGTTAGTATTATATCACTCACCTCTTGACACGATACCGGGGGTTAAGCTGCCCTCCGATGCGGGGTAGACTCAGGCGGGTCTGTGTGACCTATGATTCGAGAATACCTCATGCGGGTCTGTGTGACCTATGCGGAGCTACGAGTTCCGTTAGTGTGCGCCTTTGTGGTCATGCGTCTATGTGGCCACGCGATCGCGAGTCCAGGACGATGCCGGAGAGTAGCTACCCTCGATGCGAGGAATACCTCATGCGGGCCCATGTAAGTGGCCTATGCGGAGCTGCGGGAAGTTCCAGGACTAGACGCGCACATTAGATACTGCGGGCGAGTGGCCAGCTTCGATCATGTGGCGGTCTAGACAGATCTCATGATACAGTTTATGACCTTGTTGGTACTGTGGGTTGTAGTAGTCGGCTATGCCTTCGTACTTACCCCGTACGGTTTTATTATGACACAGGTGGGACCTGGTGTTCTTGTGTATTCCTTGGTGCTTTTATATCATAGACTGCCGGCAGTGAGGAAGGTATTCCACGGGCATAATTGATGTTGTGGGAGTGAGACCCATAGTTGTATTTGAGTGATGACTTTGAGGGCGTGAGTCCCTGACTTGACATGAATGCTTATTTATTGTGAACTGTAGTTTAGTTATCATACATGTCTCCTGCTTTATATAGACTACTATGATTTCATTTGTCACGACCCATTCCGGGGCCCGTGACTGGTGCCTTACCGGGGCACCCAAGTAGTCATACATCAGAGTAATCAGCGGAAATATAAAACAAGACATGAAACAGTTTATAAAATAAGACACAGTTTAAGTGAGAAAACATCGCCTTTCGGCATATATATATAAACATGGTTTAGCGCTACATCCGATAATCGTACAACATGACTACGCACTTAAGGAAATATACAACTATGGCGGGACAGGGCCCGCCATACCCTGATCAGACAAAACTATCTACAACAGGAGATCATACCCAAAAGTAGAGCCTCCGAAAGGATGGAGCTCACGACACCAACGTAGAGATCCTAAGAATGTGGATCTAGCACTGCTGCCTCTTACCGCGGCATGAACGCAGCCCCAAGGAGGTCGATAACAGTACTAAGTATATGAAATCAGAAATACTTAGATGAAAACATATCATTTTAAAATCAGTTTGCAAGTATGTATGAAACAACCAGGGACCGCATAGTGCCACATCATAAACAAGAGCAACAATAGGTAAACCGCAATGTGCCTTTTCTAGGCTGCGAATGATCGAAGCAGGGCCAATTGCCCGTAGTATCACCATGCAAGCCTAATCCTGGACTCCCGTAGTCCGCATAGGCCACTCACATAGGCCCGCATAGGGTACATAACCCCGCATCAAGGGTAGCTACTCCTCGGCATCGTCCTGGACTCGTAGTCCGCATGGCCACATAGACCGCATGAGGTATAACCCCGCATCACTAACCTGGAACTCCCGTAGCTCCGCATAGGTCCCCTGGACCCGCATGAGGTATTCTCGAATCATGGTCCCATCACCGAGTCTACCCACATCGGAGGCGACAACCCCGGTAATATGTCAAGAGGTGAGTGATAGTACACTAACATAACTTATCTTTAAACAACATAAGCACAACAAGAATACTCTCTTATACAAACGTTACAAGACACTAACACACATAGCATCATATCATGTCTACTTATCAAACCATCTTATTATTCTTTTCACAGTTCAATATAAGTCTGTTATAAACACATAGGCAACCTGTTTCTTTTATCACTCTTAAGTGGTTATACTTAACTTCCCATAAAGCTAGTATAACTCTTAAGCTTCTGTTTTAAAAACCAATTAGTTCTCTTCTGTTAAAAATGATTCAGTATTCTTTTGAAATGTTTTGATTCTTTATTATTCGAGCTTAAGTGAGGCATTCTGTAAGTGTTATTCGAGCTTAAGCCGAGGCATTGCCGTAAGTATTATTCAGGCTTAAGTCAAAGACATTGCCGTAGTTATTATTCAGTTAACACATGTACGTCTACCGTACTACATATATATTATAAAATATCATGCTTTAGGAAGAATCACATACCTTCTCAGCGAAAACCACCTGCCAAGTTGAATATGTCGCGCACAGAGAATCAGCCTATAATAGTCAGACACGTCTATCAACGTTCAGACTACTTTGTAAACAGTTCTAAACAGAGGGTTCTATATCCTACAGAAAATTGGGCGTGCTTCCTACCCGGTGAGCTACTCAAGTTCATCTGTGAAAACAAATTCATGTAAATGCAGTTTGATTATTCTTCTTTAAACCCTTCTTGTGATAACAGTTCAATTCTATTCTGCAATATTCTTCTAAGTATTTATACTTATTCTTATACTACTACAGAATGTAATCTCTAATTCAAAAGAAGGTTAGGATTAGTTACCTCGGTAAGCCCAATAATATCCTAGATAAAGTCGCTTTGATCAAGGTTTTGCTCCTAAGTTGTATGCTCCAGAAACCTTAGAAGTTCTTCACAACTTCTACTAAGTACTAAGGGATTTGGGCTAGGGTATTTTGGGCATTATAACAATACTAGAAGACAACTTTTCTACCAAGGGAGGGGGTAGATTTGGCTAGGCTAGGGGGTAGGCCTCGCCAAACTCACTCAAAGGGGAAGGTGTTGGGCGAAAAGGCTTAAGGGAGAGGAGAGGATTTTTCAAGACTTGGAAGTAATTTGTGGATGAAGAACTCTTCATCTTAAGGGTATTTATAGCTCAAGCCATGGCCAACCAATGGCCAAGATGAAGACAAGTGCAAGGCAAGTGTAGGGTGAAGATTTACTACACACAAATATCCTACCAACTCCTTGACTTTGTGCAAGGCACAAAAAACGTGCCAAGCTTAGTCCAATTCGTCCAAATGGACGTTTTAAGTCCACCAATTGGAGGGTGACAAGTGTTGCCCTCCCGTTGGTCCAAAATGTTTCGTCTCTCGGAAAAATCCGCAAAAATTAGAAATGGCATAGCCGGAATTTACCCTACGAAAGCTGTGGAAACGTTTCGTCGGAAAACTATTCGTTTTGTGAGTTGTGTACAATTTTCGAACTTGGCCTAACTTTAAGGCTAAACTTTCGTACGTACGCCCTCACGTACATACTCCGGAAATACGGGGTATAACATTCTCCCCTCCTTAGAAACATTCGTCCCGAATGTTCCTTCCCAAGACAGTTATCGATAAAGCTTAAACAATTGCAAATGCCACACACGGCCATAGAACAACACTTAGGCTTATATGGTAATGGAAATTTACAAGTAGGAAAGTGAATTACCTGGAGGTGTGGGGAATAGGTGAGGATACTTCTGCCTCATGTCCTCCTCAGCTTCCCACGTCATCTCCTCCCTGAGCTCGTTCCGCCACGTAACTTTGTGGAAGCCACGTCCTTGGTCCGCAGACGCCTAACCTGACGATCGACTATCGCTATGGGAATCTCCTCATACGATAACCCCTCGGTCACCTGGACATCGTCAATCGGGTGTACCCTAGATGGATCCCCGATACATCTCCTCAGCATAGATACGTGAAACACCGGATGCACTGCCTCCAGATCGGACGACAGATCCAACTCATAGGCAACCTTGCCTACCCTGCGGACAATCTGAAACGGCCCAATGTACCTTGGGCTGAGTTTCCCCTTCCTCCCGAATCTCATCACACCCTTCATGGGTGACACCTTCAGGAAAACCCAATCATCAACTGCGAACTCCAGATGTCGACGACGATGATCTGCATACGACTTCTGTCGACTCTGAGTCATCGATAGCCGCCTCGGATAAGCTTCACCTTATCCATCGCTCGCACCAAATCTGGTCCCACTAGCCGCACTCGCCCACATCGAACCAACCTATAGGCGATCTGCACTTCCTCCCATACAAGGCCTCATAAGGCGCCATCCGAATCTTTGGAGTGGTAGCTATTATTATACGCGAACTCAACTAGAGGCAAATGATCCTCCCAACTACCATCGAAGTCAATAACACAGCTCGCACATATCCTCAAGAGTGCGGATAGTGCGCTCTGTCCGTCTGCTCTGCGTGGATGAAATGCAGACTGTGCTCACTGCGCCCCTAAACCCTCTGGAAGGACCTCCGAGTTAGCCGTAACCGGGCTCCTCTGCGATATGATCGAAGTAGGGACTCCATGCGATCGGCGATCTCTGATGTAAAGTCTGGCATAATCCTCAGCCGAAAAAGTCGTCCTGACGGGAAGAAAGTGGGCTGATTTCGACAGCCTGTCGACGATAACCCATATAGAATCATGTCTCCTCTGAGGGCGAGGTAATCCTGTGATGAAGTCCCTGTTGATTCCCTCCCACTTCCGTGTCGGGATCTCAATCGTCAGAACAAACCACCGGGCCTCGTGCTCTACCTTCACTGCCGACAACACGCACCGAGCTACGAACTCGCAACGTCCTCTTCAAGCCATCCCATCAATACACGGATCTAAGGTCGTGGTACATCTTGGTCGACCCGGATGGATAGAGTAACGCGCTACCGTGTGCTTCCCCAAGAACTCTGCCAAGTCACAAACATCCGGGACACACAACTGCCTCAAACCTTAGCACCCCATCGTGCTACCTCAAAAGGAACCTTGACCTCACGAAGAGCAGTATCACGATATCGAATCAAAGCTGGATCCTCGAACTGTTGCCTCTTCACCTCCTCGACGATGGAAGACTCGGCAACCTCACGAACTCTAACCCCACTGCTATCAGAATCAATCAAACGGACACCAAGGCTCGCTAACTGGTGCAAATCACGAACCATGTCCCTTCTCTCTAGCTGCACATCTGATAGGCTCCCCATCGACCTACGACTAAGAGCATCTGCCACAACATTGGCCTTCCCCGGGTGGTACAGGATATCAACATCGTAATCCTTAAGCAACTCTAACCACCGTCTCTGTCGTAAGTTCAGCTCCCTCTGGCTGAAGATATACTGGAGGCTCTTGTGGTCTGTATAAATATCCACGTGAACCCCATACAAATAGTGCCTCCAGATCTTCAAAGCGTGAATCACAGCTGCCAACTCTAAATCATGGGTGGGGTAGTTCCTCTCGTGTTTCTTCAGCTGTCGGGATGCATATGCTATAACCCTGCCATGCTGCATCAACACACATCCCAACCCGATGCCTGACGCATCACAATACACGACATAACCATCCGGACCCTCCGAAAGAGTAAGAACGAAGCGGTCGTCGCTCTTTTCAAAGAATCGAAACCCCGCCACAAGCATCACCATCAAACTTGGCTGCCTTCGAGTCACCTAGTCAATGGTGCGAAGATAGAAGCAAACTTCTCCACGAACCGCCGATAATATCCTGCAAGGCCCGAAATCGCGAACCTGGCCGGAGTAGTAGGTCTAGGCCAAGTCTGATCGCTCGATCTTGGCCGTATCCACTCAATTCCATCACCGACAATATGCCCAAGAAACGCCATGAAGTCAACCAAAACTCACATTTGGAAAACTTGGCGATAATCTGCTGGTCTGGAGAATCACAAGATCGCCTCAAATGCTCCGCATGCTCCTGCTCGAGCGAATAAACCAAGATATCATCAATGAACACTATCACAAACGTGTCCAAAATGGTTTGAACACTCGGTTCATCAAATCCATGAATACCACGAGCATTGGTCAACCCAAAAGACATGACCAACTCATAATGCCCGTCACGTCCGAATGCGATCTAGGGACATCCACCTCTCGACTCGCACTGCGATAGCCCGATCGCAGATCAATCTTGAGAAACATCTCGCACCTCGCAACTGGTCGAACAAATCATCAATCACGGGAAGGGTATCATTCTTAATGGTCACCTTGTTGGTGCACCGTAATCAACACACGCGCAAAGGCCCCGCCCTTCTTCTTCACGAACAATACCGCGCTCCCGAGGGAGAAACACTAGGCACGATGAAGCCCTTCTCCAAAGAAATCTCTAAGCTGATCCTTCAACTCTCTCAACTCGGCGGGTGCCATTCGTATGGCGGAATGGAAATAGGCCGAGTGTCCGCAATATGTCAATACAAAACTCAATCTCCTCTCGGGAGGATACCCGGAGGTCGTGCTGAAACACGCCGGTAACTCTCTCGACCACTGAACGATGGAAAATCTGGTACCGCAGCCTTGATATCAAACACCCGAACGAGATGGTAGATATACCCTTCGCACCATCTTCCTAGCCTTGAGGTAGGAAATAAACCTACCTCGGCGATACCGTGCTCCTCCCACTCAACAACCGGCTCGTCAGAAATCGAATCACTACTCTCTCTATGCGGTCTACATTGGCGTAGCAAGAAGCTAGCCAATCCATCCCCATGATCACGCGAAGTCAATCATCTCCAACTCTATCAAGTCGGCCAGGTCCGACGATCAGAATGGTCACAGGCAAGCTCTATATACCCGCCGAGCTACCACCGAATCACCCAGCTGGCGTAGCTACCTCGAAAGGGTCTATGGACTCGTGCTCTATCCCTATCCTACTAGCAACAAGGGAGATATATAGACAGTAGAACCCGGATCTATCAAAGCATACACATCAAACCCAGAAACTGATAAGGTACCTGTGACGACATCAGGTGAGGCCTCCTGATCCTGTCGGCTGGACAAAGCATAAATGCGGTTCTGAGGACCGCTAGAACTGGGACCCGCGCCACGACCTCTGCCGCGGCCTGCTGGTCCGTGAGTACCTTGCCCTCCAGGGCGAGTAACTGTCGGGGATGAAGAAGACCCGGCGAAAGAACCTGTAGGCTGACCCCTACCATCAGCACTGCCCTTGGTCGGACAGTTCCTCGCATAGTGACCCTGCTGGCCACAACTGAAACAAACTCCCGTAGCACCACAACTCCCGAAGTGGGATCTACCGCATCGGCCACACTGAGGGGGTGGTCCCGATCGGCGTAACCTCGCCGCTCAGATGTGCAAGTCCTGGGGCCCTGGTCTGCCCTCGAATATCCTGGCTGTGCTGAGGACGGTGCAGGAGTGCTCTGAGCTGGCTGTGGTGCAAATCTAGACTGCTGCTGAGGCCGCCCACCACGATAGCCACCAAAAGACCCTGCCGTCCTGGTCTTCTTCTGCTGCTGCCTGTCAACCCGGCGGTCTCTACGCTCCTCACATCCCAGAGCATGAGCCTGCATGCGGGTAATGTCCATACCCGGCTGAAGAGAAACACCCGCACACGACTCGGCCATATAGTCATCTAGCCCGGTGACGTAGCGGTGCACCCTATCCTCCATATTAGCTACCAACGCTGGGACATATCGAGCCAATGAATCAAACTCGACATTGTACTCCCTGACAGTGCGTCCTCTCTGCCTCAGCAGTAAAAATCTATCAGCCCGCGCCCTCCTCATCTGTGGAGGCAAGAAGTGAGTGAGGAAAGCCTCTGAGAACTCATCCCAAGTAGCTGGGGACGCGTGCTCTCCCCGGGATAACTCCCATGAATCAAACCAATCGACTGCAGTATCACGCAGCCTATGCGAACTGAAGGTCACAGACTCTGTCTCTGAGGCCTTGATCACCCGCATGATCCTCTGTAGCTGACGGATGAACTCCTGCGGATCATCCTCCGGCCTCGACCCGTAAAACTCTGGCGGGCTACAACTCAAGAAATCTCGTAGCCTCAAACTATTCGCCTCGGTGCACCACGTGCGACTGGAGCTGAGCTGAATCGCCAGATCGGCCTATCCTCGTATCCGCCACAACTCTAGCCAATAGCCGGGCCATCTCCTTATACCCTAACCTCCGCCCAGCCGTGGGACGGGAGGTGTGGGTACCGTGGTCTCTTTGGGGCCGTGGCGTCATAGAACTCGCCGTCTGCGGTATAGATCGGGCCCGAGCCCTCGTAACTCGATGTCGATGGCGGCTCCTCGGCCGCCTTGCTTCGGGCCGGGTTGCCTTACGTGGAGGCATAATCGTTACGAAAGGAATACGTTAGAGGTCCAACTTTAACACAACTCTAAAGCACGATCTCGAATGAGAAGAATGGAAACCAATCCTAAATATCCTATAGCCTCACGATTATTGGTGTGGTGCACAACACACCGATAATCAAGACTTACTAGATACGATGCAGAGACACTTTCCGAGGATTAACTGCTCTGATACCACTTTTGTCACGACCCATTTCGGGGCCCGTGACTGGTGCCTTACCGGGGCACCCAAGTAGTCATACATCAGAGTAATCAGCGGAAATATAAAACAAGACATGAAACAGTTTATAAAATAAGACACAGTTTATGTGAGAAAACATCGCCTTTCGGCATATATATATAAACATGGTTTAGCAGCTACATCCGATCTTGTACAACATGACTACAGCACTTAAGGAAATATACAACTATGGCGGACAGGGCCGCCATACCCCGATCAGACAAAACTATCTACAACAGGAGATCATACCCAAAGTAGAGCCTCCGAAAGGATGGAGCTCCCGACACCAACGTAGAGATCCTAAGAATGTGGATCTAGCACTGCTTGCCCTTACTGCGGCATGAACGCAGCCCCAAGGAGGTCGATAACAGTACTAAGTATATGAAATCAGAAATACTTAAATGAAAACATATCATTTTAAAATCGGTTTGCAAGTATGTATGAAACAACCAAGGGGACCGCACATATAGTGCCACATCATAAACAAGAGCAACAATAGGTAAATCGCAATGTGCCTTTTCTAGGCCGCGAATGATCGAGCAGGCCAATTGCCCGTAGTATCACCATGCAAGCCTAATCACGGACTCGTAGTCCGCATAGGCCACTCACATAGGCCCGCATAGGGTACATAACCCCGCATCGAGGGTAGCTACTCTCGGCATCGCCCCGACTCGTAGTCCGCATGGCCACATAGACCGCATGAGGTATAACCCCGCATCACTAACCCGGAACTCCGTAGCTCCGCATAGGTCCTGGACCCGCATGAGGTATTCTCGAATCATGGTCCTGCATCACTGAGTCTACCCGCGTGGAGGCGCTTAACCCCGGTAATATGTCAAGAAGTGAGTGATAGTACACTAACATAACAAATTATCTTTAAACAACATAAGCACAACAAGAATACTCTCTTATACAAACGTTACAAGACACTAACACACATAGCATCATATCATGTCTACTTATCAAACCATCTTATTATTCTTTTCACATCAATATAAGTCCGTTATAAACACATAGGCAACCTGTTTCTTTTATCACTCTTAAGTGGTTATACTTAACTTCCCATAAAGCTAGTATAACTCTTAAGCTTCGCTTTAAAACCAATTAGTTCTCTTACATTAAAAATGATTCAAGATTCTTTTGAAATGTTTTCGATTCTTTATTATTCGAGCTTAGTGAGGCATCGCTGTAAGTGTTATTCGAGCTTAAGCCAGGCATTGCCGTAAGTATTATTCGAGCTTAAGTCAAAGACATTGCCGTAGTTATTATTCAGTTAACACATGTACGTACCGCATTACTACATATATATTATAAAATATCATGCTTTAGGAAGAATCACATACCTTCTCGTAAAACCACCGCCAAGTTGAATATGTCGCGCAGAGAATCAATTTATAATAGTCGACACGCCTATCAACGTTCGCACTACTTTGTAAACAGATTCTAAGCAGAGGGTTCTATATCCTACGGAAAATTGGGCGATTTCCCTACCCGGTGAGCTACTCAAGTTCACCGTGAAAACATTCTATGTAAGTACTTTGATTATTCTTCTTTAAACCCTTCTCGTGATAACAATCAATTCTATTCTGCAATATTCTTCTAAGTATTTATACTTATTCTTATACTACTACGAAGTATTCTCTAATTCAAAAGAGGGTTAGGATTAGTTACCTCGGTAAGCCCAATAATATCCTAGATAAAGTCGCTGATCAAGGTTTTGCTCCTAAGTTGTATGCTCCAAGGAAACCTTAGAAGTTCTTCACAACTTCTACTAAGTACTAAGGGATTTGGGCTAGGGTATTTTGGGCATTATAACAATACTAGAAGACAACTTTTCTACCAAGGGAGGGGGGGTAGATTTCGGCTAGGCTAGGGGGGGGTAGGCCCTCGGCCAAACTCACTCAAAGGGGGGGGGGGGGGGGGGAAGGTGTTGGACGAAAAGGCTTAAGGGAGAGGAGAGGATTTTTCAAGACTTGGAAGTAATTTGTGGATGAAGAACTCTTCATCTTTAAGGGGGTATTTATAGCTCAAGCCATGGCCAACCAATGGCCAAGATGAAGACAAGTGCAAGGCAAGTGTAGGGTGAAGATTTACTACACACAAATATCCTACCAACTCCTTGACTTTGTGAAAGGCACAAAAAACGCGCCAAGCTTAGTCCAATTCGTCCAAATGGACGTTTTAAGTCCACCAATTGGAGGGTGACAAGTGTTGCCCTCCCGTTGGTCCAAAATGTTTTGTCTCTCGGAAAAATCCGCAAAAATTAGAAATGGCATAGCCGGAATTTACCCTATGAAAGCTGTGGAAACGTTTCGTCGGAAAACTATTCGTTTTGTGAGTTGTGTACAATTTTCGAACTTGGCCTAACTTTAAGGCTAAACTTTTGTACGTACGTCCTCACGTACATACTCCGGAAATACGGGGTATAACATCATTTATAGTACTTTCAGTTTCACATACTTGGTACCCGTTGTACTGACCTCCTTCGGGGGGCTGCGTTCATGCCGCAGGTAGAGGTACACCAGTGATGATCCTCTCTCATAGGGTCACAGTTCAGCGTTCGAGAAGCTCCGTTTCTCTGGAGGCTTATCTTGGGTATAGTCCCCTGTCCTTGTAGGTACTTACATTCAGGGGTATGGCGGGGTCCTGTCCCGCCATTGTTGTCATATCATTCTTAGAGGTATGTAGTACTGTTGTGGGCAGAGTTTGTAAAAAAGGATGTAACTGTTCGGATTTATGTTTTTATATATATATGCCGAAAGGCAACTTTCTTCAGATAAACTGTGTCTCTTTTACATTGTTTCATGTTGTGTTTTATATTCCGCTGATTACTCTGATGTTGTATCACTAGGGTGCCCGGGGTAAGGCACGATCACGGCCCGGTTCGGTCGTGACAAAAGTGGTATCGTGAGCGATTAATCCTCGGAAAGTGTCTACGCACCGTATCTAGTAGAGTCTTGATTATCGGTGTGTTGTGCACCACACCAATAATCGTGAGGCTATAGGATATTTAGGATTGGTTTCATTCTTCTCACTCGAGATCGTGCTTAGAGTTGTGTTATAAGTGGACCCTCTAACGTATTTCTTTCCCTTACCGCTATGCCTCGCGTAAGGCAACCCGGCCCAGCTGGGCAAGCGGTGAGCTGCGAGTACAAAGATGCAGGGTTACGAGGGCACAGCCCAATCATCACCTAGGTGGTGCTTCATTCAGGAGTTACGCTACGTCACGCCACCAGAAGAATTTAGGCCCGGGCGGTTTCTCGCGCCATGATATATGGACCTTCAGTTCCACGACCGGGAACAGAGAATATAGATTGCAAAGAGACGACCCTATTACTAGCTAGGGATTTAAGCTACCAGAGGGTATATGATGTACCGATTTATTGCGGGCCTTGATGAATATCTAAGAGAAGGTTGTGTAAGAATAGCTCTTCAGTCAGGCATGAGCATGGCCTGCGTACGGGCTTATGCGCAGCAGGCCGAGAGACGTAGAGATCGACAGATTAATCAAAGACAGCAGGAGAGGGCCCGATCGGCAGGGTCCTTTGGTGACTTTCGAGGCGAATCGCCTCAGCAACAGATTGGATATGCACCTCCGTCAGTGCAGAGTGGTCTTCCACAGGGTTCAGGACGTTCGGGGTATGCAGGAGTTGGTCAGAGCTCGGGGCTTGGTTCCGCAGATACACGCCGTTCCGGCCACGGATTGATGATTCGGAGAGGAAGGAGTGCTAGACAGAGGAGGCCACCCCCACCTCGGTGTGGCTGTTGTGGTAGATGTCATTGTGGGGAGTGTCGTGCTTCTTCGACAGCTTGTTATGCTTGCGGCCAGCAGTGCCATTTTGCGAGAGATTGTCTGACCAGAGGTGGCGCGGATGTAGAGACTCAGCCTTCGGGATCAGTGGCTAGTTCATAATCTTCCCTAGCTATGCGCCCAACAGGGCAGGATTAATTAGAACGATAGAGGGGAGTGAAACAGTAGATTCAGGTATATCCTTAACCCTCTAGAGATTGTATGTGTGATAAGATAAGTATATCTTAAGTGCTATGTTCAGATAGCATTGTGTTAATTGTGATTAGAAATCATGGTTAGTTAAAAGGGTAAGATTGGGGATAGGGAAAGTGTGAGCCTTAGAGTTTTATACGTAGAGACCTTAGAGGTAAGGCCATCTCGAGTAAAAGATGTATTTTTATGTTTGACCCTTATCAGAGTGCATAGTACACGTGAGATATGTTGTGTGATAGTTGAGCTAAGAAGACCACTAGGTTTTCGTGACTCGATGGTGAGATTGTTCCGGATCGGGAAACAAGAGTTCTTGCGCGATAGCGGGTCGGGTTGAGGACCGATCGCGGGTCAACCCGCGGCCTGCATTGTGGTGGGGTCAGTTCGAGGTGGTCCCGCTTTGTGATAGGGTCACGAGGGTGTTAGACCCAAGTTTAGTTAACCATCGTACGAGTTCGTGGATGCGTTCGACCAGTAGTCGGGCCGATGAGGTCAGCCCATCTTATCTTTTAGTCAAGACCATTTACTCGACAGAGGGTTATGCGAGATGATTATATCAGGAAGTTTGTAAGGCTGCACGAGGTGCCTACTTTCACCTTATGACAGACAGTGAAGCCCAGGTTATGGCTATTTCTTTTTCTGGAAGTTTTATCAGGCAGGGTTAGGAACTCAGGTGAGTCTCAGTATCGCATTCGCCCTCGGGCCAGTGTTTGGATTTCAAAGGTAGCTGTGGATATTGTTGCCTCCTGTTGAGGGAGTGTTTTTATAGCTACCATTTCAGTATTCGGATATCGCCTTATGAAGCCTTGTAGGGGCGGAAGTGTAAGTTGCCGGTCGATTGGTTCGATGTTGGCAAGGTTCAGATAGTTGGTTCATACTTGTTTCGACGGGATTTGGATAGGGTGAAGCTTATCTAGAAGAAGTTATTAACAGCTCAGAGTCAGCAGAAGTCGTACGGATAATCGGCGACGACGCTTAGAGTTCAGGTTGACGGTGGGTCTTCTTGAAGGTACCACCCCGGAAAGGGTGTGACAAGTTTTGGAAAACAGAGGAAACTTAGCCTGAGGTACTTGGAGCGTTTTCGGATCCTTTGGAGGATAGGCCAGGTTGCCTATAAGTTGGCATTGCCATCCGACGTAGGGAGCAGTACGTCCGGTCTTTCATGTTGTTATGTTCGGAAAAGTATCGCAGATCCATCCAGAGTGTTCCCAGTTAATGATGACCAAGTTGGAGGTAGTAACCCAGAGATTTGGAAACTGAAGCAGTAACAGAAATGTGGTGAGTTATGAGAAAGAGTTCGAGTGTACGAGAAGGGTACGACGAGTAAGGGAAGAAGCGAGCCTGTGTTACGAACATTGATGTGAGCATTCTTTTGAAGAGTGAAGGTGCGAAGGGAGTATATTTTAGACCTCGGGTGGGAGCTTTTGTGATGCTAGAGGTGTTTCCTCGTGAACTTGGATGTAAGTATTTGCGCGGGTGTTTTCTGTGGCCATGTGTGGCATTTGCAAACTGGTTAAGCTATGAGGAACTTGATCGTTATCTGTCTTGAGAAGGAACATTCGGGACGAATGTTTCTAAGGAGGGGAGAATGTTATACCCCGTATTTCCAGAGTATGTACGTAAGGACGTACGTACAAAAGTTTAAGCCTTAAGTTAGGCTAGGAACGAAAATTTGTGCACAACCCCCGAATAGAATCGTTTTCCGACGAAACGTTTTCCAAACTTTGCGAAGGGAAAATTTCGGCTATGTCATTTATTATTTTTGCGGATTTTTCCGAGAGATGAAATATTTTGGACCAACGGGAGGGTGACATGTGTCACCCTCAAAAGTGGACGGCAAAGGGCTAGCTTGGCACGTTTTTGTGTTGAAGTTTTAGTCAAGGGTTAGGTAGGATATTTTGTAGATATTTTGTGTAGTTGATGAGCAAGTGGGACCCACAAACACTTGTCCAAATCTTGACCTTACACTTGCCCACCACTTGTCTTGATCTTGGCCATTGGTTGGCCTATAAATACCCCCCTTAGTTGAAGACTTCTTCATCCACAAATTGTTTCTAAGTCTTGAAATCCCTCTCCCCCCTCTCTATAGTTTTCGTCCTCCCCCTTGTGAGGCTTTGGCCGAGAAGTCTCCCCCCTCCCCCTACCTAGAAGCTCTCGTAAAATACCCCCCCCCCCTTGATAGAAAAGTATTCTCCAAGTTTTGTTACTATTCCAAAATACCTTGGCCCAAATACCTTGTAGTATTCCAAGGTTACACCTATACTAAAAGCCCAGAAATACTATTATAATTCCCTTCAGTCACAAAACGAAACCCTAAGGAAAATCTTCATAGTCGGTTGAAGTATTAAGAAGAAGTTGCGTAGAACTTCTAAGGGTTGTTTGGAGCGGGTTAGAGCGCCCAGAGTAGGAGCTAAACATTGCTCAGGATCGACATTTAAACTTGGATAATTTTGGGCTTACCGAGGTAAATACTCTTGTCCTTATATTGTAATTGGAAATTACATACGGTAGTAGTATAGAAATGTATATAAGATTCATAGAAGGATATTAAAGAAGAAGATTGAACTGTACTTACAGACACCAGTACCATTATCTGAGACTCATAAACCTCAAACATATAACTGGTATGATTATAAAGATGCATAGTTTATAAAGTATGCTGAGGATATGAAGGATAAAGTCATTCCCAGATGGTTCTACGAATGGTGGAACATGTTTGGAGGAAATCTACAGGTGGTTGCCCCGAGCTTCCAAAATCAGTATGTTCCTTTTTGCCAGGAACAACAGATTTCAACACTCCCAGAGCACATTAAATTGTGTAAGTTTTTTATCAGTAAGAGGGTTTCTTACATCCTAAATTGGACGTTCGATATCCAAGAGATAAATAGGATCAAATATCTAAGCAAGACCATCAAAATTAAAGGATGGAGCCCAAGATTAAAAGAAGATAAATTGAAGAAGAAGAAGTCATCTTCCTCAGGAGAAACTTCAGATTCTAAAGCTGAAACAAGACGAAGGCTCCTAGAAGCCTTAGCAAAATTAGAAAAAGAAGAGGACGTGGCATCCAGCCACAGTGAAACAGACAACGGTGACATGCTCATTGTTATACACCGTATTTCCAGAGTATGTACGTAAGGACGTACGTACAAAAGTTTAAGCCTTAAGTTAGGCTAGGAACGGAAATTTGTGCACAACCCCCGAATAGAATCGTTTTCCGACGAAACGTTTTCCAAACTTTGCGAAGGGAAAATTTCGGCTATGTCATTTATTATTTTTGCGGATTTTTTCGAGAGATGAAATATTTTGGACCAACGGGAGGGTGACATGTGTCACCCTCAAAAGTGGACGGCAAAGGGCTAGCTTGGCACGTTTTTGTGTTGAAGTTTTAGTCAAGGGTTAGGTAGGATATTTTGTAGATATTTTGTGTAGTTGATGAACAAGTGGGACCCACAAACACTTGTCCAAATCATGACCTTACACTTGCCCACCACTTGTCTTGATCTTGGTCATTGGTTGGCCTATAAATACCCCCCTTAGTTGAAGACTTCTTCATCCACAAATTGTTTCTAAGTCTTGAAATCCCTCTCCCCCCTCTCTATAGTTTTCGTCCTCCCCATGAGGCTTTGGCCGAGAAGTCTCCTCCCCTACCTAGAAGCTCTCGTAAAATACCCCGGTAGAAAAGTATTCTCCAAGTTTTGTTACTACTCCAAAATACCTTGGCCCAAATACCTTGTAGTATTCCAAGGTTACACCTATACTAAAAGCCCAGAAATACTATTATAATTCCCTTCAGTCACAAAACGAAACCCTAAGGAAAATCTTCATAGTCGGTTGAAGTATTAAGAAGAAGTTGCGTAGAACTTCTAAGGGTTGTTTGGAGCGGGTTGGAGCGCCCAGAGTAGGAGCTAAACGTTGCTCAGGATCGACATTTAAACTTGGATAATTTTGGGCTTACCGAGGTAAATACTCTTATCCTTATATTGTAATTGGAAATTACATACGGTAGTAGTATAGAAATGTATATAAGATTCATAGAAGGATATTAAAGAAGAAGATTGAACTGTACTTACATAGGACTGTATTTACAGTAGACTTGTGTAGCTTAACGGGTAGGGAAGTGCTCCCCGATTTTCCGTAGAATAGAGAAGCCTCTGCTTAGAATGTTCTACAGAGTAGTCTAGACATTGATAGACTTGTATAACCGTTATAGATTGAAGTACTGCGAGTAGCATGATCTACTTGAAAGGTGGACAAGGCTAGCCGGGTTATAGCCGTGGAGCGTATTGCTAATAGTCGATAATCGTCGCGAGGTATATGATTCTTCCTATCCTCTTGAGCATGATATTTTAAAGAATATATATATAGTACGGTAGACGTACGTGTGTTAACTGAACGTAGTTTTACGGCAATGTCTTTTGACTTAAGCCTGAATAATAAGAATCTTGAAGTATTTCAAGAGAATTAAGAAACCTTTTTGAAAGAAGAGTAATGCTTGGTTTTAAAAGCTTAAGAGTTATACTAACTTTATGGGAAGTTAGGTATAACGACTTTAGAGAGATAAAAAGAATGGTTTATTGATCTTAAAAGATAAGAGACTTGACTTAATTGAATTAATATGAATTTTGTTAAAAAGAGTGTGAAACCTCATTCGTGAGTAATGAGTACTGGGTTTTTAAAAGGAATAATGTTTTACTAATTTCGGAAATCAGAATAAGTATCGAACAAACCACAGCAGCGCTAATAAATGGAAATGTATTGACTAATAAAGTATTATGAAAACCAGTAGAAACCTTCATTTGCATAGAAGCTAAGATGAGACAAAATGATATTACATTTCCTAGATCATGACTGCTTTAATAAGATTGTTATAAACAAGAATAACCTACTCACACATAAGGCATATGTTTCTCAAATCGTTTTAAAGGAGAATTATATTATTAAATAATTAATACTATGAACTACGAAACCTTTCGAAAATGAGAAATTTGAGCATTTGAAATTAGGCAAACTTGAACGTTTGGAAAATAATGTTGTTACTTGATTTTACAAAGGGAAGTGTTTTGGTTTACTTAAAAAGATAGTCACTCTATTTTTTTTATATACTACGGGTATTGTGTGACTTTTGTGAAAGAAACAGATCTTTTAAAGAGTTAATGTATGAAGTACTTTGGGGATAAAAACCCGAACTTGTTAACATAAAGTAGAAAGTACCTTGTGTGAATAACTTGATTGTGTTGGTTTGTGATAGCCTTGTAATACTTTCTTGTTGATTTGATAAGTAAATATGTTAGGATGCTACGTGTGTTAGTATCTTGTGATGTTTGTGTAAAGGGGTTTCCCTTGTTGTGCTTATGTTGTTTAACGATAAGCTGTTATGTTAGTATTATATCACTCACCTCTTGACACGATACCGGGGGTTAAGCTGCCCTCCGATGCGAGGTAGACTCAGGCGGGTCTGTGTGACCTATGATTCGAGAATACCTCATGCGGGTCTGTGTGACCTATGCGGAGCTACGAGAGTTCCAGGTTAGTGTGCGTCCTTTGTGGTCATGCGGTCTATGTGGCCATGCGGACTGCGAGTCCAGGACGATGCCGGGGAGTAGCTACCCTCGATGCGAGGAATACCTCATGCGGGCCTATGTGAGTGGCCTATGCGGAGATGCGGGAAGTTCCAGGACTAGACGCGCACATTAGATACTGCGGGCGAGTGGCCAGCTTCGATCATGTGGCGGTCTAGACAGATCTCATAATACGCTGGTATGACCTGCGTGGGTTGTAGTAGTCGGCTATGCCTTCGTACTTACCCCGTACGGTTTTATTATGACACAGGTGGGACCTGGTGTTCATGTGTATTCCTTGGTGCTTTTATATCATAGACTGCCGGCAGTGAAGAAGGTATTCCACGGGCATGATTGATGTTGTGGGCGTGAGACCCATAGTTGTATTTGAGTGATGACTTTGAGGGCGTGAGTCCCTGACTTGACATGAATGCTTATTTATTGTGAACTGTAGTTTAGTTATCATACATGTCTCCTGCTTTATATAGACTACTAAGATTTCATTTACAGTACTTTCAGTTTCACATACTTGGTACCCGTTGTACTGACCTCCTTCGGGGGGCTGCGTTCATGCCGCAGGTAGAGGTACACCAGTGATGATCCTCTCTCATAGGGTCACGCCATTCGGCTCGAGAAGCTCCGTTTCTCCGGAGGCTTATCTTGGGTATAGTCCCCTGTCCTTGTAGGTACTTACATTCAGGGGTATGGCGGGGTCCTGTCCCGCCATTGTTGTCATATCATTCTTAGAGGTCTGTAGTACTGTTGTGGGCAGAGTTTGTAAAAAAGGATGTAACTGTTCGGATTTAAGTTTTTATATATATATGCCGAAAGGCAACTTTCTTCAGATAAACTGTGTCTCTTTTACATTGTTTCATGTTGTGTTTTATATTCCGCTGATTACTCTGATGTTGTATAACTAGGGTGCCCGGGGTAAGACACCAGTCACGGGCCCGGGTTCGGGTCGTGACAAAAGTGGTATCAGAGCAGTTAATCCTCGGAAAGTGTCTACAGACCGTATCTAGTAGAGTCTTGATTATCGGTGTGTTGTGCACCACACCAATAATCAGGAGGCTATAGGATATTTAGGATTGGTTTCCATTCTTCTCACTCTGAGATCGTGCTTAGAGATGTGTTATAAGTTGGACCCCTCTAACGTATTTCTTTCCCTTACCGTTATGCCTCTGCGTAAGGCAACCCGGGCCCAGTGGGGCAAGGCAGCCGAGGGAGCTGCGAGTAGAACACAAAGGGTTTACGAGGGCACAGGCCCAATCATCACCTAGGGTGGTGCTTCATTCAGGGAGTTCGCTCACGCCACCAAATTTCAGACTTAGCCCAATGCGGCGGCTTTCATCGCGCCATGATATTCTGACCTTCGCCCACGATCGGGAACAGAGAATATAGATTGCAAAGAGACGACCCTATTGCTAGCTAGGGATTTAAGCTACCAGAGGGTATATGATGTACTGATTTATCGCGGGCCTTGATGAATATATAAGAGAAGGTTGTGTAAGAATAGCTCTTCAGTCAGGCATGAGCATGTCCTGCGTACGGGCTTATGCGCAGCAGGCCGAGAGACGTAGAGATCGACAGATTAATCAAAGACAGCAGGAGAGGGCCCGATCGGCAGGGTCCTTTGGTGACTTTCGAGGCGAATCGCCTCGGCAATGATCGATATGCACCTCCGCTCGCAGATTGTCCTCCACAGGGTTCAGGACGTTCGGGGTATGCAGGAGTTGGTCAGAGCTCCAGGGCTTCTGGTTCACAGATACACGTCGGTTCCAGCCAGCCGGATTCAGTGGTTCGGAGAGGAAGGGGTGCTAGCCAGAGGCCACCCCACCTCGCGTGCTGTGGTAGATGTCATTGGGAGTGTCGTGCTTCTTCGACAACTTGTTATGCTTGCGGCCAGCAGGGCCATTTTGCGAGAGATTGTCCGACCAGAGGTGGCGCAGATGTAGAGACTCAGCCTTCGGGATCAGTGGCTAGTTCATCATCTTCCCTAGCTATGCGCCCAACAGGGCAGGATTGATTAGAACGACAGAGGGGAGTGAAACAGTAGATTCAGGTATATCCTTAACCCTCTAGAGATTGTATGTGTGATAAGATAAGTATATCTTAAGTGCTATGTTCAGATAGAATTGTGTTAATTGTGATTAGAAATCATGGTTAGTTAAAAGGGTAAGATTGGGGATAGGGAAAGTGTGAGCCTTAGAGTTTTATACGTAGAGACCTTAGAGGTAAGGCCATCTCGAGTAAAAGATGTATTTTTATGTTTGACCCTTATCAGATTGCATAGTACACGTGAGATATGTTGTGTGATAGTTGAGCTAAGAAGACCACTAGGTTTTCGTGACTTGATGGTGAGATTGTTCCGGATCGGGAAACAAGAGTTCTTGCGCGAGCGATACGGTCGTTGAGGACCGTCGCGGGTCAACCCGCGCCCGCATTGTGGTAGTCGGGCTCGAGGTGGTCCCACTTTGTGATAGGGTCACGAGGGTGTTAGACCCAAGTTTAGTTAACCATCGTACGAGTTCGTGGATGCGTTCGACCAGTAGTCGGACCGATGAGGTCAGCCCATCTTATCTTTTAGTCAAGACCATTTACTCGGCAGAGGGTTATGCGAGATGATTATATCAGGAAGGTTGTAAGGCTGCACGAGGTGCCTACTTTCACCTTATGACAGACAGTGAAGCCCAGGTTATGGCTATTTCTTTTTCTGGAAGTTTTATCAGGCAAGGTTAGGAACTCAGGTGAGTCTCAGTATCGCATTCGCCCTCGGGCCAGTGTTTGGATTTCAAAGGTAGTTGTGGAGATTGTTGCCTCCTGTTGAGGGAGTGTTTTTATAGCTACCATTTCAGTATTCGGATATCGCCTTATGAAGCCTTGTAGGGGCGGAAGTGTAAGTTGTCGGTCGATTGGTTCGATGTTGGCAAGGTTCAGATAGTTGGTTCATACTTGTTTCGACGGGATTTGGATAGGGTGAAGCTTATCTAGAAGAAGTTATTAACAGCTCAGAGTCAGCAGAAGTCGTACGGATAATCGGCGACGACGCTTAGAGTTCAGGTTGACGGTGGGTCTTCTTGAAGGTACCACCCCGGAAAGGGTGTGACAAGTTTTGGAAAACAGAGGAAACTTAGCCTGAGGTACTTGGAGCGTTTTTGGATCCTTTGGAGGATAGGCCAGGTTGCCTATAAGTTGGCATTGCCATCCGACGTAGGGAGCAGTACGTCCGGTCTTTCATGTTGTTATGTTCGGAAAAGTATCGCAGATCCATCCAGAGTGTTCCCAGTTAATGATGACCAAGTTGGAGGTAGTAACCCAGAGATTTGGAAACCAAGCGAATGAAATGTGGTGAGTTATGAGAAAGTGTTGAGTGTACGAGAAGCGATGAGTAAGGGAAGAAGCGAGCCTGTGTTACGAACATTGATGTGAGCATTCTTTTGAAGAGTGAAGGTGCGAAGGGAGTATATTTTAGACCTCGGGTGGGAGCTTTTGTGATGCTAGAGGTGTTTCCTCGTGAACTTGGATGTAAGTATTTGCGCGGGTGTTTTCTGTGGCCATGTGTGGCATTTGCAAACTGGTTAAGCTATGAGGAACTTGATCGTTATCTGTCTTGAGAAGGAACATTCGGGACGAATGTTTCTAAGGAGGGGAGAATGTTATACCCCGTATTTCCAGAGTATGTACGTAAGGACGTACGTACAAAAGTTTAAGCCTTAAGTTAGGCTAGGAACGAAAATTTGTGCACAACCCCCGAATAGAATCATTTTTCGACGAAACGTTTTCCAAACTTTGCGAAGGGAAAATTTTGGCTATGTCATTTATTATTTTTGCGGATTTTTCCGAAAGATGAAATATTTTGGACCAACGGGAGGGTGACATGTGTCACCCTCAAAAGTGGACGGCAAAGGGCTAGCTTGGCACGTTTTTGTGTTGAAGTTTTAGTCAAGGGTTAGGTAGGATATTTTGTAGATATTTTGTGTAGTTGATGAACAAGTGGGACCCACAAACACTTGTCCAAATCTTGACCTTACACTTGCCCACCACTTGTCTTGATCTTGGCCATTGGTTGGCCTATAAATACCCCCCTTAGTTGAAGACTTCTTCATCCACAAATTGTTTCTAAGTCTTGAAATCCCTCTCCCCCCTCTCTATAGTTTTCGTCCTCCCCCTTGTGAGGCTTTGGCCGAGAAGTCTCCCCCCTCCCCCTACCTAGAAGCTCTCGCAAAATACCCCCCCCCCCCCTGGTAGAAAAGTATTCTCCAAGTTTTGTTACTATTCCAAAATACCTTGGCCCAAATACCTTGTAGTATTCCAAGGTTACACCTATACTAAAAGCCCAGAAATACTATTATAATTCCCTTCAGTCACAAAACGAAAGCCTAAGGAAAATCTTCATAGTCGGTTGAAGTATTAAGAAGAAGTTGCGTAGAACTTCTAAGGGTTGTTTGGAGCGGGTTGGAGCGCCCAGAGTAGGAGCTAAACGTTGCTCAGGATCGACATTTAAACTTGGATAATTTTGGGCTTACCGAGGTAAATACTATTGTCCTTATATTTTAATTGGAAATTACATACGGTAGTAGTATAGAAATGTATATAAGATTCATAGAAGGATATTAAAGAAGAAGATTGAACTGTACTTACATAGGACTGTATTTACAGTA
The DNA here is from genome assembly GCA_029844215.1 of Przewalskia tangutica. NCBI lineage: Eukaryota > Viridiplantae > Streptophyta > Magnoliopsida > Solanales > Solanaceae > Przewalskia > Przewalskia tangutica. Next base: position 61,553,887 of record CM056726.1, read on the forward strand.
GACTTGTGTAGCTTAACAGGTAGGGAAATGCTGCCCGATATTCCGTAGAATAGAGAAGCCTCTGCTTAGAATGTTCTACATAGTAGTCTAGACATTGATAGACTTGTATAACCGTTATAGATTGAAGTACTGCGAGTAGCATGATCTACTTGAAAGGTGGACAAGGCTAGCCGGGTTATAGCCGTGGAGCGTTTTGCTAATAGTCGATAATCGTCGCGAGGTATGTGATTCTTCCTATCCTCTTGAGCATGATATTTTAAAGAATATATATATAGTACGGTAGACGTACGTGTGTTAACTGAACGTAGTTTTACGGCAATGTCTTTTGACTTAAGCCTGAATAATAAGAATCTTGAAGTATTTCAAGAGAATTAAGAAACCTTTTTGAAAGAAGAGTAATGCTTGGTTTTAAAAGCTTAAGAGTTATACTAGCTTTATGGGAAGTTAGGTATAACGACTTAAGAGAGATAAAAAGAATGGTTTATTGATCTTAAAAGATAAGAGACTTGACTTAATTGAATTAATATGAATTTTGTTAAAAAGAGTGTGAAACCTCATTCGTGAGTAATGAGTACTTGGTTTTTAAAAGGAATAATGTTTCTTGATTTCTAAATCAGAATAAGTATCGAACAAACCACAGCAGCGCTAATAAAGGGAAATGTATTGACTAATAAAGTATTATGAAAACCAGTAGAAACCTCCATTTGCATAGAAGCTAAGATGAGACAAAATGATATTACATTTCCTAGATCATGACTGCTTTAATAAGATTGTTATAAACAAGAATAACCTACTCACACATAAGGCATATGTTTCTCAAATCGTTTTAAAGGAGAATTATATTATTAAATAATTAAGACTACGAACTACGAAACCTTTCGAAAATGAGAAATTTGAGCATTTGAAATTAGGCAAACTTGAACGTTTGGAAAATAATGTTGTTACTTGATTTTACAAAGGGAAGTGTTTTGGTTTACTTAAAAAGATAGTCACTCTATTTTTTTTATATACTACGGGTATTGTGTGACTTTTGTGAAAGAAACAGATCTTTTAAAGAGTTAATGTATGAAGTACTTTGGAGATAAAAACCCGAACTTGTTAACATAAAGTAGAAAGTACCTTGTGTGAATAACTTGATTGTGTTGGTTTGTGATAGCCTTGTAATACTTTCTTGTTGATTTGATAAGTAAATATGTTAGGATGCTACGTGTGTTAGTATCTTGTGATGTTTGTGTAAAGGGGTTTCCCTTGTTGTGCTTATGTTGTTTAACGATAAGTTGTTATGTTAGTATTATATCACTCACCTCTTGACACGATACCGGGGGTTAAGCTGCCCTCCGATGCGGGGTAGACTCAGGCGGGTCTGTGTGACCTATGATTCGAGAATACCTCATGCGGGTCTGTGTGACCTATGCGGAGCTACGAGAGTTCCAGGTTAGTGTGCGGCCTTTGTGGTCATGCGGTCTATGTGGCCATGCGGACTGCGAGTCCAGGACGATGCCGGAGAGTAGCTACCCTCGATGCGAGGAATACCTCATGCGGGCCCATGTAAGTGGCCTATGCGGAGCTGCGGGAAGTTCCAGGACTAGACGCGCACATTAGATACTGCGGGCGAGTGGCCAGCTTCGATCATGTGGCGGTCTAGACAGATCTCATGATACAGTTTATGACCTTGTTGGTACTGTGGGTTGTAGTAGTCGGCTATGCCTTCGTACTTACCCCGTACGGTTTTATTATGACACAGGTGGGACCTGGTGTTCATGTGTATTCCTTGGTGCTTTTATATCATAGACTGTCGGCAGTGAAGAAGGTATTCCACGGGCATGATTGATGTTGTGGGCGTGAGACCCATAGTTGTATTTGAGTGTTGACTTTGAGGGCGTGAGTCCCTGACTTGACATGAATGCTTATTTATTGTGAAATGTAGTTTAGTTATCATACATGTCTCCTGCTTTATATAGACTACTATGATTTCATTTATAGTACTTTCAGTTTCACATACTTGGTACCCGTTGTACTGACCTCCTTCGGGGGGCTGCGTTCATGCCGCAGGTAGAGGTACACCAGTGATGATCCTCTCTCATAGGGTCACAGTTCAGCGTTCGAGAAGCTCCGTTTCTCCGGAGGCTTATCTTGGGTATAGTCCCCTGTCCTTGTAGGTACTTACATTCAGGGGTATGGCGAGGTCCTGTCCCGCCATTGTTGTCATATCATTCTTAGAGGTCTGTAGTACTTGTTATACCCCGTATTTCCAGAGTATGTACGTAAGGGAATACGTACGAAAGTCTTGCCTTAAAAGATAAGCCTTGAACGTTTTTTTTAGGCACAACTCGCTTAAAGAATCGTTTTCCGACGAAACGTTTCCACAGCTTTCGTAGGGAAAATTCCGGCTATGCCATTACTAATTTTTGCGGATTTTTCCGAGAGACGAAACATTTTGGACCAACGGGAGGGCAACACTTGGCACCCTCCCATTGGTGGACTTGAAAATCGTCCCTTGGACGAATTGGATGGACATTGGCACGTTTTTGTTGCCTTGGCACAAAGTCAAGGAGTTGGTAGGATATTTGTGTGTAGTAAATCTTCACCCTACACTTGCCTTGCACTTGTCTCAATCTTGGCCATTGGTTGGCCACTTCTTGACCTATAAATACCCCCTTAGAGATGAAGAGTTCTTCATCCACAAATCTTCCAAGTCTTGAAAAATCCTCTCCTCTTCCTTAAGCCAAATCGTCCAACACCTCCCCCCCCCCCTTTGAGTGAGCTTGGCGAGGCCTACCCCACCCTAGCCTAGCAAATCTACCCCCTCCCTTGTTAGAAAAGTTGTCTTCTTGTATCGTTATAATGCCCAAAATACCTAGCCCAAATACCTTAGTACTTAGTAGAAGTTGTGAAGAACTTCTAAGGGTTCTGGAGCATACAACTTAGAGCAAAACCTTGCTCGGTAGCGACTTTTCTAGGATATTATTGGGCTTACCGAGGTAATAATCCTAACCTCTTTTGAATTAGAGAATACTTATTGTTATAGTATCGGGATAAGTATAAATACTTAGAAGTATATCACGAATAGAATTGAAGTATTAATCACTTAGAAGGGTTTAAAGAGGAATAATCAAATCAGATTTACCTAGACTGTTTTCACATGAACTTATATAGCTCACCGGTAGGGAAGTGCTGCCCGACTTATCGTAGAATTATGAACCCCTGCTTAGAATGACCTTGAGTAGTCTTTAATAGATATCTGTGACTATTATAGGCTGACTCTCTGCGCGCGACATATTCAACTTGGCAGGTGGTTTTCGCTGAGAAGGTATGTGATTCTTCCTAAGCATGATATTTTACAATATAACTACGGCAATGCCTCACGGCTTAAGCTGAATAATACTTACGGCAATGCCTCACGCTTAAGCTGAATAATACTTACGGCAATGCCTCACGGCTTAAGCCTGAATAATAAAGAACTGAGAACATTTCAAAAGACTACTGAATCATATTAACAGAAGAGAACTCATTGGTTTTTAAATGTTTTAAGAGTTATACTAGCTTTATGGGAAGTAAGTATAACCACTTAAGATTTATAAAAGAAACAAGTTTGCCTATGTGTTTATAACAGACTTATATTGTGAAAAGAATAATAAAGATGGTTTGATAAGTAGACATGATATGATGCTATGTGTGTTAGTATCTTGTAACGTTTGTATAGGCGAGTATCCTTGTTATGCTTATATTGTTTAAAGATAAGTTGTTATGTTAGTATACTATCACTCACCTCTTGAGATGATACCGGGGGTTAAGCTGCCCTCCGATGCGGGGTAGACTCAGGCGGTCTGGGACCATGATTCGAGAATACCTCATGCGGGTCCAGGGGGCCTATGCGGAGCTACGAGAGTTCCAGGTTAGTATGCGGGGTTATGCCTCATGGGCATGCGGACAGCGAGTCCAGGACGATGCCGAGGAGTAGCTACCCTCGATGCGGGGTTATACCTCATGCGGGCCCATGTGAGTGGCCTATGCGGACTCCGGGAGTCCAGGATTAGGCTTGCAGAACGATGATATGGGCGAGTGGCCCTGTTTCGATCATTCGCAGCCTAGACAAGACCTATTACAGTTACCTATTGTTGCTCTTGTTTGTGATGTGGCACTACGTGCGGTTTTCCTTGGTTGTTTCACTCATATTTGTAAACTGGTTTTAAAATGATATGTTTTCATTTAAGTATTTTACAGTTTCGCATACTTAGTACCTGTTGTACTGACCTCCTTCGGGGGGCTGCGTTCATGCCGCAGGTAAGGGCAAGCAGGTGCTAGATCCGCATTCCTAGGATCTCTACGTTGGTGTCGGGAGCTCCATCTCTTCCGGAGGCTCTACTTTTGGTATGATCTCCCTGTTGTAGATAGTTTTGTACAGTCAGGGTATGGCGGGGCCCTGTCCCGCCATAGTTGTATATTTCCTTAGAGGTCTGTAGTCATGTTATGCGATGTCGGATGTAATCACAACTATGATTATATATATATGCCGAAGCGTGTTTTCTCACATAAAGCGTGTCTTACTTTATAAATCGTTTCATGTCTTGCTTTATATTTCCGCCGATTACTCGATGTATGACTACTGGGTGCCGGTAAGCACCAACACGCCCTGACGGGTCGTGACAAAAGTGGTATCGAGCGATTAATCCTGGAAAGTGTCTACAGACCGTATCTAGTAGAGTCTTGATTATCGGTGTGTTGTGCACCACGCCAATAATCAGGAGGCTATAGGATATTTAGGATTGGTTTCCATTCTTCTCATTCTGAGATCGTGCTTTAGAGCTGTGTTATAGGTTGGACCCCTCTAACGTATTCCTTTCCTTTCCTGTAATGATTATGCTCCACGTAAGGCAACCCGCCCGAAGCGGCAAGGCGAGGAGCTGCTAGCGTGACACCCAGAGTCACGAGGGCTCGTGCCCGCCTATACGAGACGGCGAGTTCTATGACGCCGCCACCCCAAAGATGCACCACGCACCTACACCTCCCGCCCCACACCGGGAGGAGTTAGGGTACAAGAGAGACGGCCCACTTGGCTAAAGTGTGGCCCGATACGAGAGAGATCGACGCGGCAGCCTTCAGCTCAGCTCCACTGCACCGTTGTTCACCCGAGGCGAGAGTTTGAGGCTACGAGACTTCTAGTTGTAGCGCGCCGGAGTTTTATGGGTCGAGGCCGGAGGATGATCCGCAGGAGTTCATCCGTCAGCTTCAGAGGATTTTGAGAGTGATCATGGCGTCGGAGACCGAGTCCGTGATCTTTGGTTCACATAGGCTGCGTGATACCGCAGTCGATTGGTTTGATTCATGGGAGTTATCCCGGGGAGAGCACGCGTCCCGCCTACTGGGATGAGTTCTCGAGGCTTTCTCACTCACTTCTTGCCTCCACGGATGGCGAGGGCGCGGCCGATAGATTTTTACCGCCGAGGCAGAGGACGACCGCCGTGAGTACAATGTCGAGTTTGATTCATTGGCTCGATATGTCCCAAAGATTGTAGCAGATATGGAGGATAGGGTACACCGCTATGTCACCGGGCTGACGACTATATGGCCGAAGTCATGTGCGGGGTTTCTCTCGGTAGGGTATGGACATTACCCGCACGCAGCTCACGCCTGGATGCGAGCGCGAGGTCGACGAGTGGACGACAGCGAGAAGAGGCGGGGCGGGAGGGCCTTCCGGTGGTTATCGTGGTGGGCGGCCTCGGCGGCCTAGATTCGCACCACGGCCACTCGAGCACTCTGCACCGCCCTCGGCGGCCCAGAGTTTTCGAGGCGCATCGGGCCCGAGCTTGGGCGTCGAGTAGCGAAGTGCGGCGATCGGGACCACCCCTGTGGCCGTCGCGGGGATCCCATTACGGGAAGTGTGGTACTACTTATGGATCTTGTTACGATTGGCCAGCGAGGTCACTTTGCGAGGCTGTCCGACCGGGGCGGCTGGTGGTAGGCCCAGCGCCGTGTTCTGTGGCCGCTTCATCATCTCCTACGATTACTCGCCGAGGCGTGGTGCTCGTGGGTCAGCAGGTCGCGGCAGGTCGTGGCTCGGGTCGATTCTAGCGGTCCTCGAACCGCATATATGCTTTGTCCACCGACAGATCGGAGGCCTCACCGATGTCGCACGTACCTTATCGGTTCGGGTTTGATGTGTATGCTTTGATAGATCCGGGTTCTACTGTCTATATATCTCCCTTGTTGCTAGTAGGATAGGGATAGAGCCCGAGTCCATAGACCACTTTCGAGGTAGCTACGCGATGGTGATTCGGTGATAGCTCGGCGGGTATATAGAGCTTGTCCTGTGACCATTTACGATCGTCGGACCTAGCCGACTTGATAGAGTTGGAGATGATTGACTTCGACGTGATCATGGGGATGGATTGGCTAGCTTCTTGCTATGCCAATGTAGACCGCAGGAGAGTAATGCAGTTCCGATTTCTGAGCCGGTTGTTGAGTGGGAGGAGCACGGGATCGCCGGCGGTAGGTTTATTTCCTACCTCAAGGCTAGGAAGATGGTGCGAAGGGTATATCTACCATCTAGTTCGGGTGTTTGATCGAGGTGCGGTACCAGATTTTCACTGGCTCAGAGTCACGAGTTCCCGCACGTGTTCCCGGATGACCTCGGGTATCCTCCCGAGAGGAGATTGAGTTTTGTATTGACATATTGCGGATACTCGGCCTATTTCCATTCCGCCATACGTAATGGCACCGCCGAGTTGAGAGAGTCAAGGATCGGCAGGGATTTGCTAGAGAAGGGCTTCATTAGGCCCAGTGTTTCTCCCGGGCGCCGTATTGTTCGTGAAAAGAAGGGCGGACGCCGCGCATGTGTGTTGATTACAGCACGCAACAAGGTGACCATTAAGAATGATACCCCTTCCCGTGATTGATGATTTGTTCGACCGATTGCGTGGCGCGAGATGTTTTTCAAGATTGATCTGCGTCGCTATCATCGTTCGTGTCGAGAGGTGGATGTCCCTAGATCGCATTCGTGACCGTGCGCATTATGAGTTCGTGGTCATGTCTTTTGGGTTGACCAATGCTCCGGCGGTATTCATGGATTTGATGAACCGAGTGTTCAAACCATTTTGGACACGTTTGTGATAGTGTTCATTGATGATATCTTGGTTTATTCTCGCCAGAGCGAGCATGCGAGCATTTGAGGCTATCTTGTGATTCTCCAGACTGGCAGCTTGTACGCCAAGTTTTCCAAATGTGAGTTTTGGTTGACTTGATGGCGTTTCTTGGGCATATTGTCGGGTGATGGCATTCGAGTGGATACGCCAAGATCGGCGATCGGGACTTGGCCTGAACCTACTACTCCGGCAGAGGTTCGCGATTTTCGGGCCTTGCGAGGATATTATCGGCCGGTTCGTGGAGAAGTTTGCTTCTATCTACGCACCATTGACTAGGTGACTCGTAGCGCCAAGTTTGATGGATCGATGCTTGTGGCGGTGGTTTCCGATTCTTGAAAGAGAGACCGACGACCGCCGTTCTTACTCTTCCGGAGGTCCGGATGGTTATGTCGTGTATTGTGATCGTCGGGCATCGGGTTGGGATGTGTGTTGATGCAGCATGGCGAGTTATAGCATATGCATCCCGACACCAAGAAACACGAGAGGAACTACCCCACCCATGATTTGGAGTTGGCGTAGTGATTCACGCTTTGAAGATCTGGAGGCACTATTTGTATGGGGTTCACGTGGATATTTATACGCACCACAAGAGCCTCAGATATCTTCACCAGAGGGAGCTGAACTTACGGCGAGACGGTGGTTAGAGTTGCTTAAGGATTACGATGTTGATATCCTATACCACCCGGGAAGGCCAATGTTGTGGCGTATGCCCGAGTCGTAGGTCGATGGGAGCCTATCGGATGTGCAGCTAGAGAGGAGGACATGGTTCGTGATTTGCATCGCTTAGCGAGCCTTGGTGTCCGCTTGATTGATTCGATAGCAGTGGGGTTAGAGTTCGTGAGATTGCCGAGTCTTCCATCGCCGGCGAGGTGAAGAGGCAACAGCTCGAGGATCCACTTTGATTCGATATCGTGATACGACTCTTCGTGAGGGCAAGCGGTCCTTTGAGGTAGCACCGATGGGGTGCTAAGGTTTGAGGCGCATCGTGTGTTCCAGATGTTTCGTGACTTCGCAGAGTTCTTGGGAAGCACACAGCAAGCGTTACTCTATCCATCCGGTCGACCAAGATGTATCACGACCTTAGATCCGTGTATTGGTGGGATGGCTTGAAGAGGACGTTGCGAGTTCGTAGCTCGGCCCGTGTTGTCGCAGTGAAGGTAGAGCACCGAGGCCCGTGGTTTATTCTGACGATTGAGATCCCGACCGGAAGTGGGAGGTAATCAACATGGACTTCATCACGGATTACCTCGCACTCGGAGGAGACATGATTCTATATGGGTTATCGCCGACAGTCGAAAATCAGCCCACTTTCTTCCCGCTCGGACGACCTTTCTACCGAGGATTATGCCGAACTTTACATCCGAGAGATCGCCGATCGCATGGAGTCCCTACTTCGATCATATCGCATGCAGGAGCCCGCCATTTCGCTAACTCAGAGATCCTTCCGAGGGGTTTAGGACGCAGTGAGCACGAGTATCGCATTTCATCCACAGACAGACGGACAGGCAGAGCGCACTATCCAGACTCTTGAGGATATGCTGCGAGCCTGTGTTATTGACTTTAGTGGTAGTTGGGAGGATCATTTGCCTCTAGTTGAGTTCGCATATAATAATAGCTACCACTCCAGTATTCAGATGGCGCCTTATGAGGCCTTGTATGGGAGGAAGTGCAGATCGCCTATAGGTTGGTTCGATGTGGGCGAGGGGCAGCTAGTGGGACCAGATTTGGTACAGCAGGCAGTGGATAAGGTGAGGCTTATCCGAGAGCGGCTATTGACAGCTCAGAGTCGACAGAAGTCGTATGCAGATCATCGTCGTCGGCATCTTGAGTTCGAGGTTCATGATTGGGTTTTCCTAAAGGTGTCACCCATGAAGGGTGTGATGAGATTTGGGAAGAAGGGGAAACTCAGCCCAAGGTACATTGGGCCGTTTCAGATTGTCCGCAGGGTAGGCAAGGTTGCCTACGAGTTGGATCTGCCGTCCGATCTGGAGGCGGCATCCGTTTTTCACGATCTATCTTTGAGGAGATGTATCGGGGATCCATCTAGGGTGCACCCGATTGACGATGTCCAGGTGACCGAGGGGTTATCGTATGAGGAGATTCCCATAGCGATAGTCGATCGTCAGGTTAGGCGTCTGCGGACGAAGGACGTGGCTTCCGTCAAAGTCTTGTGGCGGAACGAGCTCAGGGAGGAGATGACATGGGAGGCCGAGGAGGACATGAGGCGGAAGTATCCTCACCTATTCCCCATACCTCCAGGTAAATTCACTTTCCTACTTACAAATTTTCGTTATCGTTTCTGCCTATGTGTTGCTCTGTGGCCGTGTGTGGCATTTACAACTGTTTAAGCTTCTTCGATAACTGTCTTGGGAAGGAACATTCGGGACGAATGTTTCTAAGGAGGGGAGAATGTTATACCCCGTATTTCCAGAGTATGTACGTAAGGGAATACGTACGAAAGTCTTGCCTTAAAAGATAAGCCTTGAACGTTTTTTTTAGGCACAACTCGCTTAAAGAATCGTTTTCCGACGAAACGTTTCCACAGCTTTCGTAGGGAAAATTCCGGCTATGCCATTACTAATTTTTGCGGATTTTTCCGAGAGACGAAACATTTTGGACCAACGGGAGGGCAACACTTGGCACCCTCCCATTGGTGGACTTGAAAATCGTCCCTTGGACGAATTGGATGGACATTGGCACGTTTTTGTTGCCTTGGCACAAAGTCAAGGAGTTGGTAGGATATTTGTGTGTAGTAAATCTTCACCCTACACTTGCCTTGCACTTGTCTCAATCTTGGCCATTGGTTGGCCACTTCTTGACCTATAAATACCCCCTTAGAGATGAAGAGTTCTTCATCCACAAATCTTCCAAGTCTTGAAAAATCCTCTCCTCTTCCTTAAGCCAAATCGTCCAACACCTCTCCCCCCCCCTTTGAGTGAGCTTGGCCGAGGGCCTACCCCACCCTAGCCTAGCCGAAATCTACCCCCCCTCCCTTGTTAGAAAAGTTGTCTTCTTGTATCGTTATAATGCCCAAAATACCCTAGCCCAAATACCTTAGTACTTAGTAGAAGTTGTGAAGAACTTCTAAGGGTTCTCGAGCATACAACTTAGAGCAAAACCTTGCTCAGCGACTTTTCTAGGATATTATTGGGCTTACCGAGGTAATAATCCTAACCCTCTTTTGAATTAGAGAATACTTATTGTTATAGTATCAGGATAAGTATAAATACTTAGAAATATATCACAGAATAGAATTGAAGTATTAATCACTTAGAAGGGTTTAAAGAGGAATAATCAAATCAGATTACCTAGGACTGTTTCACTGAGACTTATATAGCGCCCCGGGTAGGGCAGTGCGGCCCGACTTACCAGAGAATTATGAACCCCTGTTTAGAATGACCTTGAGTAGTCTTTAATAGATATCTGTGACTATTATAGGTCGACTCTGCTGCGACATATTCAACTTGGCAGGTGGTTTTCGCTGAGAAGGTATGTGATTCTTCCTAAGCATGATATTTTACAATATAACTACGGCAATGCCTCACGGCTTAAGCCTGAATAATACTTACGGCAATGCCTCACGGCTTAAGCCTGAATAATACTTACGGCAATGCCTCACGGCTTAAGCCTGAATAATAAAGAACTGAGAACATTTCAAAAGACTACTGAATCATATTAACAGAAGAGAACTAATTGGTTTTTAAAACAGAAGCTTAAGAGTTATACTAGCTTTATGGGAAGTAAGTATAACCACTTAAGATTTATAAAAGAAACAAGTTTGCCTATGTGTTTATAATGCACTTATATTGTGAAAAGAATAATAAAGATGGTTTGATAAGTAGACATGATATGATGCTACGTGTTAGTATCTTGTAACGCTTGTATAGGCGAGTATCCTTGTTATGCTTATATTGTTTAAAGATAAGTTGTTATGTTAGTATACTATCACTCACCTCGAGATGATACCGGGTTAAGTCGCCTCCGACGCGGTAGACTCAGTGATGCAGGACCATGATTCGAGAATACCTCATGCGGGTCCAGGGGGCCTATGCGAGCTACGAGAGTTCCGTGTTAGTATGCGGGTTATGCCTCACGCGGTCTGTGGCCATGCGACAATGAGTCCGCGATGCCGAGGAGTAGCTACCCTCGATGCGGGTTATACCTCATGCGGGCCCACGCGAGTGGCCTATGCGGACTCGAGTCGAGATTAGGCTTGCAGAACGATGATATGGGCGAGTGGCCTGTTTCGATCATTCGCACTAGACAAGACCTATTACGCTTACCTATTGTTGCTCTTGTTTGTGATGTACTACGTGCGGTTTTCCTCGTTGTTTCACTCATATTTGTAAACCGGTTTTAAAATGATATGTTTTCATTTAAGTATTTTACGCTTTCGCATACTTAGTACTGTTGTATCGACCTCCTTCTGGCTGCGTTCATGCCGCAGTAAGGGCAAAGAGTGCTAGATCCGCATTCCTAGGATCTCTACGTTGGTGTCGGAGCTCCATCTCTTCCGAGGCTCTACTTTTGGTATGATCTCCCGTTGTAGATAGTTTTGTATGCCAGTGGTATGGCGGGCCCCGTCCCCGCCATAGTTGTATATTTCCTTAGAGGCTGTAGTCATGTTATGCGATGTCGGATGTAATCGAACTATGATTATATATATATGCCGAAAGGTGTTTTCTCACATAAACCGTGTCTTACTTTATAAACTGTTTCATGTCTTGCTTTATATTTCCGCCGATTACTCGATGTATGACTACTGGGTGCCCGTAAGGCACGATCCACGCCCCAGACGGTCGTGATGATCTTTACAGGCAGAGTTTGTAAAAAAGGATGTAACTGTTCGGATTTATGTTTTTATATATATATGCCGAAAGGCAACTTTCTTCAGATAAACTGTGTCTCTTTTACATTGTTTCATGTTGTGTTTTATATTCCGCTAATTACTCTGATGTTGTATCACTAGGGTGCCCGGGGTAAGGCACCAGTCACGGGCCCGGGTTCGGGTCGTGACAAAAGTGGTATCAGAGCAGTTAATCCTCGGAAAGTGTCTACAGACCGTATCTAGTAGAGTCTTGATTATCGGTGTGTTGTGCACCACACCAATAATCAGGAGGCTATATGATATTTAGGATTGGTTTCCATTCTTCTCACTCTGAGATCGTGCTTAGAGCTGTGTTATAAGTTGGACCCCTCTAACGTATTTCTTTCCCTTACCGTTATGCCTCCGCGTAAGGCAACCCGGGCCCAGTGGGGCAAGGCAGCCGAGGGAGCTGCGAGTAGAGCACAGAGGGTTACGAGGGCACAGGCCCAATCATCACCTAGGGTGGTGCTTCATTCAGGGAGTTCTGCTACGTCACCAGCCCCAGCAGAATTTAGCCCAGCGGCAGCAGTTTCTACTGCGGCCATGATATCTGGACCTTCAGTTCCACGACCGGGAACAGAGAATATAGATTGCAAAGAGACGACCCTATTACTAGCTAGGGATTTAAGCTACCAGAGGGTATATGATGTACCGATTTATTGCGGGCCTTGATGAATATCTAAGAGAAGGTTGTGTAAGAATAGCTCTTCAGTCAGGCATGAGCATGGCTCACAGACGGGCTTATGCGCGAGTCGAGAGACGTAGAGATCGACAGATTAATCAAAGACAGCAGGAGAGGGCCCGATCGGCAGGGTCCTTTGGTGACTTTCGAGGCGAATCGCCTCAGCAACAGATTGGATATGCACCTCCGCCAGTGCAGAGTGGTCCTCCACAGGGTTCAGGACGTTCGGGGTATGCAGGAGTTGGTCAGAGCTCCAGGGCTTCTGGTTCACAGATACACGTCGGTTCCAGCCAGCCGGATTCAGTGGTTCGGAGAGGAAGGAGTGCTAGCCAGAGGAGGCCACCCCCACCTCGGTGTGGCTGTTGTGGTAGATGTCATTGTGGGGAGTGTCGTGCTTCTTCGACAGCTTGTTATGCTTGCGGCCAGCAGTGCCATTTTGCGAGAGATTGTCTGACCAGAGGTGGCGCGGATGTAGAGACTCAGCCTTCGGGATCAGTGGCTAGTTCATCATCTTCCCTAGTTATGCGCCCAACAGGGCAGGATTGATTAGAACGACAGAGGGGAGTGAAACAGTAGATTCAGGTATATCCTTAACCCTCTAGAGATTGTATGTGTGATAAGATAAGTATATCTTAAGTGCTATGTTCAGATAGAATTGTGTTAATTGTGATTAGAAATCATGGTTAGTTAAAAGGGTAAGATTGGGGATAGGGAAAGTGTGAGCCTTAGAGTTTTATACGTAGAGACCTTAGAGGTAAGGCCATCTCGAGTAAAAGATGTATTTTTATGTTTGACCCTTATCAGAGTGCATAGTACACGTGAGATATGTTGTGTGATAGTTGAGCTAAGAAGACCACTAGGTTTTCGTGACTCGATGGTGAGATTGTTCCGGATCGGGAAACAAGAGTTCTTGCGCGATAGCGGGTCGGGTTGAGGACCGATCGCGGGTCAACCCGCGGCCTGCATTGTGGTGGGGTCAGTTCGAGGTGGTCCCGCTTTGTGATAGGGTCACGAGGGTGTTAGACCCAAGTTTAGTTAACCATCATACGAGTTCGTGGATGCGTTCGACCAGTAGTCGGGCCGATGAGGTCAGCCCATCTTATCTTTTAGTCAAGACCATTTACTCGACAGAGGGTTATGCGAGATAATTATATCAGGAAGGTTGTAAGGCTGCACGAGGTGCCTACTTTCACCTTATGACAGACAGTGAAGCCCAGGTTATGGCTATTTCTTTTTCTGGAAGTTTTATCAGGCAGGGTTAGGAACTCAGGTGAGTCTCAGTATCGCATTCGCCCTCGGGCCAGTGTTTGGATTTCAAAGGTAGCTGTGGAGATTGTTGCCTCCTGTTGAAGGAGTGTTTTTATAGCTACCATTTCAGTATTCGGATATCGCCTTATGAAGCCTTGTAGGGGCGGAAGTGTAAGTTGTCGGTCGATTGGTTCGATGTTGGCAAGGTTCAGATAGTTGGTTCATACTTGTTTCGACGGTATTTGGATAGGGTGAAGCTTATCTAGAAGAAGTTATTAACAGCTCAGAGTCAGCAGAAGTCGTACGGATAATCGGCGACGACGCTTAGAGTTCAGGTTGACGGTGGGTGTTCTTGAAGGTACCACCCCGGAAAGGGTGTGACAAGTTTTGGAAAACTGAGGAAACTTAGCCTGAGGTACTTGGAGCGTTTTCGGATCCTTTGGAGGATAGGCCAGGTTGCCTATAAGTTGGCATTGCCATCCGACGTAGGGAGCAGTACGTCCGGTCTTTCATGTTGTTATGTTCGGAAAAGTATCGCAGATCCATCCAGAGTGTTCCCAGTTAATGATGACCAAGTTGGAGGTAGTAACCCAGAGATTTGGAAACTGAAGCAGTAACAGAAATGTGGTTAGTTATGAGAAAGAGTTCGAGTGTACGAGAAGGGTACGACGAGTAAGGGAAGAAGCGAGCCTGTGTTACGAACATTGATGTGAGCATTCTTTTGAAGAGTGAAGGTGCGAAGGGAGTATATTTTAGACCTCGGGTGGGAGCTTTTGTGATGCTAGAGGTGTTTCCTCGTGAACTTGGATGTAAGTATTTGCGCGGGTGTTTTCTGTGGCCATGTATGGCATTTGCAAACTGGTTAAGCTATGAGGAACTTGATCGTTATCTGTCTTGAGAAGGAACATTCGGGACGAATGTTTCTAAGGAGGGGAGAATGTTATACCCCGTATTTCCAGAGTATGTACGTAAGGACGTACGTACAAAAGTTTAAGCCTTAAGTTAGGCTAGGAACGAAAATTTGTGCACAACCCCCGAATAGAATCGTTTTCAGACGAAACGTTTTCCAAACTTTGCGAAGGAAAAATTTCGGCTATGTCATTTATTATTTTTGCGGATTTTTCCGAGAGATGAAATATTTTGGACCAACGGGAGGGTGACATGTGTCACCCTCAAAAGTGGATGGCAAAGGGCTAGCTTGGCACGTTTTTGTGTTGAAGTTTTAGTCAAGGGTTAGGTAGGATATTTTGTAGATATTTTGTGTAGTTGATGAGCAAGTGGGACCCACAAACACTTGTCCAAATCTTGACCTTACACTTGCCCACCACTTGTCTTGATCTTGGCCATTGGTTGGCCTATAAATACCCCCCTTAGTTGAAGACTTCTTCATCCACAAATTGTTTCTAAGTCTTGAAATCCCTCTCCCCCCTCTCTATAGTTTTCGTCCTCCCCCTTGTGAGGCTTTGGTAGGAAGTCTCCTCCCCTACCTAGAAGCTCGTAAAATACCCCCCCCCCCCGTGGTAGAAAAGTATTCTCCAAGTTTTGTTACTATTCCAAAATACCTTGGCCCAAATACCTTGTAGTATTCCAAGGTTACACCTATACTAAAAGCCCATAAATACTATTATAATTCCCTTCAGTCACAAAACGAAACCCTAAGGAAAATCTTCATAGTCGGTTGAAGTATTAAGAAGAAGTTGCGTAGAACTTCTAAGGGTTGTTTGGAGCGGGTTGGAGCGCCCAGAGTAGGAGCTAAACGTTGTTCAGGATCGACATTTAAACATGGATAATTTTGGGCTTACCGAGGTAAATACTCTTGTCCTTATATTGAAATTGGAAATTACATACGGTAGTAGTATAGAAATGTATATAAGATTCATAGAAGGATATTAAAGAAGTATATTGAACTGTACTTACATAGGACTGTATTTACAGTAGACTTGTGTAGCTTAACGGGTAGGGAAGTGCTGCCCGATTTTTCGTAGAATAGAGAAGCCTCTGCTTAGAATGTTCTACAGAGTAGTCTAGACATTGATAGACTTGTATAACCGTTATAGATTGAAGTACTGCGAGTAGCATGATCTACTTGAAAGATGGACAAGGCTAGCCGGGTTATAGCCGTGGAGCGTTTTGCTAATAGTCGATAATC
Source organism: Przewalskia tangutica (assembly GCA_029844215.1). Taxonomy (NCBI): domain Eukaryota; kingdom Viridiplantae; phylum Streptophyta; class Magnoliopsida; order Solanales; family Solanaceae; genus Przewalskia; species Przewalskia tangutica. The sequence continues at coordinate 61,569,975 of CM056726.1, forward strand.
GTCGCGAGGTATGTGATTCTTCATATCCTCTTGAGCATGATATTTTAAAGAATATATATATAGTACGGTAGACGTACGTGTGTTAACTGAACGTAGTTTTACGGCAATGTCTTTTGACTTAAGCCTGAATAATAAGAATCTTGAAGTATTTCAAGAGAATTAAGAAACCTTTTTGAAAGAAGAGTAATGCTTGGTTTTAAAAGCTTAAGAGTTATACTAGCTTTATGGGAAGTTAGGTATAACGACTTAAGAGAGATAAAAAGCATGGTTTATTGATCTTAAAAGATAAGAGACTTGACTTAATTGAATTAATATGAATTTTGTTAAAAAGAGTGTGAAACCTCATTCGTGAGTAATGAGTACTGGGTTTTTAAAAGGAATAATGGTTTATTGATTTCAGAAATCAGAATAAGTATCGAACAAACCACAGCAGCGCTAATAAAGGGAAATGTATTGACTAATAAAGTATTATGAAAACCAGTAGAAACCTCCATTTGCATAGAAGCTAAGATGAGACAAAATGATATTACATTTCCTAGATCATGGCTGCTTTAATAAAATTGTTATAAACAAGAATAACCTACTCACACATAAGGCATATGTTTCTCAAATCGTTTTAAAGGAGAATTATATTATTAAATGATTAAGACTATGAACTACGAAACCTTTCGAAAATGAGAAACTTGAGCATTTGAAATTAGGCAAACTTGAACGTTTGGAAAAATATGTTGTTACTTGATTTTACAAAGGGAAGTGTTTTGGTTTACTTAAAAAGATAGTCACTCTTGCCGGCAGTGAGGAAGGTATTCCACGGGCATGATTGATGTTGTGGGCGTGAGACCCATAGTTGTATTTGAGTGATGACTTTGAGGGCGTGAGTCCCTGACTTGACATGTCTCCTGCTTTATAAAGACTACTATGATTTCATTTACAGTACTTTCAGTTTCACATACTTGGTACCCGTTGTACTGACCTCCTTCGGGGGGCTGCGTTCATGCCGCAGGTAGAGGTACACCAGTGATGATCCTCTCTCATAGGGTCACAGTTCAGCGTTCGAGAAGCTCCGTTTCTCCGGAGGCTTATCTTGGGTATAGTCCCCTGTCCTTGTAGGTACTTACATTCAGGTGTATGGCGGGGCCCTGTCCCGCCATTGTTGTCATATCATTCTTAGAGGTTTGTAGTACTGTTGTGGGCAGAGTTTGTAAAAAATGATGTAACTGTTCGGATTTAAGTTTTTATATATATATGCCGAAAGGCAACTTTCTTTAGATAAACTGTGTCTCTTTTATATTGTTTCATGTTGTGTTTTATATTCCGCTGATTACTCTGATGTTGTATCACTAGGGTGTCCGGGGTAAGGCACCAGTCACGGGCCCGGGTTCGGGTCGTGACACTCATTCCCCGAGGAATTGCACAAGCCTACGCAGAAGCGTACCTGTCAAAATAAAGCAGAAAGCGACATTTGCCCCTTCGAAAAAGCAAGAGGCAGAAAGCGACACTTGCCCCTTCAGAAAAGCAAGAGGCGAAAGTGACATAAAGCAGATGGTGACACTTGCCCTTTCGGAAAAGAAAATGTCACGACCCGAACCCGGGCCCGTGACTGGTGCCTTACCCCGGGCACCCAAGTAGCCATACATCAGAGTAATCAGCGGAATATAAAATAAGACATGAATAAAGTGAAGTGTAAAACAGTTATACAGGAAAACTTGCCTCATGCATATATATATATATCAACTAGAACAGTTATATCCCTTTTTACAATTCTGCCCATAACAGTACTACAGACCTCTAAGAATGATACGACAACAATGGCGGGACAGGGCCCCGCCATACCCCTGAATGTAAGTACCTACTACGACAGGGGACTATACCACTGATAAGCCTCCGGAGAAACGGAGCTTCCCAAACGCTGAACTGTGACCCTAAGAGCGAGGATCAACACTGGTGTACCTCTACCTGCGGCATGAACGCAGCCCCCCGAAGGAGGTCAGTACAACAGGTACCAAGTATGTGAAACTGAAAATACTGTAAATGAAATCATAGTAGTCTATATATAAAGCAGGAGACATGTATGATAACCAAACTACAGTTCACAATAAATAAGCAGTCATGTCAAGTCAGGGACTCATGCCCTCAAAGTCATCACTCAAATACAACTATGGGTCTCATGCCCACAACATCAATCATGCCCGTGGAATACCTTCCTCACTGCCGGCAGTCTATGATATAAAAGCACCAAGAAATACACATGAACACCAGGTCCCACCTGTGTCATAATAAAACCGTACGGGGTAAGTACGAAGGCATAGCCGACTACTAAAACCCACAGTACCAACAAGGTCATAAACTGTATCATGAGATCTGTCTAGACCGCCACATGATCGAAGCTGGCCACTCGCCCGCAGTATCTAATGTGCGCGTCTAGTCCTGGAACTTCCCGCAGCTCCGCATAGGCCGCTCCAATGGCCCTCATGAGGTATTCCTCGCATCGAGGGTAGCTACTCCCCGGCAACGTCCTGGACTCGCAGTCCGCATGGCCACATAGACCGCATGACCATAAAGGTCGCACACTAACCTGGAACTCCCGTAGCTCCGCATAGGCCACACAGACCCGCATGAGGTATTCTCGAATCATAGGTCACAGCACTACCGAGTCTACCCGCGTCGGAGGCGGCTTAACCCGGAATCATGTCAAGAGGTGAGTGATATAATACTAACATAACAGCTTATCGTTAAACAACATAAGCACAACAAGGGAAACCCCTTTACACAAACATCACAAGATACTAACACACGTAGCATCCTAACATGTTTACTTATCAAATCAACAAGAAAGTATTACAAGGCTATCACAAACCAATACAATCAAGTTATTCACACAAGGTACTTTCTACTTTATGTTAACAAGTTCGGGTTTTTATCCCCAAAGTACTTCATACATTAACCCTTTAAAAGATCCGTTTCTTTCACAAAAGTCACCCAATACCCGTAGTATAAAAATAGAGGGACTATCTTTTTAAGTAAACCAAAACACTTCTCTTTGTAAAATCAAGTAACAATATTCTTTCCAAACGTTCAAGTTTGCCTAATTTCAAATACTCAAGTTTCTCATTTTCGAAATGTTTCGTAGTCCATAGTATTTAATCACTTAATGATATAATTCTCCTTTAAAACAATTTGAGAAACATATGCCTTATATGTGAGTAGGTTATTCTTGTTTATAACAATCTTGTTACAGCAGCCATGATCTAAGAAATGTAATATCATTTTGTCTCATCTTAGCTTCTATGCAGATGGAGGTTTCTACTGGTTTTAATAATACTTTATTAGTCAATACATTTCCCTTTATTAGCGCCGCGTGGTCCGCTGATACTTATTCTGATTTCAAATCAAGAAACGTTATTCCTTTAAAAACCAAGTACTCATTACTCACGAATGAGGTTTCACACTTTTTAACAAAATTCAGATTAATTCAATTAAGTCAAGTCTCTTATCTTTTAAGATCAAGTCTCTTAACTTCTAAAATCAATAAACCATTATTTTTATCACTCTTAAGTCGTTATACCTAACTTCCCATAAAGCTAGTATAACTCTTAAGCTTTTAAAACCAAGTATTATTCTTCTTTCAAAAATGATTCTCAATTCTTTTGAAATACTTCAAGATTCTTATTATTCAGGCTTAAGTCAAAAGACATTGCCGTAAAACTACGTTCAGTTAACACACGTATGTCTACCGTACTATATATATATTCTTTAAAATATCATGCTCAAGAGGATAGGAAGAATCACATACCTCGCGACGATTATCGACTATTAGCAAATAACTCCAAAGTACAGTAATCCGGCTAGCCTTTTTCACCCTTCGAGTAGAATACGCTACTCGCAGTACTTCAACCTATAACGGTTATAAAAGTCTATCAATGTCTAGACTACTCAGTAGAATAAATCTAGATACAAGATTCTACGGAAAATTGGGCAGCACTTCCTTACCCGTCAAACTTCACAAGTCTACTGTAAATACAGTCCTATGTAAGTACAGTTCAATTCCCTTCTTATATACCTTCCTTGTATATAACTTATACTTAATTCTTATACTTCACTAGTATGTAAACTTAATTACAATAGGGAGACAAGATATTTACCTCGATAAGCCCAAAATTATCCAAGTTTAAATGTCGATCCTGAGCAACGTTTAGCTCCTACTCTGGGCGCTCCAACCCGCTCCAAACAACCCTTAGAAGTTTCTAAACAACTTCTACTAAGCACTTCAACCAACTATGATGATTTTCCTTAGGGTTTCGTTTTGAGACAAAAAGGACATAAGGTAGTATTTCCGGGCTCTACGTATAGAGGTATCTTTGGAATACTACAAGGTATAAGGCTAAGGTATTTTGGTATAGTAACAATACTTGGAGAGTATTTTCTACCAAGAGGGGGGGTATTTTCATGAGAACAACACCACAAGGAGGGGGGGTAGGTTTCGGCTAGTACCCCTAGGAGGGGGGGATACTTTCGTCCAAGGGGGAGGGGGCTCTCGGCCAAGGGGCCTCACAAAGGGGGGAGGGGGAGGCTAGGATGAGAACTCAACACAAAGGGGGGGGGGGAAGAGGGCTTTCAAGACTTAGAACAATTTTGGGATGAAGAAGTCTTCAAAGGGGGGGGGGGTATTTATAGGGAAACCAATGGCCATGATCAAGCCAAGTGGGGGGCAAGTGGAGGGCCAAGATTTGCCCAAGTGCCCCCTAGCCCTACTCCACAATTCCCTCACAAACATTGACCCACATTTTAGGCCACAAAACATGCCCAAAACAAGGCACAAAACAAGGCACCAATCGGCCAAGAATCCGCCAACCTTGAGGGTGACAAGTGTCGCCCTCTCGTTGGTCCAAAATATTTCATCTCTCGGAAAAATCCGCAAAAATTATTAATGACATAGCCGTATTTTTCCCCTCGCAAGCTTTGTAAAACGTTTCGTCGAAAAACGATTCTTTTTGGTAGTTATGAACAAATATTTTCGGTCCTATGCCTAACGTAAGGCTCAAACTTTTGTATGTACGTACTTACGTACATACTCTGGAAATACGGGGTATAACAGCAAAGGACAAAAGGCATAAAGCAGATAGTGACATAAAGCAGAACAAAACAAAGACGTTTGCCCTTTCAGAAAAATAAAGATCAAGTAATCTTAGGCGTCCATTTGTTTTAACCAGAACCGTCCACGTGTTAGGACGAATAATTGATTCGAGGCCTACTTAAGGCTCTCACTTGTAACGTAGAAGGCATTCAGAAATCACCCCCCTCTCTCTCTTTCCTTGCCTGATCTTGTATCCCTCTCTCTTACTATGCTTTGAATAAAATTTGTAAGTTTTAAACTTATGTTTTAAATTATATTCTTATGTTTTAAGTTTTGATTTCGGTTTTCGCATCTTAAACTTTTATTCCGCTTTAAATTGGTATCAAAGCCATGTTGTTAGAAATGAGTGAGTAGTCTCATTCTACCGTCCTTAGGGCGGTGTTGTTCTTAGGTTGCTAGGTGTCCTGTTACTCTGTTTAAATTCCTGTAGTTACCGGTATAGTAATCCTGTTTCGCTAGAAGTTATACTGTTCTAAGTTTCCTGTAGTTACCGATGTCGTTACCCTGTTCCGTTAGAAGTCCACTATTCCGATTAGGTTTAATCACTTAGAGGTCGCACTGTTCTGTTATTATGATTGCTGAGTACTACTGAAGTAGGCAAGTTCCTGGAGCAGTATTTTAGCCCGAAAGGACGGAGGGTGCCTGGGTCGTACACTGTTGGATGCCGCCGAAGATCGTAGGAGAAAGCGTCAGATGAACAGAACGTGTTTACTGTTTAAGTAATTAAAAAGAATAGGAAATAGTGTAAGCAACTACGGTAGGAGAACTATTTAGGTAATTATAGTAAGTAAAGAACTAGTATTGGCAACTAGGATAGGAGTACTATTTAGGTAGTCGGAGGAATAGGAAAAGAGTAGGATCGAGTCCTAGTAACAGATAGAACAGCAGCCCTAGGAAAAGGATGGTAGTCGCCACGCTTGACAACAACCCTTTGGTTAAGCCAAGTAATTAGAATGAAGATGCGTCATGAATTTGATTATATAAGAAGATATAATTCTCAAACACTTAAGCTTGTTGTAACAAGTAATGACTGTAATAAGAGGATAAGGTCAAACCTTAGAGAGTTAGAGTATTATAAAATTGCTAAACCGATTGAAGGTTTGAATGATTATTATCAGATCATAATTAGACAGGTAATCATTAATAAAATGGTTGAACTCTATGAAGAAAACATAGGGTTAAGAATAAGGGTTGATAGCCTAGCAACGGCGTTGAAAATTACTCGACGTCTAAATGAACTCCATACAGTTCATTACTAATGAAAACAGTCTTAGCTCCGAAAGCTAGAATGTTTAAAAATGAATGGCACTTTGATGTCATCACTCAACCAAAGATGGAACCAGAAGGTTCTGAGGTCAATAGATTAATCAAAGAATTAGATGAATTAATTAATTCTAATTCTAAAGAAAGATACCCAGTATCTTCTTCCAAACCCCGGGAGGAGGAAAAGTATTTTGATAAATTTGGCGAAACTATACTTGAACGAAAAGTTCGGGGAATAGACTATTCGTCGACAGACTACTATCGACCAATCGATAGAAGGATTAACAGTCCCGCCAAAAGCGAAAGGTATGGTGAGGATAACCATGGTGTGATTAATGGTAATAATTTAATCAACAGAATTAATGATTTAGCTCCAGAAGCTATTTTAATCAAAAGAATTGATACCAGGTTAGCTCCAGAAGCTAATTCAGTTGGTAGTAGGAGTACTAATGCTATGCTTACACAAAAGCACAGTAGACTTGGCACCATTAATGAAGACATCGGTTTTAAAATCGATTGGAAAACCCTTAACAATTTATGGGTAAATCCAGAAAATGCCATTAAAAGAAAATGGTACAACAACACTTTCCCACTCGAGGAAAGAAGAGACTTTAGAAATAATTGGATAAGTGATATGAACAGAATTAATTTTAATATAGAATTCTTTAAGTGGTTTCAAATCACTGATAAACTCCATAACAACAGACAATGTTTAAACACCATTGCTGAAGAATGGTTCAAAGGAGAAAATACTGTGGAAACAGTAACACCTCCATTAGAACAGACAAAGGTCCCCGTAAAGGGTAAGATCTTGATTAACACTCCTTTTAAAAAGGACATAAAGGATCCAAAAGGAATCCCGAATGTTGAAAACTGTCACGACCCGTTCCGGGGCCCGTGACTGGTGCCTTACCCGGGCACCCAAGTAGTCATACATCAGAGTAATCAGCGGAACATAAGACAAGACAAGAAACATTATGTAAAGAGAAACAGTTTATCTGATAAAAAGCTTGCCTTTCGGCATATATATATAACCCAAGTTTTGCAGTTACATCCCAACTGTACAATAGGACTACAGACCTCTAAGGAAGTAAACAATTATGGCGGGACAGGGCCCCGCCATACCCTGAATGTACAAAACTATCTACAATACAGGGAGATCATACCCAAAAGTAGAGCCTCCGGAGAAGATGGAGCTCCTGACACCAAAGCAAAGATCCTAAGGATGTGGATCTAGCACCTGCTTGCCTTTACCTGCGGCATGAACGCAGCCCCCCGAAGGAGGTCAATACAACAGGTACTAAGTATGTGAAACTGTAAAGTACTTAAATGAAATCAAAGTATTTAAAACCATTTACAAATATAATCAGTTCAATTGCACATAGTGTCATATCACACACAAGAACACTAATAGATATAATGTAACTGGCCTTTCCTAGGCCGCGAATGATCGAAGCAAGGCCAATCGCCCATAGTATCATTATGCGTGCCTAGTCTTGGACTTCCCGCAGTCCGCATAGGTCACACATGCAATTCGCATGAGGTATTCTCGCGACGGGGTAGCTAACCCCGGTACCTCCTCGACTCCCGCATCCGCATAGTCTCAATAGATCGCATAGTCACGCACCGCATAGGCATCCCCGCATCGGGCTAAAACACCCGGAATGATCAATCCTGGAACTCCCGCAGTTCCGCATAGTCTCACAGACCGCATAGGCCATATAGACCCGCATCAAGGGTGGCAAGCCCTCGGTATAATAAGTCAAGGGGGTAGGTGATATAATAACAGTACAACTGACTTACCGTTTAGCAACGTAAGCACAACAAGAATGACCCCCTTTCACAACATCACTAACACACGTAGCATCATAATATGTCTATTTATCAATCTTACTATACCTTACAGAAATCAATACAAGTTTTTATAAGCAAATAAGTAAACAATTCTTTTTATCCTTCTTAAGTTGTTATACCTAACTTCCCATAAAGCTAGTATAACTCTTAAGCTTTTTAAAAACCAACTGTTTCTCTTCTGTTAAAAATGATTCAGTATTTTTTGAAATTCTTCAAGATCTTTTATTATTCAGGCTTAAGTCAAAAGACATTGCCGTAGTTATTATTCAGGCTTAAGTCAAAAGACATTGCCGTAGGTATTATTCAGGCTTAAGTCAAAAGACATTGCCGTAGTTATTATTCAGTTAACACACGTACGTCTACCGTACTATATATATATTTAAAATATCATGCTCAAGAGTATAGGAAGAATCACATACCTTCTCGGCAAAAACCACCTGCCAAGTCGAATATGTCGCGCGCAGAGAATCAGCCTATAATAGTCAAATACGTCTATCAACGTCTAGACTATTCTGTAAACAGTTCTAAGCAGAGGGTTCTCTATTCTACGGAAATTTGGGCAGCACTTCCCTACCCGTCAAGTTACTCAAGTCTACTGTGAAAACAGTCCTATGTAAGTATAGTTCAATTATTCTTCTTTTAAACCCTTCTACTGTGATAATAGTTCAATTCTATTCTGTAATATCCTTCTAAGTATTTATACATATTCCTATACTTCTAAAGTATGTATTCTCTAATTACAAAAGAAGGATAAGATTATTTACCTCGGTAAGCCCAAAAATATCCTAGATATAAGTCGATCCTGAGCGAGGTTTAGCTCCTAGTCTGAACACTCCGATAGCTCCAAGAACCCTTAGAAGTTCTTCACAACCTCTACTAAGTACTAAGGGATTTGGGCTAGGGTATTTAGGGATAGTAACTATACTTGGAAGACAACATTTCTACCAAGGGAGGGGGGGTAGGTTTCAGCTAGGCTAGAGGGTTGCTTCGGCTAAGCTTCACTCAAGGGGGGGGGGGGGAAGGCTTGGACGAAAAGGCTCACAAGGGAGAGGGGAGGATTTTCAAGACTTGGAGAAAGATTTGTGGATGAAGAACTCTTCATCTTAAGGGGGGTATTTATAGGTCAAGACATGGCCAACCAATGGCCAAGATAAAGCCAAGTGCAAGGCAAGTGTAGGGTGAGGATTTTCCCAAGTGTCCTTATCCATCCACTACACAAATATCCTACCAACTCCATGCCCATCCATTCGGCCCTATTGCCGCCCCACGTCCATCAATGAGAGGGTGACAAGTGTCGCCCTCTCGTTGGTCCAAAATGTTTCGTCTCTCGGAAAAATCCGCAAAAATTAGAAATGACATAGCCGGAATTTACCCTACGCGAGTCTTGTAAAACGTTTCGTCGAAAAACGATTCTTTGTGTGAGTTGTGCCCAAAAAAAACGTCCCATGCCCAAACTTTAAGGCTAAACTTTCGTACGTACGCCCTCACGTACATACTCTGGAAATACGGGGTATAACAAAAACATTAATGAAAACTTCAGCAGAACAACTACACAAGTCAGTTGTTACATGTTGTTCCCAACCAAAATACTGAGGTTATTAATACTTCAGATTTTTCAGGAAAGAAAACACTTTCCGAACTCTTTTTTGGTATTAAAGATTGTTTGGCAAAACGCCGTAAAAACCTGAAAAGGTTGATAATAAGTTTTTAAGCAAAATTAATAAAAAGTTTAATGAGCTTAATTCAATCAGGAAACCCAGCAAGGGTTCTAATTCAAAAGATAAACAAGACGAATTAACCAGTCCAAAGTTAATTAACATCAAAAAGAAAAGAATTAGAAAGAAGCGTAAAAAGAAGAATGATATTAATTCATTGGTTATTAATAATAATGAACAGTCCGGTGATAACTCTGAAGGAACTTCAGATAATTATTACAGTGTCAAAGGTTTATTGAAAAACAGTTCAGGTAGTTCCACCTCCAGCTCAGACTGTGAGAGTACTGGGAAGATCTGCACCTGTATGAAACAAAAGAGTACGGTTATCACGAATAACCACCAGGAGGTTTCCATTAGAGAAACTAAACCCGACACTACGGTTCAGGATTTATTAAAAGAGATTGTAAATCTAAAAAGAGAAATCCTCAGTCTGAAAAAGAATCTCAGTCCTTTAGAGGCTGAAACGTTGGTTAATGGTTCATTAAAGGATTTAATTCCTGTTAAATTAACACTACCAACTTCTAAAGAAGCAGTAGATGAACCAGGAATAAGATTAATATCCAGGAGAGCTTTAAGCTACCATAAGATTTTAATAAACAGAGATTTTATTAAAAAATCAATTGCATTATTAGACTCCGGAGCAAGTCAAAATTGTATTTGCGAAGGAATAATTCCTACTAAGTACTTAAGCAAAAGTACCCATAAATTATACTCTGCTACAGGAGATAGCATTAATGTAAGTTGGAAGCTTTCAAAAGCTCATAAAGATATTTGCTTCACTAATGATTTTGTTATTACACAAAACATAACTGAAGATGTAATATCCTTCCTGACTCAGATAAAACCTTATACCGCAAAGTTAAACGGTATTTACACCAGTTCTATGGGAAAAGAAATTAACTCAGAACTACCAAATGCTTTTTGGGAAAGAAGGAAGCATGCGGTGAGTCTACCCTATACAGCCGACTTCAGTGAGGATAACACACCCACTAAGGCCAGGCCAATCCAAATGAGCCACGAGCTCATGAATCATTGTAAAACAGAAGTCAATGACCTATTCAAAAAGAGGATCATAAGACCATCCAAATCTCAGTGGAATTGTTTGGCATCTTATGTCAACAAAAACGCTGGAAAAGAAAAAAGAGTTCTGAGACTCGTAATAAATTGTAAACCGCTTAGCCAAGCATTAAAATGGATTAGGTACCCAATACCTAATAAAAAGGATTTGTTAAAAGGAACTTATAAACCGATCTGCAGAGCCATAGAGTTCTCTACCAAGTTTGCTAATGAAAACATAGATAAAACTCAGCTACAAAGGTTCTTAAGAAGTCCTAATTACGTAGCAGATTTTGTCCCAAAAATTAGACAGATAGGTGAACCTCTATGTAGAAAGTTTAGGGAAAATCCAGTCCCTTTGTCAGACAAACAGACTAGAGCTGTCATCCAGATAAAGGATATTGTCCAGAAACTTCCATTTTTAGGAAACCTTGATCCAGAAGCCTTCATAAAGGTAGGAACTGATACTTCCGAAATAGATTACGGTGATATCTTTAAACAAAGAATATCCCTTGAGTCAGTTAAATAGTTAGTTAAATTCATGTCTGAAAATTGGAAACAGGCACAAAAGAATTATAACACAGTTAAAAAAGAATTTTTATCTATAGTACTATGTACTACAAAGTTTCAAGTTAATTTAGTTAAAAGAATTTTGTTAAAAGTTGACTGCAAAGCAGCCAAAGACATTTTACAAAAAAAAAATTAGTTTCAAAACAGATTTTGCCGGATGGCAAGCCTTATTATCAAATTTCGAATTTTAAATTTGATTTTATAAAAGAAAACTCTCTACCAGGTTTCCTGACTAGAGGATTTTGCAGGGGGAAAATGAGGCCAGGCTCCCAGGGCTTACGCCCGATGTGTCACGACCCGAACCCGGGCCCGTGACTGGTGCCTTACCCCGGGCACCCTAGTGATAAAACATCAGAGAAATGATAAATAAACAGGCCAACCAAAACAGTTGCCTTCAGTATATATACATAAATACCCGAACAATTATCCTTTTTACAGACTCTGCCCACAACAGTACTACAGACCTCTAAGAAGTGACAACAACTATGATGGGACAGGGCCCCGCCATACCCCTGAATGTACAAGAACCTACAGACTCAGGGTAACATACCAAAGATAAGCCTCCGAAGGAACGGAGCTTCCCAACACGCTGAAATGTGATCCTATAAGCGGGGATCGACAGTCGATGTACCTCTACCTGCGGCATGAACGCACTTCGGGCGAGGTCAGTACAACAGGTACCAAGTATGTGAAACTGTTAAAATACTGTAAATGAAATCATAATAGTCTATATAAGGCAGGAGACATGTATGATAACCAAACTACAGTTCACAACATAAAAGCAGTCATGTCAAGTCAGGGACTCACGCCCTCAAAGTCATCCCTCATGCCCGTGGAACTCCTTCCTCACTGCCGGCAGTCTAGGTACAAATCATGTGATACGTATAACATGTCTCGCCCATCTTATGGACCCAAAGATAGAAACGTGTGGAATACATTCCCGGATGAACCGGTAGTCGAGTGGAATACATTCCCGGATGAACCGGTAGTCGAGTGAAATACATTCCCGGATGAACCGTTAGTCGAGTGAAATACATTCCCGGATGAACCGGTAGTCGAGTAAAATACATTCCCGGATGAACCGGTAGTCGAGTGAAATACATTCCCGGATGAACCGGTAGTCGAGTAGAACACAGTACTTGCACAACAAGGCTATCACACGTAACATGGTCAAGTTTCATAACAACAAGCATAGGCAAGTTATACACAACTCAAGATACTTTCATTTTATGTCAAAGTCCGGATTTTAACCCTAAAGTACTACGTACGTTAAATTCCTTTTAAGAGATTCATTCCTTTTCTAAAAGTCACCCGATACCCTTAGTATATAAAAATGCGTGACTTATTTTTTAAGTAAACCAAAACAACTTTCATACTTGTTATACCCCGTATTTCCAGAGTATGTACGCAGGGACGTACGTAGGAAATTTCGAACTTCAAGTAGGCTTGGCCGATTTAATTTTGTGCACAACACCCGGTTTGAGTCATTTTTCGGCGAAACGTTTTCACAGCTTTCGTAGGGGAATATCCGGCTATGCCATATTTTATTTTTGCGGATTTTTCCGAGAGACGAAACATTTTGGACCAACAAGAGGGCGACACTTGTCACCCTCTCATTGGAACACCTTGGGCGGTCAAGCTTGGCCGAAAGTTGGTCATTTTTGTCATGGAGTAGGTAGGATATTTGTGTGTTAGTTGGTTAAGGTGCACTTGGAAAGATCTTGGCCCTACACTTGCTATGCACTTGGCAAGATCTTGGCCATTGGTTGGCCTTGGCTTGTGCTATAAATACCCCTCTCCCTTTGATGAATTCTTCATCCTTTCCACAAATCTTCTAAGTGTTAAAATCCCTCCCTCTCCCCTCTTGTTGACTCTCGTCCAAGAGCCCTCTCCCCTTTGAAAGGCCCCTCGCCGAGAGCCCTCTCCCCTCCTAGTAGTGTGGCATTGGGTACCCCCCCCTAGCCTAGTTGCTTTCGTCTAATACCCCCCCGGTGTGGTGTAGAAATACTCTCAAAAGTCTTGTTATCATGCCCAAATTACCTTAGCCGTATACCGTGTAGTCTTCGAAGGTTATACCTATACGAAAAGCCCGTAAATACTATTATACTTCCCGTCATCACAAAACCGAAACCCTAGGAAAATCTCCATAGTCCGTTGAGTATTGTGTAGAAGTTGGTTAGAACTTCTAAGGGTGGTTTAGAGCGGTTGAGCGCCGAGTGGAGCTAAACGATTGCCCAGGATCGACTTTATACTTGGATAATTATGGGCTTATCGAGGTAAATATCTTGTCCCTCTATTGTAATTGGAAATTACATGATTGTTAGACTATAGTTGAAGTATACTATATGTAGAACTGAACGTTGTTGTCGGCAATGTCTTTTGACTTAAGCCTGAATAATAAGAAACCTTTTCAAAAGAAGAATACTGAACTGTAATTACATAGGGCTGTATTACAGTAGACTTGTGTAGCTTTTCTGTGAGGTAGAATTGTGCACGTCCGGTTAGATGTATGAACCCCCCCCCTGGTTGGCTTGATAGCCGGCCCCGATAGAGGAGGAGATTTACGCTGTTGCGGGGGGGAGGTGCTGCCGAATTTTCTGTAGAATGTTCTACGAAGGGATCTAAATGTTAATAAGCGCCTTGTGGCCTTATAGGTTGAAGTACTACGTGTGGCGCGATCTACTTGGCTTAAGGAGTAGCCGACGTTTGGAAGTACTTGGAGCGTTTTGCTATTAGTCGATACTCGTCGCGAGGTATGTGAACCTCTTCCTATCTCTTCTAGCATGATATGTGTGAACTATGTAGTACGGTAGACGTACATGTGCTAAATGTATTTGATTGGTGTAAAACATAAAGTGTTATAACGGCTTTATGGGAAGTTGGTTATAACAGCTTTATGTTGGTAAGAAAATACATGTGGTTTTTTTTTAAGGTAACTGATTTGAACTATAACTGGCTTGTTATGTGTTAATAAAGAACTTGAAGTATTTCAAAAGATTTTTGAATCATTTTGAAAGAAGAAGTAATACTTGGTTTTTGAAAACTTAAGAGTTATACTAGCTTTATGGGAAGTTAGGTATAACGGCTTAAGAATGTTTTGCTGATTTCGGAAATCAGAATGTGTATCGACAAACCACTGCAGCGTTAATAAAACGAAATGTTTTGACTAATTAAGTATTAATAAAACCAGTAGAAACCTCCATCTGCATAGAAGCTAAGATGAGACAAAATGATATTTCCTAGATCATGGTCATTGTAATAAGATTTTTATAAACAAGAATATCCTACTCACATATAAGGCTTATGTTTCTCAGATGGTTTAAAAGAGAATGATAGTCTTAAGTGATTAATACTATGAACTACGAAACCTTTCTAAAATGAGAAACTTGAACATTGGAAATTAGGCAAACTTGATCATTGGAAAAGAATGTTGCTACTTGATTTTACAAAGAGAAGAAATTGATTTACTTTAAAAGGATAGTCACTCTATTTTTATACTACGGGTATTGTGTGACATTGTGAAAGTAACGTAGCTTTTAAAGAGTTAATGTATGAAGTACCTTGTGTGTATAACTTGATTGTGTTGGTTTGTGATAGCCTGGTAATACTTTCTTGTTGATTGATAAGTAAACATGTTAGGATGCTACGTGTGTTAGTATCTTGTGATGTTGTGTAAAGGGGTTTTCCTTTGATGTGCTTATGTTGCTTAACGATAAGCTGTTGTGTTAGTATTTTACATCACTCATCTCTTGAGATGATTCCGGAGGTTAAGCTGCCCTCCGATGCGGGGTAGACTCAGGCGGGTCGATGGACCTATGATTCGAGAATACCTCATGCAGTCCCGTGGCCTATCGCGAGTTATACCCGTATTTCCGCAGTATGCACGCGGGCGTCGTAGAAAAGTTTGTGCCTTAAAGTGCTTGGCCGAATTTTATTTGTGCATAACACCCGGTTTGAGTCGTTTTTCGGCGAAACGTTTTCACAGCTTTCGTAGGGGAATTTCCGGCTATGTCATTTCTAATTTTTGCGGATTTTTCCGAGAGACGAAACATTTTGGACCAACGAGAGGGCGACACTTGTCACCCTCTAGTTGGTGGGAGTGGGCGGTAAAGCATGGGACGATTTGGGTGAGTTTTGTCAAGTAGTAGGTAGGATATTTTGTGTGCAAGTTGGCTATGTACACATGCCCAAATCTTGGCCTTACACTTGTGTAGCACTTGGCTCAATCTTGGCCATTGGTTGGCCTTCACTTGGCCTATAAATACCCATCCCTTTGAAGACTTATTCATCCATTCCTAAATAATCCTAAGTGTTAAAATCCCTCCCTCTCCCCTCTTGTTGACTCTCGTCCAAGAGCCCCTCTCCCCCTTTGAAAGGCCCCCTTGGCCGAGAGCCCTCTCCCCCCCCTCCTAGTAGTGTGGCCGTGGGGTACCCCCCCCCTAGCCTTGTTGCTTTCGTATAATACCCCCCCTTTGTGGTGTAGAAATACTCTCAAAAGTATTGTTATAATGCCCAAATTACCTTAGCCATATACCTTGTTGTATTCTAAGGTTATACCTATACGAAAAGCCCAGAAAATACTATTATACTTCAGTCATTCACAAAACATAAACCATAGTAAAATATCCATATTCCGTTGGAATATTGTGTAGAAGTTGGTTAGAACTTCTAAGGGTGGTTTAGAATGGTCGAGCGCCGGAGTTGGAGCTAAACGATTTCCCAGGATCGACTTTAACTAGGATAATTATGGGCTTATCGAGGTAATTATCTTGTCCCTCTATTGTAATTGGATATTACATATTGTTTGAATATATAGTTGAAGTATACTATATATAGAACTGAACGTAGTATCGGCAATGTCTTTTGACTTAAGCCTGAATAATACTTACGGCAATGTCTTGCGACTTAAGCCTGAATTGAAAGAAGAATCCGAATCGTAATTACATAGTGTATTACGAGACTTGTGTAGTAGTACCGTGAAGTAGAATTGTACCCGTAGGGTTAGATGTATAACTTGGTTGGCTTGGTAGCGGCCTCGATAGAGAGAGAGATTTACGCCGTTGCGGGGAGGTCGCCGAATTTTCGGTAGAATGTTCTACGATGAGATCTAAATGTTAATAAGCGCCTTGTGGCCTTATAGGTTGAAGTACTACGTATGGCGCAATCTACTTGGCTTAAGGAGTAGCCGACGTTTGGAAGTACTTGGAGTGTTTTGCTATTAGTCGATACTCGTCGCGAGGTATGTGAACCTCTTCCTATCTCTTCTAGCATGATATGTGTGAACTATGTAGTACGTGAGACGCATACGTGCTAAACGTATTTGGTTGATTTAAAACATAAAGTGTTATAACGCTTTATGGGAAGTTGGTTATAATGACTTTATGTTGGTAAGAAAATACTTGTGTCTTTAAAAGGTAACGATTTGAACTATAATCGCTTGTTATGTCTTAATAAAGAACTTGAAGTATTTCAAAAGATTATTGAATCATTTTGAAAGAAGAAGTAATATACTTGGATTTTGAAAAACTTAAGAGTTATACTAGCTTTATGGGAAGTTAGGTATAACGACTTAAGAATGTTTTCTTGATTTCTAAATCGAATGTGTATCGACAAACCATCGCAGTTAATAAAGGAAATGTTTTGACTAATTAAGTATTATTAAAACCAGAGAAGCTTTCCATCTGCATGAAGCTAAGATGAGACAAAATGATATTTCCTAGAACATGGTCACTGTAATAAGATTGTAATAAACAAGAATATCCTACTCACATATAAGGCTTAGGTTTCTCAGTTGTTTAAAGGAGAATTATATTCTTAAATGAATAAGACTATGAACTACTGAAACCTTTCTAAAAATGAGAAACTTGAACATTGGAAATTAGGCAAACTTGAACATTGGAAAAGAATGTTGCTACTTGATTTTACAAAGAGAAGTAATTGATTTTCTTTAAAAGATAATCACTCTATTTTCATATACTACGGTATTGTGTGACTTTTGTGAAAGTAACGTATCTTTTAAAGAGTTAATGTATGAAGTACTTTGGGGATAAAACCCGATCTTGTTGATCATATAGTAGGAAGTACCTTGTGTGAACAACTTGATTGTATTGGTTTGTGATAGCCTTGTAATACTTTCTTGTTGCTTTGATAAGTAAACGTGTTAGGATGCTACGTGTGTTAGTATCTTGTGATGTTTGTGTAAATGGGTTTCTTGATTGTGCTTATTAACTATCGTCGTTATGATAGTATTGTGGCATTCATCTTGAGATGATTCCGGGTTAAGCCGCTCCGTCGCGGGTAGACTCGAGCGATGCAGGACCATGATTCGAGAATACCTCATGCGGGTCCTGGGGGCCTATGCGGAGCTACGAGAGTGTCACGACCCGATTCCGGGCCCGTGACTGGTGCCTTACCCCGGGCACCCTAGTGATACAACATCAGAGTAATCAGCGGAACATAAAACGATACAAGGCATATTATGAAATATGAAACAATAACTGAGAAAACTTGCCTTTTCGATATATATAAATGACAACTTTTTCAACATGAACAGTTTAATCCTTTTACAAACCCCGCCACAACAAGATTACGGACTCGAAGAATGATATGACAACAATGGCGGACAGGCCCCGCCAAACCCCGAATGTAAACACTTACTACGACGGGGACTATACCACCGATAAGCCTCCGAGAAACGGAGCTTCCCAAACGCCAAACCGTGACCACGAGAGCTAGGATCAACGATCGTGTACCTCAACTCGCGGCATGAACGCAGCCCCGGCGAGGTCAAGATACAGTATCGAGTATGTGAAACTAAAAATATCGTAAATGAAATCATAATAGTCTATAAAGCGGAGACATGTATGATAAGCAAACTACGCTCACAACAAATAAGCAAATATGTCAAGTCGTGACTCACGCCTCAAAGTTATCACAATAAAACCGTGACGGCAAGTGCGAAGGCATAGCCGACTACTAAGACCCACGCACCAAAAATACCACAAAGCGTATCCCGAGGTCTTTCTAGACCGCACCACATGATCGAAGCCGCCACTCGCCCGCAATATCAATGCTTGCGTCTATCCTCGAACTCTCGCAGCCCGCATAGGTCACACACGACCCGCATGAGGTATTCCTCGAATCATGGTCCTGCATCACCGAGGTATACCCCGCATCGGCGTAGCTAACCTCGGTATCCGCCTAGGCTCCCGCAACCCGCATAGTCTCAAAAGACCGCATAGTCTCAACAGACCGCATAGGAATCCCCGCGTCGTGCTAAACACCGGAATGATCAATCCCGAGCTACCGCGACCGCGTAGTCACGAGGACCGCATAGCCGTAAAGACCCGCATCAAGGGTGGCAAGCCCTGTATAATAAGTCAAAGGGTATGTGATACAATAATAGTACAACGGGCTTAACGCTTAACAACGTAAGCTCAACAAGAATGACCCCCTTACATCACGATCACACAAGATACTAACACACGTAGCATCCTAACATTTTCACTCATCACATCAACAAGAAAGTATTTACAAGGCTATCTCAAACCAACATAATCAAGTTATTCACACAAGGTACTTTAAGCTAACAAGTTCGGGTATCTACCCCTAAAGTACTTCATACATTAAATCTTTTAAAAGATCTGTTGCTTTCACATAAGTCACACAATACCCGTAGTATAAAATAGAGTGATCGTTTTTAAATAAACTAAAACACTTACCTTTGTAAAATCAAGTAACAACATTATTTTCCAAACGTCCAAGTTTGCCTAATTTCAAATATTCACGTTTCTTATTTTAGAAAGGTTTCGTAGTTCATAGTCTTACTCATTTAAGAATATAATTCTCTTTTAAACAATCTGAGAAACATAAGTCTTATATGTGAGTAGGATATTCTTGTTTATAACAATCTTATTACAAAGAATGTGATCTAGGAAATATCATTTTGTCTCATCTTAGCTTCTATGCATGGAAGTTTCTACCGGTTTTAATAATACTTAATCACAAAACATTTCCTTTTATTAACGCCGCATGGTTTGTCGATACACATTCTGATTCAAATCAAGAAACATTCTTAAGCCGTTATACCTAACTTCCCATAAAGCTAGTATAACTCTTAAGTTTTCAAAACCAAGTATTACTTCTTCTTTCAAAATGATTCAAAATCTTTTGAAATACTTCAAGTTCTTTATTAACACATAACATGCCGCTTATAGTTCAAACCGTTACCTTTTAAAACCACAAGTATCTTCTACCAACATAAAGTCGTTATAACCAACTTCTCATAAAGCCGTTATAACACTTTATGTTTTAAACCAATCAAATACATTTAGCACGTATGCGCTCACCGTACTACATAGTTCACACAATCATGCTAGAAGAGATAGGAAGAGGTTCACATACCTCGCGACGAGTATCGACTAATAGCAAAACGCTCCAAGTACTTCCAACCGTCGGCTACTCCCTAAGCCAAGTAGATCGCGCCACACGTAGTACTTCAACCTATAAGGCCACAAGGCGCTTATTAACATTTAGATCCCTTCGTAGAACATTCTACGTAAAATTCGAAGACTTCCCCGCAACAAATGAAAATCTCCTCCTTTATCGAGGCCGGCTACCAAGCCAACCGGGGGGGGGTTATACATTTAACCCGAACGGGTACAATTCTACTCCACAAAAAAGCTACACAAGTCTACTGTAATACAGTCCTATGTAGATACAGTTCAGTACTCTTCTTTCGAAAAGGTTTCTTATTATTCAGGCTTAAGTCCAAAGACATTGCCGACAACAACGTTCAGTTCTATATATATAGTATACTTCAACTATATAGTCTAACAATCATGTAATTTCCAATTACAATAGAGGGACAAGATATTTACCTCGATAAGCCCATAATTATCCTAGTTAAAGTCGATCCTGGGCAATCGTTTAGCTCCAACTCCGAGCGCTCCAACCCGCTCTAAACCACCCTTAGAAGTTCTAACCAACTTCTACACAATACTCCAACGGACTATGGAGATTTTCCTAGGGTTTCGGTTTTGTGACTGACGGAAGTATAATAGTATTTCTGGGCTTTTCGTAAAGGTATAACCTTAGAATACTACAAGGTATACGGCTAAGGTAATTTGGGCATTATAACAATACTTTTGAGAGTATTTCTACCAAGAGGGGGGGTATTATACGAAAACAACTAGGCAGTGGGTACCCACGGCTAGCACCCCAAGGAGGGGGGTGGCTACCCTCGCCTACCCCACTGTGGGGAAACTCTGCCAAGGGCCTCACGAAAATGGGGAGGGGGAAGGCTCTCAAGACTTAGGCATTTTGGATGAAGAAGTCTTCAACCTTAGAGGGGTATTTATAGCACAAGCCAAGGCCAACCAATGGCCAAGATCTAACCAAGTGCCTAGCAAGTGTAGGGCCAAGATTCACCCATGTGTCCTTAACCAACTAACACACAAAATATCCTACCAACTCCCCCCTCTTCAAATCATCCAAGCCGAGTCCTCACGTCCGCCAATGGGAGGGTGCCAAGTGGCGCCCTCTCGTTGGTCCAAAATGTTTCGTCTCTCGGAAAAATCCGCAAAAATTAAAAATGACATAGCGGAAATTCCCTACGAAGTCGTGGAAAACGTTTCGTCGAAAAACGACTCTAAACGGGTGTTGTGAACAAAATTAATTTCGGCCAAGCTACTTTCTCAAGTTCAAATTTCCTACGTACGTCCTTACGTACATACTCTGGAAATACGGGGTATAACATTCTCCCCTCCTTAGAAACATTCGTCCCGAATGTTCCTTCTAAGTCCCAAACAAACATGCGCCAGCATAGTCTTCCCTATTATACTTACGAGAATCAATCCTGCCACACCTGGCCACAGAAACAACTATGCTCGCCATACATGCTCGCTTCTCTCTTTACTCGTCGTAGATACCACTTTGTCACTTTGCCTGAGGCATTAACCTTCTCAGGCGACCCAACAAATGGCACCACTTTTGTCACTTTGTCGCGAGCCTTGCTCCGACGACCCAACAAATGGTACCGCCGCCATGATCCGGAGGATGTCGTGACACTCAAACTCTTACCACATTCGATACGCCAGATCTAAAACTCGGGGTTACTATCTCTAACGTGGTCATCATTAACCGGGAACACTCTGGATGGATCTCTCAAACTTTCCCGATCATAACAAAACGAAAGACCGGACGTACTGCCTCCTACGTCGGACGGCAAATGCTAACATATAGGCAACCTGGCCTATCCCTTACATGAACTCAAAAGGGCCCAAAGTAATCCCGGCTAAGTTCCTCTCGCTTCAAATATGCCACACCCAACCCGGGTGGTACTTTCAAGACCGACCATCAACTCAACTCTGGCGTCGTCGCCGATTATCCGCACGATTTCTCTGAGCTGCCAGAACTTCTTCTAGACAAGCTTCTCACTATCCACAGTCTGCTGGAACAAGCCTGAACCAACTGTCTGAACCTTGTCAACATCGAACCAATCGACCGGCATCTTACACTTCCGCCCTTACAAGGCTTCATAAGGCGATATCCGAACACCAAATGGTAGCTTAAACACTACCTCCACAGAGACAACAATCCCCACAACTATCCTCAAATCCAAACACCGCCCGAGGGCGAATGCGATTCTGAGACTCACCTGAGTTCTTAACACATGCTTGGCAAAACTTCCAGAAACAAAAACAGCCGTCACCTGGGCTCCACTGTCTGCCATAAGGTGAAGGTAGGCACCCCGTGCAGCCTTAAAACCTTTCAGATAACTCAACACAGCCGAGTAAACGGTCCTGACCGAAGAACACGATGGGCTGCCCCCATCGGCCCGACCACTGGTCGAACGCATCCACGAACTCGTACGCTGGTTAACTAAACTTGGGCCTAACACCCTCACAACCCTAACACAAGGCGGGACCACCACAACCTGATCCCACCACCAAACCTACCGCGGGTTGACCCACAACGTGGCCTCAACCCGACCCGTCAATGAGCACAATACTAGCTCCCCGATCCGGAACAATCTCACTAATCACGTTTCGAAAACCTAGCGGTCTTCTTAGCTCAACTACCCCCTTTCATTCCACACTACTAGGGACCTATCCCAACATAACTCACGTGCACTATGCACTTCCGATAAGGGTCAAACATAACACTACCCCTTTTCTCGAGATGGCCTCACCTCTAAGGTCTCTACGTAAAAAGCTCTAAGGCTCATACCTTCTCTATCCCCCAAATCTTACTTGGTTAACTAACCAAGATTTCTAATCACAATAAGCACTCATGTTATCTGAACATAACACTTAAGGTATACTCACCTAATCATGTATACAAAGCTCTAGAGGTTTAAAGATATATCTATATCTACTGCTTCACTCCCCTTAGTCGTTCTAGTCAAACACGCCTGCAGGCGTAGCAGCTAAGGAAGATGACGAACTACCCACCGATCCTGAAGGCTAAGCCATCCTACAAGGACATTCTCTCGACACATGGCCCTGACGGCTGCAGGTACAACAAGTACCAACTAAAAGACGACATTCCCGATGGCGTCGCCACATCGCGAACCGAAGCCACGAGTTCTGACCAACTCCTGCATACTTCGAACGTCCTGAACCCCGTGGAGGATCATTCTGCACTGGTGGAGGTGCAAATCTAATCTGCTGGTGAGGCGACTCGCCTCGAAAGTTACCAAAGGACCTTGCTGCTCTGGCCCTCTTCTGCTGTCCTTGGTTAACCCGTCGATCTCTACGCTTCTCGGCCTGCTGCGCATAAGCCCGTACACAGGCCATGCTCAAGCCTAACTGAAGAACTACACTTGCACAACCCTCTCGTTGATATTCATCAAGACTCACGGTACATCGGTATACTCTCTGGTAGCCAAATCTATAGCTAGTAACAGGGTCGCCTCTTTGCAATCTAAATTCTCTGTTCCCGGTCGTGGAACTGAAGGTTCATATATCATGGCCGCAGTAGGCACTGCTGCCGCCGTACTAAACTCTGCTGGGGCTAGTGACGTCGCAGAAATCCCCGAATGAAGCACCTAACTCAGGTGATGATTGGGCCTGTGCCCTCGTAACCCTCTGAACTCTACTCGCAGCCTCGCCGCTTTGCCCTCCTGGGCCGGGTTGCCCTACGCGGAGGCATAACGATAAGGGAAATAATTTCGTCAGAGGGTCCAACTTACAACACAGCTCTAAGGCACGATCTCAGAGTGAGAAGAATAGAAACCAATCCTAAATATCCTATAGCCTCCTGATTATTGGTGTGGTGCACAACACACCGATAATCAAGACTCTACTGGATACGGTCTGTAGACACTTTCCAAGGATTAACTGCTCTGATACAACTTTTGTCACGACCCGATTCCGGGCCCGTGACTGGTGCCTTACCCCGGGCACCCTAGTGATACAACATCAGAGTAATCAACGGAACATAAAACGATACAAGGCATATTATGAAATATGAAACAATAATCTGAGAAAAACTTGCCTTTCGGCATATATATAAATGACAACTTTTTCAACATGAACAGTTTAATCCTTTTTACAAACCCTGCCCACAACAGTACTACAGACCTCGAAGAATGATATGACAACAATGGCGGGACAGGGCCCCGCCAAACCCCTGAATGTAAACACTTACTACGACAGGGGACTATACCACTGATAAGCCTCCGGAGAAACGGAGCTTCCCAAACGCTAAATCGTGACTCGAGAGCTAGGATCAACGATCGTGTACCTCAACTGCGGCATGAACGCAGAAGGCGAGGTCAAGACAGTGCAGGAGTATGTGAAACTAAAAATATCAGTAAATGAAATCATAATAGTCTATAAAGCAGAGACATGTATGATAAGCAAACTACGATTCACAACAAATAAGCGAAATGTCAAGTCGTGACTCACGCCTCAAAGTTATCACAATAAAAACCGTGACGGCAAGTGCGACGAAGGCATAGCCGACTACTAAGACCCACGCATCAAAAATACCACAAAGCGTATCCCGAGGTCTTTCTAGACCGCACCACGATCGGCCGCCACTCGCCCGCAATATCAATGTCGCGTCTATCCACTCGAACTCTCGCACTCGCATAGGTCACACACGGACCCGCATGAGGTATTCCTCGAATCATGGTCCTGCATCGCTGAGGTATACCCCGCGTCGGCGCAGCTAACCTCGGTATCCGCCTAGGCTCCCGCAACCCGCATAGTCTCAAAAGACCGCATAGTCTCAACAGACCGCATAGGAATCCCCGCGTCGGGCTAAACACCGGAATGATCAATCCCGAGCTACCGCGACTCGCGTAGTCACGAGGACCGCATAGGCCGTAAAGACCCGCATCAAGGGTGGCAAGCCCTCGGTATAATAAGTCAAAGGGGTATGTGATACAATAATAGTACAACGGGCTTAACGTTTAACAACGTAAGCTCAACAAGAATGACCCCCTTACATCACGATCACACAAGATACTAACACACGTAGCATCCTAACATTTTCACTCATCACATCAACAAGAAAGTATTTACAAGGCTATCTCAAACCAACATAATCAAGTTATTCACACAAGGTACTTTAAGCTAACAAGTTCGGGTATCTACCCCTAAAGTACTTCATACATTAAATCTTTTAAAAGATCTGTTGCTTTCACATAAGTCACACAATACCCGTAGTATAAAATAGAGTGACTGTCTTTTTAAATAAACCAAAACACTTACCTTTGTAAAATCAAGTAACAACATTATTTTCCAAACGTCCAAGTTTGCCTAATTTCAAATATTCACGTTTCTTATTTTAGAAAGGTTTCGTAGTTCATAGTCTTACTCATTTAAGAATATAATTCTCTTTTAAACAATCTGAGAAACATAAGTCTTATATGTGAGTAGGATATTCTTGTTTATAACAATCTTATTACAAAGAAATGTGATCTAGGAAATATCATTTTGTCTCATCTTAGCTTCTATGCAGATGGAAGTTTCTACCGTTTTAATAATACTTAATCACAAAACATTTCCTTTTATTAACGCCGCAGTGGTTTGTCGATACACATTCTGATTTCAAATCAAGAAACATTCTTAAGCCGTTATACCTAACTTCCCATAAAGCTAGTATAACTCTTAAGTTTTCAAAAACCAAGTATTACTTCTTCTTTCAAAATGATTCAAAAATCTTTTGAAATACTTCAAGTTCTTTATTAACACATAACATGCCAGTTATAGTTCAAACCAGTTACCTTTTAAAAACCACAAGTATCTTCTTACCAACATAAAGCTGTTATAACCAACTTCTCATAAAGCCGTTATAACACTTTATGTTTTAAACCAATCAAATACATTTAGCACATGTACGTCTACCGTACTACATAGTTCACACATATCATGCTAGAAGAGATAGGAAGAGGTTCACATACCTCGCGACGAGTATCGACTAATAGCAAAACGCTCCAAGTACTTCCAACCGTCGGCTACTCCCTAAGCCAAGTAGATCGCGCCACACGTAGTACTTCAACCTATAAGGCCACAAGGCGCTTATTAACATTTAGATCCCTTCGTAGAACATTCTACGTAAAAAAGACTTCCTCTCCCGCAACACAGAAATCTCCTCGCTTTATCGAGGCCGCTACCAAGCCAAGCAGGGGTGGTTATACATTTAACCCGAACGGGTACAATTCTACTCCACAGAAAAGCTACACAAGTCTACTGTAATACAGTCCTATGTAGATACAGTTCAGTACTCTTCTTTCGAAAAGGTTTCTTATTATTCAGGCTTAAGTCCAAAGACATTGCCGACAACAACGTTCAGTTCTATATATATAGTATACTTCAACTATATAGTCTAACAATCATGTAATTTCCAATTACAATAGAGGGACAAGATATTTACCTCGATAAGCCCATAATTATCCTAGTTAAAGTCGATCCTGGGCAATCGTTTAGCTCCAACTCCGAGCGCTCCAACCCGCTCTAAACCACCCTTAGAAGTTCTAACCAACTTCTACACAATACTCCAACAGACTATGGAGATTTTCCTAGGGTTTCGGTTTTGTGACTGACGGAAGTATAATAGTATTTCTGGGCTTTTCAGAAAGGTATAACCTTAGAATACTACAAGGTATACGGCTAAGGTAATTTGGGCATTATAACAATACTTTGAGAGTATTTCTACCAAGAGTGGTATTATACTAAAACAACTAGCAGTGGGGTACCCCACTGCCAAGACCCCAAGGGGGTGGCTACCTCTACTACCCCACTGTGGGGAAACTCTGGCCAGGGGCCTCACGAAAATGGGGAGGAAGGCTCTCAAGACTTAGGCATTTTGGATGAAGAAGTCTTCAACCTAGAGGGGTATTTATAACACAAGCCAAGGCCAACCAATGGCCAAGATCTAGCCAAGTGCCTAGCAAGTGTAGGGCCAAGATTCACCCATGTGTCCTTAACCAACTAACACACAAAATATCCTACCAACTCCCCCCTCTTCAAATCGTCCGCCGAGTCCTCACGTCCGCCAATGGGAGGTGCCAAGTGGCGCCTCTCGTTGGTCCAAAATGTTTCGCCTCTCT
Organism: Przewalskia tangutica; assembly: GCA_029844215.1. Taxonomy (NCBI): domain Eukaryota; kingdom Viridiplantae; phylum Streptophyta; class Magnoliopsida; order Solanales; family Solanaceae; genus Przewalskia; species Przewalskia tangutica. The sequence continues at coordinate 61,597,129 of CM056726.1, forward strand.
AAAAATCCGCAAAAATTAAAAATGACATAGCCGAAATTCCCTACGAAAGTCGTGGAAAACGTTTCGTCGAAAAACGACTCTAAACGGGTGTTGTGAACAAAATTAATTTCGGCCAAGCTACTTTCTCAAGTTCAAATTTCCTACGACGCCCCACGCATACTACCGGAAATACGGGTATAACAGAGTTCCGTGTTAGCGTCGCCCTTATGGGCATGCGGTCCTTGTGGCCACGCGACTCGGAAGTCGGGGCGATGCCGGGAGTAGCTACCCTCGATGCGGGAATACCTCATGCGGCCGATGAGATTGGCCTATGCGAGTCAGCGGGAGTTCCAGTGGTTAGACGCAGACATTGATATCGCGGGCAAGTGGCCGCCTTTGATCATGTGACGGCCTAGACAGATCTTATGATACGCATGACCTTGTTGGTACTGTGGGTTTTTAGTAGTCGGCTATGCCTTCGCAGACTTACCCCGCATGCTTTATTATGACACGTGGGACCTGGTGTTCATGTGTTCCTTGGTGCTTTTATATCATAGATTGTCGGGTGGCGAAGGTATTCCACGCATGATTGATGTTGGGCCCGAGACCCTTGTTATACTTGAGTGATGACTTGAGGGCGTGAGTCCCTGACTTGACATGACTGCTTTGTTGTAAACTGTAGTTTGGTTATCATACATGTCTCCTGCTTTATATGACTACTATGATTTCATTTACAGTATTTATTTTCGCCACATACTCGTTGCACTGTTATCGACCTCTCCCGGGCTGCGTTCATGCCGCAGTAAAGGTACACCGCCGTTGATCCTCGCTCTTAGGGTCACGTCAGCTTTTGGGAAGCTCCGTTTCTCCGGAGGCTTATCTTGGTATAGTCCCCTGTTGTCGTAGGTGCTTACATTCAGGGGTATGACGGGGCCCTGTCCCGTCGTTGTTGTCATATCTTTCGTAGAGGTCTGTAGTACTGTTGTGGGCAGGGTTGTAAAAAGGATTAAACTGTTCATGTTGAAAAAGTTGTCATTTTTATATATGCCGAAAGGCAAGTTTTTCTCAGATTATTGTTTCATATTTCATAATATGTCTTGTATCGTTTTATATTCCGCTGATTACTCTGATGTTGTATCACTAGGGTGCCCGGGGTAAGGCACGATCACGCCCGAATCGGGTCGTGGCAGAGCTACGAGTTCCGTGTTAGCGTCCTTTATGGGCATGCGGTCCATGTGGGCTACGCGATCGCGGTCCGCGATTTACGCCGGAGTAGCTACCGATGCGGGAATACCATGCGGCCGATGAGATTGGCCTACGCGGAGTCGCGGAAGTTCGAGGACTAGACGCGCACATTAGATCTCGGGCAAGTGGCCGCTTTGATCATGTGACGATCTAGACAGATCTTATGATACGATTCATGACCTTGTTGGTACTGGTGTTAGTAGTCGCTATGCCTTCGCATTTACCCCGCACGGTGTTATTATGGCACGTGGGACACGTGTTCATGTGTGTTCCTTGGTGCTTTTATATCATAAACCGGCAGTGGAGAAGGTATTCCACGCATGATTGATGTTGTGGGCGAGACCCATTGTTATGTTTGAGTGATGACTTTGAGGCGTGAGTCTCGACTTGATATGATTGCTTGTTTATCAGGAATCGTAGTTTTGTTATCATACATGTCTCCCGCTTTATATAGGCTACTATGATTCCATTTACTGATTTTCGCCACATACTCGGACTGTTGATCGACCTCCTTCGGGGTTGCGTCACGCCGCAGTTGAGGTACACCCGCCGTTGATCCTAGCTTTCGTGGTCACATTTTCATTGGGAAGCTCCGCTTTCCGAGGCTTATCGATGGTATAGTCCCCGTCGTAGTAAGTGTTTACATTCGTGGGTTTGTGGCCCCGCCCGCCATGGTTGTCATATCATTCGTAGAGGTCTGTAGTATCGCAAGCGTGGTTTGTAAAAAGGATTAAACTGTTCATGTTGAAAAAGTTGTCATTTATATATATGCCAAAGGCAAGTTTTTCTCAGTTATTGTTTCAAATTTCATAATATGTCTTGTAACGTTTATGTTCCGATGATTACTCTGATTATGTATCACTAGCGTGCCCGGTAAGGCACCATCCACGCCCGGAATCGGTCGTGACAAAAGTGGTATCGAGCGATTAATCCTCGGAAAGTGTCTACGCATGCATCCGATGAGAGTCTTGATTATCGTGTGTTGTGCACCACATCAATAATCGTGAGGCTATAGGGTATTTAGGATTGGTTTCTATTCTTCTCACTCGAGATCGTGCCTTAGAGCCGTGTTGTAAGTTGGACCCTCCGACGAAATTATTTCCTTATCGTTATGCCTCGCGTAGGGCAAACCCGCCCAGTGAGGCAAGGCGCCGGAGGAGCCGCGAGTGGAGTTCGTGAGGTGGCGAGGCATAGCCCAATCATCACCCGAGTTAGGTGCTTCATTCGGGATTTCGCGACATCACTAGCCCCGCAAAGTTTAGCACGGCCGGCAGCTCACTGCGCCATGATATTTGAACCTTCGGCCCACGACCAGAACAGAGAATATGGATTGCAAAGAGGCGACCACATTACTAGCTATGGATTTAACTACCAGAGAGTATACCGATGTACCGCGAGTCTTGATGAATATCAACGAGAGGGTTGTGCAAGAGTAGTTCTTCAGTTAGGCTTGAGCATGGCCTGTGTACGAGCTTATACACAGCAGGCCGAGAAACGTAGAGATCGACGGGTTAACCAAGGACAGCAGAGGCCGAGCAAAGAAGGTCCTTTGGTAACTTTCGAGGCGAGTCACCTCACCAAAGTGATTTGATTATGCATATCCACAATGCAGAGTGGTCTTCCACGGATTTCGTGGCGTTCGGGGTACGCAGGAGTTGGTTAGAACTCCGTGGCTTCCGTCATTAGCGGCAGACGTCATCCCGGGGAATGTCGTCTTTTAGTTCGTACTTGTTGTACCTATGACCGTCAGGGTCTGATGTCGAAAGAGTGTCCTTGTAGGAGGGCTTAGCCTTCAGGATCGGTGGGTAGTTCGTCATCTTCCTTAGCTATGCGCCCTACGGGGCAGGTTTGATTAGAACGACTAAGGGGAGTGAAGCAGTAGATATAGATATATCCTTAACCCTCTAGAGATCTGTATGTGTGATAAGGTGAGTATACCTTAAGTGCTATGTTCTGATAACAGTGTGTTAGTCGTGATTAGATCATGGTTGTTTAACCGAGTAAGATTTTGGGGGATAGAGAAGGTGTGAGCCTTAGAGCTTTTTACGTAGAGACCTTAGAGGTGAGGCCATCTCGAGAAAAGGTGTAGTGTTATGTTTGACCCTTATCGGAAGTGCATAGTGCACGTGAGTTATGTTTGGGATAGGTCCCTAGTAGTGTGGAATGAAAGGGGGTAGTTGAGCTAAGAAGACCGCTAGGTTTTCGAAACGTGATTTGTGAGATTGTTCCGAATCGGGGAGCTAGTATTGTGCGCGTTGCCGGGTCGGGTTGAGGCCACGTTGCGGGTCAACCCGCGGTAGGTTTGGTGATGGGGTCAGGTTGTGGTGGTCCCGCCTGTGTTAGGGTTGTGAGGTGTTAGGCAAGTTTAGTTAACCAAACAGACGAGTTCGTGGATGCGTTCGACCGGTGGTCGGTCGATGAGGCACCCATCGTGTTCTTCGGTCAGGACCGTTTACTCGGCTGTGTTGAGTTATCTGAAAGGTTGTAAGGCTGCACGGGGTGCCTACCTTCACCTTACGACAGACAGTGGAGCCCAGGGTAGGGCTGTTGTTGTTTCTGGAAGTTTTGCCAGGCAAGGTTAGGAACTCAGGTGAGTCTCGACCGATTCGCTTCGCCGGTGGTTGGATTTCAGGAGTAGTTGTGGAGATTGTTGTCTCCTGTGGAGGGAGTGTTTAAGCTACCATTTCAGTGTTCGGATGTCACCTTTTGAAGCCTTGTAGGGGCGGAAGTGTAAGTTGCCGGTCGATTGGTTCGATGTTGGCAAGGTTCGCATTGGTTCAGGCTTGTTCCAGCAGACTGTGGATAGTGAGAAGCTTGTCTAGAAGAGGTTCTGGCAGCTCAGAGAAATCGTGCGGATAATCAGCGACGACGCTTAGAGTTCAGGTTGACGGTCGGTCTTCTTAAAGGTACCACCCCGGTTTGGGTGTGACGGGTTTTGGAAAACAGAGGGAACTTAGCCCGAGTTACTTTGGGCCTTTTTAAGTTCATGTGAAGAATAGGCCAGGTTGCCTATATTTTAGCTTTTGCCGTCCGACTTAGGAGGCAGTACGTCCGGTCTTTCGTATTGTTATGTTCGGGAAAGTATCGGAGATCCATCCAGAGTGTTCCCAGTTGATGATGACCACGTTAGAGATAGTAAACCCGAGTTTTGGAAACTGAAGCAGTATCAGAAATGTGGTAAGAGTTTGAGTGTACGACATCCTCAGGGATCGCATGCAGCCCGGTACCATTTGTTGGGTCGTCGGAGCAAGGCTCGCGACAAAGTGACAAAAGTGGTACCATTTGTTGGGTCGCCTGAGAAGGTTAATGCCTCAGGCAAAGTGACAAAGTGGTATCTACGACGAGTAAAGAGAGAAGCGAGCATGTATGGCGAGCATAGGTGTGATCATTTCTTTTGTGTGGAGAAAGTGCGAAGAAATTATATTTTAGACCCTTGGATGGGAGCGTTTGTGATGTTAGAGGTGTGTACTCATGGACTTGAAGGTAAGTACTTTGCGCAAGTTGGTTCCGTGGCCATGCGTGGCAGGATTGTTTTCGTAAGTATAGCAGTGAGGACTATACCGGCGCGCGTTTGTTTTGAGACTTAGAAGGAACATTCGGGACGAATGTTTCTAAGGAGGGGAGAATGTTATACCCCGTATTTCCAGAGTATGTACGCAGGGACGTACGTAGGAAATTTCGAACTTCAAGTAGGCTTGGCCGATTTAATTTTGTGCACAACACCCGGTTTGAGTCGTTTTTCGGCGAAACGTTTTCACAGCTTTCGTAGGGGAATTTCCGGCTATGCCATATTTTATTTTTGCGGATTTTTCCGAGAGACGAAATATTTTGGACCAACAAGAGGGCGACACTTGTCACCCTCTCATTGGAACACCTTGGGCGGTCAAGCTTGGCCGAAAGTTGGTCATTTTTGTCATGGAGTAGGTAGGATATTTGTGTGTTAGTTGGTTAAGGTGCACTTGGTAAGATCTTGGCCCTACACTTGCTATGCACTTGGCAAGATCTTGGCCATTGGTTGGCCTTGGCTTGTGCTATAAATACCCCTCTCCCTTTGATGAATTCTTCATCCTTTCCACAAATCTTCTAAGTGTTAAAATCCCTCCCTCTCCCCTCTTGTTGACTCTCGTCCAAGAGCCCCTCTCCCCCTTTGAAAGGCCCCCTTGGCCGAGAGCCCTCTCCCCTCCTAGTAGTGTGGCCGTGGTTCCCTAGCCTAGTTGCTTTCGTATAATACCCCTTTGTGGTGTAGAAATACTCAAAAGTATTGTTATAATGCCCAAATTACCTTAGCCGTATACCTTGTAGTATTCTAAGGTTATACCTATCTGAAAAGCCCGAAATACTATTATACTTCCCGTCATCACAAAACCGAAACCCTAGGAAAATCTCCATAGTCCGTTGGAGTATTGTGTGTAAGTTGGTTAGAACTTCTAAGGGTGGTTTAGAGCGGTTGGAGCGCCTGAGTCGAGCTAAACGATTGCCCAGATCGACTTTATACTTGGATAATTATGGGCTTATCGAGGTAAATATCTTGTCCTCTATTGTAATTGGAAATTACATGATTGTTAGACTATAGTTGAAGTATACTATATGTAGAATCAGCGTTGTTGTCGCAATGTCTTTCGACTTAAGCTGAATAATAAGAAACTTTTTCAAAAGAAGAATCGAATCGTAATTACATAGGTCAGACATGCAGAGACTTGTGTAGCTTTTACGTGAGGTAGAATTGTGCACGTCCGTTAGATGTATGAACCCCTCGGTTGGCTTGATAGCCGCCCGATAGAGGAGGAGATTTACGCCGCCATGGAGGTCTGCCGAATTTTCTAGAATGTTCTACGTAGGGATATAAATGTTAATAAGCGCCTGTGGCCTTATAGGTTGAAGTACTACGTGGCGCGATCTACTTGGCTTAGGAGTAGCCGACGTTTGGAAGTACTTGAGCATTTTGCTATTAGTCGATACTGCCGCGAGGTATGTGAACCTCTTCCTATCTCTTCTAGCATGATATGTGTGAACTATGTAGTACCAGAGACGCATACGTGCTAAATGTATTTGATTGGTGTAAAACATAAAGTGTTATAACGGCTTTATGGGAAGTTGGTTATAATTTTTATGTTGGTAAGAAAATACATGTGGTTTTTTTAAGGTAATCGATTTGAACTATAATCGCTTGTTATGTGTTAATAAAGAACTTGAAGTATTTCAAAAGATTTTTGAATCATTTTGAAAGAAGAAGTAATACTTGGTTTTTGAAAACTTAAGAGTTATACTAGCTTTATGGGAAGTTAGGTATAACGGCTTAAGAATGTTTCTTGATTTGAAATCGAATGTATCGACAAACCACTGCAAATTAATAAAAGGAAATGTTTTGACTAATTAAGTATTAATAAAACCAAGAGAAACCTCCATCCGCATGAAGCTAAGATGAGACAAAATGATATTTCCTAGATCATGTCAGTAATAAGATTTTTATAAACAAGAATATCCTACTCACATATAAGGCTTATGTTTCTCAGATGGTTTAAAAGAGAATGATAGTCTTAAGTGATTAATACTATGAACTACGAAACCTTTCTAAAATGAGAAACTTGAACATTGGAAATTAGGCAAACTTGATCATTGGAAAAGAATGTTGCTACTTGATTTTACAAAGAGAAGAAATTGATTTACTTTAAAAGGATAGTCACTCTATTTTTATACTACGTATTGTGTGACATTGTGAAAGTAACGTAGCTTTAAAAGTTAATGTAATGTATGAAGTACCTGTGTGTATAACTTGATTGTGTTGGTTTGTGATAGCCGTAATACTTTCTTGTTGATTGATAAGTAAACATGCTAGGATGCTACGTGTGTTAGTATCTTGTGATGTTGTGTAAAGGGTTTTCCTTTGTTGTGCTTATGTTGCTTAACGATAAGTCGTTGTGTTAGTATTTTACATCACTCATCTCTTGAGATGATTCCGGTTAAGTCGCCTCCGTCGCGGGTAGACTCAGTGGTCGATGGACCTATGATTCGAGAATACCTCATGCAGTCCCGTGGGCCTATCGCGAGCTACGAGAGTTCCGGTGTTAGTGTCGTCCTTTATGGGCACGCGTCCACGTGGCCATGCGGATCGCGAAGTCCGTGACGATGCCGGGAGTAGCTACCCTCGATGCGGGAATACCTCATGCGGGCCGATGAGATTGGCCTATGCGAGTCGCGGAAGTTCGGGACTAGACGCGCATTAGATACTGCGCAATTGGCCAGCTATGATCATGTGACGGTCTAGACAGATCTTATGATACAGTTCATGACCTTGTTGGTACTGCGGGTGTTAGTAGTCGGCTATGCCTTCGTACTTACCCCGTACGGTGTTATTATGGCACAGGTGGGACCTGGTGCTCATGTGTGTTCCTTGGTGCTTTTATATCATAAACTGCCAGCTGGCGAAGGTATTCCACGCATGATTGATGTTGTGGGCGAGACCCATTGTTATGTTTGAGTGATGACTTGAGGGCGTGAGTCACGACTTGATATGATCGCTTGTTTATCAGGAATCGTAGTTTTGTTATCATACATGTCTCCGCTTTATATAGGCTACTATGATTCCATTTACGATTTTCGGCCACATACTCTGCACTGTTATCGACCTCCTTCGGCGGGTCGTTCATGCCGCAGTTGAGGTACACCAGTCGTTGATCCTAGCTTTCAGGGTCACAGTTTCAGCGTTGGGAAGCTCCGTTTCTCCGGAGGCTTATCAGTGGTATAGTCCCCTGTCGTAGTAAGTGTTTACATTCAGGGGTTTGGCGGGGCCCTGTCCCGCCATGGTTGTCATATCATTCGTAGAGGTCAGTAGTACTGTTGTGGGCAGGGTTTGTAAAAAGGATTAAACTGTTCATGTTGAAAAAGTTGTCATTTATATATATGCCGAAAGGCAAGTTTTTCTCAGATTATTGTTTCATATTTCATAATATGTCTTGTATCGTTTTATGTTCCGCTGATTACTCTGATGTTGTATCACTAGGGTGCCCGGGGTAAGGCACCAGTCACGGGCCCGGAATCGGGTCGTGACAATACTTTCCTTTTTAAGACCAAATTAAGGCAATACCATGCCTTCTTTTTGGACCAAAATACTTCTCTTTTTAAAAGTCAAGTTACCACATTAAAACAAATGATAAAACCCTTCTTTTGTTTTCATAAAGTCGTTATAACCAACTTCCCATAAAGCTGTTATAACACTTTATGTTTTAAACCATTTTAAGACAACACAATGCCTTCCTTTTCCCTAAAAGTTCCAGTTTGCCTAATTTCAATTACGCAAGTCTCTTTTTAGAAAAGTTTCATAGTTCAATGTCTTAATCTTTTTTTTAAAACAATAGAGTAACATATGCCATAGGTGAGTAGGTTAATCTTGTTCATAATCAATCTTATTAAGCAGCCATGATCTAGAAAATGTAATATCATTTTGTCTCATCTTAGCTTCTATGCAGATGGAGGTTTCTACTGGTTTTAATAATACTTAATTATTCAATACATTTTCCTTTATTAATGCTGCAGTGGTTTATCGATACACATTCGATTTCGAAATCAAGAAACATTATTCCTTTTAAAAACCAAGTACTCATTACTCACGAATGAGGTTTCACACAAAATCCATATTAATTCATTTAAGTTAAGTCTCTTATCTTATAAGATCAAGTCTCTTAACTTCTAAAATCAGTAAACCATCTTCTTTACCTCTCTTAAGACGTTATACCTAACTCCCCATAAAGCTAGTATAACTCTTTTTAAAACCTTTAAAACCAAGTGTTACTCTTCTTTCAAAAATGGTTTCTCAACAATTTTGAAATACTTCAAAATTCTTATTATTCAGGCTTAAGTCAAAAGACATTGCCGTACAACTACGTTCAATTAGCACACGTACGTCTACCGTGCTATATATTATTCAGGCTTAAGTCAAAAGACATTGCCGTACTATATATATCTTCCTTTTAAAATATCATGCTCAAGAGTATAGGAAGAATCACATACCTCGCGACGATTTATCGACTATAAGCAAAACGCTCCACGGCTATAACCCGCTTAGCTTTGGTCCACCTTCTAAGTAGCCCATGCTACTTGCAGAACATTCAACCAATAAAGGTTATCAGTCTACGGTATATACAGTCCCATGTAAGTACAGTTGAACTTCTACTTATATTCTTCTGAAGTGATTTCAGTTCAAGTCTTTACTGTAATATCCTTCTATTACAGTTCAATTCTCTTCTATGAATCTTATATTCATTACTATACTACTACAGTATGTAATTTCCAATTACACTAGAAGGACAGTAGTATTTACCTCGATGAGCCCAAAATTATCCAAGTTAAAAAGTCGCTCCTGAGCAACGTTTAGCTCCTACTCCGAGTGCTCCAATCCGCTCCAAACAACCCTTAGAAGTTCTACGCAACTTCTACTAAACACTTCAACCGACTATGAAGGTTTTCCTTAGGGTTTCGTTTAGTGGCTAAAGGAAAATATAATAGTATTTTCCGGGCTTTTCGTATAAAGGGTACTTTGGAAAGTACTACAAGGTATTTGGCTAAAGTATTTTGGGCATTATAACAATACTTGTAGAATACATTTCTACCAAGGGGGGGTAGTATACGAAAACAACTAGGCTAGGGGGGGGTACCCCACGGCTAACCACTACAAAGGGGGAGGGGGAAACTCTCGGCCAAAGGGCCTTCTCAAAGGGGGAGGGGGGTGTGGTGGACGAAAGAACAAAAGGGAGGGAGTATTTTGAGACTTAGATAGATTGCTCAAGTGAGGATGAAGAAAGTCTTCAACTTAGAGGGGTATTTATAGGTCAAGTGAAGGCAACCAATGGCCAAGATGAAGACAAGTGTATAGCAAGTGTAAGGCCAAGATTTAGCCATGTGCAACCTTATCCATCTACACAAAAATATCCTACCTAACCCTTGACCAAGGGAAAGGCAAGAAAATCGTCCAAACAAGCCCATTTTGCCGTCCAATGAGGGTGGCAAGTGTCACCCTCCCGTTGGTCCAAAATATTTCATCTCTCGGAAAAATCCGCAAAAATAATAAATGACCTAGCCGGAATTTTCCCTACGTAAGCTGTGGAAACGTTTCGTCGGAAAACGACTCTAATCGGGTGTTGTGTACAAAGTGAATTTCGGCCCTTACACTTTAAGCTTCAATTTCTACGTCGCCCCACGCATATACTGAAATACGGGGTATAACATTATCCCCTCCTTAGAAACATTCGTCCCGAATGTTCCTTCTCAAGACGGATAACGATAAAGTTCCTCCAGCAAGTCGTCAACGCCACACCTGGCCACGAAATAACACATGCGCGCAAATACTTAAATCTAGGCCAACGAGGAACCACCTCGATGATCACAAAAGTTCCCACCAAGGTCTAAAATATACTCCCTTCGCACCTTCATTTCGCAAAAGAAACGATCACACACGTTCACTTCTCCCCTATCTCGTTGTACCCTTCTCGAACACTTGAACTCTTTCTAGTATCCGTACCACACTTCCGTCAACGCTTCTGTTTCCAACCCTTGGAGTCACTACCTCCAAACTTGGTCATCTTACTAACCTCGATTTCCTCTAAGGCCATTCCCGACCTTCACGAACTGATTCTGGTCGAACGTATCCACCAACTCTTACGATGGTTATCTAAACTTGGGCCTAGCATCCTCGTGACCCTACCACCTGGCGGGACCACCCTGACTGACTCACCACATTCTGCCACGTTGACCCGCGAATGGTCCTTAACCCGACCCGTAATCGTGCCAACTTTCTCGTTCCTCGCCCTGCAACATTCTTACTAATTTGCGTCATGAAAGCTACCACTTTCACCTCACACAACCCAATGAATTTCCCACAATACATTTTACGCATACCAAGTATTTCAACAAAGACTAACCGTAAGAATCTCTCCTTTAAGACGACCTTACCTCTAAGGTCTCAACATGAAATATTCTAAGGTTCACACTTCCCATGCCCCCATACTTATCCTTCCAACTAACCATGTTTTCTAACTCACAAATAACACAACGCTATTCGTATATAGCACATAAATATAAGGTCATCATATCACGATACAAATCTCTGAGGTTAAGGATATACCGAAGCTACCGCTCCACTCTAATCATAGGCACACTGCAGGCGCATAATCGTAAGGCGCGATGAACTCGCCATCGACCGTAGTCGCGCTACGCCGCGGTATTCTCCTATAAGCACGCCTTCGCACATGGCTCGACGGCCGCAGTGAAACAAGCACCGATAAAAGACGACATTCCCGGATGATGTTTGCCACATCGTACACCGGAGGGACATGAATCCTGCGGCTAGCACTCACGTATACTTGTGAACGAAGCCTGGAGCTCGACCAGACTCAATACCCGAACGTCCCGAAGGCGCGGAGGACCACTGCATCTTGGCGGAGGTACATAACTACTCTTCTTTGGCGGTCCGCCTCGAAAGTTACCAGGACCTCTTGTCACGCCCTCTTCTCGCCGATCTCGGTCATTTCGTCGACCTCTCCGTGCCTCACATCCTAGTGCATGAGCTTGCGTGCGGGCAATGTCCATGCCCGGAAGAGCTACACCCGCAAGCCTCGCCAAGTAATCATCTAGCCCTGATGTAGCGGTGTACTCTGCCCTCCATATCGCCTACTACAATGGGACATACCGAGCTATCGAGTCGAACTCCAAATTGTAGTCTCTAAACGTCCGCTCGTCCTGCCTTAACGTCAAAAATATGTCGGCCCGAGCCCTCCTCATCTGTGGAGGCAAGAAGTGTGCAAGAAATGCCTTTGAGAACTCGTCCCATATAGCCGGAAGTGCATTCTCTCCCGACAGCTCCCACGAATCAAAACCACGATCATTGCGGTATCACGCACCGATGCGAACCTAGGACCACCGACTGTATCCGATGCCTTGATCACTCATGACCAGAATCGCCGGATGAACTCCTGTGGAACATCCTCAGGCCTCGACCCATAAAACTCTGGCGGTTACACCTCAGAAAATCCCGTAGTCTCAAACGGTCTGCTCGGGGGTGAACTACGGTGCATCTGGACTGAATCACAGATTCAAATTTATCCTCATATTCGCCACGACCTGGCGATGAATCGCCATCTCCTTGTACCCCATCTCATCTCGCTTCCAGCCGTGGGACCGAGGCTCGTGTATTGTAGTCTCGCAGCCCATCGCTGCGCTTCTAAACTCACTGGTGTTTGGCGGTGTCGCAAAACTAGCCGTCAAGCACTATCTCGTGTCTTGACCGGTCCTGCGCCTCGTACTCTCTCAGTATCTCACTATGACTCCTCGATCGCTTGCCCATCTGGGCTCAGGTTGCTTACGCGAGGCATAACTGGTAAAGGAAAGGAATACGTCAGAGGGGTCCAACTTATCACACAACTCTAAGGCACGATCTCAGAATGAGAAGAATGGAAACCAATCCTAAATGTCCTATAGCCTCCTGATTATAGATGTGGTGCACAATACACTGATAATCAAGACTCTACTAGACACGGTCTGTAGACACTTTCTGAGGACTAACTGCTCTGATACCACTTTTGTCACTTTACCGCGAGTCTCACTCCGGAGACCCAACAAATGGTACCGGGCTGCTTGCGATCTCATACACAGCGGACGTGTCATACGGAGAGCCACGGTTCGGGTCTGTTCCCGTGGTAGAGGCTCTGGCCTATTTATACGCTCAGCCCCCCGAAGGAGGTCAGTACAACAGGTACCAAGTATGTGAAACTGTTAAAATACTGTAAATGAAATCATAATAGTCTATATAAGGCAGGAGACATGTATGATAACCAAACTACAGTTCACAACATAAAAGCAGTCATGTCAAGTCGTGACTCACGCCTCAAAGTCATCCTCATGCCCGTGGAACTCCTTCCTCACCGCCAGCCTAGGTACAAATCATGTGATACGTATAACGTGTCTCGCCCATCTTATGGACCCAGATAGAAACGTGTGGAATACATTCCGGATGAACCGGTAGTCGAGTGGAATACATTCGGATGAGCCGTGGTCGAGTGAAATACATTCCGGATGAACCGTGTCGAGTGAAATACATTCCGTATGAGCCGTAGTCGAGTGAAATACATTCGGATGAACCGTAGTCGAGTGAAATACATTCCGGATGAACCCGGAGTCGAGTGAAATACATTCCGGATGAACCGTAGTCGAGTAGAACACGATTTGCACAACAAGGCTATCACACGTAACATGGTCAAGTTTCATAACAACAAGCATAGGCAAGTTATACACAACTCAAGGTACTTTCATTTTATGTCAAAGTCCTGATTTTAACCTAAAGTACTACGTTAAATTCCTTTAAGAGATTCATTCCTTTTCTAAAGTCACCCGATACCCGTAGTATATAAAAATGTGTGACTTATATTTTTTTAAGTAAACCAAAACAACTTTCATACTTTCCTTTTTAAGACCAAATTAAGGCAATACCATGCCTTCTTTTTGGACCAAAATACTTCTCTTTTTAAAAGTCAAGTTACCACATTAAAACAAATGATAAAACCCTTCTTTTGTTCTCATAAAGTCGTTATAACCAACTTCCCATAAAGTTGTTATAACACTTTATGTTTTAAACCATTTTAAGACAACACAATGCCTTCCTTTTCCCTAAAAGTTTCAGTTTGCCTAATTTCAATTACGCAAGTCTCTTTTTAGAAAAGTTTCATAGTTCAATGTCTTAATCTTTTTTTTAAAACAATAGAGTAACATATGCCATAGGTGAGTAGGTTAATCTTGTTCATAATCAATCTTATTAAGCAGCCATGATCTAGAAAATGTAATATCATTTTGTCTCATCTTAGCTTCTATGCAGATGGAGGTTTCTACTGGTTTTAATAATACTTAATTATTCAATACATTTTCCTTTATTAACGCCGCAGCTGGTTTATCGATACACATTCTCGATTTCCAAATCAAGAAACATTATTCCTTTTAAAAACCAAGTACTCATTACTCACGAATGAGGTTTCACACAAAATCCATATTAATTCATTTAAGTTAAGTCTCTTATCTTATAAGATCAAGTCTCTTAACTTCTAAAATCAGTAAACCATCTTCTTTACCTCTCTTAAGACGTTATACCTAACTCCCATAAAGCTAGTATAACTCTTTTTAAAACCTTTAAAACCAAGTGTTACTCTTCTTTCAAAATGGCCAACAATTTTGAAATACTTCAAAATTCTTATTATTCAGCTTAAGTCAAAAGACATTGCCGTACAACTACGTTCAATTAGCACACGTCGTCTCACCGTACTATATATTATTCGAGCTTAAGTCAAAAGATATTGTCGCATTACATATATATCTTCCTTTTAAAATATCATGCTCAAGAGTATAGGAAGAATCACATACCTCGTGACGATTTATCGACTATAAGAAAACGCCCACGCTTATAACCCGCTTAGCCTGTCCACCTTCTAAGTAGCCCATGCTACTTGCGCGTAACATTCAACCAATAAAGGTTATCAGTCTACTGTATATACAGTCCCATGTAAGTACAGTTGAACTTCTACTTATATTATTCTGAAGTGATTTCAGTTCAAGTCTTTACTGTAATATCCTTCTATTACAGTTCAATTCTCTTCTATGAATCTTATATTCATTACTATACTACTACGAGATGTAATTTCCAATTACACTAGAAGGACAGTAGTATTTACCTCGATGAGCCCAAAATTATCCAAGTTAAAAAGTCGCTCCTGAGCAACGTTTAGCTCCTACTCCGAGTGCTCCAATCCACTCCAAACAACCCTTAGAAGTTCTACGCAACTTCTACTAAACACTTCAACCGACTATGAAGGTTTTCCTTAGGGTTTCGTTTAGTGGCTAAAGGAAAGTATAATAGTATTTTCCGGGCTTTTCGTATAAAGGGTACTTTGGAAAGTACTACAAGGTATTTGTCTAAAGTATTTTGGGCATTATAACAATACTTGTAGAATACATTTCTACCAAGGGGGGGTAGTATACGAAAACAACTAGGCTGGGGTACCACCAACCACTACAAAGGGAGGGAAGCTCTCGGCCAAAGGGCCTTCTCAAAGGGGGAGGGGGGTGTGGTGGACGAAAGAACAAGAGGGAGGGAATATTTTGAGACTTAGATAGATTGCTCAAGTGAGGATGAAGAAAGTCTTCAACTTAGAGGGGTATTTATAGGTCAAGTGAAGGCCAACCAATGGCCAAGATGAAGACAAGTGTATAGCAAGTGTAAGGCCAAGATTTAGCCATGTGCAACCTTATCCATCTACACAAAAATATCCTACCTAACCCTTGACCAAGGGAAAGGCAAGAAAATCGTCCAAACAAGCCCATTTTGCCGTCCAATGAGGGTGACAAGTGTCACCCTCCCGTTGGTCCAAAATATTTCATCTCTCGGAAAAATCCGCAAAAATAATAAATGACATAGCCGGAATTTTCCCTACGTAAGTTGTGGAAACGTTTCGTCGGAAAACGACTCTAATCGGGTGTTGTGTACAAAGTGAATTTCGGCCCTTACACTTTAAGCTTCAATTTCTACGCACGCCCCACGCATATACTGGAAATACGGTATAACACGATGAGACCCTTTCGTAATAAACTAGAAGAAAAATGAAATGTCTTTGCGTAAAAAAACTGCAGGACCAATTCTTCATAAACCCAGTGGACAAAACAAGTTCATAGTATTGGGAGATCTCCCAATTATACAAGTCTCCTCTAAAAAGGGGAAGGAACAGGTTCACTGCTCAAAGTTACACCAAAGATCCGCCGAGCGAGGATAGTCTCGGATAATGGTACCGTGTCCAGAATGATCCATATACCAATTAAAAGGACTTAAAATCTTCCTAATCGTAAACTTGGAATATTCAATTCCTCCTGTTTTATCGAAGTATGTATGCTCTATCTCGATGGAATCTGTGTCCACTAAAATGAATTCATAATACCTTCTTGTTTTAATTGGATCCTGATTATCCACATACTGGTGGTCTGTGTAACAAGGCTTCAAGAGGTCCTGTACCCTGAAGCTTTCATACTGTTTATCTAGTGCCATTATTGGCAAAACATGTGCTGGGATAAATTCTCATTTTGGAACAGGAACTGGAGACTCCTTTTTCATTGGAGTTGCTGGTTTTACCGCTTCTGAATATGATTCTGGAGGAACCATCCTGTAACTCTTTTTACTTTCTTTTTCTGATGGCGTGGCCTTGAAAGGTTGCGCCTGCTTTTTCTGGGCTAGCTCTTTGGGAAGGGCTGGTATTATTGGGAGGTTTCCCAGAACTGTGAACATATTTTGTCCATGGGATTTATGTAAAGCCCTATTCGAGCTTTCTGGCTGAAAAGGTTGTTTTAGCTTTTCTTCTGGTTTACTCTGAAACGGAGGTCGTATCGGGCGTAAGCCCGGAAAGCCTGGTCTCATTATCTCCCTGCAAAAATTCTCTAGTCAGGAAATCTGGTAGCGAGTTTTCTTCACCTTTTATAAAATCAATTTTAAAATCGAAATTTGATAATAAGGCTTGCCATCTGGCAAAAATCTGTTTTGAAACTAAATTTTTAACATCTTTTTGCAAAATGTCTTTGGCTGCTTTGCAGTCGACTCTTAATAAAAATTATTTGTTTATCAAATCATCTTGAAATTTTGTGATACATAGCACTATAGATAAAATTTCTTTTTTAACTGTGCTATAGTTTTTCTCAGGCTTGGTTCCGGTTCCAGTAAATCTTACTAGTGTTCAACCGACTCAAGAGAAACTCTTTGTTTAAGGATACCACCGTAACCTATGTCGGAAGCATCAGTTTCCACTATCATAAAGGCTTCTGGATTAGGAATGCCTAAACATGGAAGTTTCTGGACTATTTCTTTTATCTGTATGACATCTCTAGTCTGTTCGTCTGACCAAGGGACTGGATTCCTTTTAAGCCTTTTATATAGAGGTTCACATATCTGTCTAATTTTCGGGATAAAATCTGCCACATAATTAAGACTTCCTAAGAATCTTTGCAGCTGGGTTTTATCAGGAATTTCATTTGGAAACTTAGTAGAGAATTCTATGGCTCTACAGATTGGTTTATAGGTTCCTTGGTAGAGGTCATGCCCTAAGAACCTTATGGTTGTCTGGAAAAGTTTTATCTTTTTGGCACTTATTGCTAAACCATTTTTCTTAGTGGTTTGGACAAAAGTGTTTAGATGCTTATGATGCTGATCTATGTTATCCGAGAATACTAAAACATCATCTATAAAGACAATCATAAACTGACTATAAGGGTTGAATATGTTATTCATGATGTTCTGAAATTCTGAGGGGGCATTCTTGAGCCCGAAAGGCATTACGTTCCATTCATATTGCCCGAAAGGGACATTGAAGGTTGTTTTATACTTATCTTTTTCATTGACCTGGATTTGCCAGAATCCCGACTTCATGTCGAACTTATCAGAATGTCACGACCGCCCGGTTCGTGGATCGTGCCTTACCGGCACCCAAGTAGTCATACATCGAGTAACCATGGAAATATAAACCAAGACAGAAATGCTTTAATAAATAAGACACATGTAAGAAAACGTCGCTTTCGGCATATATAAATAATCAAGTTTTGCGCTACATCCCAACCGCATAATAGTACTCTGCACTTCTAAGGAAGTAAACAACTATGGAGGGACAGGGCCCCGCCATACCACGATCATACAAAACTATCTACAATACAGGAGATCATACCCAAAAGTAGAGCCTCCTAGAAGATGAAGCTCACGACACCAACGCAAAAGATCCTAAGGATGCGGATCTAGCACTGCTGCCTTTACTGCGGCATGAACGCACTTCCCAAGGAGGTCGATAACAGTACCAAGTATGTGAAACTATAAAGAATCAAATGAAATCAAAGTATTTAAAACCTTTTCACAAATACAATCGGTTCAATTGCACATAGTGCCACATCACAAACAACAACAAGAATAGGAAAATCAGTAGTGTCTATTCTAGGCCGCGAATGATCGAAGCAAGGCCAATCGCCCATAGTATCATTCTGCGTGCCTAGTCCCGACTTCCGCGGCCCGCATAGGTCACATGCACCCGCGTGAGGTATTCCCCGCGTCGGGGCAGCTAACCCCGGATCCGCCTAGGCTCCCGCACTCGCGTAGCCTCAAAAGACCGCGTAGTCTCAACAGACCGCATAGGAATCCCCAGATCAGGCTAAACACCCGAATGATCAATCTCGAGCATACCGCTGCTCCGCGTAGTCTCACAGACCGCATAGCCGTATAGACCAAGATCGCGGGCAAGCCCTGTATAATAGTCGAGGGTAGGTGATACAATAACAAGACAACGGACTTACCGGTTAGCAACGTAAGCAAGTGAGGATGACCCTTACACGATTTCAAGACAATAACCTGTAGCATCATAATAGTCTACTTATCACACAAATCTTACTACACTTAATGTAAATCAATACAAGGCTTTTATAAACAAACAAGTAAACAGCCTTTTATCTTTCTTAAGTTGTTATACCTAACTTCCCATAAAGCTAGTATAACTCTTAAGCTTTTGTTTTAAAACCAAATATTTATCTTCTTAAAAATGATTCAAGATTCTTTTGAAATGCTTTCGATTCTTTGTTATTCAAAGCTGTGAGGCATTGCCGTAATTATTATTCAGCTTAAACCGTGAGGCATTGCCATAAGTATTATTCAGCTTAAGTCAAAGACATTGCCGTAGTTATTATTCGCCAACACACGACGCCTACCATACTATATTGTAAAATATCATGCTTTAGGAGGAATCACATACCTTCTCGTGAAAACCACCGCCAAGTTGAATATGTCGCGCGCAGAGTCACCTATAATAGTCACGCATATCTATCAAAGATCGCTCAAGGTCATTCTAAACAGAGGGTTCACAATTCTATGGAAAGTTGGGTAGCACTTCCCTACCCGGTGAGCTATATAAGTCTACTGTGAAAACAGTCCTATGTGAGTACAGTTTTGATTATTCTTCTTTTAAACCCTTCCACTGTGGTAACAGTTCAATTCTATTCTGTGATATTCTTCTAAGTATTTAATACTTATTCTAATACTACTATAGTAAGTATTCTCTAATTCAAAAGAGGGTTAGGATTAGTTACCTCGGTAAGCCCAATAATATCCTAGATAAAGTCGCGCCTGAGCAAGGTTTAGCTCCTAAGTTGTACGCTCCGGTAGCTCCAAGAAACCTTAGAAGTTCTTTACAACTTCTACAAAGGACTAAGGGATTTGGGCTAGGGTATTTTGGGCATTATAACAATACTAGAAGACAACTTTTCTACCAAGGGAGGGGGTAGATTTCGGCTAGGCTAGGGGTAGGCCCTCGCCAAACTCACTCAAGGGGGAGGTGGACGAAGGCTAAGGGAGAGGAGAGGATTTTAGACTTGGAAGATAACTTTGTGGATGAAGAACTCTTCATCTTTGGGGTATTTATAGGTCAAGAAGTGGCCAACCAATGGCCAAGATTAAGACAAGTGCAAGGCAAGTGTAGGGTGAAGATTTACTCCACACAAATATCCTACCAACTCCTTGACTTGTGCACAAGGCACAAAAACGCACTTCCTTCTCCAATTTCGTCCAATGGACGATTCTGTCCATCAATGGGAGGTGCCAAGTGTCGCCTCCCGTTGGTCCAAAATGTTTCGCCTCTCGGAAAAATCCGCAAAATTAGTAATGGCATAGCCGGAATTTTCCTACGAAAGTTGTGGGAAACGTTTCATTTAAAACGATTCTTTTAGTGAGTTGTGTACAAAAAAACGTCCAAGGCTAACTTTAAGGCCAACTTTTGTACGTATTCCTTACGTACATACTCCGAAATACGGGGTATAACATTCTCCCCTCCTTAGAAACATTCGTCCCGAATGTTCCTTCTCAAGACAGTAATCGAAGAAGCTTAAACAGTTTGTAAGTGCCACACATGGCCACAAAATAACACTTAGGCAAAAATGATAATGGAAATTTACAAGTAGGAAAGTGAATTACCTGGAGGTGTGGGGAAAAGGTGAGGATACTTCTGCCTCATGTCCTCCTCGGCTTCCCACGTCATCTCCTCCCTGAGCTCGTTCCGCCACAAGACTTTGACTGCCACGCCCTTCGTCCGCAGACGCCTAACCCGACGATCGACTATCGCATGGGAGTCTCCTCATACGATAACCCCTCGGTCACCTGGACATCGTCAATCGGGTGTACCCTAGATGGATCCCCGATACATCTCCTCAGCATAGATACGTGAAAAACCGGATGCACTGCCTCCAGATCGGACGGCAGATCCAACTCATAGCAACCTTGCCTACCTCGCGACAACTCAAGCGCCCAATGTACCTTGGGCTGAGTTTCCCCTTCTTCCCGAATCTCATCACACCCTTCATGGGTGACACCTTTAGGAAAACCCAATCATGAACCTCGAACTCAAGATGCCGACGACGATGATCTGCATACGACTTCTGCCGACTCTGAGCTGTCAATAGCCGCTCTCGGATAAGCTTCACCTTATCCATCGCTGCTGCACCAATCGTCCCACTAGCCGCACTCGCCAACATCGAACCAACCTATAGGCGATCTGCACTTCCTCCCATACAAGGCCTCATAAGGCGCCATCTGAATACTGGAGTGGTAGCTATTATTATATGCGAACTCAACTAGAGGCAAATGATCCTCCCAACTACCACTGAAGTCAATAACACAGGCTCGCAGCATATCCTCAAGAGTCTGGATAGTGCGCTCTGCCTGTCCGTCTGCGTGGATGAAATGCGACTGTGCTCACTCAAGGCCCCTAAACCCTCGAAGGACCTCCGAAGTTAGCCGAACCGGGCTCTCGTCTGATATGATCGGGTAGGGACTCCATGCACCGACGATCTCTGATGTAAAGTCCGCATAATCCTCACCGAAAAAGTCGTCCGACGGGAAGAAAGTGCGCTGATTTCACACCGTCGACGATAACCCATATAGAATCATGTCTCCTCCGAGTGCGAGGTAATCCCGTGATGAAGTCCATGTTGATTACCTCCCACTTCCGTGTCGGGATCTCTATCGCTGCAACAAACCACAAGGCCTCCGTGCTCTACCTTCACCGCGACAACACGGCACCGAGCTACGAACTCGCAACGTCCTCTTCTGCCATCCCACCAATACACGATCTAAGGTCGTGGTACATCTTGGTCGACCGATGGATAGAGTAACGCGCTACCGTGCTTCACCAAGAACTCGCCAAGCCCTCAAACATCCGAACACACACCGCCTCAAACCTTAGCACCCCATCGTGCTACTCAGGACCCTTGCCTCACGAAGGGCTGTATCACAATATCAAATCAAAGCCGATCCTCGAATCGCTTTCTTCACCTCGACGATGGAAGACTGGCAACCTCCCGAACTCTAACCCCACCGCTATCGAATCAATCAAACGGACACCAAGGCTCGCGAATCGATGCAAATCACGAACCATGTCCTCCTCTCTAGCCGCACATCCGATAGGCTCCCCATCGACCTACGACTAAGAGCATACGCCACAACATCGCCTTCCCGTGGTACAGATATCAACATCGTAATCCTTAAGCAACTCTAACCACCGCCTCGCCGTAAGTTCAGCTCCTCCGCCGAAGATATACTTGAGGCTCTTGTGGTCCGTAAAAATATCCACGTGAACCCCATACAAATAGTGCCTCGGATCTTCAAAGCGTGAATCACACCGCCAACTCCAAATCATGTGGGTAGTTCCTCGTGTTTCTTCAAATGTCGGGATGCATATGCTATAACCCCGCCATGCTGCGTCAACACACACCCCAACCCGATTCTGACGCATCACAATACACGACATAACCATCCGACCTCCGGAAGAGTAAGAATGGGGCGCCGCCTCTCTTTCAAAGAATCGAAACCCCGCCACTAGCATCACCATCAAACTTGGCCGCTTTCTCGAGTCACCCTAGTCAATGGTGTAGAGATAGAATGAAACTTCTACGAACCGCCGATAATATCCTGCAAGGCCCGAAATCGCGAACCTCGCCGGAGTAGTAGGTCTAGGCCAAGTCCTGATCGCTTCGATCTTGGCCGATCCACTGAATGCCGTCACCGACAATATGCCCAAGAAACGCCATCAAGTCAACCAAAACTCACATTTGGAAAACTTAGCGTAAATGCTGGTCCCGAGAAGCTAGCATAGCCTCAAATGCTCGCATGCTCCGCTCGAGCGAGAATAAACCAAGATATCATCAATGAACACTATCACAAATGTGTCCAAAATGGTTTGAACACTCGGTTCATCAAATCCATGAATACCACGAGCATCGTCAACCCAAAAGACATGACACGAACTCATAATGCCCGCACGTCCGAATGCAATCTGTGGACATCCACCTCTCTCGACACGAACTCGATGATAGCCCGAACGCAGATCAATCTTGGAGAAACATCTCGCGCTCGCAATCGGTCGAACAAATCATCAATCCTAGGAAGGGTATCTGTTTAATGGTCACCTTGTTCACCGCTCAGATCAACACACATGCGCAGCGCCCCGCCCTTCTTCTTCACGAACAATACCGCGCTCCCTGGGGAGAAACACTAGGCCCGGATGAAGCTCTTCTCCAAAGAAATCCTAAGCCGATCCTTCAACTCTCTCAACTCGGCAGCCATTCTCAG
The DNA here is from genome assembly GCA_029844215.1 of Przewalskia tangutica. NCBI lineage: Eukaryota > Viridiplantae > Streptophyta > Magnoliopsida > Solanales > Solanaceae > Przewalskia > Przewalskia tangutica. Next base: position 61,620,017 of record CM056726.1, read on the forward strand.
ATGGCGAATGGAAATAGCCGAGTGTCCGCAATATGTCAATACAAAACTCAATCTCCTTTCGTGAGGGATACCCGGAGGTCGTGCTGAAACACGTCTGGGAACTCACGACCATCGAATCGATCAAAATCTGGTACCGCAGCCTTCAGATCAAACACCCGAACGATGGTAGATATACCCTTCCGTACCATTTTCCTAGCCTTGAGGTAGGAAATAAACCTACCTCTACGATACCGCGTTCTCCCACTCAACAACCGGCCTCAGAAATCGAACTGCATTACTACTCTCTCTCAGCTACATTGGCATAGCAAGCTAGCCAATCCATCCCCATGATCACGCCGAAATCAATCATCTCCAACTCTATCAAGTCGCATGGTCCGACGATCAGAATGGTCACAGACAAGCTCAGATACCCGCCGAGCTACCACCGAATCACCCATCGCGTAGCTACCTCGAAGTGGTCTATGGACTCGTGCTCTATCCCTATCCTACTAGCAACAAGGGAGATATATAGGATGAGTAGAACCCGATCTATCAAAGCATACACATCAAACCTGAACCGATAAGGTACCCGTGACGACATCGTGAGGCCTCCCGATCCCGCTTACGAACAAAGCATAAATGCGGTTACGAGGACCGCTAGAATCGACCCGCGCCACGACCGCCGCGACCCGCTGGTCCATGAGTACCTTGCTCCGGGCGAGTAATCGCTGAGGATGAAGAAGCGCAATGCACTCGTGATCGGGCCCTACTACCGCCGCTCCCGGTCGGACAAACTTGCGAAATGACCTGCCGCCACAAGTATAGCGAGCTCGAGTATAGCTCCCGAATGGTATCTACCACAACGCACACCGAGCGGACCTCGAGCGGTTAGCAACCTCGCTACTCGAAATCAAGTCCCGGGCCCCGACCGCCCCGATCGCTCGCTGTACCGAAAATGAGGTAGGAGCGCTCTGCGCTGGCTGTGGTGCAACGGACTTCGCCGATGCCGCCACCCCGAGGACCACCAAAAGAACCGCCGTCTTGGCCTTCTTCGCTGCTGATATCGCTTACCCGCGTCTCTACGCCTCGCATCCTAGTGCATGAGCTCGCATACGCTTATGTCCATGCTCGGTGAAGGGACACACCCGCACAAGACTCGGCATGTAATCATCTAGCCCAGTGACATAGCGATGCACCCGGTCCTCCATCTCTGCTACCAGTGCAGGGACATATCGAGCCAAAGAATCAAACTCGACATTGTACTCCCTCACTGTGCGTCCTCCCTGTCTCAGCAACAAGAATCTATCACGTGCCTCCTCATCTGCGGAGGCAAGAAGTGTGTGAGAAAAGCCTCTAAAACTCATCCCATACTGGAGGTGCATGCTCTCCCGAAAGCTCCCATGAATCAAACCAATCGATCATGGTATCACGCAAATTGATGCGAACCGAATGTCACGCACTCGGTCTACGAAGCCCGATCACCCGCGATAATCCTCTGCGGTGACGGATGAACTCGCGGATCATCCTCGGCCTCGACCAGAAAACTCGGGCGCTACAACTCAAGAAATCTCGTAGCCTCAAACTATTCGCCTCGGTGCACTACGGGCGCGATCGAGCTGAGCTGAACCGCCGCATCCAGCCTCTCTCGTGTCGGGCCACAACTCTAGCCAATAGTGGGCCATCTCCTTGTACTCCTAACCTCCGCCCAGCCGTGGGACGAGGTGTGGGTACTGTGGTCTCGCTGGGCCGGCGGCGTCATAGAACTCACCGTCTCGTATAGATCGGGCCCGAGCCCTCGTGACTGGGTGTCTCGCTAGCGACTCCTCGCCTTGCCCTTCGGGCCCGGTTGCCTTACGTGGAGGCATAATCACATTCAGAAAGGAATACGTTAGAGGGTCCAACCTATAACACGCCTCTAAAGCACGATCTCGTAATGAGAAGAATGGAAACCAATCCTAAATATCCTATAGCCTCACGATTATTGGTGTGGTGCACAACACACCGATAATCAAGACTCTACTAGATACGGCGTAGACACTTTCCGAGGATTAATCGCTTCGATACCACTTTTGTCACGACTGCCTGGCCCGTGGATCGTGCCTTACCGGCACCCAAGTAGTCATACATCGAGTAACCGGAAATATAAACCAAGACAGAAATAGCTTAATAAATAAGACACGCCTTATGTAAGAAAACGTCGCTTTCGCATATATAAATAATCAAGTTTTGCGCTACATCCCAACCGCATAATAGTACTACGCACTTCTAAGGAAGTAACAACTATGGCGACAGGCCTCGCCATACCCCTGATCAGATAAAACTATCTACAATACAGGAGATCATACCCAAAAGTAGAGCCTCCGAGAAGATGGAGCTCCTGACACCAACGCAAAAGATCCTAAGGATGCGGATCTAGCACCTGCTTGCCTTTACCTGCGGCATGAACGCAGCCCCCCGAAGGAGGTCAGTACAACAGGTACCAAGTATGTGAAACTATAAAGAACTGAAATGAAATCAAAGTATTTAAAACCTTTTCACAAATACAATCAGTTCAATTGCACATAGTGCCACATCACAAACAACAACAGTAATAGGAAAACTGTAACAGGTCTATTCTAGGCCGCGAATGATCAAAGCAAGGCCAATCGCCCATAGTATCATTCTGCGTGCCTAGTCCTGGACTTCCGCAGCCCGCATAGGTCCCACACGCACCGCGTGAGGTATTCCCGCGTCGGGGCAGCTAACCCCAGATCCGCCTAGGCTCCCGCACCGCATAGCCTCAAAAGACCGCGTAGTCTCAACAGACCGCATAGGAATCCCCGCATCGGGCTAAACACCCGAATGATCAATCTCGAGCATACCGCCGCTCGCATAGTCTCACAGACCGCATAGCCGTATAGACCAGCGTGAGGGGCAAGCCTCAGATAACAAATGGGTAGGTGATACAATAACAAGACAACGGACTTACCGGTTAGCAACGTAAGCAAGGATGACCCCTTTACACAAAGATTTCAAGACAATAACCTGTAGCATCATAATAGTCTACTTATCACACAAATCTTACTACACTTAATGTAAATCAATACAAGGCTTTTATAAACAAACAAGTAAAATGCTATTTTTTATCTTTCTTAAGTTGTTATACCTAACTTCCCATAAAGCTAGTATAACTCTTAAGCTTTTGTTTTAAAACCAAATATTTATCTTCATTAAAAATGATTCAATATTCTTTTGAAATGCTTTCGATTCTTTGTTATTCAAAGCTTAAGCCAGGCATTGCCGTAATTATTATTCAGCTTAAGCCGTGAGGCATTTCCATAAGTATTATTCGGGCTTAAGTCAAAGACATTACCGTAGTTATTATTCGTTAACACATGTACGCGTCACCGTACTATATATTGTACAATATCATGCTTTAGGAGGAATCACATACCTTCTCAAATAAAACCACCGCCAAGTTGAATATGTCGGCAGAGAGTCACCCTATAATAGTCACGCATCTATCAAAGACTACTCAAGGTCATTCTAAACAGAGGGTTCACAATTCTATGGAAAGTCACAGACTTCCCTACCCGGTGAGCTATATAAGTTCATCAGAAAACAAATTCCCATGTGAGTACGCTTTGATTATTCTTCTTTAAACCCTTCCACCGTGGTAACAGTTCAATTCTATTCGTGATATTCTTCTAAGTATTTAATACTTATTCTAATACTACTACAGAAGTATTCTCTAATTCAAAAGAGGTTAGGATTAGTTACTCGGTAAGCCCAATAATATCCTAGATAAAGTCGCTACGAGCAAGGTTTAGCTCCTAAGTTGTACGCTCAGAGTCTAAGAAACCTTAGAAGTTCTTTACAACTTCTACAAAGGACTAAGGGATTTGGGCTAGGTATTTTGGGCATTATAACAATACTAGAAGACAACTTTTCTACCAAGGGAGGGGGTAGATTTCAGGCTAGCTAGGGGTAGGCCCTCGGCCAAACTCACTCAAGGGGGGGGGAGGTGTTGGACGAAAGGCTAAGGGAGAGGAGAGGATTTTTAGACTTGGAAGATAACTTTGTGGATGAAGAACTCTTCATCTTTAAGGGGGTATTTATAGGTCAAGAAGTGGCCAACCAATGGCCAAGATTAAGACAAGTGCAAGGCAAGTGTAGGTGAAGATTTACTCCACACAAATATCCTACCAACTCCTTGACTTGTGCACAAGGCACAAAAACGTGCACTTCCTCTCCAATTTCGTCAATGGACGATCTGTCCATCAATGGGAGGGTGCCAAGTGTCGCCCTCCCGTTGGTCCAAAATGTTTCGTCTCTCGGAAAAATCCGCAAAAATTAGTAATGGCATAGCCGGAATTTTCCCTACGAAAGTTGTGGAAACGTTTCGTCGGAAAACGATTCTTTTAGTGAGTTGTGTACAAAAAAAACGTCCAAGGCTAACTTTAAGGCCAACTTTTTATGCGTATTCCTCACGTACATACTGCGGAAATACGGGTATAACAAGAAACATTGACATTATCGTTCTTTTGAGCAAATCCTCTTATCGGGATTGGATATCTAATCCATTTTAACGCTTGGTTAAGAGGTTTATAATTTATTACGAGCCTCGGGGCTCCTCTTTCTTTTTCAGCGTTCTTGTTGACATAGAAGGCTGAGCAACTCCATTGTGATTTAGAAGGCCTAATGATCCCTTTATTGAGAAGATCATTGACTTCGTCTTTGCAATGTTCCATGAGCTCATGGCTCATTTGAATGGGTCTGGCTTTAGTGGGTATGTTTCTTTCACTAAAGTCATCCGTGTAAGGTAAATTAACCGTATGCTTCTTCCTTTCCCAAAAGGCATTTGGGAGTTCAGAGCAAATTTCTTTTTCCATAGAATTTTGCAAATTCATTACTTTGTTAATAACCTCCGGGGTTTTTAAGGCTGATTCTATCCTTTTTATCTTAACATCGTCTTTTAGGTAACTAACCTGATTGGTTAGAAGCTGTATTCTAAAGACTGTTTTCTGTTTTACATGATCACTGTGATCAGTAGACAACGGATTCAGATATGGGAATATGAGATCTTTTCCCATTGATGTAGTGTAAATACCGTCTAGTTTTGCGGTATAAGGTTTTATCTGAGTTAGGAAGGGTATTCCTAAAATTACATCTTCAGTTATGTTTCGTGTAATAACGAAATCATTAGTGAAGCAAACGTCATTATTACAAACATGAGCTTTTGAAAGCTTCCAGTTTATTTTAATGCTATCTCCTGTAGCAGAGTATAATTTATGGGTACTTTTGCTTAAGTACTTAGTAGGAATTATTCCTTCGCAAATACAATTTTGATCTGCTCCAGAGTCTAATAATGCAATCTTTTGTAAGATAAAATCTTTTACTATTATCTTAATAGGGACATGGTAGCTTAGTACTTTGGCCCTGGATACTAATTTTAATCCTGGTCCAGCTTCTGCATCTTTAGAAGTGGGTGGTGTTAATTGATTATTAACAGGAATTAAATTCCTTAATGAACCATTAACCAAAGTTTCAGCCTCTAAAGGACTGTGATTCTTTTTCATACTAAGAATTTCTCTTTTTAGATTTATAATTTCTTTTAATAAATCTCAATCAAGTTTCACTCGCCATTAATAGAATTTCTTTGGTTGTTATTCGTGATAACACCAATCTTTTGTTTCGTACAATTGCAGATTTTCCCAGTACTCTCGCAGTCTGAGCTGGAGGTGGAACTACCTGAACTGTATTTCAATTTTAATGAACTATCATCATTGTAATAGTTATCTGAAGAAACTTCAGAATTATCACTGGACTGTTCATTATTTAAGCCTGTAACAGCTAAAGAATTTTTTTTATTCTTTCTTCTGGGTTTTCTGACCCTCTGCTTTTTCCTTTTCCGATTATCATCAGAGTTTTGTAATTCTGGTTTGGTTAATACATTCTTTCTAGAATTCTCGTTAAGCCTTTTAAGCTTATTATTAACTTTGTTTATAAATTCATTATTAATCTTTTTCTCCGGGTTTTTGTGGCGTTTTGACAAACAATCTTTAATATTATAAAAGAGTTCGGAAAGTGTTTTCCCTCCCGGCTTAATAGGGTTACTATTAAAAACTGAGGTATTACTTACTTCAGTAATTTTCTGAACAACATGTAACAACTGTTTGTAGTTGTCCTGTTAAGGAATTCTGTTAATGTTTTCAACATGCGGGATTCTTCTTGGATCCTTTATGTCTTTTTCAAAAGAACCGGTAGCCATGATCTTACCCTTTACGGGGACCTTTGTCTGTATTAACAGAGGAGTTACTGTTTCAACAGTATTTTCTCCTTCGAACCATTTGTTAACAATGGTGCTCAGGGACTGTCTGCCATTATGGAGTTTATCAGTGATTTCAAACCACCTAAAGAATTCTATATTAGAATTAATTCTGTTCATATCACTTATCCAATTATTTCTAAAGTCTCTTCTTTCCTCGAGTGGGAAAGTGCTGTTGTACCATTTTCTTTTAATGGCATTTTCTGGATCTACCCATAATTTGTTAAGGGTTTTCCAATCGATTTTAAAACCGATGTTTAAATTCCTGTAGTTACCGGTATAGTAATCCTGTTTTGCTAGAAGTTATACTGTTCTAAGTTTCCTGTAGTTACCGATGTCGTTACCCTGTTCCGTTAGAAGTCCACTACTCCGATTAGGTTTAATCACTTAGAGGTCGCACTGTTCTGTTATTATGATTGCTGAGTACTACTGAAGTAGACAAGTTCCTGGAGCAGTATTTTAGCCCGAAAGGACGGAGGGTGCCTGGGTCGTACACTGTTGGATTCCGCCGAAGATCGTAGGAGAAAGCGTCAGATGAACAGAACGTGTTTACTGTTTAAGTAATTAAAAAGAATAGGAAATAGTGTAAGCAACTACGGTAGGAGAACTATTTAGGTAATTATAGTAAGTAAAGAACTAGTATTGACAACTAGGATAGGAGTACTATTTAGGTAGTCGGAGGAATAGGAAAAGAGTAGGATCGATTCCTAGTAACAAGATAGAACAGCAGCCCTAGGAAAAGGATGGTAGTCGCCACGCTTGACAACAACCCTTGGTCAAACCAAGATTTTAAGATGAAGATGCGTCCCGAGTTTGATTATATAAGAAAGTATAATTCAGATAAGCTTAAATATATAGTCGAAAGTTATCAATGTAATAAGAGGATAAGAGTTAATCTCCTAGAGTTGGAGTATTATAAAATTGCTAAGCCTATGGAGGGTTTGGATAATCATAAATCAGTTATAATTAGACAAGTAATCATCAATAGAATGGTTGAAATTTATAAAGAAACTGAGGAGCTAAGAGTAAGGGTTCGCTTTTTAGCAACTTGGGAAAAAGTTGTTAGTCGATTAGCAGGACTCCATACAGTCCAGTATTAATGAAAACAGTTTTATCTCCAGAAGATAAAATAATCAAAAGAATTGATACTATGTTAGCTCCAGAAGCTAATTTATGTGGTGGTAGGAGTACTACGCTTACACAAAAGCACGGTAGAATTGACACTATGTTAGCTCCAGAAGCTAATTTAGGTGATGGTAGGAGTACTACTGTCACGACACGACCCCGGGCCCGCGACTGGTGCCCTACCTGGGCACCCCTGTCAGGTATACATCAGAGAATAGCAGCGGAACATACACAAAAACTTAGACAGTAAACAACAACAGGCTAGCCGATAAGGCCACCTTCCGTAAAAATATACTCAAACCAGAAATAGAACAGTACATTTTTTTTTACAACCCAATCCACAATGTGACTACAGACCTCTAAGAATAACAACTCTAGCGGGACAGGGCCCCGCCATACCCCTGCATGTACAACAACCGACAATGCCAGGGATAAACCTCCGAAATGAAGGGGCTTCTCAACACCGAGCAAAGGATCCTAAGAGCGAGGATCAACAACTCAGACTCTACTGCGCATGAACGCAGCCCGAATGAGGTCGACAACATGTACCAAATATGTGGAACCGAAGTATCGTAATGAAATCATGAGTCTATAATAAACTGAGACATGTATGATAGCTCAATAAACAAGACCGCGGCCTTGCTAACAATGAGTAAATAGGAGTATACTTACAATATAAAGTAGGAAGCTCACGATCAAGCAGGACCACCCGCCCGCAGTATCATTAGGCAACCCTACTCCTGGGACTATCTCACCCGCATAGATCACGTGGACCCGCGTGAGGTATTCCTCGCATGGGACTATTTCACCCGCATAAGCCCTTACGGACTCGCATGAGGTATTCCTCGCATAGGTCGGACCCGCCGCACGGGACTAGTTCACCCGATAAGCCCTACTGACTCGCATTTAGGTATTCCTCGCATCGTGGTAGCAAATCCACGGAAAATGCAATGCCACAAACCCGGGGAATGACCCCGCAACGAATAATATATGACTAGCACAAATCCAGCTACCACACATAACATAAGCACTACCGGCTTATCATACAATACATAAGCAAGTTAAGAAATCCCCTAACTTCTTATTATTCTTGTTTATATACACTCTCATTTTAGTTTACCTAAGGCACTAACATGTCTTTTATAAAAATCCGGGAATTTAACCCAAAGTACTACGTACTTCTATTCTTTTAAAATGACTCATTTCATTATAAAACTTCCAAGACACTAATAACCTTAGTATCAAGTTACAATTTCTTTTCAAGACAAGTCACAATACTTTTAGAAATAAAATTGGGCTTCTAAATCAAGTGACTTCTTTTCTCGTAAAAACCTTTGGCGATTGATGCCTTTAAATCAAATTGCCTTTCAATAAATCAAGCCATTTATCTTTCCATAAAGCCAATATAACCAACTCCCCATAAAGTCGTTATATTCACTTTATACCTTAGTCAAGTACAATTTTCTATCCAAGGGACTTATACGTTTAAAACGAAACAAGTATTACATACTTTAAAACTCTTCAAGTCCCTTAACATACTTAAATTACTTAGAGTAAACCACTATTTAAACTTTCCATAAAGCTATTATAACCAACTTCCCATAAAGCCGTTATACTAGCCTTATACATTAGCAACTTACATTTTTCCTTATAACCAAGAGACTTAAACTTTCCAACAAAACAAGTATCAAAATACTTTCAAGATACTTAAAGTCTCTTAACTTTTGAAAACCAAGATATCCTTAATATTTAAACAAGTGAGTTAATTCCCTAACTCAAACAACTTGGACATTCTCAAAATAAGCCAAGGATATCAAATAGACTAGATTGTCAAAATCTTGTACGTCTACCGTACTATACATTTACAACATAATCATGCTCAAGAGATAAGAAAGTTCCACATACCTCTTCGGTTTAATCCACTTGCTAAGTCCAATCGCCGTACGTAGTATGCCAACCTATAATGACCATAGTACGTCTATTAACTTCTAGTTTCGAACGTAGAATATTCCAAGTGCAAGTCACTAAATTCTACGGAAAATCGGACAGCACTTCCTTTGTTTCTACTCACTTTGCCACCTTTTCAAGGTCGAATTCAATAACCAAACACGCCACATTTAAGGCCCAACAAAGTAGTTAACAATAGGGGATTACATGCTTAAACAAGACATGTAAAATTCCGCCCCACAATGTAAAACAACTAGTCAAAACTACAATGTCCATTCGGCTAAACATAGGGACAACAATACAAATCGTTTCCAATCCCTTTTCAATCCAAGTGGTTTAGTATAACATGATATCAAGCCGCAATCGATTACAACTACTACAATCCTCAAGTAGGTAAACATGCGACGATTCTAATTAACGACCAAAATTGTATTTCAATTTCAAAAGGCTAATCATGCCATTTCGGTTTTGGGCTCCTAAAATTCCATAACACTTATCAAACTTCAGAATACATATCACATGATCATTTCTAACTTATAATAACATGGAATCTTCAATTACAAAAGTAAGACGAAGATTATACCTCATTTAGCCCAAATATGATCCAAGATTACAAGTCGATCCTTAGCAACTTTAGCTCCTCCTTTCGACGTTCCAATTCACTCCAAGAAACCCTTAGAAGCTTATGAATCACTCATCTTTAAGTTCCAACTTCAAAGTTGAATAACCCCTTAGGTTTTCGCCTTGCGACTAATACGAAAACACCATTTTTCCGGGGTCTTTCTATAGAGATACACTTACAATGCCCATGGTAAATTTCGTCCAAGACACTAAGGGGGGTGACACGTGTCGCCATCCCATTCATCGCAATATTTCGTTTCCCGACAATTTCCAAAATTCCGCTAATTTATAACACGTCTCAAATCTTAACATTTCTGAGTTCTTACGTACGTTCTTATAAACATATCCCGAAATTCCGGGGTGTAACATTCTTCCCCCCTTAGAAACATTCGTCCCCGAATGTTCTTTCGGGAGTCAAACTTAAAGATAGCGACATAGTCTTCTTACAACCCCTATGTACCAATAATGCCACACGTGGCCACATAACAATACTCATACCAAAATGTCAAACTGAACCCCACGTGTCAACATCGGTTATCTGCATAAAGCTTCGGCTGACTCTAAGCTTACTAATAATCTTTCCCGGATAAGCTTTGCCTTATCCACAGCCCGCTGAATCACGTCTGGACCAAATAACTGAACCTCGCCTATGTCGAACCATCCAACCGGAGAGCTACACTTACTTACAAACAAGGCCTCATACAGGCCATCCAAAATCGAAGTGGTATTCATATCGCACGCAACACGACAAGAGGCAATCAACCTTCCCGCTATTCACGGAATCAAAAACACAGCCCGCAACCTATCCTAAATGTCCCGATAGTACGCTCACCGACCTGGCCCCGAGGGTGTAATGCATCACTGAGACTCACCTGTTTCCCTAATCCCTTCTGAAAAGCCTCCAGAAGTTATCCGTAACCGAGCTCATCTGTCTGTCATCATAAACGTAGGAACCCTGTGCAGTCTCACAATCTCTCTTCTATACAAGCTAGTATAAACCTCAACCGAGTAAGTGGTCCCAACAGAAGAACACTACTGGGTTTCGCCAGCACATTTACCATGACCCCCAGGGAGTCGTACTTCCTCCGAGTACGATGCCATCCTGTAACAAGATCCATATTAAATATCGCCCATGCCTAAGTCGGGGTCTAAATCGCCTGTAATAGCCCACTGGCTCCTGATATTCAACCATGACCTGCTACTAATTCGGATATTAAGCAACAACTCTGCTACGTCCCTTTTTCCGGTCATCTTACCTATACATACATCTGAGGTCACAACACAACTTAGTCGACCTCGAACAGTGCGAGCAATAGGCACTGTATGCCTCCCTAAACTCGCCGACTAGTCCCGTAGTACAGGGTACACGCAATCTATCTCATCTCACAAAGACTCATCCGCGCTACTCAAACAGCTCTTTCTTCCCGAGAGCCGTATCTCGATACCATATCATAACCGATCTCATACTGCCGCTCCTTTCCTCCTCAACGACGGAAGACTCGGCAACCTCTTGGATCTAAACTTCTAACCTTGAAACAAATAATCGAACCCCTAGGCTCTGTAATCAAGGATCTCACGACCATATCCTCGCCTATCTGCTGCCCATCCGCACTACCCTTAGGTCCACGACAAAGAGTATCTCAGAATCGTCTTGGCTTTCCCGGATGGTATAGATATCAATATCACAATCCTTGAATAACTCTAACCACCATCGCTGCCGCAAATTCTACCGCCTCGACCTGCGAGTATACCGAGGCTTTGTGGTCTGCACAAATATCCATATGAAGTCTAATATACGCTATGCCCCCAAATATTCAAGGCATGATTTAACCGCCGCCACTCTAAATCGTGAGTGGCGTAATTTCCTTTCCCCGCTTCCCTAACTACCAGAAAACATAGGCTCTATCCTTATCGGGTTACAAGACACAACCTAGCCTAACACCCAACGTGTTATCATAATAACATAACCTCTAGTCTCACATGAGGGGTTAGAATCAGAGTCGTGGTCAACTTATCTTTCAATAATCAAAGCCTTTCTCATTCTGCGAAATATTCGGGTATCCTTAATCTCACTTATGGTTCTGTTTCCTTTCTCTGTAACCAAACTTGGTCACTAAACTTAGATTTGATTCCTTTGCTTGCCTTACGGCTAAGACTTCATCACAATCACATTTTAGGGGATTTCTTGATCTCGTCAAGTAGTAACCGATTTTTCCTTCCCCACTGCAGAGCCTATAGCTAGGTGTTACCACATTTCCTCGAAATGTTCTTACTTCCCATTATTTACTACCGGTCTTTACACTAGTCTGGGGTAATCATATCTCGTGCAACCTACATTTATATCTTTACGATACTCCCTCGACCAATTCGTACGTCGTTCTTAATTACCCCAACACAACACTTTTCCCACGGTTATCTACAACTGTAACCTATGGCATGACGATACCGAAGACCTTATCAGTCTTATATCCTTCGTCTAATAACATGGGTACACGCAACCCCATAATACGCAAAACTGTCCTTTTACGTGGGGAAAAGAACTTATCTCCCTTTTTTAAACTTTCCTTGGAGTCACAACCCTAATCACAGGGTCCTCTTGCGGTCCAGTAATTAGCTAATCATCACGCACCGCCTTAAGTTCGTAGATTTTTCCAACCTACCAAAGATGCCCTCGACTTTCCATGCAAAGACTGCATTTATTTTATCATAGAATTGCACATTTTCCTGAAATTATCAGGAAGGTCGTGGGCCCCGACCGCCACACCAAACCAACCCCAAGTACTGCTAGTGGCACTTAACATAAATTCCTTCAAATTCATTTATTACTTACTTACTGCATTAGTTTTACTCAAATGAACAAGTCACACGGACTTATTAAAATCAACAATGTCAAAGAAGGAAGGATAATTCATCGTTACCACCACTTCTCTTCTTTTCTACTCGAGCAACCGACTTACGTAAAACCGAATCGAGTCAATCTCTCTCTGCAGTCAACGTTGGCATAACAAGAGGCCAACTAGTCCGCACTCATAATGACCTCAATGTCTGTCATAACAGCTCTTCTAGGTCTGCTAGGGTCCAACGACTGTATCGTTACCGGTAATTATTATCTACCCGCCACTACCACCCAACACCTACTGTAGTCTCTCGAAAGGTTCTCATGGATTCGGGCTTTATTTCTTTACACTTGGTTGCTCTCCTTTTCATCGGTCGTACTCTTCCCGTGCTCCCAAATTTATTTTTGCGCATACATAGCCTTCTTCATACTGATTCGGTCTCCAATCTGAGTTACTAGATTAAACAATACAAGGCCCATTCCGCCTCACAACTCGGTGGAACACGCCCATGAACCCGTAAAATGGTTAACTAAACTTGGGCCTCGCACCTTCGTGACTCACACGTGGCGGACTACTACCAACTAATCCCATTTCATTTCAAGCTATAGGCGACCCTTAATAGATCCCCAACCCGACTCAAGGCCGTATTTAACTCTTTCCTTAGTCCGTCTTAACCCTTTACTACCCGAGAAGGCCTTATATATCTAAGGTCTCGTGGTTATCAACATTCTTAGGCTCGCAATTTCCATGCTCCAAGCCTATCTTATCACCCTCAGAATCGGTACAAAACTTCTCGTAATACCATAATCGTGTTGTCTTGACCACAACAACCATACTTTCTTCGTCCTGATCTCGCTCAGACAATTCCCTTTAAGCATACCACGTGGCTTAAGTTACTAACATAGTCTTCCAATTAGTCTCTAATAATAACTTCTTAAGGGTCCACTACCTTTTCCGATAACTCATCATTTCCTAATTATCTCAAATTAGCACGTAAAACTTTGATGAGAATTCATTAAACTGTTTCATACCTTCCCGGTATTTATTTAGTCCTTACCAAATCCTGGTAATCTAAAATCATCCTAGGCAACACGCGTCTGACCCTCATACATAAATCCGCATAGTCGTATGTCACAATACCAACTACAACCATTACCAACCTGGATACGCACTCCACGTAATCCTTCATGGGTCACTGCTGCCTTCCTCGTAGCTGCAAACAATCATAACTTGTTAGGGAGAGACGACCCTAACCATACAGCTCTATCGCACGATCTTAGAGTGAGAAGAATGGAAATCAATCCTAAATGTCCTGCAGCCTCCTGATTATAGATGTGGTGCACAACACACCGATAATCAAGACTCTACTAGACACGCCCGTAGACACTTTCCGAGGACTAATCGCTCGATACCACTTTTGTCACGACTCGACCGGGCTCGCGATCGTGCCCTACCAGGCACCCCGCTGTATACATCGTAGAATAGCAATGAACATACACAAAAACTTAGACAGTAAACAACAGGCTAGCCGATAAGGCCACCTTCCGTAAAAATATACTCAAACCAGAAATAGAACAGTACATTTTTTTTTTACAACCCAATCCATAATGTGACTATAGAGCTCTAAGAATAACAACTCTGGCGGGACAGGGCCCCGCCATACCCCTGAATGTACAACAACCGACAATGCCAGGGATAAGCCTCCGAAATAAAGGGGTTTCTCAACAGCTGAACAGTGATCCTAAGAGCGAGGATCATCAACTCAGACTCTACTGCGGCGTGAACGCACTCAAGGAGGTCGCATAACATGTACCAAATATGTGGAACCAGTATCAGAATGAAATCATGAGTCTATAATAAAACTGGAGACATGTATGATAGCTCAATAAACAGTACACTGTGCCTTGCTAACAATGAGAGTAAATAGGAGTATACTTACAATATAAAGTAGGAAGCTCACGATCAAGCAGGACCACCCGCCCGTATTATCATTAGGCAACCCTACTCCTGGGACTATCTCACCCGCATAGATCACGTGGACCCGCGTGAGGTATTCCTCGCATATGACTATTTCACCCGCATAAGCCCTTACGGACTCGCATGAGGTATTCCTCGCATAGGCTGGACCCGCCCGCATGGGACTATTTCACCCGCATAAGCCCTACGGACTCGCATGAGGTATTCCTCGCATCGTGGGTAGCAAATCCACGGAAAATGCAATGCCACAAACCCGGGGAATGACCCCGCAACGAATAATATATGACTAGCACAAATCCGTCTACCACACATAACATAATCACTACCGGCTTATCATACAATACATAAGCAAGTTAAGAAATCCCCTAACTTCTTATTATTCTTGTTTATATACACTCTCATTTTAGTTTACCTAAGGAACTAACATGTCTTTTATAAAAATCCGGGAATTTAACCCAAAGTACTACGTACTTCTATTCTTTTAAAATGACTCATTTCATTATAAAACTTCCAAGACACTAATAACCGTAGTATCAAGTTACAATTTCTTTTCAAGACAAGTCACAATACTTTTAGAAATAAAATTGGGCTTCTAAATCAAGTGACTTCTTTTCTCGTAAAAACCTTTGGCGATTGATGCCTTTAAATCAAGTTGCCTTTCAATAAATCAAGCCATTTATCTTTCCATAAAGTCAATATAACCAACTCCCCATAAAGTCGTTATATTCACTTTATACCTTAGTCAAGTACAATTTTCTATCCAAGGGACTTATACGTTTAAAACGAAACAAGTATTACATACTTTAAAACTCTTCAAGTCCCTTAACATACTTAAATTACTTAGAGTAAACCACTCTTTAAACTTTCCATAAAGCTATTATAACCAACTTCCCATAAAGCCGTTATACTAGCCTTATACATTAGCAACTTATATTTTTCCTTATAACCAAGAGACTTAAACTTTCCAACAAAACAAGTATCAAAATACTTTCAAGATACTTAAAGTCTCTTAACTTTTGAAAACCAAGATATCCTTAATATTTAAACAAGTGAGTTAATTCCCTAACTCAAACAACTTGGACATTCTCAAAATAAGCCAAGGATATCAAATAGACTAGATTGTCAAAATCTTGTACGTCTACCGTACTATACATTTACAACTTAATCATGCTCAAGAGATAAGAAAGTTCCACATACCTCTTCGGTTTAATCCACTTGCTAAGTCCAATCGCCGTACGTAGTATGCCAACCTATAATGGCCATAGTACGTCTATTAACTTCTAGTTTCGAACGTAGAATATTCCAAGTGCAAGTCACTAAATTCTACGGAAAATCGGACAACACTTCCTTTGTTTCTACTCACTTTGCCACATTTTTCAAGGTCGAATTCAATAACCAAACACGCCACATTTAAGGCCCAACAAAGTAGTTAACAATAGGGGATTACATGCTTAAACAAGACATGTAAAATTCCGCCCCACAATGTAAAACAACTAGTCAAAACTACAATGTCCATTCATTAAACATAGGGACAACAATACAAATCGTTTCCAATCCCTTTTCAATCCAAGTGGTTTAGTATAACATGATATCAAGCCGCAATCGATTACAACTACTACAATCCTCAAGTAGGTAAACATGCGACGATTCTAATTAATGACCAAAATTGTATTTCAATTTCAAAAGGCTAATCATGCCATTTCGGTTTTGGGCTCCTAAAATTCCATAACACTTATCAAACTTCATAATACATATCACATGATCATTTATAACTTATAATAACATGGAATCTTCAATTACAAAAGTAAGACGAAGATTACACCTCATTTAGCCCAAATATGATCCAAGATTACAAGTCGATCCTTAGCAACTTTAGCTCCTCCTTTCGACGTTCCAATTCACTCCAAGCAACCCTTAGAAGCTTATGAATCACTCATCTTCAAGTTCCAACTTCAAAGTTGAATAACCCTTAGGTTTTCGCCTTGACTAATACGAAACACCATTTTTCCGGGTCTTTTTATAGAGATACACTTACAATACCCTTAGGAACCTTGGTTTAAAGTGGGGAGATTATTGGACAAGAATTGAAAATTTTCATCTTGAAAATCCTCAAAGCCGAGCTTCATCTTCAAGGTTTTCTTTGAAAATTTAACTAAGTGTTAAAAAGCCTTGTCTTGCTACTTGCACACATATATAATACTATGGAGGGTCAAGATCTACACAAATGGTTGGCCTAGATGAGTTTCACATGGATCTCTGAGTAGTGCCTGGACTTTAGTCAACAATGTCAAGGTAAGCCATTTGCAAGACTTGGTCATCTCACTAATGGTCAAATGACCCTTTTGCCCATGGTAAATTTCGTCCAAGACACTAAGGGGGGTGACACGTGTCGCCCTCCCATTCATCGCAATATTTCGTTTCCCGACAATTTCCAAAATTCCGCTAATTTATAACACGTCTCAAATCTTAACATTTCTGAGTTCTTACGTACGTTCTTATAAACATATCCCGAAATTCCGGGGTGTAACATTCTTCCCCTTAAAAACATCCGTCCCGAATGTTCTTTGAAGTCAAACTTAAGATAGCGATACAGTTGTCTTACAAACCCCTATGTACCAATAATGCCCACCATTGGCCACAACAATATAATACTAAAAAATGTCAACCAACCCAGTGACATCAGCATCTCCGTTATCCGCATAAAGCTTCTACTGACTTTAAGCTATCTAATAATCTTTCCTGATAAGCTTTTCCTATCCACTCTTCAAAATCGTTCGACTAAATAAATAATCTCGCCATGTCCGACCATCGTACAAACAAGGCCTCATACAGGCCATCCAAAGCGAAGCGGTATCTCGTTATCGCATTTAAACACGACAAGAGAGGCAATCATACCGCGCAATCTCTCGCTATACAAGCTAGTATAAACCTCAACCGGTAAGTGGTCCCAACAGAAGAACACGGGTTTCGCCAAAGACATTTACCATGACCCCGAGTCGTACTTCCTCCGAGTACACCATGCCGTAACAAGATCCATATTAAATATCGCCCATGCCTAAGTCGGGGTCTAAATCGCGTAATAGCCCCATCGCTCTCGATGTTCAACCATGACTGCTACTAATTCGGATATTAAGCAACAACTCATACGCCCCTTTCCTGGTCATCTTACCTATACATACATCCGAGGTCACAACACAACTTAGTCGACTCGAGCGGCAGCAATAGGCACCGTATGCCTCCCTAAACTCGCCGACTAGTCCCGTAGTACGGTACACGCACTATCCTCATCTCAAAGACTCATCCTGGCGCTACTCAAACAGCTCTTCTTCCCGGAGAGCCATCTCGATATCAGATTATAATCGATCTCATACGCCGCCTCCTTTCCTCCTCAACGACGGAAGACTTCGCAACCTCTTGGATCTAAACTTTAACCTGAAACAAATAATCGAACCAGGCTCGTGAATCAAGGATCTCACGGACCATATCCTCGCCTATCTGCCGCCCATCCGCGTACTACCCTTAGGTCCACGACAAAGAGTATCTGTAACTGTCTTGGCTTTCCCCGGATGGTATAGGATATCAATATCACAATCCTTGAATAACTCTAACCACCATCGCTGTCGCAAATTCTACTGCCTCCGTCTGCAGGTATACCGGAGGCTTTTGTGGTCTGCACAAATATCCATATGAAGTCTAATATACGTCATGCCCCCAAATCTTCAAGGCATGATTTAACTGCCGCCAGCTCTAAATCGTGAGTGGCGTAATTTCCT
Organism: Przewalskia tangutica; assembly: GCA_029844215.1. NCBI lineage: Eukaryota > Viridiplantae > Streptophyta > Magnoliopsida > Solanales > Solanaceae > Przewalskia > Przewalskia tangutica. The sequence goes on from CM056726.1 coordinate 61,638,583, forward strand.
TTCCTGCTTCCCTAACTACCAGGAAAACATAGGCTCTATCCTTATCGGGTTGCATCAAGACACAACCTAGCCTAACACCCAACGTGTTATCATAATAACATAACCTCTAGTCTCACATGCCGGGTTAGAATCAGAGTCGTGGTCAACTTATCTTTCAATAATCAAAGCCTTTCTCATTCTGCGAAATATTCGGTATCCTTAATCTCACTTATGGTTCCTGTTTCCTTTCTCTGTGCAACCAAACTTGGTCACTAAACTTAGATTTGATTCTTTGCTTGCCTTACGGCTAAGACTTATCACAATCACATTTAGGGGATTTCTGATCTCGTCAAGTAGTAACCTGATTTTTCCTTCCCCGGTTGCAGAGCCTATAGCTAGGTGTTACCACATTTCCTAAATGTTCTTACTTCCCATTATTTACTACAGGTCTTTACACTAGTCCTGGGTAATCATATCTCGTGCAACCTACATTTATATCTTTACGATACTCCTCGACCAATTAAACGTCGTTTTAATTACCCCAACACAACACTTTTCCCACGGTTATCTACAATCAGAACCTATGGTACGACGATCTGAAGACCTTACTCTTATATCCTTCGCCTAATAACATGGGTACACAACCCCATTGTAACGCCCAACCACATCGGTGCCTTACCGGGCACCTAGTGATACATACATCGAGAAAATCAGTGAACATAAAACATGAGTCATTAAACAAGAGATATAGTAAATAAACAAAGCAACCAAAATGTTGCCTTCAGATATACATAAAACACGAGCTTTAATCCTTTTACAACCTCGCCACAACAAGATTCATGCACTTCTAAGATATCTAACAACTATGACGGACAGGCTCGCCATACCACGAATGTACAAGAACCTACAACTCGTGGAAACATACCAAAGATAAGCCTCCAAGGAACGGAGCTCCGACACAAGTGAGATCCTAAGAGCGGATCCACGACCGATGTACCTCACTGCGGCATGAACGCGGCCCCAAGGAGGTCGATAACAGTACCAAGTATGTGAAATCAGAATATCAAGCTTAAATCATAACGATCTATATAAAGCAGAGACATGTATGATAACCAAAATACAAGATGCAACATAAAAGCGGTCAAGTCGTGACTCACGCCTCAAGGTCACCACTCAAATATAACTGGGTCTCACGCCACCACATCCATCATGTTCGCATCATGGCCACATGCCCCGAATCTTGACGGTGTAGACATGTCCATGATGCAACAATAATAACAAGCCGTATGGCACACGCCGACATCGTGACGGTGTAGAATGCCCATGTAACCTCAATAACAATATATCGGTGGTCAACCCCGCCGCATGCCACGCGGAATATCGACGGTGTAGACACGTCCATGTTGCGCGGTAATAACCATATATCGGTAATCAACCCGCGCACGCGATGCTCTAACATCGTGACGGTGTAGACATGTCCATGTGACATCAACAACAAGACAAGAATCAAAATGGAAACATACCCGTGGAATTCTCCATCACCGCCAAGACGCCCAAGTAAGTTCAATAAGTCAACCGCCTCTACCGAGACGCGGAACGTAAATACCACACTTGCACAACCAAGGCTATCATCACAAAGATAGGCAAGTTTCACAACAACAAGCATAGGCAAGTTTCACAACAACAAGCATAGGCAAGTTTCACAACAACAAGCATAGGCAAGTCTCACACAACTCAAAGTACTTTCATTTTATGCCAAAGTCCGGTTTGTAACCCCAAAGTACTACATACGTTAAGTTCTTTTAACAGAGATCCATTACTTTTATAAAAGTCACCCGATACCGTAGCCTTAGAATGACCAACCCACATTCCTTTCCAAAATCAAGTAACAACATTCTTTTCCTAAGTTCCAGGTTGCCTAGTTTCAATTACTCAAGCTTCTCATTTTCAAATGGTTTCATAGTTCATAAACTTAATCACTTGATTTCTTTTAGAACAATTGAGTAATATATGTCTCACGTAGTAGGTTATTCTTGTTTACAACATTCTTATTACGACCGTGATCTAGAAAATGTAATATCATTTTGTCTCATCTTAGTTTCTATGCGGATGGAGGTTTCTCTTGGTTTTAATACGATACATCATTATTCAATACATTTTCCTTTATTAACGCTGCAGGTGGTGCTGTCGATACACATTCTGATTTCGAAATCAAGAAACATTATCCCTTTAAATAAAACCAAGTACTCATTACTCACGAATGAGGTTTCACACAAACATCCACATTAAAACAAATAAGTTAAGTCTCTTATCTTATAAGATCAAGTCTCTTAACTTCTAACATCATTAAACCATTTTCTTTACTTCTTAAGACATTATACCTAACTCCCATAAAGCTAGTATAACTCTTTTAAATCCTTTAAAACCAAGTGTTACTCTCGATTTATAAATCTTTTGAAATACATCAAGTTCTTTATTATAACTAGCATTATAGTTCACATCGATTACCTTTTAAAACCACAAAGTATTTTCTTACCTACATAAAGTCGTTATAACCAACTTCCCATAAAGCCGTTATAACACTTTATGTTTTAAGAACAATCAAACACGATTAACATACGTCTACCGCACTACATAGTTCACACATATCATGCTAGAAGAGATAGGAAGAGGTTCACATACCTCGCGACGATTGTCGACTAATAGCAAAACGCTCAAGTACCTCAAACCGCGGCTACTCCTAGCTGCCAAGGATCACTCCACACGTAGTACTTCAACCTATAAGGCCACGCGCTTTATTAACATCTAGATCTCAACGTTCCATAATCTACGAAAATTCGCAAGACTCTCCGCAACAGCGTAAATCTCCTCCTTCATCGAGGTCGGCTACCAAGCCAACCAGGGGTTTTACACGCCTAACCGGACGTGTACAATTCTACTACACAAGAATGCTATACAAGTCTCATCAGAATACACCTATGTAATTACAGTTGATTCGATTCTTTATTCTTCAGCTTAAGTCAAAAGACATTGCCACAATACTATGTTGATTCTATATATAGTATACTTCAACTATATATTCTAACAACATGTAATTTCCAATTACAATAGAAGGACAGTAGTGTTTACCTCGATAAGCCCAAAATTATCCAAGTATAATGTCGCTCCTGAGCAACGTTTAGCTCCTACTCCGAGTGCTCGATCCGCTCAAACAACCCTAGAAGTTCTAACCAACTTCTACTTACAACTTCAACTACGGTGAAGATTTCCTTAGGGTTTCGTTTAGAGGCTAAAGGAAAGTATAATCGTATTTTCTGGGCTTTTCGTACAAAGGGTACTTTGGAAAGTACTACAAGGTATTTGGGCTAAAGTATTTTGGACATTATAACAATACTAGGAGAGTATTTCTATACCACAACAAAGGGTATTATACGGAAACAACTAGGCTAGGGGTGGCTCTCGGCAAGGCTCACTCGAGGGGTAGTGTGGCGGACAATTGCCCACAAGAGGAGGAGTATTTTTCTTGGAATTTCACAAGTGTGGATGAAGAATAACTCTTGCATTAGAGGTATTTATAGGTCAAGGGATGGCCAACCAATGGCCAAGATTATGCCAAGTGCAAGGCAAGTGTAAGGCCAAGATTTGGGCAAGTGTCCTAAGCCAACTTGCACACAAAATATCCTACCAACTCCAAGACAAAACAAGCCACCTTGTTCGTCCCTTTGCCGCCCACTCAAGGCCAATGTGAGGTGACACTTGTCACCCTCCCGTTGGTCCAAAATGTTTCGCCTCTCGGAAAAATCCGCAAAAATTATAAATGACATAGCCGAATTTTCCAACAAAAGCAGGAAACGTTTAGTCGAAAACGACTCTAATCGGTGTTGTGTACAAATTTCAAACTTGCCTAACTTAAGGCTCAAATTTTCTACGTCGTCCTCACGCATATACTCAAAATACGGGTATAACATTCTCTCCTTAGAAACATTCGTCGAATGTTCCTTCTAAAGACGGACACGGAAGATCTTCTAACAAGTTGCCAATGCCACACATGGCCACAAACATAACACACGTTCTCTTCCTCCTCCTTACTCGTAGTGCTCTCCGAACACTTGAACTCTTCTAGTATCGTACCATACTTGCCATCATTTCAGTTCCCAAAACTTTGGAGTCACTACCTCCAAACTTGGTCATCTTACTCGCCTCAATCTTCCTTAAGGCCATTCCCGGCCTTCACGATCTACTTCTGGTCGAACGTATCCACGAACTCATACGCTGGTCATCAAAACTTGGGCCTAGCACCCTCGTGACCCTGCCACCTGGCGGGACCACCCAGAGCTGACCCTTCCTCGAAACGGGACGCGGGTTGGCCCGCAACATGGCCCCAACCCGACCCACTATGTCACGACCCGTTCCGGGGCCCGTGACTGGTGCCTTACCGGGGCACCCAAGTAGTCATACATCAGAGTAATCAGCGGAAATATAAAGCAAGACATGAAACAGTTTATGAAATAAGACACAGTTTATGTGAGAAAACATCGCCTCCCGGCGTATATATATAAAATCATGGTTTTGCAGTTACATCCGACACTGTACAACATGACTACAGACCTCTAAGGAAATATACAACTATGGCGGGACAGGGCCCCGCCATACCCTGACTGTACAAAACTATCTACAACAGGGAGATCATACCAAAAGTAGAGCCTCCGGAAGAGATGGAGCTCAGACACCAATGTAGAGATCCTAAGAATGCGGATCTAGCACTGCTTGCTTACTCGCGGCATGAACGCAGCCCCCGGGCGAGGTCGACAACAGTACTAAGTATGCGAAATCAGAAATACTTAACGAAAACATATCATTAAAACCATTTACAAATATGGGTGAAACAACCAAGGAAACCGCACGTAGTGCCACATCACAAACAAGAGCAACAATAGGTAACTGTAATAGGTCTTGTCTAGGCTGCGAATGATCGAAACAGGGCCACTCGCCCATATCATCATTCTGCAAGCCTAGTCCTGGACTCCCGGAGTCCGCATAGGCCACCCACATGGGCCCGCATGGTATAACCCCGCATCGAGGGTAGCTACTCCGGCATCGCCCCGACTCATTGTCCGCGTACACGTGCATCGCATGAGGCATAACCCCGCATACTAACCTGGAACTCTCAGAGCTCGCGTAGGCCCCCGACCCGCATGAGGTATTCTCGAATCATGGTCCTGCATCGCCTCGAAGTCTACCCGCGTCGGAGGCGCTTTAACCCCGATCATCTCAAGAGGTGAGTGATAGTATACTAACATAACAACTTGTCTTTAAACAATATAAGCATAACAAGGATACTCACCTATACAAACGTTACAAGGTACTAACACACATAGCATCATATCATGTCTACTTATCAAACCATCTTTATTATTCTTTCACAATATAAGTCTGTTATAAACACATAGGCAAACTTGTTTCTTTTATAAATCTTAAGTGATTATACTTACTTCCCATAAAGCTAGTATAACTCTTAAGCTTCTGTTTTAAAAACCAATTAGTTCTCTTCTTGTTAATATGATTCAGTAGTCTTTTGAAATGTTCTCGATTCTTTATTATTCAGCTTAAGCTGAGGCATTCCGTAAGTATTATTCAGGCTTAAGCCGTGAGGCATTGCCGTAGTTATATTGTAAAATATCATGCTTAGGAAGAATCACATACCTTCTCAATAAAACCACCGCCAAGTGAATATGTCGCGTAGAGTCAGCCTATAATAGTCACAGATATCTATTAAAGACTACTCTGAAGGTCATTCTAAACAGGGGGTTCATAATTCTACGGTAAGTCGGGCAGCACTTCCCTACCCGTGAGCTATATAAGTTCATCAGAAAACAAAGTCCTAGGTAAGTCTGATTTGATTATTCCTCTTTAAACCCTTCTAAGTGATTAATACTTCAACTCTATTCTGTGATATATTTCTAAGTATTTATACTTATCCTGATACTATAACAATAAGTATTCTCTAATTCAAAAGAGGGTTAGGATTATTACCTCGGTAAGCCCAATAATATCCTAGAAAAAGTCGCGCCTGAGCAAGGTTTTGCTCTAAGTTGTATGCTCCAGAACCCTTAGAAGTTCTTCACAACTTCTACTAAGTACTAAGGTATTTGGGCTAGGTATTTTGGGCATTATAACGATACAAGAAGACAACTTTTCTAACAAGGGAGGGTAGATTTCTAGGCTAGGGTGGGGTAGGCCTCGCCAAGCTCACTCAAAGGGGGAGAGGTGTTGGACGATTTGGCTTAGAAGAGGAGAGGATTTTTCAAGACTTGGAAGATTTGTGGATGAAGAACTCTTCATCTCTAAGGGGTATTTATAGGTCAAGTGGCCAACCAATGGCCAAGATTGAGACAAGTGCAAGGCAAGTGTAGGGTGAAGATTTACTACACACAAATATCCTACCAACTCCTTGACTTTGTGCCAAGGCAACAAAAACGTGCCAATGCCCATCCAATTCGTCCAAGGGACGATTTTCAAGTCCACCAATGGGAGGGTGCCAAGTGTTGCCCTCCCGTTGGTCCAAAATGTTTCGTCTCTCGGAAAAATCCGCAAAAATTAGTAATGGCATAGCCGGAATTTTCCCTACGAAAGCTGTGGAAACGTTTCGTCGGAAAACGATTCTTTAAGCGAGTTGTGTACAAAAAAAAACGTCCAAGGCTAACTTTCAAGCCAAACTTTTTGTACGTATTCCCTTACGTACATACTCTGGAAATACGGGGTATAACATTCTCCCCTCCTTAGAAACATTCGTCCCGAATGTTCCTTCTCAAGACAGTTATCGAAGAAGCTTAAACAGTTAGCAAATGCCACACACGGCCACAGAGCAATACATAGGCAGAAACGATAACGAAAATTTACAAGTAGGAAAGTGAATTTACCTGGAGGTATGGGGAATAGGTGAGGATACTTCCGCCTCATGTCCTCCTCGGCCTCCCATGTCATCTCCTCCCTGAGCTCGTTCCGCCACAAGACTTTGACGGAAGCCACGTCCTTCGTCCGCAGACGCCTAACCTGACGATCGACTATCGCTATGGGAATCTCCTCATACGATAACCCCTCGGTCACCTGGACATCGTCAATCGGGTGTACCCTAGATGGATCCCCGATACATCTCCTCAGCATAGATACGTGAAAAACCGGATGCACTGCCTCCAGATCGGACGGCAGATCCAACTCGTAGGCAACCTTGCCTACCCTGCGGACAACGAAACGCCCAATGTACATTGGGCTGAGTTTCCCCTTCTTCCCAAATCTCATCACACCCTTCATGGGTGACACCTTTAGGAAAACCCAATCATGAACCTCGAACTCAAGATGCCGACGACGATGATCTGCATACGACTTGCCGACTCGAGTCCGATAGCCGCCTTGATAAGCCTCACCTTATCCATCGCTCGTACCAACCGTCCCACTAGCCGCCCGCCCACATCGAACCAACCTATAGGCGATCTGCACTTCCTCCCATACAAGGCCTCATAAGGCGCCATCTGAATACTGGAGTGGTAGCTATTATTATATGCGAACTCAACTAGAGGCAAATGATCCTCCCAACTACCACTAAAGTCAATAACACAGGCTCGCAGCATATCCTCAAGAGTCTGGATAGTGCGCTCTGCCTGTCCGTCTGTCTGTGGATGAAATGCAGTACTGTGCTCACTCGCCCCTAAACCTCTCGGAAGGATTCTGCAAGTTAGCCGTAAACCGGGCTCCTCATGCGATATGATCGGTAGGGACTCATGCGATCGACGATCTCTCGGATGTAAAGTCTGGCATAATCCTCAGCCGAAAAGGTCGTCCGAACGGGAAGAAAGTGGGCTGATTTCGTCAGCCTGTCGACGATAACCCATATAGAATCATGTCTCCTCTGAGTGCGAGGTAATCCTGTGATGAAGTCCATGTTGATTACCTCCCACTTCCAGGTCGGGATCTCAATCGTCTGTAACAAACCACCAGGCCTCTGGTGCTCTACCTTCACCTGCTGACAACACGGGCACTGAGCTACGAACTCTGCAACGTCCCTCTTCAAGCCATCCCACCAATACACAGATCTAAGGTCGTGATACATCTTGGTCGACCCCGGATGGATAGAGTAACGCTGCGGTGCTTCCCAAGAACTCTGCCAAGTCTCAAACATCCGAACACATACCGCCTCAAACCTTAGCACCCCATCAGGTGCTACTCAAAGACCCTTGCCCTCACGTAAGAGTCAGATCACGATATCGAATCAAAGCCGATCTCGAACTGTTGCCTCTTCACCTCCTCGACGATGGAAGACTCGGCAATCTCACGAACTCTAACCCCACTGCTATCAGAATCAATCAAACGGACACCAAGGCTCGCTAACTGATGCAAATCGCGAACCATGTCCCTCCTCTCTAGCTGCACATCTGATAGGCTCCCCATCGACCTACGACTAAGAGCATCTGCCACAACATTGGCCTTCCCCGGGTGGTATAGGATATCAACATCGTAATCCTTAAGCAACTCTAACCACCGTCTCGCTGTAAGTTCACTCCTCTGGTGAAGATATACCGAGGCTCTTGTGGTGCAGATAAATATCCACGTGAACCCCATACAAATAGTGCCTCCAGATCTTCAAAGCGTGAATCACTACCGCTAACTCCAAATCATGGGTGGGGTAGTTCCTCTCGTGTTTCTTCACCGCCGGATGCATATGCTATAACCCCGCCATGTCGCATCAATACACATCCCAACCCGATGCCCGACGATCACAATACACGACATAACCATCCGACCTCCGAAGAGTAAGAACGGGCGGTGTCGCCTCTCTTCAAGAATCGAAACCCCGCCACAAGCATCACCATCAAACTTGGTCGCTCGAGTCACCCTAGTCAATGGTGCGAAGATAAGCAAACTTCTCCACGAACCGCCGATAATAACTCGCAAGGCCCGTAAAATCGCGAACCTCGCGGAGTAGGTCTCGCCAAGTCTCGATCGCTTCGATCTTGGCCGATCAACTCGAATGCCATCACCCGGCAATATGCCCAAGAAACGCCATCAAGTCAACCAAAACTCACATTTGGAAAACTTGGCGTAAATCGCTGGTCTGGAGAATCACAAGACAAGCCTCAAATGCTCGCGTGCTCCCGCCTGAGCGAGAATAAACCAAGATATCATCAATGAACACTATCACAAACGTGTCCAAAATGGTTTGAACACTCGGTTCATCAAATCCATGAATACCGCGAGCATTGGTCAACCCAAAGGACATGACACGAACTCATAATGCCCGCACGTCCTAATGCATTCTGGGACATCCACCTCTCTCGACACGAACTCGATGATAGCCCGAACGCAGATCAATCTTGGAAAAACATCTCGCGCTCGCAATCGTCGAACAAATCATCAATCCAGGAAGGGGTATTCGTTTAATGGTCACCTTGTTCACCGCCAGAATCAACACATGCGCAGCGTCCCGCCCTTCTTTTTCACGAACAATACCGCGCTTCTGGAGAAACACTGGGCCTAATGAAGCCCTTCTAGCAAATCCTAAGCCGATCCTTCACTCTCTCAACTCGGCAGTGCCATTCGTATGGCGGAATGGAAATAGGCCGAGTATCCGCAATATGTCAATACAAAACTCAATCTCTCTCGGGAGGATACCCGAGGTCATCCGGGAACACGTCTGGGAACTCACGACTACGGAAATCGATCAAAATCTGGTACCGCACCTCGAGATCAAACACCCGAACTAGATGGTAGATATACCCTTCGCACCATCTTCCTAGCCTTGAGGTAGGAAATAAACCTACCTCTACGATACCGTGCTCCTCCCACTCAACAACCGCCCGCAGAAACCGAACTGCATTACTCTCCTTCAGCCTACATTGGCATAGCAAGAAGCTAGCCAATCCATCCCCATGATCACGTCGAAGTCAATCATCTCCAACTCTATCAAGTCGGCTAGGGTCCGACGATCAGAATGGTCACAGACAAGCTCTATATACCCGCCGAGCTATCACCGAATCACCCATGGCGTAGCTACCTCGAAAGTGGTCTATGGACTCGTGCTCTATCCCTATCCTACTAGCAACAAGGGAGATATATAGACGAGTAGAACCGGATCTATCAAAGCATACACATCAAACCCAGAATCGATAAGGTACTGCGATTTACATCGTGAGGCCTCACGATCCCGCTTACCGACAAAGCATATACGCGGTTCGAGGACCGCTAGAATCGACCCGAGCCACGACCTCTCGCGACCTGCTGACCCATGAGCACTCGCCCGGCGAGTAATCAGGAGATGATGAAGCGCCACGTAACTCGGCGCCGGGCCCTACCACCGCCACGCCGGCCTGACAATCCCGCAGTGACCTGCGGCCACAATCGAATAAGATCCATAAGTAGTACCACACTTCCCGTAATGGGATCCCCGCACGCCACACCGGGTGGTCCCGATCGCCGCACTCGCTACTCGACGCCGAAGCTCTGGCCCCGTGCCCGCGAAAACTCGTTGCCGGCGAGGACGGCAGAGTGCTCGAGCCGGCCGTGGTGCGACCCAGATCGCTGCCGAGGCCGCCACCACGATAACCACCGTAAGGCCCTCCCGCCCCGCCTCTTCTCGCCGCTGTCGCCCACTCGCCGACCTTCGCGCCTCGCATCCAAGCGTGAGCTGCGTGCGGGTAATGTCCATACCCTACCGAGAGAAACCCCGCACATGACTCGGCCATATAGTCGTCAGCCCGTGACATAGCGGTGTACCCTATCCTCCATATTCGCTACCAATGCCGGGACATATCGAGCCAATGAATCAAACTCGACATTGTACTCCCGACAAGGTCCTCTCTCGCCTCGCAGAAAAATCTATCACCGCGCCTCCTCATCCGCGAGGCAAGAGTGAGTGAGGAAAGCCTCGAGAACTCATCCCAGTAGCTGGGACGCGTGCTCTCCACGGGATAACTCCCATGAATCAAACCAATCGATCGCGGTATCACGCAATTTATGTGAACCAAAGATCACGGACTCGGTCTCCGACGCCCGATCACTCTCAAAATCCTCAAGTCGACGGATGAACTCGCGGATCATCCTCCCGCCGACCCATAAAACTCCGTGGCTACAACTCAAGAAGTCTCGTAGCCTCAAACTCTCTCGCCTCGGGTGAACAACGGTACGACCGAGCTGAGCTGAACCGAACCGCCGATCCAATCTCTCTCTCGGGCCACAACTTTAGCCAAAAGCTGGGCCATCTCTCAGTACCTAACTCCTCCGCCCAGCCGTGGGATGAGGTGTAGGTACCGTGGTCTGTGGCCGGGCGGCGCCATAGAACTCGCTGCCTCTCGTATAGACCGGGCACGAGCCCTCGTGACTGGTGTCTCGCTAGCGCCTCCTCGCTTTGCCTTCTCGCCCGGTTGCCTTACGTGAGGCATAATCATTACGAGAAAGGAAAGGAATACGTTAGAGGTCCAACCTATAACACTTCTAAAGCACGATCTCGTAATGAGAAGAATGGAAACCAATCCTAAATATCCTATAGCCTCTCGATTATTGGCGTGGTGCACAACACACCGATAATCAAGACTCTACTAGATACGGTCAGACACTTTCCGAGGATTAATCGCTCGATACCACTTTTGTCACGACGCCTGGCCCGTGGATCGTGCCTTACCGGCACCCAAGTAGTCATACATCGAGTAATCGCGGAAATATAAAGCAAGACATGAAACAGTTTATGAAATAAGACACGCTTTATGTGAAAACACGCTCCCCGTATATATATAAAATCATGGTTTGCGCTACATCCGATAATCGCATAACATGACTACAGACCTCTAAGGAAATATACAACTATGGCGGGACAGGGCCCCGCCATACCCTGACTGTACAAAACTATCTACAACAGGGAGATCATACCAAAAGTAGAGCCTCCGGAAGAGATGGAGCTCCCGACACCAATGTAGAGATCCTAAGAATGCGGATCTAGCACCTGCTTGCCCTTACCTGCGGCATGAACGCAGCCCCCCGAAGGAGGTCAGTACAACAGGTACTAAGTATGCGAAATCAGAAATACTTAACTGAAAACATATCATTAAAACCAGTTTACAAATATGAGTGAAACAACCAAGGAAACCGCACGTAGTGCCACATCACAAACAAGAGCAACAATAGGTAACTGTAATAGGTCTTGTCTAGGCTGCGAATGATCGAAACAGGGCCACTCGCCCATATCATCATTCTGCAAGCCTAGTCCTGGACTCCCGGAGTCCGCATAGGCCACCCACATGGGCCCGCATGAGGTATAACCCCGCATCGAGGGTAGCTACTCCTCGGCATCGTCCTGGACTCGCTGTCCGCATGGCCACACAGACCGCATGAGGCATAACCCCGCATACTAACCTGGAACTCTCGTAGCTCCGCATAGGCCCCCTGGACCCGCATGAGGTATTCTCGAATCATGGTCCCAGACCGCCTGAGTCTACCCCGCATCGGAGGGCAGCTTAACCCCCGGTATCATCTCAAGAGGTGAGTGATAGTATACTAACATAACAACTTGTCTTTAAACAATATAAGCATAACAAGGATACTCACCTATACAAACGTTACAAGGTACTAACACACATAGCATCATATCATGTCTACTTATCAAACCATCTTTATTATTCTTTCACAATATAAGTCTGTTATAAACACATAGGCAAACTTGTTTCTTTTATAAATCTTAAGTGATTATACTTACTTCCCATAAAGCTAGTATAACTCTTAAGCTTCTGTTTTAAAAACCAATTAGTTCTCTTCTTGTTAATATGATTCAGTAGTCTTTTGAAATGTTCTCAGTTCTTTATTATTCAGGCTTAAGCCGTGAGGCATTGCCGTAAGTATTATTCAGGCTTAAGCCGTGAGGCATTGCCGTAGTTATATTGTAAAATATCATGCTTAGGAAGAATCACATACCTTCTCAGCGAAAACCACCTGCCAAGTTGAATATGTCGCGCGCAGAGAGTCAGCCTATAATAGTCACAGATATCTATTAAAGACTACTCTGAAGGTCATTCTAAACAGGGGGTTCATAATTCTACGGTAAGTCGGGCAGCACTTCCCTACCCGGTGAGCTATATAAGTCTCATCATGAAAACAAATTCTAGGTAAGTACAGTTTGATTATTCCTCTTTTAAACCCTTCTAAGTGATTAATACTTCAATTCTATTCTGTGATATATTTCTAAGTATTTATACTTATCCTGATACTATAACAATAAGTATTCTCTAATTCAAAAGAGGGTTAGGATTATTACCTCGGTAAGCCCAATAATATCCTAGAAAAAGTCGCGCCTGAGCAAGGTTTTGCTCCTAAGTTGTATGCTCCAAGAACCCTTAGAAGTTCTTCACAACTTCTACTAAGTACTAAGGTATTTGGGCTAGGGTATTTTGGGCATTATAACGATACAAGAAGACAACTTTTCTAACAAGGGAGGGGGGGTAGATTTCGGCTAGGCTAGGGTGGGGTAGGCCCTCGGCCAAGCTCACTCAAAGGGGGAGAGGTGTTGGACGATTTGGCTTAAGGAAGAGGAGAGGATTTTTCAAGACTTGGAAGATTTGTGGATGAAGAACTCTTCATCTCTAAGGGGGTATTTATAGGTCGAAGTGGCCAACCAATGGCCAAGATTGAGACAAGTGCAAGGCAAGTGTAGGGTGAAGATTTACTACACACAAATATCCTACCAACTCCTTGACTTTGTGCCAAGGCAACAAAAACGTGCCAATGTCCATCCAATTCGTCAAGGACGATTTTCAAATCCACCAATGGGAGGTGCCAAGTGTTGCCCTCCCGCTGGTCCAAAATGTTTCGCCTCTAAAAATCCGCAAAAATTAGTAATGGCATAGCCGGAATTTTCCTACGAAGTCGTGGGAAACGCTTTCGGAAACGATTCTTTAAGCGAGTTGTGTACAAAAAAAAACGTCCAAGGCTAACTTTCAAGCCAAACTTTTTGTACGTATTCCCTTACGTACATACTCTGGAAATACGGGGTATAACACACTATCGCGCCAACTCTTGCTCCTCGACACGGAACAACCTTGCTAAATCACATCATGAAAGCTACCACTTTCATTTACTCAACCCAGGGACTTATCACACAATACATTCTAGGCATAAAATGCACTCCGACAAGGATCACTTGCAAAAACTTGTACTCAAAACGGCCTTACATCTAAGGTCTCCTCTGTAATATTCTAAGGTTCATCATTTTCTCACCCCAGGCTTACCCTTTCACTAAGCATGCTTCTAAGTCACATTTTAGCACAAAGCTATCCGAACATAACACTTAACACATTATCATAACATACAAAACTCTAGATGGTTAAGGATATACCTGAAAGTAGGCGGTTCAAAGGACCGCTAGAACTGGGAACTCCCACCGCGACCTCTACCGGCTCGCGGTACGAACATTCTGCCTGGCTATGGAAAGTGAAGAACCCGCAACTGCTCCAATAGTCTGTGCTATCCTACCAGCGCTACCCCTGGTCGGACAGTCTCTCGTCATATGGCCCTGTTGGCCGCAAGAATAACAAGCTCCTCGTACTACGACACTCCCAAATGCGGTCTACCACATCGACCACACCGGTAGGGGTGATCGATCCGCCAACACCCTACTCCTCGAACATCGAAGCACGGGAGCCCCGACCGCTCCCGAATATCCTGGGGTCCCGGCTCGCGGGGACCACTCTGCAATGGCGGAGGTACATAACTAGTTCGCCGGCCGAGGCGGTCCGCCTCGAAAGTCGCCAAAATATCCGACCGTCTTGGCCTTCTTCTTCTGGCGAGCGTCCACCTGCCGATCTGCGCCTCGCACCCAAGTGCATGAGCTCAATGCGGCAATGTCCATGCCCTACCAAGAGAAACACCCGAACAACTCTCTGCTAGGTAATCATCGAGCCCTGTAACATATCGGTGCACTCGATCCTCCATACTAGCTACTAATGCGGGAACATACCGCCAATGAGTCGAAATCCACATTGTACTCCCGAATCAGACGCCCGCTTCGCCTCAACATCAAAAATCGCTACCCGAGCCCTCCTCATCTGTGGAGGCAAGAAATGTGCCAGGAAGGCCCCCGAAAACTCGTCCCAAATGGCTGGAAGTGCATGCTCTCCCCGGGAAAGCTCCCATGAGTCAAACCAATCGACTGCGGTATCACGCAGCCGATGCGAACCAAATGTCACGCATCGATCCTGAAGCCTTGATCACCCGCGACGATCCTCTCAGAATCGACGGATGAACTCGCGGATCATCCTCCGCCGACCAGTAAAACTCAAAGCGGCTACAACTAAGGAAATCCCGTAGCCTCAAACTGCTCGCCTCGTGCACTTTGGGCCAGGCTGAATCGAACTGCGTCGGCCCAAATTATCCTCATATCAGCCACAACTCGCCAATAATCGCCATCTCGCGACCCATCTCCCGCTCTGCATCGCGGACCGAGGCTCAGTATCAGAGTCTCGGCAGCCATCGCTGCGCTCTAAACTCTTTGGCCGGGCGGCGTCGCAAAACTCGCCGTCAAGCACTACTCGTGCATCGACCGCTCGCGCTCGTATTCTCTCAATCCCACTAGCGACTCCTCCGCTTTGCCCTTCTTCGGGCCCTGGTTGCCTTTCGCAGGCATAATCGTAAAACGAAACACGCTGAGAGGGTCCAACTTACAACATGTACTCTAAGGCACGATCTCGAATGAGAAGAATGGAAACCAATCCTAAATGTCCTATAGCCTCCCGATTATAGATGTGGTGCACAACACACCGATAATCAAGACTCTACTAGACACGGTGCGTAGACACTTTCCGAGGACTAATCGCTCGATACCACTTTGTAACGCCGAACCGGGCACATCGTGCCTTACCGGGCACCCTGGTGATACATACATCGTAGAAAATCAGCGGAACATAAAACATGAGTCATTAAACAAGAGATATAGTAAATAAACAGCAACCAAAATAGCTTGCCTTCAAGATATACATAAAACACGAATAGTTTAATCCTTTTACAACCCCGCCACACAACAAGATTACATGCACTCTAAGATATATAACAACTATGACGGACAGGCTCGCCATACCCCGAATGTACAAGAACCTACAACTCGTGGAAACATACCAAAGATAAGCCTCGAAGGAACAGAGCTTCCGACACGCCAAGTGAGATCCTAAGAGCGGGATCCACGGCCGATGTACCTCTACTGCGGCATGAACGCAGCCCCGGGCGAGGTCGATAACAGTACCAAGTATGTGAAATCAGAATATCTTGCTTAAATCATAACACTATATAAAGCGGGAGACATGTATGATAACCAAAATACAAGATGCAACATAAGCGATCAAGTCGTGACTCACGCCTCAAGGTCACCACTCAAATATAACTATGGGTCTCACGCCCACCACATCCATCATGTTCGCATCATGGCCACATGCCCCGAATCGCGACGGTAGACATGTCCATGATGCAACAACAATAAGGCCGTATGGCCACATGCCCCGAATCGCGACGGTGTAGACATGCCCATGTAACCTCAATGACAATATACTGGTGGTCAACCCTGCCGCATGGCCACATGCCCCCGGAATACTGCATCGGTGTAGACACGTCCATGTTGCGAGAATAACCATATATCGGTAATCAACTCCGACGCACGGCCGCGTGCCCCGAATCTTGCGTCGGTGTAGACATGTCCATGTGACATCAACAACAAGACAAGAATCAAAATGGAAACATACCCGTGGAATTCTCCATCACCGCCAAAGACGTCCAAGTAAGTTCTCGACAAGTCAACCGCCTCTACCGAGAGACGCGAATACGAAATACCACACTTGCACAACCAAGGCTATCATCACAAGCATAGGCAAGTTTCACAACAACAAGCATAGGCAAGTTTCACAACAACAAGCATAGGCAAGTCTCACACAACTCAAAGTACTTTCATTTTATGCCAAAGTCCGGGTTTGTAACCCCAAAGTACTACATACGTTAAGTTCTTTTAACAGAGATCCATTACTTTTATAAAAGTCACCCGATACCCGTAGCCTTAGAATGACCAACCCACATTCCTTTCCAAAATCAAGTAACAACATTCTTTCCTAAGTTCCGGTTGCCTAGTTTCAATTACTCAAGCTTCTCATTTTCAAATGGTTTCATAGTTCATAAACTTAATCACTTGATTTCTTTTTAGAACAATTGAGTAATATATGTCTCACGTGAGAGTAGGTTATTCTTGTTTACAACATTCTTATTACAAAGACATGATCTAGAAAATGTAATATCATTTTGTCTCATCTTAGTTTCTATGCAGATGGAGGTTTCTACCGGTTTTAATACGATACATCATTATTCAATACATTTTCCTTTATTAACGCCGCAGTGGTGCTGTCGATACACATTCTCGATTTCCAAATCAAGAAACATTATCCCTTTAAATAAAACCAAGTACTCATTACTCACGAATGAGGTTTCACACAAACATCCACATTAAAACAAATAAGTTAAGTCTCTTATCTTATAAGATCAAGTCTCTTAACTTCTAACATCATTAAACCATTTTCTTTACTTCTCTTAAGACATTATACCTAACTCCCATAAAGCTAGTATAACTCTTTTTAAATCCTTTAAAACCAAGTGTTACTCTCGATTTATAAATCTTTGAAATACATCAAGTTCTTTATTATAACTAGCCGCTTATAGTTCACATCGATTACCTTTTAAAACCACAAAGTATTTTCTTACCTACATAAAGCTGTTATAACCAACTTCCCATAAAGCCGTTATAACACTTTATGTTTTAAGAACAATCAAACACAGTTAACACATGTACGTCTACCGTACTACATAGTTCACACATATCATGCTAGAAGAGATAGGAAGAGGTTCACATACCTCGCGACGATTGTCGACTAATAGCAAAACGCTCCAAGTACCTCAAACCGCCGGCTACTCCTTAAGCCAAGTGGATCACTCCACACGTAGTACTTCAACCTATAAGGCCACAAGGCGCTTATTAACATCTAGATCTCAACGTTCCATAATCTACAGAAAATTCGGCAGCACCTCCCCCCCCCCGCAACAGCGTAAATCTCCTCCTCTATCGAGGCCGGCTACCAAGCCAACCAGGGGGGGGGTTTTACACGTCTAACCGGACGTGTACAATTCTACTACACAGTAATGCTATACAAGTCTACTGTAATACAGCCCTATGTAATTACAGTTCAGTTCAGTTCTTTATTCTTCAGGCTTAAGTCAAAAGACATTGCCACAATACTATGTTCAGTTCTATATATAGTATACTTCAACTATATATTCTAACAACATGTAATTTCCAATTACAATAGAAGGACAGTAGTGTTTACCTCGATAAGCCCAAAATTATCCAAGTATAATGTCGCTCCTGAGCAACGTTTAGCTCCTACTCCGAGTGCTCCAATCCGCTCCAAACAACCCTTAAGTTCTAACCAACTTCTACTTACAACTTCAACTACGGGTGAAGATTTCCTTAGGGTTTCGTTTAGAGGCTAAAGGAAAGTATAATCGTATTTTCTGGGCTTTTCGTACAAAGGGTACTTTGGAAAGTACTACAAGGTATTTGGGCTAAAGTATTTTGGACATTATAACAATACTAGGAGAGTATTTCTATACCACAACAAAGGGTATTATACGGAAACAACTAGGCTAGTGGGTGGCTCTCGCCAAGGCTCACTCAGGGGGTAGTGGCGGACGAATTGCCCACAAGAGGGAGGAGTATTTTTCTTGGAATTTCACAAGTGTGGATGAAGAATAACTCTTGCATTAGAGGGTATTTATAGGTCAAGGATGGCCAACCAATGGCCAAGATTATGCCAAGTGCAAGGCAAGTGTAAGGCCAAGATTTGGGCAAGTGTCCTAAGCCAACTTGCACACAAAATATCCTACCAACTCCAAGACAAAACAAGCCACCTTGTTCGTCCCTTTGCCCACTCGAGGCCAATGTGAGGTGACACTTGTCACCCTCCCGTTGGTCCAAAATGTTTCGTCTCTCGAAAAATCCGCAAAAATTATAAATGACATAGCCGAATTTTCCCAACAAAAGTCATGAAACGTTTCGTCGAAAAACGACTCTAATCGGGTGTTGTGTACAAATTTCGAAACTTGCCTAACTTAAGGCTCAAATTTTCTACGTACGTCCTCACGTACATACTCTGAAAATACGGGGTATAACACCCATAATACGCAAAACTGTCCTTTTACGTGGGGAAAAGAACTTATCTCCCTTTCTTAAACTTTCCTTGGAGTCACAACCCTAATCACAGGGTCCTCTTGCGGTCCAGTAATTAGCTAATCATCACGCACCGCCCTTAAGTTCGTGTAGATTTTTCCAACCTACCAAAGATGCCCTCGACTTTCAATGCAAAGACCGTACTTATTTTATCCTAGCCTTGCACATTTTCCCCGAAATTATCAGGAAGGTCGTGGCCCCGACCGCCACACCAAACCAACCCCAAGTACTGCTAGGCACTTAACATAAATTCCTTCAAATTCATTTATTACTTACTTTCTGCATTAGTTTTACCTCAAATGAACAAGTCACACAGACTTATTAAAATCAACAATGTCAAAGAATGAAGGATAATTCACTGGTTACCACCACTTCTCTTCTTTTCTACTCGATAACCGACTTTACGTAAACGGAATCGAGCCGATCTCTCTCTCGCGTCAACGTTGGCATAACAAGAGGCCAACTAGTCCGAACTCATAATGACCTCAATTCCTGTCATAACAGCTCTGCTAGGTCTGCTAGGGTCCAACGACTGTATCGTTACCGGTAATTATTATCTACCCGCTCAGCTACCACCCAACACCCACTGTAGTCTCCTCGAAAGGTTCTCATGGATTCAGCTTTATTTCTTTACACTTGGTTGCTCTCTTTTCATCGGTCGACTCTTCCCGTACTCCCAAATTTATTTTTGCGTCGCATAGCCTTCTTATATCGATTCGGTCTCCAATCTTGGAGTTACTAGATTAAACAATACAAGGCCCATTCCGCTCACAACTGTTCCGGTGGAACACGTCCATGAACCCGTAAAATGGTTAACTAAACTTGGGCCTGCACCCGTGACCGCCACGTGGCGACTACTACCAACTAATCCCATTTCATTTCAAGCTATAGGCGACTTAATAGATCCCCAACCCGACTCGGCCGTATTTAACTCTTTCCTTAGTCCGTCTTAACCCTTTACTACCCGAAGGCCTTATATATCTAAGGTCTCTGGTTATCAACATTCTTAGGCTCGCAATTTCCATGCTCCAAGCCTATCTTATCACCTCGTGAATCGTACAAAAACTTCTCGTAATACCATAATCGTGTATTCTTGACCACAACAACCATACTTTCTTCGACCGGATCTCGCCCGTACAATTCCCTTAAGCATACCACGTAGCTTAAGTTACTAACATAGTCTTCCAATTAGTCTCTTAATAATAACTTCTTAAGGGTCCACTACCTTTTCCGATAACTCATCATTTCCTAATTATCTCAAACTAGCACGTAAAACTTTGATGAGAATTCATTAAAGCATTTCATACCTTCCCGTATTTATTTAGTCCTTACCAAATCCTGGTAATCTAAAATCATCCTAGGCAACACGCGTCTGACCCTCATACATAAATCCGCATAGTCGTATGTCACAATACCAACTACAACCATTACCAACCTGGATACGCACTCCACGTAATCCTTCCTGCGTCACTGCTGCCTTCCTCGTAGCTGCAAACAACCATAACTTGTTAGGGAGAGACGACCCTAACCATACAGCTCTATCGCACGATCTTAGAGTGAGAAGAATGGAAACCAATCCTAAATGTCCTGCAGCCTCCTGATTATAGATGTGGTGCACAACACACCGATAATCAAGACTCTACTAGACACGGTCAGAGACACTTTCCGAGGACTAATCGCTCGATACCACTTTTGTCACGACCCGACCAAGCCCGCGATCGTGCCCTACCCGCACCCCGCTGTATACATCGAGAGAATAGCAATGAACATACACAAAAACTTAGACAGTAAACAACAACAGACTAGCCGATAAGGCCACCTTCCGTAAAAATATACTCAAACCGTAAATAGAATAAAGACATTTTTTTTTACAACCCAATCCATAATGTGACTACTGCACTTAAGAATAACAACTCAAGTGACGGGGCCCCGCCATACCCCTGAATGTACAACAACCGACAATGCCGTGGATAAGCCTCCAAATAAAGGGGTTTCTCAACAAAAGCAAAGGATCCTAAGAGCGAGGATCAAGAACTGCACTTCACTGCGCATTTAACGCACTTCAAGGAGGTCAAGACAACATGTACCAAATATGTGGAATCGAAAGTATCAGAATGAAATCATGAGTCTATAATAAACCGGAGACATGTATGATAGCTCAATAAACGATTATCGCGGCCTTGCTAACAATGAGAGTAAATAGGAGTATACTTACAATATAAAGTAAGCTCACGATCAAGCAGGACCACCCGCCCGCAGTATCATTAGGCAACCCTACTCCTGGGACTATCTCACCCGCATAGATCACGTGGACCTGCGTGAGGTATTCCTCGCATGGGACTATTTCACCCGCATAAGCCCTTACGGACTCGCTTGAGGTATTCCTCGCATAGGTTGAACCCGCCCGCATGGGACTATTTCACCCGCGTAAGCCCTACGGACTCGCATGAGGTATTCCTCGCATCGTGGGTAGCAAATCCACTAAAATGCAATGCCACAAACCCGGAATGACCAACGAATAATATATGACTAGCACAAATCCAAATACCACACATAACATAAGCACTACCGCTTATCATACAATACATAAGCAAGTTAAGAAATCCCTAACTTCTTATTATTCTTGTTTATATACACTCATTTTAGTTTACCTAAGGCACTAACATGTCTTTATAAAAATCCGAATTTAACCCAAAGTACTACGTACTTCTATTCTTTTAAAATGACTCATTTCATTATAAAACTTCCAAGACACTAATAACCTTAGTATCAAGTTACAATTTCTTTTCAAGACAAGTCACAATACTTTTAGAAATAAAATTGGGCTTCTAAATCAAGTGACTTCTTTTCTCGTAAAAACCTTTGGCGATTGATGCCTTTAAATCAAATTGCCTTTCAATAAATCAAGCCATTTATCTTTCCATAAAGCCAATATAACCAACTCCCCATAAAGTCGTTATATTCACTTTATACCTTAGTCAAGTACAATTTTCTATCCAAGGGACTTATACGTTTAAAACGAAACAAGTATTACATACTTTAAAACTCTTCAAGTCCCTTAACATACTTAAATTACTTAGAGTAAACCACTATTTAAACTTTCCATAAAGCTATTATAACCAACTTCCCATAAAGCCGTTATACTAGCCTTATACATTAGCAACTTACATTTTTCCTTATAACCAAGAGACTTAAACTTTCCAACAAAACAAGTGTCAAAATACTTTCAAGATACTTAAAGTCTCTTAACTTTTGAAAACCAAGATATCCTTAATATTTAAACAAGTGAGTTAATTCCCTAACTCAAACAACTTGGACATTCTCAAAATAAGCCAAGGATATCAAATAGACTAGATTGTCAAAATCTTAGACGCTCACCGTACTATACATTTACAACATAATCATGCTCAAGAGATAAGAAAGTTCCACATACCTCTTCGGTTTAATCCACTTCCTAAGTCCAATCGCCGTACGTAGTATGCCAACCTATAATGACCATAGTACGTCTATTAACTTCTAGTTTCGAACGTAGAATATTCCAAGTGGAAGTCACTAAATTCTACGGAAAATCGGACAGCACTTCCTTTGTTTCTACTCACTTTGCCACCTTTTTCAAGGTCGAATTCAATAACCAAACACGCCACATTTAAGGCCCAACAAAGTAGTTAACAATAGGGGGTTACATGCTTAAACAAGACATGTAAAATTCCGCCCCACAATGTAAAACAACTAGTCAAAACTACAATGTCCATTCGGCTAAACATAGGGACAACAATACAAATCGTTTCCAATCCCTTTTCAATCCAAGTGGTTTAGTATAACATGATATCAAGCCGCAATCGATTACAACTACTACAATCCTCAAGTAGGTAAACATGCGACGATTCTAATTAACGACCAAAATTGTATTTCAATTTCAAAAGGCTAATCATGCCATTTCGGTTTTGGGCTCCTAAAATTCCATAACACTTATCAAACTTCATAATACATATCACATGATCATTTCTAACTTATAATAACATGGAATCTTCAATTACAAAAGTAAGACGAAGATTATACCTCATTTAGCCCAAATATGATCCAAGATTACAAGTCGATCCTTAGCAACTTTAGCTCCTCCTTTCGACGTTCCAATTCACTCCAAGAAACCCTTAGAAGCTTATGAATCACTCATCTTCAAGTTCCAACTTCAAAGTTGAATAACCCCTTAGGTTTTCGACATGCTAATAATACGAAAAACACCATTTTTCCGGGTCTTTCTATGAGATACACTTACAATACCCTTAGGAACCTTGGTTTAAAGTGGGGAGATTATTGGACAAGAATTGAAAATTTTCATCTTGAAAATCCCCTCAAAGCCGAGAGCTTCATAGTGCTCTTCAAGGTTTTCTTTGAAAATTTAACTAAGTGTTAAAAAGCCTTGTCTTGCTACTTGCACACATATATAATACTATGGAGGGTCAAGATCTACACAAATGGTTGGCCTAGATGAGTTTCACATGGATCCTAGCCAAGTGGCCCTTGGACTTTTAGTCAACAATGTCAAGCTAAGCCATTTGCAAGACTTGGTCATCTCACTAATGGTCAAATGACCCTTTTGCCCATGGTAAATTTCGTCCAAGACACTAAGGGGGGGGGGGGTGACACGTGTCGCCCTCCCGTTCGTCGCGATATTTCGTTTCCCGACAATTTCCAAAATTCCGCTAATTTATAACTCGTCTCAAATCTTAACATTTCTGAGTTCTTACGTACGTTCTTATAAACATATCCTGAAATTCCGGGGTGTAACAACTACTATGCTTCCACAAAAGCACGGTAGACTTGGCACCATTAATGAAGACATCGGTTTTAAAATCGATTGGAAAACCCTTAACAAATTATGGGTAGATCCAGAAAATGCCATTAAAAGAAAATGGTACAACAGCACTTTCCCACTCGAGGAAAGAAGAGACTTTAGAAATAATTGGATAAGTGATATGAACAGAATTAATTCTAATATAGAATTCTTTAGGTGGTTTGAAATCACTGATAAACTCCATAATGGCAGACAGTCCCTGAGCACCATTGTTAACAAATGGTTCGAAGGAGAAAATATCTGAAAACAAGAACTCCTCTGTTAATACAGACAAAGGTCCCCGTAAAGGGTAAGATCTTGGCTACCGGTTCTTTTGAAAAAGACATAAAGGATCCAAGAAGAATCCCGCATGTTGAAAACATTAACAGAATTCCTCAACAGGACAACTACAAACAGTTGTTACATGTTGTTCCCAGGAAAATTACTGAAGTAAGTAATACCTCAGTTTTTAATAGTAACCCTATTAAGCCGGGAGGGAAAACACTTTCCGAACTCTTTTATAATATTAAAGATTGTTTGGCAAAACGCCACAAAAACCCGGAGAAAAAGATTAATAATGAATTTATAAACAAAGTTAATAATAAGCTTAAAAGGCTTAACGAGAATTCTAGAAAGAATGTATTAACCAAACCATAATTACAAAAATCTGATGATAATCGGAAAAGGAAAAAGAAGAGGGTCAGAAAACCCAGAAGAAAGAATAAAAAAGATTCTTTAGTCATTATAGCTTAAATAATGAAGCAGTCGGTGATAATTTCAAGTTTCTTCAGATAAATATTACAATGACGATACTTCATAAAAATTGAAATCTGATTCGGTAGTTCCACCTCCATTTGCTCACGAGTAATCGGGAAAATCTGCAATTGTACGAAACAAAAGATTGGTGTTATCACGAATAACAACCAAAGAAATTCTATTAATGAAACTGAGTCAGAAACTTCGATTCAGGATTTATTAAAAGAAATTATAAATCTAAAAAGAGAAATTCTTAGTATGAAAAAGAATCACAGTCCTTTAGAGGCTGAAACTTTGGTTAATGGTTCATTAAGGAATTTAATTCCTGTTAATAATCAATTAACACCACCCACTTCTAAAGATGCAGAAGCTGGACCAGGATTAAAATTAGTATCCACGGCCAAAGTACTAAGCTACCATGTCCCTATTAAGATAATAGTAAAAGATTTTATCTTACAAAAGATTGCATTATTAGACTCTGGAACAGATCAAAATTGTATTTGCGAAGGAATAATTCCTACTAAGTACTTAAGCAAAAGTACCCATAAATTATACTCTGCTACAAGAGATAGCATTAAAATAAACTGGAAGCTTTCAAATGCTCATGTTTGTAATAATGATGTTTGCTTCACTAATGATTTCGTTATTACACGAAACATAACTGAAGATGTAATTTTAGGAATACCCTTCCTAACTCAGATAAAACCTTATACCGCAAAACTAGACGGTATTTACACTACATCAATGGGAAAAGATCTCATATTCCCATATCTAAATCATTGTTCATCGATCACATTGATCATGTAAAATGCAAAACTCTTTAGAATGCACTTCTAACCAATCAAAGTTAGTTACCTAAAAGACGATGTTAAGATAAAAAGGATATAATCACTTAAAAACCCGGAGGTTATTAACAAAGTAAGAAATTTGCAAAATTCTATGGAAAAAGAAATTTGCTCTGAACTCCCAAATGCCTTTTGGGAAAGGAAGAAGCATACGGTTAATTTACCTTACACGGATGACTTTAGTGAAAGAAACATACCCACTAAAGCCAGACCCATTCAAATGAGCCATGAGCTCATGGAACATTGCAAAGACGAAGTCAATGATCTTCTCAATAAAGGGATCATTAGGCCTTCTAAATCACAATGGAGTTGCTCAGCCTTCTATGTCAACAAGAACGCTGAAAAAGAAAGAGGAGCCCCGAGGCTCGTAATAAATTATAAACCTCTTAACCAAGCGTTAAAATGGATTAGATATCCAATCCCCAATAAGAGGGATTTGCTCAAAAGAACGTATAATGCCAATGTTTACAGTAAGTTCGACATGAAGTCGGGATTCTGGCAAATCCAGGTCAATGAAAAAGATAAGTATAAAACATCCTTCAATGTCCCTTTCGGGCAATATGAATGGAACGTAATGCCTTTCGGGCTCAAGAATGCCCCCTCAGAATTTCAGAACATCATGAATAGCATATTCAACCCTTATAGTCAGTTTATGATTGTCTATATAGATGATGTTTTAGTATTCTCGGATAACATAGATCAGCATCATAAGCATCTAAACACTTTTGTCCAAACCACTAAGAAAAATGGTTTAGCAATAAGTGCCAAAAAGATAAACCTTTTCCGCATGACCATAAGGTTCTTAGGGCATGACCTCTACCAAGGAACCTATAAACCAATCTGTAGAGCCATAGAATTCTCTACTAAGTTTCCAAATGAAACTCCTGATAAAACCCAGCTGCAAAGATTCTTAGGAAGTCTTAATTATGTGGCAGATTTTATCCTGAAAATTAGACAGATATGTGAACCTCTATATAAAAAGCTTAAAAGGAATCCAGTCCCTTGGTCAGACGAACAGACTAGAGTTGTCATACAGATAAAAGAAATAGTCCAGAAACTTCCATGTTTAGGCATTCCTAATCCAGAAGCCTTTATGATAGTGGAAACTGATGCTTCCGACATAGGTTACGGTGGTATCCTTAAACAAAGAGTTTCTCTTGAGTCAGTTGAACAGCTAGTAAGATTTACTTCTGGAAACTGGAACCAAGCACAGAAAAACTATAGCACAGTTAAAAAAGAAATTTTATCTATAGTGCTATGTATCACAAAATTTCAAGATGATTTGATAAACAAAGAATTTTTATTAAGAGTCGACTGCAAAGCAGCCAAAGACATTTTGCAAAAAGATGTTAAAAATTTAGTTTCAAAACAGATTTTTGCCAGATGGCAAGCCTTATTATCAAATTTCGATTTTAAAATTGATTTTATAAAAGGTGAAGAAAACTCTCTACCAGATTTCCTGACTAGAGAATTTTTGCAGGGAGATAATGAGACCAGGCTTTCCGGGCTTACGCCCGATACGACCTCCGTTTCAGAGTAAACCAGAAGAAAAGCTAAAACAACATTTTCAGCCAGAAAGCTCGAATAGGGCTTTACATAAATCCCGTGGACAGAATATGTTCACAGTTCTGGGAAACCTCCCAATAATACCAGCCCTTCCCAAAGAGCTAGCCCAGAAAAAGCAGGCGCAACCTTTCAAGGCCACGCCATCAGAAAAAGAAAGTAAAAAGAGTTACAGGATGGTTCCTCCAGAATCATATTCAGAAGCGGAAACCAAAGAACTCCAATGAAAAAGGAGTCTCCCATTCCTGTTCCAAAATGGGAATTTATCCCAGCACAGGTTTTGCCAATAATGGCACTAGATAAACAGTATGAAAGCTTGTGGTGCAGACCTCAAGCCTTGTTACCTGCATCACCAAGATGTGGATAATCGTGATCAATTAAAACAAGAAGGTATTATGAATTCATTTTAGTTGACACAGATTCCATCGAGATAGAGCATAAATACTTCGATAAAACAGGAGGAATTGAATATTCCAAGTTTACGATTAAGAAGATTTTAAGTCCTTTTAATTGGTATATGGATCATTTACAGACACCAATACCATTATCTGAGACTCATAAACCTCAAACATATAACTGGTATGATTATAAAGATGCATGGTTTATAAAGTATGCTGAGGATATGAAGGATAAAGTCATTCCCAGATGGTTCTACGAATGGTGGAACATGTTTGGAGGAAATCTACAGGTGGTTGCCCCGAAGCCAAAAATCGTGATGTTCCTTTTGCCAGGAACAACAGATTTCAACACTCCCAGAGCACATTAAATTGTGTAAGTTTTTTATCAGTAAGAGGGTTTCTTACATCCTAAATTGGACGTTCGATATCCAAGAGATAAATAGGATCAAATATCTAAGCAAGACCATCAAAATTAAAGGATGGAGCCCAAGATTAAAAGAAGATAAATTGAAGAAGAAGAAGTCATCTTCCTCAGGAGAAACTTCAGATTCTAAAGCTGAAACAAGACGAAGGCTCCTAGAAGCCTTAGCAAAATTAGAAAATGAAGAGGACGTGGCATCCAGCCACAGTGAAACAGACAACGGTGACATGCTCATTGTTATACACCGTATTTCCAGAGTATGTACGTAAGGACGTACGTACAAAAGTTTAAGCCTTAAGTTAGGCTAGGAACGAAAATTTGTGCACAACCCCCGAATAGAATCGTTTTCCGACGAAACGTTTTCAAAACTTTGCGAAGGGAAAATTTCGGCTATGTCATTTATTATTTTTGCGGATTTTTCCGAGAGATGAAATATTTTGGACCAACGGGAGGGTGACATGTGTCACCCTCAAAAGTGGACGGCAAAGGGCTAGCTTGGCACGTTTTTGTGTGGAAGTTTTAGTCAAGGGTTAGGTAGGATATTTTGTAGATATTTTGTGTAGTTGATGAACAAGTGGGACCCACAAACACTTGTCCAAATCTTGACCATACACTTGCCCACCACTTGTCTTGATCTTGGCCATTGGTTGGCCTATAAATACCCCCCTTAGTTGAAGACTTCTTCATCCACAAATTGTTTCTAAGTCTTGAAATCCCTCTCCCCCCTCTCTATAGTTTTCGTCCTCCCCCTTGTGAGGCTTTGGCCGAGAAGTCTCCCCCCTCCCCCTACCTAGAAGCTCTCGTAAAATACCCCCCCCCCCCCCCCCTTGGTAGAAAAGTATTCTCCAAGTTTTGTTACTATTCCAAAATACTGGCCCAAATACCTTGTAGTATTCCAAGGTTACACCTATACTAAAAGCCCAGAAATACTATTATAATTCCCTTCAGTCACAAAACGAAACCCTAAGGAAAATCTTCATAGTCGGTTGAAGTATTAAGAAGAAGTTGCGTAGAACTTCTAAGGGTTGTTTGGAGCGGGTTGAGCGCCTGCAGTAGGAGCTAAACGTTGCTCAGAATCGACATTTAAACTTGGATAATTTTGGGCTTACCGAGGTAAATACTCTTGTCCTTATATTGTAATTGGAAATTACATACGGTAGTAGTATAGAAATGTATATAAGATTCATAGAAGGATATTAAAGAAGAAGATTGAATCAGACTTACATAGGACTGTATTTACAGTAGACTTGTGTAGCTTAACGGGTAGGGAAGTGCTCCCTGATTTTCCGTAGAATAGAGAAGCCTCTGCTTAGAATGTTCTACAGAGTAGTCTAGACATTGATAGACTTGTATAACCGTTATAGATTGAGATCGCAAGTAGTACGATCTACTTGAAAGGTGGACAAGGCTAGCCGTTATAGCCATGAGCGTATTGCTAATAGTCGATAATTGTCGCGAGGTATATGATTCTTCCTATCCTCTTGAGCATGATATTTTAAAGAATATATATATAGTACGGTAGACGTACGTGTGTTAACTGAACGTAGTTTTACGGCAATGTCTTTTGACTTAAGCCTGAATAATAAGAATCTTGAAGTATTTCAAGAGAATTAAGAAACCTTTTTGAAAGAAGAGTAATGCTTGGTTTTAAAAGCTTAAGAGTTATACTAACTTTATGGGAAGTTAGGTATAACGACTTAAGAGAGATAAAAAGAATGGTTTATTGATCTTAAAAGATAAGAGACTTGACTTAATTGAATTAATATGAATTTTGTTAAAAATAGTGTGAAACCTCATTCGTGAGTAATGAGTACTGGGTTTTTAAAAGGAATAATGTTTTACTGATTTCGGAAATCAGAATAAGTATCGAACAAACCACGAATGCTAATAAAGGAAATGTATTGACTAATAAAGTATTATGAAAACCAGTAGAAACCTCCATTTGCATAGAAGCTAAGATGAGACAAAATGATATTACATTTCCTAGATTATGACTGCTTTAATAAGATTGTTATAAACAAGAATAACATACTCACACATAAGGCATATGTTTCTCAAATCGTTTTAAAGGAGAATTATATTATTAAATAATTAAGACTATGAACTACGAAACCTTTCGAAAATGAGAAATTTGAGCATTTGAAATTAGGCAAACTTGAACGTTTGGAAAATAATGTTGTTACTTGATTTTACAAAGGGAAGTGTTTTGGTTTACTTAAAAAGATAGTCACTCTATTTTTTTTATATACTACGGGTATTGTGTGACTTTTGTGAAAGAAACAGATCTTTTAAAGAGTTAATGTATGAAGTACTTTGGGGATAAAAACCCGAACTTGTTAACATAAAGTAGAAAGTACCTTATGTGAATAACTTGATTGTGTTGGTTTGTGATAGCCTTGTAATACTTTCTTGTTGATTTGATAAGTAAATATGTTAGGATGCTACGTGTTAGTATCTTGTGATGTTTGTGTAAAGGGGTTTCCCTTGTTGTGCTTATGTTGTTTAACGATAAGCTGTTATGTTAGTATTATATCACTCACCTCTTGACACGATACCGGGGGTTAAGCTGACCTCCGATGCGAGGTAGACTCAGCGGTCCAGGTGACCTATGATTCGAGAATACCTCATGCGGTGCATGTGACCTATGCGAGCTACGAGAGTTCCGTGTTAGTGTCGCGCCTTTGTGGTCATGCGGTCTATGTGGCCATGCGGATCGCGAGTCGGGGCGATGCCGGGAGTAGCTACCCTCGATGCGAGGAATACCTCATGCGGCCTATGTGAGTGGCCTATGCGAGACGCGGAAGTTCCAGGACTAGACGCGCGACATTAGATATCGCGGCGTGGCGGCCGATCATGTGGCGGTCTAGACAGATCTCATGATACAGTTTATGACCTGTTGGAACTGTGGGTTGTAGTAGTCGGCTATGCCTTCGTACTTACCCCGTACGGTTTTATTATGACACAGGTAGGACCTGGTGTTCATGTGTATTCCTTGGTGCTTTTATATCATAGACTGCCGGCAGTGAGGAAGGTATTCCACGGGCATGATTGATGTTGTGGGCGTGAGACCCATAGTTGTATTTGAGTGATGACTTTGAGGGCGTGAGTCCCTGACTTGACATGAATGCTTATTTATCAGGAATCGTAGTTTAGTTATCATACATGTCTCCCGCTTTATATAGACTACTAAGATTTCATTTACGCATTTCTGGCCACATACTTGGTACCCGTTGTGTCGACCTCCTTCGGGGGGCTGCGTTCATGCCGCAGGTAGAGGTACACCAGTGATGATCCTCTCTCATAGGGTCACAGTTCAGCGTTCGAGAAGCTCCGTTTCTCCGGAGGCTTATCTTGGGTATAGTCCCCTGTCCTTGTAGGTACTTACATTCAGGGGTATGGCGGGGTCCTGTCCCGCCATTGTTGTCATATCATTCTTAGATGTCTGTAGTACTGTTGTGGGCAGAGTTTGTAAAAAAGGATGTAATTGTTCGGATTTAAGTTTTTATATATATATGCCGAAAGGCAACTTTCTTCAGATAAACTGTGTCTCTTTTACATTGTTTCATGTTGTGTTTTATATTCCGCTGATTACTCTGATGTTGTATCACTAGGGTGCCCGGGGTAAGGCACGATCCACGCCCGGTTCGGTCGTGACAAAAGTGGTATCGAGCGATTAATCCTCGGAAAGTGTCTCTGCACCGTATCTAGTAGAGTCTTGATTATCGGTGTTGTGCACCACACCAATAATCGTGAGGCTATAGGATATTTAGGATTGGTTTCCATTCTTCTCACTCTGAGATCGTGCTTAGAGCTGTGTTATAAGTTGGACCCCTCTAACGTATTTCTTTCCCTTACCGTTATGCCTCTGCGTAAGGCAACCCGGGCCCAGTGGGGCAAGGCAGCCGAGGGAGCTGCGAGTAGAGCACAGAGGGTTTACGAGGGCACAGGCCCAATCATCACCTAGGGTGGTGCTTCATTCAGGGAGTTCTGCCACGCCACCAAATTTGACTTAGCCCAATGGCAGCTTTCATCGCGCCATGATATTCGACCTTCGCCCACGACCGAACAGAGAATATAGATTGCAAAGAGACGACCCTATTACTAGCTAGGGATTTAAGCTACCGTAGGTATATGATGTACCGATTTATCGCGGGCCTTGATGAATATATAAGAGAAGGTTGTGTAAGAATAGCTCTTCAGTCAGGCATGAGCATGGCCTGCGTACGGGCTTATGCGCAGCAGGCCGAGAGACGTAGAGATCGACAGATTAATCAAAGACAGCAGGAGAGGGCCCGATCGGCAGGGTCCTTTGGTGACTTTCGAGGCGAATCGCCTCAAAGAATGATCGATACGCACTCCGCCAGATTGTCCTCCACAGGGTTCAGGACGTTCGGGGTATGCAGGAGTTGGTCAGAGCTCCAGGGCTTCTGGTTCACAGATACACGTCGGTTCCAGCCAGCCGGATTCAGTGGTTCGGAGAGGAAGGGGTGCTAGCCAGAGGAGGCCACCCCCACCTCGGTGTGGCTGTTGTGGTAGATGTCATTGTGGGGAGTGTCGTGCTTCTTCGACAACTTGTTATGCTTGCGGCCAGCAGGGCCATTTTGCGAGAGATTGTCCGACCAGAGGTGGCGCAGATGTAGAGACTCAGCCTTCGGGATCAGTGGCTAGTTCATCATCTTCCCTAGCTATGCGCCAACAGGCGTGATTGATTAGAACGGCAGGGAGTGAAACAAAGAGATCTGTATATCCTTAACCTCTGAGATTGTATGTGTGATAAGATAAGTGTATCTTAAGTGCTATGTTCAGATAGCATTGTGTTAATTGTGATTAGAAATCATGGTTAGTTAAAAGGGTAAGATTGGGGATAGGGAAAGTGTGAGCCTTAGAGTTTTATACGTAGAGACCTTAGAGGTAAGGCCATCTCGAGTAAAAGATGTATTTTTATGTTTGACCCTTATCAGAGTGCATAGTACACGTGAGATATGTTGTGTGATAGTTGAGATAAGAAGACCACTAGGTTTTCGTGACTCGATGGTGAGATTGTTCCGATCGGAAACAAGAGTTCTTCGCGATAGCGAGTCGGGTTGAGGACCGATCGCGGTCAACCCGCCGCCCGCATTGTGGTAAAGTCGGTTCGAGGTGGTCCCACTTTGTGATAGGGTCACGAGGGTGTTAGACCCAAGTTTAGTTAACCATCGTACGAGTTCGTGGATGCGTTCGACCAGTAGTCGGACCGATGAGGTCACCATCTTATCTTTTAGTCAAGACCATTTACTCAGCGAGGTTATGCGAGATGATTATATCGAAGGTTGTAAGGCTGCACGAGGTGCCTACTTTCACCTTATGACAGACAGTGAAGCCCAGGTTATGGCTATTTCTTTTTCTGGAAATTTTATCAGGCAAGGTTAGGAACTCAGGTGAGTCTCAGTATCGCATTCGCCCTCGGGCCAGTGTTTGGATTTCAAAGGTAGCTGTGGAGATTGTTGCCTCCTGTTGAGGGAGTGTTTTTATAGCTACCATTTCAGTATTCGGATATCTCCTTATGAAGCCTTGTAGGGGCGGAAGTGTAAGTTGTCGGTCGATTGGTTCGATGTTGGCAAGGTTCAGATAGTTGGTTCATACTTGTTTCGACGGGATTTGGATAGGGTGAAGCTTATCTAGAAGAAGTTATTAACAGTTCAGAGTCAGTAGAAGTCGTACGGATAATCGGCGACGACGCTTAGAGTTCATGTTGACGGTGGGTCTTCTTGAAGGTACCACCCCGGAAAGGGTGTGACAAGTTTTGGAAAACAGAGGAAACTTAGCCTGAGGTACTTGGAGCGTTTTTGGATCCTTTGGAGGATAGGCCAGGTTGCCTATAAGTTGGCATTGTCATCCGACGTAGGGAGCAGTACGTCCGGTCTTTCATGTTGTTATGTTCGGAAAAGTATCGCAGATCCATCCGAGTGTTCCCGATTAATGATGACCAAGTCGAGGTAGTAACCCGTAGATTTGGAAACCGGCGAGAATGAAATGTGGTGAGTGATGAGAAAGAGTTCGAGTGTACGAGAAGGGTACGACGAGTAAGGGAAGAAGCGAGCCTGTGTTACGAACATTGATGTGAGCATTCTTTTGAAGAGTGAAGGTGCGAAGGGAGTATATTTTAGACCTCGGGTGGGAGCTTTTGTGATGCTAGAGGTGTTTCATCGTGACCTTGGATGTAAGTATTTGCGCTGGTCTTTTCTCGTGGCCATGTGTGGCATTTGCAAACCGTTAAGCTATGAGGAACTTGATCGTTATCTGTCTTGAGAAGGAACATTCGACGAATGTTTCTAGCGAGGAGAATGTTATACCCTATTTCCGAGTATGTACGTGGGACGACGCGTAAAAGTTTAAGCCTTAAGTTAGGCTAGGAACGAAAATTTGTGCACAACCCCCGAATAGAATCGTTTTTCGACGAAACGTTTTCCAAACTTTGCGAAGGGAAAATTTCGGCTATGTCATTTATTATTTTTGCGGATTTTTCCGATAGATGAAATATTTTGGACCAACGACATGTCACCCTCAAAAGTGGATGGCAAAGGGCTAGCTTGGCACGTTTTTGTGTTGAAGTTTTAGTCAAGGGTTAGGTATGATATTTTGTAGATATTTTGTGTAGTTGATGAACAAGTGGGACCCACAAACACTTGTCCAAATCTTGACCTTACACTTGCCCACCACTTGTCTTGATCTTGGCCATTGGTTGGCCTATAAATACCCCCCTTAGTTGAAGACTTCTTCATCCACAAATTGTTTCTAAGTCTTGAAATCCCTCTCCCCCCTCTCTATAGTTTTCGTCCTCCTCATGAGGCTTTGGCCGAGAAGTCTCCTCCCCTACCTAGAAGCTCTCGCAAAATACCCCCGGTAGAAAAGTATTCTCCAAGTTTTGTTACTATTCCAAAATACTTGCCCAAATACCTTGTAGTATTCCAAGGTTACACCTATACTAAAAGCCCGTAAATACTATTATAATTCCTTCACTACAAAACGAAACCCTAAGGAAAATCTTCATAGTCGGTTGAAGTATTAAGAAGTTGCGTAGAACTTCTAAGGGTTGTTTGGAGCGGGTTGAGCGCCTGCAGTAGGAGCTAAACGTTGCTCGGGATCGACATTTAAACTTGGATAATTTTGGGCTTACCGAGGTAAATACTTGTCCTTATATTGTAATTGAAAATTACATACGGTAGTAGTATAGAAATGTATATAAGATTCATAGAAGGATATTAAAGAAGAAGATTGAATCAGACTTACATAGGATTTGTATTTACTGAGACTTGTGTAGCTTAACGGTGAGGAAGTCGCCCGATTTTCCGTAATAGAGAAGCTCTCGCTTAGAATGTTCTACATAGTAGTCTAGACATTGATAGACTTGTATAACCGTTATAGATCTGCGAGTAGCATGATCTACTTGAAAGGTGGACAAGGCTAGCCGTTATAGCCGTGGGCGTTTTGCTAATAGTCGATAATCGTCGCGAGGTATGTGATTCTTCCTATCCTCTTGAGCATGATATTTTAAAGAATATATATATAGTAGACGACGTGTGTTAACTGAACGTAGTTTTACGGCAATGTCTTTTGACTTAAGCCTGAATAATAAGAATCTTGAAGTATTTCAAGAGAATTAAGAAACCTTTTTGAAAGAAGAGTAATGCTTGGTTTTAAAAGCTTAAGAGTTATACTAGCTTTATGGAAAGTTAGGTATAACGACTTAAGAGAGATAAAAAGAATGGTTTATTGATCTTAAAAGATAAGAGACTTGACTTAATTGAATTAATATGAATTTTGTTAAAAATAGTGTGAAACCTCATTCGTGAGTAATGAGTACTGGGTTTTTAAAAGGAATAATGTTTTACTGATTTCGGAAATCAGAATAAGTATCGAACAAACCACAGCAGCGCTAATAAAGGGAAATGTATTGACTAATAAAGTATTATGAAAACCAGTAGAAACCTCCATTTGCATAGAAGCTAAGATGAGACAAAATGATATTACATTTCCTAGATCATGTCTGCTTTAATAAGATTGTTATAAACAAGAATAACCTACTCACACATAAGGCATATGTTTCTCAAATCGTTTTAAAGGAGAATTATATTATTAAATGATTAAGACTATGAACTACGAAACCTTTCGAAAATGAGAAACTTGAGCATTTGAAATTAGGCAAACTTGAACGTTTGGAAAATAATGTTGTTACTTGATTTTACAAAGGGAAGTGTTTTGGTTTACTTAAAAAGATAGTCACTCTATTTTTTTTATATACTACGGGTATTGTGTGACTTTTGTGAAAGAAACGGATCTTTTAAAGAGTTAATGTATGAAGTACTTTGGGGATAAAACCCGAACTTGTTAACATAAAGTAGAAAGTATCTTGTGTGAATAACTTGATTGTGTTGGTTTGTGATAGCCTTGTAATACTTTCTTGTTGATTTGATAAGTAAATATGTTAGGATGCTACGTGTGTTAGTATCTTGTGATGTTTGTGTAAAGGGGTTTCCCTTGTGCTTATGTTGTTTAACGATAAGTTGTTATGTTAGTATTATATCACTCACCTCGACACGATACGGGGTTAGGCGCCTCCGTCGCGGTACACTCGGTAGTCCATGTGACCTATGATTCGAGAATACCTCATGCGGTGCAGTGTGACCTATGCGAGCTACGAGAGTTCCGTGTTAGTGTGCGGCCTTTGTGGTCATGCGGTCTATGTGGCCATGCGGATCGCGAGTCGGGGCGACGCCGAGAGTAGCTACCTCGACGCGAGAATACCTCATGCGGCCCATGTAAGTGGCCTATGCGCGAGTCGGGAAGTTCGAGGACTAGACGCGACATTAGATATCGCGCGAGTGGCGGCCGATCATGGCGGTCTAGACAGATCTCATGATCTGATTTATGACCTTGTTGGTACCGTGGTTGTAGTAGTCGGCTACGCCTTCGTACTTACCCCGTACGGTTTTATTATGACACAGGTGGGACCTGGTGTTCATGTGTATTCCTTGGTGCTTTTATATCATAGACTGCCGGCAGTGAAGAAGGTATTCCACGGGCATGATTGATGTTGTGGGCGTGAGACCCATAGTTGTATTTGAGTGATGACTTTGAGGGCGTGAGTCCCTGACTTGACATGACTGCTTATTTATTGTGAACTGTAGTTTAGTTATCATACATGTCTCCTGCTTTATATAGACTACTATGATTTCATTTACAGTACTTTCAGTTTCACATACTTGGTACCTGTTGTACTGACCTCCTTCGGGGGGCTGCGTTCATGCCGCAGGTAGAGGTACACCAGTGATGATCCTCTCTCATAGGGTCACAGTTCAGCGTTCGAGAAGCTCCGTTTCTCCGGAGGCTTATCTTGGGTATAGTCCCCTGTCCTTGTAGGTACTTACATTCAGGGGTATGGCGGGTCCCGCCCCGCCATTGTTGTCATATCATTCTTAGAGGTCTGTAGTACTGTTATGGGCAGAGTTTGTAAAAAAGGATGTAACTGTTCGGATTTAAGTTTTTATATATATATGTCGAAAGGCAACTTTCTTCAGATAAACTGTGTCTCTTTTACATTGTTTCATGTTGTGTTTTATATTCCGATTACTCGATGTTGTATCACTAGGTGCCCGGTAGGCACGATCACGGCCCGGTTCGGTCGTGACAAAAGTGGTATCAGAGCAGTTAATCCTCGGAAAGTGTCTACAGACCGTATCTAGTAGAGTCTTGATTATCGGTGTGTTGTGCACCACACCAATAATCAGGAGGCTATAGGATATTTAGGATTGGTTTCCATTCTTCTCACTTTGAGATCGTGCTTAGAGCTGTGTTATAAGTTGGACCCCTCTAACGTATTTCTTTCCCTTACCGTTATGCCTCCGCGTAAGGCAACCCGGGCCCAGAAGGGCAAGGCAGCCGAGGGAGCTGCGAGTAGAGCACAGAGGGTTACGAGGGCACAGGCCCAATCATCACCTAGGGTGGTGCTTCATTCAGGGAGTTCTGCTACGTCACCAGCCCCAGCAGAGTTTAGCCCAGCGGCAGCAGTTTCTACTGCGGCCATGATATATGGACCTTCAGTTCCACGACCGGGAACAGAGAATATAGATTGCAAAGAGACGACCCTATTACTAGCTAGGGATTTAAGCTACCAGAGGGTATATGATGTACCGATTTATTGCGGGCCTTGATGAATATCTAAGAGAAGGTTGTGTAAGAATAGTTCTTCAGTCAGGCATGAGCATGGCTCACAGACGGCTTATGCGCAGCAGCCGAGATGTAGATCGGCGATTAATAAAAGACAAGAGAGAGGCCCGATCGGCGAAGTCCTTTGGTGACTTTCGAGGCGAATCGCCTCAAAGAATGATTGATATGCACCTCCGCCATGCAGTGGTCCTCCGCGAGGTTCGGGGCGTTCGGTATGCAGGAGTTGGTCAGAGCTCCAGGGCTTCTGGTTCACAGATACACGTCGGTTCCATCCAGCCGGATTCAGTGATTCGGAGAGGAAGGAGTGCTAGACAGAGGAGGCCACCCCCACCTCGGTGTGGCTGCTGTGGTAGATGTCATTGTGGGGAGTGTCGTGCTTCTTCGACAGCTTGTTATGCTTGCGGCCAGCAGTGCCATTTTGCGAGAGATTGTCTGACCAGAGGTGGCGCGGATGTAGAGACTCAGCCTTCGGGATCAGTGGCTAGTTCATCATCTTCCCTAGCTATGCGCCCAACAGGGCAGGATTGATTAGAACGATAGAGGGGAGTGAAACAGTAGATTCAGGTATATCCTTAACCCTCTAGAGATTGTATGTGTGATAAGATACGTATATCTTAAGTGCTATGTTCAGATAGCATTGTGTTAATTGTGATTAGAAATCATGGTTAGTTAAAAGGGTAAGATTGGGGAAAGGGAAAGTGTGAGCCTTAGAGTTTTATACGTAGAGACCTTAGAGGTAAGGCCATCTCGAGTAAAAGATGTATTTTTATGTTTGAACCTTATCAGAGTGCATAGTACACGTGAGATATGTTGTGTGATAGTTGAGCTAAGAAGACCACTAGGTTTTCGTGACTCGATGGTGAGATTGTTCCGGATCGGGAAACAAGAGTTCTTGCGCGATAGCGGGTCGAGTTGAGGACCGATCGCGGGTCAACCCGCCGCCCGCATTGTGGTAAGTCGGGTCGGCGTGGTCCCGCTTTGTGATAGGGTCACGAGGGTGTTAGACACAAGTTTAGTTAACCATCGTACGAGTTCGTGGATGCGTTCGACCAGTAGTCGGGCCGATGAGGTCAGCCCATCTTATCTTTTAGTCAAGACCATTTACTCGACAGAGGGTTATGCGAGATGATTATATCAGGAAGTTTGTAAGGCTGCACGAGGTGCCTACTTTCACCTTATGACAGACAGTGAAGCCCAGGTTATGGCTATTTCTTTTTCTGGAAGTTTTATCAGGCAGGGTTAGGAACTCAGGTGAGTCTCAGTATCGCATTCGCCCTCGGGCCAGTGTTTGGATTTCAAAGGTAGCTGTGGATATTGTTGCCTCCTGTTGAGGGAGTGTTTTTATAGCTACCATTTCAGTATTCGGATATCGCCTTATGAAGCCTTGTAGGGGCGGAAGTGTATGTTGCCGGTCGATTGGTTCGATGTTGGCAAGGTTCAGATAGTTGGTTCATACTTGTTTCGACGGGATTTGGATAGGGTGAAGCTTATCTAGAAGAAGTTATTAACAGCTCAGAGTCAGCAGAAGTCGTACGGATAATCGGCGACGACACATAGAGTTCAGGTTGACGGTGGGTCTTCTTGAAGGTACCACCCCGGAAAGGGTGTGACAAGTTTTGGAAAACTGAGGAAACTTAGCCTGAGGTACTTGGAGCGTTTTCGGATCCTTTGGAGGATAGGCCAGGTTGCCTATAAGTTGGCATTGCCATCCGACGTAGGGAGCAGTACGTCCGGTCTTTCATGTTGTTATGTTCGGAAAAGTATCGCAGATCCATCCAGAGTGTTCCCAGTTAATGATGACCAAGTTGGAGGTAGTAACCCAGAGATTTGGAAACTGAAGCAGTAACAGAAATGTGGTGAGTTATGAGAAAGAGTTCGAGAATGCGGTACGACGAGTAAGGGAAGAAGCGAGCACGTGTT
Organism: Przewalskia tangutica; assembly: GCA_029844215.1. NCBI lineage: Eukaryota > Viridiplantae > Streptophyta > Magnoliopsida > Solanales > Solanaceae > Przewalskia > Przewalskia tangutica. The sequence continues at coordinate 61,678,793 of CM056726.1, forward strand.
ACGAACATTGATGTGAGCATTCTTTTGAAGAGTGAAGGTGCGGGCGGAGTATATTTTATACCTCGTGGGAGCTTTTGTGATGCTAGAGGTGTTTCCTCGTGAACTTGGATGTAAGTATTTGCGCTGGTGTTTTACGTGCCATGTGTGGCATTTGCAAACCGGTTAAGCTATGAGGAACTTGATCGTTATCTGTTTGAGAAGGAACATTCGGGACGAATGTTTCTAAGGAGGGGAGAATGTTATACCCCGTATTTCCAGAGTATGTACGTAAGGACGTACGTACAAAAGTTTAAGCCTTAAGTTAGGCTAGGAACGAAAATTTGTGCACAACCCCCGAATAGAATCGTTTTCCGACGAAACGTTTTCCAAACTTTGCGAAGGGAAAATTTCGGCTATGTCATTTATTATTTTATGGATTTTTCCGAGAGATGAAATATTTTAGACCAACGGGAGGGTGACATGTGTCACCCTCAAAAGTGGACGGCAAAGGGCTAGCTTGGCACGTTTTTGTGTTGATGTTTTAGTCAAGGGTTAGGTAGGATATTTTGTAGATATTTTGTGTAGTTGATGAGCAAGTGGGACCCACAAACACTTGTCCAAATCTTGACCTTACACTTGCCCACCACTTGTCTTGATCTTGGCCATTGGTTGGCCTATAAATACCCCCCTTAGTTGAAGACTTCTTCATCCACAAATTGTTTCTAAGTCTTGAAATCCCTCTCCCCCCTCTCTATAGTTTTCGTCCTCCCCCTTGTGAGGCTTTGGCCGAGAAGTCTCCCCCCTCCCCCTACCTAGAAGCTCTCGTAAAATACCCCCCCCCCCCCTTGGTAGAAAAGTATTCTCCAAGTTTTGTTACTATTCCAAAATACCTTGGCCCAAATACCTTGTAGTATTCCAAGGTTACACCTATACTAAAAGCCCAGAAATACTATTATAATTCCCTTCAGTCACAAAACGAAACCCTAAGGAAAATCTTCATAGTCGGTTGAAGTATTAAGAAGAAGTTGCGTAGAACTTCTAAGGGTTGTTTGGAGCGGGTTGGAGCGCCCAGAGTAGGAGCTAAACGTTGCTCAGAATCGACATTTAAACTTGGATAATTTTGGGCTTACCGAGGTAAATACTCTTGTCCTTATATTGTAATTGGAAATTACATACGGTAGTAGTATAGAAATGTATATAAGATTCATAGAAGGATATTAAAGAAGAAGATTGAACTGTACTTACAGACACCAGTACCATTATCTGAGACTCATAAACCTCAAACATATAACTGGTATGATTATAAAGATGCATGGTTTATAAAGTATGCTGAGGATATGAAGGATAATGTCATTCCCAGATGGTTATACGAATGGTGGAACATGTTTGGAGGAAATCTACAGGAGGTTGCCTCGAGCTTCAAAAATCAGTATGTTCCTTTTTGCCAGGAACAACAGATTTCAATACTCCCAGAGCACATTAAATTGTGTAAGTTTTTTATCAGTAAGAGGGTTTCTTACATCCTAAATTGGACGTTCGATATCCAAGAGATAAATAGGATCAAATATCTAAGCAAGACCATCAAAATTAAAGGATGGAGCCCAAGATTAAAAGAAGATAAATTGAAGAAGAAGAAGTCATCTTCCTCAGGAGAAACTTCAGATTCTAAAGCTGAAACAAGACGAAGGCTCCTAGAAGCCTTAGCAAAATTAGAAAATGAAGAGGACGTGGCATCCAGCCACAGTGAAACAGACAACGGTGACATGCTCAATGTTATACACCGTATTTCCAGAGTATGTACGTAAGGACGTACGTACAAAAGTTTAAGGCTTAAGTTAGGCTAGGAACGAAAATTTGTGCACAACCCCCGAATAGAATCGTTTTCCGACGAAACGTTTTCCAAACTTTGCGAAGGGAAAATTTCGGCTATGTCATTTATTATTTTTGCGGATTTTTCCGAGAGATGAAATATTTTGGACCAACGGGAGGGTGACATGTGTCACCCTCAAAAGTGGACGGCAAAGGGCTAGCTTGGCACGTTTTTGTGTTGAAGTTTTAGTCAAGGGTTAGGTAGGATATTTTGTAGATATTTTGTGTAGTTGATGAACAAGTGGGACCCACAAACACTTGTCCAAATCTTGACCTTACACTTGCCCACCACTTGTCTTGATCTTGGCCATTGGTTGGCCTATAAATACCCCGCTTAGTTGAAGACTTCTTCATCCACAAATTGTTTCTAAGTCTTGAAATCCTCCCCCCTCACTATCTTTTTCGGCCGCCCCCTGGTGTGGCTTTGGCCGAGAAGTCTCCCCCCTCCCCCTACCTAGAAGCTCTCGTAAAATACCCCCCCCCCCACCCCTTGGTAGAAAAGTATTCTCCAAGTTTTGTTACTACTCCAAAATACCTTGGCCCAAATACCTTGTAGTATTCCAAGGTTACACCTATACTAAAAGCCCAGAAATACTGTTATAATTCCTTCACTACAAAACGAAACCCTAAGGAAAATCTTCATAGTCGGTTGAAGTATTAAGAAGAAGTTGCGTAGAACTTCTAAGGGTTGTTTGGAGCGGGTTGGGCGCCAGAGTAGAGCTAAACGTTGCTCGGGATCGACATTTAAACTTGGATAATTTTGGGCTTACGAGGTAAATACTCTTATCCTTATATTGTAATTGGAAATTACATACGGTAGTAGTATAGAAATGTATATAAGATTCATGTAAGGATATTAAAGAAGAAGATTGAATCAGATTTACATAGACTGTATTTATGAGACTTGTGTAGCTTAACTGCAGTGGAAGTGCTCCCGATTTTCCGTAGAATAGAGAAGCCTCTCGCTTAGAATGTTCTACTGAGTAGTCTAGAAATTGATAGACTTGTATAACCGTTATAGATTGAAGATCGCGAGTAGCATGATCTACTTGAAAGGTGGACAAGGCTAGCCGTTATAGCCGTGAGCGTATTGCTAATAGTCGATAATCGTCGCGAGGTATATGATTCTTCCTATCCTCTTGAGCATGATATTTTAAAGAATATATATATAGTACGGTAGACGTACGTGTGTTAACTGAACGTAGTTTTACGGCAATGTCTTTTGACTTAAGCCTGATTAATAAGAATCTTGAAGTATTTCAAGAGAATTAAGAAACCTTTTTGAAAGAAGAGTAATGCTTGGTTTTAAAAGCTTAAGAGTTATACTAACTTTATGGGAAGTTAGGTATAACGACTTAAGAGAGATAAAAAGAATGGTTTATTGATCTTAAAAGATAAGAGACTTGACTTAATTGAATTAATATGAATTTTGTTAAAAAGAGTGTGAAACCTCATTCGTGAGTAATGAGTACTGGGTTTTTAAAAGGAATAATGTTTTACTGATTTCGGAAATCAGAATAAGTATCGAACAAACCACAGCAGCGCTAATAAAGGGAAATGTATTGACTAATAAAGTATTATGAAAACCAGTAGAAACCTCCATTTGCATAGAAGCTAAGATGAGACAAAATGATATTACATTTCCTAGATCATGACTGCTTTAATAAGATTGTTATAAACAAGAATAACCTACTCACACATAAGGCATATGTGTCACGACCCGAACCTGGGCCCGTGACTGGTGCCTTACCCCGGGCACCCTAGTGACACAACATCAGAGTAATCAGCGGAACATAAAGACAATACAGGAAACCAATGTAATATGACAGTGAAATAAGAAGACAGGCTAACCAAAAACGGTTACCTTCGGTATATATATAAATAGCAATTTGAACAGTTACAACCCTCTTACAAATTCTGCCCACAACAAGATTTCTGCACTTACGAATAATATGACAACAACGACGACAGGCTCCCGTCATACCTCGAATGTAAGCACCTACCACAACAGGGGACTATACCAAGATAATCCTCCGGAGAAACGGAGCTTTCCCAAACGCTGAACTGTGACCCTAATAGCGAGGATCAACGACTGGTGTACCTTTACCTTCGGCATGAACGCACTTCCCGGCGAGGTCGATAACAAAAATTTAGTATGCGAATCAAATAAATATCAGAAATGAAATCATAGTAGTCTATATAAAGCGAGACATGTATGATAACCAAACTACGATTCACAATAAATAAACAAATATGTCAATTCAGGGACTCACGCCCTCAAGTCATCACAATAGAACCGTACGGGGTAAGTACGAAGGCATAGCCGACTACTAAGACCCGCAGTACAAACCAAATACCATAAACTGCATCACGAGGTCTTTCTAGACCGCACCACATGATCGGCCGCCACTCGCTCGCAGATCAATGCGCGTCTATCCTCGAACTACCGCAGACTCCGCATAGGTCACACATGCACCCGCATGAGGTATTCTCGAATCATGGTCCTGCATCACCGAGGTATACCTCGCATCGAGGCGCTTTAACCCCGGTATCCACCTAGGCTCCCGCAGCCCGCATAGTCCTCAAAGACCGTGATAGTCCTCAAAGACCGCGATAGGGCATCCCCGCGTGATCGGCTAAACACCTGAATGATCAATCCCGAGCTCCCGCAACTCCGCATAGTCACAAGGATCGCATAGGCCGTATAGACCCGCATCGGGTGGCAAGCCCTGTATAACAAGTCAAGGGGTATGTGATATAATAACAAGATAACCGCTTAACGCTTGACAACGTAAGCACAACAAGAGTGACCCTTACATAATAATCACAAGATACTAACACACGTAGCATCCTAACATGTTTACTTATCAAATCAACAAGAAAGTATTACAAGGCTATCACAAACCAATACAATCAAGTTATTCACACAAGGTACTTTCTACTAACAAGTTCGGGTACCTATCCCCAAAGTACTTCACACATTAAATCTTTAAAAGAACTGTTTCGTTCACATAAGTCACACAATACCCGTAGTATAAAATAGAGTGACTGTCTTTTTAAGTAATCAAAATACTTACCTTTGTAAAATCAAGTAACAACATTATTTTCCAAACGTCCAAGTTTGCCTAATTTCAAGTGTTTACGTTTCTTATTTTAGAAAGGTTTCGTAGTTCATAGTCTTATTTATTTAGGAATATAATTCTCTTTTAACAATCTGAAAAACATAAACCTTATGTGTGAGTAGGACATTCTTGTTTATAACAATCTTATTACAGCAGCCATGATCTAGGAAATATCATTTTGTCTCATCTTAGCTTCTATGCAGATGGAAGTTTCTACTGGTTTTAATAATACTTAATCACAAACATTTCCTTTTATTAACGCCGCAGTTGGTTTGTCGATACACATTCTGATTTCCGAAATCAGTAGAACATTCTTAAGCCGTTATACCTAACTTCCCATAAAGCTAGTATAACTCTTAAGTTTTTAAAAACCAAGTATTACTTCTTCTTTCAAAATGATTCAAAAATCTTTTGAAATACTTCAAGTTCTTTATTATCACATAACCAGCCAGTTATAGTTCAAATCAGTTACCTTTTAAAAACCACAAGTATTCTCTTACATAAAGCTGTTATAACCAACTGCCCATAAAGCCGTTATAACACTTTTATGTTTTAAACCAATCAAATACATTTAGCACATTTACGTCTACCGTACTAAATAGTTCACACATATCATGCTAGAAGAGATAGGAAGAGGTTCACATACCTCGCGACGATTATCGACTAATAGCAAAACGCTCCAAGTACCTCAAACCGTCGGCTACTCCTTAAGCCGAGTAGATCGCGCCACGCATTGTACATCAACCTATAAGGCCACAAGGCGCTTATTAACATCTAGGTCTTATCGTAGAACATTCTACAGAAAATTCGGCAGCACCTCCCCCCCCGCAACAACAGAAATCTCCTCCTTCTATCGAGGCCGCCATCAAGCCAACCGTGGGGTTTGCACGCCTAACCGGACGTGTACGATTCTACTACACAAAGAATGCTACACAAGTCTCATCTGAATACACCCTATGTAATTACAGTTCAGTTCTCTTCTTTAAATTCAGGCTTAAGTCAAAAGACATTGCCGCACAATTATGTTCAGTTCTATATATAGTATACTTCAACTATATATTCCTACAACATGTAATATCCAATTACAATAGGGGGACAAGATAATTACCTCGATAAGCCCATAATTATCCAAGTACATATGTCGATCCTGAGCAAGGTTTAGCTCCTACTCCGTGCGCTCCAACCCGCTCCAAACAACCCTTAGAAGTTCTACGCAACTTCTACTTAACACTTCAACCGACTATGAAGGTTTTCCTTAGGGTTTCGTTTTTGTGACTGAGGGAAAGTATAATCGTATTTTCCGGGTTTTTCGTATAGAGGGTACTTTGGAAAGTACTACAAGGTAAGGCTAAGGTATTTTGGGTATAGTGACAATACTTGGAGAAGTATTTCTCAACCAAGGGGGGTAGTATTTCGACTAGCAACTAGGCTAGGAGGGGGAGGGGTACTCTCGGCCACAAGGCCTACTTAAGGGGGGAGGGTTGGACGAGAACCATACTTAAGGGGGAGAGGGATTTCAACACTTAGGAAATATTTGTGGATGAAGAAAGTTCATCACTTAGAGGGGTATTTATAGGACAAGCCAAGGCCAACCAATGGCCATGATTAATCCAAGTGTTAGGCAAGTGTAGGGTGTGGATTTAGCCAAGTGTCTTGTGGGTCCCACTTTCTCATCTACCACACAAAATATCTACACAACATTGACCAAACATTTTTGGCAAGAAAAACACAAAAAACGTGCTCAACCAAAAGCCCCAAAAACCGTCCACTTGGGTGACAAGTGTCACCCTCCCGTTGGTCCAAAATATTTCATCTCTCGGAAAAAACCTTAAAAAGAATAAATGACTTCGCCGCAATTTTCCCTACGAAAGTCGTGGAAAACGCTTTTAAAAAACGACTCTAACCGGGTGTTGTGCACAAATAAAAATCGGCCAAGCCTTACTTTAAAGCCCAAACTTTCTACGTACGTCCTTACGTACATACTCTGGAAATACGGGGTATAACAATATGTTTCTCAAATCGTTTTAAAGGAGAATTATATTATTAAATAATTAAGACTATGAACTACGAAACCTTTCGAAAATGAGAAATTTGAGCATTTGAAATTAGGCAAACTTGAACGTTTGGAAAATAATGTTGTTACTTGATTTTACAAAGGGAAGTGTTTTGGTTTACTTAAAAAGATAGTCACTCTATTTTTTTTATATACTACGGGTATTGTGTGACTTTTGTGAAAGAAACAGATCTTTTAAAGAGTTAATGTATGAAGTACTTTGGAGATAAAAACCCGAACTTGTTAACATAAAGTAGAAAGTACCTTGTGTGAATAACTTGATTGTGTTGGTTTGTGATAGCCTTGTAATACTTTCTTGTTGATTTGATAAGTAAATATGTTAGGATGCTACGTGTGTTAGTATCTTGTGATGTTTGTGTAAAGGGGTTTCCCTTGTTGTGCTTATGTTGTTTAACGATAAGCTGTTATGTTAGTATTATATCACTCACCTCTTGACACGATACGGGGTTAAGTCGCCCTCACGAGGTAGACTCAAAGTGTCTGTGTGACCTATGATTCGAGAATACCTCACGCGGTGCAGGTGACCTATGCGGAGCTACGAGAGTTCCGTGTTAGTGTCGTCCTTTGTGGTCATGCGGTCTATGTGGCCATGCGGACTGCGAGTCCAGGACGATGCCGGGGAGTAGCTACCCTCGATGCGAGGAATACCTCATGCGGGCCTATGTGAGTGGCCTATGCGGAGATGCGGGAAGTTCCAGGACTAGACGCGCACATTAGATACTGCGGGCGAGTGGCCAGCTTCGATCATGTGGCGGTCTAGACAGATCTCATGATACAGTTTATGACCTGTTGGTACTGTGGGTTGTAGTAGTCGGCTATGCCTTCGTACTTACCCCGTACGGTTTTATTATGACACAGGTGGGACCTGGTGTTCATGTGTATTCCTTGGTGCTTTTATATCATAGACTGCCGGCAGTGAGGAAGGTATTCCACGGGCATGATTGATGTTGTGGGCGTGAGACCCATAGTTGTATTTGAGTGATGACTTTGAGGGCGTGAGTCCCTGACTTGACATGAATGCTTATTTATTGTGAACTGTAGTTTAGTTATCATACATGTCTCCTGCTTTATATAGACTACTAAGATTTCATTTACAAGATTTCTCTGGGCCACATACTTGGTACCCGTTGTACTGACCTCCTTCGGGGGGCTGCGTTCATGCCGCAGGTAGAGGTACACCAGTGATGATCCTCTCTCATAGGGTCACAGTTCAGCGTTCGAGAAGCTCCGTTTCTCCGGAGGCTTATCTTGGGTATAGTCCCCTGTCCTTGTAGGTACTTACATTCAGGGGTATGGCGGGGTCCTGTCCCGCCATTGTTGTCATATCATTCTTAGAGGTCCAGAGTAGTATCACAGGGCAGAGTTTGTAAAAAAGGATGTAACTGTTCGGATTTAAGTTTTTATATATATATGCCGAAAGACAACTTTCTTCAGATAAACTGTGTCTCTTTTACATTGTTTCATGTTGTGTTTTATATTCCGCTGATTACTCTGATGTTGTATAACTAGGGTGCCCGGTAGGCACGATCACGCCCGGTTCGGTCGTGACAAAAGTGGTATCGAGCGCTTAATCTCGGAAAGTGTCTACGCATCGTATCTAGTAGATTCTGATTATCGGTGTGTTGTGCACCACACCAATAATCGTGAGGCTATAGGATATTTAGGATTGGTTTCCATTCTTCTCACTCGAGATCGTGCTTAGAGTCGTGTTATAAGTTGGACCCCTCTAACGTATTTCTTTCCCTTACCGTTATGCCTCTGCGTAAGGCAACCCGGGCCCAGTGGGGCAAGGCAGCCGAGGGAGCTGCGAGTAGAGCACAAAGGGTTTACGAGGGCACAGGCCCAATCATCACCTAGGGTGGTGCTTCATTCAGGGAGTTCTGCTACGTCACCAGCCCCAGCAGAATTTAGCCCAGCGGCAGCAGCTTCATCGCGCCATGATATCTGGACCTTCGCCCACGACCGAACAGAATATAGATTGCAAAGAGACGACCCTATTACTAGCTAGGGATTTAAGCTACCAGAGGGTATATGATGTACCGATATATCGCGGGCCTTGATGAATATATAAGAGAAGGTTGTGTAAGAATAGCTCTTCAGTCAGGCATGAGCATGCCCTGCGTACGGGCTTATGCGCCGCAGGCCGAGAGACGTAGAGATCGACAGATTAATCAAAGACAGCAGCAGAGGGCCCGATCGGCAGGGTCCTTTGGTGACTTTCGAGGCGAATCGCCTCAGCAACAGACTGGATATGCACCTCCGCCAGTGCAGATTGTCCTCCACAGGGTTCAGGATGTTCGGGGTATGCAGGAGTTGGTCAGAGCTCCAGGGCTTCTGGTTCACAGATACACGTCGGCCCACCGGATTGATGGTTCGGAGAGGAAGGGGTGCTAGCCAGAGGAGGCCACCCCCACCTCGGTGTGGCTGTTGTGGTAGATGTCATTGTGGGGAGTGTCGTGCTTCTTCGACAACTTGTTATGCTTGCGGCCAGCAGGGCCATTTTGCGAGAGATTGTCCGACCAGAGATGGCGCAGATGTAGAGACTCAGCCTTCGGGATCAGTGGCTAGTTCATCATCTTCCCTAGCTATGCGCCCAACAGGGCAGGATTGATTAGAACAACAGAGGGGAGTGAAACAGTAGATTCAGGTATATCCTTAACCCTCTAGAGATTGTATGTGTGATAAGATAAGTATATCTTAAGTGCTATGTTCAGATAGAATTGTGTTAATTGTGATTAGAAATCATGGTTAGTTAAAAGGGTAAGATTGGGGATAGGGAAAGTGTGAGCCTTAGAGTTTTATACGTAGAGACCTTAGAGGTAAGGCCATCTCGAGTAAAAGATGTATTTTTATGTTTGACCCTTATCAGATTGCATAGTACACGTGAGATATGTTGTGTGATAGTTGAGCTAAGAAGACCACTAGGTTTTCGTGACTTGATGGTGAGATTGTTCCGGATCGGGAAACAAGAGTTCTTGAGCTATAGCGGGTCGGGTTGAGGACCGGTCGCAGGTCAACCCGCGGCCTGCATTGTGGTGGGGTCAGTTCGAGGTGGTCCCGCTTTGTGATAGGGTCACGAGGGTGTTAGACCCAAGTTTAGTTAACCATCGTACGAGTTCGTGGATGCGTTCGACCAGTAGTCGGACCGATGAGGTCAGCCCATCTTATCTTTTAGTCAAGACCATTTACTCGGCAGAGGGTTATGCGAGATGATTATATCAGGAAGGTTGTAAGGCTGCACGAGGTGCCTACTTTCACCTTATGACAGACAGTGAAGCCCAGGTTATGGCTATTTCTTTTTCTGGAAGTTTTATCAGGCAAGGTTAGGAACTCAGGTGAGTCTCAGTATCGCATTCGCCCTCGGGCCAGTGTTTGGATTTCAAAGGTAGCTGTGGAGATTGTTGCCTCCTGTTGAGGGAGTGTTTTTATAGCTACCATTTCAGTATTCGGATATCGCCTTATGAAGCCTTGTAGGGGCGGAAGTGTAAGTTGCCGGTCGATTGGTTCGATGTTGGCAAGGTTCAGATAGTTGGTTCATACTTGTTTCGACGGGATTTGGATAGGGTGAAGCTTATCTAGAAGAAGTTATTAATGTACCGTAGTCGCCAGAAGTCGACGGATAATCGACGACGCTTAGAGTTCAGGTTGACGGTGGGTCTTCTTGAAGGTACCACCCCGGAAAGGGTGTGACAAGTTTTGGAAAACAGAGGAAACTTAGCATGAGGTACTTGGAGCGTTTTTGGATCCTTTGGAGGATAGGCCAGGTTGCCTATAAGTTGGCATTGCCATCCGACGTAGGAGCGAGACGTCCGGTCTTTCATGTTGTTATGTTCGGAAAAGTATCGCAGATCCATCCAGAGTGTTCCCAGTTAATGATGACCAAGTTGGAGGTAGTAACCCAGAGATTTGGAACCGGCGAATGTAAATGTGAGTGATGAGAAAGAGTTCGAGTGTACGAGAAGCGGTACACGAGTAAGGGAAAGCGAGCCCGTGTTACGAACATTGATGTGAGCATTCTTTTGAAGAGTGAAGGTGCGAAGGGAGTATATTTTAGACCTCGGGTGGGAGCTTTTGTGATGCTAGAGGTGTTTCCTCGTGAACTTGGATGTAAGTATTTGCGCGGGTGTTTTCTGTGGCCATGTGTGGCATTTGCAAACTGGTTAAGCTATGAGGAACTTGATCGTTATCTGTCTTGAGAAGGAACATTCGGGACGAATGTTTCTAAGGAGGGGAGAATGTTATACCCCGTATTTCCAGAGTATGTACGTAAGGACGTACGTACAAAAGTATAAGCCTTAAGTTAGGCTAGGAACGAAAATTTGTGCACAACCCCCGAATAGAATCGTTTTTCGACGAAACGTTTTCCAAACTTTGCGAAGGGAAAATTTCGGCTATGTCATTTATTATTTTTGCGGATTTTTCCGAGAGATGAAATATTTTGGACCAACGGGAGGGTGACATGTGTCACCCTCAAAAGTGGACGGCAAAGGGCTAGCTTGGCACGTTTTTGTGTTGAAGTTTTAGTCAAGGGTTAGGTAGGATATTTTGTAGATATTTTGTGTAGTTGATGAACAAGTGGGACCCACAAACACTTGTCCAAATCTTGACCTTACACTTGCCCACCACTTGTCTTGATCTTGGCCATTGGTTGGCCTATAAATACCCCCCTTAGTTGAAGACTTCTTCATCCACAAATTGTTTCTAAGTCTTGAAATCCCTCTCCCCCCTCTCTATAGTTTTCTTCCTCCCCCTTGTGAGGCTTTGGCCAAGAAGTCTCCCCCCTCCCCTACCTAAGCTCTCGCAAAATACCCCTTTGGTAGAAAAGTATTCTACAAGTTTTGTTACTATTCCAAAATACCTTGGCCCAAATACCTTGTAGTATTCCAAGGTTACACCTATACTAAAAGCCCATAAATACTATTATAATTCCCTTCAGTCACAAAACGAAACCCTAAGGAAAATCTTCATAGTAGGTGAAGTATTAAGAAGAAGTTGCGAGAACTTCTAAGGGTTGTTTGGAGCGGGTTGAGCGCCGAGTAGGAACTAAACGTTGCTCGGGATCGACATTTAAACTTGGATAATTTTGGGCTTACCGAGGTAAATACTCTTGTCCTTATATTGTAATTGGAAATTACATACCAGAGTAGTATAGAAATGTATATAAGATTCATAGAAGGATATTAAAGAAGAAGATTGAATCACTTACATAGGACTGTATTTACTGATGACTTGTGTAGCTTAACGGTGGGAAGTCTTGCCCGATATTCCGTAGAATAGAAGCCTCTCGCTTAGAATGTTCTACATAGTAGTCTAGACATTGATAGACTTGTATAACCGTTATAGATTGAAGTACTGCGAGTAGCATGATCTACTTGAAAGGTGGACAAGGCTAGCCCGGTTATAGCCGTGGAGCGTTTTGCTAATAGTCGATAATCGTCGCGAGGTATGTGATTCTTCCTATCCTCTTGAGCATGATATTTTAAAGAATATATATATAGTACGGTAGACGTACGTGTGTTAACTGAACGTAGTTTTACGGCAATGTCTTTTGACTTAAGCCTGAATAATAAGAATCTTGAAGTATTTCAAGAGAATTAATAAACCTTTTTGAAAGAAGAGTAATGCTTGGTTTTAAAAGCTTAAGAGTTATACTAGCTTTATGGGAAGTTAGGTATAACGACTTAAGAGAGATAAAAAGAATGGTTTATTGATCTTAAAAGATAAGAGACTTGACTTAATTGAATTAATATGAATTTTGTTAAAAAGAGTGTGAAACCTCATTCGTGAGTAATGAGTACTGGGTTTTTAAAAGGAATAATGTTTTACTGATTTCGGAAATCAGAATAAGTATCGAACAAACCACAGCAGCGCTAATAAAGGGAAATGTATTGACTAATAACGTATTATGAAAACCAGTAGAAACCTCCATTTGCATAGAAGCTAAGATGAGACAAAATGATATTACATTTCCTAGATCATGGCTGCTTTAATAAGATTGTTATAAACAAGAATAACCTACTCACACATAAGGCATATGTTTCTCAAATCGTTTTAAAGGAGAATTATATTATTAAATGATTAAGACTATGAACTACGAAACCTTTCGAAAATGAGAAACTTGAGCATTTGAAATTAGGCAAACTTGAACGTTTGGAAAATAATGTTGTTACTTGATTTTACAAAGGGAAGTGTTTTGGTTTACTTAAAAAGATAGTCACTCAATTTTTTTTATATACTACGGGTATTGTGTGACTTTTGTGAAAGAAACGGATCTTTTAAAGTGTTAATGTATGAAGTACTTTGGGGATAAAAACCCGAACTTGTTAACATAAAGTAGAAAGTACCTTGTGTGAATAACTTGATTGTGTTGGTTTGTGATAGCCTTGTAATACTTTCTTGTTGATTTGATAAGTAAATATGTTAGGATGCTACGTGTGTTAGTATCTTGTGATGTTTGTGTAAAGGGGTTTCCCTTGTTGTGCTTATGTTGTTTAACGATAAGTTGTTATGTTAGTATTATATCACTCACCTCTTGACACGATACCGGGGGTTAAGGCGCCTCCGTCGCGGGTAGACTCAGCGTGTCCTGTGACCTATGATTCGAGAATACCTCACGCGGTCCGTGTGACCTATGCGCGAGCTACGAGAGTTCCGTGTTAGTGCGGCCTTTGTGGTCATGCGGTCTATGTGGCCACGCGGATCGCGAGTCCGCGATGCCGAGAGTAGCTACCCTCGATGCGAGGAATACCTCATGCGGGCCCATGTAAGTGGCCTATGCGAGTCAGCGGAAGTTCGAGACTAGACGCCGACATTAGATCTTCGCGGCGAGTGGCCTTCGATCATGTGGCGGTGCAGACAGATCTCATGATACGATTTATGACCTTGTTGGTACCGCTGGTAGGTTGTAGTAGTCGGCTATGCCTTCGCACTTACCCCGTGCGGTTTTATTATGACACAGTGGGACCCGTGTTCATGTATTCCTTGGTGCTTTTATATCATAGATCGCCGATGAGGAAGGTATTCCACGGGCATGATTGATGTTGTGGGCGTGAGACCCATAGTTGTATTTGAGTGATGACTTTGAGGGCGTGAGTCCCTGACTTGACATGAATGCTTATTTATTGTGAACTGTAGTTTAGTTATCATACATGTCTCCTGCTTTATATAGACTACTATGATTTCATTTATAGTACTTTCAGTTTCACATACTTGGTACCCGTTGTACTGACCTCCTTCGGGGGGCTGCGTTCATGCCGCAGGTAGAGGTACACCAGTGATGATCCTCTCTCATAGGGTCACAGTTCAGCGTTCGAGAAGCTCCGTTTCTCCGGAGGCTTATCTTGGGTATAGTCCCCTGTCCTTGTAGGTACTTACATTCAGGGGTATGGCGGGGTCCTGTCCCGCCATTGTTGTCATATCATTCTTAGAGGTCTGTAGTACTGTTGTGGGCAGAGTTTGTAAAAAAGGATGTAACTGTTCGGATTTAAGTTTTTATATATATATGCCGAAAGGCAACTTTCTTCAGATAAACTGTGTCTCTTTTACATTGTTTCATGTTGTGTTTTATATTCCGCTGGTTACTCTGATGTTGTATCACTAGGGTGCCCGGGGTAAGGCACCAGTCACGGGCCCGGGTTCGGCAATGTCTTTTGACTTAAGCCTGAATAATAAGAATCTTGAAGTATTTCAAGAGAATTAATAAACCTTTTTGAAAGAAGAGTAATGCTTGGTTTTAAAAGCTTAAGAGTTATACTAGCTTTATGGGAAGTTAGGTATAACAGACTTAAGAGAGATAAAAAGCATGGTTTATTGATCTTAAAAGATAAGAGACTTGACTTAATTGAATTAATATGAATTTTGTTAAAAAGAGTGTGAAACCTCATTCGTGAGTAATGAGTACTGGGTTTTTAAAAGGAATAATGTTTTATTGATTTCAGAAATCAGAATAAGTATCGAACAAACCACAGCAGCGCTAATAAAGGGAAATGTATTGACTAATAAATAAAGTATTATGAAAACCAGTAGAAACCTCCATTTGCATAGAAGCTAAGATGAGACAAAATGATATTACATTTCCTAGATCATGGCTGCTTTAATAAAATTGTTATAAACAAGAATAACCTACTCACACATAAGGCATATGTTTCTCAAATCATTTTAAAGGAGAATTATATTATTAAATGATTAAGACTATGAACTACGAAACCTTTCGAAAATGAGAAACTTGAGCATTTGAAATTAGGCAAACTTGAACGTTTGGAAAATAATGTTGTTACTTGATTTTACAAAGGGAAGTGTTTTGGTTTACTTAAAAAGATAGTCACCCTTGCCGGCAGTGAGGAAGGTATTCCACGGGCATGATTGATGTTGTGGGCGTGAGACCCATAGTTGTATTTGAGTGATGACTTTGAGGGCGTGAGTCCCTGACTTGACATGACTGCTTATTTATTGTGAACTGCAGTTTAGTTATCATACATGTCTCCTGCTTTATATAGACTACTAAGATTTCATTTACAGTACTTTCAGTTTCACATACTTGGTGCCCGTTGTACTGACCTCCTTCGGGGGGCTGCGTTCATGCCGCAGGTAGAGGTACACCAGTGATGATCCTCTCTCATAGGGTCACAGTTCAGCGTTCGAGAAGCTCCGTTTCTCCGGAGGCTTATCTTGGGTATAGTCCTCGCTTGTAGTACTTACATTCAGGTATGGCGGCCCTGTCCGCCATTGTTGTCATATCATTCTTAGAGGTTTGTAGTATCGCAGGCGTAGTTTGTAAAAATGATGTAATCGTCGATTTAAGTTTTTATATATATATGCCGAAAGGCAACTTTCTTTAGATAAACTGTGTCTCTTTTATATTGTTTCATGTTGTGTTTTATATTCCGCTGATTACTCTGATGTTGTATAGGGTGCCCGGGGTAAGGCACCAGTCACGGGCCCGGGTTCGGGTCGTGACACTCATTCCCCGAGGAATTGCACAAGCCTACGCAGAAGCGTACCTGTCAAAATAAAGCAGAAAGCGACATTTGCCCCTTCGGAAAAGCAAGAGGCAGAAAGCGACACTTGCCCCTTCAGAAAAGCAAGAGGCGAAAGTGACATAAAGCAGATGGTGACACTTGCCCTTTCGGAAAAGCAAATGTCACGACCCGAACCCGGGCCCGTGATTGGTGCCTTACCCCGGGCACCCAAGTAGCCATACATCAGAGTAATCAGCGGAATATAAAACAAGACATGAATAAAGTGAAGTGTAAAACGCTTATTCAGGAAAACTTGCTCATGCGGCATATATATATATATCAACTAGAACGATTATATCCCTTTACAATTCCGCCCATAACAAGATTACTGCACTTAAGAATGATACGACAACAATGGCGGACAGGCCCCGCCATACCCTCGAATGTAAGTACCTACTACGACAGTGACTATACCACCGATAAGCCTCCGAGAAACGGAGCTTCCCAAACGCTGAATCGTGACCCTAAGAGCGAGGATCAACATCGTGTACCTCTACCGCAGATGAACGCAGCCCCAAGGAGGTCAAGACAACAGTACCAAGTATGTGAAATCAAAATATCAGAAATGAAATCATAGTAGTCTATATATAAAGCAGAGACATGTATGATAACCAAACTACGCTCACAATAAATAAGCAATATGTCAAGTCGTGACTCATGCCTCAAAGTCATCACTCAAATACAACTATGGGTCTCATGCCCACAACATCAATCATGCCGTGGAATACCTTCCTCATCACGCAGCCTATGATATAAAAGCACCAAGAAATACACATGAACACCGTGTCCCACCGTGTCATAATAAAACCGTGACGGTAAGTACGAAGGCATATCCGACTACTAAAACCCACGCACCAACAAGGTCATAAATCAGATCATGAGATCTGTCTAGACCGCCACATGATCGGCCGCCACTCGCCCGCAGATCTAATGTGCGTGTTCAGTCCCGAACTTCCCGCAGCTCCGCATAGGCCACTCCAATGGCCCGCATGAGGTATTCCTCGCATCGAGGGTAGCTACTCCCCGGCAACGTCCTGGACTCGCAGTCCGCATGGCCACATAGACCGCATGACCATAAAGGCCGCACACTAACCTGGAACTCCCGTAGCTCCGCATAGGCCACACAGACCCGCATGAGGTATTCTCGAATCATAGGTCACACAGACCCGCCTGAGTCTACCCCGCATCGGAGGGCAGCTTAACCCCCGGAATCATGTCAAGAGGTGAGTGATATAATACTAACATAACAGCTTATCGTTAAACAACATAAGCACAACAAGGGAAACCTCTTTACACAAATATCACAAGATACTAACACACGTAGCATCCTAACATGTTTACTTATCAAATCAAGAAGAAAGTATTACAAGGCTATCACAAACAAATACAATCAAGTTATTCACACAAGGTACTTTCTACTTTATGTTAACAAGTTCGGGTTTTTATCCCCAAAGTACTTCATACATTAACCCTTTAAAAGATCCGTTTCTTTCACAAAAGTCACCCAATACCCGTAGTATAAAAATAGAGGGACTATCTTTTTAAGTAAACCAAAACACTTCTCTTGGTAAAATCAAGTAACAATATTCTTTCCAAACGTTCAAGTTTGCCTAATTTCAAATACTCAAGTTTCTCATTTTCGAAATGTTTCGTAGTCCATAGTATTTAATCACTTAATGATATAATTCTCCTTTAAAACAATTTGAGAAACATATGCCTTATATGTGAGTAGGTTATTCTTGTTTATAACAATCTTGTTACAGCAGCCATGATCTAAGAAATGTAATATCATTTTATCTCATCTTAGCTTCTATGCAGATGGAGGTTTCTACTGGTTTTAATAATACTTTATTAGTCAATACATTTCCCTTTATTAGCGCTGCTGTGGTCTGCTCGATACTTATTCTGATTTCTGAAATCAGTAAAACGTTATTCCTTTTAAAAACCAAGTACTCATTACTCACGAATGAGGTTTCACACTTTTTAACAAAATTCAGATTAATTCAATTAAGTCAAGTCTCTTATCTTTTAAGATCAAGTCTCTTAACTTCTAAAATCAATAAACCATTCTTTTTATCACTCTTAAGTCGTTATACCTAACTTCCCATAAAGCTAGTATAACTCTTAAGCTTTTAAAACCAAGTATTATTCTTCTTTCAAAAATGATTCTCAATTCTTTTGAAATACTTCAAGATTCTTATTATTCAGGCTTAAGTCAAAAGACATTGCCGTAAAACTACGTTCAGTTAACACATGTATGTCTACCGTACTATATATATATTCTTTAAAATATCATGCTCAAGAGGATAGGAAGAATCACATACCTCGCGACGATTATCGACTATTAGCAAATAACTCCAAAGTACATGAATCCGCTAGCCTTTTCCACCCTTCGAGTAATACGCTACTCAAGATTTCCAACCTATAACGGTTATACAAGTCTATCAATTTCTAGACTACTCGGTAGAATAAATCTAGATACAAGATTCTACGGAAAATTGGGCAGCACTTCCTTACCCGTCAAACTTCACAAGTCTCATCAGAATACAAATTCTATGTAAGCAGTTCAATTCCTTCTTATATACCTTCCTTGTATATAACTTATACTTAATTCTTATACTTCACTAGTATGTAAACTTAATTACAATAGGAGACAAGATATTTACCTCGATAAGCCCAAAATTATCCAAGTTTAAATGTCGATCCCGAGCAACGCTTAGCTCCTACTCGGCGCCCAACCCGCCTCCAAACAACCCTTAGAAGTTTCTAAACAACTTCTACTAAGCACTTCAACCAACTATGATGATTTTCCTTAGGGTTTCGTTTTGAGACAAAAGGACATAAGGTAGTATTTCCTGCTCTACGATAGAGGTATCTTTGGAATACTACAAGGTATAAGGCTAAGGTATTTTGGTATAGTAACAATACTGAGAGTATTTTCTACCAAGAGGGGGTATTTTCATGAGAACAACACCACAAGGAGGGGGTAGGTTTCGCTAGTACCACAGGAGGGGATACTTTCGCCCGCGGGAGGGGCTCTCGGCCAAGGGGCCTCACAAAGGGGGGAGGGGGAGGCTAGGATGAGAACTCAACACAAAGGGGGGGGGGTATTTATAGGGAAACCAATGGCCATGATCAAGCCAAGTGGGGGGCAAGTGGAGGGCCAAGATTTGCCCAAGTGCCCCCTAGCCCTACTCCACAATTCCCTCACAAACATTGACCCACATTTTAGGCCACAAAACATGCCCAAAACAAGGCACAAAACAAGGCACCAATCGGCCAAGAATCCGCCAACCTTGAGGGTGACAAGTGTCGCCCTCTCGTTGGTCCAAAATATTTCATCTCTCGGAAAAATCCGCAAAAATTATTAATGACATAGCCGTATTTTTCCCCTCGCAAGCTTTGTAAAACGTTTCGTCGAAAAACGATTCTTTTTGGTAGTTATGAACAAATATTTTCGGTCCTATGCCTAACGTAAGGCTCAAACTTTTGTATGTACGCATTTCACGCATACTGCAAATACTGGTATAACAAAGAAAGGACAAAAGGCATAAAGCAGATAGTGACATAAAGCAGAACAAAACAAAGACGTTTGCCCTTTCAGAAAAATAAAGATCAAGTAATCTTAGGCGTCCATTTGTTTTAACCAGAACCGTCCACGTGTTAGGACGAATAATTGATTCGAGGCCTATTTAAGGCTCTCACTTGTAACGTAGAAGGCATTCAGAAATCACCCCCCTCTCTCTCTTTCCTTGCCTGATCTTGTATCCCTCTCTCTTACTATGCTTTGAATAAAATTTGTAAGTTTTAAACTTATGTTTTAAATTATATTCTTATGTTTTAAGTTTTGATTTCGGTTTTCGCATCTTAAACTGTTATTCCGCTTTAAATTGGTATCAAAGCCATGTTGTTAGAAATGAGTGAGTAGTCTCATTCTACCGTCCTTAGGGCGGTGTTGTTCTTAGGTTGCTAGGTGTCCTGTTACTCTGTTTAAATTCCTGTAGTTACCTATAGTAATCCTGTTTCGCTAGAAGTTATCTTGTTCTAAGTTTCTCAGAGTTACCGATGTCGTTACCCTGTTAGTTAGAAGTCCAATATTCCATTAGGTTTAATCACTTAGAGGTCGACCGCTCGTTATTATGATTCCGAGTACTACCGGTAGGCAAGTTCCCGAGCAGATTTTAGCCCAAAGGACGGAGGTGCACAGGTCGTATAATCGCTGGATGCCGCCAAGATCGTAGGAGAAAGCGCGGATGAGCGAACGTGTTTATCGCTTAAGTAATTAAAAAGAATAGGAAATAGTGTAAGCAACTACGGTAGGAGAACTATTTAGGTAATTATAGTAAGTAAAGAACTAGTATTGGCAACTAGGATAGGAGTACTATTTAGGTAGTCGAGGAATAGGAAAAGAGTAGGATCGAGTCCTAGTAACAGATAGAACAGCAGCCCTAGGAAAAGGATGGTAGTCGCCACGCTTGACAACAACCCTTTGGTTAAGCCAAGTAATTAGAATGAAGATGCGTCATGAATTTGATTATATAAGAAGATATAATTCTCAAACACTTAAGCTTGTTGTAACAAGTAATGATCAGAATAAGAGGATAAGGTCAAACCTTAGAGAGTTAGAGTATTATAAAATTGCTAAACCGATTGAAGGTTTGAATGATTATTATCAGATCATAATTAGACAGGTAATCATTAATAAAATGGTTGAACTCTATGAAGAAAACATAGGGTTAAGAATAAGGGTTGATAGCCTAGCAACGGCGTTGAAAATTACTCGACGTCTAAATGAACTCCATACAGTTCATTACTAATGAAAACAGTCTTAGCTCCGAAAGCTAGAATGTTTAAAAATGAATGGCACTTTGATGTCATCACTCAACCAAAGATGGAACCAGAAGGTTCTGAGGTCAATAGATTAATCAAAGAATTAGATGAATTAATTAATTCTAATTCTAAAGAAAGATACCCAGTATCTTCTTCCAAACCCCGGGAGGAGGAAAAGTATTTTGATAAATTTGGCGAAACTATACTTGAACGAAAAGTTCGGGGAATAGACTATTCGTCGACAGACTACTATCGACCAATCGATAGAAGGATTAATGATCGCCAAAAGCGAAAGGTATGGTGAGGATAACCATGGTGTGATTAATGGTAATAATTTAATCAACAGATTAATGATTTAGCTCCGTGGCTATTTTAATCAAAAGAATTGATACCAGGTTAGCTCCAGAAGCTAATTCAGTTGGTAGTAGGAGTACTAATGCTATGCTTACAAAAAAGCACAGTAGACTTGGCACCATTAATGAAGACATCGGTTTTAAAATCGATTGGAAAACCCTTAACAATTTATGGGTAAATCCAGAAAATGCCATTAAAAGAAAATGGTACAACAACACTTTCCCACTCGAGGAAAGAAGAGACTTTAGAAATAATGGATAAGTGATATGAGCAATGCATTAATTTTAATATAGAATTCTTTAAGTGGTTTCAAATCACCGATAAACTCCATAACAATGCACAATGTTTAAACACCATTGTCAAGAATGGTTCAAAGGAGAAAATACCGTGGAAACAAGAACACCTCCATTAGAATGCAGAAAGGTCCTCGTAGCGGTAAGATCTTGATTAACACTCCTTTTAAAAGGACATAAAGGATCCAAAAGGAATCCCGAATGTTGAAAATCACTACGACCGCCCGGTTCGTGGATCGTGCCTTACCCGCACCCAAGTAGTCATACATCGAGTAATCGAACATAAGACAAGACAAGAAACATTATGTAAAGAGAAACAGTTTATCTCGATAAAAGCTTGCTTTCTAAGATATATATATAACCCAAGTTTTGCGCTACATCCCAACCGCATAATAGACTACTGCACTTCTAAGGAAGTAAACAATTATGGCGACAGGCCCGCCATACCTCGAATGTACAAAACTATCTACAATACAGGAGATCATACCCAAAAGTAGAGCCTCCTATAAGATGGAGCTCCCGACACCAAAGCAAAGATCCTAAGGATGTGGATCTAGCACTGCGCTGCCTTACCGCGGCATGAACGCACTCCGGGCGAGGTCAAGATAACAGTACTAAGTATGTGAAATCAGAAATTACTTAAATGAAATCAAAGTATTTAAAACCATTTACAAATATAATCAGTTCAATTGCACATAGTGTCATATCACACACAAGAACACTAATAGATATAATGTAACTGGCCTTTCCTAGGCCGCGAATGATCGAAGCAAGGCCAATCGCCCATAGTATCATTATGCGTGCCTAGTCTTGGACTTCCCGCAGTCCGCATAGGTCACACACAGACCCGCATGAGGTATTCCTCGCATCGGGGGTAGCTAACCCCTGCATTCTCCTCGACTCCCGCACCGCATAGTCTCAATAGACCGCATAGTCACGCATCGCATAGTGGCATCCCCGTGACGGCTAAAACACCCGGAATGATCAATCCTGGAACTCCCGCAGTTCCGCATAGTCTCACAGACCGCATAGGTCATATAGACCCGCATCAAGGGTGGAAAGCCCTCGGTATAATAAGTCAAGGGGGTAAGTGATATAATAACAGTACAACTGACTTACCGTTTAGCAACGTAAGCACAACAAGAATGACCCCCTTTCACAACATCACTAACACACGTAGCATCATAATATGTCTATTTATCAATCTTACTATACCTTACAGAAATCAATACAAGTTTTTATAAGCAAATAAGTAAACAGTTCTTTTTATCCTTCTTAAGTTGTTATACCTAACTTCCCATAAAGCTAGTATAACTCTTAAGCTTTTTAAAAACCAACTGTTTCTCTTCTGTTAAAAATGATTCAGTATTTTTTGAAATGCTTCAAGATCTTTTATTATTCAGGCTTAAGTCAAAAGACATTGTCGTAGTTATTATTCAGGCTTAAGTCAAAAGACATTGCCGTAGGTATTATTCAGGCTTAAGTCAAAAGACATTGCCGTAGTTATTATTCAGTTAACACACGACGCCTACCGTACTATATATATATTTAAAATATCATGCTCAAGAGTATAGGAAGAATCACATACCTTCTCAAAAACCACCGCCAAGTCGAATATGTCGCGCAGAGAATCACCTATAATAGTCAAATACGCCTATCAACGCCTAGACTATTATGTAAACAGATTCTAAGCGCAGGGTTCTCTATTCTACGGAAATTTGGGCAGACTTCCTACCCACAAGTTACTCAAGTTCATCAGTGAAACAAATTCTATGTAAGTATAGTTCAATTATTCTTCTTTTAAACCCTTCTACTGTGATAATAGTTCAATTCTATTCTGTAATATCCTTCTAAGTATTTATACATATTCCTATACTTCTAAAGTATGTATTCTCTAATTACAAAAGAAGGATAAGATTATTTACCTCGGTAAGCCCAAAATATCCTAGATATAAGTCGATCCCGAGCGAGGTTTAGCTCCTAGTCTGAACACTCCGATAGCTCCAAGAACCCTTAGAAGTTCTTCACAACCTCTACTAAGTACTAAGGGATTTGGGCTAGGGTATTTAGGGATAGTAACTATACTTGGAAGACAACATTTCTACTAAGGGAGGGGGGGTAGGTTTCAGCTAGGCTAGAGGGTTGCTTGGCTAAGCTTCACTCAAGGGGAAGGCTTGGACGAAAGGCTCACAAGGGAGGGGAGGATGTTCAAGACTTGGAGAAAGATTTGTGGATGAAGAACTCTTCATCTTAAGGGGGGTATTTATAGGTCAAGACATGGCCAACCAATGGCCAAGATAAAGCCAAGTGCAAGGCAAGTGTAGGGTGAGGATTTTCCCAAGTGTCCTTATCCATCCACTACACAAATATCCTACCAACTCCATGCCCATCCATTCGGCCCTATTGCCGCCCCACGTCCATCAATGAGAGGGTGACAAGTGTCGCCCTCTCGTTGGTCCAAAATGTTTCGTCTCTCGGAAAAATCCGCAAAAATTAGAAATGACATAGCCGGAATTTACCCTACGCGAGTCTTGTAAAACGTTTCGTCGAAAAACGATTCTTTGTGTGAGTTGTGCCCAAAAAAAACGTCCCATGCCCAAACTTTAAGGCTAAACTTTCGTACGTACGCCCTCACGTACATACTCTGGAAATACGGGGTATAACAAAAACATTAACAGAAAACTTCAGCAGAACAACTACACAAGTCAGTTGTTACATGTTGTTCCCAACCAAAATACTGAGGTTATTAATACTTCAGATTTTTCAGGAAAGAAAACACTTTCCGAACTCTTTTTTTGTATTAAAGATTGTTTGGCAAAACGCCGTAAAAAACCTGAAAAGGTTGATAATAAGTTTTTAAGCAAAATTAATAAAAAGTTTAATGAGCTTAATTCAATCAGGAAACCCAGCAAGGGTTCTAATTCAAAAGATAAACAAGACGAATTAACCAGTCCAAAGTTAATTAACATCAAAAAGAAAAGAATTAGAAAGAAGCGTAAAATGAAGAATGATATTAATTCATTGGTTATTAATAATAATGAACAGTCCGATGATAACTCTGAAGGAACTTCAGATAATTATTACAGTGTCAAAGGTTCATTGAAAAACAGTTCAGGTAGTTCCACCTCCAGCTCAGACTGTGAGAGTACTGGGAAGATCTGCACCTGTATGAAACAAAAGAGTACGGTTATCACGAATAACCACCAGGAGGTTTCCATTAGAGAAACTAAACCCGACACTACGGTTCAGGATTTATTAAAAGAGATTGTAAATCTAAAAAGAGAAATCCTCAGTCTGAAAAAGAATCTCAGTCCTTTAGAGGCTGAAACGTTGGTTAATGGTTCATTAAAGGATTTAATTCCTGTTAAATTAATGTGACGCCCCGAAAATCGGGCCCGTCACTGGTGCCTTACCCCGGGCACCCTAGTGATACAACATCAGAGAAAACCAGCGGAAATAAAAACTTTACACATGAAATGAGAGATATAGTAAATAAACAAAGCAACCAAAATAATGCCTTCAAGATATACATAAAACTCCGAATGCTTTAATCCTTTTACAACCCCGCCACAACAAGATTTCATGCACTTAAGATTTATACAACAACTATGACGGACAGTGGCCCCGCCATACCCCGAACGCAAGAACTTACGCACTGTGGTAACATACCAAAGATAAGCCTCCGACGGAACGGAGCTTCCCAAAACGCTGAAATGAGATCCTAAACGCTGGATCGACAAATGACCGACTCTTACCGCGCAGATTAACGCAGCCTCCGGGCGAGGTCGATAACAGTACCAAGTATGTGAAATCAGAATATCAGAAATGAAATCATAATAGTCTATATAAAGCAGAGACATGTATGATGACCAAACTACGATATAACATATAACCGCTATATCAAGACAGTGGACTCACGCCTCCAAATTATCACTGCGTGCGTGGAATTTCTTCCTCATCACGCTAGCTTTATGATATAACAATACCAAGGATTATACATGAACACCGTGTCCCACTGTGTTATAAAACCGTGACAGACAAGTATAACTACCAGATCCGACCGTATCAATAATACAATGCAACCAAAACACGGCCGATACGGCAAGCGAGAGCCGACTCATCGGATACCAAGGCCGGCCACGCACGACCGGCAAGTACGAGGGTCGACCACCGTGACCAAGGTCAGATCACGAAACTTCGTCACTATATCGAACGGCAAGTGCGAGGGTCGACTACCGATACCAAGGCCGAATCACCACGAGACGGGGCAAGTACGAGCCACCACCGGATACCCAGGCCGAACAGTAAGAAACCTCAACCAGTCAACCGGCCCTCTATCGAGAGACGCGGTAACACAGAAACACCACACTTGCACCACAAAGGCTATCATCACAAGCATAGGCAAGTTTCACATCACTCAAAGTACCTTCATTTTATGCCAAAGTCCGGTTTCAACTCCTAAAGTACTACGACGTTAAATTCTTTAAAAGAGATCCATTACTTATCAAAGTCACCCGATACCCGTAGTATTAGAATGACCAACCCACATTCCTTTTCAAAATCAAGTAACAACATTCTTTTCCTAAGTTCCAGTTTGCCTAGTTTCAATTACTCAAGCTTCTCATTTTCAAATGGTTTCATAGTTCATAAACTTAATCACTTGATTCCTTTTAGAACAATTGAGTAATATAAGTCTCACGAGAGTAGGTTATTCTTGTTTACAACATTCTTATTACAAAGCCATGATCTAGAAAATGTAATATCATTTTGTCTCATCTTAGTTTCTATGCAGATGGAGGTTTCTACCGGTTTTAATACGATACATCATTATTCAATACATTTTCCTTTATTAACGCCGCAGCTGGTCCTGTCGATACACATTCGATTTCCAAATCGTGAAACATTATCCCTTTAAATAAAACCAAGTACTCATTACTCACGAATGAGGTTTCACACAAACATTCACATTAAAACAAATAAGTTAAGTCTCTTATCTTATAAGATCAAGTCTCTTAACTTCTAACATCAGTAAACCATTTTCTTTACCTCTCTTAAGACATTATACCTAACTCCCCATAAAGCTAGTATAACTCTTTTTAAAACCTTTTAAAACAAAGTGTTACTCTCCCTTCCAAAACGATTTATAAATCTTTTGAAATACATCAAGTTCTTTATTATAACAAGCCAGTTATAATTCACATCAGTTACCTTTTAAAACCACAAAGTATTTTCTTACCTACATAAAGCTGTTATAACCAACTTCCCATAAAGCCGTTATAACACTTTATGTTTTAAAAACAATCAAACACAGCTAACACATGTACGTCTACCGTACTACATAGTTCACACATATCATGCTAGAAGAGATAGGAAGAGGTTCACATACCTCGCGACAATTTAACGACAATAAGCAAAATGCTCCAAGTACTACAACCTTGCTAGCCCTTTCCACTCCTCGAGTAGAATACGCTACTCTTAGTACTTTCACCTATAAAGGCCACAAACGTCTATTAAATCTTAAACACACGTTCCCATCTTTCTACGTAAAATTCGAAGACCTCCCGCAAACAGAAATCTCCTCCTCTATCGAGGTCGGCTACCAAGCCAACCAGGGGGGGGGGGTTAACACGTCTAACCGGACGCTGCACAATTCTACTACACAAGAATGCTACATAAGTCTCATCAGAATACAACCCTAGGTAATTACAATTCGATTCTTCTCTTTATTATCCTTCTATGTGATTCTTGCTCAATTCTTCATTCTTCAGCTTAAGTCAAAAGACATTGCCATAATACTAAGTTCATTCTATATATAGTATACAACACTATATATTCAACACTTATGTAATTTCCAATTACAATAGGACAAGATATTTACCTCGATAAGCCCAAAAATTATCCGAGTTTAAAGTCGCTCCTGAGCAAGGTTTAGCTCCTCCTCCGAGTGCTCCAATCCGCTCCAAACAACCCTTAGAAGTTCTACGCAACTTCTACTCCATAATTCAACAACGGGTGAAGATTTTCCTTAGGGTTTCGTGTAGAGGCTAAGGAAAGTATAATCGTATTTTCCGGGTTTTTCGTACAAAGGGTACTTTGGAAAGTACTACAAGGTATTTGGGCTAAAGTATTTTGGACATTATAACAATACTTAGGAGAGTATTTCTATACCACAACAAAGGGTATTATACGAAAACAACTAGGCTAGGGGGGGAGGAAGCTCTCGGCAAAGGGGGTAAGGGGTGTGGTGGACGAATTTCACAAGGGAGGGAGGAAGAGAACTTCAAGACTTAGGCAATTTGTGGATGAAGAAAGTCTTCACAAAGGGGAGCTATTTATAGCAAAACCAAAGGCCAACCAAGGGCCAAGATCCTTCCAAGTGTATAGCAAGTGTAAGGGCAAGATTAAACCAAGTGCACCCTAAACCCTACTCCACAAAACACTCCACAAAACAAGCCACAAAACAAGGCACAAATCAAGGAGCCAATTGGCCAAGAGAACGTGACCCATTTCGTCCAAGCCATGCCATGGTTGCCGTCCAAGCCTTCCAATTAGAGGGTGACAAGTGTCGCCCTCTCGTTGGTCCAAAATGTTTCGTCTCTCGGAAAAATCCGCAAAAAATATAAATGACATAGCCGGAATTTTCCCTACGAAAGCTGTGGAAACGTTTCGTCGAAAAACGACTCCTTTCGGCACTTGTGTACAAATTTCGAAACTATGCCTACTTAAGGCTCAAATTGTACACGTACGCCCTCACGTACATACTCTGAAAAATACGGGGTATAACAATTAACACTACCAACTTCTAAAGAAGCAGTAGATGAACCAGGAATAAGATTAATATCCAGGAGAGCTTTAAGCTACCATAAGATTTTAATAAACAGAGATTTTATTAAAAAATCAATTGCATTATTAGACTCCGGAGCAAGTCAAAATTGTATTTGCGAAGGAATAATTCCTACTAAGTACTTAAGCAAAAGTACCCATAAATTATACTCTGCTACAGGAGATAGCATTAATGTAAGTTGGAAGCTTTCAAAAGCTCATAAAGATATTTGCTTCACTAATGATTTTGTTATTACACAAAACATAACTGAAGATGTAATATCCTTCCTGACTCAGATAAAACCTTATACCGCAAAGTTAAACGGTATTTACACCAGTTCTATGGGAAAAGAAATTAACTCAGAACTACCAAATGCTTTTTGGGAAAGAAGGAAGCATGCGGTGAGTCTACCCTATACAGCCGACTTCAGTGAGGATAACACACCCACTAAGGCCAGGTCAATCCAAATGAGCCACGAGCTCATGAATCATTGTAAAACAGAAGTCAATGACCTATTCAAAAAGAGGATCATAAGACCATCCAAATCTCAGTGGAATTGTTTGTCATCTTATGTCAACAAAAACGCTGGAAAAGAAAAAAGAGTTCTGAGACTCGTAATAAATTGTAAACCGCTTAGCCAAGCATTAAAATGGATTAGGTACCCAATACCTAATAAAAAGGATTTGTTAAAAGGAACTTATAAACCGATCTGCAGAGCCATAGAGTTCTCTACCAAGTTTCCTAATGAAAACATAGATAAAACTCAGCTACAAAGGTTCTTAAGAAGTCCTAATTACGTAGCAGATTTTGTCCCAAAAATTAGACAGATAGGTGAACCTCTATGTAGAAAGTTTAGGGAAAATCCAGTCCCTTTGTCAGACAAACAGACTAGAGTTGTCATCCAGATAAAGGATATTGTCCAGAAACTTCCATTTTTAGGAAACCTTGATCCAGAAGCCTTCATAAAGGTAGGAACTGATACTTCCGAAATAGATTACGGTGATATCTTTAAACAAAGAATATCCCTTGAGTCAGTTAAATAGTTAGTTAAATTCATGTCTGAAAATTGGAAACAGGCACAAAAGAATTATAACACAGTTAAAAAGAATTTTTATCTATAGTACTATGTACTACAAAGTTTCAAGATAATTTAGTTAAAAGAATTTTGTTAAAAGTCGACTGCAAAGCAGCCAAAGACATTTTACAAAAAAAAAATTAGTTTCAAAACAGATTTTGCCGGATGGCAAGCCTTATTATCAAATTTCGAATTTTAAATTTGATTTTATAAAAGAAAACTCTCTACCAGGTTTCCTGACTAGAGGATTTTGCAGGGGGAAAATGAGGCCAGGCTCCCAGGGCTTACGCCCGATGTGTCACGACCCGAACCCGGTCCCGTGACTGGTGCCTCACCCCGGGCACCCTAGTGATACAACATCAGAGAAAATCAGCGGAAATAAAAACATGAACATGAATTAAGAGACATGATAAATAAACAAAGCAACCAAAACATTGCCTTCAGATATATACATAAATACCCGACGCTTATCCTTTTACTGCATCGCCACAACAAGATTTCTGCACTCTAAGAAGTGACAACAACTATGACGACAGTGGCCCCGCCATACCCCGAATGTACAAGAACCTACGCACTGTGGTAACATACCAAAGATAAGCCTCCAAGGAACGGAGCTTCCCAACACGCTGAAATGTGATCCTATAAGCGGATCGATAAATAACGTACTCTACCGCAGATGAACGCAGCCCCGGGCGAGGTCAAGATAACAGTACCAAGTATGTGAAATCGTTAAAATATCAGAAATGAAATCATAATAGTCTATATAAGGCAGAGACATGTATGATAACCAAACTACGCTCACAACATAAAAGCGCCATGTCAAGTCGTGACTCACGCCTCAAAGTCATCCTTGTAACGCCCCAACCCGGCCCGCATCGTGCCTTATCCCGGGCACCCTAGTGATACAATCATCAGAGAAAACCAGCGGAAAATAAAACTTTAACAAGAAACAAGAACATAAAACAGGCCAACCCAACGGTTACCTTCCAATAACATAAATAAATACAACTCTTACAAAACGAACAGTTTAATCCTTTTTACAACCCTGCCCACAACAGTACTGTTATACCCCGTATTTTCAGAGTATGTACGTAAGGGCGTACGTAGAAAATTTGAAACTTGTACTAAGGCTTGGCCGAATTAATTTTGTTCACAACACCCGTTTAGAGTCGTTTTTCGACGAAACGTTTTCACAGCATTTCTTGGGGAAGTTTCCGCTATGTCATTTTTAATTTTTGCGGATTTTTCCGAGAGACGAAACGTGTTGGGCCAACAAGAGGGCGCCACTTGGCACCCTCCCATTGGCGGACGTAAGGGCTCGGATTGGACGAAATGGAGAGGTGTAGTTGGTAGGATATTTTGTGTGTTAGTTGGTCAAGGACACATGGACAAATCCTAGCCCTACACTTGCCTAACACTTGGTTTAATCTTGGCCTTTGGTTGGCCATCCCTTGACCTATAAATACCCCTTCCCTTTGAAGACTTCTTCATCCAAAAAAAAAATCTCTAAGTCTTGAGAGCTCCCCCTCCCCATTTCGTGAGGCCCCCTTGGCCGAGAGTAGCGCCCCCCCTCCTAGTAGTGTGGCCGTGGGGTACCCCCCCCCTAGCCTAGTTGCTTTCGTATAAAACCCCCCTTTGTGGTGTAGAAATACTCTCAAAAAGTATTGTTATAATGCCCAAATTACCTTAGCCGTATACCTTGTTGTATTCTAAGGTTATACCTATACGAAATGCCTAAATACTATTATACTTCCACTACCACAAAACCGAAACCCTAGGAAAATCTCCATAGTCCGTTGGAGTTTTGTGTAGAAATTGGTTAGAACTTCTAAGGGTGGTTTAGAGCGGGTTGGAGCGCTCGGAGTTGGAGCTAAACGATTGCCCAGGATCGACTTTAACTAGGATAATTATGGGCTTATCGAGGTAATTATCTTGTCCCTCTATTGTAATTGGAAATTACATATTGTTAGAATATATAGTTGAAGTATACTATATATAGAACTGAACGTAGTTATCGGCAATGTCTTTTGACTTAAGCCTGAATAATACTTACGGCAATGTCTTGCGACTTAAGCCTGAATTTAAAAGAAGAATACCGAATCAGAATTACATAGTGTATTACAATAGACTTGTGTAGTAGTACCGCGGAGTAGAATTGTACCGTTAGGTTACGATAACCCCGGTTGGCTTGGTAGCCTACCGATAGAGGAGGAGATTTACGCCGTCATGTGGGGGAGGCTTCGAATTTTCTGAGAATGTTCTACGATGAGATCTAAATGTTAATAAGCGCCTGTGGCCTTATAGGTTGAAGTACTACGTGTGGCGCGATCTACTGGCTTAAGGAGTAGCCGACGGTTGGAAGTACTTGAGCGCTTTGCTATTAGTCGATACTGCCGCGAGGTATGTGAACCTCTTCCTATCTCTTCTAGCATGATATGTGTGAACTATGTAGTACGGTAGACGCATACGCTAAACGATTTGATTGATTTAAAACATAAAGTGTTATAACGGCTTTATGGGAAGTTGGTTATAACACTTTATGTTGGTAAGAAAATACTTGTGGTCTTTAAAAGGTAATCGATTTGAACCATAATCGCTTGTTATGTGTTAATAAAGAACTTGAAGTATTTCAAAAGATTTTGAATCATTTTGAAAGAAGAAGTAATACTTGGTTTTGAAAAACTTAAGAGTTATACTAGCTTTACGGAAGTTAGGTATAACGGCTTAAGAATGTTTTATCGATTTCGAAATCGTAAGGTGTATCGACAAACCATCTGCAGCTAATAAAAGGAAATGTTTTGACTAATTAAGTATTATTAAAACCAGAGAAACTTCCATCCGCATGAAGCTAAGATGAGACAAAATGATATTTCCTAGATCACTACCAGAATAAGATTGTTATAAACAAGAATATCCTACTCACATATAAGACTTATGTTTCTCGATTGTTTAAAAGAGAATTATATTCTTAAATGAATAAGACTATGAACTACTAAACCCTTCTAAAATAAGAAACGTGAACATTTGAAATTAGGCAAACTTGGACGCTTGGAAAATAATGTTGTTACTTGATTTTACAAAGGTAAGTGTTTTGGTTTATTTAAAAGACATACTCTATTTTATACTACTGTATTGTGTGACTTATGTGAAAGCAACGGATCTTTTAAAAGATTTAATGTATGAAGTACTTTAGGTAGATACCGAACTTGTTAGCTTAAAGTACCTTGTGTGAATAACTTGATTGTCTTGGTTTGAGATAGCCTTGTAAATACTTTCTTGTTGATGTGATAAGTGAAAATGTTAGGATGCTACGTGTGTTAGTATCTTGTGTGATCGTGATGTAAGTGGGTCATTCTTGTCAGGCTTACGTTGTTAAACGTTAAGCCCGCAGACTATTATTGTATCACATACCCCTTTGACTTATCATACCGAGGGCTTGCCACCCTTGATGCGGTCTTTACGGCCTATGCGGTCCTCGTGACTACGCGAGCGCGGTAGCTCCGTGATTGATCATTCCGGTGTTTAGCCCGACGCGGGATTCCCTATGCGGTCCGCTGAGACTATGCGGTCTTTTGAGACTACGCGGGTCATGCGGAGCCTAGCGGATACCGAGGGTTAGCCGCTTCGACGCGGGTATACCTCAGCGGTCCAGGACCATGATTCGAGGAATACCTCACGCGGGTCCGTGTGTGACCTATGCGAGTCGCGAGAGTTCCAGTGGATAGACGCCGACATTGATATTGCGCGAGCGCCGCCTTCGATCATGTAGTGCGGTCTAGAAAGACCTCGGATACGCCAGGTATTTTTAGTATCGTGGGTCTTAGTAGTCGGCTATGCCTTCGCACTTGCCCCGCACGGTTTTATTGTGATAACTTTGGAGGCGTGAGTCCCCGACTTGACATGATCGCTTATTTGTCAGGAATCGTAGTTTGCTTATCATACATGTCTCCCGCTTTATAGACTATTATGATTTCATTTACGTATTTTTAGTTTCACATACTGCACTGGCCAGACCGACCTCCTTCGGGCCGCTCATGCCGCAGTTGAGGTACACCGCCGTTGATCCTAGCCTCGTGGTCACGCCAATTGGGAAGCTCCGCTTCTCCGAGGCTTATCACGTATAGTCCCCGTCAGTAAGTGTTTACATTCGTGGTTTGGCGGGCCCCGTCCCGCCATTGTTGTCATATCATTCTAGAGGTCCAGAAATCGCTGCAAGCGTGGTTTGTAAAAAGGATTAAACTGCTCATGTTGAAAAAGTTGTTATTTACATATACGCCGAAGGCAAGTTTTTCTCGATCATTGTTTCATATTTCATAATATGTCTTGTATCGCTTTATGTTCACGACACTGATGTTGTATCACCAGGTGCCCGGTAGGCACCACGCCCGAATCGGTCGTGACAAAAGTGGTATCGAGCGCTTAATCCTCGGAAAGTGTCTACAGACCGCATCCAAGCAGTTCTTGATTATCGCTGTTGTGCACCACACCAATAATCGTGAGGCTATGTGGTATTTAGGATTGGTTTCTATTCTTCTCACTCGAGATCGTGCCTTAGAGCGTGTTGTAAGTCGACCCTCCGACGATTTCTTTCCCTCACCGCTATGCCTCCGCGTAGGCAACCCGCCCAGAGGCGCGGCCGGCGAGGAGTCGAGCAGAGTTCGGAGGGTGGCGAGGGCACAGCTCAATCATTACCTAGGGTAGTGCTTCATTCGGGAGTTTCGACGCCACTAGCCCCACAGAGTTTGGCACGGCAGTGGCAGCTCCATCGCGCCATGATATTTGAACCTTCGCCCACGACCGAACAGTGAATATAGAGTGCAAAGAAGACGACCACATTAGCTACATGGATGTGGCTACCAGAGAGTATACCGATGTACCACGGGTCTTGATGACTATCTAAAAGAGGGTTGTGCAAGAGTAATTCTTCAGTTAGGCTTGAGCATGGCCTGTGTACGGGCTTATGCGCAGCAGGCCAAGAAACGTAAAGATTTACGGGTTAACAAAGGACAGCAGGAGAGGGCCAGAGCAGCAAGGTTCTTTAGTAACTTTCGAGGCGAGTCGCCTCACCAGCAGATTAGATATGCACCTCCGCCAGTGCAGAGTGGTCTTCCACGCATTTCGTGGACGCTCGGTGTGCAGGAGTTGGTCGTAACTCCGTGGCTTCCGGTCACAGCGATGCACGCCATTCCGGGAATGTCGCTTTTAGTTGGTACTTGTTGTACTCACGACCGTCCGGTTCGATGTCGATGGTGTCCTTGTAGGAGGACTTAGCCTTCAGATCGCGGGTAGTTCGTCATCTTCCTTAACTATGAGCCCTACGTGGCGTGTTTGATTAGAACGACTGGGAGTGTAGAAGAGATATAGATATATCTTTAACCTCTGTAGATCAAGATATGTGATAAGGTGAGTATACCTTAAGTGCTATGTTCGATAGCGATGTGTTAGTCGTGATTAGATCATGGTTGTTTAACCGAGTAAGATTTTGGGGGATGTAGGTGCGAGCCTTAGAGCTTTTTACGTAAAGACCTTAGAGGTGAGGCCATCTCGAGAAAAGGTGTAGTGTTATGTTTGACCCTTATCGAAGTATAGTGCACGTGAGTTATGTTGGGATAGGTCCCAGTAGTGTGGAATGAAAGGGGTAGTTGAGCTAAGAAGACCGCTAGGTTTTCAAACGTGATTAGTGAGATTGTTCCGATCGGAGCTAGTATTGTGCGCGCGCGCCGGTCGGGTTGAGGCCACGCTGCGTCAACCCGCGGTAGGTTTGGTGGTGGGGTCAGGTTGTGGTGGTCCCGCCTTGTGTTAGGGTTGTGAGGATGTTAGCCCAAGTTTAGTTAACCAAATAACGAGTTCGTGGATGCGTTCGACCGTTGGTCGGGCCGACGGGGCAGCCCATCGTGTTCTTCGGTCAGACCGCTACTCTACCGTGTTGAGTTATCGTAGGTTGTAGGGCTGCACGAGGTGCCTACCTACACCTTAAGACGCATGATGGAGCCTGTGTTACTACCGCTTTTTCTCGGAGGTTTTGCCGTGCAAGGTTAGGAACTCAGTGAGTCTCGGGACCACATTCGCCCGCCGTTGTTTGATTTCGAGGATAGTTGCGAGAATTGTTGTCTCCTGTTGAAGGAGTGTTTAAGCTACCATTCGGTGTTCTGATATCGCCTTACGAAGCCTTGTGGCGGAAGTGTAAGTTGCCGGCCGATTGGTTCGATGTTGGCAAGCGTTCGCATAAATGTTCAGCTTGTTCCAGCAGATCGTGGTTAGGGTGTGACGAGTTTTGGTATGACAGAGGAACTTAGCCCGTGTTACTGGGCCCTTTTGAATTCATGTGAAGGATAGGCGGGTTGCATATATGATAGCTTTGCCGTCCGACTTAGGAGGCGACGTCCGGCCTTTCAGATTGTTATGATCGGAAAGTATCGAGAATCCATCCGCAGTGTTCCCGCTAATGATGACCACGTTAGAGATAGTAACCCCGAGTCTTGGAAACCGGCCGTGACGAACGTGGTAAGAGTTCGAGTGTACGACCTCGTGGTCGCAAGCACCGATACCATTTGTTGGGTCGCCGAGCAAGGCTCGCGACAAAGTGACAAAAGTGGTACCATTTGTCGGGTCGCTCGAGAAGGTTAATGCCTCGTGCAAAGTGACAAAGTGGTATCAAAGTGGGATCTACGACGGTAAAGAGAGAAGCGAGCATGTATGGCGCATAGATGTGATCATTTCTTTTGTAAAGAGAAGGCGCGAAGGAAGTATATTTTAGACCCCGGTGAGAGTGTTTTGTGACGATTTAGAGGTGTTTCCTCGTGGAATTTGATGTAAGTATTTACGCAGGTGCTTCTGTGGCCAGCTGTGGCAGGATTGTTCTCGTAAGTATAGTAGTGAAGACTATACTGGCGCGCGGTTGTTTTGAGACTTAGAAGGAACATTCGGGACGAATGTTTCTAAGGAGGGGAGAATGTTATACCCCGTATTTTCAGAGTATGTACGTAAGGGCGTACGTAGAAAATTTGAAACTTGTACTAAGGCTTGGCCGAATTAATTTTGTTCACAACACCCGTTTAGAGTCGTTTTTCGACGAAACGTTTTCACAGCTTTCGTAGGGGAATTTCCGGCTATGTCATTTTTAATTTTTGTGGATTTTTCCGAGAGACGAAACGTGTTGGGCCAACAAGAGGGCGCCACTTGGCACCCTCCCATTGGCGGACGTAAGGGCTCGGATTGGACGAAATGGAGAGGTGTAGTTGGTAGGATATTTTGTGTGTTAGTTGGTCAAGGACACATGGACAAATCCTAGCCCTACACTTGCCTAACACTTGGTTTAATCTTGGCCTTTGGTTGGCCATCCCTTGACCTATAAATACCCCTTCCCTTTGAAGACTTCTTCATCCAAAAAAATCTCTAAGTCTTGAGAGCTCCTCCCATTTCGTGAGGCCCCTTGGCCGAGAGTAGCGCCTCCTAGTAGCGCCGTGGGTACCCCCAGCCTAGTTGCTTTGTGATAAAACCCCCTTTGTGGTGTAGAAATACTCTCAAAAGTATTGTTATAATGCCCAAATTACCTTAGCCAGATACCTTGTTGTATTCTAAGGTTATACCTATACGAAATGCCTAAATACTATTATACTCCACTACCACAAACCGAAACCCTAGGAAAATCTCCATAGTCCGTTGGAGTTTTGTGTAGAAATTGGTTAGAACTTCTAAGGGTGGTTTAGCGCGGTTGAGCGCCTGAGTTGAGCTAAACGATTGCCCAGATCGACTTTAACTAGGATAATTATGGGCTTATCGAGGTATTTATCTTGTCCCTCTATTGTAATTGGAAATTACATATTGTTAGAATATATAGTTGAAGTATACTATATATAGAACTGAACGTAGTTATCGGCAATGTCTTTTGACTTAAGCCCGATAATACTTACGCAATGTCTTCGCGACTTAAGCCCGAATTTAAAAGAAGAATACCGAATCAGTAATTACATAGGCTGTATTACAATAGACTGTGTAGTAGTACCGCGGAGTAGAATTGTACCGCTAGGGTTAGACGATAACCCCGTTGGCTTGGTAGCCTACCGATAGAGAGGAGATTTACGCCATGTGGGGAGGTCACTAATTTTCGTAGAATGTTCTACGATGAGATCTAAATGTTAATAAGTCACTGTGGCCTTATAGGTTGAAGTACTACGTGGCGCGATCTACTTGGCTTAAGGAGTAGCCGACAGTTGGAAGTACTTGGAGCGCTTTGCTATTAGTCGATACTCGTCGCGAGGTATGTGAACCTCTTCCTATCTCTTCTAGCATGATATGTGTGAACTATGTAGTACCAGACGCATACGTATAAACGATTTGATTGATTTAAAACATAAAGTGTTATAACGGCTTTATGGGAAGTTGTTATAACACTTTATGTTGGTAAGAAAATACTTGTGGTCTTTAAAAGGTAATCGATTTGAACCATAACCGCTTGTTATGTGTTAATAAAGAACTTGAAGTATTTCAAAAGATTTTTGAATCATTTTGAAAGAAGAAGTAATACTTGGTTTTGAAAACTTAAGAGTTATACTAGCTTTACGGGAAGTTAGGTATAACGCTTAAGAATGTTTTATCGATTTCGGAAATCGTAGGTGTATCGACAAACCATCGCAGCGTTAATAAAAGGAAATGTTTTGACTAATTAAGTATTATTAAAACCAAGAGAAACTTCCATCCGCATGAAGCTAAGAGACAAAATGATATTTCCTAGATCACTACGCAGTAATAAGATTGTTATAAACAAGAATATCCTACTCACATATAAGACTTATGTTTCTCGATTGTTTAAAAGAGAATTATATTCTTAAATGAATAAGACTATGAACTACTTAAACCCTTCTAAAATAAGAAACGTGAACATTTGAAATTAGGCAAACTTGGACGCTTGGAAAATAATGTTGTTACTTGATTTTACAAAGGTAAGTGTTTTGGTTTATTTAAAAAGATACCACTTCATTTTATACTACTGTATTGTGTGACTTATGTGAAAGCAACGGATCTTTTAAAAGATTTAATGTATGAAGTACTTTAGGTAGATACCCGAACTTGTTAGCTTAAAGTACCTTGTGTGAATAACTTGATCAGGCCGGTTTGAGATAGCCTTGTAAATACTTTCTTGTTGATGTGATAAGTGAAAATGTTAGGATGCTACGTGTGTTAGTATCTTGTGTGATCGCGGATGTAAGGGGTCATTCTTGTTGTGCTTACGTTGTTAAACGTTAAGCCCGCTGTACTATTATTGTATCACATACCCCTTTGACTTATCATACCGAGGGCTTGCCACCCTGACGCGGTCTTTACGGCCTATGCGGTCCTCGTGACTACGCGGAGTGCGGTAGCTCCAGGATTGATCATTCCGGTGTTTAGCCCGACGGGGATTCCTATGCGGTCTGCTGAGACTATGCGGTCTTTTGAGACTACGCGGTCGCGGAGCCTAGGCGGATACCGAGGTTAGCCGCCTTCGACGCGGGTATACCTCAGCGTCCAGGACCATGATTCGAGGAATACCTCATGCGGTCCGTGTGTGACCTATCGCGAGTCGCGAGAGTTCCAGTGGATAGACGCCGACATTGATATTGCGCGAGTGGCCGCCTTCGACATGGTGCGGTCTAGAAAGACCTCGGATACGCCAGTGGTATTTTTAGCATCGCTGGTCTTAGTAGTCGGCTATGCCTTCGCATTTGCCCCGCACGGTTTTATTGTGATAACTTTGAGGCGCGAGTCCTCGACTTGACATGATCGCTATTTGTTGTGAATCGTAGTTTGCTTATCATACATGTCTCCCGCTTTATAGACTATTATGATTTCATTTACGTATTTTTAGTTTCACATACTTGCACTGCCAGATCGACTTCTTCGTGGCTGCGCTCATGCCGCAGTCGAGGTACACCGCCGTTGATCCTAGCTCTCGTGGTCACAGCCAGCTGGGAAGCTCCGCTTTCTCGAGGCTTATCGTGGTATAGTCCCCGCCGTAGTAAGTGTTTACATTCGTGGTTTGGGCCCCGTCCCGCCATTGTTGTCATATCATTCTGTAGGTCCAGAGTAATCGCTGTGCAAGCGTGGTTTGTAAAAAGGATTAAACTGCTCATGTTGAAAAAGTTGTTATTTACATATATGCCGAAAGGCAAGTTTTTCTCGCATCATTGTTTCATATTTCATAATATGTCTTGTATCGCTTTATGTTCACGATTACACTGATGTTGTATCACTAGGGTGCCCGGTAAGGCACCAACCACGTCTAATCGTCGCGGACAAGTACTACGCACTTAAGATTTACAACAACTATGACGACAGTGGCCCCGCCATACCCCGAATGTACAAGAACCTACAACTCGTGGAACACATACCAAAGATAAGCCTCCGAGAAACGGAGCTTCCCAAAACGCTGAACCGAGATCCTAAGAGCGAGGATCCACGATCGATGTACTTACCGCGCAGATGAACGCAGCCCGGGCGAGGTCAAGATAACAGTACCAAGTATGTGAAATCAAAAATATCAGAATGAAATCATACTAGTCTATAAAAAGGCGAGACATGTATGATAACCAAACTACAGCTCACAACATAAAAGCAAATATGTCCAATGTGACTCACGCCTCAAGTCATCACTCAAATATAACTACGGGTCTCACGCCCACAACATCAATCATGTTCGTGATCATGGCCGCATGCCCCTAATTCAGATCGGTGTAGACATGTCCATGATGCAACAATAATATCAATGCCCCATGGCCACATGCCCCTAATTCTACCTGCAGACACGCCCATGTGACATCAACAATAATATATCGGGTGATCAACCCCGCCGCACGGCCACATGCCCCCGAATTCTACCTCGTGCAGACATGTCCATGTAACCACAATAACAATATATCGGGTAATCAACCCGACCGCACGGCCGCATGCCCCTAATCAGACGGTAGACATGTCCATGTGACATCAACAACAAGACAAGAATCAAAATGGAAACATACCCGGAATTCTCCATCACCGCCAAAGACGCCCAAGTAAGTTCTCAATAAGTCGACCGCCTCTATCGAGAGACGCGGAATACGTAAATACCACACTTGCACAACAAAGGCTATCATCACAAGCATAGGCAAGTTTCACAACAACAAGCATAGGCAAGTTTCACAACAACAAGCATAGGAAAGTTTCACACAACTCAAAGTACTTTCATTTTACGCCAAAGTCCGGTTTTTAACCCCAAAGTACTACATACGTTAAGTTCTTTTAAAAGAGATCCATTACTTTTATAAAGTCACCCGATACCGTAGTATTAGAATGACCAACCCACATTCCTTTTCAAAATCAAGTAACAACATTCTTTTCCTAAGTTCCGCTTTGCCTAGTTTCAATTACTCAAGCTTCTCATTTTCAAATGCTCAAGTCACTTATTTTAGAAAGGTTTCATAACTCATAGTCTTAATCTCTTTTAAAACAATTGAGTAACATATGTCATATATGTGAGTAGTTTATTCTTGTTTATAACGATCTTATTACAAAGCCCATGATCTAGAAAATGTAATATCATTTTGTCTCATCTTAGCTTCTATGCAGATGGAGGTTTCTACCGGTTTTAATACATCATTATTCAATACATTTTCCTTTATTAACGCCGCAATGGTCTGTCGATACACATTCTCGATTCCCAAATCAAGAAACATTATCCCTTTAAAACCAAGTACTCATTACTCACGAATGAGGTTTCACACAAACATCCACATTTAAACAAATAAGTTAAGTCTCTTATCTTATAAGATCAAGTCTCTTAACTTCTAACATCGTGAAACCATTTTCACTTACATAAGGTCGTTATAACTAACTTCCCATAAAGCTATTATAACACCCTATGTTTTAAACCAACCAAATCACTTAGCACATGTACGCCTACCGTACTACATAGTTCACAACAATCATGCTAGAAAAGATAGGAAGAGGTTCACATACCTCGACGATTTATCGACGATAAGCAAAATGCTCCAAGTACTACACCTTGCTAGCCCTTTCCACTCCTCGAGTAGAATACGCTACTCTTAGTACTTTCACCTATAAAGGTCACAAACGCCTATTAACCCCAAAACACAAGTTTCTATCTTCTACGTAAAATTCGCAAGACATTCTCCCCGCAACAACAGAAATCTCCTCCTCTATCGAGGCCGCTACCAAGCCAACCAGTGGGGTTTACACGCCTAACCTGACGTGTACAATTCTACTCAAGAATACTACACAAGTCTATCGCAATACACCATGTAAATACATCAGCTTCTTTTCTTTATTCTTCAGCTTAAGTCAAAAGACATCACAGAAGATTAAGCTATATATAGTATACCTCCACTATATATTCCAACAACATGTAATCTCCAATTACAATAAGGGGACAAGAATATTTACCTCGACAAGCCCAAAATTATCCGAGATAAAAGTCGATCCTGAGCAAGGTTTAGCTCCACTCCGTGCGCTCCAAACCACTCCAAACAACCCTTAGAAGTTCTAACCAACTTCTACTCAAATACTTCAACCAACTATGAAGATTTCCTTAGGGTTTCGGTTTGAGACTAAAAGGACAAAATGTAGTATTTCCGGGCTCTACGTAAAGAGGTATCTTTGGAATACTACAAGGTACAAGGCTAAGGTATTTTGGGCATTATAACAATACTAGGAGAAGTATTTCAATACCACATGAGTGGTATTATACTAAAACAACTAGGCAGTGGGTACCCCACGGCTAGCACCACAAAGGGAGGGAACCTCGCCAAAGGCCACCCGAAAAGGGGGAGCGGGGAGGCTCTCGGCTAAGAGCTCACACAGGGGGAGGAGAGGGTTTCAAGACTTGGAAGTTTTTGGAATGGATGAAGTCTTCACACTTAGGGGGGTATTTATAGCAAAACCAAAGGCCAACCAAGGGCCAAGATCCTTCCAAGTGTATAGCAAGTGTAAGGCCAAGATCAAGCCAAGTGCACCCTAAACCCTACTCCACAAAACACTCCACAAAACAATGTACCAAACAAGGCCAAAACAAGGCACAAAACAAGGGAGGAAGACGTCCCCCCCTTGCCTACCCAAACCGTCACTTGAGGGTGACAAGTGTCACCCTCTCGTTGGCCCAAAGATGTTCACGCCGGAAAAATCCGCAAAATACAAAACGACATAGTCGGAATTTTCCTCGCAAGTTATGCAAAACGCTTCACAAAAGACGACTTAACCAAAGTGCACAAATGTAAATTCGCCAGGGTGCCACATGGGGTGACACGTGTCGCCCCGATTCGCCTGCAATATTTCGCCTTCCAAAATATCCAAAATACCGTAAATCTCAAAACAAAGCTGCCCACAAAATCAGAATTTCTCCCGTGGGCCCCACGTGACCATTTCCAAAATAAAATCTCAAAATTCTAATATAATCTATGAAGTCCAAATACCAAACTGGGAATCCACCCCATTAACGAACCTTTTTCTTCACAAATAACCTAAACTTTTCCGCGAAAACTCACATCTTTCTTTCTTTTCAAAATTTCTCGCACTCGCACGCACGTCCTCACATACATACCCCGCAACTACGGGTATAACATTCTCCTTCCTTAGAAACATTCGCCCGAATGTTCCTTCTCAAGACGGATATCGATGAAGTTCCTCTAACAAGTTGCCAACGCCACAGCTTGGCCACGAGATAACACACGTCCTCTTCTTTCCTTAATCGTCGTGCCCTTCTCGAACACTTGAACTCTCCCAGTACGTACCATACTTCATCATTACCTGCTCTCGAAAATCTCCGAGTCACTACCTCCAAACTTGGTCATCATACTAACTTCAATCTCCTTAAGGCCATTCCCGCCCCACGATCCGCTCGTCGAACATATCCACCAACTCATACGATGGTCATACAAACTGGGCCTAGCATCCTCGTGACCCTACCACCGCGGGACCACCCAGAACTGACCCCACCCCAAACCGGGTTACGGGTTGACCCGCAAATGGTCCTCAACCCGACCCCCAACCGCGCCAAACTCTTGTTCCCCGATCCGGAACAATCTTACTAACTCACATCATGAAAGCTACCACTTCCATCTCACACTACCCACGGACTTATCACACAAAATAAATCCCACATATACCACTACTCTGATAAGGGTCAAACATAAAATAAATCTTTAACTCAAGACGACCTTACCCCTAAGGTCTCAGTCGTGACATAGTCTAAGGTTCACACTTACCATGCCCCCATACGTATCCTCCCAACTAAGCATGTTTTCTAACTCACAATTAACACAACGCTATTCGTACATAGCACATAATAATGAGACCATCATAACAAGCATACCCAAACTCTAGAGGGTTAAGGATAAACTGGCTACCGCCCACTCTAATCATAGGCCCACCGCAGGCGCATAATCGTAGGCGCGATGAACCACCATCGATCCGGTAGGTCGAGTCGTAACATCCGTGCTACCTTGGTCGGATAGCTCGCAAATGGCCCTCGCTGGCCGCAAAATAACAAGCTCCCCGCACCACGACACTTCCCGAAATGCGGTCTACTACATCGACCACACCGAGGTAGGGTGACCGTGATCCGCCAACACCCTTACTTCCTCGAAACTCAACCTCGAGCCCTCGACCGCCCCGAATACTCAAGGTTGTGGAGGACCACTGCACCGGGCGGAGGTACAAAACTAGTATGCCGAGGCGGTCCGCCTCGAAAGTCACCAAAGGACCTCGTTGTTCTCGCCTCTTCGCCGATTCGTCATTCTGCCGACCTCCGCGGCCTCACATCCCAACAGATGAGCTCGCATGCGGCAATGTCCATGCCCTACAAGAGCTACTCCAACATGCCTCGACATGTAATCATCGAGCCCTCAGAACATATCGGTGCACTCGATCCTCCATACTAGCTACCAACGCCGACGCATCGCCAATGAGTCGAACTCACATTGTACTCCCGAACCGCACGCCCGCCTGCCTAAGCATCAAAAATCGTGCCCGCGCCTCCTCATCCGCGGAGGCAAGAAGTGCGTGAGGAAAGCCCCAAAACTCATCCCATACCTGGAGGTGCATGCTCTCC
Source organism: Przewalskia tangutica (assembly GCA_029844215.1). NCBI lineage: Eukaryota > Viridiplantae > Streptophyta > Magnoliopsida > Solanales > Solanaceae > Przewalskia > Przewalskia tangutica. The sequence goes on from CM056726.1 coordinate 61,723,308, forward strand.
CGAAAGCTCCCATGAATCAAAACCAATCGATCGCGATCACGCAGCCGATGCGAACCAAAGGTCACAGACTCGGTCTCAAGCCTTGATCACCCGCATGATCTCAGAATCGCCGGATGAACTCCTCGCGATCATCCTCGTGCCTCGACCCATAAAACTCGCGGCTACAACTCGTAAAGTCCCGTAGCCTCAAACTATCTCGCTTCGGTGAACCATCAAGTGCATCGAACTGGAATCGCCGTGATCCATTTATCCTCATATCTCGCCACGACTCGCCAAAGAATCGGGCCATCTCCTTGTAACCCATCTCCTCTCGCCTGCATCGCGGACCGAGGCTCGTGCATCAGAGTCTCACGCCCACGGCCGCGCCTAAACTCACTGGGTCAAGCGGCGCTACAAAACCTGCCTCAAGCACAACTCGTATCGCCCGGCTCGCGCTGCACTCTCTCAGATCTCACTAGCAAGACTTCTACGCTTTGCCCTTCTCTGGCTCGCTGTTTGGCGCGAGGCATAATCGTAAAAACGAGATACGCGGAGGGTCCAACTTACAACATGCCTCTAAGGCACGATCTCGTAATGAGAAGAATGGAAACTAATCTTAAATGTCTCAGCCTCCCGATTATAGATGTGGTGCACAACACATCGATAATCAAGACTCTACTAGACACGGTTCGTAGACACTTTCCGAGGATTAATCGCTCGATACCACTTTTGTAACGCCCAACCCGGCCCGCATCGTGCCTTATCCCGGGCACCCTAGTGATTCAATCATCAGATAAAACCAGAGGAAAATAAAAATTTAACAAGAAACAAGAACATAAAACAGGACAACCCAATGGTTACCTTCCAATAACATAAATAAATACAACTCTACAAAACGAACAATTTAATCCTTTTACAACCCCGCCACAACAAGCATTACATGCACTTCTAAGATTTACAACAACTATGACGGACAGGCCCCGCCATACCTCAATGTACAAGAACCTACAACTCGTGGAACACATACCGAAAGATAAGCCTCCGAGAAACGGAGCTTCCCAAAACGCTGAACCGAGATCCTAAGAGCGAGGATCCACGACCGATGTACCTCTACCGCGCAGATGAACGCAGCCCAAGGAGGCCAAGACAACAGTACCAAGTATGTGAAATCAAAAATATCAGAATGAAATCATACTAGTCTATAAAAAGCAGGAGACATGTATGATAACCAAACTACAGTTCACAACATAAAAGCAGTCATGTCCAGTCAGGGACTCACGCCCTCAAGTCATCACTCAAATATAACTATGGGTCTCACGCCCACAACATCAATCATGTTCGCATCATGGCCGCATGCCCTAACTCGTGACGGCAGACATGTCCATGATGCAACAATAATACCAATGCCCCACGGCCACACGCCCCGAATTCTACCTCGGTGTAGACACGTCCATGTGACATCAACAATAATATACTGGTGATCAACCCTGCCGCATGGCCACATGCCCCCGGAATTCTACCTCGGTGTAGACATGTCCATGTAACCACAATAACAATATATCGGGTAATCAACCCGACCGCATGGCCGCATGCCCCCGGAATTCTGCATCGGTGTAGACATGTCCATGTGACATCAACAACAAGACAGTAATCAAAATGGAAACATACCCGTGGAATTCTCCATCACTGCCAGCACGTCCAAGTAAGTTCTCAATAAGTCGACCGGCCCTCTATCGAGACGCCAGAACACGTAAATACCACACTTGCACAACAAAGGCTATCATCACAAGCATAGGCAAGTTTCACAACAACAAGCATAGGCAAGTTTCACAACAACAAGCATAGGCAAGTTTCACACAACTCAAAGTACTTTCATTTTATGCCAAAGTCCGGGTTTTTAACCCCAAAGTACTACATACGTTAAGTTCTTTTAAAAGAGATCCATTACTTTTATAAAGTCACCCGATACCCGTAGTATTAGAATGACCAACCCACATTCCTTTTCAAAATCAAGTAACAACATTCTTTTCCTAAGTTCCAGTTTGCCTAGTTTCAATTACTCAAGCTTCTCATTTTCAAATGCTCAAGTCACTTATTTTAGAAAGGTTTCATAACTCATAGTCTTAATCTCTTTTAAAACAATTGAGTAACATATGTCATATATGTGAGTAGTTTATTCTTGTTTATAACGATCTTATTACAGCAGCCATGATCTAGAAAATGTAATATCATTTTATCTCATCTTAGCTTCTATGCAGATGGAGGTTTCTACTGGTTTTAATACATCATTATTCAATACATTTTCCTTTATTAACGCTGCAATGGTTTGTCGATACACATTCTAATTCCCGAAATCAGTAAAACATTATCCCTTTAAAAACCAAGTACTCATTACTCACGAATGAGGTTTCACACAAACATCCACATTTAAACAAATAAGTTAAGTCTCTTATCTTATAAGATCAAGTCTCTTAACTTCTAACATCAGTAAACCATTTTCACTTACATAAGGTCGTTATAACTAACTTCCCATAAAGCTATTATAACACCCTATGTTTTAAACCAACCAAATCACTTAGCACATACGACGCTCACCGTACTACATAATTCACAACAATCATGCTAGAAAAGATAGGAAGAGGTTCACATACCTCGCGACGATTTATCGACGATAAGCAAAATGCTCCAAGTACTACACCCTTGCTAGCCCTTTCCACTCCTCGAGTAGAATACGCTACTCTTAGTACTTTCACCTATAAAGGTCACAAACGTCTATTAACCCCAAAACACAAGTTTCTATCTTCTACAGAAAATTCGAAGACTCCCCGCAACAACAGAAATCTCCTCCTCTATCGAGGCCGCTACCAAGCCAACCAGTGGGGGTTTACACGCCTAACCTGACGTACAATTCTACTCAAAGAATACTACACAAGTCTATCGCAATACACCCTATGTAAATACAGTCGCTTCTTTTCTTTATTCTTCAGCTTAAGTCAAAAGACATCACTGCAAGATCTAAGCTATATATAGTATACCTCCACTATATATTCCAACAACATGTAATCTCCAATTACAATAAGGGGACAAGAATATTTACCTCGACAAGCCCAAAATTATCCGAGATAAAAGTCGATCCTGAGCAAGGTTTAGCTCCACCGCGCCCAAACCACTCCAAACAACCCTTAGAAGTTCTAACCAACTTCTACTCAAATACTTCAACCAACTATGAAGATTTCCTTGGTTTTGGTTTGAGACTAAAAGGACAAAATGTAGTATTTCCTGCTCTACGAAAGAGGTATCTTTGGAATACTACAAGGTACAAGGCTAAGGTATTTTGGGCATTATAACAATACTAGGAGAAGTATTTCAATACCACAAGGAGGGTATTATACGAAACAACTAGGCTAGTGGGTACCCTACCTAGCACCACAAAGGGGAGGGAACCCTCGGCCAAAGGCCACACGGTGGGGAGGAGGCTCTCGCTAAGAGCTCACAAAGGGGAGGAGAGGGTTTCAAGACTGGAAGTTTTTGAATGGATGAAGTCTTCACACTTGCGTGGTATTTATAGCAAAACCAAAGGCCAACCAAGGGCCAAGATCCTTCCAAGTGTATAGCAAGTGTAAGGCCAAGATCAAGCCAAGTGCACCCTAAACCCTACTCCACAAAACACTCCACAAAACAATGTACCAAACAAGGCCAAAACAAGGCACAAAACAAGGGAGGAAGACGCCCCTCGCTTACCCAAACCGTCACTGAGGTGACAAGTGTCACCTCTCGTTGGCCCAAAGATGTTCCGCTTAAAAATCCGCAAAATACAAAACGACATAGTCGGAATTTTCCTCGCAAGTTATGCAAAACGCTTCACAAAAGACGACTTAACCGTGTTGTGCACAAATGTAAATTCGCCAAGGGTGCCACATGGGGTGACACGTGTCGCCTCGATTCGCCTGCAATATTTCGTCTTCCAAAATATCCAAAATAATGAAATCTCAAAACAAAGCGGCCCTACAAAATCAGAATTTCTCCCGTGGGCCCCACGTGACCATTTCCGAAAATAAAATCTCAAAATTCTAATATAATCTATGAAGTCCAAATACCAAATATGGGAATCCAATTCCCATTAACGAACCTTTTTCTTCACAAATAACCGGAAACTTTTCCGTCGAAAACTCACATCTTTCTTTCTTTTCAAAATTTCTGCCGTACTCTCGTACGTACGTCCTCACATACATACCCTGCAACTACGGGGTATAACATCCCTCATGCCCGTGGAACTCCTTCCTCACTACCGGCAGTCTAGGTACAAATCATGTGATACGTATAACAGGTCTCGGCCCATCTTATGGACCCAGTATAGAAACGTGTGGAATACATTCCCGGATGAACCGGTAGTCGAGTGGAATACATTCCCGGATGAACCGGTAGTCGAGTGAAATACATTCTGATGAACCGTAGTCGAGTGAAATACATTCCGGATGAACCGTAGTCGAGTGAAATACTTTCCGGATGAACCAGAGTCGAGCGAATACATTCCTGGATGAACCTGAGTCGAGTAGAACACAAGATTTTGCACAACAAGGCTATCACACGTAACATGGTCAAGTTTCATAACAACAAGCATAGGCAAGTTATACACAACTCAAGATACTTTCATTTTATGTCAAAGTCCGGATTTTAACCCTAAAGTACTACGTACGTTAAATTCCTTTTAAGAGATTCATTCCTTTTCTAAAAGTCACCCGATACCCGTAGTATATAAAAATGTGTGACTTATATTTTTTTAAGTAAACCAAAACAACTTTCATACTTTCCTTTTTAAGACCAAATTAAGGCAATACCATGCCTTCTTTTTGGACCAAAATACTTCTCTTTTTAAAAGTCAAGTTACCACATTAAAACAAATGATAAAACCCTTCTTTTGTTTTCATAAAGTCGTTATAACCAACTTCCCATAAAGCTGTTATAACACTTTATGTTTTAAACCATTTTAAGACAACACAATGCCTTCCTTTTCCCTAAAAGTTCCAGTTTGCCTAATTTCAATTACGCAAGTCTCTTTTTAGAAAAGTTTCATAGTTCAATGTCTTAATCTTTTTTTAAAACAATAGAGTAACATATGCCATAGGTGAGTAGGTTAATCTTGTTCATAATCAATCTTATTAAGCAGCCATGATCTAGAAAATGTAATATCATTTTGTCTCATCTTAGCTTCTATGCAGATGGAGGTTTCTACTGGTTTTAATAATACTTAATTATTCAATACATTTTCCTTTATTAACGCTGCAGTGGTTTATCGATACACATTCTGATTTCCGAAATCAGTAAAACATTATTCCTTTTAAAAACCAAGTACTCATTACTCACGAATGAGGTTTCACACAAAATCCATATTAATTCATTTAAGTTAAGACTCTTATCTTATAAGATCAAGTCTCTTAACTTCTAAAATCAGTAAACCATCTTCTTTACCTCTCTTAAGACGTTATACCTAACTCCCCATAAAGCTAGTATAACTCTTTTTAAAACCTTTAAAACCAAGTGTTACTCTTCTTTCAAAAATGGTTTCTCAACAATTTTGAAATACTTCAAAATTCTTATTATTCAGGCTTAAGTCAAAAGACATTGCCGTACAACTACGTTCAATTAGCACACGTGACGCTACCGTGCTATATATTATTCAGCTTAAGTCAAAAGAAATTGTCGTACTATATATATCTTCCTTTAAAATATCATGCTCAAGAGTATAGGAAGAATCACATACCTCGCGACGATTTATCGACTATAAGCAAAACGCTCCACGCTTATAACCCTACTTAGCTGGTCCACCTTCTAAGTAGCCCATGCTACTTGCAGAACATTCAACCAATAAAGGTTATCAGTCTACGGTATATACAGTCCCATGTAAGTACAGTTGAACTTCTACTTATATTCTTCTGAAGTGATTTCAGTTCAAGTCTTTACTGTAATATCCTTCTATTACAGTTCAATTCTCTTCTATGAATCTTATATTCATTACTATACTACTACAGTATGTAATTTCCAATTACACTAGAAGGACAGTAGTATTTACCTCGATGAGCCCAAAATTATCCAAGTAAAAAGTCGCTCCTGAGCAACGTTTAGCTCCTACTCCGAGTGCTCCAATCCGCTCCAAACAACCCTTAGAAGTTCTACGCAACTTCTACTAAACACTTCAACCGACTATGAAGGTTTTCCTTAGGGTTTCGTTTAGTGGCTAAAGGAAAATATAATAGTATTTTCCTGCTTTTCAGATAAAGTGGTACTTTGGAACGTACTACAAGGTATTTGGCTAAAGTATTTTGGGCATTATAACAATACTTGTAGAATACATTTCTACCAAGGGGGGGTAGTATACGAAAACAACTAGGCTAGGGGGGGGTACCCCACGGCTAACCACTACAAAGGGGGAGGGGGAAGCTTTCGGCCAAAGGGCCTTCTCAAAGGGGAGTGTGGTGGACGAAAGAACAAGAGGGAGGGAGTATTTTGAGACTTAGATAGATTGCTCAAGTGAGGATGAAGAAAGTCTTCAACTTAGAGGGGTATTTATAGGTCTAGTGAAGGCAACCAATGGCCAAGATGAAGACAAGTGTATAGCAAGTGTAAGGCCAAGATTTAGCCATGTGCAACCTTATCCATCTACACAAAAATATCCTACCTAACCCTTGACCAAGGGAAAGGCAAGAAAATCGTCCAAACAAGCCCATTTTGCCGTCCAATGAGGGTGACAAGTGTCACCCTCCCGTTGGTCCAAAATATTTCATCTCTCGGAAAAATCCGCAAAAATAATAAATGACATAGCCGGAATTTTCCCTACGAATCGTGGAAACGCTTCGTCGGAAAACGACTCTAATCGGGTGTTGTGTACAAAGTGAATTTCGCCCTTACACTTTAAGCTTCAATTTCTACGCACGCCCCACGCATATACTGAAATACGGGGTATAACATTCTCCCCTCCTTAGAAACATTCGTCCCGAATGTTCCTTCTCAAGACGGATAACGATAAAGTTCCTCCAGCAAGTCGTCAACGCCACACCTGGCCACGAAATAACACATGCGCGCAAATACTTAAATCTAGGCCAACGAGGAACCACCTCGATGATCACAAAAGTTCCCACCAAGGTCTAAAATATACTCCCTTCGCACCTTCATTTCGCAAAAGAAACGATCACACACGTTCACTTCTCCCCTATCTCGTTGTACCTTTCTCGAACACTTGAAATCTTTCTAGTATCCGCACCACACTTCACAACGCTCGCTTTCCAACCCTTGGAGTCACTACCTCCAAACTTGGTCATCTTATTAACCTCGATTTCCTCTAAGGCCATTCCCGACCTTCACGAACTGATTCTGGTCGAACGTATCCACCAACTCTTACGATGGTTATCTAAACTTGGGCCTAGCATCCTCGTGACACTACCACCTGGCGGGACCACCTCGGACTGACCTCACCACATTCCGGGCTACGGGTTGACCCGCGAATGGTCCTTAACCCGACCCGTAATCGTGCCAACTTTCTCGTTCCTCGCCCTGCAACATTCTTTCTAATTTGCGTCATGAAAGCTACCACTTTCACCTCACACAACCCAATGAATTTCCCACAATACATTTTACGCATACCAAGTATTTCAAGAAAGACTAACCGTAAGAATCTCTCCTTTAAGACGACCTTACCTCTAAGGTCTCAACATGAAATATTCTAAGGTTCACACTTCCCATGCCCCCATACTTATCCTTCCAACTAACCATGTTTTCTAACTCACAAATAACACAACGCTATTCGTACATAGAACATAAATATAAGGTCATCATATCACGCATACAAATCTCTAGAGGGTTAAGGATATACCTGAAGCTACCGCTCCACTCTAATCATAGGCACACCTGCAGGCGCATAATCGTAGGCGATGAACTCGCCATCGATCCGTAGGCTGCGCTATGCCGCCGGCATTCTCCTATAAGCACGATCTCGTCACATGGCCCTCGACGGCCGCAGTGAAACAAGCACCGAAAAAGACGACTTTTCCCGGATGATGTTTGCCACATCGTGCACCGGTGGGGACATGAATCTCGCCTAGCACTCACGTATACTTGTGAACGAAGCCCGAGCTCGACCAGCCCCGAATACCCCGAACGCTCAAGATCGTGGAGGACCACTCAGATCAAGCGAGGTACCTAACTAACTCGCCGAGGCGGTCCGCCTCGAAAGTTACCAAAGGACTCGCCACCGCCTTCTTCACGATCTCGGCCATTTTGTCGACCTCTCCGTGCCTCACATCCTAGTGCATGAGCCAGACGCGGCAATGTCCATGCCCTACCAAGAGCTACACCCGCATAAGCCTCGCCAAGTAATCATCTAGCCCTGATGTAGTGTACTCGTCCTCCATATCGCCTACTACAATGGGACATACCGAGCTAACGAGTCGAACTCCACATTGTACTTCTAACCGTCCGCCTGCCCCGCTTAACGCTAAAAATCTGTCGGCCCGAGCCCTCTCATCTGCGAGGCAAGAAGTGTGCAAGAAATGCCTTTGAGAACTCGTCCCATATAGCCGGAAGTGCATTCTCTCCCGGGACAGCTCCCACGATCAAAACTACGATCATGCGGTATCACGCACCGATGCGAACTAGACCACCGACTCGGTATCCGATGCCTTGATCACTCTCATGACCCAGAATCGCCGGATGAACTCCTCGGATCATCCTCGTGCCTCACCCATAAAACTCGCGGGTTACACCGTAAAAATCTCGTAGTCTCAAATCGCTCGGGGTGAACTACGGTGCTACTGGACTGGAATCACTGATTCACCTATCTCATATCTGCCACGACCACGGCCAAGAATCGCCATCTCTTGTACTTATCTCATCTCGCTTCCAGCCGTGGGACCGAGGCTCGTGTATTGTAGTCTCGCAGCCATCGCTGCGCTTAAACTCTGTGGCCGGGCGGTGTCGCAAAACTAGCCGTCTCAAGCACTATCTCAGTCTCGACCGCTCGCGCTCGTTCTCTCAGATCTCACTAATACTCCTCGATCGCTTTGCCCATCCGGGCTCAGGTTGCCTTACGCGAGGCATAATCGTAAAGGAAAGGAATACGCTGAGGGGTCCAACTTATCACATGCCTCTAAGGCACGATCTCGTAATGAGAAGAATGGAAACCAATCTTAAATGTCCTATAGCCTCGATTATAGATGGCACAACACACCGATAATCAAGACTCTACTAGACACGGTCAGACACTTTCTCGAGGACTAATCGCCTGATACCACTTTTGTCACTTTACCGCGAGTCTCACTCCGAGACCCAACAAATGGTACCGGCTGCTTGCGATCTCATACACAATGGACGTGCCATACGGAGAGCCACGGGTCTGTTTCGTGGTAGGCTCGCCTCTTTATACGCTCAACCCCGGGCGAGGTCGATAACAGTACCAAGTATGTGAAATCGTTAAAATATCAGAATGAAATCATAATAGTCTATATAAGGCGGGAGACATGTATGATAACCAAACTACGATTCACAACATAAAAGCGATCATGTCAAGTCGTGACTCACGCCTCAAAGTCATCCTCATGCCCGTGGAACTCCTTCCTCACCGCTAGCCTAGGTACAAATCATGTGATACGTATAATGTGTCTCGCCCATCTTATGGACCCAGATAGAAACGTGTGGAATACATTCTGATGAACCAGAGTCGAGTGGAATACATTCTGATGAACCGTAGTCGAGTGAAATACATTCGGATGAACCGTAGTCGAGTGAAATACATTCCGGATGAACCTGAGTCGAGTGAAATACATTCCGGATGAACCGGTAGTCGAGTAGAACAGATTGCACAACAAGGCTATCACACGTAACATGGTCAAGTTTCATAACAACAAGCATAGGCAAGTTATACACAACTCAAGGTACTTTCATTTTATGTCAAAGTCCGGATTTTAACTCCAAAGTACTACGACGTTAAATTCCTTTTAAGAGATTCATTCCTTTCTAAAAGTCACCCGATACCCGTAGTATATAAAAATGTGTGACTTATATTTTTAAGTAAACCAAAACAACTTTCATACTTTCCTTTTAAGACCAAATTAAGGCAATACCATGCCTTCTTTTTGGACCAAAATACTTCTTTTAAAAGTCAAGTTACCACATTAAAACAAATGATAAAACCCTTCTTTGTTTTCATAAAGTCGTTATAACCAACTTCCCATAAAGTCGTTATAACACTTTATGTTTTAAACCATTTTAAGACAACACAATGCCTTCCTTTTCCCTAAAGTTCCAGGTTGCCTAATTTCAATTACGCAAGTCTCTTTTAGAAAAGTTTCATAGTTCAATGTCTTAATCTTTTTTAAAACAATAGAGTAACATATGCCATAGGTGAGTAGGTTAATCTTGTTCATAATCAATCTTATTAAGCCCATGATCTAGAAAATGTAATATCATTTTGTCTCATCTTAGCTTCTATGCAGATGGAGGTTTCTACCGGTTTTAATAATACTTAATTATTCAATACATTTTCCTTTATTAACGCCGCAGTTGGTTTATCGATACACATTCGATTTCAAATCAAGAAACATTATTCCTTTTAAAACCAAGTACTCATTACTCACGAATGAGGTTTCACACAAAATCCATATTAATTCATTTAAGTTAAGACTCTTATCTTATAAGATCAAGTCTCTTAACTTCTAAAATCGAGAAACCATCTTCTTTACCTCTCTTAAGACGTTATACCTAACTCCCATAAAGCTAGTATAACTCTTTTTAAAACCTTTAAAACCAAGTGTTACTCTTCTTTCAAAATGGTTTCTCAACAATTTTGAAATACTTCAAAATTCTTATTATTCAGCTTAAGTCAAAAGACATTGCCGCATAACTACGCTCAATTAGCACACGACGCTCACCGTGCTATATATTATTCAGCTTAAGTCAAAAGAAATTGTCGTACTATATATATCTTCCTTTAAAATATCATGCTCAAGAGTATAGGAAGAATCACATACCTCGCGACGATTTATCGACTATAAGCAAACGCCCACTCGCTATAACCCTGCTAGCTTTGTCCACCTTCTAAGTAGCCCATGCTACTTGCGTAACATTCAACCAATAAAGGTTATCACCATCAGATATACATTCCCATGTAAGTACAAATTGAACTTCTACTTATATTCTTCTCAAGTGATTTCGATCAAGTCTTTACTGTAATATCCTTCTATTACAGTTCAATTCTCTTCTATGAATCTTATATTCATTACTATACTACTACAGTATGTAATTTCCAATTACACTAGAAGGACAGTAGTATTTACCTCGATGAGCCCAAAATTATCCAAGTTAAAAAGTCGCTCCTGAGCAACGTTTAGCTCCTACTCCGAGTGCTCCAATCCACTCCAAACAACCCTTAGAAGTTCTACTCAACTTCTAATAAACACTTCAACCGACTATGAATGTTTTCCTGTGGTTTCGTTTAGTGGCTAAAGGAAAGTATAATAGTATTTTCCGGGCTTTTCGTATAAAGGGTACTTTGGAAAGTACTACAAGGTATTTGTCTAAAGTATTTTGGGCATTATAACAATACTTGTAGAATACATTTCTACCAAGGAGGGGTAGTATACGAAAACAACTAGGCTAGGGGGGTACCCCACGGCTAACCACTACAAAGGGGGAGGGGGAAGCTCTCGGCCAAAGGGCCTTCTCAAAGGGGGAGGGGGGTGTGGTGGACGAAAGAACAAGAGGGAGGGAGTATTTTGAGACTTAAATAGATTGCTCAAGTGAGGATGAAGAAAGTCTTCAACTTAGAGGGGTATTTATAGGTCAAGTGAAGGCCAACCAATGGCCAAGATGAAGACAAGTGTATAGCAAGTGTAAGGCCAAGATTTAGCCATGTGCAACCTTATCCATCTACACAAAAATATCCTACCTAACCCTTGACCAAGGGAAAGGCAAGAAAATCATCCAAAAAGCCCATTTTGCCGTCCGATGAGGGTGACAAGTGTCACCCTCCCGTTGGTCCAAAATATTTCATTTCTCGGAAAAATCCGCAAAAATAATAAATGACATAGCCGGAATTTTCCCTACGTAAGCTGTGGAAACGTTTCGTCGGAAAACGACTCTAATCGGGTGTTGTGTACAAAGTGAATTTCGGCCCTTACACTTTAAGCTTCAATTTCTCTACGTACGTCCTTACGTACATACTCTGGAAATACGGGGTATAACACGATGAGACCCCCCTTTCAGAATAAACTAGAAGAAAAAATGAAACAACCCTTTGCAGAAAAAACTGCAGGACCAATTCTTCATAAACCCAGTGGACAAAACAAGTTCATAGTATTGGGAGATCTCCCAATTATACCAGTCTCCTCTAAAAAGGGGAAGGAACAGGTTCAGCCGTTCAAAGCTACACCAGCATCTGCCCAGAGCAGGGATAGTTACAGGATGGTTCCCCCAGAATCATACTCGTAAAGAAACCACAGAACCCTAAGAAGGAAATACCAGCCTCATCCAGAAGTGGGAATTTATTCCTATACAAACATTGCTGATAATGGCATTGGACAAGCAATATGAAAACTTTAGGGTGCAAGACCTGCTAAAACCCTGTTACACAGACCATCAGTATATTGATACCCAAGACTCCCTGAAAACCAGGAGATACTATGAATTCATTTTATTAGATACCGACTCCATAGAAGTCGAACACAAATATTTTGATAAAATAGATGGGATTGAGTATTCCAAAGTCACTATTAAAAAGATTTTGAGTCCATTTAATTGGTATGCAGATCATCTACAAACCCATATACCATTATCCAGAACTCACAGACCGCAAACCTATAATTGGTATGATTATAAGGATGCATGGTTCAATTTTCTGTATGTTAGACCAAATACCCATACTTGGTTCATAAAATATGCAGAAGAAATTAAGGAAAAAGTTATTCCCAGATGGTTCTACGAATGGTGGAACATCTTTGGAGGAACTTCACAGGTGGTGGCTCCAAGTTTCCAAAATAAATATGCAGGTTTCCAGGAGGAACAACAAATCTCTACTCTACCAGAGCATATTAAGTTTTGTAAATTCTTTTTTAATAAAAGGATTTCCTACATCATTAATTGGTCATTTGATATCCGAGAGATAAACAGGATTCGTTATTTAAGCAAGACCATCAAAATTAAAGGATGGAGTCCAAAGCCCAGGGAAAAGACTAAGGTAAAACCAGAAAGAAGAAGTCCCTCTTCTTCAGGCGAAACCTCAAGTTCTAAAACAGAAACCAGACGAAAGCTCTTAGAAGCTCTAGCAAGATTGGAAGACGATGAAGAAGTGGCATCCAATCATAGTGAAATAGACAACGGAGACATGATGGTCCCACGAGGAATAGCCCAGGCATATGCCGACGCTTATCTCCGCGGATAAAGTCAGTGGTCCCTCTAGATGGGATAGCTAGCAAAGACAGTTGTCTCTTCAGAAAAGAAAGAGGTGCCCTTTCATAAAGCAGATAGTGACATAAAGCAGATTATGACATTTGCCTCTTCGGAAAAGCAGAGGACACTTGCCCCTTCGAAGAAACAAAGGATAAAGCAGACAATAACATTTGCCTCTTCAGAAAAGCAAGAGACAAGAAAGCGACATAAAGCAGAAGAAAACAAAAGACATAAAGTAGGATAAGACATTTGCCCTCTCAAAAAAGTAAAGGTCATGTAAATCTTAGCCGTCCATTTGTTTTAACCAGAACCGTCCACGTGTTAGGACGATAATTGATTTGAGGCCTATTTAAGGCTCTCATTTGTAACCTAAGAGGCATTCGGAAATTACCTCTCTCTCTCTATAATTCCTTGTCTGATCTTGTATCCCTCTCTCTTTCAATGCTTTGAATAAAATTGTAAGTTTTTAAACTTATATTTTCTTATGTTTTAAGTTTTTAATTCGGTTTTCGCATCTTAAACTGTTATTCCGCACTTATTGCATTATATTTTCTTATGTTTTAAGTTTTTAATTCGGTTTTCGCATCTTAAACTGTTATTCCGCACTTATTGGTATCAGAGCCATGTTGTTAGAAATGAGTGAGTAGTCTCATTCTACCGTCCTTATGGCGGTGTTGTTCTTAGGTTGCTAGGTGTCCTGTTACTCTGTTTAAATTCCTGTAGTTACCGGTATAGTAATCCTGTTCCGCTAGAAGTTATATTGTTCTAAGTTTCCTGTAGTTACCGATGTTGTTACCCTGTTCCGTTAGAAGTCCACTATTCCGATTAGGTTTAATCACTTAGAGGTCGCACTGTTCTGTTATTATGATGTATGAGTACTACTGAAGTAGGCAAGTTCCTGGAGCAGTATTTTAGCCCGAAAGGACGGAGGGTGCCTGGGTCGTACACTGTTGGATGCCGCCGAAGATCGTAGGAGAAAGTGTCAGATGAACAGAACGTGTTTACTGTTTAAGTAATTAAAAAGAATAGGAAATAGTGTAAGCAACTACGGTAGGAGAACTATTTAGGTAATTATAGTAAGTAAAGAACTAGTATTGGCAACTAGGATAGGAGTACTATTTAGGTAGTCGGAGGAATAGGAAAAGAGTAGGATTGAAACCTAGTAACAGATAGAACAACAACCCTAGGAAAAGGATGGTAGTCACCACGCATAGCAACAACCCTTTGGTTAAAAAGTTATTTATAAATGAAGATGCGTCCAGAGTTTGATTACATAAGAGAATATAATTCTCAGATACTTGAAATAATAATAGCAAGTAAGGATTGCAATAAGCATTTAAAAGAAAGTCTTAGAGAATTAGACTATTATTCAACTGCTAGACCGGCTCCAGGTTTAGACTCTTATTGTCAAAAGATAATCTGGCAAATAATCATTGGTAAAACTAATGAACTTTATGAAGAAGTTAGCAGATTAAGAAGAAGGATTAGCTACCTAGCAGGTAGACAATCTATATCTGAGTATTTAGTCAGACTTCACACAGTTAGTTATTAATGATGAATAACATCAACAGTGAAAACTTAGCAACTTCAAAGATTGCTAAAGTTGAAAAAGATTTGCAGAACTAGGATATTCCAAGAGAATTTTTCAGATCTGTTTATGAAACAGGAAAGTTTGATTTTATAAAGAATTATAATATCAAAACTTGTGAATCCATGAGCTATTAATAACTCAAAAGAGATTATTAAATTGCTATCAACTGAAGATATAAACAGATATAAAAAGGAATTTAATTTCCTTCACATAGGTTTGGTGCAAATTGCTGTTAAGCCTTTGTATCGACTGGGTTTAGATACCCCCATCTGTCTCTTACTAAGAGATGCCAGGCTGTTAAACTTTGATGATTCCTTACTGGGAGTTTTACAAAGTAATTTGGCCAGGGGACCAGTTTATTTTAACTGTTACCCAAATTTTTCAGTAGATATTAATGATCAAAACGTTATGGATACCCTAACGTTAAACATTAAAACCAAGAACATGAATAGTAAAATAAACACAAGAGAAATTGCTATAATATACAGAGTCTATTACAGGCTAATGAAAACAACCTTAGCTCCAAAAGCTAAACTAGTTAGCAGTAAGGGTGCTACCATGCTTATGGAAGCAAACCAGGAACATAGTAACATCTTTGTTCCTAGAATGCTAAAATGGAATGAAATTTTAGCGAAAGATGAATGGCACTTCGATGCTATCACCCAACCAAAGATAGAACCAGAGAGTTCTGATATTGAACAAATAATCCAGCATTTGGATGGTTCAATAGATTTAAAGTTTTTAAAATCTAATGGAAGATACTCTTTTACAGCATCTTCTTCCAAACCCCGAGAGGATGAAGAGTATTCTGATAATTCAGGCGAAACTATACCCGAACGAAAAGTTCAGGGAGTAGACTATTCGTCACCAGTACCTAAAGTCTACTATCGACCAATCGATAGAACGATCGCAGACCCACCGTGTTGAAATGCATGGTGGAGATAGCTTGGGCATGATTAAAGAAGACATCGATTTTAAAATCGATTGGAAAACCATTGACAAGTTATGGAGAGATCCAGAGAACGCCATTAAAAGAAAATGGTATGTAAGAACCTTTTCACTCAGTGAAAGGAATGTGTTTAAAGAAACATGGATAAATGATATGAACAGAATTAATGCAAATCTAGAATTCTTTAGGTGGTTTGAAATCACTGATAAACTCCATAATAACAGACAATGTCTGAGTACCATTGTAAAGAAATGGTTCACAGGTGAAAAAACTGTTGAGTCAGTAACACCTCCCTTAGAACAGATAAAGATTCCCGTAAACGGTGAAGTCTTAACTTCCACCCCTTTTAAAAGAGATATAAAAGATCCAAATGATATCACACATGTTGATGATATTAATAAAATTCTACAACAGAACAACTATACCAACCAGTTGTTACATGTTATCTCTAACCAGATTTCTGAGGCAAGTAATGCTTTTACCTTTAGGAATACGCCAGTAAGGTCGAAGGAGAAAACCTTATCCGAACCCCTTTTTAAGATTCCCCAGTTTTCGACAAAAAGCCATCCAAAATTTGGGAAAGAAATCGAAGATGATCTGCTAGAAAGAATCAGTAATAAATTCAAAGAGATGAAGGTCTCTGAAGGATCCACCTCAAAGGAATCTAACCGCTCGGTAAAAATGCTAAGCGAAGGTTCCAGCTCTAATAGTAATTCAGAGGTTAATAGAATTTCAAAATTAACCAAAACTGATGGTAAGAATTTTTATAAACAATCCACGTTCCCAGACATGTTGTTTGAAGAACGAACCCCGCCCCCGGCCACTTATTCAGGGGATGAAATCCATGAATGGAACATAGACGGCATGTCAGAAGGACAAGTTGTCAAAGTGCTCCATGAAATGGGAGCCTGTTTAACCAGTTATAAAATAAAAACACTTACTGACGATGCCCAATTAGCGTCAATTATAATTTCAGGTTTCACTGGGATGTTAAAAAATTGGTGGGAAAACTACCTACTTGATGGTGTGAAAGCTAGCATCATGAATGCTACCACCACAGTCCAAATAAAAAACATCGATAACAGTTATACTAATGAAGTTCAAGGTGATGCTTCGGCAACCTTATTATATCAGACGGTAAACATTTTGTTGGAGATCCAAAACTTTTCCAAGATGTGTTTAGAGATGCTTAATAATCTAACGTGTCCAAAATTACACGATTTTAAATGGTATAAAGATATATTTCTTAACAAAGTCATGCTCGAATCGATCAGAATCATGATTATTGGAAAGAAAGATTTATCAGCGGTTTACCTAAGCTCTTTGTCGAAAAGGTAAGAACAAACATTAGGAGATGCCATAACGGCGATACTCTTTATGCCATCATGACATATGGTGATTTAATCAGCTATGTTAATCTTACAGGCTTAGAACTGTGTAATTCGATAAATCTTAATAATCAGATACAGAAGTACTCCACCAAAGGAGAATTAGGAAGTTTTTGCGAA
This sequence comes from Przewalskia tangutica, assembly GCA_029844215.1. Classification (NCBI taxonomy): domain Eukaryota; kingdom Viridiplantae; phylum Streptophyta; class Magnoliopsida; order Solanales; family Solanaceae; genus Przewalskia; species Przewalskia tangutica. Next base: position 61,740,769 of record CM056726.1, read on the forward strand.
GACTTCGGTTACGTTAAGATTTCTGCTCCATCAAAGAGCATCAAGAGAATGAAAAAGAAACATAACATTTCTAGCCCAAAAACTTATAAAAGAAATCATACTCCTAGAAAGAGTTACAATAAGCAAAGTAACAGAAAAAGTACCAAGACAAAAGGAACTTGCTGGAATTGCGGGAAAACAGGCCACATGGCCAATAACTGCAGAGAACCCGATAAAAGGAAAGATAAAATTAACCTATTGGGAATTGATCCCAAAGTAAAAGATAAACTGTTTACAATTTTAAACGAAGAACAGTCCAGTGATAGCTCTGAAGAAACTTCAGATGATTATTACAGTGATGAAGGATCACTTGATCTGGGTTACAGTTCAGATAGTTCCACTTCCAGCTTCGACTGCGAATGTATCGAAAATCGCACATGTACCAAAATGCGATTTATGGCGTTATCTCCAGTAGCAGCCAAGAGTTTTTCTTTGACATGGTCGATCACATCGATGACGACAATTTTAAAAAGCAATATCTAAAAGAACTTAAAAAGATTGTCATTAACCAGAAAAAAGAAAAAGGAATAATAGAGCCGTATGACATGAAAAGAGTTTTTAATAAGTTTAAAGACTCTAAATCAGGTACTTTGTTACCAGACTTAATAAACGAAGTCTCTCATTTGAAGGAAGAAATCCTTCGGATAAACAAAAGACTCAGTTCATTGGAAACTGAGGCATTGGCCAAAACCAAAGATTTGGATCTCACGGAAGATCCCCAGACATCGTCTATTTTTAAACAGATAGTTACGGATGATCAAGAAGATGAAGAAACAGAAAATAATTCTGATTCAGGTTTAACTTTAATATCCAGGGCTAAAGCATTAAGCTACCATGTCCCAATTAAGTTAATAATTAATGATTTTGCTATCGAAAGAATGGCACTTTTAGATTCAGGAGCAGATCAGAACTGCATTCGCGAAGGTATAATCCCTGCCAAGTACTTAAACAAAAGTACTCATAAGCTGTACTCCGCCACAGGAGAGAATATAAAGATTGGTTATAAACTCTCAAAAGCACTTGTATGCAATAATAATATTGCATTCACCAATAGCTTTATTATAACTAAGGATATAACTGAGGAAATCATTTTAGGAACACCATTCCTAGCCCAGATACAGCCATATACTGCAAAACCAGATGGTATTTATACTACCTCCATGGGAGAAGATCTCATATTTCCTTACATAAATCCTTTGACTACTGATCAGAGTAATCACATTAAACAGAAGATGGTCTTTAGAACCCAGTCAGGCTAAACCCATTAGATTTAGCACGAAAGGCTGGAAGGGCCTGTGCCGCATCATTGGTAAAATTAGCCAGAGAGCCTTTTTAGGTACATACCTTCAAAATAGGTTGTTTAAATCAGATAAAACAATCAGATCCAGCGTCGGAATTGTTTTAAAATCTATACTGTGCTATGTATCACAAGATTTTCTTTTAGAAACATCTTTTAAAAGTCTTTCTTCAAAACATTGATTTTGAAAACCAAGTTTTAAATCTACAAAGATTTTTTCGAGGAATACATCAAAGGATTCCAGCCACCCCATAAAAATCATCTGTTATGATACTATGGTCCCATAAACATTTTTAGAAATATGTTAAGAATTAAGTGGCTCAAAGGCCTTCCAAAATTTGTTCTCCAGAAGAACAGCAGGTATCAAAGTTCAGCAGGTAATTCAGCAGGTAATTAGCCAGAACAAGGAAAACCCATTTTCCGGACGAAGAAGATAAAGAAAAGGCTCCAAAAGCCTTAGCAAAATGATGAAAACGTGGCATCTGGCCACAGTAAAACAGGCAACGGGGATATGCTCATCTCCCGATAAATTTCACAAGCCTACGCAGAAGCGTACCGCACAAAATAAAGCAGGATGGTGACACTTGCCCCTTCGGAAAAGCAAGAGGCGAAAGTGACATAAAGCAGGATGGTGACACTTGCCCCTTCGGAAAAGCAAGAGGCGAAAGTGACATAAAGCACATTAAGCAGACAGCGACATTTGCCTCTTCAGAAAAGTAAGAGACAAGAAAGCGACGTAAAGCAGAAGAAGACAAAGGACATAAAGTAGGATAAGACATTTGCCCTTTCAAAAAAGTAAAGGTCATATAAATCTTAGCCGTCCATTTGTTTAAACCAGAACCGTCCACGTGTTAGGACGATAATGGATTCGAGGCCTATTTAAGGCTCTCTTTTGTAACTTAGAAGGCATTCGGAAATTACCCCTCTCTCTATAATTCCTTGCCTGATCTTGTATCCCTCTCTCTTTCAATGCTTTGAATAAAATTGTAAGTTTTTAAACTTATATTTTCTTATGTTTTAAGTTTTTAATTCGGTTTTCGCATCTTAAACTGTTATTCCGCACTTATTGGTATCAGAGCCATGTTGTTAGAAATGAGTGAGTAGTCTCATTCTACCGTCCTTAGGGTGGTGTTGTTCTTAGGTTGCTAGGTGTCCTGTTACTCTGTTTAAATTCCTGTAGTTACCGGTATAGTAATCCTGTTCCGCTAGAAGTTATACTGTTCTTATGTTTTAAGTTTTTAATTCGGTTTTCGCATCTTCGTAGGAGAAAGTGTCAGATGAACAGAACGTGTTTACTGTTTAAGTAATTAAAAAGAATAGGAAATAGTGTAAGCAACTACGGTAGGAGAACTATTTAGGTAATTATAGTAAGTAAAGAACTAGTATTGGCAACTAGGATAGGAGTACTATTTAGGTAGTCGGAGGAATAGGAAAAGAGTAGGATTGAAACCTAGTAACAGATAGAACAGCAGCCCTAGGAAAAGGATGGTAGTCACCACGCATAGCAACAACCCTTTGGTTAAAAAGTTATTTATAAATGAAGATGCGTCCATAGTTTGATTACATAAGAGAATATAATTCTCAGATACTTGAAATAATAATAGCAAGTAAGGATTGCAATAAGCATTTAAAAGAAAGTCTTAGAGAATTAGACTATTATTCAACTGCTAGACCGGCTCCAGGTTTAGACTCTTATTGTCAAAAGATTATCTGGCAAATAATCATTGGTAAAACTAATGAACTTTATGAAGAAGTTAGCAGATTAAGAAGAAGGATTAGCTACCTAGCAGGTAGACAATCTATATCGAGTATTTAGTCGACACACGCTTAGTTATTAATGATGAATAACATCAACAGTGAAAACTTAGCAACTTCAAAGATTGCTAAAGTTGAAAAAGATTTGCAGAACTGGGATATTCCAAGAGAATCTTTCAGATCTGTTTATGAAACAAGAAAGTTTGATTTTATAAAGAATTATAATATCAAAACTTGTGAATCACGTAGCTATTAATAACTCAAAGAGATTATTAAATTGCTATCAATCGAAGATATAAACAGATATAAAAGGAATTTAATTCTTCACATAGGTTTGGTGCAAATTGTTGTTAAGCCTTTGTATCGATCGGTTTAGATACTTCATCTGCCTTCTAAGAGATGTCGTCGTTAAACTTTGATGATTCTCATCGAGTTTTACAAAGTAATTTGGCCAGGGGACCAGTTACAAATTACTTTGTAAAACTCCCAGTAAGGAATCATCAAAGTTTAACAGCCTGACATCTCTTAGTTGTATTGCATGAAGTATCTAAACCCGATGATACAAAGGCTTAACAACAATTTGCACCAAACCTATGTGAAGGAAATTAAATTCCTTTTATATCTGTTTATATCTTCGATTGATAGCAATTTAATAATCTCTTTGAGTTATTAATACTATCGTGGATTCACAAGTTTTGATATTATAATTCTTTATAAAATCAAACTTCGTTTCATAAACAGATCCAAAGATTCTCTGAATATCCTAGCTCGAAATCTTTTCAACTTTAGCAATCTTTGAAGTTGCTAAGTTTTCACTGTTGATGTTATTCATCATTAATAACTAACTGTGTGAAGTCTGACTAAATACTCAGATATAGATCATTTCACCGCTGTAGCTAATCCTTCTTCTTAATCTGCTAACTTCTTCATAAAGTTCATTAGTTTTACCAATGATTATTTGCCAGATTATATTTTGATAATAAGAGTCTAAACCTGGAGCCGGTCTAGCAGTTTAATAATAGTCTAATTCTCTAAGACTTTCTTTTAAATGCTTATTGCAATCCTTACTTGCTATTATTATTTCAAGTATCTGAGAATTATATTCTCTTATGTAATCAAACTCTGGACGCATCTTCATTTATAAATAACTTTTTAACCAAAGGGTTGTTGCTATGCGTGGTGACTACCATCCTTTTCCTAGGGTTGTTGTTCTATCTGTTACTAGGTTTCAATCCTACTCTTTTCCTATTCCTCCGACTACCTAAATAGTACTCCTATCCTAGTTGCCAATACTAGTTCTTTACTTACTATAATTACCTAAATAGTTCTCCTACCGTATTTGCTTACACTATTTCCTATTCTTTTTAATTACTTAAACAGTAAACACGTTCTGTTCATCTGACACTTTCTCCTACGATCTTCGGCGGCATCCAACAAAGGTACGACCCGTGCACCTCCGTCCTTTCGGGCTAAAATACTGCTCCAGGAACTTGCCTACTTCAGTAGTACTCAGACATCATAATAACAGAACAGTGCGATCTCTAAGTGATTAAACCTAATCGGAATAGTGGACTTCTAACGGAACAGGGTAACGACATCGGTAACTACAGGAAACTTAGAACAGTATAACTTTTAGCGGAACAGGATTACTATACCGATAACTACAGGAATTTAAACAGAGTAACAGGACACCTAGCAACCTAAGAACAACACCGCCCTAAGGACGGTAGAATGAGACTACTCACTCATTTCTAACAACATGGCTTTGATACCAATAGAACGTGTTTACTGTGGAATAACAGTTTAAGATGAGAAAACCGAAATCAAAACTTAAAACATAAGAATATAATTTAAAACATAAGTTTAAAACTTACAAATTTTATTCAAAGCATAGTAAGAGAGAGGGATACAAGATCAGGCAAGGAAAGAGAGAGAGGGGTGATTTCCGAATGCCTTAGCAATTACAAAGTGAGAGCCTTAAATAGGCCTCGAATGAACTATTCATCCTAACAGGTAGACGGACATAATTAAAACATGTGGAAGGCTAAGATTCATTGCCTTCTGCTTTTTTGAAATGGCGTCCAGACGTCCTTGTCTTCTTTTACGAAAGGGCAAATGTCATTATCTGTTTTTTTTCCTTATGTCTCTTGCTTTTCCGAAGAGGCAAGTGTCTTTGTCTTCTTTTCTGAAAGGGCGCCTTTTGCTTTTCTGAAGAGGCAACCGTCCTTTTCTGCTTTATGTCTCTTTCTTGAAGGGACCTACTGACTTTATTTGAGGAGATATGCTTTGGCGTATGCTTGGGCTATTCCTCGTGGGTCCATCATGTCCCCGTTGTCTGTTTCACTGTGATTGGATGCTACTTCTTCTTCGTCTTCCAATCTTGCGAGAGCTTCTAAGAGCTTCTTCTTTGTTTCTGCTTTGGAGCATGAAGTTTCATTTGATGAAGTCGGGCTTCTTCTTTCTAGTTTTTCCTTAATTCCTTCCCCGGCTTCTGCCCATCCTTTAATTCTGATGGTCTTGCTTAAATAACGGTTCATGTTTATCTCTTGGACATCAAATGACCAATTAATGATATACGAAATTCTTTTATTAAAAAAGAACTTGCATAACTTAATGTGTTCTGGTAAAGTTGAAATCTGTTGTTCCTCCTGGAAACTTGCATATTTATCCTGGAAGCTTGAAGCTACCACCTGAGAATTTCCTCCAAAGATGCTCCACCATTCGTAGAACCATCTGGGAATAATTTTTTCTTTGATACCCTCTGCATATTTTATAAACCAAGTATGGGTGTTCGGCCTTACATACAGAAAGTTGAAACATGCATCCTTATAATCGTACCAATTATAGGTTTGCGGTCTGTGAGTTCTGGATAACGATATCTGGGTTTGTAGATGATCTACATACCAATTAAATGGATCTAAAATCATTTTGATAGTGAATTTGGAATATTCAATCCCATCTGTTTTATCAAAATATTTGTGTTCGACTTCTATGGAGTCGGTATAAACTCATAATATTTCCTGGTTTTCAAGGAGTCTTGAGTATCAATGTACTGATGATCTGTATAACAGGGTATCAGCAGGTCCTGCACCCTAAAATTTTCATACTGTTTGTCTAATACCATTATTGGCAGAGCTTGTATAGGAATAAATTCTCATTTCTGGATGGGGGCTGGCATCTCTTTCCTAGAGGGCCCTGCTGGTTTAACTGCTTCTGAGTATGATTCTGGGGGAACCATTTTGTAACTATCTCTGCTCTGGGCAGCTGCTGGTATAGCCTTGAACGGCTGAGTTTGTTCCTTCCCTTTTTTAGAGGAGACTGGTAAAATAGGTAGTATAGGGAGATCTCCCAATACTGTAAATCTATTCTGCCCGATGGGCTTATGGAGGATTGGTCCTGCAGTTTTTTCTGCAAAGGGCTGTTTCATTTTCTCTTCTAGTTTATTCTGAAAGGGGGGTCTCATCGGGCGTAAGCCCTGGGAGCCTTGTCTCATTTAAAAATTCTCTAGTCAGGAAACCTAGTAGAGAGTTTTCTTCACTTTTTATAAAATCAAATTTAAAATTCGAAATTTGATAATAAGGCTTGCCATCTGGCAAAATCTGTTTTGAATTTTTTTTTTTTTGTAAAATGTCTTTGGCTGCTTTGCAGTCGACTTTTAACAAAATTCTTTTGTTAACTAAATTATCTTGAAACTTTGTAGTACATAGTACTATTGATAAAAATTCTTTTTTAACTGTGTTATAATTCTTTTGTGCCTGGTTCCAATTTCCAGACGTGAATCTAACTAACTGTTTAACTGACTCAAGGGATATTCTTTGTTTAAAGATATCACTGTAATCTATGCGTCAAGTGCTTTATTTTTCTCAAGGCTTCGATTAAGGATTCCTAAACATGGAAGTTTTCGACAATATCCTTTATCCGGATGACGATTTCTAGTCCTGTTTGTCCGACAAAGGATCGATTTTTCCCAAACCTTCTATAGAGGTTCACCTATCTGTCTAATTTTCGGGACAAAATCTGCTACGTAATTAGGACTTCCTAAGAACCTTTGTAGCTGAGTTTTATCTATGTTCTTATTAGAAAACTTGGTAGAGAACTCTATGGCTCTGCAGATCGGTTTATAAATTCCTTTTAACAAATCCTTTTTATTAGGTATTGGGTACCTAATCCATTTTAATGCTTGGCTAAGCGGTTTATAATTTATTACGAGTCTCAGGACTCCTTTTTCTTTTCCAGCGTTTTTGTTGACATAAAATGCCAAACAATTCCACTGAGATTTGGATGGTCTAATGATCCCTTTTTTGGGTAGATCATTGACTTCATTTTTACAATGTTCTATGAGCTCATGGCTCATCTCAGATAGGAACCGCTTTTGTGAGAATGTTCTTCTCACTAAAGTCATCCAGATACTGAGATCTACAGTATGCCTCTTTCTTTTCCAGAAGGCATTTGGTAGCTCTGAGCAAATCTCTTTTTTCATAGAATCTAATAAGATTTTTACTTTGTTAATTACCTCCGGGGGTTTTAAAGTAGATTCTATTCATTTTACATTAATATCGCTTTTTAGAAAGTTAACCTGATTGGTTAATAGCTGTATTTTAAAGACCGTCTTTTTATTAATGCGATCGCTATGATCAACTGAAACTGGGTTATCGTATGGGAACCTGAGATTCTTTCTCATTGAGGTTGTGTAGATACTGTCTAGTTTTGCAGTATAAGGTTTTATCTGTGTTAGGAATGGGATTCCTAAAATGATATCTTCAGTTATGTTTCGCATAATAACGAAATCATTAGTGAAGCAAATACCATTATTACAGATGTGGGCTTTTGAAAGCTTCCAATCTATTTTTATATTATCTCCTGTAGAAGAGTATAATTTGTGGGTACTTTTACTTAAATACTTAGTAGGAATCATCCCTTCACAAATACAATTTTGACTTGCTCCGGAGTTTAATAATGCAATTGATTTTTTAATAAAATCTTTGTTTATTATAATCTTATTAGGGACATGGTAGCTTAAAGCTCTGGCCCTGGATATTAATCTTAACCCTGGTTTATTCTCTGTTGTCAGAGGATCACTAACAGATTTTAATTCTCCGTTAGTCAAAGTGTCAGCCTTTGTGGGACTGAGATTCTTTTTCATACTGAGAATTTCTTTTTTCAGATTTACAATTTCTTTTAGTAAATCTTGAACCGTAGTGTCTGATTTTGTTTCTTTAATAGAAACTTCTTGGTGGTTATTCGCGATAACACTACTCTTTTGTTTCAAACAGGTGCAGATTTTCCCAGTCCTCTCACAGTCTGAACTGGAGGTGGAACTACCTGAACTGTTTTTCAATGAACTTTTGACATCAGAATAGTTATCCAAGTTCCTTCGAGTTATCACCGATCGTTTCATTATTTGTATTAATAACCAATGAATTAATATCATTCTTCTTTTTACGCTTCTTTCTAATTCTTTTCTTTTTGATGTTAATTAACTTTGGACTGGTTAATTCGTCTTGCTTACCTTTTGAATTAGAACCCTTGCTGGGTTTTCTGAATGAATTAAGCTTATTAAACTTTTTATTAATTTTGCTTAAAAACTTATTATCAACCTTTTCAGGTTTTTTACGGCGTTTTGCCAAACAATCTTTAATACCAAAAAAGAGTTCGGAAAGTGTTTTCTTTCCTGAAAAATCTGAAGTATTATTAACCTCAGTATTTTGGTTGGGAACAACATGTAACAACTGACTTGTGTAGTTGTCCTGCTGAAGTTTTCTGTTAATGTTTTCAACATTCGGGATTCCTTTTGGATCCTTTATGTCCTTTTTAAAAGGAGTGTTAATCAAGATATTACCCTTTACGGGGACCTTTGTCTGTTCTAATAGAGGTGTTACTGTTTCCACAATATTTTCTCCTTTGAACCATTCTTCAGCAATGGTGTTTAAACATTGTCTGTTGTTATGGAGTTTATCAGTGATTTGAAACCACTTAAAGAATTCTATATTAAAATTAATTCTGTTCATATCACTAATCCAATTATTTCTAAACTCTTTTCTTTCTTCTAAAGAGAAAGTGTAATTATACCATTTTATTTTAATGACATTTTCTGGATCTACCCATAATTTATTAAGGGTTTTCCAATCAATTTTAAAATTGATGTCTTCATTAATAGTACCAAGTCTACCGTGCTTTTGTGTAAGCATAGCATTAGTACTCCTATTACCAACTGAATTAGCTTCTGGAGCTAACCTGGTATCAATTCTTTTGATTAAAATAGCTTCTGGAGCTAAATCATTAATTCTGTTGATTAAATTATTACCATTAATCACACCATGGTTATCCTCACCATACCTTTCGCTTTTTAAGGATCATAATCCTTCTATCGATTGGTCGATAGTAGTCTGTCGACGAATAGTCTATTCCCCGAACTTTTCGTTCAAGTATAGTTTCGCCAAATTTATCAAAATACTTTTCCACCTCCCGGGGTTTGGAAGAAGATACTGGGTATCTTTCTTTAGAATTAGAATTAATTAATTCATCTAATTCTTTGATTAATCTATTGACCTCAGAACCTTCTGGTTCCATCTTTGGTTGAGTGATGACATCAAAGTGCCATTCATTTTTAAACATTCTAGCTTTCGGAGCTAAGACTGTTTTCATTAGTAATGAACTGTATGGAGTTCATTTAGACGTCGAGTAATTTTCAACGTCGTTGCTAGGCTATCAACCCTTATTCTTAACCCTATGTTTTCTTCATAGAGTTCAACCATTTTATTAATGATTACCTGTCTAATTATGATCTGATAATAATAATTCAAACCTTCAATCGGTTTAGCAATTTTATAATACTCTAACTCTCTAAGGTTTGACCTTATCCTCTTATTACAGTCATTACTTGTTACAACAAGCTTAAGTGTTTGAGAATTATATCTTCTTATATAATCAAATTCATGACGCATCTTCATTCTAATTACTTGGCTTAACCAAAGGGTTGTTGTCAAGCGTGGCGACTACCATCATTTTCCTAGGGCTGCTGTTCTATCTGTTACTAGGACTCGATCCTACTCTTTTCCTATTCCTCCGACTACCTAAATAGTACTCCTATCCTAGTTGCCAATACTAGTTCTTTACGTATTATAATTACCTAAATAGTTCTCCTACCGTAGTTGTTTACACTATTTCCTATTCTTTTTAATTACTTAAACAGTAAACACGTTCTGTTCATCTGATGCTTTCTCCTACGATGAATAAGTGCGGAATAACAGTTTAAGATGCGAAAACCGAAATCAAAACTTAAAACATAAGAATATAATTTAAAACATAAGTTTAAAACTTACAAATTTTATTCAAAGCATAGTAAGAGAGAGGGATACAAGATCAGGCAAGGAATTATAGAGAGAGAGGGGTAATTTCCGAATGCCTTCTAAGTTACAAAAGAGAGCCTTAAATAGGCCTCGAATCCATTATCGTCCTAACACGTGGACGGTTCTGGTTTAAACAAATGGACGGCTAAGATTTATATGACCTTTACTTTTTTGAAAGGGCAAATGTCTTATCCTACTTTATGTCATTTGTCTTCTTCTGCTTTACGTCGCTTTCTTGTCTCTTACTTTTCTGAAGAGGCAAATGTCGTTGTGTGCTTTATCTGCTTTATGTCACTTTCGCCTCTTGCTTTTCTGAAGGGGCAAGTGTCACCATCCTGCTTTATTTTGTGAGGTACGCTTCTGCGTAGGCTTGTGCAATTTATCGGGAGATGAGCATATCCCCGTTGCCTGTTTTACTGTGGCCAGATGCCACGGTTTCATCATTTTGCTAAGGCTTTTGGAGCCTTTTCTTTATCTTCTTCGTTCGGAAAATGGGTTTTCCTTGTTCTGGCTAATTACCTGCTGAATTACCTGCTGAACTTTGATACCTGCTGTTCTTCTGGAGAACAAATTTTGGAAGGCCTTTGAGCCACTTAATTCTTAACATATTTCTAAAAATGTTTATGGGACCATAGTATCATAACAGATGATTTTTATGGGGTGGCTGGAATCCTTTGATGTATTCCTCGAAAAAATCTTTGTAGATTTAAAACTTGGTTTTCAAAATCAATGTTTTGAAGAAAGACTTTTAAAAGATGTTTCTAAAAGAAAATCTTGTGATACATAGCACAGTATAGATTTTAAAACAATTCTGACGCTGGATCTGATTGTTTTATCTGATTTAAACAACCTATTTTGAAGGTATGTACCTAAAAAGGCTCTCTGGCTAATTTTACCAATGATGCGGCACAGGCCCTTCCAGCCTTTCGTGCTAAATCTAATGGTTTTAGCCTGACTGGGTTCTAAAGACCATCTTCTGTTTAATGTGATTACTCTGATCAGTAGTCAAAGGATTTATGTAAGGAAATATGAGATCTTCTCCCATGGCGGTAGTATAAATACCATCTGGTTTTGCAGTATACGGCTGTATCTGGGCTAGGAATGGTGTTCCTAAATTGATTTCCTCAGTTATATCCTTAGTTATAATAAAGCTATTGGTGAATGCAATATTATTATTGCATACAAGTGCTTTTGAGAGTTTATAACCAATCTTTATATTCTCTCCTGTGGCGGAGTACAGCTTATGAGTACTTTTGTTTAAGTACTTGGCAGGGATTATACCTTCGCGAATGCAGTTCTGATCTGCTCCTGAATCTAAAAGTGCCATTCTTTCGATAGCAAAATCATTAATTATTAACTTAATTGGGACATGGTAGCTTAATGCTTTAGCCCTGGATATTAAAGTTAAACCTGAATCAGAATTATTTTCTGTTTCTTCATCTTCTTGATCATCCGTAACTATCTGTTTAAAAATAGACGATGTCTGGGGATCTTCCGTGAGATCCAAATCTTTGGTTTTGGCCAATGCCTCAGTTTCCAATGAACTGAGTCTTTTGTTTATCCGAAGGATTTCTTCCTTCAAATGAGAGACTTCGTTTATTAAGTCTGGTAACGAAGTACCTGATTTAGAGTTTTAAACTTATTAAAAACTCTTTTCATGTCATAAGGCTCTATTATTCCTTTTTCTTTTTTCTGGTTAATGACAATCTTTTTAAGTTCTTTTAGATATTGCTTTTTAAAATTGTCGTCATCGATGTGATCGACCATGTCAAAGAAAAACTCTTGGTCGCATCGAGATAACGCTAATCGTCTGTTTGGTACATGTGCATTTTCCCGAGCATTCGCAATAAGCCGGAAGTGGAACTATCTCAATCAGAACCCGTTAAGTGATCCTTCATCATCAGTAATAATCATCCAAGTTTCTTGAGCTATCATCTGATCGTTTCTTCGTTTAAAATTGTAAACAGTTTATCTTTTACTTTGGGATCAATTCCCAATAGGTTAATTTTATCTTTCCTTTTATCGGGTTCTCTGCAGTTATTGGCCATGTGGCCTGTTTTCCCGCAATTCCAGCAAATTCCTTTTGTCTTGGTACTTTTGCTGTTACTTTGCTTATTGTAACTCTTTCTAGGAGTATGATTTCTTTTATAAGTTTTTGGGCTAGAAATGTTATGTTTCTTTTTCATTCTCTTGATGCTCTTTGATGGAGCAGAAATCTTAACGTAACCGAAGTCTTCGCAAAAACATCCTAATTCTCCTTTGGTGGAGTACTTCTGTATCTGATTATTAAGCTTTATCGAATTACACAGTTCTAAGCCTGTAAGATTAACATAGCTGATTAAATCACCATATGTCATGATGGCATAAGGAGTATCGCCGTTATGGCATCTCCTAATGTTTGTTCTTACCTTTTCGGCAAAGAGCTTAGGTAAACCGCTGATAAATCTTTCTTTCCAATAATCATGATTACAGTCAGTTCTGAGCATGACTTTGTTAAGAAATATATCTTTATACCATTTAAAATCGTGTAATTTTGGACACGTTAGATTATTAAGGATCTCTAAACTTCTGTCTTGGAAAAGTTTTGGATCTCCAACAAAATGTTTACCGATACAGTATAATAAGGTTGCCGAAGCATCACCTTGAACTTCATTAGTATAACTGTTATCGATGTTTTTTATTTGGACTGTGGTGGTAGCATTCATGATGCTAGCTTTCACACCATCAAGTAGGTAGTTTTCCCACCAATTTTTTAACATCCCAGTGAAACCTGAAATTATAATCGACGCTAATTGGGCATCGTCAGTATGTGTTTTTATTTTATAACTGGTTAAACAGACTCCCATTTCGTGGAGCACTTTGACAACTTGTCCTTCTGACATGCCGTCTATGTTCCATTCATGGATTTCATCCCCTGAATAAGTGGCCGGGGGCGGGGTTCGTTCTTCAAACAACATGTCTGGGAACGTGGATTGTTTATAAAAATTCTTACCATCAGTTTTGGTTAATTTTGAAATTCTATTAACCTCTGAATTACTATTAGAGCTGGAACCTTCGCTTAGCATTTTTACCGAGCGGTTAGATTCCTTTGAGGTGGATCCTTCAGAGACCTTCATCTCTTTGAATTTATTACTGATTCTGTCTAGCAGATCATCTTCGATTTCTTTCCCAAATTTTGGATGGCTTTTTGCCGAAAACTGGGGAATCTTAAAAAGGGGTTCGGATAAGGTTTTCTCCTCCGACCTTACTGGCGTATTCCTAAAGGTAGAAGCATTACTTGCCTCAGAAATCTGGTTAGAGATAACATGTAACAACTGGTTGGTATAGTTGTTCTGTTGTAGAATTTTATTAATATCATCAACATGTGATATCATTTGGATCTTTTATATCTCTTTAAAAGGGGTGGCGCTTAAGACTTCACCGTTTACGGGAATCTTTATCTGTTCTAAGGGAGGTGTTACTGACTCAACAGTTTTTTCACCTGTGAACCATTTCTTTACAATGGTACTCAGACATTGTCTGTTATTATGGAGTTTATCAGTGATTTCAAACCACCTAAAGAATTCTAGATTTGCATTAATTCTGTTCATATCATTTATCCATGTTTCTTTAAACATCTTCCTTTCACTGAGTGAAAAGGTGCTTACATACCATTTTCTTTTAATGGCGTTCTCTGGATCTCTCCATAACTTGTCAATGGTTTTCCAATCGATTTTAAAATCGATGTCTTCTTTAATCATGCCTGCTATCTCCACCATGCATTTCACTTCGTGGGTCACGATCGTTCTATCGATTGGTCGATATTAGACTTTAGTAATCGCATTTAATAGTCTACTCCCTGAACTTTTCGTTCGGGGTATAGTTTCGCCTGAATTATCAGAATACTCTTCATCCTCCCGGGGTTTGGAAGAAGATGCTGTAAAAGAGTATCTTCCATTAGATTTTAAATTTTTTAAATCTATTGAACCATCCAAATGCTGGATTATTTGTTCAATATCAGAACTCTCTGGTTCTATCTTTGGTTGGGTGATAGCATCGAAGTGCCATTCATCTTTCGCTAAAATTTCATTCCATTTTAGCATTCTAGGAACAAAGATGTTACTATGTTCCTAGTTTGCTTCCATAAGCATGGTAGCACCCTTACTGCTAACTAGTTTAGCTTTTGGAGCTAAGGTTGTTTTCATTAGCCTGTAATAGACTCTGTATATTATAGCAATTTCTCTCGTGTTTATTTTACTGTTCATGTTCTTGGTTTTAATGTTTAACGTTAGGGTATCCATAACGTTTTGATCATTAATATCTACTGAAAAATTTGGGTAATGATTAAAATAAATCGTCCTCGCCAAATTACTTTGTAAAACTCCCAAGAAGGAATCATCAAAGTTTAATGACCTTGCATCTCTTAGTAAGAGAGATGGGGTATCTAAACCCGATGATACAAAGGCTTAACAAAGAATTTGCACCAAACCTATGTGAAGGAAATTAAATTCCTTTTTATATCTGTTTATATCTTCAGTTGATAGCAATTTAATAATCTCTTTTGAGTTATTAATAGCTACTGTGGATTCACAAGTTTTGATATTATAATTCTTTATAAAATCAAACTTTCCTGTTTCATAAACAGATCTGAAAGATTCTCTTGGAAAATCCCAATTCTGCAAATCTTTTTCAACTTTAGCAATCTTTGAAGTTGCTAAGTTTTCACTGTTGATGTTATTCATCATTAATAACTAACTGTGTGAAGTCTGACTAAATACTCAGATATAGATTGTCTACCTGCTAGGTAGCTAATCCTTCTTCTTAATCTGCTAACTTCTTCATAAAGTTCATTAGTTTTACTAATGATTATTTGCCAGATTATCTTTTGACAATAAGAGTCTAAACCTGGAGCCGGTCTAGCAGTTGAATAATAGTCTAATTCTCTAAGACTTTCTTTTAAATGCTTATTGCAATCCTTACTTGCTATTATTATTTCAAGTATCTGAGAATTATATTTTCTTATGTAATCAAACTCTGGACGCATCTTCATTTATAAATAACTTTTTAACCAAAGGGTTGTTGCTAAGCGTGGTGACTACCATCCTTTTCCTAGGGCTGCTGTTCTATCTGTTACTAGGTTTCAATCCTACTCTTTTCCTATTCCTCCGACTACCTAAATAGTACTCCTATCCTAGTTGCCAATACTAGTTCTTTACTTACTATAATTACCTAAATAGTTCTCCTACCGTAGTTGCTTACACTATTTCCTATTCTTTTTAATTACTTAAACAGTAAACACGTTCTGTTCATCTGACGCTTTCTCCTACGATCTTCGGCGGCATCCAACAGTGTACGACCCAGGCACCCTCCGTCCTTTCGGGCTAAAATACTGCTCCAGGAACTTGCCTACTTCAGTAGTACTCAGACATCATAATAACAGAACAGTGCGACCTCTAAGTGATTAAACCTAATCGGAATAGTGGAATTCTAACGGAACAGGGTAACGACATTGGTAACTACAGGAAATTTAGAACAGTATAACTTCTAGCGGAACAGGATTACTATACCGGTAACTACAGGAATTTAAATAGAGTAACAGGACACCTAGAAACCTAAGAACAACACCGCCCTAAGGACGGTAGAATGAGACTACTCACTCATTTCTAACAACATAGCTCCGAAGGGGCAAATGTCGCTTTCTGCTTTATTTTGACAGGTACGCTTCTGCGTAGGCTTGTGCAAGTCCTCGGGGAATGAGCATGTCACCGTTGTCTGTTTCACTGTGGCTGGATGCCACGTCCTCTTCATTTTCTAATTTTGCTAAGGCTTCTAGGAGCCTTCGTCTTGTTTCTGCTTTAGAATCTGAAGTTTCTCCTGAGGAAGATGACTTCTTCTTCTTCAATTTATCTTCTTTTAATCTTGGGCTCCATCCTTTAATTTTGATGGTCTTGCTTAGATATTTGATCCTATTTATCTCTTGGATATCGAACGTCCAATTTAGGATGTAAGAAACCCTCTTACTGATAAAAAACTTACACAATTTAATGTGCTCTGGGAGTGTTGAAATCTGTTGTTCCTGGCAAAAAGGAACATACTGATTTTGGAAGCTCGGGGCAACCACCTGTAGATTTCCTCCAAACATGTTCCACCATTCGTAGAACCATCTGGGAATGACTTTATCCTTCATATCCTCAGCATACTTTATAAACCATGTATGGGTATTCGGACGCACATATAAGAAATTAAACCATGCATCTTTATAATCATACCAGTTATAAGTTTGAGGTTTATGAGTCTCAGATAATGGTACTGGTGTCTGTAAATGATCCATATACCAATTAAAAGGACTTAAAATCTTCTTAATCGTAAACTTGGAATATTCAATTCCTCCTGTTTTATCGAAGTATTTATGCTCTATCTCGATGGAATCTGTGTCCACTAAAATGAATTCATAATACCTTCTTGTTTTAATTGGATCCTGATTATCCACATACTGGTGGTCTGTGTAACAAGGCTTCAAGAGGTCCTGTACCCTGAAGCTTTCATACTGTTTATCTAGTGCCATTATTGGCAAAACCTGTGCTGGGATAAATTCCCATTTTGGAACAGGAACTGGAGACTCCTTTTTCATTGGAGTTGCTGGTTTTACCGCTTCTGAATATGATTCTGGAGGAACCATCCTGTAACTCTTTTTACTTTCTTTTTCTGATGGCGTGGCCTTGAAAGGTTGCGCCTGCTTTTTCTGGGCTAGCTCTTTGGGAAGGGCTGGTATTATTGGGAGGTTTCCCACAACTGTGAACATATTCTGTCCACGGGATTTATGTAAAGCCCTATTCGAGCTTTCTGGCTGAAAATGTTGTTTTAGCTTTTCTTCTGGTTTACTCTGAAACGGAGGTCGACGGGCGTAGTTCTAAAGCCTGGTCTCATTATCTCCCTGCAAAAATTCTCTAGTCAGGAAATCTGGTAGAGAGTTTTCTTCACCTTTTATAAAATCAATTTTAAAATCGAAATTTGATAATAAGGCTTGCCATCTGGCAAAAATCTGTTTTGAAACTAAATTTTTAACATCTTTTTGCAAAATGTCTTTGGCTGCTTTGCAGTCGACTCTTAATAAAAATTCTTTGTTTATCAAATCATCTTGAAATTTTGTGATACATAGCACTATAGATAAAATTTCTTTTTAATCATTTATAGTTTTTCTCGTGCTTGGTTCCGCTTTTGATAAATCTTACTAGATGTTCAACTGACTCAAGAGAAACTCTTTTTTTAAGGATACCACCGTAACCTATGTCGGAAGCATCAATTTCCACTATCATAAAGGCTTCTGGATTAGGAATGCCTAAACATGGAAGTTTCTGGACTATTTCTTTTATCTGTATGACAGCTCTAGTCTGTTCATCTGAACAAGGGACTGGATTCCTTTTAAGCCTTTTATATAGAGGTTCACATATCTGTCTAATTTTTGGGATAAAATCTGCCACATAATTAAGACTTCCTAAGAATCTTTGCAGCTGGGTTTTATCAGGAATTTCATTTGGAAACTTAGTAGAGAATTCTATGGCTCTACAGATTGGTTTATAGGTTCCTTGGTAGAGGTCATGCCCTAAGAGCCTTATGGCTGTCTGGAAAAGTTTTATCTTTTTAACACTTATTGCTAAACCATTTTTCTTAGTGGTTTGGACAAAAGTGTTTAGATGCTTATGATGCTGATCTATGTTATCCGAGAATACTAAAACATCATCTATATAGACAATCATAAACTGACTATAAGGGTTGAATATGTTATTCATGATGTTCTGAAATTCTGAGGGGGCATTCTTGAGCCCGAAAGGCATTACGTTCCATTCATATTGCCCGAAAGGGACATTGAAGGTTGTTTTATACTTATCTTTTTCATTGACCTGGATTTGCCAGAATCCCGACTTCATGTCGAACTTACTGTAAACATTGGCATTATACGTTCTTTTGAGCAAATCCCTCTTATTGGGGATTGGATATCTAATCCATTTTAACGCTTGGTTAAGAGGTTTATAATTTATTACGAGCCCTGGCTCCTCTTTCTTTTCAGCTCTTGTTGACATAGAAGGTCGAGCAACTCCATCAGTGATTTGAAGGCCTAATGATCAGTTTATTGAGAAGATCATTGACTTCGTCTTTGCAATGTTCCATGAGCTCATGGCTCATTTGAATGGGTCTGGCTTTAGTGGGTATGTTTCTTTCACTAAAGTCATCCGTGTAAGGTAAATTAACCGTATGCTTCTTCCTTTCCCAAAAGGCATTTGGGAGTTCAGAGCAAATTTCTTTTTCCATAGAATTTTGCAAATTTCTTACTTTGTTAATAACCTCCGGGGTTTTTAAGGCTGATTCTATCCTTTTTATCTTAACATCGTATTTTAGGTAACTAACCTGATTGGTTAGAAGTCAGATTCTAAAGATCGCTGCTTTTACATGATCACTGTGATCAGTAGACAACAGATTTAGATATGGGAATATGAGATCTTTTCCCATTGATGTAGTTTAAATACCGTCTAGGTTTGCGGTATAAGGTTTTATCTGAGTTAGGAAGGGTATTCCTAAAATTACATCTTCAGTTATGTTTCGTGTAATAACGAAATCATTAGTGAAGCAAACGTCATTATTACAAACATGAGCTTTTGAAAGCTTCCAGTTTATTTTAATGTTATCTCCTGTAGCAGAGTATAATTTATGGGTACTTTTGCTTAAGTACTTAGTAGGAATTATTCCTTCGCAAATACAATTTTGATCTGCTCCAGAGTCTAATAATGCAATCTTTTGTAAGATAAAATCTTTTACTATTATCTTAATAGGGACATGGTAGCTTAGTACTTTGCCCCGATACTAATTTTAATCTGGTCCAAATGCATCTTTAGAAGTGGGTGGTGTTAATTGATTATTAACAGGAATTAAATTCCTTAATGAACCATTAACCAAAGTTTCAAATTTCTAAAGGATCGTGATTCTTTTTCATACTGAGAATTTCTCTTTTTAGATTTATAATTTCTCTTAATAAATCTGAATCAAGTTTCACTCGGTTCATTAATAGAATTTCTTTGGTTGTTATTCGTGATAACACCAATCTTTTGTTTCGTACAATTGCAAATTTTCCCAAGATTTCGCAGCCGAAATGGAGGTGGAACTACCTGAACTGTATTTCAATTTTAATGAACTATCGTCATTGTAATAGTTATCTGAAGAAACTTCAGAATTATCACTGGACTGTTCATTATTTAAGCCTGTAACAGCTAAAGAATCTTTTTTATTCTTTCTTCTGGGTTTTCTGACCCTCTTCTTTTTCCTTTTCCGATTATCATCAGAGTTTTGTAATTCTGGTTTGGTTAATACATTCTTTCTAGAATTCTCGTTAAGCCTTTTAAGCTTATTATTAACTTTGTTTATAAATTCATTATTAATCTTTTTCTCCGGGTTTTTGTAGCGTTTTGCCAAACAATCTTTAATATTATAAAAGAGTTCGAAAAGTGTTTTCCCTCCCGGCTTAATAGGGTTACTATTAAAAACTGAGGTATTACTTACTTCAGTAACTTTCCTGGGAAAAATATGTAACAACTGTTTGTAGTTGTCCTGTTGAGGAATTCTGATAATGTTTTCAACATGCGGGATTCTTCTTGGATCCTTTATGTCTTTTTCAAAAGAGTCGGTAGCCAAGATCTTACCCTTTACGGGGACCTTTGTCTGTATTAACAGAGGAGTTACTGTTTCAACAGTATTTTCTCCTTCGAACCATTTGTTAACAATGGTGCTCAGGGAATGTCTGCCATTATGGAGTTTATCAGTGATTTCAAACCACCTAAAGAATTCTATATTAGAATTAATTCTGTTCATATCACTTATCCAATTATTTCTAAAGTCTCTTCTTTCCTCGAGTGGGAAAGTGTTGTTGTACCATTTTCTTTTAATGGCATTTTCTGGATCTACCCATAATTTGTTAAGGGTTTTCCAATCGATTTTAAAACCGATGTCTTCATTAATGGTGCCAAGTCTACCGTGCTTTTGTGGAAGCATAGTAGTACTCCTACCACCACCTAAATTAGCTTCTGGAGCTAACATAGTGTCAAGTCTACCGTGCTTTTGTGTAAGCGTAGTACTCCCCAATAAGTGCGGAATAACAGTTTAAGATGTGAAAACCGAATTAAAAACTTAAAACATAAGAAAATATAAGTTTAAAAACTTACAATTTTATTCAAAGCATTGAAAGAGAGAGGGATACAAGATCAGACAAGGAATTATAGAGAGAGAGGGGTAATTTCTGAATGCCTCTTAGGTTACAAATGAGAGCCTTAAATAGGCCTCGAATCAATTATCGTCCTAACACGTGGACGGTTCTGGTTAAAACAAATGGACGGCTAAGATTTACATGACCTTTACTTTTTTGAAAGGGCGAATGTCTTATCCTACTTTATGTCTTTTGTTTTCTTCTGCTTTATGTCGCTTTCTTGTCTCTTGCTTTTCTGAAGAGGCAAATGTTGTTGTCTGCTTTATCCTTTGTTTCTTCGAAGGGGCAAGTGTCCTCTGCTTTTCCGAAGAGGCAAATGTCATAATCTGCTTTATGTCACTATCTGCTTTATGAAAGGGCGCCTCTTTCTTTTCTGAAGAGACAACTGTCTTTGCTAGCTATCCCATCTAGAGGGACCACTGACTTTATCCGCGGAGATAAGCGTTGGCATATGCCTGGGCTATTCCTCGTGGGACCATCATGTCTCCGTTGTCTATTTCACTATGATTGGATGCCACTTCTTCATCGTCTTCCAATCTTGCTAGAGCTTCTAAGAGCTTTCGTCTGGTTTCTGTTTTAGAACTTGAGGTTTCGCCTGAAGAAGAGGGACTTCTTCTTTCTGGTTTTACCTTAGTCTTTTCCCTGGGCTTTGGACTCCATCCTTTAATTTTGATGGTCTTGCTTAAATAACGAATCCTGTTTATCTCTCGGATATCAAATGACCAATTAATGATGTAGGAAATCCTTTTATTAAAAAAGAATTTACACAACTTAATATGCTCTGGTAGAGTAGAGATTTGTTGTTCCTCCTGGAAACCTGCATATTTATTTTGGAAACTTGGAGCCACCACCTGTGAAGTTCCTCCAAAGATGTTCCAACATTCGTAGAACCATCTAGGAAATAACTTTTTCCTTAATTTCTTCTGCATATTTTATGAACCAAGTATGGGTATTTGGTCTAACATACAGAAAATTGAACCATGCATCCTTATAATCATACCAATTATAGGTTTGCGGTCTGTGAGTTCTGGATAATGGTATCTGGGTTTGTAAATGATCTACATATCAATTAAATGGACTCAAAATCTTTTTAATAGTGACTTTGGAATACTCAATCCCATCTATTTTATCAAAATATTTGTGTTCGACTTCTATGGAGTCGGTATCTACTAAAATGAATTCATAGTATCTCCTGGTTTTCAGGGAGTCTTGGGTATCAAAATACTGATGGTCTGTGTAACAGGGTTTTAGCAGGTCTTGCACCCTAAAGTTTTCATATTGCTTGTCCAATGCCATTATCGGCAAAGTTTGTATAGGAATAAATTCCCACTTCTGGATGGGGGCTGGTATTTCCTTCTTAGAGGGTTCTGCTGGTTTTACTGCTTCTGAGTATGATTCTGGGGGAACCATCCTGTAACTATCCCTGCTCTGGGCAGATGCTGGTGTAGCTTTGAACGGCTGAACCTGTTCCTTCCCCTTTTTAGAGGAGACTGGTATAATTGGGAGATCTCCCAATACTGTGAACTTGTTTTGTCCACTGGGTTTATGAAGAATTGGTCCTGCAGTTTTTTCTGCAAAGGGCTGTTTCATTTTTTCTTCTAGTTTATTCTGAAAGGGGGGTCTCATCGGGCGTAAACCCTGGGAGCCTGGCCTCATTTTTCCCCTGCAAAATCCTCTAGTCAGGAAACCTGGTAGAGAGTTTTCATTTATAAAATCAAATTTAAAATTCGAAATTTGATAATAAGGCTTGCCATCCGGCAAAATCTGTTTTGAAACTAAATTTTTTTTTTGTAAAATGTCTTTGGCTGCTTTGCAGTCGACTTTTAACAAAATTCTTTTAACTAAATTATCTTGAAACTTTGTAGTACATAATACTATAGATAAAAATTATTTTTTAACTGTGTTATAATTCTTTTGTGCCTGTTTCCAATTTTCAGACATGAATTTAACTAACTGTTTAACTGACTCAAGGGATATTCTTTGTTTAAAGATATCACCGTAATATATTTCTAAGTATCGCCCTACCTTTTAAGGCTTCTGGATTAAGGTTTCCTAAAAATGGAAGTTTCTGGACAATATCCTTTATCTGGATGACAGCTCTAGTCTGTTTGTCTGACAAAGGGACTGGATTTTCCCTAAACTTTCTACATAGAGGTTCACCTATCTGTCTAATTTTCGGGACAAAATCTGCTACGTAATTAGGACTTCTTAAGAACCTTTGTAGCTGAGTTTTATCTATGTTTTCATTAGGAAACTTGGTAGAGAACTCTATGGCTCTGCAGATCGGTTTATAAGTTCCTTTTAACAAATCCTTTTTATTAGGTATTGGGTACCTAATCCATTTTAATGCTTGGCTAAGCGGTTTACAATTTATTACGAGTCTCAGAACTCTTTTTTCTTTTCCAGCGTTTTTGTTGACATAAGATGCCAAACAATTCCACTGAGATTTGGATGGTCTTATGATCCTCTTTTTGAATAGGTCATTGACTTCTGTTTTACAATGATTCATGAGCTCGTGGCTCATTTGGATTGGCCTGGCCTTAGTGGGTGTGTTATCCTCACTGAAGTCGGCTGTATAGGGTAGACTCACCGCATGCTTCCTCCTTTCCCAAAAAGCATTTGGTAGTTCTGAGTTAATTTCTTTTCCCATAGAACTGGTGTAAATACCGTTTAACTTTGCGGTATAAGGTTTTATCTGAGTCAGGAAGGATATTACATCTTCAGTTATGTTTTGTGTAATAACAAAATCATTAGTGAAGCAAATATCTTTATGAACTTTTGAAAGATTCCAACTTACATTAATGCTATCTCCTGTAGCAGAGTATAATTTATGGGTACTTTTGCTTAAGTACTTAGTAGGAATTATTCCTTTGCAAATACAATTTTGACTTGCTCCGGAGTCTAATAATGCAATTGATTTTTTAATAAAATCTCTGTTTATTAAAATCTTATGGTAGCTTAAAGCTCTCCTGGATATTAATCTTATTCCTGGTTCATCTACTGCTTCTTTAGAAGTTGGTAGTGTTAATTTAACAGGAATTAAATCATTTAATGAACCATTAACCAACGTTTCAACCTCTAAAGGACTGAGATTCTTTTTCAGACTGAGGATTTCTCTTTTTAGATTTACAATCTCTTTTAATAAATCTTGAACCGTAGTGTCGGGTTTAGTTTATCTAATGGAAACCTCCTGGTGGTTATTCGTGATAACCGCATTTCTTTGTTTCATACAGTGCAGATCTTCCCGATTTCACACCGAAATGGAGGTGGAACTACCTGAACTGTTTTTCAATAAACCTTTGACACTGTAATAATTATCTGAAGTTCCTTCAGAGTTATCACCGGACTGTTCATTATTATTAATAACCAATGAATTAATATCATTCTTCTTTTTACGCTTCTTTCTAATTCTTTTCTTTTTGATGTTAATTAACTTTGACCGTTAATTCGCCTTGTTTATCTTTTGAATTAGAACCCTTGCGGGTTTCTGATTGAATTAAGCTCATTAAACTTTTATTAATTTTGCTTAAAAACTTATTATCAACCTTTTCGTGTTTTTACTGCTTTGCCAAACAATCTTTAATACCAAAAAGAGTTCGAAAGTGTTTTCTTTCCCAAAAATCTGAAGTATTAATAACCTCAGTATTTTGGTTGGGAACAACATGTAACAACTGACTTGTGTAGTTGTTCTGCTGAAGTTTTCTGTTAATGTTTTCAACATTCGGGATTCCTTTTGGATCCTTTATGTCCTTTTTAAAAGGAGTGTTAATCAAGATCTTACCCTTTACGGGGACCTTTGTCTGTTCTAATGGAGGTGTTACTGTTTCCACAGTATTTTCTCATTTGAACCACTCTTCAGCAATGGTGTTTAAACATCATCATTGTTACGAGTTTATCAGTGATTTGAAACCACTTAAAGAATTCTATATTAAAATTAATTCTGTTCATATCACTTATCCAATTATTTCTAAAGTCTCTTCTTTCCTCGAGTGGGAAAGTGCTGTTGTACCATTTTCTTTTAATGGCATTTTCTGGATCTACCCATAAATTGTTAAGGGTTTTCCAATCGATTTTAAAACCGATGTCTTCATTAATGGTGCCAAGTCTACTGTGCTTTTGTGTAAGCATAGCATTAGTACTCCTACTACCAACTGAATTAGCTTCTGGAGCTAACCTGGTATCAATTCTTTTGATTAAAATAGCTTCTGGAGCTAAATAATTAATTATGTTGATTAAATTATTACCATTAATCACACCATGGTTATCCTCACCATACCTTTCGCTTTTGGCGGGACTGTTAATCCTTCTATCGATTGGTCGATAGTAGTCTGTCGACGAATAGTCTATTCCCCGAACTTTTCGTTCAATAGTAGTTTGTTCCTTCCCTTTTTTAGAGGAGACTGGTAAAATAGGTAGTATAGGGAGATCTCCCAATACTGTAAATCTATTCTGCCCGTTGGGCTTATGAAGGATTGGTCCTGCAGTTTTTTCTGCAAAGGGCTATTTCATTTTCTCTTCTAGTTTATTCTGAAAGGGGGGTCTCATCGGGCGTAAGCCCTGGGAGCCTGGTCTCATTTAAAAATTCTCTAGTTAGGAAACCTAGTAGAGAGTTTTCTTCACTTTTTATAAAATCAAATTTAAAATTCGAAATTTGATAATAAGGCTTGCCATCTGGCAAAATCTGTTTTGAAACTAAATTTTTTTTTGTAAAATGTCTTTGACTGCTTTGCTGTCGACTTTTAACAAAATTCTTTTGTTAACTAAATTATCTTGAAACTTTGTAGTACATAGTACTATAGATAAAAATTCTTTTTTAACTGTGTTATAATTCTTTTGTGCCTGGTTCCAATTTCCAGACGTGAATCTAACTAATCGCTTAATCGACTCGAGGATATTCTTTGTTTAAAGATATCACCGTAATCTATGCTCGGAAGTACGCTTTATTTTTCTCAAGGCTTCGGATTAAGGATTCCTAAACATGGAAGTTTCGACAATATCCTTTATCCGGATGATGACTCTAAAGTCTGTTTGTCGACAAAGGATCGATTTTTCCCAAACCTTCTATATAGAGGTTCACCTATCTGTCTAATTTTCGGGACAAAATCTGCTACGTAATTAGGACTTCCTAAGAACCTTTAGAATGAGTTTTATCTATGTTCTTATTAGGAAACTTGGTAGAGAACTCTATGGCTCACAGATCGGTTTATAAGTTCCTTTTAACAAATCCTTTTTATTAGGTATTGGGTACCTAATCCATTTTAATGCTTGGCTAAGCGGTTTATAATTTATTACGAGTCTCAGGACTCCTTTTTCTTTTCCAGCGTTTTTGTTGACATAAAATGCCAAACAATTCCACTGAGATTTGGATGGTCTAATGATCCCTTTTTTGGGTAGATCATTGACTTCATTTTTACAATGTTCTATGAGATCATGGCTCATCTGTATAGGTCTGGCTTTTGTGGGAATGTTCTTCTCACTAAAGTCATCCGTATACGGTAAATCTACAGTATGCCTCTTTCTTTTCCAGAAGGCATTTGGTAGCTCTGAGCAAATATCTTTTTTCATAGAATCTAATAAGATTTTTACTTTGTTAATTACCTCCGGGGGTTTTAAAGTAGATTCTATTCGTTTTACATTAATATCGCTTTTTAGAAAGTTAACCTGATTGGTTAATAGCTGTATTTTAAAGACCGTCTTTTTTATTAATGTGATCGCTATGATCAACCGAAACTGGGTTATCGTATGGGAACCTGAGATTCTTTCTCATTGAGGTTGTGTAGATACTGTCTAGTTTTGTAGTATAAGGTTTTATCTGTGTTAGGAATGAGATTCCTAAAATGATATCTTAAGTTATGTTTCGCGTAATAACGAAATCATTAGTGAAGCAAATACCATTATTACAGATGTGGGCTTTTGAAAGCTTCCAATCTATTTTTATATTATCTCCTGTAGCAGAGTATAATTTGTGGGTACTTTTACTTAAATACTTAGTAGGAATCATCCCTTCACAAATACAATTTTGACTTGCTCCGGAGTTTAATAATGCAATTGATTTTTTAATAAAATCTCTGTTTATTATAATCTTATTAGGGACATGGTAGCTTAAAGCTCGCCCCGATATTAATCTTAACCCTGGTTTATTCTCTGTTGTCAGAGGATCACTAACAGATTTTAATTCTCCGTTAGTCAAAGTGTCAGCCTTTGTGGGACTGAGATTCTTTTTCGTACTGAGAATTTCTTTTTTCAGATTTACAATTTCTTTTAGTAAATCTTGAATCGTAGTGTCTGATTTTGTTTCTTTAATAGAAACTTCTTGGTGGTTATTCGCGATAACACTACTTTTTTGTTTCATACAGGTGCAGATTTTCCCAGTACTCTCACACCGAAATGGAGGTGGAACTACTGAATCGCTTTTTCAATGAACTTTTGACATCAGAATAGTTATCTGAAGTTCCTTCAGAGTTATCACTGGATTGTTCATTATTTGTATTAATAAACAATGAATTAATATCATTCTTCTTTTTACGCTTCTTTCTAATTCTTTTCTTTTTGATGTTAATTAACTTTGGACTGGTTAATTCGTCTTGCTTACCTTTTGAATTAGAACCCTTGCTGGGTTTTCTGATTGAATTAAGCTCGTTAAACTTTTTATTAATTTTTCTTAAAAACTTATTATCAACCTTTTCAGGTTTTTTACGGCGTTTTGCCAAACAATCTTTAATACCAAAAAAGAGTTCGGAAAGTGTTTTCTTTCCTGAAAAATCTGAAGTATTATTAACCTCAATATTTTGGTTGGGAACAACATGTAACAACTGACTTGTGTAGTTGTCCTGCTGAAGTTTTCTGTTAATGTTTTCAACATTCGGGATTCCTTTTGGATCTTTTATGTCCTTTTTAAAAGGAGTGTTAATCAAGATCTTACCCTTTACGGGGACCTTTGTCTGTTCTAATGGAGGTGTTAATGTTTCCACAGTATTTTCTCCTTTGAACCATTCTTCAGCAATGGTGTTTAGACATTGTCTGTTGTTATGGATTTTATCAGTGATTTGAAACCACTTAAAGAATTCTATATTAAAATTAATTCTGTTCATATCACTAATCCAATTATTTCTAAAGTCTCTTCTTTCCTCGAGTGGGAAAGTGTTGTTGTACCATTTTCTTTTAATGGCATTTTCTGGATCTACCCATAAATTGTTAAGGGTTTTCCAATCGATTTTAAAACCGATGTCTTCATTAATGGTGCTAAGTCTACTGTGCTTTTGTGTAAGCATAGCATTAGTACTCTTACTACCAACTGAATTAGCTTCTGGAGCTAACCTGGTATCAATTCTTTTGATTAAAATAGCTTCTGGAGCTAAATCATTAATTCTGTTGATTAAATTATTACCATTAATCATACCATGGTTATCCTCACCATACCTTTCGCTTTTGGGATCATAATCCTTCTATCGATTGGTCGATAGTAGTCTGTCGACGAATAGTCTATTCCCCGAACTTTTCGTTCAAGTATAGTTTCGCCAAATTTATCAAAATACTTTTCCTCCTCCCGGGGTTTGGAAGAAAATACTGGGTATCTTTCTTTAGAATTAGAATTAATTAATTCATCTAATTCTTTGATTAATCTATTGACCTCAGAACCTTCTGGTTCCATCTTTGGTTGAGTGATGACATCAAAGTGCCATTCATTTTTAAACATTCTAGCTTTCGGAGCTAAGACTGTTTTCATTAGTAATGAACTGTATGGATTTCATTTAGACGTCGAGTAATTTTCAACGTCGTTGCTAGGCTATCAACCCTTATTCTTAACCCTATGTTTTCTTCATAGAGTTCAACTATTTTATTAATGATTACCTGTCTAATTATGATCTGATAATAATCATTCAAACCTTCAATCGGTTTAGCAATTTTATAATACTCTAACTCTCTAAGGTTTGACCTTATCCTCTTATTACGCTTCATTACTTGTTACAACAAGCTTAAGTGTTTGAGAATTATATCTTCTTATATAATCAAATTCATGACGATCTTCATTCTAATTACTTGGCTTAACCAAAGGGTTGTTGTCAGCGTGGCGACTACCATCCTTTCCTGTGGTCGCTCTATCTGTTACTAGGACTCGATCCTACTCTTTTCCTATTCCTCCGACTACCTAAATAGTACTCCTATCCTAGTTGCCAATACTAGTTCTTTACTTACTATAATTACCTAAATAGTTCTCCTACCGTAGTTGCTTACACTATTTCCTATTCTTTTTAATTACTTAAACAGTAAACACGCTACGCTCATCCGACGCTTTCCTACGATCTTCAGCATCCAACAGCAGTAATGACCTGTGCACCCTCCGTCCTTTCGGGCTAAAATACTGCTCCAGGAACTTGCCTACTTCAGTAGTACTCAACAATCATAATAACAGAACATTGCGACCTCTAAGTGATTAAACCTAATCGAAATAGTGGACTTCTAACGGAACAGGGTAACGACATCGGTAACTACAGGAAACTTAGAACAGTATAACTTCTAGCGAAACAGGATTACTATACCGGTAACTACAAGAATTTAAACAGAGTAACAGGACACCTAGCAACCTAAGAACAACACCGCCCTAAGGACGGTAGAATGAGACTACTCTCTCATTTCTAACAACATGACTCTGATACCAATTAATGATATACGAAATTCTTTTATTAAAAAAGAACTTGCATAACTTAATGTGTTCTGGTAAAGTTGAAATCTGATGTTCCTCCTGGAAACTTGCATAATTATCCTGGAGGCTTGAAGCTACCACCTGAGAATTTCCTCCAAAGATGCTCCACCATTCGTAGAACCATCTGGGAATAATTTTTTCTTTGATACCCTCTGCATATTTTATAAACCAAGTATGGGTGTTCGGCCTTACATATAGAAAGTTGAAACATGCATCCTTATAATCGTACCAATTATAGGTTTGCGGTCTGTGAGTTCTGGATAACGATATATGGGTTTGTAGATGATCTACATACCCATTAAATGGATCTAAAATCCTTTTGATAGTGAATTTGGAATATTCAATCCCATCTGTTTTATCAAAATATTTGTGTTCGACTTCTATGGAGTCGGTATAAACTCATATATTTCCTGGTTTTCAAGGAGTCTTGAGTATCAATATACTGATGATCTGTGTAACAGGGTTTCAGCAGGTCCTGCACCCTAAAATTTTCATACTGTTTGTCTAATGTCATTATTGGCAGAGCTTGTATAGGAATAAATTCCCATTTCTGGATGGGGGCTGGCATCTCTTTCCTAGAGGGCCCTGCTGGTTTAACTGCTTCTGAGTATGATTCTGGGGGAACCATTTTGTAACTATCTCGCCTGGCAATTCTGGTGTAGCCTTGAACTACGAGTTTGTTCCTTCCTTTTTATGAGATCGTAAAATAGGTAGTATAGGAGATCTCCCAATCTCAGAATCTATTATGCTATTGGCTTATGGAGGATTGGTCCTGCAGTTTTTTCTGCAAAGGGCTATTTCATTTTCTCTTCTAGTTTATTCTGAAAGGGGGGTCTCATCGGGCGTAAGCCCTGGGAGCCTGGTCTCATTTAAAAATTCTCTAGTCAGGAAACCTAGTAGAGAGTTTTCTTCACTTTTTATAAAATCAAATTTAAAATTCGAAATTTGATAATAAGGCTTGCCATCCGCAAAACTGCTTTTGAAACTAAATTTTTTTTTGTAAAATGTCTTTGACTGCTTTGCTGTCGACTTTTAACAAAATTCTTTTGTTAACTAAATTATCTTGAAACTTTGTAGTACATAGTACTATAGATAAAAATTCTTTTTTAACTGTGTTATAATTCTTTTGTGCCTGGTTCCAATTTCCAGACGTGAATCTAACTAACTGTTTATGTCACGACCCGAACCCGGGCCCGTGACTGGTGCCTTACCCCGGGCACCCTAGTGATACTGTTATACCCCGTATTTCCAGAGTATGTACGTGAGGGCGTACGTATTAAATTTTTGCCTTAAGAATTGGCTAGGACCGAATTTTGGGCACCAGTGCCGATTTGAGTCGTTTTTCGACGAAACGTTTCCACAGCTTACGTTGGGAAAATTCCGGCTATGTCATTTACTATTTTTGCGGATTTTTCCGAGAGACGAAACATTTTGGACCAACGGGAGGGTGACACTTGTCACCCTCACGGATTGGTGGCCGATTGGCTCACGTTTTTGTGCCTTATTGGTGCCTTGTTTTGTGCCTTGTTTTGGCCTTGTTTTGTGCATTGTTTTGTGCCATGTTTTGTGGAGTAGGGGTTAGGGTGCACTTGGCTTGATCAAGGCCTTACACTTGCCTTGCACATGGCTTGATCTTGTCCATCGTTGGCCCTCGCTTCCTATAAATACCCCTCCCTTTGTTGAAGACTTCATCAACCAAATGTGTTCTAAGTCTTGCAATCCCTCCCCTCTCCTCTTGTTGCTCTCGTCCTAAGCCTCCCCCCCTCCCCCTTTGAGTGGCCTAGTGGCCGAGAGTTCCCCCTCCCTTGTCAAGGCCCTTTGGCCGAGAACCCCCCCCCATCTTGGAGTGTTTTCAGGTACCCCATGTGGTATTGAAATACTCTCCAAGTATTGTTATAATGCCCAAAATACCTTGGCCTCATATCTTGTAGTATTCCAAAGTTACCTCTATACGTAGAGCCCGGAAATACTACCTTTTGTCCTTTAAGTCTCAAACCAAAACCCTAAGGAAATCTTCATAGTTGGTTGAAGTATTTAAGTAGAAGTTGGTTAGAACTTCTAAGGGTTGTTTGGAGCGCACGGAGTAGGAGCTAAACCTTGCTCAGGATCGACTTTTATCTCGGATAATTTTGGGCTTATCGAGGTAAATAATATTGTCCCCCTTTTGTAATTGGAAATTACATGTTGAAGTATACTATATATATAGAATTAAGTTTAGTACTGCGGCAATGTCTTTTGACTTAAGCCTGAATTTAAAGAAAGAATCAATCAGAATTACATAGGATCAGACATAGACTTGTGTAGTGGTTGTGTAGTAGAAATTGTACACGCCTGTTAGACGTATAAAACCCCCGGTTGGCTTGGTAGCCGGCCTCGAGAGGAGGAGATTTACGTTGTTGGGGGAGGTGCTGCTTTTAAGATTTAAATAGACGTTTGTGGCCTTTATAGGTGAAAGTACTAAGAGTAGCGTATTCTACTCGAGTGGAAAGGGCTAGCAAGGTTGTAGTACTTGGAGCTTTTTGCTTATTGTCAATAATCGTCGCGAGGTATGTGAACCTCTTCCTATCTCTTCTAGCATGATATGTGTGAACTATGTAGTACGGTAGACGTACATGTGCTAAATGTATTTGATTGGTGTAAAACATAAAGTGTTATAACGGCTTTATGGGAAGTCGGTTATAATAGCTTTATGTGGATAAGCAAATACTTTGTGGTTTTTAAAAGGTAATCGATTTAAATAATAATCGCTTGATATGTGTTAATAAAGAACTTGAAGTATTTCAAGAGATTTATGAATCGTTTTGAAAGAATGAGTATTACTTGGGTTTTGAAAGCTTAAGAGTTATACTAGCTTTATGGGAAGTTAGGTATAACGGCTTAAGAATGTTTTACTGATTTCGGAAATCGTAATGCGACGACAAACCATCGCAGCGTTAATAACAGGAAAATGTATTGACTAAAGAAGTATTAAAACCAAGTAGAAACCTCCATCCGCATAAGCTAAGATGAGACAAAATGATATTACATTTCCTAGATCATGGCTGCTTAATAAGATTGATTGTAAACAAGAATAACCTACTCACATATAAGACATATGTTTCTCAAAACGTTTTAAGGAGAATTATGTTTTAAAGGATTAAAACTACGAACTACGAAACCTTTTCTAAAAATGAGAAACTTGAGCATTTATAATTAGGCAAACCGGAACTTTAGGAAAAGAATGTTGGTACTTGAGTTTAAAAGAAAGTGTTCTGGTTTACTTAATAATGTGAATCACTCTAGTTTTATACTACGGGTATCGGGTGACTTTTATAAAAGGAATGTATCTCTTTTAAAAGGACTTAACGTATGTAGTACTTTAGGGTTAAAACCCGGACTTTGACATAAAATGGAAGTACCTTGAGTTGTGTGTAACTTGCTTATGCTTGTTGTTATGAAACTTGACCATGTTACGTGTGATAGCCTGGTTGTGCAAGTACTGTGTTCACTCGACTACCGGTTCATCCGGGAATGTATCTCACTTGAGTACCGGTTCATCCGGGAATGTATTTCACTTGATTACCGGTTCATCCGGGAATGTATCTCACTTGATTACCGGTTCATCCGGGAATGTATTTCACATGATTACCGGTTCACCCGGGAATGTATCTCACTTGACTACCGGTTCATCCGGGAATGTATTTCACTTGACTACCGGTTCATCCGAATGTATTCCACACGCTTTCTATATTGGGTCCATAAGATGGGCCGAGACCGTTATACGTATCACATGATTTATACCTAGATCGCCAAGAGGAAGGAGTTCCACGCATGAGGATGACTTTGAGGCGTGAGTCCACGACTTGACATGATCGCTTTATGTTGTGAATCGTAGTTTGGTTATCATACATGTCTCGCTTTATATAGACTATTATGATTTCATTTACGATGTTTTACGATTTCACATACTTGGTACTGTTGTCGACTTCTTCGGGGCTGCGTTCATGCCGCAGTAAAGGTACATCGATCGCCGATCCCCGCTTATAGGATCACATTCGGCGTGTTGGGAAGCTCCGCTTCTCCGAGGCTCATCTTTTGCATGTGTTCCTCGAGTTGTAGGTTCTTGTACATTCAGGGTATGGCGGCCCCGTCCCGTCATAGTTGTTGTAAATCTTAGAGGTCTCAGAACTGTGGCAAGGTGGTTGTAAAAGGATTAAACTGCTCGGGTTTTATGTATATACCAAGGCAAATCGCTTTGGTTGGCCTGTTTATTTATTATATCTCTTGTTTCATGATTCATGTTTTATTTTCCATGGTTTTCTCTGATGTTGTATCACTAGGGTGCCCGGGGTAAGGCACCAGTAACGGGCCCGGGTTCGGGGCGTTACAGATACAACATCAGAGTAATCAGCGGAACATGAAACAATAACATGAAATAACATGAAGTATGAA
This sequence comes from Przewalskia tangutica, assembly GCA_029844215.1. Classification (NCBI taxonomy): domain Eukaryota; kingdom Viridiplantae; phylum Streptophyta; class Magnoliopsida; order Solanales; family Solanaceae; genus Przewalskia; species Przewalskia tangutica. Next base: position 61,774,575 of record CM056726.1, read on the forward strand.
ATACTAATCTGAGAAAAATTGCTTTTCGGCATGCATATATGAAAACTTAAATCCGAACAGTTACATCCCATATACAACTCTGCCCGCAATAAGCATTTCGGCTGCACTTCAAGAGTGACATGACATCAATGGCGGACAGTGGCCCCGCCATACTCGAATGTAAGCAACTACTACGACGGGGACTATACCACCGATAAGCTCCGAGAAACGGAGCTTCCCAAACGCCGAATCGTGACTCGAGAGCTAGATCAACGATCGCGTGTCTCAACTCGCGGATGAACGCAGCTCCGGGCGAGGTCGCATAACAGTACCAAGTATGTGAAATCAAAAATATCGTAAATGAAATCATAGTAGTCTATATAAAGGTGAGACATGTATGATAACCAAACTACGCTCACAATAAAGCAACATGTCAAGTCGTGACTCACGCCTCAAGTCATTACTCAAGTATAACAACGGGTCTCACGCCCCAACATCAATCATGTCCGTGGAATACCTTCTCACCGCCTGATCCATTATATAAAAGCACCGAGGAATACACATAAACACTGTGTCCTACGTGTCATAATAAAACCGCACGGTAAGTACGGCGCATAGCCGACTACTAGAACCTACAATACCAATAAGGCTATAAAATCAGATCACGAGGTCTTTCTAGACCGCACTACATGATCGGCCGCCACTCGCCCGCAGATCAATGTGCGCGTCTATTCTCGAACTTACCGCAGCCTCCGCATAGGTCACACATGCACCGCATGAGGTATTCTCGAATCATGGTCCTGCATCACCGAGGTATACCCCGTGACGGAGGCGCTTAACCCCTGTATCCGCTGGACTCCGTAGTCCGCATAGTCTCAATAGACCGCATAGTCCCATGGACCGTGATCGGGCTAAACACCGGAATGATCAATCACGAGCATACCGCTGCTCGCATAGTCTCACGCATCGCATAGCCGTATAGACCGCATCGCGTGGCAAGCCCTGTATAATAAGTCAGGGGTAGGTGATATAATAATAGTACAACGATCTTACCGGTTAGCAACGTAAGCACAGCAAGAATGACCCCCTTATACCACAATCACAAGATACTAACACACGTAGCATCCTAACATGTTTATTTATCAAATCAACAAGAAAGTATTACAGGGCTATCACAAACCAACAAAATCAAGTTATTCACACAAGGTACTTTATACTATATGATTAACAAGATCGGGGTTTTATCCCCAAAGTACTTCATACGTTAATTCTTTTAAAAGATACGTTACTTTCACAAAAGTCACACAATACCCGTAGTTTATGAAAATAGAGTGATTAGCTTTTAAAGTAAACCCAAACACTTCCTTTTGTAAAAAGTAACAACATTATTTTCCAAACGTTCAAGTTTGCCTAATTTCAAATGTTCAGGTTTCTCATTTTTCGAAAGGTTTCGTGGTTCATAGTATTAATCACTTAATAATATAAATTCTCCTTTAAAACAATTTGAGAAACATATACCTTATGTGTGAGTAGGTTATTCTTGTTTATAACAATCTTTTAACAGCAGCCATGATTTAGAAAATGTAATATCATTTTGTCTCATCTTAGCTTCTATGCAGATGGAGGTTTCTACTGGTTTTAATAATACTTCTTTAATCAAAACATTTCCCTTTATTAACGCTGCAGTGGTTTGTCGATACTCATTCTGATTTCCGAAATCAGTAAAACATTATTCTTTTTAAAATCAAGTACTCATTACTCGCGAATGAGGTTTTACAACATTTATAACAAAATGTTACATATCAAATCAATTAGGTTAAGTCTCTTATCTTTCAAGATCAAGTCTCTTAACTTCTACAAAAAAACATTTTGTTACCTACTTAGAGTCGTTATAACTAACTTCCCATAAAGCTATTATAACACCCTATGTTTTGAACCAACCAAACTCATTTAACACATGTACGTCTACCGTACTACATAGTTTACAAAACATCATGCTAGAAAGGATAGGAAGAGGTTCACATACCTCGCGACGATTTATCGACTAATAGCAAAACGCTCCAAGTACCTCAAACCGTCGACTACACCTTAAGCCAAGTAGATCACGCCATACGTAGTACTTCAACCTATAAAGGCCACAAGGAGCTTATTAACATCTAGATCTCAACGTAGAATATTCTACAGAAAATTCGGCAGCACCTCCCCCCCCGCAACAGCGTAAATCTCCTCCTCTATCGAGGCCGGCTACCAAGCCAACCAGGGGGGGGGGGTTTACACGTCTAACCGGACGTGTACGATTCTACTACTCAGTAATGCTACACAAGTCTCAGAATACACCCATGTAATTACAGCAGCTTCTTCTTTATATTCAGGCTTAAGTCAAAAGACATTGCCGCAAAACTATGTTCAGTTCTATATATAGTATACTTCAACTATATATTCCTACAACATATAATTCCAATAACAATAGGGGGACAAGATTATTTACCTCGATAAGCCCAAAATTATCCTAGTTATAATGTCGATCCTGAGCAACGTTTAGCTCCTACTCCGGGTGCTCCAACCCGCTCCACATAACCCTTAGAAGCTCTACGCAACTTCTACTTATAACTTCAACTACGGTGAAGATTTTCCTGTGGTTTCGTTTTTGGATCAAGGAAGTATAATAGTATTTCGGCTTTTCGAATAAGTGTAACCTGGAATACTACAAGGTATACGGCTAAGGTAATTGGGTATAGTAACAATACTTTGAGAGTATTTCTACCAAGAGGGGTGTATTTATACGAGACAACACCACAAGGGGTGTACTTCTACCAACCCCACTAGGAGTGGGGTACTCGCCAGGGAGGGACTCTCGCCAAGGGCCTCACAAGGGGGGAGGGGGAGGCTAGGACGAGAACACACAAGAAGAGGGGGAAGGGATTTTCAAGACTTAGCACAATTTTGGATGAAGAAGTTCATCAAAGGGGAGGGGTATTTATAGGTCAAGCAAAG